>CM067369.1:163360820-164763320 GCA_034401795.1 Chaetoderma sp. LZ-2023a | reverse complement strand
CCACTTTCGGATTGTGCGACCTTGAATGTAAATAAATCTGCATTAGCGATAATATAAGGACAATGTCTGGTGATATATGCACTTAAAATCTACACGAACTGAAACTTCTAAGAGAGTTGATAAAGGATGCTTGTGTACAGGATGTTGCCACGTCTGGGACATTAAGTAGTCAACTTTCCTAATAAGGAAATGCCTAATAAGGAAGATGGTTAGAGCGAGCAAGTGTATCCTTTGATCATTTATCAAAATGTCTTTTCAGTGTTATATTGACACACTGCCTTACGTATGGGTTGCCATGGTAGCAGGAAATGTGTTGGCTAGACGTTTGGAGAAAATTAAAAGTTATTTTAAACTATCGGTTGGACCGTCGCAGATTCCTGGAATGGAATTGCTAGATTGTTTTCATGCACATTAATTCTCCGCACGGTGTAGGCCTGACATGATACAATGGAGGAATCTAGTTTTATCTATGTCTCACCCATCCCTAGCTAAGCTCCACCCATGCTTTGTCTGTGTTGGGATCGATCGTGACTAACTTACTTACGCCATTCATCACGTAATTGATTATGACGTCATTTGACAGATGGATAAACTGGAATCCTCAATGTATTGGTCCTTTTGTGTCTGACCTACGTCATTTGATTGTGACGTCAGCCAACACGTGACGTATTTCGATTATCACAGTAAATAGTTACGTACCAGGTTGGATCCCGCCTCTATTCTGCATATCAATGTATTTTAGAAAATGGGGTTTCTTCAACTTTTTGTGAGATATTAATATCTGTGATACAACGACAAAAGTGTACGATTTCATTATCCACACGAATGCAAAGCATATATTTTGATAACTTGCCATCAGAAGGCAGAAAAACGGACTCATAATGAAAGACTGCATTTAATGTTTCATCTTCTTGAAAAGCGAAATATATTGTGATGATATCTATTTATTGGCGCCTATGTTCAAAAACGTTTTACTAAGACTGCAGAATTCTTTGATATTTAGACAGGAAAAAAAATCGGATTAATTTGCTCACAATTGTTAAGATTCTTTTCTCTGTATTTTCGTAGGCTTTGAAGGCATTATTGTGTGTACTAGCGAGAATAGAAGCACTATATCGATTGATATATTCTCTTAAAAGCTGTAAGTTTTGAAACCTCAAAGACGGCTTACAATGTTGGCCTGTGTGGGATGTATTACGTTCACGGCATTCACGCTGTAATCGTTAGAATTCCAGTGAATCCATTTTAACACAGCTACACATGGAAGCTGTCGGATAGTTTGAAAGTAATTTGACTGGAATATGTTGTTGCCATCAACAACTCGTAGTCAATTTAGTTTCATAATATTAAACAAAGCTATTCCCTGTATCACAATGAATTTGTCATTTCTGCCTTTAATCCTCAGATTCTTTCCAGAAGATTTCAATTTTCTCATAGAAAATGCCGATTTGCAAACCAAGAGATTATTTGTTGACAATTTTCAAAAATGGTCTTCAGCTTGTCGGCAAATAGATATTTCTAGAGGCCACTGTAGAAGCCGTTTCTGGCAGCCTTGAGTATTAAATGGTTAAGCAGGCACCCTCACTAAAAAAAGAAAACGATATGATCGAACAGGTATATCCTTTGATCATTATTCAGAAAATATTTCCAGCGATATATGAATATACTGGCTTACGTTGTTATTGCCACGTTAGAAGGACATATGTTAACTTATACAGACGGTTATGCAAGATTATTGAGTTATTTTCGACCATGTATTGAGGCGGCCGCTGTTCTTGGAATGGAATTGTTAGTTTGTTGCATTATCCTCAGAAGAAACGTTGTTCTCAGCACTGGATTTGATAACAAAAGAAACTCATCTTTGTCTTCATCTAGGACTATAGTGATGTTCCAAATGGCAGCTTGCTAACAGAAATGTTAATTACCTAAAAGAGGAAAAGAAGATCCAGATACAAATTTAAAGTTAAATCACAAACTGGTGAGATGCTGTGGAACAAGAAACGTGGAGCATAAGACTGAAAGTGTGTGAATAGTGTATAACATCATACGCATCAGTCAAGTTCACTCAATGCCATTCCATACCATCAATCCTGGTTTCAACACTGTCGTCCTCCTTACATGAAGAACCTGACAATGAGTCTGACGGCAATTCTGCATTGACCTGGCCGGCTCAAGGATTAGGCAAAATTTCAAGGGTGCCAAAATGGATGACACTGCCATTATTTCGTGTTAGAAATGCAGGAAATGCATATGGGTGCAAATTTACCTGTGGAGAACAGTGAACCACCCCTACCCATACAACGCCACACTCCCCTTTCCTAGCCCCAGATCTAACCTTTGCCTATGGCTCAAGGAACCCTAGCGCCGACCCTGGCAGTGTGATCTCAAATTCTCAATGCCATATATAGATATGATACATCGTGTGTTTATGTAATAGTTGGCTATATCGCATTTCTAATAAGTAAAATCATGGACATGATGATGATGATGATGATGATCTTAGTTCTCACTATACCCTGTCTCCTTATATATAAGCCTGCCTCTTTCTAATCTTTTAGCAAGGCTGTACATTGGCGTCCTCTGCTGGCTTTGTAAGTGCTGGCCCTAGCAAATTACAGGGCTTTTTGCGTAGTGTGTCTAATGGCATTCGCAGAACTTGGGGAAACATAGACCATCTATGATGGGCCACTTTCATTGACAGTGGGACCGTCTTGCACATGGGTTATAGGAGACTATGCTGGCATTGCAGCAATTTTGAGCGATAATCTGAATGTGTTAGCGGTGACAGGCGTCAAGCTTATCTATTACTATATTTCAAGCTGCTCAGCTGTTAGGGTTGCATCATGCTAGTCTATTTTCTTCCGTGATCCACGCCTATACATTTTCAATAAAAGAAATTGAAGAGATATCAGAGCAGCTGCACATGAGTGGGCGGGGAATTTTACCCTTCCTCCATTGCTCATTGCTGTGCGGCTTCGTGCGGTGATTCTTATTCTTGAGATGGTCTGCAGCTTTTTGGATAGGATCATCTAGAGACTTATTTTCCTCGTCTAAGAAACCAATGTGGTCTGCGTACCCAATCAGTGTAGATAGGGGGTGGTCTTGTAGAATGTTCCATTACGGATGAGAGAGTCGCAACGAAGTAGCTTGTAAAGAGCATCAGAGAGAGGCCATCTCCCTATGGAGAGACGACGGTGGGCTCAACCTCTGCAGGATGCATATATTCCACTAGCATTTTCAGCTTGGGGTCTGTCAACAGCAGTCTTACTAGTAGCAGCTTAACGTTATTATATCCCGGCCGATGCAGTCCATTCAGGATCTTTGATCTTTGATAGTGTCTAAATAGCACGTCCGTCTTGCGAAAGTCGCAGTGTTTCGACAAACCCACTCACACAAACATTCGCTGCGCCCAGATAATGTCTGCATAGCTGCGTCGCAGTTTAAAGCCGCTCAGACAGGCTCCAGTGAAACAGTCAATCCTGTTCTTTGTGCTTCACAAATTAAGGTACAGTGGGCACAATTCTTCCGTACGCTCTTGAGGATAACTATAGGCTGCATGTTTGCTGCTGGTCCGAGTTGTCTTGGGTTTGGGCAATTCGATAATGGTAGCCCACCTTGGCCAACAGTGTCGATGAGGAGGTCCAGAATGACACCAGAGTTTATTATGTCTGTGAGTGGCCTGCATGCGAATGCTATCACTTACTACATTGCTGAAGCTGTCAGGTCTAGATGGTGTCACTGGCAATGATAAGCGTTTGCTCCCTACCTGCACACGGCACTGCGCTATCTATTCTCATTAGATTCCCTTGTTAAATGCACATGCTGGTAATCGGTTATTGAACTCAGTGAGCTGTTATTGCAACGTTAGGCCTACTGATTAGGCATCCGTGTCTCGTGAGAGACCCCTAGATACGAGATCGAGAAAGTTATTTTTAGCATGAATCCAAGGCTCCATTTTAGTTTGCTGCTTAGGGTGAATATTGCAAAATCAGCGGAAATTTTCTCGCCGTCCTATCATTTAACCCTTTAGCGCTTACGGACGAAATACGTACGATTGTGTTGAATATTCTGAAAGGAATTTGAATGCGATCTGTTACTGCATATTGCAGCAACATAGTCCGGTCATATTAGTTTCCCAGTATGAAACAGCTCTCCTGGGTAAATGTCTTGAAATTGAGAAACTGGTGTTTCAAGAGTTAAAGGGTTAACTCGTTCATCGTCTCGGTTCAAAATTGAGGTAATGAACCACGAATATACATATATAACATTGGAACCGTTGAACGGCTATACGCACATGAATCATTATTTTCTCAAGGAGATCATAGAAGGGAAATTGGTGGGTTTTTTACAATGGTGTTGTTAAGAATTGTTGTTGACAAAAGCTTTCAGCAACATTGTTATTTCAGAATTGATAAGTGTTTAGCTTAGTTTGATTAGAAGCCATTGTTGCCTTAGTCAGCAATGGATTCCAATTATATTAAGTCCAAAATATTCTTTACAATGTTTCATTTTGTTTTGGAAATATGTTAGATTATTTCCGAGCTGTATTGTACATATCTTCAAGTACGATTTCAGCTGTGATTACCTTCTGAAAGGCATGAGAATCTCAAAGAATCTCACTTAGATGGGGGACCGGTGTTTCTACCCACCCTACCTGTGTAGAAATTGAAAATTAGATGTTCTGCCATTTAATCTAATTTTCAATTTTCTCAAGTGAGGACAAACATTTCCACCCCACCCCCCACCCCCCACCCCCACCCCCACCCCTCCACCCAACCACCACCCCATCCCACCACGCCATCCCAACAGCATACCCCGTACATGTCTAGGAGAGGGGGACACGGTGCCATTTCCTACATTCTGAGTCATAAATAACGTCCTTATTTTGCTTCGACTGTTGCGATTAATTTTCAATAACATTTGGACAGAAATTTAACAATAATTTTATCACAATAATTCTCACTGATGACTCCTCCTATTTCATCTCTGGCGGTATAATGCCGATAGAGCGTAGAAATCTCAAAGGATTTCGAGAGGTGGATGTATTTGCCCTTTCCCTCCCATGACCCACACATATCCATGTAAGATGGCCGCTGACGTCACCTCCAGAAATGTAGCAGACGCGCTTTAAAATCATCCAAGTGTTAAAGAATATTCCGGCAATGAGGGCGTATACGCCTCTTCCCTCACTACACCAACACGCATTCACGCATGATTTCAATAATATTACCTATACATGCAGGGTGACACGCTCTGAGAGGAACTACATTTAAAACGATTTCCAGGGGTGGATGGGAAGGGCGTGGTGTGGCATCTGGCATCTCGTCTTACCGCCAGAAATATAGAACGCTTACTTGGGAGAGTGTAAATTTCCCAGATTGTTACGGTCCCATTCAGCACCCACGCGACAGAAGAGGAACACGTACCACTCCGCAAAATTCTTTGTTGTCCTTTCAATACTGAGTAGTTCAACTAATTCTTATTTAGCGAGATTCCAGTACAGATCAGTAATAAGTTAACATATTTCCAAAACAAAACTAGAAACACGTTAGTTAGTACAATTTAGAACACGATGCAAGAAATATCCTGTTGAATACTTTGGACTTAATTGGATTGGAAGCCCTTGCTGCCTTAAGCTGCAATGGCTTCCAATCAAAGTACATTTCATTTTGTTTTGGAGTTATTTCCTCGCTGTACTGAAGTACTTACCCCAGGGCCCACTAAGCCCTTGTCAACCAGTCAACCAGTCTGGAGCAGGCAGGGCTTGAGTTAGTTCAGGGCTAATTAAACTATGGCTAATCTACATTGGTACAATAAGCCTAAAGCTCAGAAATAACTGATAATGGTTCCAAAACAAAAAGATAAAGCGTCTCCTTCTTTTGAATAATCCGAACATAAGCAGTATTGCCTTCAGTCCAATTGTGTTCAAAATATTCAACAGAACATTTCTTACTAACTAACATGTTTCTGTTTTTGGTGTTTTTGTAAACATGTTAACTTATTTATTAGCAGCACTGTACCCACCACCCACCACCCCACCTAACCCCACACCACACACACCCACCACATCACCCTCACCACCACCCCTACATGAGGCAGCAACATCGGCTTCGCACTTCTACTGAGAACGCGTTAACTTCCAATATCATGTTGTAGAATAGAACGATGATATATTTTCAAATTTAAACTATAGTTAGTTGCATAGCGAGGTTGTTGTTTAGGTACGAAACCACTATCAGCGATATCCTTTTCAAAAAACATGTTCTTCATTTCATAATGGATGACGTCTAATCTCTTACCTCTACATACAACTGATCGTTATATTACCCTTGTAGCACTTACCAACACGCAACGACAAATACCAGTATGATGCGTGGAACAGTATTTGAATATTTTGAAACTTATTTGACTGGGAGTTGTTGCTGCCCTGACAGCAACAAATCCCAGTCAAATTAGATTCAAAATATTATATTCAACCGCGTTCCTCCATAGGTGTTCTGAAATTGAGCCACTGGCATTTCAAACGTCAAAGTGTTAAAGATCAGTACTCAGTCTCGCAAATATGGCATGTGCTAGCAAAATAAATATATTTGGAAATATAATTTATGAAAGCAAATAATCTCAGAACAGCACTTATTTTATTCTGAAATGTGTTAACAGGAAACAAATTTGGGAATGGTATCGATTTTTAGCAATAAATTTAGCAAACTTGTTTTCACACGTTCATAATGAACCACATTGATATAATAGAATCTGGCCTAAAGAAAACTGTATCTATTTTTAAAACAATTTAATGTTTCTAGAGACACCTGTTGCCGTGTCAGACACCCCAACATCTGTTAGCGACTGAGTTGAAGGGTTTGAAAACGGATATAACATGGCTGCAAAATAGTTGACCACTTTTTTAACCCGGAAAGCCGACTCCGAAACCTCATTTAAAATTTTCTAAATATTTTCTTTAACATCTTGAAACTAATTTGGCTGAGAACTGTTGTTGCCCAACATCAGGTTCCTGCCAAGTTAATCTAAAACATATTCAACAGGTTAAATGTAATTTGAAGTTGAGATTATAACAATCCATCATAGGTGCGTGTGTGCGTGCGTGGGAGTGAGCGAGTGTGTTGGTGTGGGGTGTGGTGGGGTGGGAGGGGGCGGGTGGGGGGGGGGGGGGGGGGAGTGTTGGCGGAGTGGGTGTGTGCTTCTGAACACGACGTAAGAAATGTTCTGTTGAATATTTTGAACATAATGGACGTTTCCATTTTTAGCTATGGCCCCGCCCATCACTAGCTAAGCTCCACCCACACCTCGCCTAGTAGGGATTGGTCGATCCCCAAATGGCCTAGCTATCAGTTTCCTGAAAACTATACAGGGAAGCTGTTGAATATTTTGTAACTAATTTGTCTGGGTGCTGTTGCTGCCTATGGCAGCAGCAGCGCACAGTCAAATTAGTTTCAAAATATTCAACAGAATATTTATTAAATAATAAAAGAAAACAGTTTGTACAACAACGCATAGACCGTCTTCAAATATGCGTTAGTGACGTACTTATCGACGTCATTCACGACGTCATTCACTATGATGTCATTGTACACATCACGCAGTTCATTATGACGTCATATGATGGGTGGGTATTCTGGAAAGGTGAATTGGATTGGGAGATATGCCATCCAATCCAATTATGTTCAAAATATTCAACAGTACGTTTTTTCAATTATTTTTTTAGGGAAACATTTTAAGTTATTTCTTAGATATACTGTAGCGATGGAGGAAGAGCGATGTTTGTATATATACGTTTCTATTTCTTCATGTAGCAGGGGAGTTTCAGAATGGATGCGTTTTTCATCGGACAGCTCTGTATTCGCTGACAACGTGCCGTCTTATCGCCAGTAACATCCCTGATCATTCAGACATCCGTCATGCGCGCTGATCAGCCCTGTCAATATAACCCCCGGACTCGGTAGGTAAATATAATTACTGCTGCTTGATTGAAGATGGATGCAGTTACAATACGAGCGGTCTCTATTCACCTCTAAGGATACGATTGAAACATTTAGCCTACTCGAATCAGCACGAATGTTTGGTTTTTCTTTCTCAATGGTGTATGTGTATGCGCAAAACAGGTCCACGGCGAACACCTGGTGAGCTATCAAAATTCCGTCGCTATTAACCCGTAAGCCCTCAAAATGTGTTCATGAAAATTAAAATTTTCTCATAGAAAATATCAACTTGCAGACCAAGAGAAAATTTTTTCTGAAGATGTACCACTGGAATGGCTGGCTCGGATAGCGGGATAGTCATTCCACTGATTCCAGTGGTAAAACTTTAAAAAGTAGTCTTCTCTATTATATCGTATTTCAACTGGAAGCTGTTGTTGCCACATCCAACAACAGCTTCCAGAGTAAAGACGACTGCGCATTAACTGTTTGGTAGAATTCAATCAAACGCGGTTGGAAGGACACGATATCGTAGACTTTAGAATTTCTACACAGAAATCTGATTGGTCAATGGGCGTTTCCAGTTTATCCATCCATCATATGACGTTATAATCAACTATGTAACGTGGATGGTGACGTCATAATCAATTACAGCACGAATGGCTCGTGTTAGTCCGTCTTAAACGCTTAATAAGTCGATACGTTGTACGAATTGGATGTCTTTACTATATAATAAGCATTCTGTTGAATATTTTGAAACTAATTTGACTGGGCGCTGTTGCTGCCATATGCAGCAACAGCACCCAGTAAAATTAGTTTCAAAATATACAACAGCTTAGCTATATAGTTTTCTGGAAATTGATAGTCAAGGCGTGCAGGGATCGATCCGAACACGGCGAAGCGTGGGTAGAGCTTAGCAAGAGATGGGAGGGGCATGGCTAAAACCTGGAACGGTCCATTTTCAGCCCCCGTCTTTGATTTTCCGAAACTCTTCAAGAAATCATTTCAAAGGCTACCAGTTCCTAATTAACCTGTGAGCCGATTATTATCAAACTCTGCTTGAACCACGCTATTGTGGTAGGCTTCCGAACCTCTATGCAGAGAACTGGTTTGTCAATTTATTTCGGCAAGCATCTTTGATTTTCAAGAATTTTTTGAATCTCTTTATACGGATTAACGCACCCCTACCCCACCCCACCCCACCCCCACCCCACACCACCCCCTCCCCACCACCCCCACCACCACCCCACCCCCGCTGGATAACCTTTCGTCCGTTTTCGAAAAAAGCGAAAGAGAAACGAGGAGTGGGACCAGGTTTACAAAATTAAAGTATAACAACCCCCCCCCCCCCCCACTCCCGCCATTTCGCGCTCGAATTTAATCAAACATACCTGGAACAGACCATAACCTGGTATGCTTCAGAAGTTCCGGGCAGAAACTCGATCCGTCCGATGGACGCTTGGATTTTCCAACAAGTTCCAGAAAACTATTTAAAAGATTCAGTAATCGCGTTGTCTGATTATAAACTTATATTCAGAAATTTGATTGGCATGGCGACCAGCTTGTCATGATTTTTGTCCCGAAAATAAGATTGGACGAGCGCGTGAGCTTGCTCTTTTCGGACATCGTGCGCGAGCGCGCGATTTGTCTCTTCCAGTGTTTGCGTAAATGTATACAGATCATCAATTTAAACTATAGCTTGTCTATTACAATTTGCAAAGGAATAAATATAATTCAACAGATTTATTTATTAACACTTAACAGTTAATAGTATTAGCTATTTTGCTTTAAAAAGATTCTTTTGATGGATGAATGAAAAAAAAATCCGGGTATTTGACAGGATGTCCGGAGATCCGGAGATCCGGAGGCCAGTTAAAACATCCGCATTTTTCAGGTAGGCCTGAATTTTGTCAATTTGGTCGATAGCAAACTTGAATTTTCGGACATCTTCAGTAAATCCTTCAAACTACGATTTGTACAGATTAGCAAAATTTTGCTGAAATGGAGGTATCAGATCTGCCGTTCAAGTATTTGGCGTCATAACCAATTACGTCAAAACGACGTAACTCCGTCACGAAACTCGAAAAGTCCACGAATTATATGTCTTTGGTAAATTTACAATTTAATAAATATTCGTTTAATATTTCGAAACTAATTCTACAGAGAGCTTTTTTGCCACAGGCAGCAACAGTTCCCAGTCAAATTAGTTTCAAAATATCCAAATGGCCTAGCTGTGTAATTACCGTGAATTTGGGATTTTGCGATTCAGGGTTCAAAGTAGATAAACCAATTTCCAGCTCGTCTAGCTTAGCTAGAAATGGGCGGGGAATAGCTAGATCCGTCCATTGTCCGAAGATAATATACTTCTGATCTTTCAAAGATCCTGCCTTTGCTTATGTTCTGGTGTCTCATGTTAGTGACACATACATGCTGTGGGAAAGATTAATTTTTCAAACAGAAATGCAACGACGCTATCGATGGTTGAGGGCGAGTTTTTCAGAAACAACGGTATTGACAGTGATGAAATGCCGACTTCGATCACGACACCTCCACAGCGATAGAGGACCAATTTATGCAAAGGTGGCTAGCCCAAATGCAGGAATGGTGGAAGGGTAAGATCTATAATTTTTTAAGACTAACTGGGAAACGGAGGTGGGGAAGGGGCGGAGGGTCCCGGGCTGGCACAGGTCTTCGGTGGCCGGGGACCACTCCGGCGCGTCGTATCCCCCCCCCCCTCCCAGTTGAATGCATTAGCGCAGCGCTGCTGGCCTGTGCGCGGTTGGGGTGCGCCGGACTTAATGATAGGAATAGAATATTGTTCACTAGTTATAGGACCAATAACCATTCATTATCAATAGAAATGGGAAGGTGGGAAGGAATACTAAGAAAAGAAAGTAAATGCTGTGAACACGAGAATCCAATAACACCCATAACAAACGAAATTGGATATTACGCTAGTCTACAATGGACACTCGTACTTGGGGCTCGCTGGTGGTGGTCCTCTAGGTCTGGTGACCGCAAGATCGTCGAACCTGGGGCATGGTGTGTCATTGTGGCGTTCAGTCGGCGTGGCTGGATGTCCGATGTTGGCCAATATCTAGGGCATTGGCTGGCATCTGACGTTATCTTGCGCCTGTTTTGGGCCGCGGGGGTACGATGGGCCCCTGGAGGGCTGCCGCCGGCTGGCGCCAAGGGATAAATAACAAAACTGGGCTTGTAAAGACAGATACCCATAGGACGTGGTTCGACTTGGTGACGCGGAGTGGCGAGGTGGGGTAATGGTTTATGCACGTATATGCACTGGTGAGTACAATTGACGGCTAGATTAAATAAGCCCACAAGCAGCAACCTTTATACTAGTGCGTGCGTGTATGGATTCCTCGCTTCATTTTCCCGCGCCATCACGCCGCAACGCACCTGGTGGATCTCGGAACTAGTGTGCGGGGTGGGGGAGGGGCGGAGGGTCCCGGGCTGGCTCGGGTCTTCGGTGGCCGGGGACCACTCCGGCACGTCGTATCCCCCCACCAGTTGAATGCATTAGCGCAGCGCTGCTGGCCTGTGCGCGGTTGGGGTGCGCCTGAGCGAGTTTCTGTGCGGTTGCAGCGCTGCGCCGGTATGGGATACCATTTAGGGCATCTGACGTCGGAGCGTTGTCATTGCCCTCTACTGGCAGTGGATCTCCTTGGCGCATTTCCAATTGTACTTGTGTTTCTGAACCTACACTACACTGCCACCATTATTACTGTATAATATCGATGTAGGGAGCGAGTCGTAACTAAGTTGTAAACAACTTGTGACTCAATCCCAATTGTCTCTTAGAACAATAAAAATATGTTTAAATCAAAGGAAATGCAGTATTTGTGACAAGAACGAAATTGGATATGAGTTTCATTACGTTTTTATTTGCGACTTTTTTCATACATTACGATTGGAAGGAAACGCTGCCCAAATACTACCGTCAGCGACCAAATTATTTTTAATTTTCCCAGTTATTCATTAGCAATAACAAATAACTACAATTATAGGGTTTGCCGACTAATAAATGCAATTATTAAGCAATTCCAATAAAAGATGAACTATCGCACAAACACGACCAACAAACATAACCCGTAAAGATGATACCCGAAAACAACGTGAAATTGCGACCAGAAAAATGGTTAATATGAAAATAGCTTGCCTGAAGAGAACCAATCATATAACTGTAGTAAATCTAGACTTTGTTTCAATGCTAATTGTTAATCTATAGAGATATGTTAATAACATGTAAACTATCTTGCCACTGTATAAATTGTATAATGTTTATACACACACACCCCACACACCCCAACCGCCACCACCACCCCACCCCACCCCAGCCTCCCCAACACCCCCACCCCATGTATCACATGTATGATCTGGTAGTAATAAATAAATCTTGAAAAATTAATCTTGACTCTACTAATCTTTATTAACAACTATAATAATAACATTGAAATCATGTGTTATAGAAATCACTTTTCTAAGACAAAACTCTGGCAAATTGTGTCACGTGATCATATCTATTCACTAAATTATTACTAAATGTAAAATTGCCAGATTTATTAAAATCATGTTACTTATCCTAAAAAAAGATTAGACTAAAATTCGTTGGATTCAATTCAAATGATTATTCAGTATTCAGCAAAGGGTAAAGACATTTGACACTAAGAACAATGGATCTTTCCATTTTATCCATTCGTAATACGACGTCATATGACGTCATAATCAACTACGTGACGTATATAGGATGCTGTTATAATCATGACGCCATGAATGGCTCGATTTAGTCTGTCTTAAACGCTTAATAGTCCGATACGTACGAATTGTATGCCTTTGCTATTTAATAGACACGCTGTTGAATATTTTGAAACAAATTTGACTGGGCGCCGTTGCTGCCATAGGCAACAACAGCACCCATCCAAATTAGTTTCAAAATATTCAACAGCTTACCTGTATAGTTTTCAGGAAATTGATAGTCATAGAGTTTAGAGATCGATCGATCTCAACACGAGTGATGTGTGTGTGGGGGTGGGGGGGGTGGGTGGGTGTGTGTGTGTGTGTGTGTGTGGTGCTTAGCTAGAGATGGGCGGGGCATAGGTAAAACTGGAACGGTCCGTTAGAATACAGCGCGGTTGAATGATGATAGTGAATACAGTTCAAAGCAGCTTCGGTAATTTAAACTACGCGGATCTATCGATTCAAAGAAAAAACAGTAGTTGTGCGGACTTTGACAGTAACTAAATATAGAGCTACTAGCTTGTAAAATTACAGCGTAATATAGCGTTTGAGAATTTACTTTAGAAGAAAACTTGGTAAAATGCCAGTCACATAGGCAAGTTTGATGTCATAATAGCATTTGCGTATACAATTGGCAGCAAAATAGCTCGTTAACGCAAGCAACCTCTAAATCGACAGCTAATAAGAAAGTCACTTTCAGAGGTTATTCAGATTTCTAGGTATGCGCTGTAATTAAGTAGTTTTTTCTAATGTAAGAGGATAGAATATAGATTTCGTTGGAAGATAGGCAAATATTAGCATAGGCATACAGTACAGCTTACAAATATCCTAACATGTTTCCAAAGCAAAATAAAATATGTTGTTGACTAATATGACCATAATTGGATTAGAAGGCAGCAATGTCTTCCAATCCAATTATGGTCAAAATATTCGCCCAAAAATTCCTTACTAACGTTTTTATTGGGGAAACATGAATAAGTTATTTATGAGCTGTAATGTATATAACCCATAGATGTTATTGCATACTCAAAAACATGACCAAATCAATAAACTCCTCGGTATAGTATGAACATCATTCTATTCATAAATCCGTCAATCAAATGACGCACGGAGAGGTGGGAATGATAATGATGTCACTTGTCTCATTGTTGTCGAAAGACAGTGGCATAGGCAACCCCCTTGGCTACGACAGTGATCTACTAGCAGGTTTGGTGCTCATCGGGTAGAGAGAGGATTCGAACCCACGACCTTTAGTTGACAAGTCGACCTCGTTACGGCAGGACTACAAAATCACCTATAATGAATTGATAACATGGCAAAACGTGTAGTCTCTGAGTGATATCGTACAGGCTAACGATGCCTTAATCGACCATTCCATTTTTAGCTATGCCCCGCCCATCTCAATATAAGCCCCACCCACACCGCGTCCGTGTTGGGATCGATTGATCTCTGAACTCCCTGACTATTAATTTCCAGAAAACTATACAGGTAAGCTGTTGAATATTTTGAAACTAATTTCCCTGGGTGCTGTTGCTGCCTATGGCGCCCAGTGAAAGTAGTTTCAAAATATTCAACAACATGTTTGTTAAATAGTACGAGAGACATACAATTTGAACAACGTGTTGGACTATTAAGAGTTAAAGACGGGCCGTATAGAATCATTTATGACGTAATGATTTTGACGTCATCCTACACGCCGCTTAGCTGATTATGACGTCATAAGATGTCATTACTCTGGAAAGCTATATTGGCACATCATGTAAGCGTAATCAACACTGATTCGGAAGTTGCCTAATTACGGTCTACGAGCCACCCACCCACCATGTGACACTTGTGGTCGTCGTTTTAACAAGGTCGACTTGTAAACTAAAGGTCGTGGGTTCACTTCTACAACATCGACAACATCTCAAATTCATTGGAAAGCGTTCAATGTCATCAGGTATGATTTTTACAGTGCACCATGATTGATGATATGTAATTTTGTGGCATTGCAGAATTTTGGTTGTTGAATTATTCACACACCTGCGAGACACATCCACTCCATGACCGGTTTCATACTGTTGTTGCTCATCTGGTAGAAGCGAACCCACGACCTTTACGACCGCTGTAAAAGAATGGGCCTTCAAATGTGGATGGTATAATGCACCTTTCCAGTTTTAGCTATGACCCGCCCACTGCTAGCTAAGCTCCACCCACACTTTGCCGTGTTGTTATGACCCGCCCACCTCTAGCTAAGCTCCACCCACACTTTGCCGTGTTGTGATTGATCGATCCCCAAAGGCCCCGACTATCAATTTCCTGAAAACTATACAGCTAAGTTGTTGAATATTTTGTGACTAATTTGACTGGGTGCTGTTGCTATTAAATAGCAAAGACATACAATTCGTACAACAACACATAGTCCGTCTTCAACTATGCGTTCGTGGCGTACTTGATTATGACGTCACATGATTGATGGATACAGTGGAAAGGTCAATTGGTGGCTGTCATAATACAATAATAGCACTACAGGATTCACTTCGAAACTATTAAAATATAAAACTAGAATTCACTCGAGGGAGCTGTGTCTTGTAAATGTACTTATTGACTCATGTGACCTACATAGTTGATCCGTTGACCGTAAGCTCACAGCAATGATAAACTGTCGCAATATGACGGCGTGTGCCAAATCTGGTGATTCTACCTTCTTGCATTCCCGAGTTATGGCCAAAAATTTGTATTCCAGTATGCACTCTTTGATCCCGTGACCTAGATACTCGGAGAACTTCTAGCCACCTATAATATGAATTGATGTCCCAAATTTGGTGATTCTACCTACTTGCGTTCCCGATTTATTGCTAGAAATGTGTGTTTCGGGATAAACTTAGTTACCCACTGTACTAGGTATTTGAACGTTTGACCTGAAACAAAATCTTACTTCTAGGCAACTGCAATATTAACGTATGTTACTGATTCTCCCTTCTTGCATTGCAGAGATTTTGACGAAAATGTTTATTCCGGTATGCACCAGATGACCCCGTGACCTCGATTTTCAACCTTTTACCACAAACTAAAAAGATTTTCTAGCCGATCATATTATGAATTTATGTGCCAAATTTGACGAGTCTACCTAAGTATAGGACTCCAAAGTTATGCCCCAGACAGACAGACAGACAGACAGACAGACAGACAGACAGACAGACAGACAGACAGACAGACAGACAGACAGACAGACAGACAGACAGACAGACAGACAGACAGACAGACAGACAGACAGACAGACAGACAGACAGACAGACAGACAGACAGACAGACAGACAGACAGACAGACAGACAGACAGACAGACAGACAGACAGACAGACAGACAGACAGACAGACAGACAGACAGACAGACAGACAGACAGACAGACAGACAGACAGACAGACAGACAGACAGACAGACAGACAGACAGACAGACAGCAGGCAGGCAGGCAGGCAGGCAGGCAGGTAGGTAGGTAGGTAGGTACGTAGGTAGGTAGGTAGGTAGGCAGACATGCAGGTAGGCAGCACCAACCGCAATGCTCTCACCGGCCTACGGCGGCGTGACTGGGTAAACTAACGTTATACTGCCTAAGAATGTATTGCCACAGCTATATTTCGTCCTGACATCAACATCGTCAGGTCAGGGAGCGGGGGTAATGGGTGGATCCGATATGTCACCTAAGTATATGCCAAGAGGGGGCACTCGGGGCACGTGCCCCCCCCACCCACCCCCACCCCACACACACCACACCCACCCCACCCAACCCCGGCAGGGCTGTCAATTTTTTTTACCTACCTGGTGGCTGAATGAGCCCATTTTCAAGAGCTAACTCCCTTAAAATTTGGGTGTGCCCCCCCCCCTCCACCCCCGGAAAATGACCTCCTGGATCCGCCCTTGATATGACGTCATACTCAATTACGTCACACCTAGGCTGACGTTACATAGTGACGTATGCTATATATCTCCTTCATGAACATCAAATAGTCAGTCAAGTGTAGGAATTGTGTGTCTTTTATCGATTTTACATTTAATAAACGTGCTGTTGAAGATTTTGAAACTAATTTGAACGGGCGATGTTGCTGATTTGTCAGCAAAAGCACCCAGTCAAATTAGTTTCAAAATATTCAACAGCTTACCTGAATAATTAACTTGAAATTGGGATTCTGCGAATTCAGATTCAAAGGATATAAATCGATTCCAACATGCGCGTAAAAAGTTAGGCCGGGATTAGCTTAAGATGGGCGGGGCATAGCTAGACATCACTCCATCTCTTCACATGTTCAAACTTTGCCCTAAATGTGAAAACAGATCGCCATTTCCAAGCTGGTTGAAAGATGAACGATTGCTCGGATAACTGTACTTCAATAGCATGTGTTTTGCTGAGTGATCTGCCTGCCCCAGTAATATCCACTGATTCCCCCCAACAAAGCATGGTGGTTTAGTCATAGATACGATACTTATCTGCTCTTCGGCTCGCACAAACAAGTAGGAAACTAGGAATGATGGCAGAGAACATGCTATTGAGACTGGAAATATGCTGAAAATGAGTACAAATGCTTCATCTGTCACTCAAGTATCTAATGTCATATCCAGTAAGTCACGTGTTAGCTGACGTCACAATCATAATGTCATAGAGCTTCACGGCGCTATATCTAGAGCACCGTTCTGGAAAGGTAAAATAGATAAATGGACCAGTTTTGGCTATGCTCCACCTATCTCTAGCTAAGCTCCACCCACACCTCGCTCATGTTGGGATCGATCGATCCCTGAACTCCCAGACTATCAATTTCTAGAAAACTATACAGGTAGCAACAGCGCACAGTCACATTCGTTTCAAAATATTCAACATCATCTTTATTAAATAGTAAAGACATACAATTCGTACAACAATGCTTAGTCCATCACCAATTATGCGTCCGTTACGTATTTATCTACGCCATTCATGACGTCAATGATTATGACGTCATCCTACACATCACATAGTTGATTATGACGGCATGTGATGGATGGATGAACTGGAAAGGGCCATTGCAATAGAGTTGCATACCGATGTGTCAGTGAAGTAGCTGACGTCATAATTAAATGTCTCACATGTTAGCTGACATCACAAATCAAAATGACGTAGATTCGTCACAAACATCAAAAAGCAGTCACAAAAAATGTATGAACTGTATGTTTTTAATTAATTTACATATTAATATACATTCTGTTGAATATTTTTCAATATTTTGCCATACGCATCAACAGCCCATCCATCCATCCATCCATCCACCCACCCCAGTCAATTTGGTTTCAAATATCCAACAGCTTACCTGTATAATTAGCTTGAATTTTGAATTCTGGAAATTCAGGGTTCAGAATTTTTAATCCATTCCTACACGCATAAAAAGTTGGCGGAGCTTAGCTAGAAATGGGCGGGAATATCTAGAAATGTTTCGCTCTATTGACTTCAGCCTTGATTTCATAACCCTTGATTGAATTCCAGTATCTCAGTTTCAATACAGGAAATCGGCTGATACGCGTTCTAATACATCTGTACGTCAGTAGTTCGTCTCTAGTTAGTCTATAGGACACAGTAGCGTACCCACAGGGTGCCTCAGGGTACCTATAGGCAACTCAGTTATCGACGAGGCCCAACCCCAGGACCACTTCCCCCCCCCCCCCCCCAAAAATTTGAGTTTTCATTGCTTTCAATGTGCTTGAAATGTTCACCACCGATGTAGGCCTGTCAGTCAATGCTGACTGTATTATCCATGTTATAATTGATACAACTAAGACAATTATAGACCTTTCCACTTTAACTATCCATCATTTTACGTCATAATTAACTACGTGCCATGTTGAATGACGTCATAATCAATGACGTCATTATGGCGTGTTGAATGACGTAGATAGGTACGTCACGAACGCAAAATTGAAGACGGGCTATGCGTTGTTGTACAGATTGTATGTCTTTTACT
Organism: Chaetoderma sp. LZ-2023a; assembly: GCA_034401795.1. Taxonomy (NCBI): domain Eukaryota; kingdom Metazoa; phylum Mollusca; class Caudofoveata; order Chaetodermatida; family Chaetodermatidae; genus Chaetoderma; species Chaetoderma sp. LZ-2023a. The sequence goes on along the minus strand of CM067369.1, from coordinate 164,744,668 downwards.
ATTTAATAATAAATATTCTGTTGAATATTTTGAAACTAATTTGACTAGGCGCTGTTGCTGCCATAGGCATCAACAGCACCCAGTCAAATTAGTTTTAAAATATTTGACAGCTTATCCGTATAGTTTTCTGGAAATCGATAGTCAGGGAGCCCAGGGATCGATCGATCCCAACATGAGCGAGGTGTGGGCGGAGCTTAGCTAGAGGTGGGCAGGCCTTAGCAAAAAATGGAACGGTCCATTTTTATCTAGCTCCAAGCCATTTATAAACGTACAGAACATAAACAAACGGGTTGTTTACAAACGACTTCAAGATTCAAGATTCTAAATTTCTAAATTATTTATATACATATTTAGTCATAAGTCTCATACACTGTTAATGTATCTTAAGTGCAAATCAGGTTTCTTTAGTACTTATAAGTACCAGAATGTTGTATATTAAGTCTAAATATCTCAGCAACTGAACCGCACCCTGCCCCCATGCTAGTTATTTTCTAAGTCAACTGAAGGGCCAATATTGCGCCAATTAAATAGCCTAGTTTTCCAAGTTTAAAATTTGGAAATGATAAATCCAGTAGTGTCAACAGAGGTTGGGATGAATCGAGTTGGATGTAATCATCTGAAGTTCCACATTTACCTCTAGAAATGCAGGAGATGCATTCCGTGGGCTTCTAGATTTCAAGGAGTTCCACAGGAGGACACCCAAACATCCTGTCTAATGGGATGGTGACACCTTCAAACTCACCATAAAGCCCGCCCATACATTTTTTATTGGTCTCCTACAAATTTAAGTCTTCTACGCCACTGCTATAGGTAATTGTCCACTAGTTTAGCAATTAATTTTAATTCAAACCGCAATGAAAATTTCGAATAATTTAACAGCCACCTGAGGGTCTATATTTACCTCTGGAAATGCAGAAGAGGTCATCTGAGAGCACCTAGATTTCACAATTTCCCGGTGTAGGACAAAATTTGATTTCATAAATCAGAAGAGAAAAATCGAGCTAATCATTTGTTCGAGTCGTAGTAGATTTAAATCCACTAAATGGGGATAACAATGAGTTTGCACCCACCCATTATATCTAGGTTATATTAGACCCACTGCAATCGGCCAAGCATAGCCTTAATTGTGGCATTAGCTAGATTTTGATCATTTATTATTTTTACAAATTTTCACAAAAAGAAATTGATTAAAATACTGTGTTGTTTCAAAAGAACCCTGCATTTTAAATACAAAGTTAGCAGAGCAGAATTCACCGAAGAATATCAAGTAAGTACGAGCGTCAATGAAATTGAAACATGCCCGAAAACTAATTGCGTAATCTGCGCAGGTCAGGGAAAAAATTCTTTCCTCGCAACAAGCGCAATGTAGTAGTATACATATTCTCCTGATGACTACCCAACATATGTAGGAGAAAACAAACATGGATTAGAGAATATTTCACAGATGTCAAGGACCATAAAGACAGTCCAGTCACCAACTACTTTAATCTCCCAGGCGATAACACTTCATGGCCCTGACAGTGAGGAAGCCGCAATAACCCGCAAAACCCGTGAACCTTATTGGATCCACCAAAGACAAGGTAATGATCAAGTGGACCTTTCCGGTTTTAGCTATGCCCCGCCCATCTCTAGCTAAGCTCCACCCACACCACGCTCGTGTTGGGATCGATCGATCTCTGAACACCCTGACTATAAATTTCCAAAAAACTACACAGGTAAGCTGTTGGATATTTTGAAACTAGTTTGACTGGGTGCTGTTGCTGCCTAAGGCAGCAACAGCGCACAGTGAAATTAGTTTCAAAATATTCAACAGAATATTTATTAAATAGTAAAAGGGCATACAATCCGTACGACAACGCATAGTCCTTCTTCAACTATGTGTTCGTGACGTACTTATCTACGTCATTCATGACGTCATAATGGTGTCATTGATTATGATGTCATTCAACATGGCATAGAGTTAATTATGACGTCATATGATGGATGGATAAAGTGGAAAGGTCTATAATTGTCTTAGTTGTATCAGTTTATTAAATAGCAAAGAATTACAAAGACATACAATTCATACAACGTGTCGGACTGTTTGAGATTTGATGATGGTCAATATGGAACCCTTTGTGACGTAATGACTGTGACGTCAGCATACACGCGCTGAGCTGATTATGACGTCATACGAGGTCAGATAATGGATGGATACTCTGGAAAGGTGAATTGGTATTAATCCCTCTGACTGGTAACTCCAATCAGCCATTCTGGTGGTCCAGAATTAGATTTGACAAATGATGAGACAATCCTCAGATAGAATGTTAACTAGAAAATAACCATTCGCGCGCAGAGGAGGGGGATGATGATTTAAGCGTGGGCGGGGATGCGATATAATATGTAGGCATAACAACAAAGTTGCCATGTTAAACCCATACAATATCACGCGCAGGTTTCGTCTCACGCACCTGTCTTCTATACCTGTACTACTTAGAGACCTGAGAAAATAAATACAAGCCTATGATTCTGAAAAAACAGAACATCTAGTACCCTGCGCTGGTTGAAAGAAATAGCCAGAACGTATGAACCCAAGTGAAGTAGCTATAACCAAACCTGTTCAATAGACCACTTGTATTTTGGAAAAGATAGACGGAGGTTCTTTAAGACAGGTTGTCGTAGGACCACCTGTCTTAAAGGAACCGCCATCGTTTTGTCTCCAAAAGGCATACCCTAGCGCACCTTACCTGTATTAAGAGATCATCCGTTCATAGTGGTTAATTATCTGTGCTACAAAAGTGGTCTCTTAGCGCAGGCATTTTCTGTGATTACTGGTTCTGGGAGTCGTTGCCATATCGTGTTATGTATTCGGGATGATGAGCTCTGCACATGTGGGGAATTTCTTTTAGTCAAACTAACCAGAACCAATTTTCAAGCCAATATAGCACCAGAAAGGATTATGTTAGGAGCACGTGGGGGGCGCTCAAAGTCTTGGAATTCACCGTATCAGTAAACACGACATAGACGTGGGATGTACCTTATTGCGGCACACCTGGCCTCTGCGTGTGAGAGACGTGCATGTGTGCGGTTCTGTACACACGAACTAGATACCACGTGCGCGTCGCGTTTGAGTGCATCTCTACGAATTCCGCATCACTTTTATGCATAGTGCTCTTAGCCTCGGCTATAATCGTCAATTAACCACTCATAATATTAGCGGAAAGCTGTGATTTTATTACCCCAACAGCTGCCGCAGGAATTTGTGCAAGCACGTCAGTAGATTTAACGATTCCGGTCACGCACGAACCAGGAACAAGATCATGGAAACTAATCCATTATGATAGGCCTGTAAAGATATTTGGATATTTCTAAAAATTAATTTGATTACGAGTTACTGCTGCCCACCAACCTTTAATTTAATTATTGTCCCAAAAGTCCACATATATCCAACATAGTTGTCAGTGAACTGTTAGACAGACTTGATTGCGGATGTCAATTAACTGTTAGACAGACTTGATTGTGGATGTCAATGAACTGTTAGACAGACTTGATTGTGGATGTCAATGAACTGTTAGACAGACTTGATTGCGGATGTCAATGAACTGTTAGACAGACTTGATTATGGATGTCAATGAACTGTTAGACAGACTTGATTGTGGATGTCAATGAACTGTTAGACAGACTTGATTGTGGATGTCAATGAACTGTTAGACAGACTTGATTGTGGATGTCAATGAACTGTTAGACAGACTTGATTGTGGATGTCAATGAACTGTTAGACAGACTTGATTGTGGATGTCAACGAACTGTTAGAGAGACATGCTTGCGGATGCCAATGAACTGTTTGACAGACTTGATTCCGGATGTCAATGAACTGTTCGACAGACTTGCTTGTAGATGCCAATGAACTGTTAGACATACTTGATTGTGGATGGCAATGAGCTGTCAGACAGACTTGATTGTGGATGTCAATGATCTGTTAGACAGACTTGATTGCGGATGTCAATGAGCTGTCAGACAGACTTGATAGCGGATATCAATGAACTGTTAGACAGACCTGATTGCGAATATCAATGAGCTGTCAGACAGACTTGCTTGCGGATGCCAATGAGCTGTTTGACAGACTTGATTGTGGATGTCAATGAACTGTCAGACAGACTTGATTGTGGATGTCAATGAACTGTTAGACAGACTTGATTGTGGATGTCAATGAACTGTTAGACAGACTTGATTGGGGATGTCAATGAACTATTTGACAGACTTGATAGCGGATATCAATGAATTGTTAGACAGACCTGATTGCGAATATCAATGAACTGTTAGAGAGACTTGCTTGCGGATGCCAATGAACTGTTTGACAGACTTGATTCCGGATGTCAATGAACTGTTCGACAGACTTGCTTGCAGATGCCAATGAACTGTTAGACAGACTTGATTGCGGATGTCAATTAACTGTTAGACAGACTTGATTGTGGATGTCAATGAACTATTAGACAGACTTGATTGCGGATATCAATGAACTGTTAGACAGACCTGATTGCGGATATCAATGAACTGTTAGAGAGACTTGCTTGCGGATGCCAATGAACTGTTTGACAGACTTGCTTGCAGATGCCAATGAACTGTTAGACAGACTTGCTTGCAGATGCCGATGAACTGTTAGGCAGACTTGATGGCGGATTCATCGCCATGAAAATGTTAACTAAATGCCTGGTCAAAACTCGTTACAAACGTCACCTTATAATGTGCAATAATTTCCTGTGCATATAGACAATTTTGTCCTAAATGATAGCTTCGAACACTGCTCTGTGCGGATGGAGAGAATGTAATATGCCTTAGCGGTACGAAAATGAGTCTATGAAACAAACGGTGCAAAGCATACATATTTTCAAATTAATTTAAAATTTTTAACAATCTGTTAAATTAGTGAATTATCACGTCCAATCTATGCGTATTCACATCAAACATGCAAGGGCGAATTACAACTGATATTATGTTTCTACTTTAAGTTAATATTTTAGACTTTTCTGTACCTGTAGACAGCACCAACCCTCATCTAGGCATATATGAGGATTTTTTACAATATTCAATGCTATCACTCTACCGTAAACCGCGATTCCTTGGAACTCAGAATGAAAATTGTTGCCATGGCAAACTTGAATCTCTATTAATAGCAGAATATCGACAGCAGAAATACGTTTTGGTTAAGCTACAAAACTATTTTCCGATATTGATGAGGATATTGATGCGTGGATCAATTGGTGCTGTTTTACAAAACAAACTTCCCATAACGGCGAGTGCTTACGCAAGAGATCGGCCAAATTATCGCTGATTGCGAGATCGATGGACGATGGATGGCACAAAGTCAAGCGCCACTATAAACCCCACGCGACAGGGTTCCGGGAAGATTGATCCGGAATCCTTATACACGCATTGATGCGCGATAGCTGTCTCCGAAATATCTCCACGTGTACACCTACACTATTAATCCGTTAACCATTAAAATGCCAGTCTCTCAACTTTAGGATAATCATACAGGAAAGTTGTTGAATATTTTGGAATTAAACAGTCAAATTACTTTGTGAAAATATTCGGCAAAATATTCCGTATATCATAAAGAATTTCTCGCTTTGATGGACTGTAAGGGTTAAAGGGGTAACGCGCATTCGAAAACAAATTCTTGTCCGTTCGAGTCTCACGAGATCTCCTTCCATACGAGATTGAGAAAGCAGGAAGTCATGTTTATGTTTTTACATGGGTTCTTGTCTGGGTTTTTCTTCATATTGGAACAGTTATTCAGTTATTCTGAACATAACCTATTCTACAATTAATGGATTTGGTCATTAGATTCCGATACGCATGTTATTTGCTGCTAATGGGCTTCGTCTTGAAACTGATAGCACGTTCAGCAACAGCGAATTTGTCTATGTCGAAATAAGGAAATATCTCCATAATATGTGACTACTGACTAGGCCGAGTGGTCATAGAGCATACATTATGGTGGCATGTCCTTAGTTCATATCCAAACCATATACCGCTGTAGAAGATATCAATTTCACGCTGAAGGCCATCACTGACTACCTGTGGGTAACGTATATACAGCTACTTGACATGAAACCAGTAATTATTCAGTAATTATATAGCAACTTGTTAGTAACTATCCTCATAGGTTCAAGCATTTAACCATATACTAGCTTGCTCTTGTCGCGGAGCTTATCTCTAATGCCCCGGGCGGAATGACCCGTCCTTGTGTGGTTGGTCGTTAGTGATTAGTACCGAGTCGTATGATAGCGCGGTTTGTGTTTTCTGGTAATCTTCGAGATACTCAGACGGTGCCAGGTCAAAGACATATTCATAAGCGCTTTCATCATCTGCCTGACAATGCTTCTGCTTCTGCTGTTGCTGCTTTCGACATAATTTGATTCCGATCATTTTCGCAACGCAAAATAAGCTTATTTTCCTAGGAGATATGGAATAAGAGAGGAGATATGACTGTATCTGGACAACAGATCTATAGCGTCTATATGGCCAAGAGGGTACGCAATCAGCGCCAGAGAGGATCGGCAGGAAATGGTCAGTAATGGAATTCATCAGCTAATTTCGATACTGGTATGGCTTGAAGACGGACGCAGATATATTTAGCGAAGTGCTGATAACAAATTGCCGGAATGCCCCGAGACAAAGACAAATTAAATTTGTCCTTTGAAGGAAAAGCATACAGACTCGTTTCCCATGGCAATGCAATGTCAACGCCTAGTACCATACAACGCATCAATGACATGTGAGTGCGTGAAACTATCTTGTCGATGGACGTCCATTTCCTGGCCGCGGCGGTGGCGGTGGCGGTGGGGGTGGTGGGGGTGTTGCTGCTGCGCTGCTGCTACTACTACTGCTGCTGCTGCTGCTGCTGCTGCTGCTGCTGCTGCTGCTGCTGCTGCTGCTGCTGATGATGATGATGATGATGATGATGATGATGATGATGATGATGATGATGATGCTGTTGCTGCTGCTGAAGCTGGTGGTGCCACCAATTCAGAATAGAGAGTATATTTGTTTTAGCTGTGTAGATATGTCTATAATGTTGGGAAGGCTGTAATTTTGTATCAACGTTAAAAATAAGTTTCAAAATGTTATAAGAAAACATTAACTACCATAAATTGAAGTGTGTTACACATCCTTTATCGGATAACCCATTGCATGCTTAATATAGGAATCCAATCTGTCAGTCAAATACATGACGTTATAATGAATTACATCACATGGGGGTTGGCGTCACAATCAATTACGTCATGAATGACGTGTCTAAGTTCCTCATAAATGCATAATAGTCCGTTAAGTTGTATGAATTGTATGTTTTTTCCAATTAATAAACGCTATGTTGAATATTTTGAAACATAGGCAGCAACAGCATGCAGTCAAATTAGTTTCAAAATATTCAACAACTTACCTGTACACGTTTCTGGAAATCGAGGTTCAGGATTCGATCTATTCCAACACGGACACAGTATTGGCAGAGCTTAGCTAGCTTAGCTGGGGTATAGCTAAGACCTGGATTCAAATTCATTTCATCTTGTATCTCAGGAAACTAGATCTATCTGTATCCAAAGAGCAGATCCTGAGAACGCGTGTTACTGCGCCATAACGTGACAAATACCAGAGCAATATTGCCCAGTATTAGCCCAGTACGGACTCAGTGACCTGCGGTATTAGAATAGTTTCAGAGCATCATGATAACAAAAGATGGGGCCAGCGCATATACCACACGAGACACTCACAAATGTTACGCGTTGGAATGATGTGTGGAGCCGACCATTTGCACATAGATATAAGATTTCTATCCTACATGGAGCTGGTGTTGACGTCTTTAAAGGAGCTGCATACGGTACAACTTACCATAGATGGTGGCATATATGCATAGACGTGTAACCACAATATAAGAAGTTATGTTATGAGGAAAATCCATGAAGACGTTTTGCGGAAAGAATTTTAATTTAGAAACGAGGATTCTTCCAGGAAATGTCAAGAGGTATTTTAATCTCAGTATTCGATCAGCATTGTGGGGTCGTTAACTAAGGAAGGATGCCAATCAGATAATGACTGCGGGAAGTAGGCGTTTTATTCTAACTTTAACCGGAAATTGAAGGCCGTGTGCGATTTTGTAATCTTCTTAGCGGAAATTTGTTTTGAAATTGGAAAGGTTCGATATTTTACGCACCTGACCCCAGGCCATAACGATGATAATGATACACATGGGATCGGCAGAGATCAATAGTACAGCTGCTACAAGACGTGAAGCAAGAATACTGAAAACCAAGACACTACAGTGCAGCTGGGAAATAACTTAACATGTTTCCAAAACAAAACAAAAATTTAACAACAGAGCATTTCTTATATCGTGTTCAAAACTGTACTAACTAGATAGTCCGAGTTCTCTGATTCCACCCAACATATCAGAATCGGCAAATGGTGGAGTCAGAAAACTCGTACTACTAACTAGCGTGTTTCTGGGTTTCTTATTTTGGACACATGTTAACTTATTCACGAGCTGTACTGTATATTGCGTTGATATGAAGAAAGTCATTTGTACATTTGATCCATATTTTTAGCTTCCATAAAATAGCTGTGGCAAGAAGTTGAGTCTGTAATTAGTTCCAAGTTTTTCACGTACAACAGGAATTACAATAATTATGCAAGCCATGGCGGATTGTTGATGCAGATATCATTGTGAGAATCAGGAAGGGCATTTCTGTCCATCATCATAACAGGATGTCTTTTAGGTCGTCTTCATCCCTTCATTACTCTTTTAAGCCTGCATGCAAACAGAGAATCAACACGATATGGCGGATGAATGGCTTACTGATGTTATTTTTAAAACAATGTTACTGCAAAATATTGCTATTATAATCAGTTATGGAGAGCAACACATTCCATCAAAACTGTTTTCCGACACGAGTCATTCTTAATCTCCATAATGCAACTAAATGTGACAGCCAGTCGTTTATATAGAGAAAATAGTTAACGTGTGAGAGGCATGGCTGCCATTTGGCCAATTCTGTGCAAGCCATGTGTCATGTGTGTTTCTCCTATCTGAATGTTGATAGCCTTACAATTAAGGGATATAACAGCTGATAGTTTTCCTGGTGTCCACTTCTGTTTGAACACATCAACTCACCTCGGCCTCTGAGATCATGATGACGATGGTACCCACTGTTCTCTAAAGGTAGTACTTCTGCAAGGACAGTGATGCTGAGGCAAGGGATACGAGCAGTGACATGCTTGGCTATTGGTAAGGTCAAGCATAGGAGACTGTTGTTCTTGGCGACTGGGGTCACGGTTGTAGCCTAGAGACACTGAACTATCTTGGCATGCCAGAGTGCCATGCCCATGCAGCTGGAATGCAGAGCCAACCATTCCCAGTGCTATCCAAATCCCAAGCTCTTATCATCTGTAGCTCTGAGGAAATCCCAAGGTCTACGTCATCAGTTCTTTTGTGCTATGATCCAGTCGTGTGTGCTCTATCGAGGCTTTAATCTGATATGCTGTACCATAGAGGATGTTGATGTCACTGAGGAGCCATTGCCCATGGAGAATAGGTTGTACCATTCCTCCCACCTGCCTTGCTGTTTGCATTGTTTTCATTGCAGCTGGCTCACGATGTTCAAAGCCGATATGCTGGAGAATCATGCCAAAGAAGGAGGCATAGTCTCCTATTCTATGGAAAGATCCTTAAACATGCTATGTATAACATCCATACATGGTCATTCTAGACCTTGCCCATATCCGTAAACATTAGACAGTAGCACCAGAGTTTCAGAGGTCATGATGGCATCATCGCATATTCCAAGAATGGTCAGTCAGGCACAATTGACGGTATCCCTCATCCGACTCAATCGCATTTGAGCAAGCAAATATTTTAAAACATTGTACAACTCCTATCACAAATTTTCGTAGTTATATACGGCAGCGGGAAAGTCTCATCGAAACAAATGAATGCACACATATTTGTCAATATATTTTGATTATATGCCTTCAGGATTTTGTTGGCAAAGTCCAATGCAATTAACCAGAATACTGAAATTCACATTATTGATACTAGATAAATGGGTTGATTTGGTTTGATGACTAATTCACATGTGCATCACGAGCAATGAAAATTTCACCACATCTGCATGACTTCCTGACCAATAGAAATTCGTAGAGACATGGTTTTGTGTCCAAAATGAGTGCCACAAGTACAGGTGTTGGGAGTCTTATTATGAATTGTGGGGTAATGTTCAACAAGTAATAGACTTGTTCCTCATCGGCTATTCTTGCACCACAGGGTGCCTACATTCATGACAAGATCCGATCTTGCCACCGTAGCAAATGTGATAATTAAGATATTCCTCATTGTAGAGGAAGAGGATATTGGTGTCTTATCTGTGAATCTTTCATTTAAAGTCACGCTAGATCCACGGAACTGAGCTCAAGGTTATGGACGTCAGTAAATATGATGATGCACTTATAAGTGTTACTAAATATGCCAGTCTACGCTCAGTACCACGATGATCTTATCAGATTGGATTTTAACACTGGCTTTGCATCACGAGGGAACGAGAAGAGACATCAGCATCCACCTCAATTATTTCAGAATCTATCACCATGTCAGACATAACGGGTGACACATCGAAAGTCGCAACAACATTTGCATCATTTGCATTGATTCTAAGCAGTTTTACTATTCCCAATACCAAGTCGCTCGGTCATTACCACATAGAAGAGATATTCGCTTAGCTGTCCAGCTGCTGAATTTCTGCCGACTACATCTATTGTCTATAGCGTTTAACTCCAAATATGTCTGAATATTTTGAAAACAATTTGACAGAAGGTTGTTGGCTAAGCCACTAACGACTTTCAGTCATATTGTTTTCAAAATATTCAGCATACCCAGAGTTATTGCCCATTAAAATTAGTGGCTGGTAGGTTGCAGTAGTTAGACAGTTAATAACACACTCATTAGATGCACCTCATCTAATATTGTGTTATCCATTATACTAAACAGAGCTAAATAATGAATATCACCGAATGTCTGAATATATGTCATCAGCTAAGGCTTAGATGCATTTCTGACTCATTAGATTTCATTTAGGGAGAATACAGATGCGGGTGCTTTAGATGTTGAAGCTTTCACTCGAGAATACATGGAATGTTGGAGGATTCAAATTTCTCAGTCAATCATATAACGTCATGATCAACTATGTGATCTGTAGGATGACGTTATAATTAATTTTGTCATGAATGGCATAGCTAAGTTTGTCATGAACCGCTTAATTGATGACGAACAACATTGTTGTATGAATTGTATGTCCCATGTCTTTACTATTTAATAAACATGCCACAGGCAGCAACAGCACCAAGTCAAATTAGTTTCAAAATATACAACAGCTTACCTTGCATAGTTTTCTGGAAATTGATAGAGCAGGAGTTCGGGGGTCGATCGATCGCATCACGAAGAGTGGGTGGAGCTTAGCTCTAATGTGTGAAGGCCATAGTTAAAACAGTATTCCTCCATTAGCTACATTCTCTCCACGGGATGAATGCAATCGTAGATGCTCTCAATGTTCAACAGAAAGGTTGAATTTGTATTTTCATGTAAACCCGAAGTGGAACAGGTTTGATTGAAGCCAGGAAACCACGCTTGAGACTTGAAGAGATTAAGAAATCACAGTTAGATTATGCTAATGTTTGATGTCTAATGAGATGGCTAAATCAAAAGCGGAAATAATTAAAGAAAGAGATCAAGTCTGATGCAAATAAAGGCGTTAATGCACGCGGAGCCAAGATTGTCTAATAATGATAATGGACCAAAGGGGTCTGTGTTGCTCACGTGCAACATTTGAATTTCAAGTAGAAATGCCATGTTTTACGTATCTAATCATATAAATTTCTTTCCAGAACCACGAAAACAAGAGAACTATCAAATGCTATTGACTGGTAACTTCATATATAATAAGAAGAATGCCACCACCAGTGAGATAATTTGAAAAAAAAGCATTTGAACACTAAGTATGTTACTCTAGTTGTACCTGTACTAGACATTTTTTTCACCTATGACCAAGTATTGTCATTACCGGTCCTGTGTCAGCTGTGTGTACAGGTATCGCAGACCTAAATATAGTTTCGTGAAAAGTACAAATAGTATTCTCTATATGCGCTGATATAGAACGATACTCTCCCTACTGCTGATCATTTGGTGAAACATTATAATTGAAAGTCACTGTTTCAGGTGGAAGAAACGAGTTTCAGTCAAAATGTTTTCAAAGTACTCTCCTGGTTTCCAGGCTCGTAGCATGATACCTGCTGAATATTTCCTAAATCAGTTTGACATATTCTGGTTCATGCTACTGAAAATAACAGCTTTCATTGAAATTGTTTTAAAACAAAGCACATTCACTATTTTACCTGTAGCAAGTAGTTGTATAGTCAGATTAACATAAATATAACTGTGGTTATATGATCAGCTATAGAGGATTTTATTCATTCATCTACATACATCAGAACGCAGAGACCCAGTAGTGTTTATGAATTTGTTCCTGCTTAGGTAAACTGGTTGTACCAATTAGAATGATATACATGGCATTTAGATGCTTTTTCAAATTATTCCAATTTATTTTTTTTTTTGTATTTTACTGGTGGTTATAGTTTTATTATTATATGAAGTTATCATTCAACAGCATTTTACCGTTCCCCAGCCCTTTCCTTTAAGTTTTAAAAGTACAATTTTGGCAAGGAAAAGCTGTGAAAATTATGTCATATGACAACATATCTGAATGTAATTGATTGATTTATTAAAATAATGTTAATTATCTTGAAACAATTTTTCTAAAATCCGCTGATAACACGAACTATCCGTTGCTGACATCAACTTCATCTAGTCAGTGAGCGTGGATAATGGATGGATCTGATATGCCACTCAAGTATATGACATCATACTCAATTGCGTCACACGTAGGCTGGTGTCACAATACATGGTGGTGTATATAGCTCCATCAATCTTGTTGAAAAGTCAGTCAAGTGTACTGTCTTTGATGAATTTACTATTTAATAGACATTGGGAACAACAGCACATTGGGAGTCTGGGAAATTGGATTCATCAAAAGTATATAAATTGATTCCAGTTTCAAGAAGTGAACTTTCTTTTCAGTTGAATGTGGCTATGGCCTACATCAGAAGTCAGAAGGAATATGCATGCATCAGTTTTTAAACATGCCTCTAATAATGCTATTTCCTGGATCGGTAGTGGGCAATTAGTGGGCCAGCGCAGCCCAGAATTAGCCCAGCACTGGTCCAGCAACCCGCACCTGGCTGGGTTTTGGGGCGGGGTGTGTGAATTTTCGAATTGTTGTGTACTTCTTTGCAGAATAGTAAGGCAACATGCGATGTTGTCAATGTTGATGGGCGAAATCCATTTAATTTTTTCTAGAATTTCAATGATGGTTGAAAATTAAAATTTCCTGAAGGAGCTATGCGAGAAAGGGTTGTCACTCTTAACGGGAAACGTGTGTCCATCCAAACACCATTGTGTTAAGCAGTATTTAATAAAAAATAAGATCCGTAATGATTTTATAGATCAGAAGAAAAATCGAACTAATCATTTGTTCGAGCATTAGATTTAACTCTAGGACACACTAAAGGAGATAACAATGAGTTTAGGTGAATGCTGGTGATGGGGATGGGGGTTGCACCCACTCATCATATCTAGGCTAAATTAAACTCCCCGCAATCGACCAAGTAAAGATTTAGTCCTATAAAGGCACTAGCTAGATTTTGACAAATTATTATTATTATCGATTTGCCCAAAATATAAGGAGACATTCATTGAAGACACACGACTCGTTAGCAGAAGAAATTAGACTTTTACAGACAAACTCGCCAGAGCAGAATTCACTAATTCAGACACCAAAGGATTCCAAAGCAGTACTATCGTCAATAAAACTGAAGCATTCCCAAGAACTAATTGCACATTCTCTGCAGCTCATGGCAAAACTCTTACATTTCGAAGCTCTGGCCCACATCTAGCATATAGATATAACGGCAAGGCCCATTGCAACTCATGTAATGTAGTATACCTATACTTACATATGCAAGAAACAATATGAGAAACCAAATGTGACTTCGAAACACGGATCAAAGCGCATTTCAAGGATGTTAAAAAGATAAAAATCACAAAGACAGCCGAGTTGCCAACCATTTCAATCTCCTATGCCATATCACTGCATGCATCCAGTAGCCTACATATCCATCGAAGTCCTTCGACACAATCCTGATAGTGATGGAGCCACAATTTCCCGTAAAAACTGTAAAGCCTATTGGATCCACCAAAGACATACCATGCATCCAATTGGTATCAATCACGCAGATTGGCATGGTAACGCCGTACATCCATTTTGGTGGTCCAGAATTAGACTTTGACAACTGTTGAGGCAATCATCATATGGAATTCTTAATCAAATGTTAACTAGAAATACGCATTCACGTGCCCATGTGGGGGATCATGATTTGTGGTTGGGGTGGGGTGTAATATAATATGTAGGCATAATCACAAATTTGGCATGTTAAATTCGTACAATATCATACGCATGTTTGGTCTTGCACACCTGTCCTCTATACCTGCACTACTTAGAGACTAGGAAATATAAATACAAACCACTGATTCTGAAAAAGAAAATACCTAGTACCCTGCACTGGTTGACAGAAATGGCCAGAACTTATGAACTAATGTGAAGTAGCTACAATCAAACCGGTTCAATAGACCGCCTGTCTTTTGGAAACAACAGATAGTCGTTCTTTAAGACAGGTGGTCGTAAAACCAACTATCTTAAAGGAACCACCATGCTTTTGTCTCACCTGTATTAAGAGACCATCTGTCCATATTGGTTAATTATCTGTGCTTCAAATGTGGTCTCATAACACACGTTTTTTCTGTGATTACTGGTTTTGCGAGTCGTTGCCATATCCTGTTATGTATTCAAGATGATGAGCTCTCCACATGTGGGGAATCTCTTTCAGACAAACTAACCAGAACCAATTTTCAAGCCGATATAGCACCAGAATGGATTCTGTTAGAAGCATGTGTGGGTGCTCAAAGTCGTGGAATTCACCGTAGCAAACATGACATAGACGTGGGATACACACGTGAACTAGATACCACGTGCGCGTCGTGTTTCAGTGAATCTATTCGAATACTGCATCACATTCATACATAGTGCTCTTAGCCTGGCTATAATCGTCAATTAACCACTCATAATATTATCGGAAAGCTGTGATTTCATTACACCAACAGCTGCCACAGAAATGTGTGCAAGAAGGCCAGTAGATTTAAGGATTCTGTTCTCACACGAACCAGGAACGAGATCATGGAAACTAATCCATCATGATAGGCCTGTAAAGATATTTGGATATTTTAAAAAGCAATTTGATTGCGAGTTACTGCTGCCCATCAACCTTTAATTTCATTATTTTCCCAAAACTCCACATAGCTCCAACATAGTGTCAATGAACTGTTAGACAGCCTTAATTGCAGATGTCAATGAACTGTTAGACAAACTTGATTGCGGATGTCAGTGACCTGTCAGACAAACTTGATTGCGGATATCTATGAACTGTTAGACAGACTTGATCGCGGATGTCAATGAACTGTTAGACAGACTTGAATGCAGAAGTCAATGAACTGTTAGACAGACTTGATTGTGGATATCAATGAACTGTTAGACAGACTTGATTGCGGATGTCAATGAACCGTTAGACAGACTTGATTACGGATGTCAATGAACTGTTAGACAGACTTGATTGCGGATGTCAGTGAACTGTCAAACAGACTTGATTGCAGATCTCAATGAACTGTTAGACAGACTTGATTATGGATGCCAGTGAACTGTTACACAGACTTGATTGTGGAAGTCAATGAACTGTTAGAGAGACTTGATTGTGGATGTCAGTGAACTGTTAGACATACTTGATTGCGGATGTCAATGAACTGTTAGATAGACTTGATTGTGGATGTCAGTGAACTGTTAGACATACTTGATTGCGGATGTCAATGAACTGTTAGATAGACTTGATTGCAGAAGTCAATGAACTGTTAGACAGACTTGATTGTGGATATCAACGAACTGTTAGACAGACTTGATTGCGGATGTCAGTGAACTGTTAGACAGACTTGATTGCGGATATCAGTGAACTGCCAAACAGACTTGATTGTGGATTTCAGTGAACTGTTAGACAGACTTGATTGCAGATGTCAGTGAACCGTTAGACAGAATTTATTGCGGAAGTCAATGAACTGCTAGAGAGACTTGATTGTGGATGTCAGTGAACCGTTAGACAGACTTGATTGCGGATGTCAATTAACTGTTAGACAGACTTGATTGCGGAAGTCAATGAACTCTTAGACAGACTTGATTGCGGAAGTCAATGAACTGTTAGAGACTTGATTGCGGATGTCAGTGAACTGTTAGACAGACTTGATTGCGGATGTCAATGAACTGTTAGACAGACTTGATTGCGGATGTCAGTGAACTGTCAAACAGACTTGATTGCAGATCTCAATGAACTGTTAGACAGACTTGATTATGGATGCCAGTGAACTGTTACACAGACTTGATTGTGGAAGTCAATGAACTGTTAGAGAGACTTGATTGTGGATGTCAGTGAACTGTTAGACAGACTTGATTGCGGATGTCAATGAACTGTTAGATAGACTTGATTGCAGAAGTCAATGAACTGTTAGACAGACTTGATTGTGGATATCAATGAACTGTTAGACAGACTTGATTGCGGATGTCAGTGAACTGTTAGACAGACTTGATTGCGGATATCAGTGAACTGCCAAACAGACTTGATTGTGGATTTCAGTGAACTGTTAGACAGACTTGATTGCAGATGTCAGTGAACCGTTAGACAGAATTTATTGCGGAAGTCAATGAACTGCTAGAGAGACTTGATTGTGGATGTCAGTGAACCGTTAGACAGACTTGATTGCGGATGTCAATTAACTGTTAGACAGACTTGATTGCGGAAGTCAATGAACTGTTAGACAGACTTGATTGTGGATATCAATGAACTGTAAGACAGACTTGATTGCGGATGTCAATGAACTGTTAGACAGACTTGATTTCGGATGTCAGTGAACTGTCAAACAGACTTAATTGCGGATTTCAATGAACTGTTAGACAGACTTGATCGTGGATGTCAGTGTACTGTTAGACAGAATTGATTGCGGAAGTCAATGAACTGTTAGAGAGACTTGATTGAGGATGTCAGTGAACTGTTAGACAGACATGATTGTGGAAATCAATGTACTGTTAGACAGACTTGATTGCGGATGTCAATGAACTGTTAGATAGACTTGATTGCGGATGTCAATGAACTGTTAGACAGACTTGATTGCGGATGTCAGTGAACTGTTAGACAGACTTGATTGCGGATGTCAATGAACTGTTAGACAGACTTGATTGTGGATATCAATGAACTGTAAGACAGACTTGATTGCGGATGTCAATGAACTGTTAGACAGACTTGATTTCGGATGTCAGTGAACTGTCAAACAGACTTAATTGCGGATTTCAATGAACTGTTAGACAGACTTGATCGTGGATGTCAGTGTACTGTTAGACAGAATTGATTGCGGAAGTCAATGAACTGTTAGAGAGACTTGATTGAGGATGTCAGTGAACTGTTAGACAGACATGATTGTGGAAATCAATGTACTGTTAGACAGACTTGATTGCGGATGTCAATGAACTGTTAGATAGACTTGATTGCGGATGTCAATGAACTGTTAGACAGACTTGATTGCGGATGTCAGTGAACTGTTAGACAGACTTGATTGCGGATGTCAATGAACTGTTAGACAGACTTGATTGCGGATGTCAGTGAACTGTTAGACAAACTTGATTGCGGAAGTCAATGAACTGTTAGAGAGACTTGATTGCGGATGTCAGTGAACTGTTAGACAGGCTTGATTGCGGATGTCAATGAACTGTTTGACAGACTTGATTGCGGAGGTCAATGAACTGTTAGACAGATATAATTTTGGAGTTGTCGCCATCAAAAGATTCACTAAATGCTGTATGTGTTGCATGATCACAAACGTCACACTTCAATGTGCAATAAATTTCTTGTGCATATAGTGCAATTTAGACCAAAATGATAACTTCGAACTCTTTGCTCTGTGTGCAGGGAGAGAATGTAATAAAACGATATTAATAAGCGGATATGCCTCAGCGGTACGAAAATCATTCTATGAAACAAACGGAGCAAAGCATAAATATTTTCAAATAACTTTTTGCCAGAGCAATCTGTTAAATTGGGGAATTGTCACGTTCAATCTATGCGTATTCACATCACACATATAAGGGCGAATTGCAACTGATATTATGTTTCGTCGCAAAGTTAATATTTTAAAATAATTTCATGTGTATAACATTAGACAGCACCAACTCTCACTTAGGCCTATATGAGGCATTTTTTAATATTCATCACTACCGCTCTAACTGAAACCGTGATTCCTTGGAACTCAGAATGAAAAAACTTGAATCGCAGATGATAATAGCAGCATATCGACAGCAGAAATACTGTTTGGCTAAGCTACAAAACTATTTTCCGATATTGATGCGTCGATCAATTGGTGCTATTTTACAAAACAAACCTCCCATAATGGCGAGCGCTTGCGAAAGAGATCGGCCAAATTATCGCTGATTGCGAGATCGATGGGCGATGGCACAAAGTCAAGCGCCACTATAAACCTCACGCGACAGGGTTCCGGGAAGATTGATTCGGAATCCTTATACACGCATTGGTGCGTGATAGCTGTCTCGGAAATCTCTAGTATCTTGTTGGTGTTTATGTCAACACGCGTACACCTACGCTATTAACCTTTTAACCCTTAAAATGCCAGCGTCTCAATTTCAGAATAACCTTACAGGAAAGTTGTTGAATATTTTGGAACTAATTCAACTCCCAGTCATGTGAAAATATTCAACAAAATATTCCTTATATCACAAAGAATTTCTCGCTTTGATGGACTGCAAAGGTTAAACGGGGTAACGTGCGTTCGAACACACATTCTTGTACATTCGAGTCTCACGAGATCTCCTTCCATACGAGATTTAGAAAGCGAGAAGCTATATCTATAGCTTTGCATGGGTTCTTGTCTCGTTTTTCTTCATATTGGAACAGCAATTCAGTTATTCTGAACATAAAGTATTCTACAATTAATCGAGTTGGTCATTAAATTCTGATACGCATGTTATTTGCTGCTAATGAGTTTTGTCTTGAAATTAATAGCACGTACAGTAAGATACAATTTGTCTATGTCGAAATAAAGAAATGTCGCCATAATATGTGATTACTGACTATGCCTAGTAGTATGATTACTGTATGATTACTGTAATCTGTGGCTGTAGTAGTAGAAGCACCCTACAGCTGCAATCAGTCCTTCTCTGATTTTGCCCACTGTGTCTTGTCCTCAGCCGAAATCCTTAGCTTCCTCAGGTCCATTCTTGACTTGAGTGTCTCAAGTCCTGCTTTCTTGAGGTCACATCGTAGCACGCTTAGCTGATTTTTGCAATGACGTTTTCTCCTGTCTTTGTATTTGCTGGCTCCGAGTAGGCCGAATTCCAAGGCTCTCTGTGCTGGTGTCTCTTCTGGCATCCTTAGCACATGGCCAAACATGGACCATCTTTGTTGGGCGACTTTTACAGATAGCGGCGACGTATTACACACCTTGTATAGTGCATCATTGGAAATTATGCCGTCTGGCCATCGGTGTCCAGTGATGGTGCGTAGGTGTTTGCGGTGGCAGGCATCGAGTTTGTCTAGAGCTGACCTTTGAGCTGCCCAGCTGTTACAGTTATACAACATCAAGGATACGCAGGTTGCATTGAATAAACGTAGCATTTTTTATCAAGGGCATCTTTGATTTCAGGATTCATAGCTTCCAGAAGGTCTGGAAAGCTATGTTGCCCATGACGCAGCGTGCAGAAATGTCAGCAGTACTGCAAAGCAGTGAGCCCAGGACTTTACTTTTCCTCCATGGTTCGCCGCCACGAAGTGGATCGTCATTTTCTTTAGTTTCATGCTTTGTAGATAGGTATATGTGGGTGAACTCTGTTTTGGGTTCATTCATAAAGAGGTTCTCAATTTTTAGTTAGCTTGCAGCTATTAGGAGCAGTTCGTCAAGGGGTTTCTTTTCTTCGTCTATGAAGTCAATATCGTCGGCATATTCCATCTCTAGTGGCAGTGTTTGGACATGACTACCGACACAAGCATGCATGGATCCCATACAATGTCTGCGCAGCTCCGCCCACGGTTGAAGCCACTTTGACATGATCCGGTGAAGTCATCGATCTTGTGTCGGATGCGGCATAGAGTAACATTGGATAGCATTCTTCGCATGCTGTTGAGGAGCACAATTAGCTGGGGGCCAAGTGGCTTCTTGGGCTTGGGTAGTGCGATACGGGTGCCTTGGCCTACAGCGTCGATGGTTTCATTGCTCAAGCCATCAGGTCCAGATGTACGTCCATTTTTCAAGGCTTTACGTGCCTTCTCAACTTCTGATGTTCTAATTGGTGTTAGTAATTGCCTGGGGTCTCCTGAGAACTGGTGCAAGGACTCATCATCGTGATCAGTGAACTGTTCCTTGAACCATTCTCGAATCGCCTCGGTTTTGCCCTGGTCAGTCCCAATAAAGTGTCCTTCAGAGGTGTGCACAGCGAGTGGTGGTGTGTAGTCAGTAACTCTCAGGACTCGGGCATTTGTGGCAGTCATCCGTGGCAGTGATTTCATCTGCCAAGGATTCTGCGTGGTGAATAGCAAGATCTTTTAAGCATTTGATAATGTGGCGCAGAATGTTATTGCGCTCCCGGCGTAGTTTGGTGGGGTCGTCACTTTGACCACTTTGATAGATGCGCAGCCGTAACGCTTTCTGCTCTGCTGACAGTTTTACTACTAGAGGGTCATCAGTATACCTAGTTCGGTTGTTTTTAGAACACCTATGGTGCTGGCAGCCTAGTTGTCACGGAGCATATATTATGGTAACATGTCAGGCCCATAGGGCGTTGGGTGAGCAGGGTCGGGGCATAAAATGTTCAATTCTATGTAATGAATTTGTCTATATTTGATATAAATATGAGTCAGATATGACTATGTTGATATCATCTATGTTGAGTTTTATGCCTAGGTTGCCGGAAAATGCACCATTTTACTTCCAGATATAAGAAATCTTCTTAGCATGGGGTACCTTCCCCCAGACACCCCACTCCACCCCTTCAGAATCCCACCGTACGGTCATGCATGTCATTAGTTCATAACCAATTCATATGCTGCTGTAGAAGAGATTAATTTTCAGCTGAACCCTATCACTGACTACCCGTGGGTAACGTATATACAGCTACACGACCTCAAACCAGTAATTATTCAGTAATTATATAGCAACTTGTTAGTAACTATGCCCATAAGGTCAAGCATTTAACCATATACTAGCTCGCTCGTGTCGTGTATCGTATCTCTAATGGCCACGTCTTCGCAAAAGGTTGTGTGGTTCAAGATCCCCATGCCTCGGGAAGAATGATCTGCCCCTGTGTGGTTGGTGGTTAGCTATTAGTACCGAGTCTTGTGATAATGCCGTTTGTGTTTCCTGGTAATCCTGCTGCTGCTGCTAGCTACATAACTTGATTACGATCATTTTCTCAGCGCAAAATAAGCTTATTCTTCCGGAAACTAAGGAATAAGAGTGAATGAGATATGATTGCATCTGGACAACAGATCTATAGCGGCTATATGTCCAAGAGGACAGCGACAGAGAAGATCGGCAGGAAATGGTCAGAAATTCATCAGTTAATTTCAATACTGGTATGGCTTGAAGTTGACGTTCGGAGATATATTTAGCAGTGTCGATGACAAATTGCCGAATTGCCCCAAGACAAAGACAAATTAAATTTGTCCTTTAAAAATGCATACAAAATAGTTTCCCATGGCAATGCAACGCCAGCTCCTAGTAACATACAATGCATCAATAACATGTGTGTGCATGATATTATCTTATCGATGGAGGTCCATTCCCTTGTGTTCGTGGTGGTGGTGGTGGTGGTGGTGGTGGTGGTGCTGCTGCTGCTGCTGCTGCTGCTGCTGCTGCTGCTGCTGCTGCTGCTGCTGCTGCTGCTGCTGCTGCTGCTGCTGCTGCTGCTGAGACGGGGTGTGTGGGGTCACCAATGAAGAACGGAGACTATATTTGTTTTAGCTGTGTAGAAATGTTTATAACGTTGGGAAGGAGGTGATTTTGTGTCACCGTTAAAAATAAGTTTCAAAATGTTATGAGGAGCCATTAAATACCATATCGAACCATGTCACACAGCCTTTGGGGAAGAACGCAGTGCACACTTAATAAAGAAATCAAATCTGTCAGTCAAATATATGACGTCATAATGAATTATGCCACATGTAGGTTCACGTCACAATTAATTACGTCATGAATGACGTATCGAAGTCCGTCATAAACGCGTATAAGTCAATTAGGTTGTACGAATTATATGTCTTTACCAATTAATAAACATTATGTTGAATATTTTTAGATTAATTTGACTGGGCGCTGTTGCTAACATATGCAGCAACAGCAACCAGTCAAGTTAGTTTCAAAATATTCAACAGCTTACCTGTTTAGTTTTCTTGAAGTTGTGGTTCGGTGAGTTCAGGGTTCGATTGATTCTAACATGGACAAGACATGGGCGGAGCTTGCCTAGGAATGGGCAGGACATATATAGCTAAACTAGAATTCATTCAATTCATCTTGGATTTCATGAAACCAGATGCATCTGTATTAAAGGAGCATATCCTGAGAACGCAGCTTATTGCGCCAGTACTTGACAAATATCTGAACAATACGGCCCGGTATTGGCCCAGTAAGCTGCGGTATCAGGGTAGTTTCAGCACATCGTGATAACTGATAACAAAGATGGGGACAGCGCATGTACCACAGGATACGCGTTGGAATGACGTCTGGAGGCGGCCATTTGCACGCAGATATACAATGTCTGCTTTAATGAAGCTCCGGACACCATACGATAGATCTTTGCATATATGCATAAACGTGTAGCTACAATATAGGAAGCTCCGCTAATTTCAGAATGACGAAAATACATGAAGACGTTTTGAGGTATGAAATTTAATTTAGCAACAAGGATTCCTCCAGAATATGTCAAGAGACATTTTAATCTGAGTTTTCGATCAACATTGTAGGGTCGTTAACTAAGCAAGGACGCCATGCAGATAATGACTGCGGGAAGTAGGAGTTATATTCTAACTTTAACCGGAAATTGAAGGTCGTGTGCGATTTTGTAATCTTCTTAACGGAAATTTGTTTTGAAATTGGAAAAGGTTCGATATTTTTACGCACCTGCCCCTAGGCCATGACGATGATAATGATACACATGGGATCAGCAGAGATCGATAGTACAGCTGCTACAAGACGTGAAGCAAGAATACTGCAGTGCAGCTGGGAAATAACTTAACATATTTCTAAAACAAAATAAAACGTAGGTCTGCAGTTGCACATTTTGAACTTAATTTGATTGGACGAAATTAATGCCTAATGCAGCGATAGCGTCCAATAAAATTAATGCCAAAATATTGAACAGCACATTGCTTCCATCGTATTCAAAGCTGTACTAACGAGCGTGTTTCTCTTTCTGTTTTGTCTTATTTACGAGTTGTATGGTCAGTATGCTGATATGATGAAGTAGGTCATTTGTGCACTTCAAGTCATCCTTATTTTTCGCTTCCGTAAAATAGCTCTGGCAAAAATTTGAGTTTGCAATTAGTTCCAGGTTTTTCTCGTATAACAGGAATTAAAATAACAATGTAAGCCATGACGGATTCTTGATGCGGATATCATTGTGAGAATTACTAAGGGCATTTCTGTCCATCGTCATAACAGGATGACTTTTAGGGCTTCTTCATCCCTTTATTACTATTTTAACCCTGCGTGGAAATAATCAACACGAGATGGTGGAAGAATGGCTTGCTGATGCCGTTTTGAAAACAACTGCAAGATGTTGCTGTTATAGTCAGTTGTGAACAGCAACAGATTTCATCAAGAATATTTTTCAAGATGAGCACCTCTTAGCCTTCACAATACAACTGAAGGTTGACAGCCAGTCCTTTGTCTATAGAAAATGGTTGGGGCGTGCGAGTTATGGGTGTCATTAGGCCAATTTGGTCTCGCTCACATCAGCCACGCCCAACTTAAATGAGCTTTTAGGGAGAGAGAAATAATCCATTAGTAAGAGCCGTTACTCCATAACATGTAACATGTGGCTAGAAGAAATCGAAGTTCTTAAAACGTGTACTGTACGCAATGCGTATTCCTCAGACCATAGTAGTCTAAAATTTAAACTTTCCTAAAAGGTACTATGTCACACCAAGTAGTCTTAAATGAAAAATATTAAGAAACGTACAATATTCCCGGCGTATTTAGCGTATTTTATGCAATCTAATGGTATATGAAATGATTTTCCATGTTGAGCGCCCTATCATCGAAATTGAATTGTGCATAAAAACCATGCAACGTGTTCGGTCCAAACATTCGAATATTCATTCAAATACCATAGCATACGAATATTCGAATAGTTATGATAATAGTTTTATTGTGTCTCTTTGCGAGTTTAAGTGCACGCAAAGTTTCATGGCTACTGTGTCCGTCTAATAGAAGAAGCGCTTTTCTAGTCGGATCACCCTGCACTGCACGTTGTTGCTCAACTGAGGGTATAAAAAGTTCCGCCAACCGACATTCGAATAGTTGCGAATTGATCCAGCCACTTTCACTAAACTTAACAAGCCAGCTTATGGGGTCAGTTTCTTTCAGCGCCTCCACTTCTCGCTTACCCTTGAATATTACCATCGGTGATAACACATCTCCAGCAGCATTGGCGCATGCCATCACTGTAATGTTTGTCTTATCTCCACTACATATTGACCAAATGTTTTTTGCTTTTTTGCACCCAACCACCCTAGTTGGTCTGAAATCAAGCCCTGTACCAGTCTCGTCACAGTTATAAATTAGCTCTGGATGATCCAATATGTCCATCTCTCGTAGAAGTGCATCCATGGTCGCATAGTAATTGTCAATGACAGTCGCATTCCCCATTACCGCTCTTTAATGGCAGAGTTTTTCTGGCTTTCGCAAACTCAGATTCGGGTGGCGTTCCATGAAGCCATAATACCAGTCATTCCCGGCGTGCTCGGCTGCTCTCCATTGGTTGACAACTTTCATATTTCTACCAGGTGAATATCTCTCAACAATTGACAACGCCATCTTCTTAATCTGCTTTTTCGTTTTACCGACGCCAAGTTCGCAACATTTGATTAAATAGTCTTCCAATTTTATTTCCTCAGTCTCATGTA
This sequence comes from Chaetoderma sp. LZ-2023a, assembly GCA_034401795.1. Classification (NCBI taxonomy): domain Eukaryota; kingdom Metazoa; phylum Mollusca; class Caudofoveata; order Chaetodermatida; family Chaetodermatidae; genus Chaetoderma; species Chaetoderma sp. LZ-2023a. Next base: position 164,719,252 of record CM067369.1, on the reverse strand, counting down.
GTATAGTTTTTTGTCCAACCTTAGCATCTATCGTGATTCGCCCTTTGATCCGATCACGCAAAGTCGTTTCAGGAACTGAATACATTCTAGAGAGCGAACGAATCTATGAACCCGATCTGCCTGCGTATTCACCCACTGCCTTCGACAGATTCTCCCTACAGTATAACAGTCTTCTTTTTGCCCTCGGTTCTTTGTCCTTAGTCGTAAGTGGGGGTGGTGGTAGTGGTGTTAGCGTCTTTTAATGGTCGCCGTCTACCGGTACGACATGTCACCTTCTTTCCCGATGCCATACCCAGTCTGAAATTATAATATAGACAGACAGCATGACAGACAGACAGACAGATAATAGATAGATGTAGGTAGATAGGTAGATGTATGGATAGATGTATGGATAGATGTATGGATAGATGTATGTATGGATAGATGTATATATGTATAGATGTATGTATGGATAGATGTATGTATGTATGTATAGATGTATGTATGCATAGATGTATGTATGGATAGATGTATGTATGGATAGATAGATGTATGTATTTTTATTTTTTTATTGCCGCACTGGCAACGTGCGGCTTCAATTTCCATGTGCTAACTTAGCCGACAGTCATGCACCAATTAGTTTAATTTGTTGATCACCATCTCCCGGTCGGGGGGATCGAACCGTCATCTGCAACTCCGCATAGCATCAGCAACCAGGCATCTTTCCACTGGACCACCGCACCAAGACTATAGTCAAGGATTGGCCGACCAGCTTTCACATGTCTGATATACTGACACACTGACGATTCATATGGGACTATATAGATAGATGTATGTATGGATAGATGTATGTATGGATAGATGTATGGATGGATGGATGGATGGATGGATGGATGGATGGATGGGTGGGTGGGTGGGTGGGTGGGTGGATGGATGGATGGATGGATGGATGGATGGATGGATGGAAGGAAGGAAGGAAGGAAGGAAGGAAGGAAGGAAGGAAGGAAGGATGGATGGATGGATGGATGGATGGATGGATGGATGGATGGATTGATGGATAGATAGATAGATAGATAGGTAGGTAGGTAGGTAGGTAGGTAGGTAGGTAGGTAGGTAGGTAGGTAGGTAGGTAGGTAGTAATATGGCTAAGGTGCTGGCTCAGAATTTTCAAAAAATTGAAAATATTTTTTATTTATTTTATTGCCCGAGATTTGTTATTTTTGTTTTATACAGGCGATATGGCTTTACAAATATTGGACAACTTTTAAGATGATGATGTTTGTCCAGTTAATTTGGATTTTACCAATATGTCACGTAGATTCGGATTTTTCCTAAATGCTATTACTGGGCGCAAATTGAGAGGCTGTCTTAAATTATTCTGTAATTTATGATATTCATCTTTCAAAATTTCGGAAATTTCTACATTTTTTCGATTATATGTCAGAGTGAATGGAATTATTTCACGCTGATCAGCAAGGCCGGGATCCACATTTATGCCCCTCGGCCGTTCTGTTTCTAATTACTTAATCCAAAATGATTCTCTAAGTTTCCTTTGTGTATCAGTTTCGTCAGGGGTATTAGAGAGAGGTGGTTGTTCAATGGGTATAATTTGGAAATCCCGAGCGACTAAATGGCCAGGAAGGTTAAAGTGCTCAGCGACATGCGTGTCTTTTTCATGTCTAATATCGCAAAGGTGTCTAGTAGCTCGCCATCTTAAAGGGCATTTGGTTTCACCGACATATTGCTTTTGGCACAATTTACAAGATATTACATAAATCACGTTTTCGGAATCGCAATCCAAATTAGACTGAATTTGAAATTTGTTTTTGTTTTGAAAGCTCATAAAAGTTTTTTGATTTGGAAGAAGTAGGTCTAATTTACACCTTTTCTTTCCACATTTCCGAGATTCTCCTACGCCTGTGATTGGACGATTGTGACGAATCTTGGTAGGCCTGTGATCCACAGCATTATCAGGGATAGTTTCCAAATCCTGTAAAGTTTCAGACTTAATTTTGCGCAAAAATCTAGACGAATAGCCTCTCGGCTTGAGGGCCTTGAATAAGAGAGAGCATGCAGATTCAAAGTTTTTTCTATCACTCGAATTTCTATGAAAACGGATGATTTGTGATTTTACAATTCCTTTACAGGTATGAGGTGGATGGAAAGATTTCTTGTGAAGTAGTTGGTGAGAATCTGTGGGCTTAAAATATACTTTATAATCAAGGTGTCCCGTTGTGTCATACTTTACACCTTTGTATAGAGTTACATCTAAAAAGTCTACGGACATCTGGTCAATGTTGGCTTTTAGTTTTAGTCTGGATCATCCCAGATGACAACCAGACGAATCAACCAATCGTGTTCTCTTGAGCTAACTGTAGTCTAAGCCCTTGGTCTAGATGAGGTTTCTTGAATTTCAAATCAATCAACCACGCAGCTTTGAAGCTTAAGTGTTCGAAAACTAGCACAAACTACACGATGGCCACCACACAAATGAATCAATCAGCTGCGTCTAAACAATCTTGTCTCTATGAGTACAGAACGCTTGATGACGAATTTGACTGAAATCAATCTAGTGGGTCTTGAGATGTTTGAAGGAAAGGTCGACGATGGACCACAGATGGCAAATGGATGACGGATAGATTAACGGACGGTCGCCATGACATCAGCACGGTTTGCCTTTCAAGGCAGGTGGGCTAATAAAGAATTATTGCAAAGAAATTGCAATCCCAGTGCACATGGCTAGACACCAACTACTAGATTGTCCAAAGGAATGCAGAATGTCTATGGTTGAACAGGTACATGGCAGGTGGGCAGCTAGTTGGCGAAGGTTTCTCTTTATTATGTAATCATTTCTACTGGCTGAGAATGATGAGCTATATTGAATACCATTTCCATAATTTGTGTAGTTGTGTCAAAGATAAGAAACCAAATGTCATGCTTAAGGCAGCAAGAACATCAATAGTGGCATCGCCATGATGTGAGTGAGTATCTATTGAATTTCTATCTCTTGAATGGCCGAAAGGAGGGCATGAATATATCTTTATAGTTGTACTAACTTACCATGATTAATTGATTGATAAACATGTTTCAAGATTAACCTTTGTAGATCCGACTAGAAGTAAGTTAGCAAAGGACAATAACTGAGAGCATATTTAATGACAAGGTTCAAGTTTTTTATTCTGATGCGGTTTATATCATGAAAGGAGTTCTTCGACAACAACTTGTTTAAACCCTCCACCCCACGCACCACACCCCCACCGCTAGCCCCCACCCACCCCACCCAACGCCAGCATTTAAGTGGAATTTCTCCATCACGAACTACAGCATATAATACAGCGGGTGGGGTGTGTGGGTGGGTGGGGGTGGGGGGGGGGGGTTAAGTTGAGATTTAATAAAACGTGTTGAGAACATGTCCTAAGGATCAAATAGACAGACTAAGAATCATGTAAACAAACTGATGTGTGCATACAATAGTACCAGCAATTGACCTTTCCAGCTTTAGTTATGCCACGCCCATCCATAGTTAAGCTCTTAGTGTTGGGATCGATCGATCGATCCCCGAATGCCATGACTATCAATTTCCAGAAAACTATACAGGTAAGCTGTTGAACATTTTGAAACTAATTTGACTGGGTGCAGTTGCTGCCCATGAGTTAAATTAGTTTCAAAATAGTCAACAGCATCTTTATTAAATAGTAGACACAATTCGTACAACAACGCTTAGTACTATTTACGTTATTCATGACATCCTAATTATGCTGTCATTCTACACGTCATGTAGTTGATTATGATGTCATATGATGGATGGATAAACTGGAAAAGTCCATTACACCAGTCTATTCCCCCTTTTAGCTTATATGATTCTGCAGCATCTTTGATTGTCCATCGATTTAATGTTTGATCTGGAGAAGCCTTCGGATTAGTATTGTCGTAAAGATTATAAACATGAAGGGCTGGACATGAAGAACACAGATGGCCGAGTATCAGAAGCTGTACAGAAATCTGCAATCCACTCAAAGAATGAGGCGGTCCATGTAGTGATTAGATAGATGAGTGTACAATTGCTTATTTGTTGAGTATTGACTGCAGCACCTTCCTGTGGAAAATCTTGCCTAGGTGAGGCGCATCACAAATTGCTGTGCAAACAACCCTGATGTACATGACATACAGGTGCGCCAGCTGAATGTCATAATGAGGCTGAGGTGAATGGGTTCATCGTAACTCAGATGCTACATGCTCGACAGGGGAGATGAATTGAATCAATTGGCAATGACATATAGCTCAAGTCATGACCACATACAAGATCTAGACTCAGGTTATTTGACTCTACCTTGAGGAAAAGCACCAATGATGTGGTTGACAATCCTGCGGAATCTGAATGTCTATGTAGTCTGACAATATACATAGTGTTGAGATGATCTAGCCGAATCAATCTTGTTTGGATTCAGATGACATGAACGCTGGTACGAGTATTAGAAACTGCATGTGAAGATGATGCAGCTAGTTATTCAGCGCGACTAACGCACTCATCAACTTGGTATGCCCCTATTCAAAGCATTTGTTCATCAGGCCAGCTTTCTTTACAGCCATGTTCAATCACCACAGCACCGAGATTACCAGCCTCCACATGGTTACTGTAGGTGGCCATGGAAGGTTAGCTTTGCGACTTCGTTATATCATTATATATTGTAAGATATGTGTATTTGATACATACGTGTGTATACATGTTAATAGTTGATAATTAAAGCAGTCATCTCATTAAATAAATATTGAATCTTTGTAGCAATGTTTAAATCTGATCTGTCAATAGAGTATATGATGCCATAATCAATTACGTTGTATGTAGGCTGTCACAATCAATACAAATACGTAATTAATGACGTAGCTAAGTCTGTCAGGAACTTTTAAATGTCTGTCAGTTGTACGTATTATATGTCTTTCCTAATTAAATAAACATTCTGTAAAATATTTTGAAACTAATTTGACTGAGTGCAGTCACATTAGTTTCAAAATATTCTGCAGCTTATCTGTATAGTTTTCTGGAAATTGATGTTTATGGTTCGATCGATCTCAACACGGGGCAAAGCGTCGGTGGGGCTTAGCTAGAGATGGCTGGGGCATAGCTAAAAGTGGATTCATTCATGCGCTGACAACCACTCGTGGGGGGGGGTGGAAACTTCATCATATTCCATATGTTGCACATCACCAAGCCTCACGATGCACTTCTAAAGGTATCTTTAATAAATGAAGCAAAACACAAATACTATAACAAGACTGACAAAGCTGTATCATTTATTTCTCCCTATGCTGCAAAAGACACTCTCTCATTCAGTCGAGACATATTCCGCACTGATACAGTGATACTATTTCTTATAAATAGAACCTATCATACAGCAATATCGGGCAAAGTCTGAGCAATATAACACATTATTATTATTATTATTTTTATTATTATTATTATTATTATTATTATTATTATTATTATTATTCATCCAAAACCGGTAAATCTTTAAAATTTTATTTCGACCCAGAACAAATTTAAATGGCATTGTTAACCCATTAACCCTTAGAGACCAGAAACAATACGTTTTTTATCAGCTGAATATTTTGAAACTATTTTGACTGGAAGCTGTTGCTGCCAGGTTTCAGTCAAATTAGTTTCAAAATATTAAACAGCTTTCCTATATATTTGTTTTGAAATTGATCGAGACACCGGAATTTTGAGGGTTACGAGTAAGACTCCTGTGGGAACTAAAGCACTTGCAGCGCACACTGAATGAGTATGGTATATTATTGTAATGATAATGATGCAATATCAATTGGCATGGATTGAAACATGAAGCAGCACCAATGCAAATAAAGTGTTTCATCAAATAAAATTTCAGAAATAAATGCCACAAAATGCAATAAATATGTTCTGTGATCAGAAATGTAAATTCACATCTGAGGATTAAGCAGTTCCACAGCTTTACTAAGAATATAAATATCAATAATTATCTCCTTAAAGGCGCCTACTCACACTGAAATGTGTGAAAATACAATTGTTGAAATTGTATACTTAAATTGTGTATCTACATATACCAAAACGAGATAAATCTTAACATTATATAATGATTTCATTACGTATAAATGAATATAATTTTTTTTAATTTGTGAACTTGAATTAGAGGCACAAGTCCCTAATTCACTCAGCTTCATGACCAAATATATCATTAAATTCATATGGAATGAAATCATCGTATGTTAAGATTTCTTTCATTGAGATACACGACACACGCCTCTAAAAGTATACAATTTTAACCATTTTATTTTCAAGCATTCCGATGTGAATGTGTGCGTTTAAATCAGGTACTAACAAGCCAACACCTGAGGCCAGTTTCCCAAAGGTGTGTAAGTTACACCCTGTCTTACAGTAGAAACCAGACCAAACAAAATGCTGCATATGACATTTTATTCTCTATTTATTCGCTCCTGCACTATCTCGACATTGATGGAAACATGGCCAATCTCCTTCGTTCATTGCCTCTCTCCACCCAGGCGTATAAATGGGTACCAGTGGTCCTGGGGAAGTTACCAATAATAGACTGAAATAAAAACCAGCCTAGACATGGCATGAATGGGACCTGGAATCAGGAACTTGATCGACACCAATCAAACCACATAACTTATTAAGTACTCTTTATGAAACTGGACCCTGTATGTACAACTGGTGACTACAGAAGTATATTGGATAACATTAGTGCTTTAGCGTTAGCGCATTTTAGGTTGAAATTTCCCAGTTTTAACTTTTCTCACATTAAATTAAGCAGGGTATTGTAAATGATTTATTGACATCACAATACAAGGCTCGATTTCTAGCTATGCCCCGCCCATATCTAGCTATTCCTCGCCCATTTCAAGCTAAGCTCCACCCAATTCTTTATTCGTGTTAGAATCGCTTTAAATCATTGAAATCATTGAAACCTGGATTTCCAGAATCTACATTTCAAGGTCACTATACAGGTAAGTTGTTGAATATTTTGAAACTAATTTGACAGGGAGCTGTTGCAACATCTCCCAGTCAAATTAGTTTCAAAATATTCAACAAAATGTTTATTAAATTGTAAATCCATCACAGACATATCGGTTCATATCGTACACTTGATAGAATAATCGATTTTCTTGACAGCGTTATAATACTTCATGATGATCGTGACATCAGCTCCTAGTGATGTACATGTAATTGATTATGACATCAGACACTTGATTGACAGATCTGAATGCTCCATATGTCTGCTCACTTGGGATTCTTTGCTCGATCAGATGAACAGTGGGATATTTGAAAAGATTGGCATAGCCCTGACCGCATTGATAATTAAATGTTCATAACACAACAAATGTAATTTTATGATTTAAAAAGGAGAGGAAAATCCTTTGTTGTATAGAATATTTTATCTAAATTACACAGATCTATCAAGGCTGTGTGCATTTCTATTGAAGCAAAAAAAGGAGGGTCGGTTAGCTATCAGATTAATGATGTATCGATAATTCCTCGGATTCTACTAATGAATGCTAGGTCTTGTAAAAAGAATGCTATTTCTCATCTAACAGCCACGTCCATTTCAAGCCGCCATTATATGTTATTACTGAGAGAGTTTTTATATCGCCTCTAGGTATTTGTTTACGTATGTATGTTAATTATTTAACAAATTAGTCTGCCCATGTTCAGCTTTAATTCAAAATTCTGCTAACTCTATCAACTTCATGCAGTAGTAATCGAGAATTCCATTTTTAGCCATGCCACACCCATTTCCAGCCAAGCTCCACCCTCTTTTTAATTATGTTGGAATCAATTTTAAACTTTGAAACTTGAATTCTCAGAATCCGCATTTCAAAATAACGATACAGGTAAGCTGTTGAATATTTTGAAACTAAATTGACTGGGGATGTTGCTGCCTATGGCCGCAACAGCTCCCACTCAAATTAGTTTCAAAATATTCAACAAAATGTTTATTAAATTGTAAATTGATCAAAGATGTACAATTCATACACATTCATGACAGACGTTTCGATTTTCATGATGATAGTGACGTAGTAGATTATGTCGGATACATGAGTCACATATCATATCGTTCAATTATTTTAAATCTATCTCATTTATTGAGATATGACAGGTAATGTAGAGCTAAGTCTTAATTATAATTCTTCATCATTCGTTTTTATTTTTTATATATACATTCGCGTAATAATACACCATGACTAGTGATTCTATTCAAGTCTATGGCGCAAGATGTACTCGTGTACCCTCGGCCACAGCTACCCTTTTCTCCGAAATACTTAAATATATTTATATATATAATATAATATAATATAATTATATATAGCAACAGAATGTACAGAGAATACTACAACTTTAGACAAAGGTTTTTTAATTTAAATATAGATTTATACACTTAAATAATAATTTTCTTTTTAAATTAATTATCATTCGATTGTACTTTGCTGGAAGAATACAGCGCAAAACCGTGGCTTCCAAGAACAGTAACCCACTTTTACACATCATGGACAAGGGAGATAATCCATCAATGGAAATAATATTAATATACAGACAAAAGTTAAGAGTATTTTTAAAACTGTCCACTGATATGGCTGGCTCTGTTACAGAGCTTGGATAGCCAGAGCTTAGTTACCGAGCCAAACATATCGCTGGTAAGTTTTGGTAAATTTTATGATGAGTTCTCTCCCCTTGACCATGCTGAATGAGCGGTTTTATATACAGAATAGTAAATCTGTACACAACAAAACAAAATAACAGTAAACACAACATAGACCATAGTATTTAACCCTTAATTGTCAAGCTAGCCAAAACAGGCCTCTCCAATGGTCCTGAGAAATGTCCATTTGCAGGCCATAAACAAGCCTATTTTTGAAAATGTACCACTGGAATGACTGGCTCAATAATTGAGCCAGTCCTTCCAGTGGTAAGTTTTCAAAATAATCGTCTTCTTTTGTCCTGCAAATGGACATTCACCAAACGAAAGTTTGATTTTCTTGACCATTAATGAACTAAAACGAGGTTATAAACTTATCTTTCTAAATAGGCACGATATCTCCGCTCCTCCGCTCCTCGATCAATATAACATATTCCTGACATAATAAATTAACAAAATAACAGAAACACATGTAAACCTGTCAATAAAGACCACCTGCCTTTGGGGTGAAAGGATTCCTGTTATTCAATACAGGGTGTGAAAGACCAACTGCCAGCTTTGTATGCGCAAGGAATCAATTTGAAACTTTTACACACGTTATTCTCAGAATTTAAATTTCAAAGCAACTATACAGGTAAGCGGATGAATATTCAACAGTTCCCAGTGAAATTAGTTACAAAATATTCAACAGAAAATTTATTGAACTGTAAATTCAAGACACATATATAATTCGGACACTTTTGTGACAGATTTTTTGTCATGTCAGCTAAAAAGTGAACAAATTTAATTGTGACGTTAAATATTTAAGTGACAGATTGGATTGAACATGCAGGTGACAACTGAATCGAGGTAACCACGCACTTAGGACCACTTCTTATTACCAAGGAAACAGAAATATATATATATATATATATATATATATATATATATATATATATATATATATATATATATATATATATATATATATATACACACGAGTTGATTTCCACAGTGACTATGACAACAGCCTTGCACAATAATCACAATATTACTATTATTAACTCAGAACAAAATTTCTCCTGTCTGAGAATTGTAATAAAGTACAGATGCGGGTTTGCCAGATAGTTATCATATGTTCTCCAGTAATGAACATACAGTCAAGATTTGAGATTGATATGGCAAACGGGTAAGTAAGGTGCAAGCAGCCATATCTAGAGATCTTTATCTTATTCACACCCATCAATCAACCCTCTATGAAACCACTGCTCAATCTATTGCACATTTTATTCATGGGTTTCACATCAGGTTCTGTGGCGGCGATTCTGTGGTGGCGGCCACTGTATGGATATAAAGCTGCACATGTATGTATAAAAACAAATTACTCACAAGTCTTCTCATGGTAAACTACCCTGATAATGCAATTTACTGGGCCAATACCAGGCCATATTGGCCTACTATTCCACCGGGTACTGGCCCAGTAACCTGCCTTACTAGGGTAGTCTGGATTTTGAAAAACAAAACTGAGATATAGTCAGTTTAACTCCTTAATGGTTAAGTCAGTCAAAACAGGAATCTGCAATGGTCTTGAGGAATGTCCATTTACAGGCCAAGAGAAGTCAATTTTTGACAATTTTCCACTGGAATAACTGGCTCGTTTAACTGAGCCAGTCATTCCAGTGGTAAATTTTCAAAAATAGTCTTCTCTTGGCCTGTAAATTAACATTCACTAAAAGAAAATATTAATTTCCTTGACTAATCTTGGCCATTAAATTGTAACAAGAATGCTGAAGCGTACAATGTCTCGCTTGTAAAGGCATGGATAGTGTTGATTGACAAAGCAAACTTGGCATGGTTTGTAATACACATATTCAGTAATGCGCCAACAAACAAGTGTAACCAATCGAACATGGACATTTGTTACCAAACTGCGGATAGTCTGATCTTGAAATATTTTTTCAAGTTAAACTAGTAATGATGCAAATAGTACTCTTGCATAGTATATAACTCTGCTGTAAAATCTTGTTGATATCTGTTGAGCCATTGTCAAAAATGAGTGATCCATAAAAAACTAAAACTAAATAAACATGAAAAAAGTTCAAAGTCCAAAACTGTGAAAAACGTAGTAAAGATTTCCCAAAATCATATCCCTGGCCATATGTGTAATCATACCGAAAGTTTCAGATTTCTATATGAAATAGTCTAGGAGTTGCGCTACAATCGATTGGTGCCCACTTTTGACCACACACCCTACCCTCAGTTTGACCCAAGATCGAAATAATTCCTTGTACTGTAGTCTACTCATCATTGGCTTCAAAATGATATGTGACATGACCACCTTTGGAAAGATTTTATGTGATACCCCACATTTCCCACCCCCAGGGCCTGGGGTCATACCAAAATTCTACAAGAGCTATCAGATGATAGCAAACAACTTACCTGTACTGTATATTAATTGTACATCACAGGATATGATAGACCACCGGACAGTCTCATTTTGAAATTTGGCAATCAACATGCCGATTCAAAATACCCATGGTACTACCCATCTGGTAAGCATAGCTTGGAGACTGAATCATAAAGCCTTTCTGCCAAGGAGTAACCTGAAGTCATTACTCATTGTAATGACAACTGACACCCTGGGGCTAACCGAAAGGCAAATGGTCCAAACATAAGCAAAGTTCATAGTCTGGAAAAAACAATCAGCATAATACATATTTGGATGTGAAATGGTCTAGGAGTTGCGTTACAATCGATTGGTGCCCACTTTTGACCCTGCCCCTCACCCTCAGTTTGACCCAAGATCAAAATAATTCCTTGTACTGTATGTAGTCTACTCATCATTGGTTTGAAAATAATATGTGACATGACAAGCTTTGGAAAAATTATATTTTTTACCACACATTTCCCCCCTCCCCTCAGGGCTGTCCATACCCCTGGGGTCATACCAAAATTCCAAGTGTCATGCACATCCCTGGCCATATATACAATCAATCCCAAATTTCAAGTTTCTATCTGAAATTGTCTAGGAGTTGCATTACAATCGATTTGTGCCCATTTTTGATATTTTGACCCCACCCCCTACCCTCAGCGTGACCCAAGATCAAAATAATTCCTTGTACTGTAGACTACTTATCATTGGCTTGAAAATGATATGCGACATGACAAGCTTTGGAAAACTTTATCTTTTACCCCACATTTCCCACCCCCATGGCCATACCCCTGGGGTCATATGTGACATGACCACCTTTGGATAAATTTAAATTTTTACCCACAGTCCCCCACACCCTGGGGGGGGGGTCATAACAAAATTTCAAAAGTGCCATGCACATCCCTGGCCATGTGTAATCATACCGAAAGTTTCAAGTTTCTATGTGAAATGGTCAAGGAGGAGTTGCGCTACAATCGATTGGTGCCCACTTTTGACCCCACCCCCTACCCTCAGTTTGATTCCTTGTACTGTAGACTACTTATCATTGGCTTGAATATGATAAGCAACATGACAAACATTGGAAAAATTTAATTTTTTACCCTACATTTCCCACCACCAGGGCTCTGACCCTGGGGGTCAAGCCAATATTTCAAGTGTCATGCACATCCCTGTCCATATGTGCAATAATTGCCAAAGTTTCAAGTTTCTATCTGAAGTGGTCTAGGAGGAGTTGCATTACAATCGATAAGTACTTGCCAATTTTGACCCTGGGCCCAGCCCCCAGGGGGGGGAGGAGCCCAAAGGTGTCATGCCTTGCCCATCTGTCTAGTCATTCCCCAACATTTCAGGTTTCAAAAGCAAGTCTTTGCTGATTAAATTGTCATTTGAAAAAAACTTAACCAAAACATAATGAGTATAACCTAGATGCAAATCAGGCCTAAAATTATCAAAGTACAAACACCAAAAAAGAAATATTGAAAAAATTTGAAAATCAATTTCATTTTGTTGTGGGCTAGTCATAGGCATGGTATAGAACAAATCTGTGGAGTTTTACTGAAATCCAATAACCCCTTGTAGGTGCAAAATGTCGTTATAAAAAACCTTAACCAAAAATGCCCTGGCAAAATACATGAAAATCCAAAACCATGAAAAAAATAGTTAAAATGCCCAATACTTAAATGTGTTGTTATGTCACATCACATCCCTGTATGGTATAAAGTTTCATTGAGATCGGATGAGCCAGTGTTGAAAAATAAGTTCACCAAAACTGCACAACTGACGAATGACGCAGGTGCCGCCAACGTCGCCACCATCGCCGGAATTAGTGCTCCCTATGTCTCGCTTTCTGCTTTGCAGGCGAGACGAGACAAAAACCACAATGTTAAAATCATAACAGTTTAACCCCTTAACACTCATATTAGCCAAGAACGGCCTCTGCACTGGTCTTGAGAAATGTCCATTTGCTGACCAAGAGAAAACTATTTTTTTTAATTTACCACTGGAATGCCTGGCTCGATAACCGAGCCAGTCATTCCAGTGGTCAATTTTCAAAAATAGTCTTCTCTTGGTCTGCAAATGGACATTTTCTGAGAAAATTTTAATTTTCTTGAACAAATTCGAGGGTTAAAGGGTTAATACAGGAAATGGTGAGAAACTCTGGACACAGACAATGAAACATAAATAGATAAAATGATTGCGTACCTTTTATAAATAACAAGCAATGTTCACAGATAAAATTCAATACAATACGCTTTGTTATTTAACCCTTCACTGGTCAAGACAGCCAAAACTGACCTCGGCAGTGGCCTTGAGGAACGTCCATTTGCAGGCCAAGAGAAGACTTTTTCAATTTTATGACCGAACGGACTGTATAGTCATTTAGTCATTTGAGTGGTAAAATTGTCAAAAAATTGTCTTCTCGTGGCGTGCAAATGGACGCTAATTAAGGAAAAATACAAAATTCATGACAAATCTTGACCATTATGGGGTTAAATTATCTATAAGAAAACCCTGTTGTCATATTCACTAGTACAGTCTTGTCTCTTTCACATAAAACCACAGACATACAACAACCATTTTATCCTCAGAAATAATATACAAACTATATCTTACTAATTAATATTCTCAGTGTCTGTCGTAACAAATGCCATTTGAAATAATAAAAACATGGGCGAAAAACTCCATCATAACTATATATTGCAAAATACTGAATATAAATTAGACAGCACCACTTAAGTAATAATGAATAACGAATTTAATTATGTACGGTACCCTTTTCGATATAACTAATAGCTTCTTTTGTAACATACAGATTATTGTAATACTAGTTACTGTAACAGGATAACATATTTCTCAGGATCTACATTACGTAGTATAACATTAGCAGGGGGTATCTAGAATCATTAGAACACCCACAAATACCTGTCCTCAAGGGAACCCATGGACAAACATCGACCCATGCTCGGACAAGATCACCCCAGTAGGACCAGGGTTATTGAAAAATGTGTCAAAAGTTTCCCTTTTGAAAACAATATTTCTAAAAGCTGTTTCATTTGAGCTTTTGAAGACAAAATTAGGATATGTCTTTGAGACCACACGGGCAAGTGCCCACCAAAGTTTTGAGATCCTTCCAACAGAACCAGAGTTATTGAATAATGTCCTTAGAAGAACAATAACAAGAAGACGCAATCCATGCTCGCATTAAACCTTGTGCCTAGCGATGCGGGAAAAAATAATGTTTGTACAAAAAAAATCAAATCTGTGACATAATTTAAGAGAACAATTCACTGTCTAGCCATGTATGTATTTATAAATGAATGAATGGATGGATGGATGGATGGATGGATCTGCAAATGGGAATTTTCTCTGAAACAATTGAAATTTTCTTAAACAAATTTAAGTGTTAAAGGGTTAACACTCAAACTAGCCAAAAAATTGATTCTGCTGTGGTGTTGAGAAATGTCCACGAGAAGACTTTTTTTTTTTAATTTATGACTAGAATGACTGGCTCGATAATCTAGCCAGTCATTCCAGTTCTAAATTTTCAAATTTATCTTCAATTGGTCTGCAAATGGACCTTTTCTATGAAAGAACTGATAATTTCTTGTACAAATTTGAGGGTTAAACGGATAAGGGTAAATTATAATTAGACAATCCTTTGTTCCTCATCGATCACATTAAGTACTAGCATAAAAGAATACAGAGGATAATTGATAGGCGATGTTAAATGTATCATGAAATAACATGTCTGTATCAGTCTGCTTTCACCTTTGTGATGTTAAATAAAAATATAATTATCATCATTATTATTATTATTATCGTTATTATTCTCTGAACTTTATATCATAAAAGGGCAAAGATAAGAGAAAAAGGATTCTTTGGTAATCCTTTCAAATGTACAGATAAAGTGAAGGAGATTAATTATAAGGTAAAAAAAATTTCTGTTTAAGATATATTAACTCATTAACATGAAAGAAAATTTCAATTTTTTCATAGAAAATGTCCATTTGCAGACCAAGAGAAGATTAGTTTTGGAAATTTACCATTGGAATGACTGGCTCAGTTATTGAGCCAGTTATTCCAGTGGTAAATTTCCAAAAAAATAGTCTTCTCTTGGTCAGCACATGGATATTTCTCAAGACCACTGCAGAAGCTGTTTTTGGCTGACATGAGTGTTAAATGGTTAATATTTATTAACCATTTAATTCTCAAATTTATTTAAGAAAATTTCGATTTTTTCATAGAAAATGTCCATTTGCAGGCCAAGAGAAGACTATTTCTGAAAATGTATCACTGCAATGATTGCCTCGGTTATCGAGCCAGTTATTCAAGTGATATATTTTGAAAAATAGTTATCTTGAGTGTTAAAGGATTAAACTAGTCTGGCAGGAAAACATTGCTAACAAGAACAGAAACAGATTCCAGTAAAATTTGTTTCGAAATATTCAACAACATAATTGTATGTTTGCTTTGTAATTGAGATTCTGGTCTTTAAGTGCTGAAATAGTCAATTAACCACTTAATCATCAAGCTGGCCAGGACTGGACTCTGTAACGCTATTGAGAGATGTCCATGAGAGACAATTTTTGGAAATTTACCACTGGGATGACTGGCTTGATAACCAAGATGTCTGTATTGTTGAAAAGGTTGCAATTAAATGACTATATTATGTACAATAATGGAACTACTATGTCACAACACTAACTGGCCGACTGCTGCAAGCCACCAAACGATAATTTCAATGGGCAATAACTTTGGACCTACTGAATATTTCGATAACAATTTGACTAAAAGTTGCTGGTGGCTAAGCCACCAACAACTTTTAGTCAAATTGTTTTCAAAATATTCAGGATATCCAGAGTTAAACTCCATGGAAGATGTAGTCTGCAGAAATTCAGCAGGCAGGCAGTTAATAGTCAAGATCAGCCAAGAACATCAGAATATTTGATGAGTGAATGTACATTTTCAGGCCAAGAGAACGCTAATTTTGAAAATTAAACCACTTGAATGACTGACTGGGTTATCGCACCAGACATTCCAGTGATACAGTTCCAAAAATTATTATTCTCATCGCTTGTAAATTGACCTTCCTCCAGACCGCTGCCAAAGGCATTTGAGCCATTTTGGCGATTAAGGGACTCCAGATCTAAAACAAACATAGAATCATATCACTTTTCAAATAAAAGAATAATTTTATAAACCTCAAATGATAGAGACTATTTATTTTTATCTCTCATTTACCTTAATTATAATCATGCTGTCCACAATGGCTGGTTTATAATATCTCTTGCCTTGACCATATCCTGGCAAGGTCAAAGGTCATCGAGCATAAATTTAAGAGCAGTTAACATCACATGTATGAACATAGCAGCACTATATGTTGAGTATATGTAACAGAAAACACCTGTGTTCAAGATATATCGCGATCCTGGCAACGAGCTTCTATAGTGAGTTTCACATCAAACCGCAGAGTTCATCGCTAATATCAACACCATGTCAATCAGATTCACAGTTCATTAAAATAATATTCGAGTATTCTCCAGTATCATCGTTTCGCTATTACGCTTCATCAAAACGGACATAATTATATATCTTATATTAACCGTCTCATCCGTCTGCCCACTCAATTCCTGCAGACTACATTTTCCACAGGGTTTAACTCCGGATATTTTGAATATTTTGAAAACAATTTGACTGAAAGTTGTTGGTGGCTAAATCACCAACAACTTTCAGTCAAATTGTTTTCAAGATATTCGGTGTTCAGAGTTATCGCACAACTGAAATTATTGTCTGCGGGCTTGCAGCAGTCGAACAGTTAAGCAAAACACTGCAATAAAAACAAACCTTAAATTTCTGAAGTTCTTGTATTGTCTGGCATATATCCACCGTTTTGAAGAATGTAATTACTGAATTTGTTTGTTTCATGCGGAGGTGGGCTAATGTTTGTATGCATGTTCTGGCCAAGGTTGTTATTGTGATTCTGCAATACTGCAGCATTACTGAAATGAAGTCCACCATTAATAGGCTTATTGAAATTGTTTAACGACGAATGAGAGTGCCCCTCGGAGCTTCCCGAATGGTGACTGATTACCGAGCCTGGGGGAGAGATTTTTGACTGCGGTCCCGGAGCAAGATGGTAATTATTAAATGCTGGTTTCTGGTTTAGAATGGGTGGCATCGGCGGAGAAACCATATCCGGTGACGGTATCGGAGGTAGAGGAGGCTGTTGCACATAAGGCACGTTACTCGTGCCCATAACCGGTCGATGATAGAAGACACTTGGAGGGCCATGTCCTCCGACACCACCAACCATGCCAGCACCACCCATATTAACTTGATCGGCAGCTGAATGGTTACTGTTTCCAGTTAGACCGGTTGACGCCGTATTGTTTCCAGTGCTGGGTCCTGTGCTGCTATGACGACTTGGGTGGCTATGGTTACTGTGTTGAGTACTGCCGCTGGACTGGCCAGACTGGCTTTGAGACATGTACAAGCTCCAGTGTGTATTCTGACTAAGACTTTCACTTTTCCATGCCTGTAAGCGACCGTGAAGATCCTGGAATGAAGGGCGACGATTGGGGATCTCATGCCAGCATTCAACCATCAGTGCATAAACCCTGCTTGGGCACTCTTCTGTGCAGGGTAGGATCTGTTGCTGGCGGACCATTTCGATAACTTCTTGATTTGAATAACCAAAGTATGGCTGAAGTCCAAAGCAGAATATCTCCCACATTACAACACCATAAGACCACACATCACTCTCTGGCGAGAATTTCCCATAATGAATCGCCTCTGGTGGCATCCAGCGAATCGGCAACAATGTTCCACCCGGTGCACAATAGTAGTCTGCTGCGTAAATATCTCGCGAGATTCCAAAATCGGATACTTTTATTGTAAGATTATCCCCTATTAGCACATTCCTTGTAGCAAGGTCTCTATGAACATAACGGCGTGAGGCTAGATAATCCATACCAGCAGCTATTTGAGTAGAAATATGCAACATATCACTATAATCAAGTGTTTTGACATTCCCATCATCGTCACTGATGGAGACGTCGCTATGCGGTGAATACTTCACCAAAAATTCATGAAGGTCACCGAGTGAAAGATATTCAAACAGCATACACAGAGGTTGTTGTTTTAAACAGGCGCCTATTAAACAAGATATATTAGGGTGTTTCATTTCTGCATACATGTCCACTTCGCGTCGAAAGTCACCTTGCATTTTTGGCATCGCTGTTTCCCGCAACGACTTTATCGCCACTTTAGTGATGGAACTGTCTCCATACAATCCCATCACTTCACCCTTGTAAACCTTCCCATATGTTCCTTCGCCAAGTTCATTGATAAATCGCAAAGATGAAAAGGGAATATCGCGAACATGAATCGGGGGCGCTTTTGTCAGAGGGCTGAGTTCAAGATGATGATCTGTTGGCTGAGGTTTCTTGACTTTATTGTTGTTGTTCCGGTGACAGAGACAGAATAAACCGACGATGAGCGCCAGTGCGACCGGGACAGAGATGCCAGGAATCAGGATATACAGCCAGCGATTGATCTCAGTTTCAGATTCTGAAAAATTAAATTCAAATAAATTACTTATTAATCGTTTAATCCTCAAATTTATTCAAGAAAATCTAAATTTTCTCTAAAAACATGTCCATTTGCAGACCAAGAGATTATTGAAAATTTACCACTGGAATGAGTAGATCAGTTGTCGAGCCAGTGATTCTAATACTAAAGTTTCAACAATAATTCTCTTAATTTGCAAATGGACATTCGCCATCAGGAACACTGCAGAGGCTGGGTGCAGCCAGCTTGACCAGTAGAGTTAAATAATTTTAGGACAACACTTAACTGGAATAGCTATATCTGTACACAGACTGTAATTTTAACTCTTTAACACACGAATTTGGTCAAGAAAATTTCAATTTTATCATAGCAAATGTCCACTTACAGACCAAGAGAAAACTATTTTCCAAAATTTGCCACTGGAATGACTGGCTCGATTATCGAGCCAGTCATTCCAGTCGTAAATTTTCAAGGTCTTCTCTTGGTCCGCAAATGGAGCTTTCTCAAGACCACAGCAGAAGTCATATTTGGCTGATATGATATGCAGGTTAACTTTATGACTATATCAGACATAATAGGAAAATACATAGAAAACAAAGTTTGTAATAACAATGTAATAATACATAATTACTAAAATATGACAATATCTACTTTTTGGTGCAATTTGAATAAATAGCACTAAAATGAACATGATATAATTCACGAGACATACCACATTTTTCAATATCACAGAGTTCTTTGGAGACAAATTTACTCATCGTATAGCACCATGGCCCCTCCTCATGACCCCCAGGATTACGACAATAATTATGATCGCCTGTCAAATAAAGAATAGATATGTCACAATGAGATCATAATAAATGTGTAATAAGAAACAACACAACCATCATCACTGTTATCTAATTTATGCTAAATCTATTCTTATCATAACCACACCATCATCAGTATTATTCAAATCGCTAAAAAAATCACCAATGCTATGTTTACAACCACTACCATCATAGATACCACCAACACCTCAATCATTAACACAACACTACAATAGTTGTTGTTGTCATCATCTTCGTCGTCATCATCAGTATCATCGTCGTCGTCATCGTGGTCATCTTCGTCATCACCATCAGTATCATCGTGTGTCATCATCTTCATCATCATCACCACTATGGAACTACCACAATTATTCATCATCATCATCATCATCCTACTCCTTCTCCTCCTCCTTCTCATCATCACTATGACACCCCGGACGAAGATGGATATGCTGGGCCTCATCGTGGCTCCGGGGTGAAACACCTAGTGGCTAACCACACCATAACGCTCCATCACAACATTGTGAACGCAAGAAGAAGAATCATCATTAGCATTGTCATCTTCATCATCATCATCGTCACAGCCACCACTGCCACCACCACCTCCAACAACAACACCAACTCCACCACTATCATCATCACCACACCCACTACCACAACCACCATCATCATCTTCTGTCGTCGTCATAGGCATCATAACTACCACCACCACAACCCCACTTATTCATCATTGTCGTCGTCGCCGCCAGCGACACCACCACCACCCGTCAACTTCATGATCATATTTAAGTAGCTCTCCTTATATTAATAATAATAATAGAACCTGTAATTATGTGGCCACCCTTTATTGATAATAATAAATACTGCGGTCGAATAAACAACATTTTATTTCCATGATGAGGTTTCTTATTAAAATATATGCTGGGCATCAGTTCAAGCACTATATTGTTATTATTATACACTCCTGTAGCGTTATTTCTAATGCAAAACAATAGCTCAAAACGCTATGAAGATTCAATATTCATAACAACAATCAATATTGACATTTATCTCTTTTGTCTAGACCATGTTGCATCACCATCAGTCATTATACGGTAATGGAGCAATCAATTTCTTGCCATGCCACGCCCATTTCTACCTAAGCTCCGCCCACTTTTTTTACGTGTGTTGGAATCAACTTGGAATCCTGAATTCCCAGAATCCCAATTTCAAGATAATTATACAGGTAAGCTGTTGAATATTTTGAAATTATTATGACTGGGGACTGTTGCTGCCATACGCAGCAACAGCTCAAGGTCTAATTAGTTTCAAAATATGCTACAGAATGTTTATTAAATTGTAAATTTATCAAAGCCATACAATTCCTAAACTGGTGATGGACTTTCAATCATAGTGATGGAGCTATATGTCATAATGATTGTGACGTCAGCTAACAAGTGACATAATTGACTATGTTGTTATATAATTGAGTGACAGATGGTATCCCTCTATAGGATATATCTGCATTTTGCCAGTACTCACCCAGTTCCTTGTATCTAAGCACTGAGTAGCTATGGTGATGCGGTGACTGGGATCCCCAGCTTTGACATGTATATCCTGATTTAGTGTGGCTCACGCGTCCCCTATAGCTTTTACCGCTATCGTTATAGCATCTGTGATCTGCGTAAAACAATACACATAAAAACACTCATAGCGTGTAATAAACGGGCACAGTTTTCAAGGGAAGTAACTGGGAAATCAATTGACCTTTCCAGTTTATCCATCAATCATATGATGTCATAATCAACTAAGGGACGTGTATGCTGATGTCATAATCATGACATCATGAATGATTCGAAACAGTCCATCTTTAACTCTTAATAGTCTGACACATTGTATGAATTGCATGTTTTTACTATTTAATAAACATGCCGTTGAATATTTTGAAACCAATTTGACTGGGCACTGTTGCTGCCATAGGCATAGGCAGCAACAGCACCCAGTAGAATTAGTTTCAAAATATTCCACAGGTTACCTGCATTGCTTTCTGGGAATTGATACTCAGGGAGTTCAGAGATCAATTGATCCCAACACGAGTGTGGTGTGGGTGGAGCTTAGATAGAGATGGGTGTGGCATAGCAAAAAGTGGAAAGGTCCATTGTATTTTAACTCTTTAATTCTCATATCAAGCCAACGAAAAATGTCTTGAACTTAAGTGCTCTTGATAAATGTTCAATTACAAAGACAACTATTTTTTAACATTTACCACTGGAATCACCCAGGCTCACCAACGGAGCCAGTCATTAAAGTGATACATTTTTAAAAGTAAACTTCTCTTTTAATTTTCTTATAGAAAATGTCCTTATGCAGACCAAGAAGATTCTTTTTGAAAACTATTCTCAAGCCAGTCATCCCAGTCGGTAATTATCAAAAATAGTCTTCTCTTGATTTTGGCCAACTTGAATATTAAGGGTATTTGGAAGCAATGGCTTCCAGTCCAACCGTTGTCAAAATAATTAATAAGCAGAAACTTATGGCTACAACATGTTAAAATGATGAAATTGGTTAAGTGATATTCAGAATATGCTTGTAGACATGGTTACAAGTACAGTATGAAATAAATTCTATTGCAGATCTTAGTTACATCAGGTAAAGATCATTCATGGATGGATGGATGGATGGATGGTTGGATGTTTGGGTGGGTGGGTGGGTGGGTGAATGGATGGATGGATGGATGGATGGATGGATGGATGGATGGATGGATGGATGGATGGATGGATGGATGGATGGATGGATGGATGGATGGTTGTGTGGGTGGGTCATGGTGGGTGGATGGTTGGACAGATGGGTGGATGGATTGATGGATGGATGGATGGATGGTTGTGTGGGTGGGTCATGGTGGGTGGATGGTTGGACAGATGGGTGGATGGATTGATGGATGGGTGGATGGATTGATGGATGGATGGATGGATATCCTGATTCAAAAGATCACATGCCATACTTATAAATTCTTTGTCCCAAAAGTTGTATTACTTAAACCTTTAATCCTCGAACTTGTTCAAGAAAATTTGATTTTCGCATTTGAAAATGTCCATTTGCATACCAAGAAGACTATTTTTGAAAATTTACCACTTGAATGACTAGGTCGGTTATCGAGCCAGTCATTCCAGCAGTAAATTTTCAAAAGATGTCTTCTCTTAGTCTGCAAATGGACATTTCTCAAGACCACTGCAGAAGCCATTTTTGGATGATATGAGTGTTAAAGGGTTAAAATGGCCAAATGTCTTAAATAATCAATTTCTTGTGATCACATACAGTACAGCTCAGAAATAACTTAAATTGTTTTCAAAACAAAATAAACTTTAACCGTTGAATATTTTGAACATAATTGATTGGAAGACATTGCTGCCTAAGCAAGGTCTTCCAACCCAAATATGTTCAAAATATTCAACAGAACATTTCTTACATCATGTTCAAAATTTTACTAACTAACATGTTTCTGGTGGTTTTGTTTTGGAAACATTCAAACTTATACTTGAGCTGTACTGTATGGTATTGCCCATGCACAAACTTGAATCCCCTTGTCACCGAGTATGAAATTAAATCCACAGAATTTTTTTTTAGAAATAAAACTATGAATTGTTTATGAGGAGACAATGGCCGCTTGATGTCTAAGAATGATGAATGATGATAAATGGAGATCTGATGAACGACCTGGGGGATAAAACACCGCCATGTTTCCACGCTGAGTCTAAGACCTGGGGACAGCACGGATAACCAACTGGAAATTGTCTTTCACACGTTGTTTGAATTTAAACAAAGAATTTCAGAATGGAAATCTGTTATAATTTGGATTTGTCATGTGAGAAAAATTTAAATCAATGAGAATATAACGTTTCTGTAATATTAGAAAACTTTTAAAAACAAGTAGATTGAGATATACACCGTGAATAATAAAGCCTTACTTGAAAGTATTGATGAAATATTTAGTTAATAAAACCTTTTAAAGGCACAATCCAGTTTTAGCTATTCCCCGCCAATCTCTAGCTCAGCTCCGCAAACGCTTTGCCCATGTTGGGATTAATCGAAACCTGAACTCCCTGAATCTCAATTTCCAGAAAAGTATACATGTAAGCTGTTGAATACCTTGAAACTAATTTGACTGGATGCCCAGTCAACTTAGTTTCAAAATATTCAACAGCATATTAAAGTATTAAACAGTAAAGACATACAATTCGTACAACAATTTTAGTCCATCATCAATTAAGCATTCGTGACGAACTTATCTATGTCATTCATGACGTCATTGATTATGACATCATACTACACATCACGTAGTTGATTATGATGTCATATGATTGATGGAAAAACTGGAAAGGTCCATTGTCAAGTTGGCCAGAACCAGCCTCTGTAGTCGTTTATGATCATTCTCTATAATATTGTGGATCTGGGTAATTATTTTTAAATTCCTTGGTTAATTTCATCACCATGGATATAGTTTTTCATTTCGCTGTATGAGATGTCGTTGTCAATGGATGAATCAAGTTTTAGTGTTTGGGTGGAGCCAGATGAGAATGTCCTCATCCACTCCACAATCAAATGGGTAACTCACAAACCAAATTTGCTTGAGTTCTGTCCAACTGTTTCAGGAGCTGCATTATAATCAATTTCCCGGCATTTCAACCCACACCCCAATCCCTGGGTGGTGATGTCCCCTTGCACTCCACAATCATATGGGTAAATCACACACTAAATTTTGTTGAATTCCATCGAACGGCTTCAGAGTTTTGCTACAATCAATTTCTGTACAGGAAGGCAGGCAGGCAGGCAGGCAGGCAGGCAGGCAGGCAGGCAGGCAGGCAGGCAGACAGACAGACAGACAGACAGACAGACAGACAGACAGACAGACAGACAGACAGACAGACAGACAGACAGACAGACAGACAGACAGACAGACATGCACACACGCACGATGTCATAGTCCACAGTTTTCTTTGAAAAGCGTGGGGATAACAATCAGCCTACAGGCGAAACAGTAACTGGGACATGGGGGTAGAAGGAACAGGGCAAAGTGTCCCTCCAAAACAAAAACTAATTCTGGGGAGACATGATATGTGATGTAGGAGGATCTAGTGACACCATATATAATTGCTACACATGACTTGCAACACAGACTGAAGGCAGTATGAATATTGATTTCTGACATAGACTATGTGTTGCCATTCTAATCTCTATACACTTGACTGAGCTTAAATTATCCCACCATACACTAATCCTTGGTATCTGGCAAATGACACGATTCATTTGCTAGTCTAGACCAAACATATCAAGCAGCCACAGATTGACTGATGCATTGTGGTCAGTAAAAAGAGGAAGACACGATGCTCCGGTAACTGACACAAGAACCTAATCATGTACAGAAACACAGACAGTCTTGATTGACAGGGCCCTTAAGAATGCCAATGTGTTCTGCATACGATCACATACACACGCACACAGGATAAATGTTTTAGCAAGAAACAGTGATTTTTCCATCAGAAACATGGAATTTCAGTCTGGAACCGCTTGCCATTGTCAAACTAAGCAGGCCCGGTTCTGACCCTCACTTCAATCAAACTTACATAGCTGGAAGCAATTCTCTCTCCTCCAATTTTTTAACATGTTTTATTGCAAATCCACAAGAAAAATCCTGGTTTAAATGGAACATGATTTGAAAGAAAGTGAATAATTTTAAAACAATCGGACGAAAATTGTGTGCCGCCACTTTCAGTCAAATTATTTTTAAGATATTGAGAATAAATTTAGCAATATTTATATATACTACCAATTCAATTACGGCAGAAGTAGGTGAAACGCTATAACTGTGCTACTTGGCTGTAGTGACTCGAATGGCCATTTGGCAATTTCAACTTCTAGAGTTAAATGTCTGCAAAAGCTATTTTTATCTCAAGTGTTATTTCACATCTTTTTGAATTCAGAGAAAATATTTAGCTTAGTCTGAGTGTTAGAAAACTGCTAATAGCTTATCCAGCAATATTCTGCATTATACCTCATTAGTCATACAGTAGGAAGAGCGAGATTCAGAGATTTTGAAAGCCAGGGATGCTCCTGGTCTTGTCATAAAATCTGTGCAACAAAACCCTGATGAGGAACCTGCACAAAATCACTCCATCCAACCATCTTCACCCTGTTAAACATCATTTCTACAGCATACAATTACAGCATCTGTGTACAAAATTATGCTGATCATTTTGAAAACAATTTGACTGAGAGTTGCTGCTGCCAAAGGCAGCAGCAACTCTCAGTCAAATTGTTTTCAAAATAAACAGTATTTTACTTATTTATGTTCTCTAAAATCAGTCTCCTGTGAATTCAGTGTTTAAGGGGTAAAATGGAAATTATATTGCTTTCAGCCTCATTTTGAAATGTCAATATCCTCAGTAATGGCTGAGTGCAGTGGATGTGATTACCGTTTTATTACCAGGAACCTGACATTATATAATAAGTAAGATAATAACATTTCACTATCAGTTATCATAATAGAATGGAGAACTGTGGCTCTGGTTGTTTCATCTATGGATGGAGAAGTTATTAAGCATGTAAAACGCACATTAAAGCAAACTTATGTACATAAACATTGTAGGGTGGGGCTGTGGAACGAAAGGGAAAAGTAGGAAGCATGTGATGTGAGGGTGTGTGTGAGAAGACTAGGAGTCAGCAAGTGTTCGGTAAGAAGCGATGTATTTGCTAAATGAGCAATAATTTTTACACAAATTCGTTCAAAATGCCATCAACATTTTAGCCATAACATAACCACAAAGTGTTCATCCACTAAACTTAATGTTCAAATCCGGTTACCTTTTCAGTAGTAGATTTCAAGCAATCTACTAGAGATTTTGGCAAAATCTTAGACGGAAATTAAACAAATTGATCAATTAGACATTTGCATAAAAGATGGGCAGCTTGTTATCTTAGAGTCCTACCAGTCAAGTTCGATTCACATCTCTCATGTGGTTCAACCCTTTGACCAAAAACAGCTTCTGTGGTAGTCTTGAGAAATGTCCACCACATGCAGTCAAAGAGAAAACTATTTTTGAAAATCTTTATTCCAGTGGTAAGTTTTCAAAAACAATCTTAACCATTATACAGTGTTAAAATTTCAGTCACTCAACGACAAATACCTGAAAAAGTACATTCTTTGCGATGCATAGCATACACTGTTGAATATTTTGAAATTAATACCGCTTTTCAGGTCAATTTGCTCAAATCAAGCATTTTTAAAGGCTTTGAAAAACAAACTCCGAATTCAAGCCCTTTATACAGTATTTCTCCTAGCATCTAAATTGTGGAGGTCCCAGGGACACCACACCATGAAATCTGTGGGTCCCTAGCTGAAATCTTGGGGTCCCAAAACTCAAATTTGGAGTTATCAAGCAGTAATACCTCATCCATGCTAAAATAAGACGGTACCATGGTCTCACAACTATGAATTATGATGCTCCCATGCTACCATGATGCTAGATTTGGTAGGTATTTTCATGCAAAAGCCTATACAACTACTTAGTATTTAACAATCAAACAAGATTTTCAGGGATTCCATGGGACCACTGCCATTACTTTTATGGGTCCCGTACTGAATTTTGGTGGTATATATCCTCAAAAGGACCCTTATAAGAAAGAATCACTTCCTTTATAAGCGCATTACATGCATCATTAAGAACGCTAGATATATGATAGATGATCAGCAAAGCGTACAGCTTATAAATAACCTAACATGTTTCCAAAACAAGAATGGAAACATGTTAGTTAGTAAAATTTTGAACACGATATCAGAAATGTTCTGCTGAATATTTTGAACATAATTCGATTGGAAGCCATTGGCCAGGGTTAGGTTCAAAGTATTCAACAGTACGTTTTGTTTTGTGTTGGAAACATTTCAAGTTCTTTTTTAGCTGTACTGTGTGTTAAAGGGATGCTAATCTCATCTCAAATATTTTACTGCACCCATAGATTATGGTGTATAGATTCCATTTCATTCATATACTGTCACATTCCCGTTTCTGTATCACAACTATCCACTTTGTAATATCGCGTAAATGTTGAACAGTGATTTAGTCTCAGGCGATAGTGTGTGATGTCATGTAAGTGCCAATGCATTAGATTCTTTACTATGTAACACTCATCTCAGTGAATATTTGCCTGGGGCAGCAACAACTTCCAGTCAAATTAGTTTCAAAATATTCAACAGCTTACCTGTATGATTGCTTTTATACCACATTGCCAATCTATAGCTGGCACCTCTATGACTGAGCGAATATCCCGAGGCAGACCCGCTAGGTTTTTTCTGATTGGTTGAAAAGTACATCATGCTAGCCATCATAGGGTGTAGAAATATACCAACATCTAGCTACTAAAACTTAAATATCTTTCTTTAGCGGTATGATAGAAAGCTTAAAACTACCTGCATAGTTTATGAGTGGCATATTAGATTACCTGAATAGCTATCAAGATATGACATTAGTTATCCTTTAAGAATGGAACATACCATAGTAATCATCATCAATGGCATCATCAATGACAAATTCTTTTTGAGGTAGGGAATATTTTGTTGTATATTTTGAAACTAATTTGACTGGGAGCTGTTGGCAGCAACAGCTTTCATTTATATTAGGTTCAAAAAAACTCCAACAGCCACCCTGTATAGTAGTCTTGAAACTGAGATACTGGAACTTCACAGATTAAGAGGTTAACCCTGGATGGTATACTGACCTTCAACTTGAGGAAGTCCTAATTTGATGCAATTCTGGCCTTGTGGTGAATCATCTGCAGGGAGGATCTTACATTCTGGGAAGCCAAGCCACTTAGCTGAGTCAAAGACAGAGAGAACAGTGTAAATATGGGCATACCTACCGGTACTGAATGCAGGTAGATAATGGTGGGTAAGCCAGGGCCAAATATCAGGTGATTAAGTTAGAATACAAGGGTACAAATTCTGAGTCAAGAAAATCATTCCTAAGCAACAGCAATCAGCGATTGCAAACCCTCCCCCTCCTATTTCCCACATTGTAAAGTTTTCAGATTTTCAGGATTGTTTTAGATTTTTTTGCCTCATGCCAAAGTTGTGGAATTCTAGTGTTTATTGTCACACCCGTTATTGTGTTAAAATTTTAGCCAAATCATACCAGTAGTTTCCATATATCCATAGATCCAAAATTTGATCCCATCACGATCCGTGTTCTTTCATCCAGATCATGGCCAAAGTCCAAGAATCCTCTTATTTCTTCGTTGTGTTAAAATTTGAGCCATGTTTTTTAGATACAGCTCCAGACTGACCGACCGACCGACCGACCGACCGACCGACCGACCGACCGACCGACCGACCGACCGACCGACCGACCGACCGACCGACCGACCGACCGACCGACCGACCGACCGACCGACCGACCGACCGACCGACCGACAGGTGACAGGCAGGTAGATGGACACACAGACGTGGTTGCAATAACCTCTTCCCCTTCACAAACACCATTACCAAATTCAAACCCTTGTCTTTGAGATAGTTATTAGTTCAGTGCTAATGCTAGGCATAGTCAAGAACATGCCATTAACCCCTTAATGGTCAAATTTGGTCAAGAAAATTTAAATATCTACCTCTTGAATGTCAATTTACAGGCCAAGAGAATACAATATTTGAAAATTTATCACTGGAATGACTGACTCAGTTATCGAGATAGTCATTCTAGTTGTAAATTTGCAAAAATAATCTTCTGGCCTGTAAATATAAATTTCTAAAGATCACTATAGCTGGTTCGATCAGTCAAGGCTTAAATTATAATATGGGCGTATACAAAGTTTGACTCAAATCTGTCCACAGCTGCTATTAAATAAACTATTTTCAAAATAATGTAAAGAATATTTGCTACGTCATAAAAGATATAACTTCAGAACTTGAATAATTAACACATTTAAAATCTTAATTATTTCTATTATAACTGTGATGTCCTTACCATCTATGCGCTGTGCTTTTGCCCTGAGGTACTCTGTTTGGCACACATCAGTTCTGAGCCTCTCGCAATCATCACGACACACTCGACGTGGAAGCACTTCAGTAGAAGACTGTACATCCTTACACAGGGGGAACTGATCGTAACATACAGCTTTCACCGCATATGGACGGCACTTTTCTGATAACTCCTGAGCAACTATTGCAATCACACCTGTATGTACAAAGGGTAACAACGTAGACAGAGATCAAAAGGGGAAAATCGGTTAAATTATCACAGAATTATACATTCTAATGACAAAAGCATTTAGAACAGTAGTAGCCAAGATTTGCCAAGAAACTTGAAGT
This sequence comes from Chaetoderma sp. LZ-2023a, assembly GCA_034401795.1. Taxonomy (NCBI): domain Eukaryota; kingdom Metazoa; phylum Mollusca; class Caudofoveata; order Chaetodermatida; family Chaetodermatidae; genus Chaetoderma; species Chaetoderma sp. LZ-2023a. The sequence continues at coordinate 164,689,465 of CM067369.1, read as the reverse complement.
TCTGCTTCGTGGATGGCCATGTGCGGGAAAAGAGAATGCTATTTTGGAAATTTTACTACTGGAATGCCCGACTCAATTTTCAACATTAGTCTTCCCTTTGCCTGCAACTTGACATTCACTGAGTAGAATTTAAATTTTCTTTACCAATGGTAACCATTAATGGGCTAAGATCTCTTACTTACCAATAATTTTTTGTTCGCGGACATTCTGCATGAGTCTTGAAGTTACATAGATGTTTTCATTGCCAATGATATGAGCGCATGAAGCACCGCGATATGCTTGACAAAACCCTGGGCCTTTGTTAGGAACTGGCTGGTGATACCTAGATAAAGACAAAATATAAAATACATACATTTTTCTCTACTTAAAGCAAAAATACCCAACAAAACGAAATAATTTATTCCAGTCAGAATCTTGAGTAATAAAATTTATTTAGCAGACTTGTTTTCATTTTTTCATATTCCAATTCCAATCACTGAATGCTACTATTCAGATATAAAGAAACAAGCTAGATTGGATGGCCGATGGCGAACTACTGCAAATCAATGCTTTGACCTTTCGACACCCGATCCCACCTCAGCCCCGCTGCCATTTTTGGGGCGGGAGCCAAATATAAATGTCCTCTTGTACTCCGCAATGATATGGGTCACTCACATAACAAATTTTTTTTAATTCTATCCACCCCTTTTGGAGGAGTTTTGCGTCACAATCCATTTTTTCCCACCTCTGACCACCCCACTCCCCAACCCCACCCTAACCCCACCCCCACCCCCACCCCATCACCACCCTCCACATGAATGTATGCATGCACGAATGTACATACACACGAATGCACATGTGGGTGGTACAGCATAATCGCAAACTTTCTTTGAAAAATGCGGGAATAATAAAATCCATACACATTAATTACTAATACTGTTTAAACATACGTTCTGTCATTCCTGTCCGAGTGTGGTGGTGGTGGCACATATGGCTGGTTGTTGGTGTCCAGATCTGGGCGTGGCAGGGGTAGTTCATCAGGTGCATCCGGTAATGCTGCTACAGGTTTCTTGGTTGTCTTCGGTGGCATCTCTGGGAAGAAGAAAACAGAGACACTTGTAATTTTATATATTTGGTGAATTATTTTATTCACAGTATAGATGGTGTAAGCTAATCCTTTAGCGCTGAAGCTGGCCAAAAATGGCTTCCGCCGTGGTCTTGAGAAATGTAAATTTTCACAAGAAAACTATTTTTTTAAATTTACTACTGGAATAACTGGCTGGATAACAGGTCCAGTCACTCAAGAGGAAAATTTTCATAAGTAACTTTCTCTTAATCTCCAAATAGGCATTTACTCTGAGAAACTTTAAATTTTCATGACCAAATCTGAGCATTATAGTGTTACTACTGCAGAGATAAATTTCATATTGCATAACTGCTTTAAAAAACTCAATTCTACAAGTGACAATTATATAATGACTGCAGGATTCATTGCTGTTGCATGCAGTCTTAGATAGAAACAGAATAATGTAAAACCATTCTCGGAATGGTGCTGTTGCTGCCATAAGCAGCAACAGCACACAGTCAAATTAGTTTCAAAATATTCAAAAGCATACCTGTATAGTTTTTTGGAAATTGATAATCAGGGCATTCCAGGATTGATTGATCCCAACATGAGCAAGGTGTGGGTGGAGCTTTACTAGGGATGGGAGGGGTATAGCTAAAACTGAAATGATCCATTGTTCAAATACATGTGGTTGACATTTGCTTCGGAAATTATCTTGTTGATCAATGACAAATATCTGCTGTATAAGATCAGATATGTCTATGCCAACAGGTAGGTCTCGCTTGTCATTCTAGAATTAACCATTTAACCCTCAAATTTGTTCAAGAAAATTTCAGTTTTCTCATAGAAAATTACCATTTACCCAGAAGACTATTTTTTTTAATTTTACCACTGGAATGACTGGCTCGGCTATCAAGCCAGTCATTCCAATGGTAAATTTTCAAGAATAGTTTTCTCGTGGTCTGCAAATCAACATTTCTTAACACCACTGCGGAAGCCATTTTTGGCTAATATGAGTGTCAAAGGGTTAACTTAAAACTTAAATTCAAATAAAAATGAAGATGAATATCAAAGCTGTTGAATTATAGCTGCGAAATTAATTCAATCTGATTGACAGATATTTCCACATCAGCCCCCTTCCCCCTGTCACCACCTCCCCCACGTCATCATAGACATACCTTTCCATACACCCTATTGACAGTATGCCTATGTGCTTGGTACAGTTAATTAAAGCCATAAATGTGTGTGTGTGTGGGGGGGGGGGGGGGGGGGGGGGTTCAGAAAATGTTTATTTCTACACTCCTACCTGAACAAGCCTTAACCCTTTAGTGGTCAAGCTGGTCAAAAACTGACCTCTGCAGTGGTATTGAGAAATGTCTATTTAACCCTTTAACCCACAAAATAGAAAATGTTCATTTACTGATAGAGATAGTTTTTGAAAATTTACAACTGGAATGACTGGCTAGGTTATCGAGCCTGTTATTCTAGTTATTCTAATTGTCAAAAATATTTCTCTCTTGGTCTGCAAATAGACATTTTTCAAGAGCGCAGCAGAAGGCAGATGCTGTTTCAGCCAGCCTGAGAACTAAAGGGTTAACCCTTTGACCCTGAATTTAATTCAAGAAATTTTCAATTTTCTCATAGAAAATGTCCATTTGTAAACCACGAGAAGACTATTTTAGAAAATTTACCACTGGAATGACTGGCTCGGTTATCGAGCCAGTCATTCCAGTTGTAAATTTTCAAAAATAGTCTTCTCTTGATCTGCAAATGGACATTTCCCAAGACCCATTTTTGGCTGATATGAGTGTTAAAGTGTAAAAGGCATTAAGAGAACACTATTTCTGAAAACCAATAGAATAACAGGCACAGCTATCAAGCCAGTTATTCCAGCAGTAAATTTTCAAAAATAAACTTCCTACGGCCTGGAAATGGGCATTCAATGAGGCAAAATTATAATTTTCCTGACCAATCTTGACCCAGGATTTCAAGCTAAACAATGCCACTTCGCGATATGAATGCGCTCAACATCATGACATCACAACATACTTCTTCTGCTGAGATCTGAAACTAGTAGGGCTGAGGTTCGTGAGGATTTTCACGACCTGAACCGGCTCACAATACAGATGTAGGAACCAACCTTTTTAATGTGATATTGTATGAGAGAAATTACTCTTAACAGAAAATAACATTTAAAAGCAGGTGGCTTTACTGGCTAAATGGTAGAAAAACAAAATTGACAAGAATCCACTGGCCATGGAATCCCCGCCAGCAGTGCCTCGCTCACCAACATCGAGACCAACTTATTTAAACGGAGGCCATAGGAATCTACAAACATCAACCAAACATGAACCGAGACTAGGGCTGCCAAATACCAACAGTATACCAGTCCATGCTGTCATGTGACTCAACAAGAACTGACCAGAGTGACATTGCCAGCAACCGTCATTTAATGGTGAAGAAGTGACCGAGATGGTCACGAAAGCTACACTCAAACAATTTCTACATCCCGGAGAGGTAACTAATATTTCTTTATTACACAATTGACAAGTTCTGACAACAAATGCTAGAAAATAATATAAGATTCATAGCCAGGTAAGTTTCATTCATAAATCACAATTAGGACATTCAGAGATTACTTGTCTATTAGTCCTTTCACAAATCCCTGAAAAAGTAAAATCTTTATGATATAAACTTACTCTGTTGAATATTTTGGAATTAATTTGACTGGAAGCTGTTGCTGCCTGCAACATCTTCTAGTTAAATTAATTTCAAAATATTCAACTGTTTTTCTGTATGGTTTTCCTAAAATTAGATATGGGAATTCATCTGTGAAAGGGGTAACTTATGTATGGTTCACAAATGACACAAATCCCATGCAAGAGAACCGAGCCATATGGTTCGTCTTCCCTTGGTTTGCGATTTTCCGAACCAGCGAATGTTCGTTACAGCCCTAGAAACTAGGGTATGTTATACATGTAGAGTGATTGGCTCGTGGGCTATAACAAAAACTGCTCATCCAAGGAGTCATATCATATCTGTTAATTTTGATAAGAGTTATGACTAACCTATCAGCAAGCATGCACTTCCTGACAATCACCCACAATTGTCTATAGTCTCGTAAAATTGCCTGTCAGATATTCCCGATTATAATCTGATGATTCTATCATAGTTATGCATACACAATCCATACAGAGAGCTTCATAGAATAGGGTATGGTAGAGTGGTGAGGGTTATGAAAAGCCTGGTCAGACTCATTCACAGATCTCATGACACAATGACACAGAGCAGTAGCTGACTATCACTGTGCTTATCTGTTTGTCTGCTGAATATCTGCAGACTACATTTTCTATGTGGTTTAACTCTGGACATGCTGAATATTTTGAAAACTATTTGACTGAAAGTTGTTGGTGGCTATGCCATCAACAACTGTCAGTCAAATTGTTTTCAAAATATTCAGCAGGTACAAAGTTATTGCCCATTGAAATTATTGTCTGGTGTCTTGCAACAGCGAGACAGCTAAGGAAATATAGACGTTTTTGCTGATGTGAAGTATGAGATCGAATGACCATCCTCGCCCAAACCCCCACCACCACCCCACCACTAACCACACCCACTGCAGCACCCCTACAAGATGCATTCCCTACAAGATGCATTTGCTGTGAGCATGCAAAGGCACAGATCACATGCTACGCTAAGCCATGATTCAACCAGTGTCAAAATTTGTGATTGATTACATGCAGTAATTGTCCACGCAGCTCGTCATCAGCTGACGACGCCGTCGCATGGCTGCAGAAAGACCTGATATTCCATATCATTCTAGACACATGCCACGCGGACACACGGACCCAATACAGTGGCCCGGGTGCACTTACGGTAACGAGAACTAATCCCGTGAAAAAGCACTTTCATTTAATCAATACAAAAATATGGTAATAAGGCGACATAGGAGAGATAAGACATGAACAGAGAAAAGATATTTCTTGCTATGAGCCAATACGTCTGGATTATCACATTCATAAAAACATGCTGAAAACGTGAGGCTAGTACGATCGTGAGAATTGTACGATCGCGCAAACCCATCATCAATTTACAGGCCTAATGTAATAATCAATGAAGCCGACTGTATTCAGTGAAGGCGACAATCTAGTCGCTATTTCATCTCCTGCAGTGATAACATGCTTCAAGACATTTAGCGAAATAATATTATTTAATTATTCTGCTACGATTCGTCTCGATTCTGCTCGCTCATGTATCCGCATATAACAAGTCAATCAGACCCTGACAAATCATATATACATAGAAATATCAGACTTACTCTCGCTATAGATAAATCTAACATGGGTGGAGATGGGATATATTTGTGTTAACCTGTCCAATTCTAAATTCCTGGAAAATTTATTTGACATAAGCTGTGATATAAAACCTTTCGAATACTATTACAGTGATCTGACTAAAAGTCATTGGTGCCTAAGACACCAATAACTTTTAGTCAAATCACTGTAAATATTTTCATCAGTAATTTCACCATAATATTATACGGTAAAGTTCATTTATGATATATACGACAGAACTGGTTATTATCGTGTTGATAGTGTATTCAAGAACCTGAGAGGAAATATCTGCTATTTGTGCTTTCCTGACAGTAATCTCAATAAGCCAACCAGGAAGACTACCGGAGACCATCGAAGAAACATTGCGGAAATATCGTGGAAAACAGATTCACATGCTGACTAAAAGCATCGCGTGCACAGCTTTATTATGTTACCAATACGTCATAATCTTCAATGATCCTCTAACACATTTATTCTCCTAATTTATCACATACATGTGTACTAGTCATTTATTATTCGACTTTGAACAGAATATATTATCCCCAATAACACCGAGCTTAGGTTTCGCTGAGTGTGCATTAAATGCTGTATACACCAAGTTTTGACAATGAGGAATGAAGACTGTATAGGCTGCAATTACCCCTCAGCATTAACTTCATATCTTTCCAAAACAAAAACAGAAACATGTTAGCTAGCAGAATTTTGAACACGATGTAAGAAATGTTCTTGTGAATATATTGAACATAATTGGATTGGAAAACATTGCTAAAGCTAGAAATATTTAACAATATGTGTTAAATTAGTTCCTGTCTGTACTGTACTTAGTACCCAAAGTCTAAAGAAGATATTTTATGCTAGATTCAGGTGTAAATAGCAAAAAATCTTTAAAAAAGTATTTGATATATATTATACAGCTAGAATGTATGTAAAATTGAGAGGCCCATTACGAGCCTACCTATTCTGTTCACCTGGGAAAACAACCAATCAGATTCTTGCTTACAATACAATCGGTATCTTATCACGCCCTTCGAGGCAAATTTGAAATCAGTTCAGCAATTAAATACTAAATCTTCTACCATTTTCCAGGATACCCAAGAGCAAAACTCACCATTAATTATTCTGAGTAAACCTGAGGTGGCAACACGACCGAATATATTTGAACCCCGGCACGTGTAATTACCAGCGTCTTGAAGGACTAGGTCTGTAATTCGCAACCTGGAAAATAAATAAACATCAGCGTATAAACATAAGCATATTAAATGATGTTCTCAAATCAACAGGTGAGATTTGAAAGCCGATGTAAAGATTGTATTGTTTATAAACAGACTGTCACTGTTGTATAACCCACCAGACAATAATTTCAATGAGCAATAATTCTGGGCCTGCTGAATATTTTGAAAACAATCTGACTGAAAGTTGTTAGCCACCAACAACTTTCAGTTAACTTGTTTTCAAAATATTCAGTATCTCCAGAGTTAAACCCCATGGAAAATGTAGTCTGCAGAAATTCAGCAGGCAGACGGTTGCATACTCTATGAGTTGAGATGACTGACTTCCCACTAATCAAGTACGGTTCAGACCAATGGAAGGATCTGATCTGTCACTCATATATATGACGTCATAATCAATAGGCTGACATCGCAATACAGTCAGTCAGTCCAATTTAAGTTTCAAAATATTCAACAGTTTACCTGTATTATGTTATATTACTTTGAAATTGGGATTTGGGGAATTCAGGATTCAAAGTATACAAATCGATCCCAACACACGTTCGAAGTGAGCAGAACTTAGCTACATACTGGCGTGGTATAGCTAGAACTGGATTCCTCTATTCTGAAGGTGATCAAACAAAGTAAAGTAATCAATGACAAAATGAATCTTATCACTTTGCAATCATACTGTTTTTGGATAAATGAGACCAGCTGAGAATGGATGAATGCATTTTTAGCCATGCCCCACCCCTCTCATGCTAAGCTCCAACCATGTTATGTATTCGTTGGGATCGATTTATATACTTTGAGCCCTGAATTCACAGAATTCCAATTTCAAGGTAACTGTTCAGATAAGCTGTTGAATATTTTGAAACTAATTTGTCTAGTGGCAGAAACAGTGCCCAATCACAATAATTTCAAAGTATTCAACAGAATGTTTATTAAATAATCGATAGAGGTATACAATTCGCAAAACTGTGAACTTTTAAAATTTGTGACAGATTTAAATACGTCATTCATTGCGCATTTTGATTGTGACATCAGCCTATATGTGATGTAATTCATTATAGCATCATATACTTGAGTGACAGATTGGATTCCTCCATTATGTCCTCTATATACTTTTCCCTGAGGTCATCAGTGCTCTGGAATTGACATTGATAATAGAGGGACAAGCAGTCAGAAATTTTAATTTATGCCGGCTTCTCTCAAAAAATAACTTGTAAAATCGTGTAATACTTTTACAATTATCAGATTTGATGAAATCCTTTTACAATTTTAAAATATATGAAATTTGATTTTTTTCGCTATCTGTAATGACATGTTGCGGTGTTTAGACTAGTAATATTCTGCTTGCATCTTTAGGTAATTGGAATATAATTAATTGACAATATCAGCAATATGCACACACAGACTAAATATATGATACTGGCAACAATTAATCATCACTATCTGTCTTATTTCGTTCCAGGATCTTGCTCATCTGTTAGCACGGTGACAGATTACAGCAGACATGGACATAATTGCTGACATATGTAAGATGGAGGCTGGCGCACATACCCTTAGTAACACTTGGTAAACATCGGCCATGATCTCCTATGGGTATGCGCTATGCAGTCGGATAGATGTCCTGACAGAAATTCCAACATCGCTTAATGCTTGTACAAAGCTTAATGCAGGTATTCTGTAGCCACTAAGTACACACTTGACTTTAGAGGGAACTGGGCAAAAAGTGGGTTTCCCCGTTAACCCTTTTACTACTGAAAGATTTTCAGTGTCTCGATTTCAAGACACACATTGACGACAGTTGCTGAATATTTTGAAACTAATAAGACTATTACAGCTTGCAGCTAATTTAGTTTCAAAGTATTCAACAGAATATTCCTTACATCATAAGGAACATGTAATTTCTGGGCTGCAAGTATCACTGGGTTAATATAAACAGACTTAGATTCCATGGATATGTATAAAATTGCATGGATGTTTTGAAAACAATTTGACTGGAAGTTACTTTGCTGCTGCCATCAAATTGCTTTCAAAATATTCAGCTAAATATGGTTTACTAGGCAGGATGAAATGTGCTGGATCTACAGTTGTTAGGAGCCTAGCAATGGGCCTATTGCTGTGCATGTAGGCTATTTATCACACTCTGGTCAGCAAGGTGATGTGTGCCACAGACCATCTGGCGAATGGTTATTATTATCTAAACATCATACATATCTTCATCATCGTCAACTTAGAAACTGACAATCCATACACTAACAACATAATTAATACAAGAGGCTGGTCAACTTAAAGTAAATATATATGTTGTGGGTGTCTTGATTGAGCGGTTTGTCGAACATTGATTTATTGTATTAAAGGTATCCTATAGCAATAAGGATAGGAAATCTTAAGAAAAATTCAGGCACGATTATACAAATGTAAGTCACATTGATTTATTGCATTAAAGTTATCCTGAACCAATAAAACTACAAGGAAATCGTTAGAAAAGTTCAGTGATGATAATTCTTCTTCGAAGCCGCTATTTTAGTTTGATATTTGCAGCCGCCATTATTTGAGATTCTATTATTCTCACTGTTGCACAATGTGCAACATAAACCCATTAGTCATAATGTACAGTTGACGTCCATGGTGAGCAGAGCTGCCTAGGTAGCACAATTACTAGAGTATAGTAGTTTGATTCTAATTGTCTATTTCCTATCGTAGAGGTGAAATGTGCTAGGCTAAATATTTTTATAACAAGTTGACTGAAAGTTTTTTTCTGCCTATAGCAGCAATACAGATGACATTTGCTGCATATTTTTAGAACAGTTTGACTTATTAACCCTTTAACCCTCAAATTTGTTCAAAAAATTTCAGTTTTTTCACAGAAAATGTCTATTTGCAGACCAAGAAGACGATTCTTGAAAATTTACCACTGGAATGACTGGCTCGGTTATCGAGCCAGTCATTCCAGTGGTAAATTTTCAAAAATAGTCTTCCCTTGGTCTGCCGTTTTTGGCTGATATGAGTGTTAAATGGTTAAATCATAACAGACAGAACGCCAAGCAGTAAGGCCAGAAAAATGTGTTTGTGCGGAGACAGATGACAGCACACAATTAGGACACCAATGCAATAACATGTGCATTTCATTGCAATAATAATTTTAAATCTAAACAAGATTCTCGAAGTTGACAATCTTTGAAGGCTATTTCAGAACGAAAATGTGGAAAAGTAAAAAGCTGTCAAAATTGCAGACACACAGCTGCCTAAATAAAGTGCCTGATTTGTTTAGCTAGCTAACAGCTGCAAATCATGGAAGAAGCATCATGGCGGGTAACACTGGCTAACATTGCACCACTTGAAATGCTGCACCCCTCCCAACATATTCATATGCTAGGTTTTTCAAACTCCATAGAAATGAAATACTGATTTTTGTCAGTTGCCTGCTTTGCTGTCAATCATCAGAAAATTATTCAATTATCTGTAAGATTATTTGTGTAAACTGGGTTGTAATTTTTCTGATGACATTTGCCCACAGCCTTTGAAGCCTTGAGTACAGAGCATAATGTTCTGGCCTAATGTCATTTTACTGTCAATCGTAATTATAGGCGACATAATTTACAGAATTTTCAACAAATATTGCCTGCTGTTGACACGCACACCCGCTTTCAATTTCAATAAACATATATCTTTCTCTAAAAACATCCACAAATTCAAATCATGCTTCAAATTCTCCTCAATATTTTGATAATAATTTGACTGAGAGCTGTTGCTGGCTCAGGATTTCAAGAGGGTGATAAATTTCATATTAAATTGTCATGATTCTATTTCTCATATATACAGAACAGTTATAATTTTGTTAGAGCAAAATATATTTTGAGGTGAAAATTGTAAATTTTGTTGGATTTGATTTGTTGGAATTGATTTGAAACCTTGATTATGTCATCGAACCAGTCATTCCAGTGATAAAATTTCAAAAATAGTCTTCTCTTGGCCTTGCAAACTGACAGTCCTTGAGACCACTGGTGCAAATGGCAGGTTTGATCATTATATGGTTAAATGGGGTTCAGAAACTGGTTTATGATAATATATTTTGTTATACTGAAACAATTAAGCAAGATGTTATATACGGCTTTCTGATAATCAATTTATAATCGGATGGTATAAATAATGCTTTTGTTCAAACTATTTTTTGTGGAAAATGACTGCCAAAACCTCCAAATCTACATACTAATATACAAAACAAAGATATATGTATCTTGCATATGAGAGATTATATATCGTTTATTTGTATGTCTGGAAACATTCCCCAAGTCACACCACTTCAACGCTTGTGTTTCCAGACACCTCATAAGATAAGCATTAACCAATTCATGTTGAAAGTTCTTCAAGAAAATTTCACTTTTCTCAATGAAAATATCCATAAGTCGTATACTAGGAAGACACTTTTAGAAAATTTACCACTGGAATGACTGGCTCGGTTAATGAGCCAGTCATTCCAGTGGTAAATTTTCAAAAATAGTTTCTCTTGGTCTGCAAATGGACATTTCTCAAGACCACTATAGCTGTTTTGGGACTTCTTGAGTGCTAAACGGTTAAGATTAATCGGTAAAATAAGCGGACTACAATATAGTGTAGATTAAACAGAAGATTCAATATACAAAATCACGTTCCAATACTATCCATATGTATACACCCATATCTTATGCTAGGCACTTATAAATGCCATCTCTGATGATTATTTCAGGACCTTTTCAAATCAATATCCCACTACAATTTCAGCTGTTTAAATAAAGTGGTAATTCGTCAGTTTTCACACTTATATCACAATGGCTTACACCTGCCCCAGGATGAAATTTTAATTGCTGGTGTAAACGATTTCTTTCCGTTTGTGTATTAAACCTTTAACAATTAAAATTCCAGTATCTGTATTTAAAATTTTGCTATGATGTAAGGAGAGTTGTTGAATATTTTGAAACTCAATTGACTGGAACTGAATTTGTTACATCTGGTTTGACTTCAACACGACCAAAACCATCATCTGCAGGTGTCTTGAGAAATGTCCATTCGCATGCTAAGAGTAGGCTATTTTGGGGTTATAAAAACTGTATACCATTACTTGGCGCTTCCGATATAGGCAGCGCTCCAATGCAATTCTTGTATGTTCTCAGCTTCTAGAGTGTTTGACTAAATGACATTTATCTGTAGATGTGCCAGCAACATAAGATGGTTGGTGCATTAAAAGGTTGATCTATTCATTAAACACCTGCGCTTCAATTCTAACAAGAAATTCTCATCATCACTCGAAGATATCTTCATCTCACAATATTAAATTTCTTCCTACGCTAATACATATCACACCTGAGCACTCAGCAAGGCTTCTCACCTGAGACTTTCTCAGCGTGGTGTCTCGATTATTTGTGTGTATTTATAGAGTATAATTACATTAAAATGCTCCATCCCGCACAACCTTTCAAGTGATTTCAAAAATAGTTATTGCTGTAGGTATTAAGTATACAGTACAACTCATAAATAACATAACGTTTACAGGCCAAGAGAAGACTATTTTTGAAAAATATAATGACTTGAACGACTCTGCTCACCTGAGGCATACCAGCGGTACATTATCAGAAATAGCCTTGTCTTATATAGCCCGCAATTGATGGACATTCCTCAAGATGACTTGAGATGCTGTTTTTGGCTGACTTGACCATTAATATGGTTAAGAATTTGATCATGTTGCTACTCAACACTTTGCAGGAGTGATGGGGGTAAGTGGGGTGGGTTGTATGTGTGAGTGTGTGTGGAGGGGGGGGGGGGGGGGGGTTGTAGGAGTTTGTGTGAGGAATTTATTCCATCCGAGACAACCATATCAACAATGTCAAGAGAAGACGACTTTTGAAAACTCACCACTGGAATGACTGGCTTGTCAGTCATTCCCGTAATAAATTTTCAATATAACCATTACAGACCAAAGATTGTAAATTCCTTATAGTGTAAACAATATTCAGTTGAATATTTTGAAAGGAATTTGACTGGGAGCTGTCTTCCAGTCAAATTAGTTTCAAAATATTCAACAGCTTTCCTGCACAGCCATCTTGAAATTGAGACAATGGAATATCAATGGTTAAATAGATGTTAAAAGAAACAAATTTTCTGCTCAGTGAATGTGTTGACCATACGAAGAGTATTTCAAAAATTTACCACTCGAATGACTACCTCATTCATCGAGCCAAAGCTAAGCTTGGTCTGCTTGACCACTATTTGAAACTAACCCTTTAACGCTTAAGCTGGGCCAAAAATGGCTTCTGACCAAATGACAACTATTTTTTAAGATCTACCACTGGAATGATGATCAATAATCGAGCCAGATAATCGAGCCAGTTATTCCAGTGATAAATTTACAGAACTAATCTTCTCTCTGTCCTCAAATGGACATTGTGTATGCGAGAAATTGAAATTTTGTTTAACAATTTTGAGGATTAACAGGTTAATATCTTTCAAATACAGATCAGTATCCACGAGTGAATTGGAACTAAATATATGACACGATACGATTCTATTTTCAGGGTTGTGACAAAAAGTACATATATAGACCAAAAAAATTCGATGAATTTTGAGCTTTTCAGGATGGATAACCGTTGCAAATATGGACAGATCTCATCAAGCGAAATCTATGACACTTCACCTGCACCTAAAATATCAAATCAAATTTCAAATATAGGTTCAACATTCCTTGAGATCTGGCTCGGACAAAAATTTTCTAACAGATGAATGGACGGATGGATGGCTATAGACACAGTCCACGTGCCATCACATAATCCGACCCATCTAACAATGGCAGCGGGCCCGTAAAAAATTATTAAGACTATTACATAACATCAAACATACAGCGAATAGTAAATATATATGCGTTATACACAGAGAAGAAATCTGTTTAGCGTCCATACAGCCTACTCTAATGTACATAAAATATAGAGATAAAAATAATAGTTATATCGACAAACTGTCACAGCAAGCGCCATTCAACTAAGAGAAATTTATTGCCTAGCACTTATTGCTCATTTCTTTGATATGAATAAATTGACAGCCATGTGAAAGGTGGAATGGATGCTGTGTAATCAGGCATTGTACCTCTAAATAATGACGACTCACAGATAGGCTGTCAAATTCTAGACCAGGTTATATTGGAGAGCAACGTGATCACGCTTCATTAAGACTGTGGTCATAAGACAACTATCTATAAGTATCAGTGTCTTTGTCGCCACAATTATGGCAAATTTGTTCAAGAAAATTTCAATTCTTTTTCATAGAAAATATCCATTTGCAGAGCAAAAGAAGACTATTTTTGTAAATTTATCACTGGAATGACTTGCTCGATTATCGAGCCGGCCATTACAGGGTAAATTCTCAAAAATAGTCTTCATTTGCTCTGCAAATGGACATTTCTCAAGACCAGTGTAAAAGCTGTTTTTGGCTGATTTGATTGCTAAAGGGTTAATGGTACAGCCGGGTGAGCGCCTTTATGCATGTTTATGCATGTTTATGCATGTTTATGCATGTATATGCATGTTTATGCATGTTTATGCATGTTTATGAATGTTATTAAATACTTAATTAATAAAATACATACAATTTGTACATTTAATTGACATATGTTTCGATTATCGTGACGAAGCTGTGCGTCATTTTGATTGCGACATCAGCTAACTAGTCACATACCGGTAATAGAATTTAGTGTCAGATACTTGAGTGACAAACCGGATCTCTAAATATGATTATAAATATCGGTCCTGGTTACTTACTTGGATCCCCAATGAGTCCGTTTAATCTTCAATCTTCTGTCTGCTTCATCGATAGGTAGATCGCCTTTGAACCACTTATAATGTGGCAGCGGGTCTCCCGTAATCTCACAGCTTATTTTGACGGTCTCACCCAGGTATTTTGTAAAATTAGCCATGGGGACATCACGCTGGACGAAACCTTTGTGCTGAAACAGGCCATCTGCAATGAGAAATACAGATATTATTATGTGATGTGTTATTAACTTCTATTATTTAATTCTTATATATTTTCCAACGAATATATATTAGAAGATTAAAAACTCATCCAGTTTTAGTTATGCCCCACCCATCTCTGGCTATGCTCCACCAATGCTCCGCCCGCGTCAGGTAAACTGTTGAATATTTTGAAACTAATTTGGCTGGGTGCTGCTGCTGTCCATAGCAGCAGCAGCGATAGGCAGCAACAGCACCCAGTCAAATTAGCCTCAAAATATTTAACAGCATGTTTATTAAATAGTAAAGACATGCAATTCGTACACCGCGTAGTCCATCATCAATTAGACAATTACCTGTTCGTAATGAACTTAGCTACATCATCATTCATGACGTAATTGATCTTGACATCAGCCTACATGTGACATAGTTGATTATGACATCATATGATTGACTGAGAAACTGGATTCATCAATTAGCTTACTTATGCTCCAGTCAAATTAGTTTCAAAACATTCAAAGGCTTTCTAAGCTTTCTTCAAATCAAGACACAGTTTCCGAAAGGGTTACGGAAATTAAGGACATTTAATGAGTAAAGACGCCGCATAGAAATTCCCCTGCAGAACTCAATTTTAACACTAACCCGTTGACCCGAGAATAGTAGAATTTCATATGGGTTAGTAAAACTACACCTGCACTAACCCGTGGGTGTTAGTAATGCTCTCAAGAGGAAATTGAAAACAAGAGGCCCAAGGGGCCTGTATCGCTCACCTGGACAATAGGCATTTCAACTAGAATGCTCTTTATCAACAAGATGGCCAGCAAACCATTTATCCGACAGTTTCGAAAATTGCAAATTTGAGATCAGAATACCCAAAAACACATAAAAACTATTTCGGCCTCAAAATCCATCAAATAAAAAAATCCAATATGGCCACCAAACATGCTATATTCTGATTGGCCCACAGCGGCCATATTTTTTTACGGATCAACTTCTCTTGAACAAACTTTAATGGCCCTTAGGCCCTAATCATATCTGCCAAATTTTGGCCCGATCCCTTCAGCGCTTCTGGAGAATAAGTCATTTTCACTACAACTATGTCAAGCAAGACGGCCAATCAAGTTCCCTTGCCATAAATCATATTTCATGAGGTTTGCATCAATCCCCCAAGCCGTTTCGGAGAAGATTTTTAAAGACGTTTCCTAAAATCGGCCTAAATCCAAGATGGCTGTTGGACAAATTGGCCGATCGGGTTCATTTGAACAAACTTAGATCTCTATTCCCTATGAATGCTTCCTCCCAAATATAATTGAAATCGGCCCAGTGGTTCTTGAAAAGAAGTCGTTTGAAGAATTCCCCATTGCTTTACTATGGGCCCATTGCTTTACTATGGGAGCCTTTGATGGGAAAACAAACCAAGATGGCAGCCAAAGCTTTTATCCGACAGTCTCGAAAGTGGCATATTTGAATAAAACAATTTTCGCCATCAAAATACATCAAATACATAAAAGCCAATATGACAAACAAACGCTAAATTTTGATTGGTTGATGGCAGCCATGTTTTTTAACGAACAAACTTCCCTTGAACAAACTTGAAAGGCGCTTGGTCCCTAAGCATATTTACAATATTTCAGCTCTATTCCTTCAGCAGTTGGGTAGAAGTTGTTTTCGCGAAAACTAGGTCATCCAAGATGGCCACCAAGCAAATCGGCCAATCAGGTTGCCTTGCACAAACTTGGGTCTACCGCTGCCCCAGATGATGTGTTATGAGGTTTGAATCCATTCCTCCAGCGGTTTCGGAGAAGATTTTTTAGTGTTTCTAAAAATCAGCCATTTTGGCCGACGGCCATCTTGGATTTTGACCGATCCGCTTCGTTTGAACAAACTTAGATCTCTATGCCCTATGAATGCTTCCTCCAAAATATAATTGAAATTGGTCCCGTGGTTCTTGAGAAGAAGTCGTTTAAAGAATTCCCCATTGCTTTGCTATGGGCCCATTGCTTTACTATGGGAGCCTTTGACGGGAAAACAAACCAAGATGGCAGCCAAAGCGTTTATCCGACAGTCTCAAAAGTGGCAGATTTGAACTCGCCACACTGATAAGCATATATAAAGCAATTTTCGCAATCAAAATACATCAAATACAAAAAAGCCAATATGACCTAGAAACGCTGAATTTTGATTGGTTGATGGTGGCCATGTTTTTTAACGAACAAACTTTCCTTGAACAAACTTGAAAGGCGCTTAGTCCCTAAGCATATTTACAATATTTCAGCTCTATCCCTTCAGCGGTTCGGTAGAAGTTGTTTTCGCGAAAACTAGGTCATCCAACATGGCCGCCAAGCAAATCGGCCAATCAGGTTGCCTTGAACAAACTTGGGTCTACCGCTGCCACAGATGATGTGCTATGAGGTTTGAATCAATTCCTCCAGCGGTTTCGGAGAAGATTTTTTTGTGTTTCTAAAAATCAGCCATTTTGGCCGACTGCCATCTTGGATTTTGACCGATCCGCTTCGTTTGAACAAACTTAGGTCTCTATGCCCTATGAATGCTTCCTCCAAAATATAATTGAAATTGGCCCAGTGATTCTTGAGAAGAAGTCGTTTTAAAGGAAAAGTTGACGGACGGACGGATGACGGATGGATGACGGATGACAGATGATAGATGGACACACGACAGACAGTCACCGCGACATAAGCTCACTTGGGCTTTCAGGCCAGGTGAGCTAAAAAACCTGTTATAATGTCACTATGTTCAATACCCACCAAAAATTGACAAAAGAACAGATTTTCTACTCCCTTCAATGCTTTAGTGAATATTTTGAAATTAATTTATCCGGAAAGCCATTGCTGCCCCTTAGGCAACAACAGCTTTCAGGCCAAATTAATTTCAAAATATTCAACAGCTTCTCTGTATGGCTGTCTTGGAAATGAGTTTTATATGGATCCATCGGTGACTGGATTAACGAAATGATCAGCTTTGAGCTCACAAACATTGTAAAGTTGGTAAAATTGGTTAGTGAAATTTGCTGCGGGGGAGTAAAATCAATGATACACTATGGACCAATCTGGGTCAGTAAAAAATCCTTAAAATCTACCCTGCTCTGCAAAATGTGCCAAGTGTAAAGCTTTTTACATAAATCAACAAACATGATTTATTATAATTTCTAGTTAGAGCACTCCAGACACTAGACTGAGGTTCCTTGTAGGACTTGTTAAAGAAAAGATTAATGAACTTAGTCAAACATGAGATTAAATGTTAAGTGCTCTTTCTATCAATTCCATCTTCTTAATAGTCATTCTGTTCCAGTATAATAGATGATGTCAAATGACAGACAAATTTAATAATTAATGTTTCACTTAATAATGCCGACAATATAAATTTACCGTCACTAGAGCGCCCACTATAGCATTAGTTTGCACTTGACTGCATTTTTTCTTAAATTTCATCAGACTGGCGTTTTAGACAGAATACACAATAACATTATTAATAATGACTTATAACTATCTAGCCAAGAATAATTCACTCATGTTTAACATAATTAATCCTTGAAAACATAAATTTATACCCCTACCTCAGACCTTATGATAAAAGGGACAGAAAGGGGGCTCTTGCAGTAGGGGAATTGGAAAGGGACTAATTACAGGGGGGGGGGGGGATGAAAAGGGACTCCTGAGACTTGAAGAAATGTTTACCAATACCGCAGGATTGAAAAGCGATTCCACTGACTCAGTCAAATGTCTATTAACCTTGGTGGATTGAAAAATGACTTCTGACTAATTTACATAAGTTCTAGTTAAAATAGCTCTGAGCTGATGTAACCTCATGACCCGCTAAATTGGCAGGAAATTTAAATGTATTTGTCTGAAGAAACCCATTGCATTAATCATTTGTCCATATGTATTACCAGGATGTATTATGAGCTAGGTACACAATGAATATTGAATGCAATTATACTTTCAATGCGCTGATGCCACAGTTAGATAGAGAATACGTAGCAAGGTCAAAGCATTGTACCATTAGTTGTAGAATATTTTGTAGCTAATTTACACCAAGTTGTTCCTGTCTGAGGCAATTAATTTCAAGATATTGCCAGTAATCAAAATATCCATTATCAAGTATAAGCCAAATTGGGCACTATTAGCAGTGAAATGAAATTGTGATGTAAACACGTATTGTACATAGAGGTGCTCAGATGAGCGGATAAATGGATGGATGGATTGATGGATGGGCAGGAGGCAGATGGGTGGATGGATGGATGGATGGATGGGAGGGTGTAATGAACAGTGGACAGGCAGATCAAATTGTACACCCGCCTTTAATTTTGTACTTCAAGTCAGTCAAATTAGTTTCAAAATATTTAACAGGTTCTAAGTTACCATAGAATTGGGATTCTGAGAATACAAGATTCAAAGTAAATCAATCGATCCTAACAAGCGCAAAACATGGGTGGAGGGAGGTTAGCTAGAGATGGGCGAGGCATAGCGAAAGGTGGATTCATCAATTTCAGCAGCAGGTTCTGGCTGACTTGACCATTAAATGGTTAATATTAATATAAGCTCGGTAGAATTACAATGGATCATCTACTAGATATGGCCTGCGCTCACCTCATCATCGCGAGCTAATTATCAACATCGTTGATAAGACATGATAAACACAATATCATTCCGGCCAGCTAATTATACAGAGAAACAAACAAGCAAGGCATCTATGCTTTATAGAAACTAATCCCGCTGCGTTCGCCATCAATCAAGTAAGCAATCACGGGCCCTGGTCAGCGTCTTTGTATACATATGCTGGATTATAGGATGGTCAGTTTGCATCCACAAATTGATCACACAAAGTAATTATTTGTAAAGAGGGTTGTTGTATCCTATGCACATGATGTTGATAATTGCAATCTAAGGCATAGTGTAGGTGATGTGAGGTGAAGCGTACCTAAACATACAATGGTCGATTTGTTCGGAGACAATGGCGTGTTTATCCTGTCTACATAGGCTCTGATTAGTTCATCTTCATTGACCAATTTCATCCTGCATCCAACTTAGAATTTTTATTGTATGATCGAGTTCATATTTTGCAGGTTATTTTGAAAATAGTATGAGGGAAGGTCATCTCCTGCTTAAAGACAGCAATGTCCATCACTGAATTTGCTGTAAGAATCTTCAGCAGATTTTATATTACGCTCAATTCAGGGTAATAAGTGTTACATGTTTGCATGTCTGGATTGCATGTATGACCTCACCAACTCAGGTAAGTCTACTATAATTGGGGTGAAGTAAGGTGAAGTGGCTAATATTGCTTATTCCAGATGCTTAGTAAATCAATGAAAATTGATTATAAATACCTGAGCATCAAATAGGTTACTGTATGTACACACGCCAATTAATCAACCAAATCGACCTTATTTAGGAACTCACAATGTATTAGATATACATGTAAACTTAAATTATTAGACAAAAATAAAGATTACTCATTAAGATTTAATTATCTTTCTCTATAAAATAATTGAAACAAAACCAACATGAGATTGCAGACCCTCGCCTTGACGCTTGTCATATTATTAACTTTTTCAGATTTTCCAAATTTCTTTTTCCTGTTCATAACCAAAATTTATGGAATCCTATTTGTGTTCAAATTTGAGCCAAATCGGACAAGTAGTTTCAGAGATACCCTTTGACCCAGAATTGGGTCAGTCCAGATCCAGGCTTTTTGTCTGAATCAAGGCGAAAGTTTGGAAATCCACTTTCATGGTAAGATAATTGCTGTGTTAAAATTCGAGCCAAATTGGATCAGTAGCTTTTTATATATCGCAACACAAACCAACATATTTTCTTCTAAGCGGAAAAGTAGTCTTGCAAATTAGCGCAAGAGACACTAAATGGAAGTGAACCTTACAGGTGGTCAACTCAGAGCTACAGGGATTAACCATTTTACACCCACAGACCCAAAACGACAAGACAAAGAATATTTTGTTGAATATATTGAATATAATTTGACTGGTAACTGTTGATGCCTATAGCCTAAATTACATTCAAAATATTCCACAGCTTTTCTGCGTTTTTGTTTTGAAATTGAGATGTTGAAATTTAAATAGTCAAAGGGTTAAACTGTCATTTATAATTATTTAAATCATCTACTACAATTCTGCAACATCTCAGGAGGCAATCTTGGATACATTAATCTTCAAACTTCAAATTAAGAAAACTTAACATAAATGTTTCTGTCAGCTTAAAAACAAAACTCCACAACACTTCTTTGAAGATAATTGTAAGAGTAACAGCTAAGCAGTAAGATATCATTTAACCCTTTAACACTCATATCAGCCAAAAATGGCTTCTGTAGTGCTCTTGGGAAATGTTAATTTGCAGACCAAGAGAAGACTATTTTTGAAAATTTACCACTGGAATGACTGGGTAGGTTATCTTCTCTTGGTCTGCAAATGGGCATTTTCTAAGAGAAAATTGGAATTTTCTTGAACAGATTCAAGTGTGAAAGGGTAAACACTTGTCAAGGGTTAACGGGTGTGGTGGAGTTGATAAAATATCCATCAAAATTTTTATTGGTTACAACAACGTAACTATGATCAACCAATGAAAGGTCTCCGCTTCCCAGAATAAATTTTACCTTAAAACCCTTATGCTGATGAATTCCCAACCACTCATTTTCAAGGCAACCATACAGGTACACCGTTGAATATTTTGAAGTTAATTTGACTCAAAATATTCAACAAAATAAGTTTTAAAATGTAAAGAATATACTTTTCCTGGGATTTGTCAGTGAAAGGGTTAAAGCAAACAAGGTTGAGATGATTACTGGACTGGATTTAATATCATACGTCTAAATATAGATATTGAAAACGGTATGATTGTTATATTACACTAAGGCTAATTATTTTCATAGAATTTATCAAGATTTATTTTAGCTCCATTTCATTCCTGACCATTAACTGTGGTTGAAAAGGCTAAGAAACTGATCGGGACTAGTAAAATTTGTGTCTGCGTGACCAGCCCAGTGGGCTAGTAACAATTTGATATATGTTAAGCATTTAATGGCGGCCTCTGCAATGATTTTGAGAAATTCCCAATTGCAGGCCAAAAGGTCCGAAAATTTACCACGGGAATGGCTGGCTCGATTATCCAGCCAGCAGCCCAGGCGAAACAACAATCATGGTATATCATGGTAGCCTGATATTTAATGGAAAACCATGAAATACCATGGTCGGCTCTCAATTACCAGGAAATACTGTGGTAATCCATGGTCACCTTGGTATTTCAGCGATGCTCATCATGGTATGTTTACCATGGACTACCAATGGTCATAGCCAAAGTAGACCATGTCTACCATGAACTACTATGGCCTAAACAAGGTAGAACAATAATTGCTTGCTATCAACTATCATGGTAGACCATGGTTAGATTTAACAAATACCCAGGTAGTAGTGCTATGGTTCCAACCCCCTGTCTGCAAAAGGTTGACCATGGTTTCATAGTCAATCATCGATGACCATGGTCGACATTGAATTATGACAGGTGTGACAATGTGGGAAATATTGACCATGGTCAGATTTTCTGACTTGACCATGGAAAAAATTCTCTGACCATGGTCAACCATGTTCTACCATGGTTGACATAATATACTAAGGGAGGTAACTTTAATTTTAAAGTCAATCGTGTTAACATTTTCATGACTTATAATTAATTACCATAGGTCATGGCCATGCATACAATATTGTAGGCTCTACAGTCTGGCAGAGAACGACTTTTCTACAAATGTGGACCTGAATTTAATGCTGACTATGTTTTATGATTGACGGAAGCATTTACCATCATATTTTCTACCACAGTCTACTGTGGTCCCAAGTACTGTACAGTAAAATACTATGCTCCCAGTGCCATGGTATATCATGGTCAACTATGGTACATAGCTACCATGGTATGCCATGGTATTTATCTACCATGGTTAGACAGACAATTGACAATGGCCAATTGCCATACCATGAGGGTATATTATGGTCCCACAAACCATGGTATACCATGTTTTTAGCATGGTATATCATTTGTTTCCATGGTTAAGACAATGGTACCGAGTTCCTATTGCCTGAGAAGTCCAGTGGTAAATTGTTATATATAGCTCTTTCTTGGTCAGCAAGTGGACATTTTCAGTGAGATTTTCTTGACCAAACCTGGACTTTAAAGCACTTAATTATTCCATTTTTCATATGAAACAGAATTGAATAACACACAATGGTATATTCCCAACAATTTCTGTAGTATAAAGGCTAAAATTAATCAGAATGATTGGCTCGGTTATTGAGCTGAGTATTTCCAATAGTAAATTATCAAAAATAGTTTTCTTTTTGTCTGAAAATTTTAATTTCTCGAGACCATTGAAGAAACTGTCTTTATCTGACTTGACCATTAACACTTTCCAGATGAATTCCCCATATCTCATTTTCAATGCAAACATAGAGGAAAACATCAATATTTTGAAATTAATTTGAATGGAAGAAGTTGCTGCCTAATGCAATGTCTTCGAGTCAAATTAATTTTAAAATTTTCAACAGGATAAGTTTCATATCGCAAAGAATATACTTTTACAGATTTGTCCGTGAAATGGTTAATATGTTAATAGCAGTGTGCAGAGGTGAGGCAGTTGTGATAAGAGATGCCAAGGCAAGGAGACTAAAACCTCCATTAATTTTCTATCTATAAACTAGTTATATCTGATTTCAGTCCGAGTTACCCTTGAACGGATATCATTAATAATTCTTCATCTGAAAATGTCACTGTTCATTTCGGAACAGATCCATTCAGAAATATTTGTGAAATAATGAAAAGTCATCATGATGAATGATGAAAGAGGTCATCGGTGCATTTGAGAACTCAATACCATGCTTAGGCATTATCTGGACAATCGCTATACTGCGTGTATAAACTGTTCTCCTAGCGATGAATGAGAATAATGACAATGGGTGAATCTGATCTGTGAGTCAAATATATGATGTCACAATGAAATACGTTACATGTAGGCTGATATGTCACAATCATAATTGATAGAAATACGTCATGACGATGGAATAGTCTGTTAGTTGTACGAATTCTGTCTTTACCTAAATAAACATTCTGTTCAATATTCTGAAACTAATTTGACTGGGCACAACAGCAAGAGCCCCCAGTCATATTAGTTCCAAAACTATTCAACAGGTTAGCTGTAGTTACCATGAAATGGGGATTCTTGGAATTCAGGATTCGAAGGATATAAATTTATTCCAACATGGGCAAAGCATGGGTGGAGCTTAGCTAGAGATGGGCGGGGCATAGATAAAAGTGTATTGATCAAGTAATGACTAAGAATTTTCATTTTTACAAGGTACTGTACCAATAGTAACCTTTGTTTTTGTTAAATGGATTATTACTTCATGGATATTCCTGCTCCACTAAGCAAGAACTAATGAAACTAAACGATATGGTTTTATAATAATATATTACACTTAATGGCTGCCAAATAACTGGTTGAAAATAGGAAATTCGAGAAATTAATTTATCATAGAGGACCATTGTTGACAGGCTAGTATAGAAACCTGAAATCTCTCGATTATTAACAGAACTGGTTGAGAGAAAATATGGTTTAACCATCTGACTAATGAGTTTTTGCAGACGACGTATACCAAGGGCTATATCTCTGGACCTGCTAAATATTTTGAAAAGAATCTGACTGAAACTTGTCGGTGGCTAAGCTACCAACAACTTTCAGTCAAATTCCTTTCAAAATATTCAGCATGTCACCAGTTTTAGCACATTGAAATTACTGTTTGGTGACTTGCAGCAGCGAGACAGTTAAAAATAGAAAATAGAATGAAAAATTGAAGTGAATAACGTGTCTGGGAATTCATTTGTTAAATGAGTAAATGATTTCTGGGATAGGAGAGATAGGATGACTGAATATGACAAGAATGGGTGTGTGCTCTCTACACAAGTTTCCATTAGTGACTTATGTGTTTGCTCAATGTCCTAAACCCTGATAATAAATCTCAAGTTTATGGCCATACTCATTACCTTTGTAGTGAGTTAATACATCAGTGGCCTTCATTCCAGTGAATCTGGATTTACGTGTGCCTGTTAACTGTTCCATGGTGAAGCAAGCCAAAATCAACCCATGACATTCTTGTGGGGGGGGGGGTGTTCAATTGTGGAATCCTAGTATATTGTCACGTCCTTCTTGTGCTCAAATTTGAGCCGAATCAGACCAGCAGTTTCCTAGATACCCATAGATCTGGAAACAGTTTTGATACTGATCTGATCTTTTTAATCCGGATCTTTCATGTTGGCAGCCTTTGTTGTGTTCAAATTCGAGTCAAATCCGATCAGCAGGTGGGTTTTTTTTGATAAGCATAGCTCCAGACAAACACACACATACAACCTCGAAAGCAATACTCTCCTCCCCAATGATACCATGTATTAATATCAAAATACCATGGAAACTGAATGAAATGGGGCTAGAGGCAAACATGGTTTTAATTTGTTGGAGGTTGAGTGTACCGCAATAAACCTGACAATTATGCGAGTAATATTGAGAATTTAGTCACCATTCTAGCTAACGAAAGTGAGTAGCTCAAAGAGTATGAGAAGCAATTTGGTGCTGTTCTGGGGCGGAGAATCTGTAGATCAAAGAGACTGGAGGGGAGAATGAATGGATGAGGTCGTATATATGGGAGGAGCAGATACAGGGTTACTCCAGCTCTGACATCAAACAAGTAGTAAAGTTCCTCAGCATCACCCCTTTTCCGCTCACCAAATGTCAACATGGCTATTAATTCTGAGGGGCGGTAGAGATAGAAACATGCTTCTCATCTGGCAATACTGTAAGTCTGTGTGCAAAAAAACATTATAACTCCTCCCAGCTTTATATGAACTCTTACACACTTGATTTCTTCTGCACATTCAGGAAACATACCAATTACTTGCAGACCACACATTCATGGCTTGAATATCGAGTTTTTCTAACTTCAATAAAATCGCACGTCATGATTCGGGTACATATAGAATCCATGTCGTTCTACTCTTGCTCTCTCACTCTCTCGCGCTCTCTCTCTCTCTCTCTCTCTCTCTCTCTCTCTCTCTCTATCTCTCTCTCTCTCTCACTCTCAGACTGACATTTGAATCCTAACTGCAAATACATGTGTAGGTGTGAGCAGTGGCAAGTAGTCCAATTAACCACATTATCCTGTGTGATTGATGGTAATTATAATTAGATACAGTGCGCATGTGTGCGTGCGTGCGTGCGTGTGTGTGTGCGTGCGTGCGTGCATGTGTATTTGCATGCATGTGTGAATGCGCGCATAATGTGAGCGTACATATGTGCGTGCTCACATGCATGAGTCTGTGTATGTGTATCTATACTTCTATAGATGTCAAGTGTTTCCAGGTGGCCGGCCACCCTCCATGATCTGCCCCCACAGCACAAATGATAATCATTAGAGTCAGGTAAAAGTTAAGAACTATGAATTCAATTCAAAGCAGACGCGGTGAGATATGGATTCCTTGCAGTGCAATATGCACCTCAATGATGGCCTGCGCTGTTAAGAAAAGCAGCAATCAGCGGAAGTCTGTAAGTATTTACACGCATTTACCTCTCAATGGCAGAATAAAATTAATTCTATCATTGAATATCCATAAATCACCATAAAGGTGAAAGTAACACGTTTAACCCTTTAACGCTCATATCAGCCAAAAACGGCCTCTGCCGTGGTCTTACGAAATGTCCATTTGCGGACCAAGGAGACTATTTTTGAAAATTCACCACTGGAATGACTGGCTCGATAACAGAGCCAGTCATTCCAGTTGTAAATTTTAAAAAATTGTCTTTTCTTGGTCTGCAAATGGACATTTTCTTTGAGAAAATTGAAATTTTCTTGAAAAAATTTAAGGCTTAATGGGTTAAAGCAATATGATAAATGGAGTCTATAAATAATATAATGGTGTCAGATTTTGGAAAGACTAATTCCTCAAATTTGGTTAAATGTCTATTTGCAGGCTAAGAAGACGATTTTCAAGAATTTTCCACTGGGATGGTTGCAGCTGCTCGGTTAAATATGAGTACACTTATTACTATAAATCCTTCTGTAAGTCAACACTGCCTCTATAAACATATAGATTAATCCACTATTGAATAACACTTTAATCAGGTCAAGCCGGCCAAAACTGGCCTCTGCATCTGCAGGTAAAGAGAGGTATTTTTTTTAATTGACCACTGTAATGACTGGCTTGATAATCGAGCCAGTCATTTCAGTGGTAAATTAAAAAAAATACTCTTCTCTTTACCTGCAGCTATATATTCAATAAGGAAATATTTCAAGTTTCTTGACCGAATTTGACCAGTAAAGGATTAAATTTCAGGTCAAGAATCTCAAAATGTCTTCTTAATGAATGTCCATTTACAGACCAAGATAAGTATTTTCTTAAAAACTTACTCCATACCATGAAAACTCTAGACCCAGCATTTTGGATGATGGCCGCATAATTTAGTCCCAATCTCCCTCTGTCCACACACACACCCCATCCAAACCCCACCCCCACCCTGACGTCATAACTGATATTTTAAAAACATACCACTGGAATGACTGGAACAGTTATCGAGCCAGTCATTTCAGTGGTAAATTTTTTAAAATAGCCTTCACTTTGTTTGTGGACATTTCCTAAAAAATTGTACCTCCAAAAGTAAGTTTTTACCAACTTGACCAATAACTGGCTATAGAGAATCTGACATGTGAATAAAGGATAACACACAATAACTGGATGAATTTCCGGCCAAATAAACAACTTAAACAATAATGTGATTCTGTATTGTATTCAAACCAATAAAACCCTGATATTAAGCTGTTTTCCCACATCACAATAATGACGATGTACTGGTATTTGATTGAAGTCAATTAATAATGGGCACCCACAATGGCTCCAGATGAGAGTGGCCATTACTGGCTATTGATGGAGCAAGTCTTTAGCTAACGGAATGCTAATCTAATAAATCAAGCGATGACTACATTTGCCAAATCTGATTAAGATGCTGAAAATAATGCATTAATTACATCGGCAAAGGTGGGACTTTCTGTGGTCATTCCGCTGAATTATTGGAAATTCCAGAATCAGTAACCTAAGACTAGTGTTTGACGGACATCATTTGACGTGTGGTCAGTCTAGCCTACACATTTGTCATAGCAATTGCTGTCAGGAATTCTAAGAACTCTGGTTGCAAATAAGGCTCATATCAGTCCAGCTTAGGAGGATGAATATTTTCAATGAAAATTTGAATGTTTTTATTGACCGGGGCCCGGTCAATAAAAAATTACACAATATTTTTCAGTCAAATTGATTTCAAAAGCCCAAGCCATATTTACCATACATCTATGACAAACACACAGGGTGACATATTAAAAGACTATTTAATGCAGACACTCTGCCCAACATCCTCAGCAACTTGGGTCAATTATACCCCATACCAGAGTTGGAATAAAATTAAGTCTGCAAAATGACCCATGGTCAAGTGGTCATCCAAACAGTGAAGGTGATCAATCATTGTCCATAAAACTGAGTTAAAATCTGGACAGGTCATTAATCTTGCCAGCTGTCAGTGAACTTTCACCAGAATATGTTTGCATACATAATTAGTGCTCTGTCCGCAAATCTCATTAACCCTTTGTAGCTAAATTTTATTTATGAAAATTCCAATTTTCTCATTAAAAAATGTCAATTTGCAGATGAAGAAAAGTTAACTTTTTTTAATATTCATCACTGGAATGACTGGCTCGATAATCGAGCCAGTCATTACAGTAATGAATTTTCAAGGATAGTCTTCTCCTAGTCTGCAAATGGAGATTTCTTTAAGACCACCGGAGAAGAAAATTTTAACCAGATTTAGTACTATATGGTTAAAATATAATACAGGAATATCATCATGATATAGATACAGTCGCGAAAAAAAGTGAGTATAATTTTATACGACAATGGCAATCTGATTATCAGGCAATTGGAGTGTGTTAGTGATTTGATGAGGTTTGAATATGACAATAATAAACACATGCTGATAGTTGATATGGGCAGGTAAAGTAATTAATCTTTACTATGATGTTTATATAGACTCCAGGTGTGCTCTAAGCTAAACATTCACACATCCATGTGTATTAAAGGCGATTCTGTGTGCTTCAAGAGGTGCAAAAGTATCAAACAGAGGAGATAGCTTCACAAAGATGCTTAAGTTAATGCCCTGTCTTACTGTCTTAATGTATAGGCAACAGAGCAATCAGAATGCTGCATTTGATGCTTAAGCAATGGTTATACCCCCCTAAAAACATAAGTACCCTCTACCCGGGGTGGGGGGGTGGGTGGGGGGCCATTAGGAAGTGGGGCTGCTGTATTAAATGTTATAAGTATATTGTTATCATACTTATGACATCTTGCGAGTATTCTAAAGAAATTCTGTTTACATAACTGGACAACCGGCAGGTGAAATAGCAAATATGGTATATCATGCTAGCGTGGCAGTTGATGGAAAACCATCAACTACCATGGTAGTTCATGGTCACCATAGTCCCATCTTAGAACATGGTTTTAACCATTTAACACTCATATCAGCCAAAAATGGCTTCTGCAGTGCTCTTGAGAAATGTCCATTTGCAGACCAAGAGAAGACTTTTTTTTAATCTACCATTGGAATGACTGGCTCGATTCAAAGATTCTCTTGGTCTGTAAATAGACATTTTCTATGAGAAGATTGAAATTTTCTTGAAAAATTTGAGGGTTAAACATAGTAGACAATTTTTCCTATTAACTGTAACCATGGTAGACCAGTCATTATAAACTATGGTATACCATGTTTGACCATGGATCAGCTGATTAAACCATGTTTTACTATGGTTGCAAGCATTACTATGGTTGCAACCTTTCACATGCAAAAAGTTAACCATGGTTTCGTAATCAATCATGAAATATTTCTCCCCAGAAACAGACATAATCCCTTAATGGTCAAGCAAGCCAAATACAGCCTCTATGTTAGTCTTGAAGAGTATCCATTTGCGGGCCAAGAAAAAAATGACTTTTAAAAATTTTTCTCTGGAATGCCTAGCTCGATAACAGCGCCAGTCATTCCAGTGGTTAATTTCCAAAGAATTGTCTTCTCTTGGCGTGCATGTGGACATTCAATAAACAAATATTTATTTTGATTTTTTTTTTAACAATCTTGACCATTAAAGTGCTAAAAGAAATACCACATGTTGCCCAAAAAGACATATCCTATGAGGAGTAACTTGTATGAAGCTACATAACCAGTCTTTAATGACCACTTATTGCCATTCCATAAGTTGCTCACATAAGACAGGTTTGAGTGTTTGCTTAACTAAATACAGTATAGCTCTGAAATAATTTTAAATTGTTTCCAAGCCAAAATAAAACACTGTTGAATATGTGGGACTTAATTTAACTGGAAGAAATTGCTGCCTTAGTCCAAAATATTCAACAGAGCGTTTCTCACACTGTGTTCAAAATTATACTAACTAACATGTTTCTGTTTTTGTTTTGGAAACATTAAAAATTATTTATGAGTTGTACTATAATAATTTGCTCCATCTTGCCTCCCATCTGACATTGTTCCAAGTAACAAATTAAACAAACTGACCAGCCCTGACCACCAACAAACATTAAGTCCAATGTGCTCACTGACCAGAACTATATACATATTTACAATCCCTGTTCTACACAAACGGAAAGCTATTAGTTAGCAATTAGCAGGTGGTAATGTCTCACCTGGGTAAGGTAAGCAAGGGGAATGTGTATGATCAACAATTACCCATCAATATCTCTACAATACAGCTCATAAATAAGTTAATGTTTCCAAAACAAAAACAGAAATGTGTTAGTTTAAGTACAATTTCGAAAATGATGCATGAGATGTTGGGGGGCAAGGGGGTGATAGCATCCACAACCACCACCCTCCACCCCACCCCCTAACATCCCACCCTAGGTCTTTCCTCTCCCATAGTGTATCCTTATAGCGCACACCCACCCCAGGTTTTGTGGCAACCCATAGGTGAGCCCACCCACCAAACCACCACACCCAGGTCAAAATACATTCCTACACCCATGATTGAAGTCCAATTATGGTTTGTGTAAGATACTCAATAGTACATTTTACACTGTATGTGGTCACCAACAGTACTGGTCAACCAACTAGACAGAACTTGTCTCAGGAGTGCATGTTAGGCAGACGATCAATGGTTATTTCTTGTCATGTTTTATGTAATTGTTACTATTCACCCCTAAATGGTCAAAATTGGTCAAGAAAATTAAATGTTTAGCTTATTTAATGTCTATTTGCAGGACAAGAAAACAGTTCTTTTTAATTTTCTAATGGATTATGACTGGTTCATTTATCAAGATAAGCATTCAAGCGTTAAGTTCTCAAACATAGTCTCCTCTTAACCTGCAAATGGACATTCCTCATGGCCGGCTAAAAATCAGACCATCAACAGATTAATGCTAAATGCAGGTCATTGTACTATCTATAATTGGATTTTATGTAAATAGCTACTTGAAGCAAACATGAGAATTGTCATTTTGGTAACAACCTGCTGGCTCATTAATTGGCCTCTGATGGCTGGACACTAATCACCACTGCTCACCCCCACCCACTCTAACCACACTGGGTCTGAACCTTCCACTTCCCCTCTACAACACCTGAAGTAGGACAATAGTATTTTATCTAACAATGGAGATGGTCTAGTGCCAGTCACACAATAGTCACTATTTCCAAACACTTCTATTCAGGAATGGTCATCATTCTTAATTATCCCCAGGTAAATACTATCCTACCCCCAGGGCTCTAGAGGAGTTCTAAGGGGTATGAATTACTGAATGATAGTGTGTGTATAAGGTGTGAATGATAACAGTTACAATGGACAGAGTAATTTGTATTAACATGTACAGGACAGCTCATAAGTAAGTTAAAATGTTTCCAAAGCAAAAACAGAAATATGTTAGTTAGTACATTTTTTAAAACGATGGAAGAAATGTTCTGTTGAATATTTTAGACTTAATTTGATTTGAAGCCATTGCTACCTTACAATGGCTTCCAATCGCTGCCTTAGGCAGCTATTCTTCCAATCACTATAAATCCAAAATGTTAAACAGTACATTTTACTTTGCTTTGGAAACGTTAAGTTATGCTGTAGTGGTCACATGACAGTAGAGCACTGATTTAACACCCTTTTATGGTCAGATTTCATCAAGAAAATCAATGTATTTTCTTATTGAATGTTCATTTTCAGGCCAAGAGATGACTACTTTAGAAAATTTAGCACTGACTGACTCGGTTATCGTGGTAAAATTTCAAAAGTAATTTTATTTTGGCTTGTAAATGGACATTCTTCAATACCACTGTAGAAGCCAGTTCTGGCCGGCTTGACCATTAGTGTTAAAACTGTGGAGCTTATCTTAGGTGCAGGAGGCGCCTAGGTGGCTTGATGTAGTGGTCAACACTGACTATCCTAACTACTTAACCCCTACCACTCTGATGTCAATATTCTATTTTTTTACCCTGCCAATAGCAAAGAAACTAGTGTACACTTTTCAATAATTTTGGTGGATGATATTGCTGTCTATGACAGCACCATCTTCCACCAAATTTGCTGAAAAATGAACACCAGTTCATCTTTTAATTTAATTTAAAAAATTTAAATTTAGACATCAGAGTGGTAAGGGTTAACTGGCAGACTTGGTTCTTGCTCAGCAGTCTACTATCATACTGTCATTGGAAACATGATCACTCTCCATCCTCTTCATTGTCTCAATCCATCCATCAACATAAATAGGGTGGCGGTGTAAGAACTTGGGCAGTTTAAACCATAATAGAGAAATAAACCCAGCCTAGATATGCTCTTAATGTGACCTAAAGAAAATAGGGACCCTGACTAGATATAAGCAAACCAATCAAATACCCTCTTGTGTTACGCGGTGGAGAATTGAGGAATTCAGTTTTAGTCACACCTTTTGCACATCTTTAGCTAAGTTCCACCCACACCTCGTCTGTGTTGGGTTTGATCGATCCCTGACCTCACTGACTATCAATTTCCAGAAAACTACACAGGTAAGTTGCTGAATATGTTGAAACTAATTTGGCTGGGTGCTGTTGCTACAATAGCCCAGTCAAATTAGTTTTATGATATATTCAACCGCATCCTTATTAAATAGTAAATTTACAATTCGTACAACAACCCTTAGTCCGTCATCAATTAAGTGTTCATGACGAACTTATATAAATCATTCATGATATCATTGATTATGATGCCATCCTACACGTCATGTAGCTGATTATCAAATCATGATTGATGGATATTCCAGAACTAACTGAAACATTTCAATCGCAGCGTAACATGTATCCATACATCCAAATATTACCAGATAATAATAATGACAACTGAAGACTACCACAGTTTACTAGGGTTGACTGATCTTGGCTGAGACTTGATTTGTATTTATTAGGAAGTCACTTGTCACTGGGAGGGTGGTGGTAAATGGGGGTGGGTCCATGAGGTGGTGGTAGCATTATGTATGTGGGCTGTTCTGCGTCCATTTTGTGTTGTAACTAAGGAGCATTTGATTGACAACCTCCTATGAATACCAGTGTTTTTCATCACATCTACATTTTGGAGCTCCCAGGGACTTCACAGCCAGGAATCTAGGGGGCCCAAACTGAAATTTGTTATTCCCATGCAGATTTTCACATCCATGCTAAAATTAGATAGTACCATATATAGGCTTACAGCTATGAATTATGGGGATAAAACGCTAGATCTTGTGGAAAATCCTATAAAACCAATTAGTATTTAACAATCAGACATCATTTTCAGGGGTCCATCATCATTTTCAGGGTTCCCATGGGTCGCATTGCCACTACTTTTGGGGGTCCCAAGTTGCATTTTTGGTGTATATACCTTCAAGTGTACCCTGTTGAGACACCCTGATAAATACTGAACCATGTAAATTTATATAATATTGGCAGATCTAACTTTTAAACCATTTGACTAGTTCCATATAACGCCTCTATAAAATAAGCAACAGAAAATCTTTGTAAATTAATTATATTGAAATAAATATAACGCTGCACTTTGAAAATATTAAATCTAATATTGTTGCTTATTGTGTACGCAATTGAAAGCTTTCCTGAAACAGCATCATTGTTAGTGAAGGATCGCAAAATGTATTATTGCGTATTTGCACACCTACTCCTGAGGAATGAGATGGAAATGTAAAATAAACAGTTTCATTCTATGTATGTGTGTGTATGTATACTGACATTTCTATGGACTCTGGGTGCCAAAAAGCATTACTTATCTCAGTACAGATGTTGCTTATTGAGTGATTCTCTTTATCAATGCTTCAGAGTGAAGTTAAGTTCACAATAGAATCTTTTATTGAGATTTTCCTGGAAAATGTACGATTTGAAATCTGCTGGATATTTTTTCAAAGAATTTGACTGAAAGTTCTTGCTGCCAAAGTCAGCAAGAACTTTCAGTCAAATTCTTTTTAAAATATCCAGCCTAATAATAAAGATCTGTACTCAATATATTCAATAACATCTAGGCAGAAATGAGTTACTATATATTGTCAGTATTCTGTAAAAAAAACCCGTCATTCATCAGAGTGGTTATCGGGTTGTCATGGAAACACAGTCCTTATTCCAGACATTCAGAACTGTTTTTATTTTTATTTTATTTTTTATTACGCATGTTACATCACCAGCTTCATTGCAGATGTAAATGTTAGCTTAAAAACACACACCCCCTGAACACATTTATTATGTCATTTTAGATTCTATCATTAAATATTAAGAGCTCTGGTATTTATTTCTAGCAGGTATGAGCTCGTCAAATTTGTTTTAGCGTATTTTATATTGATTTCTCAAGGCAGTGTAATTAAAGGTTATGTAACTAGTCAGAGGTATAAACATCAAGAAAAAACATTAAACAGTAGTACTTAGTGTGGATTGCCAAAAGTAACTCACGGATAGATATAGATATTCCTGACTGACAAATATGATACATACAATACGCACATGCACACACGCACACGCTTGCACACACACACATGCATTCACACATATAGGCACGCACATGTGCACCAATGCATGCACGCAATGGCTTCACTATTATTCTTTTCTCCAAAGGATCAACATAAGACTTTAACCTTTTAACACTCATTTCACCCCAAAACGGTTTCTGCAGTGATCTTGAGAAATGTCCATTTGCAGACCAAGAGAAGACCATTTTTGAAAATGTACCACTGGACTGACTGGCTCGATAACCGAGCCAGTCAGTCTAGTGGTAAATTTTCAAAAATAGTCTTTTCCTGGTCTGCAAATGGACATTTTCTATCGGGAAAATGGAATTTTTTTTTTTAATTTGAGGGTTAAAGGGTTAACACTCAACCTGACCAAAAATGTCTTCAGCTGTCTTCTTAAGAAATGTCAATTTGCAGACCAAGAAGACTATTTTTTTTAACTTAGCAGTCAAACGACTGGCTCAATAACTAAGTCAGTCAATCCAGTGCTGAATTTTCAAAAATAATTCTCTTAGAATTCTTTTACATGTCAAAATTTTATCTAAACAAATTCACATATCTTATGCTTGATGCTGGAAGATCAAGCACAGGGTTCAAATATAGAGCAGCATGTTGCCGAATGCTGTTACTGTCTTTGCCTCTACTTAGAAACCAAAAAATGCATGGACCTGTCTTGGAAATGCTGGACTGCCTACTGGGTAGCAACAGCTCGCAGGTATATTAGTTTCAAAATATTCAACATAACGTTTCTTAAATTGTAAATTCAAAGACATACAATTCGTACAATTTTGTGATAGACTTTGATTTTCATCATGGAGCTACATCATTATAATGATTACACAACATAATATCTCAAGTAAAATAAACTGTTAACAACCAATACAACTGAAAGTTGCTAACATGTGACACATTGGATTATGACATCAGATACTTGAGTGACCTTTGCAATGGTTAACTTGCATTGGCATGAAGGCGCAATCTGGAGTGGTCTGAATACAACAACTTGCACTACAGACTAAGTGTCAAATTTTGCAGATTCAGATTCTTTATTTACTCCCAGATCACGAAACAGTGACAAATGGGGTATAAATATATATAGTTTCTGTGCCAGGCAGGTTAAATATCTTACATTATTATTATTATTATTATTATTATTATTATTATTATTATTATTTATATATATATATATATACATAAATAATAATAATAATAATAATAATAATAATAATAATAATAATAATAATAATAATAATAATAATAATGTAAGATATTTAACCTGCCTGGCACAGAAACTATATATATTTATAACCCATTTGTCACTGTTTCGTGATCTGGGGGTAAATAAAGAATCTGAATCTGCAAAATATCCATACACACACATACACATATACATACATACATATACACAATTATACATACACATATATACATATAGATACATATATACATATACACACATATATATATATATATATATATATATATATATACAAACTTAGATACGCATACACGCACGTATGTGTGTGCATGTACGTACGTATGTACACACGTATGTACATATGTACGCACGCATGCACGCACGCACACACGCACATACATTATATATATATATATATATATATATATATATATATATATATATATATATATATATATATATATATATATATATATATATAATAAATACATAGAAATACATAGATGCATAACATTGTTCAAATATAATCACAGGCTTTTGTAACGTATTGCTATCATCAACTTGAGCGATAATAGATGCTAATGTTGTTGACCAGGAATTTTTGTTTGTTTGTCGCTGCTGCTGTTGTTGTTGTTGTTGTTGTTGTTGTTGTTGTTGTTGTTCTTTGTGTTGTCATTCTTGTTGCTATTGTCATTGCCGATGTTGTTGTTGTTGTTGTTGTTGTTGTTGTCGTTTTGTTGTTATTGTCCTTGTTGTTGTTGGTATTGTCATTGTCATTGCTGTTAATTGTCATTGTTGTTATTGTCGTTGCCATTGTTGTCATTGTCGTTGGCCTTGTCTTCACCCTTGTGTTGTTATTATTATTATTATTCCTGACAGACGTTTGATAAGAACAGTATATCAGCACCTCAAATAGTGCTCATTGATCACTGACTGATTAGGAAATATGTAGGATCGATTGATTATTGTCAGCGTGTTCTACCTGCTGCATGCCACATTATTTTATCTGCTGCTGAACCAGGTAAGTCTACTTGTCTGATTGGCTTAACCCTTTAACTATCTGACTGCTACATGCCATCAAATGACAAATTCAATGTGCAAGAACTCTGGACCTGCTGAATATTTTTGAAACAATTTGACTGAAAGTTGTTGGTGGCTTAGCCACCAACAACTTTCAGTCAAATTATTTTCAAAATATTAAGTTAAACCTCATGGAAAATGTAGTCTGCAGAAATTCAGCAGGCAGACAGTTAATGGTCAAGATTGGTAGAGAATTAGAATTATTGCTTAAGGGATTCATTTGGATGCCAAGAGGTAATTTTTTGGAAATTTACAACTGGAATGACTGGCTCGGTTATCTAGCCACTCATTTTAATTATAAATTTTCAAAAATTTGCCTTCTCTTGGCCTACAAATGGACATGTCACGAGCAAAACCACAGAAGAGGCCCATTTTTGGACAACTTTACCATTAAAGGTATATAGGTGTGATGGACTAATTTCATCCTGTATATATATATATTTACTGCATGCAGGCCAGAAAATTATTATGCCCATTACTTCGAAAACACTGTGACAGACAGTTGTGAGGTTGTGGCCACAGCTTTCAACCCCAATTGTTTTCCAAATATCCAGAACAATTCTTAAATAACTGTTGTCATTGGGTCACCTAACACCCCCCCCCCTCCCCATGCATGCATACACGCACACACATGCCAACAACACACACGCACGCGTGCACGCGCGCACGCACGCACGGACAAACCCACACACACACACGCACGCACGCACACGCACGCGCACACGTGCGCGCGCACGTGCGCACGCACGCACGCACGCACACACACACACACACACACACACACACACTCAGTTCCTGGGGGTATACACCATGATAAGAGGGTTCATATGTACAAATATCTGATGATATGTGTTAGAAAGGCAGACTCTGGCACTAACACCTATCAACAGGAGTACTTCATCTAGATAGACACTCCTTCCAAATACCTCCAAGTAGCGAGGGATGCAACAGCAGGTCTTGTTGATGTACATTGTTGATGGTCAGTCACTAAATAGCCACTGTCCAGTTACAGAAATAACCTGCTGCTATTCAAAGCTGACTGATAAGCTATCTAGTCAAAACAAGATGGATTAAAGGTGGACTATCTATGGATAAAGCATCTAGGCTTATATTACACTGAAAATTTGTGTTATTTTAGAAAGAGTTGTGATAAATAGTACTATCTACAGGAAGCGCAGGAGTCGAGTCACAGACGGAAATATTTATTAACTGTCTCGCTGCTGCAAGCCACTAGACAATAATTTTAATGGGCAAAAACTATTAACTTGCTGAATATTTTGAAAACAATCTGATATAATGTGATCCTGCATATAAGCAGACGAAACATTCCTTGTAATGATTTCCATCAATCTTAGTTTAATCGTCTTATTGCTGAGTTTTTGCAAAAACTCAGCAATAAGACGATTAAACTAAGATTGATGGAAATCATTACAAGGAATGTTTCGTCTGCTTATATGCAGGATCACATTATATCAGACTCGCTTAATCGAAATGTGGTACAAAAACTGTTAATGGACTTAGTTAACAGAATTAGTAGGATGATGATTGGTGGTCATTAAACAATTTCATTTTCTTCAAAATAAAATACTAAATAATGAAAATAATTGACAATAAATGCAATTAACTATGATTCATATGTTAGGTTCCCAAGTTCAAAGCAACCATGCCACTATGCAGTTGAATATTTTTATATTACTTTAACGGAAAACTGTATTATTATTTATTAATAATGCTCACTAGAATACTTCAAACATAATAAAGGATTTGCTAGTCTGTATGTGTGAAATGGTGAACAGTGCCAATCATGAGCTAATGCAGACTACATCCACTACCCACCACACCATCTCACGGAACACACGCATCTCTATTTTCATATTCAGGTCATAAAAAGTCGACGATTCCTGAGATTGCATAAAAGATTCTTGACTCTGAATGATAAGCGGAATCTCACCAACATGGATGTGAATTAG
The DNA here is from genome assembly GCA_034401795.1 of Chaetoderma sp. LZ-2023a. Taxonomy (NCBI): domain Eukaryota; kingdom Metazoa; phylum Mollusca; class Caudofoveata; order Chaetodermatida; family Chaetodermatidae; genus Chaetoderma; species Chaetoderma sp. LZ-2023a. The sequence continues at coordinate 164,650,537 of CM067369.1, read as the reverse complement.
TATCAGTCTCAGTGATCATCATGTATCAATTTTATCAATGCCGTCTTCAGTACCCCATAAATGTTTACAAATTTTCCGCCGGTCGAGTGATGAAATGTCTTTATTATGACAACAAATACATGGCAAGATCGCAGCTGGATATCAGGCTTCTGTTCATGTCAGTACAACCGCCTCACCAAGCTTGGATGCTGAACTTTCACTCTACGTTACAATATGGTGGCACTTGCGGGATCCCATGAGAATTGAGTTCATTGATCAGACTTCTCTGCCCCCTACCTGCATCTATCCTGCATCACATCTGATTATAATCCAGCGCTAGAGAGAGAAAAATAAACCGTGGACAGGATGCTTCGTCATGAACGCTCTGTAGTTCTTAGCAGGCATCTTAATCTTATGCTAGAACTCTCAGTGGATGTCTAAACTGGATCCAGTTTATCTGTCCCGCCAATCACTACATATATATGCAACTTTATTAGCCCGCATCGATCACCACAGATATGCATCAAATTTATTGCTAGGCAGATAAATAAAAATTTTGGTGATTGTTTAAAAAAAATTTGAATGAAAATAGTTGCTACCTACAGCAGAAATAACTTTCAGTCAAATTGTTTTCGAAAAAATTACCAAATATTTTTGAAAATGGTGTGATGGATATTATCTACGCCATACAGACCGAGATGTGGTAAACAATGTTGCATAGACATGCAGCAGAGGTGCAATATTTGCAGCATTTCTCACCGCATCTGATTCCAATGTTTGTGGAATTATTACAGGGGGCTCTTGCTTGAGTGGTCTAAATTGATCTGATTGATATAGTGTTAGCGATTATACGGCCGTCATAACAAGCTTGTCACAGATCTACAGGCCATAGCCAAACACCAGCAAATACAGATTCAACCATACATTTATATATGCCAGCTGCCATCATATAGGCTATTTAAATGACTGAATGTTGGTATTCTTTCAAGCATCAACAATTTTCAGTCTAATAGTATTCAATATGTGACATTGAAGTCGGGCTTTACCGGATATTCAGCATATATTGGATTAAAGGCGGAACCATGGCATCCCTGTAGATGTGTAATTGGTGTCTTGTGGTGTATTGTATTGACAGCATGATCAGCAGATGGTGTGGTGCTTCTATGATGCCCAAGAATAAAAACATGCACACCAGTGAAGTGGAAAACAGTATTTAAGATAGTACTGAATCTTAACCCTTACCACTCTGTCAAAATTTTTAAATTTCAAATTAAAGTAAAAGATGACCTGCTGTTTATTTTTCAACAAATTTGGTGAAAAATGGTGCTGTCGTAGACAGCAACATCTTCCACCAAAATTGTTGAAAAATGTACACTAGTTTCTTTGCTATTGACGCCGTAAAAGTTAGACTATTGACATCAGTGTGCTATGGGGTAATAGTCAAAACTGCTAACCGATGAAAGTTTGTAAATGCCTCCACATCTGTAATTGGCTGAATCGTTTCTGACAATTTGATTATTTCCCATAGAAATATGAAGATACCTGCTCTACCTGTAGCTCTGATTGACCGACGTTTTATGAGAATAGATGAAAACTGAGGTTTAGCTATGCTCTGGCCATCTCTAGCTAAGCTCCACCAACGCTTTGCGTCTGTTGGGATCAATGGAACCCTGAACTTCCTGAATCTTAATTTCCGGAAAACTATGGCAGCAACAGAACCCAGGCAAATTAGTTTCAAAATATTTAACAGAATGTTTATAATTAAATAGCACAAAGACATACAATTAGTATGATTTGATAGACTATTCCAGTTTTATGACAAACTATTTAAGTAAATTAAGATTGTGGATTGTGACACTAGCTTGTGACGTCACCCTATATCTGACATAGTTGATACGACGTCAATTCCTCCATTGCATTCGTTATCATTACAATATGATGACGTGCCTTAATACTACAATCTGATGCCATACTACTATTATGACAATCACATTGCATTTTCAATGCCAAAATAATATTCAGTGTCAATTTTTTTACATAAAGTTGGCGGCCATTTACAGTGCCACTATGGAGATAGACTGTTAGATCTATGATGTAATGTCTGTGTAACAGTTCTCTACTGAACCATAAATCAGCTATAAATCAACCATGCATCTCACGATGTTTCCATAAATTTTAATATTACACGGGACATGTACATGTATGCAGTTTGTTAATCCGTCTATAGTGATGCCGGCCAAAACCAACCTCTGCACTCGTCTTTAGAAATGTCAATTTGCAGACCAAGAGAAGACTATTTTTGAAGATTTACCACTGGAATCATTGGCTCACTAACCGAGCCAGTCATTCCAATGGTAAATTTGACAAAAATAGTCTTCTCTTGGCCTGCAAATCTTTGATTTCTTGACCAAATTTAGCCATTAGAGGGTTTAAGTTCAGAGTATTCAGATATTATGAACAGATAGTAGTCACATGATTTTGTATCAATATGTATTCAATATCTATTCTCTATACTCTCCAGTAGGAAATGTCATATACAAGCTTCAGTTATACAGAAACCCACAATCATGGAAGCCTCGCAGGCAAAGCAAGATTTAATATGTCTTACGGCTTTGGTCTGGCGGAACCGTTTGTGGCTATGATGCTATGAAAATGAGTATGTTAGCATGCTAATGCACCAAACAGCATCCATTTGAGATAAAGTGGGAAGGGAATTAAGGCCTTGGCAACATTAACATACATCAGGAAAGTATAATTTCATCAAACTTCAATTAGATATTGAAATATTTAATTGTTTATGTGCATTTAAACTTGGAAAGAAAAGGTTATATGCCATTTTGAATTTGATGTACTTTTGCTTTCAGGATGATGGTTGACTAACTATATTAGCTAGTTAATTACTATTCCAACTTTGGCTGGGATCTTGTCAACTATATTTAACTATGCTTAGCCTGTCGAACTTGATTTCTTTTTGCATCCTTAGTTTGGTATCTATGATTGTATATCTACATGTAAATTTGAGTGTCTGGCTGTCCATCACTAGAGTTACATCAGTATCATACTTTGGTCTTCTATAAGCTATATAAGAAGTATTTGAGAAGTATTTGCATTTAAATACTTTTGAAAGTATTTGACCCCAGCCCTGTCAGATACACAACAAACTTAAAATTTCTCATCATTCTGAGTGGTCCTGATTCTGAGATTCTATCAAGTGTATCAACTAATGATGCTAGACGAATACGGATATATTATCAACCAGAAATGTGGTTGCAATGCATGAAGCTCGCCTTTATGACTTTGCAATGAACTTTGAAGCTTGACTTCAAACATAAAATAAATATAGACGGTCTATCAATACCGTTATCAACAAGAGGCCCTAGGGCCTGTAACTGTCACCTGGACCATTAGCATTTGAACCTTTTGCATTTAAATACCATTAGACATGATGGATAATTTTCAAAAAGAAATTGACCAATCAAAATTCTCGTTTGATATATTGAAGCTTACCGCCATAGGATCATTACATCTACACCCAAGTTTTGTTGAAATCAAGCCACTAATTAAGGAGTAGCATTTTAGATGGGTCTGGAAAATTTTTAAAATATCCAAATTGCCACCAAAAAATCGGCCAAACAAAATTCCGAAATGATGTTCTAGAGCCCGAGTAGCCCCATTCCAGCCAAAGTAAGTTGAAATCTGCCAATTGATTAATGAGGAGTAGCTTTTGACAATTTAACACAAATAAATTTACCTATCAAAATTGTGTATATATGTTCCGAAACCGAAAGCATTATGGTCCTTCCAGCCATATTAGGCTGAAATCTGCCAAGCGGTTAATGAGGAGCAGCGTTTTGACAATTTTGGTAAATTTTTCATAAAATTTAAGATTTTAAGTAGTGCGTTTTGTAGATTGAGGGGGAAGTAGATCTTGACTTGGTTCCTGGTTTTGCATTTCTGCATTTCAGTCTTGAAAGATTTTCTGACACAAGACATAAGAGCCAGGAACCAAGATTTAATCTCGGTTCATATTTATTGGTTCTTACATTCTAAATTGGCGACACAAAAGAGAAACATCACAACTTATTAGAATGGCGAAATCACTCCAATATTTCACTGGCTATCAGTGGTTTAATGAGACAGAATGTGAATCATAATTTGAAATGTGATCAACATATTCGCTAAGGTTAATAAAATTTAGAATGAGCATTGACACAAAATCATAGTTATTATTTATAGACATTTCGCATAAAACCTGTTTATGGTGTCATGGTTTCTGATCAATGTTAACGAACCAAGTCAGTGAATTCACTACTTTGGTCAATCACCTTTCGATTTTAAAATTAATTTTTTAGATATTCAACAGCTGTCTTGCATGGTTGTATTGAAATTATGGTAGCGGTACAGCCAGTACTGTGATTTTGTGATGAATAGCTTAAATCAATAAAAACACATTATAAAATATTCATTCCACTAACGGGTTTTCACCAGATTAATCTATTAGAAACTGTCTACAAAGACTGCTCGTATGCGGCATTCAAAAATGAGCATCGATGACCTTCACGAGATATTATATTCATCCCTGCAAGTGATAGCTGAATCGTGGCACTACATTTCAATTACGTAATCATACAACTGAGAAAGCACAGCGGGGACAAGTGGCCTGACTCATCTTGAATGCTCAGCAATGTCACACACAACAAACTAACATGCATATGCCTAGCTATGTATAGCAAACTCTACGCACAGGAATCCTACGAAAATGGTCGAGGAATTTTTTCTTAGTAGAACATATCCGTGATACACTAAATATAGCATAAACCATCAATTCTAAATCTTAATTCATTCTGATGTAAGAAATTATTCTAGTGATTATTTTGAAACTAATTTTGACCATTTGGAAAGATTCTCAGTCACGTTATTCTGGTTTGGGCATAACTAGTATTGATTTTGAAAATGAATTTAACCCTTTTTCCAAAAATGTCAATTTGCAGACCAAGAGAAGACTATTTTTGAAAATGAATTTAACCCTTTAAGCCTTGAACTTGATGTTCAAGAAAATTCTAATGTTTTCCAAAAATGTCAATTTACAGACCAAGAGAAGACTATTTTTTTAAATTTTAAATTGTTAACAACTTTCAGTCAAATAGTTTTCAAAATATTCAGCATATCCAGAGTTAAACACCAAGGAAAATATAGTCTGCAGAAATTCAGCAGGCAGAAAGTTAGTGCATTACTATAAACCAAAATTACAATTCAATCGAGACATGCATATACATTCATATATACCAACTGTCACATGGTTCGAAAGGATGAATCAGGTATTTTAACCCGGTCATGTTTAAGCCAGCTAAAACCAGCCTCAATGGTCTTGATGAGTGTTCATTTACAAGAAAATATTTGCAGCTTTTTTTTAAACATTTACCAATGGAATGACTGGCTCGGACTGCGTCGATAACCGAGCCAGTTATTTCATGGCAATATTTTCAAAAGTAGTCTTCTCTTGGCCTGCAAATAGACATTTTCTATGAAAAAAATTGAAATTTTCTTGGACAAATTTGAAGCGCACCACAACTTGTTCCGTTAACCCTTTACTGGTCAAGTCAAAACATGCCTCTATAGTTGTCTTAGCCAGCAATGTCCATTTGAATGCCAAAAGAAAACAATTTTTTTTTTAATTTCACACTGGTATGACTTGCGCGATAATCGAGCCAGTCATTTCAGTAGTAAATTTTCAAGAATAGTCTTCTCTTGGCATGCAAATGGCCATTTGCTCAGCAACAATGGTAATTTTCGTGACCAAACTTAACCATTAACTGGCTAAAACAGTCAATAAAATATATATCTATAATGGTATATACTTTCTTCATCCAATCGCCACAGATTAAAGCAAATCTAATAACTATCCGCAACCTACTCCATAATTCATCTAGTTTTTGTAGTATCGCTTTAGACCCACAAGAGACAACCCACACCTAATAAAACATTCCATCAAACCTGACAGTTGATTAAAAATTAATAACACGCTTACCTGTTGATTCCGGCGGCAAGTTTGCAATGCCATCGATGTCCCTGTAGAGAAAGCAAAAAAGTGTTCGGAATAAGCACAAAAAGCAACACCATCAAATATTTACAGTTTTTGCTCATGGTGTCGCATGGTGTATCCAGGAAAGTGATGAAACGCACTGAGTGTACGTGGGCTAACAACAACCTGTTGATCACTGCTATATGCACAAATTTTTAATCTAAGGAGTAAGTATTCTTTAACCTGTTAATTAATTTTAACCCTTTCACCAACAAATCCCTGAAAAAGTAAACTCTTTACAATATAACTTATCCTGTTGAATATTTTGAAATTGATTTGACTGCAAGCTGTTGCTTCCTAAGGCATCCAGTTAAATTGATTTCAAAATATTCAACCATTTTTCTGTATGGTTCAAGTTGGCTTGAAAACGGGAATTCATCGGTGAAAGGGTTAAAGACTGGGCAAGAAAATTTAAAATAAATTTTGCAGGCCAAGAGAAGACAATTAAATTTTTTTTTTAAATTACCACTGGGATGACTGGCTCGGTTATGGAGGCCGAGTCATTCCTGTGGTAAAATTAAAGAAGTCCTCTCTAGGTCCGCAAATGGACATTCCTCAAGGCCACTGTAGAGTCTTGAAGGGTTAATCGATGTTAGAAACAATAACAACGTTCAAAAATGTTCAAATAAATAAACTGCCATTATTTAATCGTATTTAATCGTCATGAAAGTCCATGTTTCAGATTTACATGCAGACGCAGTTGTAATTCAGTCAACTGAACATGATTAACCCTTTCACTCTTCAAATTCAGGTGTCTCAACGCTAAAGCTATTGAACATTTTGAAATTAATTTGACTGCAGGCTATAGCCATCTCAACATATTTGAGTGTGGGAGGGGGAGAGGAGGGGGGGGGGGAACGGTTTCCACAAAAACTACATGCATAGGTACAATTTTACTGTTAGGCTGTGTTCTTACTAGAATTAATCAGGAATAAGGTATGGCGTTACGCGGGGTTAAGTCTCTAGTGAGAACACAGCCTTAGATTGATGGATTTACACACAATTTGTTGATCAAATGAAAATTTTAGAAAGATTTAGTTTTTAGAAATACCTCAAGTAGTGTCACTTCAACACAATAAAAGCTGACATTCTACACAAACATCACTATATTTACATGCTACTGCTAAAGTATTTATTATTTTGAAAACAATTTGACTGAAAGCCGTTACTTCATTGGTCGGCAAAAACTTAGGCTTAGACTGGGAACGACTCCTACAACAATAGAGGGATCCATTTCTAGCTATGCCTCTAGCTATGCCTCACGTGTTTCTAGCTAAGCTCCTCCCCTCTTTTGCACGTGTTCAGGGATCCATTTCTATTCTTTGAACCCTGAATTCCCAGACTCCCAATTCCAAGGTAACTATACAGGCAAGCTGTTGAATATTTTGAAACTAATTTGACTGGTAGCTGTTGCTGCCTATGGCACTAAAAGATTATTTTTTTGAATTGCTGAGCTAGTTATTCCTGTGATAAATTTTCAAAATTTGTCTCCTCTTGGTCTGCAAATGGACTCGTGTTTCCCAAGACGACTGTAGAAGCCATTCCTGTCCTGGACGAGAGTTAACCCTTTAACACTCATATCAGCCAAAAGTGGCTTCCGCAGTGACCTTAAGAAATGTTCATTTGCAGACCAAGAGAAGACCATTTTTGAAAATTTACAACTGGAATGACTGGCTCGATAACCCAGCCAGTCATTCCAGTGGTAAATTTTCAAAAATAGTCTTCTCTTGGTCTGCAAATGGACATTTTCACTAAAAAATTTCTTGAACAAATTCGAGAGATAGTAGGTTAAAGGGTTAAGAGTCTGCTATTCCTCAAGTGCAGGTGAGTCAATGCCTAATTTCATTGCAGACATTACTGTACAACAGCTGAGAGGCAGTTTGTAGTATTAGGTACCCATCACCTGCCCAGGGAGCCAGGGGAGGGCGTGGTGGTGCAGCGATTCCTTCCAGGGAGATTTTCGTCATACACAACTCATGTCTGGTTCATGATCAAGTGAATATTTTCATTATATTAATGTACTACATGTTTTTTGCCATTCCGTTATTTCGGCGATTTGCCAATATGTATTTACATGTTTATGCATATCTTAATATACTCCCGATCACAAGAAGGTAAAATAGCAGCATCAGGCTAAAAATATGTCTAGAACAGGTGAAACCCGTAAAAACCTCTCAGCCTGTTCATGATTATTCTTTCCAGTAACTTTACATTGACAAACTTTGTCTTATTTCTAGAATTTTACAAATACCTTTTATACATACATATATTCTGGTAAAAGATGATTGGAAACAGTCCCAAAATGATAAACCGGAGATATCTAGGACATTCATATAGAAATACAGAGACTTAATATTATTATCCCGCATATACAGATATGAGGAGGATGTATTACATTGGGGTCTGTCTGTCCAAAGTCTAGTGTCTTGAAACCATTGATCCCTTTTGAGATAAATTTCCACACAAAAGGGAACTCGGCTAAAATAGGATTTAATTGAAAACTTGGTACTTGGTTTGAAACCCAACTGAATTAAAAGAGTGGAAAAGGAAAAAAGCGGCATGTAATAGTTATGATACTTTTCTATTAAACATCTTGAATATTTTGAAAACAGTTTGACTGAGAGTTGTTGAAGTGAAATGTAACATGAACTTTCAGTCAAACTGTTACAAAAATATTTGCCAAGCTTCATATTTAGTTGGCTTGAAAGAAGATTTATTGTGAATTCGGATTCTTGTAACCTGCTTTATGGGTCAATATTAGTCAAAAAAGATCCAATATTTCCTAACTGAATGTCAATTTACAGGCAAACAGAAGAGTATTTTTGAAAATTTACCACACGAATAACTGGCTCTGTTAACCAAGTCAGTTATTCATGTGGTAAATTTTCAAAAATAATCTTCTGTTAGCCTGCAAATAGACATCCCTCAAGACCCATGCCGGACATTCAAGGGTTACAGAGGATTATATTGTGTCTGACCTGTCAAAGACGTTGACATTTAATTTTGACAGAGGAATGTCAGACTGCTTAACTGACAGGCTGCAGCATGGCCACATTGGAGATCCTTTCTGAGCACATCTCTAACCAGCTCCTGCTTTGACAGCTGTCCATCTGACTGAATGACCAGTGGCCGGACTGAGACAAACCAGCGGGTTCAGCCTTAATTGAGACGGTGTGTGGACATCACTTGTCCAAACATGCCCCATCCACTGACTGGGTGGCAAAATAACAGATACAACACTTCCTATTTGAACAATGTTCTGATATGTCCATCTGCCGGTCACTAACGTTGACCGCCCGCCACCCCAAACTCACCTTAGACATGTTCATAAAAATAATTACTTGCCTAAAATAAACAATTCAGAGTCCCATCCCAGCTGATGTGTGTACATGAACATAGAAATCATGTACAATAAAATCCCGCTTTTTTCTATCCCAGGGAGGCGCGAGAGTTTTGATTTCCGTTATTCCGGTTTGGCAGGGGATAATTAGCCACACATGACACTGCACACATCCAGTACAGTATACAGTACAGCTTACATGAATACGTTAAAATGTTTGCAAATACAAAACAGAAACATTTTAGTTAGCAAGAAATGGTCTGTTGAATATTTTGAACATAATTGGATTAGAAGACATTGCTGGCATCAATGGCTTCCAATCCAATTATGTTCAAAATATTCAACAGTACATTTTATTTTGTTTTAGAAACCTGTTGAGTTATTTCTGAGTTCTACTGTATTGTACATTACAGACTCTACATACTCAATCCTTAACCCTCTAAGAATGGCAAAATTCGGTACAAAAATCTAAATATCTGCCTATTGAATATGTCCATTTGCAAGCCAAGAGAGACACTTTACGATATTGATTATCGAGCCAGTCATTCCAGTTGTAGATTTTCAAACAGAATTCTCTTGGCCTGCAAATGGACATTCCTCAAAACTACTGCAGATGCCAATTTTGGCCAGCGTAATCATTTCATCAAATATCTCTCAAATTACGTTATTCATTTTAAAATAACCGCATGCCGCTCTTCATTTTTTAACACAATGTTGCTGAATGCTGGTGCGATCTGACTGATGTTGCTACTATAAATCCATAATTCCTTTCACTTACTAGGCATCACTCATTCATAAAATGAATATACATGTACCTCAGTCATGCTCAATGCCTCCAGGACAATACAAGCATAGGTGTAGGAACGGGAGGGGGGGGGGGAATATCCCCCTTCACCCTTTTTTGCCTCTCCCATAGTGTATCCTCATAGCACCCCACCCCAGTTTTGGCCCCACACATACTTCACCAACCCCCTCCCCCACGTCTAAGTACCTTCCTACACCCCTGTTAAGGAAGTAGATATTGAAACGGTATGGCTTTTAAAAATAGGCTGTCCATTCTGACAATTCCACTGCAAATGATGGCGGCGATGGTGGCAGTGATGATGATGGTGATGATGATGATGATGATGATGATGATATACTGTCAAGTGCGGCTGCATTAGCCTGAAAACACACTGCAGCTGCAATCAATTCTTCTTCTTTGACCCTGATTTCTTGTCCTCAGCCAGAGTCCTGAATATAGCTCCCTCAGGTTCTTCTAGGTCAACATTGTACCCAGTCCAGCTTCTTTTACATTGGTACATAGCGCACCCAGCAGGATTGCGCAGCGGCATCCTGTATGAGCTTTTACATTGGTACATAGTGCACCCAGCAGGATTGCGCAGTTGCATCCTCTATGAGCTTTTACATTGGTACATAGCGCACCCAGCAGGATTGGGCAGCGGCATCCTCTATGAGTTTTTACATTGGTACATAGCGCACCCAGCAGGATTGCGCAGCGGCATCCTGTATGAGCTTTTACATTGGTACATAGCGCACCCATCAGGATTGCGCAGCGGCATCCTCTATGAGCTTTTACATTGGTACATAGCGCACCTAGCAGGATTGCGCAGCGGCATCCTCTATGAGCTTTTACATCGGTACATAGCGCACCTAGCAGGATTGCGCAGCGGCATCCTCTATGAGCTTTTACATTGGTACATAGCACACCCAGCAGGATTGCGCAGCGGCATCCTCTATGAGCTTTTACATTGGTACATAGCGCACCCAGCAGGATTGCGCAGCGGCATCCTCTACGAGCTTTTACATTGGTACATAGCGCACCTAGCAGGATTGCACAGCGGCATCCTCTATGAGCTTTTACATTGGTACATAGCGCACCTAGCAGGATTGCACAGCGGCATCCTCTATGAGCTTTTACATTGGTACATAGCGAACCTAGCAGGATTGCGCAGCGGCATCCTCTATGAGCTTTTACATTGGTACATAGCGCACCTAGCAGGATTGCGCAGCGGCATCCTCTATGAGCTTTTACATTGGTATATAGCGCACCTAGCAGGATTGCGCAGCGGCATCCTCTATGAGCTTTTACATTGGTACATAGCGCACCTAGCAGGATTGCGCAGCGGCATCCTCTATGAGCTTTTACATTGGTACATAGCGCACCTAGCAGGATTGCGCAGCGGCATCCTCTATGAGCTTTTACATTGGTACATAGCGCACCCAGCAGGATTGCGCAGCGGCATCCTCTATGAGCTTTTACATTGGTACATAGCGCACCTAGCATGATTGCGCAGCGGCATCCTGTATGAGCTTTTACATTGGTACATAGCGCACCTAGCAGGATTGCGCAGCGGCATCCTCTATGAGCTTTTACATTGGTACATAGCGCACCCAGCAGGATTGCGCAGCGGCATCCTCTATGAGCTTTTACATTGGTACATAGCGCACCTAGCAGGATTGCGCAGCGGCATCCTCTATGAGCTTTTACATTGGTACATAGCGCACCCAGCAGGATTGCGCAGCGGCATCCTCTATGAGCTTTTACATTGGTACATAGCGCACCCAGCAGGATTGCGCAGCGGCATCCTCTATGAGCTTTTACATTGGTACATAGCGCACCCAGCAGGATTGCGCAGCGGCATCCTCTATGAGCTTTTACATTGGTACATAGCGCACCCAGCAGGATTGCGCAGCGGCATCCTCTATGAGCTTTTACATTGGTACATAGCGCACCTAGCAGGATTGCGCAGCGGCATCCTCTATGAGCTTTTACATTGGTACATAGCGCACCTAGCAGGATTGCGCAGCGGCATCCTCTATGAGCTTTTAGATTGGTACATAGCGCACCGAGCAGGATTGCGCAGCGGCATCCTCTATGAGCTTTTACATTGGTACATAGCGCACCCAGCAGGATTGCGCAGCGGCATCCTGTATGAGCTTTTACATTGGTACATAGCGCACCCAGCAGGATTGCGCAGCGGCATCCTCTATGAGCTTTTACATTGGTACATAGCGCACCCAGCAGGATTGCGCAGCGGCATCCTGTATGAGCTTTGTAGATGTTGGCACAGAGCACAGCAAATTCCAAAGCTTTCTGTAGTTTAAACAGAACATTTCTTACTACCTGGCGTGTTTCTGTTTTTGTTTTGGTAACAAGTTAACTTTTAACTTATTTATTAACTGTAATGTATATATCAACAACACCATTTCCAAAATGGACACCGTCTATTATAGCTAATAGAAATCTGTCATTAATGCAGTAATGGTCATGCCGGCGAAAACCGACCTCTGCAATGGTCTTGTGGAATGTTCACTTACAGGCCAAGAGAATACAATTTTTTGAAAATTTATCACTGGAATGACTGGCTCGATAAACGAGCCAGTCATTCTAGTGATAAATTTTCAAAAATTGTATTCTCTTGGCCTGTAAATTGGCATTCAATAAGAAAATATTTAAATTTTCTTGAGCAAATTTTACCATTAAAGACATAATCCAGTATCGTAAGAGCTAATATCAGTAATGAAGTTATCAACATTTCAACCTGTGTGATCGAGATTCATTATGCGGTAAGACGAGACACAAGGCGAAAACTTATTTCCTGTCAGTAGTCTAAGATAACTCGGTATTTAGCTTTCTCATGATGACAAATATGTATGAACTGTGTGCCAAGTCTGGCAATTCAATTTCTTACAATAACACTTAAACACACACACATACACACACTTCTTCAACGATGCCAGCAAAACATCTATTAGATGTGGATGTTTTCGTGATGTTTCTTCAAGCTCGATGATATAACCATAAAATTCCCTGGCCATCACCCGCACCCAATACCGACAGCTCTTTGGTCGAGCCCTTGTGCAAAAATAAACATTTTACATGTATATTTAGCAGTGTAGTATTGACAGTTAATGTCGATCTTGAATCCTCCCCCAAATAATTACTATATATATACATATATATATCAAATATCAAAATTGGTTAGCTAAAATTCAGAGAGATGAAGACTCTGAAGCCATATACCAATAGAGAAATCCATTTCTATATATGCTCTGCCCATGTGTAGCTAAGCTCCACCCACCTTTTACATGTACGGTGTTGAGATTGATTTATATAATTTGGACTCTGATTTACCAGAATCCCAATTTCAACGTAACTATATAGGTAAGCTGTTGAATATTTTGAGAATAGCTTGACTAAGGGTAATGTTGCTTCCATACACCCAGTCAAATTAGTTTCAAAATGTTCTACGATGTGTTTATTAAATAGTAAATCCATTAAAGATATACAATTCGTACAACTGACTGAGATAATTAATCAGTACTTTGGACCCTAATTGGGACATGGATGTAATAATTGTGTTTAAACTGTGTCTTATCGGGAGACAAACATTAAGAAATAAAACTTAGATCATCAATTTATCTATTATAAGCAGAGATTATATTAACGTAAAAAGTATGTAAGATTGCAGAGATTCGAGTGATCAGCTAGAGTGACGGTAATAAAGCTTCGATGACTGATCTGTCTGCTCGAAGCTGATATCCCTCAGTGTAAGAAGATTTTCATCCAGTTCAAATCTTATTAACCAATTTGCATGGCAAATCGCTTGACGGCACGCTCGTTCGGAAATACGAAGCACACCACCTTCTGCAAATCTGCCTGATCCATTTCAATGCGCAACAGTATTCGTTTTCATCCAATTCACTCATGAATATGATTCCTGGTTCTACACTACTTGTTTGTTACAAAAACAGTTACACGTGCTGAGCAAAGAATGCAGGGAAATATTTTTTTGGGGTGTATTACGCTGGCCAAGCGAAACCTTGACAAGAATCTAAATTAGTGGCGGAAGATTGAAGGTCGAGTTTCGTACAATAACTAAATACACAAAACAGATACATTGCTAGACAGTTGGAGTCTTCATATACCTTAGCCGCTTTAAATAAACAATGTTTTCCCTGCGTCTGTTTCATGCGTCAAGTTTTTTTACTCAATCGGAGAAACATGCACTGAATGTTATACTGAACTATGAACCTGACTGCCAGAGTCAGTGCAGCAATGTAGCAGAAGTACCGTAGTGACGAATCAGTTCAGTAAATAATGCATTGTTTATATATTATTTACCACATGTGGAATTTAGAAACCTAACTTTAGTAAATGAAACCCCGTAATATACTGATAAACATCACAACAACCATAGAGTCTTATACATGATCTATTGCCATCATGTCATATCTTGTCACAATGCATTATGGGTGCAAAGGACTGAAATTCACCATTTCCGTTTTGCTGTCACTTACATAATTATTTTTCACTATATATGATATATGAACATTTTGAAAAAGTGTTGCAGAAAGCTGTTGCTGGACATTAGGTGGGGGAGAACTGTAGAGTAGAATTTAACCAAACCACAGTCTACAATACCCATAGCAAAAATAAGGTTTTTAATTTTACTTATTGCAACCCTTTTCAATTCCTCAATCCAGACCTGGTTTAAGACCTTTATTTTCTGCAGCCTACTAACTAACAAAATTCATCACGCTTAATTAGCACTGTGTCATGGTCAGATAAATTAGTCCTTTAATGGTCAAGCTGACCAGTTATGGCCTCAGCAGTAGACATGAGAAATGTAGATTTGCAGACGAAATAAAGAGCATTTTTGAAAATTTACCACTGGAATTATTAGCTCGACGACAATAGAGCCAGTCATTCCAGTGGTAAATTTTAAAAAAAATACTCTTGTTTTGGCTTGCAAATAGATATTCAATATGTAAATATTTAGATTTTCTTGACCGATCTCGACCAATACATATTATATTGAACTCGCTTAAAAGCTCTGCATTTACTAAACTTGGTTAATAATTTTGATATTAAATGGAGATAAGTTCGAGATTGTCAGGCGGCACACCAATTTCGAGGACAAGATTACAATAGACCCCTAACTTTCATTCTGAATTTAAAGAACATCTTCATTGGCACTTAAAATCGGAAGACTGATGATTATTGGGAAAGCAATATAAAAGATTTGAACTATTGCCTAGGGATGTAGAAACTTTCATTCAAACTGTTTTTAAAATAACCATCAAGATTTTAATTAAATGTCATCTACAATTTACAGAATGAAGATAGTTCGAATCTGATCAGCATGTTTGAGATTAACTTGTCAAGTGGTTGGGCAGGACATGGTTTTTCCATCAGACTGAACAAGACAGGAGCAGATTTGTAAATAAATGTGGAGGGCAGCCATTATGGATTAGCAAGAGGCTTAACAATACGAAGAATAAATAAATTATTTACAAACAATGACTGAGTCAATAAGATACGGAAGAGTAGCGTGCTTGATCATAGCAACAAGCGGCACTGACTCAATAATATGTGATCGGATCAGTCGCTCAAATATCTGATGTCATAATCAAATATGTCACATGTTATCTGATGTCACAATCAAAATGATGTATAGCTCTTTTACGAAAATCTAAAAATCTGTCACAAATTGTATGTCTTTGATGAATTTACAAATTAATAAAAATTCTGTGGAATATTTTGAAGCTAATTTGACTGCCTTCAATCAAATTAGTTTCAAAATATTCAACAGCTTACGTATAATAGTAAATTTTAGATTCTAGGAATTCAAGTTTCAAAGTTTTAAATCGAATCCAACACACTTATAAGGTTGGCATAGTGGCTCTTGCATCAGCTTCAACTTTGACAGCTTTTTTCCTCAGACATAGTCCACTGAACTTGTGAAGTTTCAAACTGATCTGTTACTTCTCTATGGAGTTATCATATTGAGTCCACTTTGCCGCCAACCTGCCTGTTCACCATCACCAGTCCAGACTGCGCCATCAGTCCACCTGCCACCCACCTGCCACCCACCTGCCTGCCAATTTCCTTTATCAGGTTTAACCCATTAACACTCAAATTTTTTCAGGAAAATTTTAATTTTCTCATAGAAAATGTCCATTTGCAGACCAAGAAGACTATTTTTGAAAATTTACCACTGGAACTACTGGCTCGGTTATTGAGCCAGTCATTCCAGTGGTAAATTTTCAAAAATAATCTTCTCTTGGTCTGCAAATGGACTTTTCTCAGGACCACTGCAGAAACCATTTTTGGCTGATATGAGTGTTAAAGGGTTAAAATTGTTAACAATTGAATGGTTATATCCAATGATAGGATTTCTCTTAGTCAATTAATTAGAAAAAAAGTCAAGGTCAGAAGTTCTTGTAATGACCGAGGGAACATTAAAAATAGTCTGGAGAATTGTTCAGAACAAAATCAGGATTCCCAATGGCTACGAGTGTCCTGCATTCGTGCTAAACTGCATCAGCATTAAGCATCCGCATCGAGGTCATTTCAGGTAGAAACATTGCTCCATTTTCTAAATCATTTTTATTCTGAATTCAAATAAATATAAGGATAACCGAATATGAAATTTGCCTAACATTTTTATGACAATTTAACTGATAATTATCGCCTTTCAATAGCAGCAACAACTTTCAATCAAACTGTGTTATAAATAGTCAGCAGGAGCTTTCCAATAACATGTAGTACTCATGTGATGAAGTCAGAGAATAATAAATGAAACTCAAGCTGGGGTGCTTGTTTATGGTTATTTCATGGATGTCTTGTAATGAACACGTGGACAAAACATTACTCAGTGCAATGAAAGCAAGTCTATTACTCTAATCTCCACAATGTCCCATGTGTATACAAACACAGCAATATCACTATGCTCATAAGATAGGCCAGGAAAAAACGAGAATAATGGTAAAATCTACAGATACTTGAGCGTTGTGAATAGCGTCACCATGCCAATAACACTGTCTCCGTCACCGTCTTCTAATTCATGTGGGTAAAGAAATCAATAGACTAGTTGGTCAGCATAGAATGTGGAGTTTCCTGCCAGAATGTCTGGCTCTCCTGATACGCATTTTCAAGTTTATGTGGCACTAGTGGGGGTAGAATCACAATATTGGTAATAACTTGGGCCGATGACATCACCATGGCTCATCAACTCTTTCTAGTCATACTTCGCTGCTTATTACTTTTCTAGTAGAACTTTGCTCCTTTTTACGATAGGTTGTTGTATAATAAAAGTCATAAAACAGTACAATATGTCTTGGAGGGTATAATCTCAGTGACAATCCGGTAATGGAAAGCTGGCACTTATAGCGATATTTGTACAATCTGGGATAGAATCGGCGGCATGTGTGGCGTGGCAAAACACCAAAGCAAATTACACTTGCTGCAATAAGTGAACAAACAAAATGATTTCTGCTTTGAAGTCCACCTGCCATGTGAGGCCAAACGATGGTGGTTTGCTAAGATAGGTGGTTAGTTTATAGTCATTCAACCACAACTCTTAACGAACCACTGTATGGTATCTATCAAAAGACATTTGTTAATGTAACTGACTTGCAATACAAGATCATCTGTCTTAAGTGACCACATAATGATGTTCACCTAGGTGGTCGGTCAAGATACGCGTTCAACAGCACCGACAATGCCTCTAGCACGATAATATTAATGCTATCCTGTAAAAACGCAAATCAGAAACCCACTAAATCTGCGCTTCTGACAGATTTCATTCCCATCCAAAAACAAACGAAGCTTGTGAATCCGTGTGATAATTATGACTTTACTAATACAAAGCATAAGGATGCAATATTAAGTGAGGGAGGAATTCGGAACGGTTTGCGTAAATCATTTTATACGATCAGATTCTGAAAATGCGAATGAGCAAAGAAATGTTATGGTCCATTACTGAGAAATAACTATGAAGAGATACATAACCACACTCACGCTGAATTCCAAGAATGTAGCGATTAAATATACTAGATATTTCGGAAATAATTTGACAGAAAGTTGTTGCTGCCTCAGGCAGCAACAACTTTCTGTCGAATTATTTTTGACTTAATACGCTTGATTTTAACTATAACCCGTAACAAATTTAATCCCCGTTTAAAAAGAATGCAAAAGGTTACTAAGCTAGACAAATTCATGAGGCGAGCAAGAAGAACTCCATTTGTCATGTGAAGATGATGCCATGTCTAGAATCTACGCTTCAAGGTTCCGCTACCAAGGGTGGGTCATGGGACCCCTAATGCTCCGCATGATTGATTTAGATAAGGAAACGAGGGAAAACAATGCACTAGTACTAGAATTAAGCTGTGTTCATAACGACAGAGAGTAATGATGGCACGGGAAGGTGTTAATCTTACAACTAAGCGAAAGACAAAAAAATGGCGGAAAAAAACCATGTGTAGCAATATCCTTAGAAATATACAGTAGCTGTTTATCACCTATTTTTTTAGAACAAGATGAGTTGAGAAACTGACATATATGATTAGTTCAACACTTTAACCCTCGAATTTGTTCAAGAGAATTTAAACTTTCTCATACAAAATGTCTATTTGCAGACAAGAGAAGACTATTTTTGGAAATTTATCACTGGAATGACGGGCTTGGTTATAATTGTGAGAGCGACATGTTGTTAGAAATCTCATACACATGTGTGCATACAGACAACAAATTTTATACTTTTGCACATAGAAAACTAGGAATGGCGTTATAATGTACAATTGAGTGATCCATTAAGAGCCATGCCACGCCCATTTCTAGCTAAGCTCCGACAACATTTTATGCATATTGTAATCGACTTGAAACATTGAAATCTGAATTCCGAGATTCCCAATTTTAGGCAACTTTAAAGGTAAGCCCTTGAATATTTTGAAACTAATTTTACTGCGGGCTGGTGCTGCCATAGATTCCAGTCTAAAGTTTTAAAATATTCAACAGAATGTTTATTAAATTCATCAAAAACATACAATTTGTACACTTTCGTGAAAGACATTTCGATTTTAATAATGGAGCTACGTCATTTTGATTGTGATGACCAGCTAACACGTGATGCTATGTTTGAATACGACGTCAAATACATGAGCAACAGATCGGATTACTCCATTTATTCCTCAATAAAAACTTGCAATTTTACTTTTTTTAAACCTGTACATATTATCGCTTAATATTCATTCAGAAACCTTGATTGAAAAACGTGAAAGGGATTACAAGACAGACACCTGATTCAAAGCACATTGCAATTGCTAGTAGAAAGTTGAATGTAAGCTTTGTTACATCAAGTGACTCTGCCAAAATGCTTATAAATATTCAGCCAGCGAGCCACACTTTAATGATCACGGTTGGTTAGAAAAATTGCTATTTTGCCTTGGTGAATGCCCATTCATTTACAAGACAAGACAAGACTATTTTTGAAAATTTACCACTGGAATGACTGGCTCTGTTATAGAGCCAGTCATTCCAGTGGAAAATTTTTTAAGAAATAGTCTTCTCTTGGTTTGTAAATGGAGATTTCACAATGCCACTCCAGAAGCCTGTTTTGACCGTCTTGATGATTAAATAGTTAACTATGAGCATGTAATTACTTTTATCCCTATAGCACTCAGAGTTCAGGTCTCTCAATACTGTAACCATACTGCATGAAGTGGAGCCATGCCCCATTTTCTGATTCAGGCAAATATTGTATTTTAATCAAATGACTGCAATCTTGGTAACTTCTTCGAACTCACTTAGCCATCTGTGGGCGAAACGTCCGCGAGGTCACATGATTAATCTATCGAGCGAATGAAACAAAAGGAATGAGTGTGTCATGCCGTGGTGGGAATTGGCAGTGTCAATAGAGATTTGGAGTAAGTACCGTTCTAATAAGAAAAATAAATCACAGAATCTTTTGGAAAATAAAATCTAATTGCAATTATGTCAATCAGGGAAACGATTAATAATTGTCGTTTTTTTCACCCAAATTAAATGATGGCCTGCAAACTTCACGAGACTGTGACCCTGATTTGGGAACAATTGCGCATCATTATCAATGTTTCTCACATGTTCTTCACAAATTCTCACAAACATTGGCGCCAAGGGCAAAATCTGTGGCAATTTTGAAAAGACTTTGACTGACAGTTCAAGTTTAAGTTAAGGCAACAACAATTTTGAGTCAAACTGCTTAAAAAACACGAATAAGCTTCAGAATAACTATGGCATCTAATATGTTTAACTCCAACATTCAGAATGAAATATGTTAGATCAATACCAGTATCAATTGTACTCATACATCACATCATGTCCACTAACTTTCTGGTCAGGTCTGGTCAAGCATATCGGTCACTATCACATACACACATGTGCTGGTCATTCATATGATTAATGATCTACTTTAGGTCACAAGCCATATTAAGCAATGATTAATGTGACTCCGGATAAATTACTGCACAAATCAGGTCAGGACTCAACGGTAAACGATCAACGATGGACTGATTAATTAATCAATTGATTAATGATTATATTGTACCATTCACTATATGCCCTTTCGATGAGATGATGAGAGGCTTTCCATTACAAATGTTTTCAATATATTTATAAATAGGTTAACTCTTCGAACCCTGAATTCCCCATTCTTAGCTAGCTTATGACACCTTTGTGAATCTGACCCCGGGAATGGGCCTTTCCACTGTATCCATCCATCGTATGACGTAATAATCAGCTTACTGACATATAGAATGACAACGCCATCAATGACGTTATGAATGGCACTGATAAGTACAATGTACGTCACGAACGCATAGTTTAAGATGGACTATGCGTTGTTGTACAAATTGTATGTCTATACTATTTAATAAATATCCTGTTGAATATTTTTAAACTAATCTGACTGGGGAGGCAGCAATAGCACCCAGTCAAATTAGTTACAAAATATTCAAAGACTATACTGTATGGTTTTGAGGAAATTGATAGTCGGGGCATTCAGGGATCTATCAATCCCAACATGGCGAAGTGTGGGTGGAGCTTAACTAGTGATGGGTGGAGCATTGCTAAAACTGGAAAGGTCCATTGTAAGGGGCATAATAACTGTGTCAGAAACTGTACTGTCTGCGATTAAATCTTGAAGAAAAACATTGAACATAGAACAGTATTTGTGAAGCTTTTTCCTAAAACGTGATACGATCATTATAGAGTCGAGATGTTATCAAGAAACTTACACAAATAATTAAGAGTTTCAAAATCTTGGTCCAACATTTTCAAATGTGTCTTCACATATTATGAACGATCCGTTTCTAGCTAAGCCCCACCCATTTCTAGCGAAGATCTAAACAATGGACCTTTCAATTTTTAGCTATGCCCCACTCATTTCTAGCTAAGCGCCACCCACAGCTCGCTCACATTGGGATCGATCGATCTCCTTCCGGACTAACAATTTCCAGAAAACTATACAGGTACATAAGCTGTTGAATATTTTGAAACTAATTTGACTGGGTGCTGTGCCTATGGCAGCAACAGCGCCCAGTCAAATTAGTTTCAAAATATTCAACAGCATGTTTATTAAATAGACATACAATTCATACAATGTGTCAGACTAGTAATAGTTAAAGACAGGCCATATAGAATCATTTATGACGCAATGATTATGACATCATCCTACACACCGCTTAGCTGATTATGACGTCATATTGATAGATGAATTAATACTCTGGAAAGGTGAAATTTTATGCATCTGGGAATCGATATGAAACTTTGAAACCTCAATTCGCAGTCTAAATTTCAAGGTAACCATACAGGTAAGCTGTTGAATATTTTTGTTCTAATTTGACTGCCAGCTTTCAATGGCAGCAACAGCTCCTAGATATATCAAATTCAAAATATTCAAAAATGTTTATTAAATTGTACAATTTTTACTCTTTTTTGATACTTTTCGAATACCGTGATGGAGCTGCGTAATGGACCTTTCCATTTTTAGCTATGCCCCGCCCAGATCTAGCTATGCCCCAACGACACTTCACCATGTTGGGATTGATCGATCCCCGAATGCCCCAACTATCAATTTCCTGAAAACTATACAGGTAAGTTGTTGAGTATTTTGTAACTAATTTGACTGGGTGATGTTGCTGCCGCAACAGCGCCCAGTCAACTTAGTTTCGAAATATTCAACAAAATATTTATTAAATAGTAAAGACATACAATTTGTAGAACAACGCATAGTCCGTCTTCAAATATGGATTCGTGACATACGTATGTACGTCATTCATGATGTCATAATGACGTCATTCATTATGATGTCATTCTACATGTCACGTGGTGGATTATGATGTCATATGATGGATGGATAAATTCGAAAGGTCTATTATGATTGTGACGTGAGCTAGCAAGTGATGTAATTGACTATGGCATCAGATAATTGAGCTATGAATTGAATCCTTCCATTCATGCTGTCTTTCATTCGATCGATTACACATCTTTCTAAGCCGATGCACTGATTAGCATTACAACTCCATCTATTGGTACCAATCCCCTTTTCAATCTTTAAACCACATGTGAGTCTATCATGGATACAACCAACCAGGATCACACGATGAGCATGGTAAACCAATCACATACATATGCGACTGTACCGTGGTCCATGGGGACAGGTGCTTAACTTGGTCAGGCATTGGATAGCTCACTATGACAGCTGTCAATCACCTACTCTAATCCTCAACCACATCCCGGAAGTGAGGGATAGCACATGTGAAGGGGGATGATATATGCAATGACTTCTCTGTAATGGCTGACATAATCTGGCAATTATGTATCCCTTGTTTCTTTGATTGCTACAAGAAGGAATAACTCATAGCTGATTACAGTTGAACCACAAGACACCTGACAGTTGCAATAATAAACTATGGGACACCAATTATCATTGAGCGTGCTATGAAAGTGCCATAGCCACAGGAACATATAATTTATTTCATACATTTATTCTCAAAAACTCATTCCAAACTTCCAAGTTGCCAGATAAATTGTTGTATAATAACTATAATTTGAAATAATTGAAAGCCGATTTTAACATAAATTCTTAAAAACAGTTGATAATTTTCTAAATAATAAATAGAAACTTATATGTCACTCTTGTTTAATCAAATGGAACAAACCCCAGGTGCTGGATCAATATTATTGTTCTACAGAATATCAAATTAAAATACTAATCATAGTATTAATTGTTCCGTCTTTTATCATGGAACTATGCCATGAGCACAGCTTGAAGAATGGCTGACATTTACACAAACAATCACTCACATTATATGCCACCAAGTTTCGACGTATTGTAGTGACTTTGATTGACACATAAGGATTATAAACCTGCAGGAATCTTTATTTCAGGATTCTATGCTTTGCGTGACATCTGCCATTACTGCTATAACTCCCTGTAAGCCATGGAAATAGTTTTCTCAATTCATTTAATACTGAATTTTATACTTATGATATTTAGCTTTTAATAAGTATATACCGGTAAATATAATGCTTAATACTTTGAAAAGAATTTGACTGAGTGTTTAATGCAGCATTGATTTTTAAATTGTTTTCAACATATTTGGCAGCATTTTCTAAGCATTGACGAAAAAATTGGTTCCAGTATCTTCAATATGACACAAGGGATTAATAGTAGTCGGTATGATACTAATCCATGTATTGGTGGCTCCACTGGCGTCACTTCGATCATTGTTGATCCTTATCATCAGCATCAGCTTGTGACAACTATGATTCCCACTCAGCTACCGTGATTAAACATTTCTCTCCACAGTGGATGTATCAATACGCAAATCACCCTCTCACACCGGCAATCACTCTATGCCAAACTCATTTAGCAAGTCACTGATTAGATGGCTGCCATTACTCGACTGTTATCCAATGGCCTTTTATCTCAACTAATGTGCTCAATTCATTTATGTGAACTCAAAGCTAAGAATCCCACAAGTATATCTCAAGTTTACAGTTACTAGTGCGATAGGAAGGACAGTAATATAGTATTTTTAAATAGATACCAGAGAGCATCCCATAATGTACTTAGCTGATAATGAGGACTGGAGATAAGATATGTCACTGTGGAATAGAAACACGCATGAATGGCAATATGAGCCGATAGACGTAGAAACCAGAGCATAAAGATTCAATTAAAGAGATGGTTTCTCCTATATTCTATCATCTGATTAACCTCATTCTGTAAGGGGAAGAGGGTATTATGGCATTCGAGTCTATATTAATTAATGAGTGAATGGGTTCATGTGTATGTGCACGTGGGATGTCCAGAGATGTATCTAAAAAGCTACTGATAGAGTTTGGCCTAAATGTTAACACATCAATAGTTGTTACCGTCAATGAAGATTTTCAGGATTTGACTCTCGCCCGCATTCAAAAAACTAAACAGGATCTGAATCGGATCAAATTCCAGATCTCAATAAAGGCTGTGACCATACACAGGGATTTCACAACTTTGGTGGCATAACGATCAACTGAGAAAATTTGAAAACCCCCAGGAAAATCATTAATTTTGGTGATTGTTTTTGTTTCACAGGTTTTTCTCACAAAAGTTGTGCTATCTCGATTCATCATATTCATAGCATGAGGCACAGCGATTCCTTTTACGACTCCTCTTGCCAGGTGCCAGTTGGGATGCAATTGAGTTGGGCCTACATTGCAGAGGCTCACAGCAGCGTCATGAGTAAACCCAGCAGTAGAAAAAAAGGCTGCTGTAATATACTACATAGTTCCAAAGTATTTTAGAAAATATATAACAGCTACTTAGCAGCACAAAAACAACCATTCAAAAATATGCAAATAAAGGCTGCCATTCCACCTCATTTTCTGTGATGGTGCAGCATCATTCAGTCAGTGGCAATTCAGCTGCAACCATGCAATCACCAGCATTGAGGTGGCAATTCAGCTGCAACCATGCAATCACCAGCATTGAGGTGGCAATTCAGCTGCAATCATGCAGTCAGCGGCAATGCTGTGACATTCAGGCAGTGAAAATGCAGCAGCAATGGTGCAGTTCCAATGCAAGCTGAGGGTACCATTCTGATTATCTTACAATTATGGTAAAGCTTTTTGTTTAATCATATATAGAAATAGCAAAAACCGAGAACAATTACAATTTCAGCAAGACATTAACAATGTATGAAGTCATGATGGATTTGTAAGTTATAGACAGAGATTGTTTGCATAAATACTGCAAAACAAATAATGTCTGCTCACTGCATCTTTACAAGGAACAGAAAAAAGTCAATAAAATGTTAAGATATTGGAATTTCTGTTTTGAAACTCAGTGTTACTAGATAAGTCCGCTCTTAACCCTTTTACACTCAAGCTGGCAAAACACGACTTTTGCAGTGGTCTTGAAAAATATTCATTTGCTAGCCAATTAAAGAATATTTTTTGAAGATTTACCACTGGCATTCCTGTGGTAAATTTTAACGAGAGCTCCACAAATGGTGCATAATACTGCCTGATAATGAATCAATGAAAATTACCTCAGTAACAGATTAAACTTAATGTATGAATACAGTTATAACTATGTCCCACCAATCCCTAGTTAAGCGCCACCCACGCTTCACCGCTGTTGGGATCGATCGATCACTGAACTTCCTGGCTACCAATTTCCAGAAAACTACACAAATAAGCTGTTGAATATTTTGAAACTAATTTGACTGGGTGCTGTTGTGGCTTATGGCAGCAACAGCACACAGTCAAATTTGGATTTGGGATCATCGTCGATTTTGAAACCTTTCATCCCTCCCCCTCCCCAACCCCCACCCAAATAATTTATCAAACAAAATTCTGAATAGAAGTTCTAGAGCCTACCACCATAGAATCTGCACAGCCAAATGTGGTTGAAGTATGTTAAGCAGCTGAGGAGGAGTAGCATTTTGACAATTTCCAGTAAATTTTTCGTAAAATCTAAGATTTTCACCCAAACAAATTCACCAATCAAAATTCTAAAGAGATGTTCTGGAGCATAGCAGCATAAGATCCTCTCAGCTCAATATGGTAGAAATCGGTCAAGCCATTAAGGAGATGCAATTTGATGGACAGGTGACAGACAGACGAATGATGGATGGACAAACAACGGATGGCCGCCATGACATAAGCTCACTTGGCCCCACAAAGGGTCAAGTGAGCTAAAAAATAAAAGATTGTGATGTAAAATTAAGCGCATCTAATGCAGCACATTACTTAGGATTAAAGACAGTGGCTTAATGAGTTCATCAGTATTTACAAAGCTTCCTTCTTTAATACTTCAAAACTCAAGCTAGACAAAAAATGGCTTTTGCACTGGTCTTGATAAATGTTCATTTGCAGACCAAGAAAACAATTTTTGCTTGAGAACCGAACCAGTCATTCAAGTGAGAAATTTTTTTTAAATAATCTTCTCTTGGTCTGTCAAATGGACATTTTCTATGAGAAAATTGAAATTTCTTGAACAAATTTGAGGGTTAAAGAGTTAATCTCGCCTTAACATCATCAAAGCAGCTCAGAAGCATATATATGTGTAAGCCTAGAATTGAAGCATCATCAGAGAAGATAAAGCTCTGTAAAACCCCTGTTTATTAGGGTATATTACCCAGGAATAAAATATTTATTCTTTTGGTATTTAACCTTCTGAGTTTTTGCTGACAACATATTCCAAGGGTTATATCTCTGGAGCTGCTCAATATTTTGAAAACAAATTGACTGAAAGTTGTTGGTGACTAATCCACCAACAACTTTCAGTCAAATTATTTTCAAAATATTTGGCAGCTCCACAGTTATTGCCCATTGAAATTATTGTCTGGTGGCTTGCAGCGGCGAGACAGTTAATCCTCTTGTGGGTAGTATATTTCTTGCAATTTCATTGGTTAGATATTTTCACTGAAAAGAACTGCCCAATGACATTCTAAGTAAACTCTTCTTAGAAGAGCATATCAGAAGGGTTTGTCTAATCACTTCTTAGAGGCTTGAATAATACATCACTAAATATTGCTTACAGTGGGTGCAGGGTGATAATGGCTGTACACAATTCATGAATGACCATTATCCTTACAACTGACCAGTCTTGATGGACATTAAAGAGAGTGTGGAACTGGCCATAACATCAATCTCCTACTGGGTAATGTTACTTTTATGGTGACCCTAAGATAAACACAGCTGGCTCTTCAAAGGCTTGAGCTTGAGAAATAGAAAATACATCTACACAGACTAATGAGGCCATTACATAAATCTCTACATGTGTACACATGGATTGATGAGGTCATTACATAAATTTCTACATGTTTACACATCGACTGATGAGGTCATTAGATAGATCAATGAAGAAGAGAATTTAGGAAAACTTCTAAACCACATCTTGGCTTAAATAAACAGTGTTTACTAATTAGAAAGGGCCTTGATATGCAAATAAAACTTAAATGATTTTAAATATGTTTTTCCACGATTTCTTAAATGCACATTGTAGTCTGAAAGCTTAACCCTTTAATGGTCAAGATCGGTCAAGAACAGATGTTTGCTTAGTGTATATCCATTTACCTCCAACTTCAGTTGTCATGAGGCATGTCTATATACAAGCAAAGAGAACATTAATTTTGAAAAAATTTCATGGGAATGACTGGCTGGGTTGTCAAGCCAGTTGTTCCTGTGGTTAATTTAAAAAAAAAGTCTTCTCTTAGTCAGCTTGAGCATTAATCTGTTAACCTTTTTAATGACAAATGCCTGAAAACGTCATTTCTTCACTTCTTAGGCAGCTATGGCTTCCAGTCATATTAATTTCAAAATATTCAACAGCTTTCCTGTTTGTCTGCCATCAGATTGAGATACCAGGAATTTATCGCTGTAAGGGTTAAATCACACAGCGGCTGTCGGCGCCACCGCCACCGCCACTGCCCAGGTGGATTAACGCTTTAATGGTCAGATTTGGTCATGAAGATCGAAATATTTGCTTATTGAATGTCCATTTGCAGGCCAAGAGAAGACTATTTTTTTAAACCGATAACTGACCCAGTCATTCCAGCAGTAAATTTCAAAAATAGTCTTCTCTTAGCCTGAAAATGGACATTCCTCAAGACCACAGCAGAGGCCAGTTTTGGCTGGCATGACCTTTAGGGGGTTAACAATCTAATAGCACCAGAATCTGTACAGACAGATGCATGCACACGCGCACACATGCACGATTCACCGCCCATTGCGCAATGAATATTCTACAGAGAAGTCTGTCGAATTACTATCCACCACAGCGCGATGTCTACTTGCAGGCACCCAGCTACCCCACCTGTAAACAGGTATGTGGGAGTATTATTAACCGCTTAGCCACTTCAAGGTTCTACGGGTGACCTAATAACTAATGAATGCCAGCAGGTATATTTAATAAGCACTCAGGCTCTCCATTCCCAATCAACTGCAGGTGAGCGGGAAAATGTCAATCCAATATTCATGATGAATTTTTAGTACGGATTATTGGCATCTTAAGACTTTATCCGTTTCAATGGCAAATCCTGGAAAAAAGTTTTGTCTTTATGATATAAAACTTATTCTATTGAATATTTTGAAAGTAGCTTCACTAAGGCTTCCAGTCAAATTAATTTCATAATATTCAACAAGTTTCCTGTATGGTTTCCATGAAAATGAGATATGCGGAAATCTTCAGTGAAATGGTTAACCCTGTTGTTACGCCGGCCAAAACAGGCTTCCTGACAGTGGTCTTGAGGATTGATGTCCATTTAGAGGCCTAGAGAAGACTATTTTTAATATTTCTCACTGGAATAACGAGCCAACCATTCCATTGTAAATTTTCAAACAGTTTTCTCTTTGCCTGTAAATCGGTATTCCCTCAGAAAAAATGAAGATTTTCTTGACAAATCTCAAGCATTAAAGGGCTAAAGATAAGCTAAGTGCTGCTAGAATCAGGTGAATGCATTAACTGTCGGACTGCTGCAAGCCACCTGAGTTTAATAGGCAATAATTCAGAACCTATTGACTATTTTGAAAAAGATTTGACTGAAAGCTGTTGGTGACTATGCCACCAACAACTTTCAGTCAAACTGTTTTCAAAATATTCAATATTTCCAGACTTAAACCCCATAGAAAATGTAGTCTGCAGAAATTCAGCAGGCAGACAGTTAATCTGTGCCTGATAATCTGCAACTCCAAACAATTTGTTTAACTTGAACTAATCCGAGAAAATTAAATATTTAATTATTAAACTATAATCTTATTTTAATACATGTTTCTTGTATTTACATCTCTAGCTATGGTTTCACATTAAATAAACCTAGACATTATAAAACGTAATGCTGGTTTGTTTATTTTCAACACTTTAATCTCTAAAATACCAACATCTTGGATTTCAAAAACACTGATAACGGTTATCCGCTAGATATTTTGTAACTAATTTAACTGGAAATTGCTACTGCCCTGTTGTCTCGTGAGCCAGCAATGGCTTTCAGTCAAATTAGTTCCAAAATATTTAACGCCATATGTCTCAAATTATATTTAAATGTTTGTAGCGGTGCGAGGATTGCTTGAATGTTTGTAGCGGTACGAGAATTGCTAAGGTACAATACTGTCATTATGGCTGCCCGTCCACGCTTTCACATGTTTAAGAATTC
This sequence comes from Chaetoderma sp. LZ-2023a, assembly GCA_034401795.1. Taxonomy (NCBI): domain Eukaryota; kingdom Metazoa; phylum Mollusca; class Caudofoveata; order Chaetodermatida; family Chaetodermatidae; genus Chaetoderma; species Chaetoderma sp. LZ-2023a. The sequence continues at coordinate 164,620,667 of CM067369.1, read as the reverse complement.
AAACAGACAGAAAAAAATATAATGTTTGCTTAAACATTCTCTGCCTATCTACAACATATAGATTAACATTTATGTACACTGACACACATTTTTAAGAAATCTTCTGAAGTTCAGTTTACTCCATTAATGGCCAAGGTTGATCATGAAAAATTGAAATTATTTTCGTAATGGATGTCCGTTTACAGATCAAGAGAAGACTATTTTTAAAATTTGACTGCTGGAATGATTGGCTCGGTTATCGAGCCAGTCATTCCAGCAGTAAATTTTCATAAATATGCTTTGATTGGCTTGTAAATGGATATTCCTCAAGACCACTAACAGTGGGTGGTTTTGTCTAGCATGACAATAGAGGAATACAGTCCGTTAGTCAAGTATATGATGTCATAATCAATTATGTCACAGCTATGCTGACATCTCAATCAATTATGTCATGAATACCATATTGATGTCCATCATGAATGCTTAATAATGTCAAATGTACAAATTGTATGTCTTTACTATGTAATAAACATTCCATTGAATATTTTGAAACTAATTTAACTAGGCGCTGTTGCACCCAGTCAAATTAGTTTCACAATATTCAACAGCTTATCATCCCCACCCTGCCCTCAACCCGCCCTCACCACCTGTATATTTTTCAGGAAATTGAGAATTAGGGAGCTTATGCAGGGTTTGAGGGATCCCAACGAGGACAAAGTGTGGGCAGAGCTTAGCTAGAGATTGGTGGGGCATAGTTAAAACTGGATTCATCACTCTTTCACCGATGAATTCCCCATATCTCATTTTCAGCACTACTATACAGGAAAACCGATGAATATTTTGAAATTAATTTGACTGGAAGCCGTTGCTGCTTTAGGCAGCAACAGCTTCCAGTTAAATTAATTTAAAAATATTCAACAGAATACGTTTTATATCGTAAAGAATATACTTTTTCAGGGATTTGTCGGTGAAAGTGTTAATGGGTTAAAAGAGTTGTCACCTACAATGATGACCCACCGCAATCACCACCCCACCCCTGGACGTAATCTGGTCTATATTTACCACATCAAGACCCAGTATGTTTAGTGAAGGTGTGAGCATCCTTCCTCAAACATGTACCTTGCTCATTTCGGGACATATCAAGAGTATGCAAAGAATTAACACGGCTTTACATATTACATATCGCACATTATGTGGGATTTACACAATTCAGATTCTAATAAGCCTTTCTGTGCAATTAATCCTCGAGTACATGTTATCAAAAGCTATTCAAATTCGGAGCTGAATTAAACTATCCCAAAAAATTTTCTGGTCCGTATAACACTTTGGCACACAATCTGGCCAAAACACCTTTTTCATTGGTCAATGTCCATTTTCAGACCAAGAGAAGACTATTTTTGAAAATTTACCACTGGAATGACTAGCTCGATAATCGAGCCAGTTATTCCCGTGATAAATTTTCAAAAATAATCTTCTCTGGGTCTTCAAATGGACATTTTCTATGAGGAAATGGAAATTTTCCTAAACATATTTTGAGGATTAAAGTTTTAAGCTTGAAAATTAGCAATGATAAAAGTGACAATTGTATATATAGCAGGATATTCAATATCATATAACTAGATATTCCTTTGACAAAAAAACGTAAGCATACATTGTACTGCTAGAATATTAGGCAGTGAATCACATATTAAGTTATCAGTATAGCGTGGTAGCTAGCTAGTATTAATTTTTGAATGCAATGTTACTCTAACGCTGTTGCCTGGCATCTGGAACAGCAACACTATTTTTTTTAATTTGACCTCGTGACCACAAACACGTTAAATTTGCTTGAAACAACTTGAAAGGGGGGGGGGGGGGGTAACTTATCGATATAAATAAACTTAGTAATCGATTATTATACTAACCCTTAAATTTGTTCAAGAAAATTTCAATTTTCTAATAGAAAATGTCCATTTGCTGACCAAGAGAAGTGTTTTTGAAAATTTACTACTACAGTTATCGAGCCAGTCATTCCAGTGGTAAATTTTCAAAAATAGTCTTCTCTTGGTTTGCAAATGGACATTTCTCAAGACCACTGCAGAAGCCGTTTTTGGCTGATATGAGTGTTAAAGAGTTAAATGATGAAAGGGTTGAACATTTTTTTGTGAAAAACAATATTTGAATCATTTTAATCAAACCTTTTTCCCGGAAATCGCCTGAGCTAAATTTTCCAGTCAAAATAATTTCACAATATTCAACAGAGTATAACTTACATAACATTTCACATCTGGTCTGCAGTGTTTTACAACAGGAGATACCTTAGGCAAATATGGATGATTTTCTTGACCAAATTTGTCCACTAAAGGGCTAACATGTATTACCATGTTGTGGAGACTGTGAACTGATACATAGAGTTGCTCAGGTACTTGTTTGTCTTGATTGAGTACTTGTTTAACAGCCTGACTGCCACAAGCTATCAGACAATAATTTCAATCAGCAATAATTCTATACCTGCTGAATAGTTTGTAAATAATTTGACTGAAATTTGTTGGTGGCTTAGCCAACAATAACTTTCAGTCAAATTGTTTTCAAAATATTCCACATATCAAGAGTTAAACCTCATGGAAAATGTACTCTGCAGAAATTCAACCGGCAGACAGTTAAAGCTATAACATGTAAGATGTTCCAATGTCAATAACCACTGTTTGTTCTGTCTATTTAGCAAACCATTAGGTGCTGAATCTGGGAACACTATTAGTAATTTGTTTGGCAAATTAAAGAAAAAAACTGTTTGACTACGTTATTTGTTCCAACACAATCAAGCGCTATATACTAGAAGAAACCTGTTTAACCTTTTAACACTCAAGCCACAAAATGCTTTCTGTAATGGTCTTGAGAAATGTCCACTTGCAGACCAAGACGATATTAGATCTTTGAAAATGTACCCATGGAATGACTAGCTCAATAACACAGCTCCTCATTCCAGTTGTACATTGAAAATTATAATCATCTCCTACTCTGCAAATCAAAATTTATTAATTTCAGAGTTACAGGGTTAATTCAATTCTGACAGACACCTGACAAAATGTCTGTACCATAGATCATTAGAGAATAGAAATATACCACCATCAGGAAAATGTAAATACACCATCAATGGATACTTGTACGATAAATAAATACAATACTGAATATCATCTGGCAAGCGATATTAAATTAGGACACATAATTGCACAGTAATAAGTTATTTCAATAGATTTGTACAGGAGACTTGAACAAATAGTTGTAGTATGCTTAGCGCTATATGTTTGACAAGATAAGGGCCGCAAAAACGCATCCCAATGGAGATTTCCAGTTTTAGCTATAATGCCCGCCCATCTCTAGCTAAGCCCACAGCTCGCTCATGTTGTGATCAATAGATCCCTGAACTCGCTGACCATCGATTTCCCAAAAACTATACAGGTAAGCTGTTGAATATTTTGAAACTAATTTGACTGTGTGCTGTAGAGCCAAGTGAAATTAGTTTCAAAATATTCGACAAAATGTTTATTAAACAAGAGGACCAAGGGGCGTGTGTTGCTCACGTAGGCATTAGGCATTTCAACTAGAATAGTCATTAACAATAAGTACAACTCTAATGAGGTGAGCAGACTTGTAACAAGAAAACAGAGGCCATATTTCTTTATGTATCAACTTCTCTTGAACAAACTTTAATGGCCCTTAATCATCAATATCATATCTCCCAAATTTCAGCCCAATCCATTCAGCGGCTTTCATTAGAACCAGGCAATTTATGATTTCTGAATTGATCCCTTAAACGGTTTCGGAGAAGAGGATTTCTAAAAATCAGCCGAAATCCAAGATGGCCACCAGTCCAATTGTCCGATCGGCTTCGTTTGAATAAATTTGAATCTCTACACCATAAGGATGCTTCCTGCCAAATATAATTTAAATCGCCCCAGTAGTTCTCGAGAAAAAGTTATTTTTAATTTCCCATTGCTTTAGTATGGGAGCTTTTGGCGGGAAAATGATCCAAGATGGCCGCCAAACCGTTTATCAGACAGTTTCCAAAATTGCAAATTTGAGATCAGAATACACAAAAACATATATAAAACCAATTTCAGACTCAAAATCCATCAAATAAAAAAATTCAATATGGCCACCAAACACTATATTTTGATTGGTGGCCATGTTTTTTTATGGATCATCTTCCCTTGAACAAACAATAACTGTCCTTAGACCCTAATCATATCTGCCAAATTTCAGCCCAATCCCTTCAGCAAGTTCTGGAGAAGTCGTTTTCGCTAAAACTAGCCCAACCAAGATGGCCACCAAACCATGGGACCAATCAAGTTCCCTTGAACAAACTTGGTTCAGCTCTTACACTATATATCATATTTGATGGCGTTTGCTTTAATCCACCAAGCGGTTTCGGAGAAGATTTTTAGACATTACTAAAAATCGGACAAAATCCAAGATGGCCGCCAGCCAAATTGACCAATCGGCTTTGTTTGAACAAACTTGAATCTCTACACGCTAAGGATGCTTTCTGACAATTATAATTGAAATCGACCCAGTAGTTCTCGAGAAGAAGACATTTTAAATTTCCCATTGCTTTAGTATGGGAGCTTATGGCGGAAAATGATCCAAGATGGCTGCCAAACCGTTTATCCTACCATTCCGAAAATTGCAAATTTGAGATCAGAATACCCAAAAACACATAAAACCAATTTCGGCCCCAAAATCCATCAAAAATCCAATATGACCGCCAAACACGCTATATTTTGATTGGCCCACAGCGGCCATGATTTTTGATGAATCAACTTCCCATGAACACACTTTAATGGCCCTTAGTCCCTAATCATATATGACAAATTTTGATCCGATCCCTTCAGTGGTTCTGGAGAAGTTGTTTTCACTAAAACTAAGTCATCCAAGATGACTGCCGAACCATTTAACCAATCAAGTTCCCTTGAACAAACTTGGTTCAGCTCTTGCCCTAGATCATATTTCATGAGGTTTGCATCAAATCCCACAAACGGTTTAAGAGATTTTTAAAAACGTTTCCTAAAATCGGCCAATATCCAAGATGGCCACCGGCCAAATTGGCCGATCGGCTTCGTTTGAACAAACTTGGATCCCTATGTCCCCAGGATGCTTCCTCCAACATATAAATGAAATCAGCCCAGTGGTTCTTGAGAAGTCATTTAAAGGAAATGTTGACAGTCGACGATAGACGGACACACAACGGATGGTCTCCATGGCATAAGCCTTTCAGGCCAGGTGAGCTAATAATAAAGACTAAATCAAGTCATGTAGTTGATTATGATGTCATATAATGGATGGATAAACTGGAAAGGTCTATCTTATCATTTCGATTTCCAAAATAACATGCTCTCTATTCTGTAATTTTGTAATGAATTTCTGAAGAGGAAAATCTGCTAGAGTTCAATTTCAAAACAAACAGAATTGTGCAGCATTAGTAATCGCATCAGCTCCCAAGTTAGAAGTCACTTGACACTGTAAGGGTTATCACAACTCAAAAGATCATTCTGGAAGCTTTGATAATTTCATTCACTCCTCACTGTCTATCTGCACAAGATTTTAAATGTGTACCAAAAGGCGCATTCTGCAACATTATTTCCACAATTCTTAAATAATTTCTCATATCCCGCCAGCGCGCTTTGCAGGGAAGTGTTCCACATAAAATATTTTACGTATATCATTATATGTTCTCCAAACTTTTCTACAATCTGATCAGAACCATGAATAGCTGCAGAATCAGGAAAATCAGGGGAAACAGGTAGGTCAGTGGAAGCAGCCATGTTAGTGGAAGCAGCCAGCTCAGTGGAACAAGGAAGATCAGTGGAACAAGGAAGATCAGTGGTAGCAAGCAAATCAGTGGAACAGGGTGAGACAGTGGTACGAGGTAAGCCAGGCAGATGAGTGCAAAAAATAAGCAAATCATTGCAACATGCAGGCAGATCATTGCAACTTATAGGCAGATCATTGCAACCTATAGGCAGATCATTGCAACCTATAGGCAGATCATTGCAACATGCAGGCAGACCATTGCAACCTATAGGCAGATCATTGCAACCTATAGGCAGATCATTGCAACATGCAGGCAGACCATTGCAACCTATAGGCAGATCATTGCAACCTATAGGCAGATCATTGCAACATGCAGGCAGACCATTGCAACCTATAGGCAGATCATTGCAACATACAGGCCAACCTATAGGCAGATCATTTCAACCTATAGGCAGATCATTGCAACCTATAGGCAGATCATTGCAACATGCAGGCAAATCATTGCAACTGATAGGCAGATCATTGCAACATGCAGGCAGATCATTGCAACATGCAGGCAGACCATTGCAACCTATAGGCAGATCATTGCAACATGTAGGCAGATCTTTGCACCCTATAGGCAGATCATTGCAACATGTAGGCAGATCATTGCAACCTATAGGCAGATCATTGCAACATGCAGGCAGATCATTGCAACCTGCAGGCAGATAGATCAATGCAACATGCAGACAGATCATTGCAACCTGCAGGCAGATCAGTCAAACCCGGTGGATCAGTGAGACCTCTGTAAAAGATGTTCTCTTTGCCTATAGATGGGCATCAACTGAGTTACTTAGTTCCCTGGTTCGCTTGAATTTATGGGTAGATAGATTATCTATAATTAAAATCCACCATAATAACCAATTATTATTACTCAAACTGGCCAAAAATGGCTACTGAAGAGAAGACTATTTCTAACAACGTACTACTAGAATAATTCAGTGGTAATTTTTCAAAAATATGCTGCTCTTGGCCTACAAATGTAGGTTTTCTATGAGAATATTAAAATTGTCATGGCCAAAAATCGAAGATTAAATGGTTAATACATGCCATGATACTTACATGTAGTCTGTGTTGGCAGACTTGGCCGCTGCTGCTACTGGTGCTTGATCCTGAGGTAGGCTGGACACTGTACAAAGACAGAAGCAATCATATTTATAGTGAATTGTAATACTGAACAATTCAATATTATATAAATTTTTCCCAGGAAATAACTGTTGCAAATATGATTAAGAGAGTCTGACAATGACCCAATTGCAGACAAGTTCTTCTCACAAATTACTCATGTACCAAGTTTGAATTGAATTGTGGCAGGCTTTCCATGGTTTACTTATCCACTGAAATCCAGATTTTCTCAAATTTAAATCATTTCATGGTGATGCTCTGAAAACCAATCCCAAGCTGAAAACCAATCCCAAGCTGAAAACCAATCCCAAGCTTAAAACCAATCCCAAGCTGAAAACCAATCCCAAGCTGAAAACCAATCCCAAGCTTAAAACCAATCCCAAGCTGAAAAACAATCCCAAGCTGAAAACCAATCTCAAGCAGTGCTTTGCCACAAATAAGGTATAGTCTCAATTGGGGCTGTAACAAACATTCGTTGGTTCGTAAAATCGCAAACCAAGCCAAGACGAACCATGGTTAGGGTCGCTTGCATGGGATTCGTGTGGTTCGTAAACCATACATAAGCTAACCCTTTCACCAATGAATTCCAATATCTAATTTTAGGAAAACAATGCAGAAAAACTGTTGAATATTTTGAAATTAATTTGACTAGAAGCTGTTGCTGCCTAATTTTGTCACACAAAGATGGTTTTACTGTATGTGTATTTTCATGAAAGAATTGTGGAATTAATTGGAGTATATTCTACAAATATGCCACAATGTGCAATGATATACATGTAGTAGGGCCAGTAGCTTAGTTTCATAGAAATCGATGGTTAGTTTCTAGTCAAATTAAGATACCAGTTTTCCTTCTCTTTAAAATTACGCTTAGTAAATTTCAAAAGATATATACACAAGCATAAGACGTTTCTGGACACATTTTGCTCAAATTTGGGTCTCCGTCCTATACAGGAGGGTGGCCTATACACAGGGAAATGACAGTAGTCTCTATAGACAGATGGTTAATTCACCTTTCCAGAGTATCCATCCATCATCTGACCTAGTATGATCTCATAATCAGCTCAGAGCATGTATGATGACTTTACAATCATTACATCACAAAGGGTTCCATATAGACCGTATAGGCAGCAACAGCACCCAGTCAAATTAGTTTCAAAATATTCAACAGCTTACCTGTGTAGTGTTTTGGAAATTGCGATTCAGACAGTGCAGAGGTCTATTGAGCCCAACACAGGAAAGGCGTGGGTGGAGCTCGGCTAGAGATAGGCGGAGCATAGTTAAGACCGGAAAGGTACATTGGGCAATCCCATAATTGGGAGAGATAGACGGATGAATCAACATAGATATTTCATTTGTCATTTTCACTATCAAATACAAAACATCAGGTATACAAATATACTGATAGACAAACAAATGGATATACCAATGAGCGAGATGTAACATTATGGATAATGTGAATTCTTCCTTATATATCTACCTCAAGTATTGTGGCTAAATTTGTTTACTTTCCACATATAGCCTACAGCTAGGGGAGTGAGTATCAATGTTCATTAACATATGTCTCGGTTACAAAGTGCTGCCGGCTCACATAGTCAATTTAACTAATTCTTATCATAAAATCTTAAAAGCCTTTGAAAAATGAAATATTCATTTTTCATAGATTTTTGCTTACAAATTGCCTTGACAGTTGATAACTCTTTGAAGATGTTTTATTTTGTTGCGATCAGGGATTGTTGGCAAGGTTTATAACATATGGGTGGGGTCGAGACGTGAGTGGGGTGTGTGTGTGTGTGTGTGTTTGTCTAAGGGAGGGTGGAGATGTGATGGGGGTGGCAGGGGTATGCATAAAGGTGGAGTGAGAGTGGGCTTGAGAGCTGAGGCTTGTTAGGTGAAGTGCATGCAGTATTCAAATTTTCCTGGCTCACAGATGGTACTGATTAGTGGAGCATAGAGCCAGTTTGACAGATCACTGTGATTAATGAGTTAAATTTCAGCTAGATCAGCCTCAGGATGATGACCAGTGTTCTCAATACTATACTCATTAGCCCATCTTTACTCACCCCTTCCCGCCCATAATTCACACTCTTTAACAGTCAAATCCCAGGAAAAGCATATATACGTTACGATATAAAATGTATTCTGTTGTATATTTTGAAATTAATTCAGCAAGAACGGCTTCCAGTAAAATTTATTTCAAAATATTCAACTGTTTTTATGTATGGTAGCATTGAAAGTGGAATTCATTGGTGAAAGGGTTAAAATTTTAACCCAAATTTTAACCCCCAAATTTCTTCAAGAAACTGTACATTGGCAGGCCAAAAGATTACTTTTGAAAATTTATCACTGGGATGGCTGGCCCAGTTATCGTGCCAGTTATTCCAATGGTAAATTTTCAAAAATAGTCACCCAGCGGAAGCCATCTTTGGCTGGCGTTAGTGTTAAATGGGTTTTACGCAAGCATGAAATCTCTGAAGTACACAGATTTTTCAAATATTTCTACATATTTTCAACATCTTTGATATCTATCCTTTACCAAAGTATATAATCAAATTTTAATTACATTTTAAAATTACAAAAAATACAAAAAGCACCCAGAGGTTTTTTTCAATTTCCTGGTCAATCTTAATGAAGAAAAGTGTATAAGTCAGGTAAATAGATGTTTAGATTTTATGTATATAGAGTTAGAATGGTAATATCACTCAAAGACTCTTGATTTGACAGGTCACGTGATTGATGAGATCTCACACACCTGCAAGGTATACAAGAGAAGGGGGGGGGGGGGGGGGGGGGGGGGGGGACATGTAACCTAACTTATAACATTTATACACATTCAATTTCTGCTGGTCAAGTCAACACACTGACCAGTACTGCCACATTACTAATGGACAGACTTATACCCCAAAACAAACATTCTGAGAAATTGCTAATATTATACAAAATAGACAATATTTATGTATAAATGTTTAACCCTTCACCACCCAAGCTGTCCAAAAATAGCATCTCTGATTCTGAGATCGGGCCAGTCATTCCAATGCTAAATTTTCTAAAATAATATTCTCTCGTTTTGCAAATGGACATTTCCAAAGAGAAAATTGAAATTTTCTTGACAAATTTGAGGATTAAATGCTTTTAACCCTTTAACACTCAATACAGCCAAAACGACTTCTGCAGTGGTCTTGATAAATGTCCATTGCAGACCAGGAAAAGAATATCTTTTGAAAATTTATCACTGGAATATTCCAGTGATAAATCTTCAAAAATAGTATTCTCTTGGTATACATTTTCTTGAATATATTTGAGAATTAAAGGGTTAGATCCATATTCTTCGATATATTAATGATGATCATGGTTATGTATAACATGCCATAGTTAAACTTTTGTTATTTAATTTTGAAAAAAGATTTAACGGAAAGTTGTTGTGATCATAGTTAAGCTCGCTTCGTAATAGTCAACATGCTTAAAGTGTCCATGAAATTAGGCTTCTGAAAAATTAGAATGAAAATGTTCAAGCAAATCTTTGGTGATCGGATCTTGGACATTCTTATTTGACCACCTCACCTTCAGATTTGTTCTAGAAAATTTCAAGTTTCTCATTGCAAATGCCGATTTATAGACAAATAAGATAATTACTTTTGAAAATTTATCACTGGAATGACTGGCTCGATTATCGAGCCAGTCATTCCAGTGGTAAATTTTCCAAAATAGTTCTCTTGGTCTGCAAATGGTCATTGCTTAATACCGGTGTGGCAGCCAATTTTGGTGAGCTTGAGTCGCACAGGATTAAACATGGCAGTGGCCTCAGATAGTGCGCCAGCTGGCAAAGTCAGATTTGGCACTGAGAGCGGATTGCCACACCGCCCTCTCGAAGTTGCCCTCTCAAAGTTTCCGTAACATGTTCTTGAATTCTGTCAGCGGCTCCACAAACACACATCCATCATGGACTAAAGCATTCTGTCGCAACAAAGACGAGAAAGAAACAGCTAGAGCCCTTGTTTAAACACAGATCTCCCTTATACTGCCAGCTACTGGAGACATTACTGGAACATGAATTGTAATATTAGCGATCTCGGAAACATATTTCATGATATTGCACAATGGCCATCAAACCTGACAAGAAAACTGGAAATCTGTAGCTTTAGAAGCAAATTGAACCGAAAAGTTGAACATGACTGAGATTCTCAAAATGCATTTAACCCTTTGCCTGTCTATCCAGCCAAAAAAACTGCTTCTTCAGTGGTCTTGGGAAATACTCCTTTGCATACCAAGATTATTATTTTTAATTTACTGATATCACTGGGATTCCAAGAGTAAATTTTTCAAAAATAATCTCTTGGTTAGAAAATATTTTTTCTAATGGAAATTAGATTTTCTTGACTAAACTGAATAAAACCCATAAATGGTCAATATGAACATGCTTTCAAAATGCATTTCTGAATGAAGACATGTAACTGATGCATGCAGGCCATGACGTACATCGCATACATGTATGCAGGGGTAGAGTCAGGAATTTTGTACGGAAGGGGTGCATGGAAAAAATGGCACACACATGGAGTCAGTACAAGAAGGGCTTTAACGTTACCCTCCCATTGCTTGTGGGGATGGGTGGTTGTTCCAGGATACGCCCTCTAAACACCCACACCCGGAGAACTTTAGATGCAATCGGAGATTGTCTCATGCATTTTTGAAGGTAGTATCAGTTGAAATCTTAATACATATATGTCTAGATGTTTGAAGAGAATGAGTACACAGGTTCCACCCCGGAAATCTTTTGAAATTCAGATGGCATCAGTCTGCCTCCTGCACTTCTGCAGTTCAGTTCACATCTCACTTCAATATGTATCGCTGTTTTGGGAGAGCACACTTCTCCCTTGGAAACTTTAGAAATTAGGTGTTCTCAGAGTATGCCTCCAGCATTTATAGACCCAATAAGCCGTAATATCATTTGAAATCTTACCAGAATATATGTAGATGTTTAGATTAGAAAGGATACACAGACCCTTAAAAACTTCTAAAATTTAGATGACATGTAAAATTAAAATTTAAACATTTTTAACGTTAAATGCCCCAATCATACTTTAATTCTTCCCCATTATTAGCGTCTCGTACAAATATCATCTACCCAATAGTCATAACAAATCGCTTATCTGAGAATCTTTTGATATAGGTTTAATGTTTTTGCACTCACTGATTTCGCTTAGTCATAATAAAGATTCAGCAAGCTCACTATAAACAAAGACAAGGGAGGTTTATTTTCATAACATTACCAAAAGCTATGCTGCTTCTAACCAATGCTGCCTGGCCTTCAACCCCTCCTGGAACGCTATCTAAACCATAGGAAATATTTACAAATTTGACCAAATTCAGTGTATTGTTTTAACCCGGATTGAAGTCCCAGAAAAGTACCTTGTTATATCATGCGAGCTATAGATATGAACTCTGATGATGATTACTTTGAAAATGATTTGAATAAAGATCTGCCTATTTAGGTCACTAAGGGCGCTTGGCCTTTAAGCGACAAATAGTTTTAACTTAAATTGTTATTAGATAACGTAATCATCCGTATTTAACCTTGGATTAACTTTGCTATCATCTATAATAACGTAGAAGGGGTAACCCTTCAAATTCAAGTGTGTCAATTTGACAATAACTATACAGAAAAGGTGTTGAATATTTTGAAACCGATTAGACTGGAAGCTGTTGCTACAAAAGGCAGCAACAACTTCTGTAAAATTAGTTGCAAAATATTAAACAGAATATTCGCTACGTCATAAAGAATCTTTAGTTCATGGCATGGACAGGTTAAAGGGTTAAACAAATTGTTCCACTTTGAAGTTCATCAGAACGTCGGAATGTTCCGAATATAAGCGAAATCTCTGGACGTACTGACAACAACAATTATCTCAAGTTTCTGTTTTCTACTAAAACTTGCGAGCGTGTTATCGCTAGAGGTGCAAAATACTGGCCCACATTTCCCTCGACGGTCGTTTTGTTGTGACTTTTTTCACCGATCGTATCATCCCCGTATTCCATTCATTCTTTCACCTACACACCGCAAAACCTAACCACGCCATAACAGTTGTTCGATGGCACATGGAATCAGTATCTATGCATTTTAGCAAAGCGTTTTGGCTGACAGACTTACATAGAGGCTGCCATGTCAGCTTCTTTGTATCATAAATCATAATTTAGGGAAAGTCATACTTCACATTCCTGCTTCCTATATACACTAACTGTACACTAAGCAGAACTAAGCTATAGTACAAAGTATTACAGCATTATATTGACAATATATATTTCTGAAATTTCCTTTGATGTTGTTTTTTAAATAAAACTATTTTGTGAATTATTCTACATAATTATAGATAATTGTCAGTTCGTTTTATTTATTTCACTTTTGATATTGGCGTTCAGCGAAGGAATGGTATTGATGTCTACGACTACAACAGCTTTTTGCAAAACAATTTTCAAAATAGACACCAACTTTCATTCTATCTGCACTTTTAGCACAAAATTATTGGATGATTAACCCTTTAACCCTCGAATTTGGTTTTTTAAATTTCAATTTTTTCATAGAAAATATCCATTTGCAGAGCAAAAGAAGACTATTTTTGAAGATTTACCACTGGAATGACTGGCTCGGTTATCGAGCCAATCATTCCAGTGGTAAATTTTCAAAAAGTTTTCTCTTGGTCTGCAAATAGACATTTCGCAAGACCAGTGCAGAAGCCGCTTTTGGCTGATATGAGTGTTAAAGGATTAATAGCCAAATCACTGAGATTTCAGATCCCAAATTTCAATAACTGCCCTATATTTTTGGAAACAACGTTACTGTCAGATGTTGCTGTTTAAGACAGCAACTTCTTTCGGCATTATTCTTCCAAAAAAACATACACCAGCCTTTCTTCTACTAACTTTGTAAAAAGTAAGATCTTGACCTCAGTGTGACAATGGTTAATCAAATCTGGGGCATGACATTTTGTAGTTTTAGTTGAATAGCTTACCAAAATCTGAGAAATGCGTTCCAAGGATTATGCAGAGTTGTACGAGAAACATCAATCCACACAGACCCATACCTGTGAAAAATAAATGTTCAAAAACACATTAATTACAATACCTGTTATCGGTCAATGCTAATTAATTATTCATACATTATTTTAAGTATAATTCTCAAGTAATCGTCTCTCTGGAGAAATACTGGCAAAGAAAATCTGTTTCCCTGTATTTATACCACGTTAACCGTTTAATGGTCAAGCCAGCCAAAATAGGTCTCTGCAGTGGTCTTGAGGAATGTCATTTGCAGGCTGAGACCATTTTTGAAAATTTACCACTGGAATGCCGGGCTCAAGCAAATGGACTTTCATTAACCAAATATTTCAATTTTCTTGACCAAATTTTACCATTAAAGGGTTAATGGTCATGCCGGCCAAGTCTTGTGGAATATTCATTTACACGCAGAGAATACAATTTTTGAAAATTTACCACTGGTATGACTGGCTCAATAAGGTATGACTGGCTCAATAACCGAGCCCGTCATTCCAGTCATAAATTTTCAAAAATTGTATTCTCTTGGCCTGTAGATGGACATTCAATAGGTAAATATTTAAATTTTCTTGACCAAATTTGACTATTAAACTATTTGACTATTAAATTCATGTAGTGTGTAACTTATACATGTCTGATATATTGCCCTAAAGCAATTTATAAACATCGCTTGAGTAGGATGTATTTCTGTCACACGCCAGGCTACTTCTCCACCCCACTATCAAGACGCCAGGCTACTTCTCCGCCCCGCTATCAACACGTATAATAAGCTTTGATCAGCATTAAATACACATACATAAATATTAGAGGATGAACATCAATTTAAACAAACTACATTTTGGTAAACTTGTCAATTTTGAGTAGATGACAAATATATTAATAATTTATGGGGATTTCCATCCACTTGTATACATGAGTGTCTATCTATATTGGTGTCCATCCGCTTGTCAGTCTGACTTTGAGCCCCTCCATCAGTACATTTGTGTCCATCCACTTGTATGTTTACAGTACAGTTTATAAATAGATTAACATATTTCCAAAACAAAAACAGAGACATATTAGTTAGTATAATTTTGAACACGATGTAAGAAATGTTCTGTTGAATATTTTGAATGTAATTGAATACAATTATGTTCAAGATATTCAACTGTACGCTTTATTTTGTTTTGGATTTCTGAGCGGTTACTTTATCTATTTAAATACCACCCAATACATTTGCATGAAAACATGAATTTAACTATTAAGTAATACATTTAGCCATGGACAAGTGATCAGATCAGATGTAACATTCACATATATTCTTTTTAATAATTGTTAGTTGTGACGCACAAGTCAATAAGTCTGTCTGTTGGTCAGTATGTCGGTCAGTTGGTTGGTCTAATTTTGTTTACATTTCTTACAAAGCTGCCTACGTAGCAAACATAATGCATAACTTCCCCACACCATATTCTACCCAAGTAAGCCATAATTAACCCTTTGTTGGCCAAGTCTGCCAAAGCTGGACTCAGCAGTGTTTTTGAGAAATGTCCATTTGCAGGCCAACAGAATACTACTTTTGAAATATAACCACCACAATGACTGGCTCAAAATAACCGATCCAGTCATAATGACAAGAGATAAGGTTTGAAACATACGGGTCTTTTCTTGGTCTGCAAATGGACATCATACAAGAAAAAATAGTTCTGACCAATATTGACCATTAAAGATTAAACATTTTGATATACATCTATTACTCCTTATCTATCCACCACAGCCCTATAAACTCTACCCCTACCAATCCCACACCCTCCCCACCACACGCTTAATCCACCCACAGCTTTCCATATAAAAAGGGCCCCTGACATTCAGAACCATACCATTTAAATAGAGGGATCCATTTCTAGCTATGCCCCGCCCATTGCTAGCTAAGCTCTGCCCACCTTTTGACGTGAGGTGAAACTGATTTAAACGTCTGAAAGCTGAATTCCCCAAAATCCAAACCTCAAGGTAAACTGTTGAATAATTTGAAAGCAACAGCTCCCAGTCAAATCACTTTCAAAATATTCAACTGTTTGTTTACTAAATTTTTAATTAATCAAAGACGTACAATTCATACAATCACGTCACAAACTTTTTCTATTTTTATGGTGGCGTTAAACATCATTGAATGAGTGGGATATCACCAAGCATGTGACATAATTGAATGACATCAGATACTTGAGTGACAGATCGGATACCCCCTTTCTTGCCAATCACACGATGATAGATGAGGTACTAATATACATAACACACAGAAATTTCTTATTCTATTCTATGATAGCATACAATAAGAAATTGTACATCTCAAACCTGTGTCAGTTACTGCTCACTGAGGTAAAGACGTTTTTAACCACAGGCAGGTGAAATTAAATTTTCCAGATTTTGCACAATTATGTAAATTAGCTCTTTGATGTCAATATTTCAGAAATTAGGATAAAAGACAAAGCCTTTAAGGTGTACATGAAATGTATCAGGTCTATCAATTTCACATGACTTGTTCCTTAAACAATCTGTCTGGCAGGCAGCTTTGACTTTTAAAAATCTTCATGATTATTTATTAATTTCATTTTTCGCTACAAGATGCAAATAGTTTAAGTCAGTTTGTCGGTCTGTTTGATATCTTTCTTTAACATTTCTGACAAAGATGATGCTTATGTCGCAATTCGAGCGTGTCGCATATAGCATGTGTTTACCTAATTTCTTATTCAATCAGCATCTTGTAGATACATATGGGAGTATATATTGGTATTTGGTAAAATGGATAAAAAAAACAAGGATGCCAACAGAATACAGAAACACTATCATTCAAATGAGCATCCACATAATCTAATAATGGAGAGATCCATCTCTGGCTATGCCACACCCCTTTTTTATGTAAGCTCTGCCAACTTTGTATGGGTGTTGGAATCAATTTTAACACTTTGAAACCGGAATTCAGAGAATCCCAAAATGTTCATGGTAACTATAAGCTGTTGAATATTTTGAAACCAATTGGACTGGGAGCCGTTAGGCAGCAACGGCTCCCAGTCAAATTAGTTTTAACATATTCAACATAATGTTTATTAAATTGTAAATTCACCATGAAACATACAAAATCATACACCTTGAAGTTCCATGACAGACTTTTCGACTTTAGCGATGGACTAAATCACATCATTTTGATTGTGACGTCAGCCAACATTGTGACATATTTTATTATGATGTCAGATAGTGTAGTGACTGATCAGATTCCTCTATTAATTCTAGAAGGGAAACAATAATGGTTGTCATGTTAGAAACATACCAACTATAAAATAAATTCATCTTAAATTCTAAATTAAATTATCCCGTGATTTTTCATAAATCGGTTTGTATGTATAATTACTGTATTCTGCGGCTGTAGTAGTAGAAACATCCTGCCATCAGTCCTTCTTCGCTTTTGCCCAGTGTCTAAATTGGTTTCCGTCTCACTAATAAAATCATTTTTGAATTAACCTTTTAACCTTGAAATTCCTGTCTCAATTCCAAGACAGTTTTACAGGAAAGCTGTTAATATTTTGAAACTAATTTGACTGGAACCTGGTGTGATGTTCCCTACAACAAAGAATTTTTCATTTTTGATCTGTAAGGGTTAGAGTTAACACTACAGGATTATTTAATTTTAACCCTTTAATGGTAAAATACAAAATAAAACACTTGTTTAGTCAATGTCCATTTGCAGTCAAGAAGACTATTTTTGAAAATTTAAAACTGGAATGACTGGACATTCATGAAGATGACTCCAAAGACTGGTTTTGAGCATTAAAGGGTTAAAATCATTTATTTTTCGTCCATCCTTACCTCTGTCTGAGATGCTATAATCGTTGTTATGTATCCGAGTTCATATTGTTCCAGTCAGCTTACAACGTCTTTATCCTTAAATATGTCCTCAGTAGATGCGACTTATTCCATACTGGCTTCTATCGTAATAACTTGACTAGGTAAATCCCAGATCAATTGAAAGCGAAACAGCGCACATCAGTCTTTTTACACTCACATCTCTAAACCTGCAAAAAATTTAAATTTCTAATTAAATTTAAATTTGGAATAATCTCAATTAATCATCCGATGAAATAAATGTCAATGATTTGCTTAGCATCACTGCTGAGACAATTAAATTAAAATAAAGTAAAATTTAAAATAATCAAATATTAAACTAAAATATAACAAATAAAATATGTAAGCATCTCTGTTAGAATATGTAAAAATTTGACCGACAGACAAATACTTATAATAGTTGTGAGTCGCAAACTAAAACTTTTAATATAATTTACTATAATACATGTATACACTATACAATTAAAACTTCAAAATTGCCAGATAAATGAATTCAGCGTAATCCTGTAAAACCAGGGAATCAAGATTTAATATGAATGGAAAGACCTTGTCCTCGAGCTGTTACTGTTACTTGTTCTGTAAATCCCTCCTCTCTGTTCTAGGAGAACCACCAGCCGACACTAAGTTCCTAGCTGATGTAAAGTGTTGACTTTGTCGCATTGCATACTGTTCTAACACTAGACCCTAATCATTTTGATTCTGAATTCACAAAAGCTGGGCTTAAAATTTACCAAATATGAAATAATATATTTTTAAAACAATATGCCCAGCAATGGCATAAGTCAACAACAATAAGTCACAGCAATGACTTTCACTCAAGTTATTCTCAATATAATCAACACGTGATATAATGTCCAGAATGAATTATATTTCACATTTTAATGGTCAAGCTACAAAAATGGTCGCTTCACTTGTATGGATGAGTGTCTATTTGCATGACAAAAGACTATTTTTGAAAATTTATCACTGGAATGACTGGCTTGATAACCGAGCCAGTCATTCAAGTGATAAATTTTCAAAGATTGTCCTCTCATGGCTTGCAAATTGAGATTCGATAAACATATATTTGTGGGTTTTTTACCAATCTTGACCATTAAATGTCTAAGTCAATGCCACATTTAGAATTCAGTCACACCTCATTACAGTTAGTTAATACAGCCACGACCACAAGCATTAATCCATCTGCCTATACACTACAGCAGGTCATGTCAAATCCGTGAACAAGCTGTATGACCACCAGCTGGTATGACCCTGCAGAGGTCTCAAAACTGACCATTGTCAGATCATCAGAGGCTATAAGATCAAGGTTTGCCACTTATTTGAACATTTCAGCTTTGACATTATTTGGCCTTTTTCAAAATTCAGATATTTGTTAATTTGTTTGCTGTGAGAATTGCATATTATTTTGTTATTAAATTTACATTCCTTCTGAAGATATTTTTAATAGAATTGTTAATGTTTTTTATTTGAATACAATCTAAATTCTTTTCAAATGCTTTAATTTAGACTGAAGCACTGAAGTACAATTCATTTTATAATTTGGAAAATATTTTGACCCTTTCTCAATTAAACTTTATTAATAAGGTTTAATTTCCCTACAAATTTAATGGATAACTATAATCAAAATATAAGAAAACAATAAATTTAATTCTTAAACTAAATTAAATTGCAGTATCTAATCTCATTGGTTTAAACTTTAAATTCTTTTGGAAAACAATTGAATACAGATTTAGTATACAATGTCTCTTTAAAATACACTATATATCCCATAAAGAAAGGCCAGCTAGTGCATATTGTTAATATTTTTCAAACAATATCCACATAGTTAACCCATTAACGGTCAATTTTGCCCCAGAAAATCCAAAATTTTGCTCTAAAGCTCATGCCAATTTGCAGACAAAATAAGACAAATTTTAGACAACTTACGACTGGAATGACTGGCTCAATTATCGAGCCAGTCATTCAGTGGTAAATTGTCAAATATAGACCTCTCTAGAGGGTTAAATACCAGATATTAAATAAAGAAAATTTATGAAATAAAATCTGACACATTCAGAATGATTTACTAGCCACTAAAACTGTATTATCTTAGTGTGTTTATGTCAGCAGATTTATACTTAAACTTAATGTGAGTTTTATAGGCACTAAAATTATTCCTTGAACTCCATAACTTCTTCCACATTATGTCATAAATGTGCAGACTGGATTTTGAAACGAGGATAAAAATGATAACACAGAGAGCTTTACTTGTTTCATAAATGTGGCAAAATCTAAACATAACTTAGCCATGGCATCTATGACATCGTCAAGGTCTTATATGAAAGGTATTGAATAATTTGAAAATAATTGTATAGGAAGATCAGTGCTGTCACATTTGCCAGCAACATCTTTCAGTCAAATTAACTTCAGATTATTCAACAGACATGACTTAGCCATTTAACACTCAGAACGACCAAAAACAGCTTCGGCAGTGGTCTTGGAAAATGTCCATTTGCAGACCAAGAGAAGACTATTTTAAAATTTTTACCACTGGAATGACTGGCTCGATAACCGAGCCTGTTCCAGTGATAAATTTTCAAAAATGGTCTTCTCTTGGCCTGCAAATAGACATTTTCTATGAGAAAACTTTAATTTTCTTGAACAAATTTGAGGGTTAAAGGGTTTAAGCCTGTAGGCCTGTAGGCCTACTTGTCAGTTCGACCAAAACCAGCCTCTGTGATTGTCTTGAGAAATGATCATTTGCCCGCCAAGAGAAGAGTATTTTGTTTAAATTTACCACTGGAATTACTGACACAAGACAGTCATTCAGGTAGTAAATTTCCAAAAATAAAACAAATCTTTAACCCTTTAATGGCCAAAGCTGGCCAAAACCTTCCTTAGCAATGGTCTTGCAAAATGTCCATTTGCTGGCCAAAATAAAATGTTTTTCGAAAATTTCCACTTGAATGACTGGCTTGATTATTGAGCCATTATTCAACTGGTAAATTTTCAAACATAGTCTGCGCATGGCCTTCAAATGGACATTCACTGAGCAAATATTTCAATTATCTGCTCAAATTCTAACCATTAAATGGGGAAACAAATTTCTTGACAACCTTGCATTTACAAGCAAGTGATTATTCCTGTAATATATTTACTTAATTTTTAGTATTTTATACTAGAAATTCAGCCCTAATACCTCTCAATACATATAAGTTGATCACTTTAACCCTTTGAACAACAAATCCCTGAAAGAGTAAATTCTTTGTACAAAGTATATCATGTTCTGTTGAATATTTTGAAATTAATATGACTGGAAGCAGTTGCTGTCTTAGGAAGCAACGGCTTCCAGTCATATTAATTTCAAAATATTCAACAACTTTCCTGTTTGTTAGCCCTGACAGTGAGGTAGGTACACGGAATGTATTAGTGAAAGTTGTAATCATGCATTCTGAACAAAATCTCAACACACATCCCCTCAAGACTCTGTGTATCTGAGAACTATGTCACATTATTCTCTGATAAAGCTAATTTGTCTCTGTCAGAGGAAACAGGTAGTGCTGATGACAAGGACATTCCCATTGTTCAGTAATCTCTCAGGATTTGTTAGAGCTGAAGGAGCGCTGGTCATTTGCACTGACTGGTGTCATGATGAATAATACACAATGACTCAAATCAGACTTACTAACAACACTCATACTCCAGAATGTGTAATTTACCTGAAGTTTAATTTGAAAAGACGTGTATAATTGGTGTAACCTGTTGTTGGTTTGGACAGCAAAAAGTTATATACAGCAAAATCATTTTCAAAATAAATGAGACAATTTTATTTATATAATATAAATTATGAAATGTAGACTCTCATTTCAGTAGAAAAATCGTTCAGGGTGTCACCTATTATACAACTTCACATATACCCACACAAAAAGACAAAAATGACTTAAAATGGACATCTTATTTTTCCTCATACTAATCTTTCAACTACTTGACCCTTTCATGGTAAAATTTTGGTAAAAAGAATCTAAACATTTGCTCAGTAAATGTCCATTTGTGAATACCCTTTTTTGAAAATTTACCACTGGAGTGACTGGCTCATTTATCGCTTATTCAGCCAGTCATAGACCAGTGGTAAAATTTTTTAAATAATCTTCTTGACCTGAAAATGGACATTCCTCAAGTAGACTCCAAAGGGTGATTTTGTCAGACTAGACCAATGAATGGTTAATAACAATTCCCTCTCATCACCCAATCACCATCTACTTGAGTGTGTCACAGCCTAAGACATCTTATTGTCCTCAGGCTGAGCGTGGGATTGGGATGGGTGGTGGGTGGGTGGGTGGGTGGGTGGGTGGGTGGGTGTGGTAGGTGTGTAAAGAAAGCATCAGCCACAAGTAGAATTGGGGATGATTAATCTAATTAACCCTTTAACACACAAGCCGCCTAAAATGACGTCTGCAATGGTCTTGAGAAACTTTCATAATTTACAGGTCAAGAGAAAACTTTTTTTAATCTACCGCTCTTGACTGGCTTGATTATTGAAGCAGTAATTCCAGTGTTAAATTTTCAAAAATAGTCTTCTCTTAGCCTGCAAATGAGAAGACGCAAATTTTTTTACCAGATTTCAGGATTAATTGGGTTAACAGTTGCACCACCATATCATAAATACATCTTACTAACACCACTATTTAAGGAATGATGAATAAAATTTTTTAATAATTTAACTAAAATTTGGTCTTTGACTAAGGCAGCATCAACTCTCAATCAAATTAAGCTCCAGATATTGAGTATATCATAAACATAGTCTGACTGTACTGGAAGTGGTGTATGGTTAGAACTACGGGAAGTAAAGTGTTAATAAATTTAAAGCCATTTCAAAGTTAATGTCCATTTTCACCACTATTACACTTTTAAGTACAATAGATAAATGGAGTGATAATCTAACAATTAAGCTCTACAGTACATCTCAGAAATAATCTGGAGTGTGTCAGTGTGTCAAAAGAAAATTAAAACTTGACAGTTGAATATTTTGAGCTAAGGCAGCAATGGCTTCCAATCAAATTATGTTCAAAATATTCAATAGAACATTTCTTAAAAATTGTACTAACTAATGTTTCTGTTTTTGTTTTGGAAACAATTTAACTTATTTCTGAGCTGTACTGTGTCACAAATTCAGCAAAAATAAACAATTATTTACCATAATCCTTTAAACCTTGATATTCCCATTAACACTTCAACTACACATGTAAGCTGTTAAATATTTTGAAACTAATTTAACTCGAACCTGCTGCTGTTATAGAAATTATAGGCAGAAATGCCTGTTTCATTCTCAATTTGTAGATAATTACTTGCAACAGTATTTGATTCCTGTGTAATATTTTGAAAACAACTTGAATCTGAAACTTGTTGCTGCCTCAGGCAATTTCAGTCAAATTGTTCTCAAAATATTCCACAGGTGTTATTTTTACAGAAGCAGGGAACCTCTGTGAATTCAGAATTATGCCTGTTTAGTAATTTATGTCCAGACAAGAGCACAGTTGTACTTATCACTCTGGCATCGCAATACTCATTTTCTCTCTAAATAAATGTTTTGATTATAAGCGTATATATCAGAATTACAAAATTACAAGTATCTTAAGATCGAATCTTGATTGAGAATTTGTGTTTTTATATGAAGACTCTTCTACATCAAAGTGAATCATTATCAATAGGTGTCGTAGCGATTACGGGGCGTAGCTGATTCAGGTGGTCTAAGAACTATATTAAATACCTGTCAACACCGCAATGATTAATGTTTATTTAATTGATGCCTTTTAATCCATTGTCACAATCTGGACACAAGTATGAGGTTCTAGATATATGCTCCTCTGAGTTGTTATTTTAGTAATTGTACAACAGTCATTGGAAGCGGGCTATCTAGCAGATATTGGACTTGAAATGGATGTCCACTCAATAATAATCTGGATATAACTGCATGAATAACATTTCAAATTTTTTAATTTTTTTTTTGTTCGGATTAATACCAAAGATAAGGAATACTCTAGTCCAACAACAACTTTAATTTCATGTGTTAAAATTTTAGCCACTTGATGTTGATCCGATCTGGCTTGATCCGATCTGGCTTGATCTGATCTGGCTTGATCCGATCTGGCTCCTGCATTTGAAATCTGGATCCCGCCCAATAACTGGGAATTCTATATTACGTATATGGCAACAACATTTTTGCCCTAATATTTGAGCCAAAATCAGAGACACAGACACTAGTTTTTGAGATACAATTCCGGGCAGGCGGGTCTTTGTCCGCATTTATACTCAGACGGACAGAGCAAGACAGGCAATCTCGAACGCATTATGTTACGGAGTGAGGTTAATAATAAAAATGATTTTCAGAATCAATTCATCCATCCAGTCTCGCAACATTTTGATCCACTGTTAGATGTCTTCAACCTACATGTGATATTTATCAATTCACCTTTCCAGAGTATCCATCTATCATCTGACCTCGTATGACGTCATAATCAGCTCAGCTCGTGCATGATGACATCATAATCATTACGTCACAAAGGGTTCCATATCGCCGTCATCAAATCTCAAATACTCCGACACGTATGAATTGTATGTCTTTGTAATTCTTTGCTATTTAATAAACATGCTGTTGAATAGTTTGAAACTAATTTGACTGGGCGCTGTTGTTGCCTTAGGCAGCAACAGCACCCAGTCAAATTGGTTTCAAAATATTCAACAGCTTAAATGTGTACTTTTTGGGGGAAATTGATAGTCAGGGTGTTCAGAGATCGGTCGATCCCAACACAAGCGAAGTGTAGGTGGAGAAGCTTAGCTAGAGATGTACGAAGTGTAGGTGGAGAAGCTTAGCTAGAGATGTACGGGGCATAGTTAAAACTGAAAAGGTCCATTGACATCTATATCTAGTTCCTTCTTTGTTCGCATTTATACACATGAACGGAATTAAACACCTGATAGAGTGCAAATGCCTTAACCCTTTAACACTTATCAGCCATAAACAGATTCAGCAGTGGTTTTGAGAAATGTCCATTTGCAGACCAACAGAACATTTCTGAAAATTGTACCACTAAAATGACTGGCTCGGTTATCGAGCCAGTCATTCCAGTGGTAAATTTTCAAAAATAGTCTTCTCTTAGTCTGCAAATGGACATTTTTAATGAGAAAACTGAATTTTTAAAAATAAATCTGATGGTTAAAGGATTAAAAGCTTAACCCTCAAGTTGGCCAAAAATGCCTTCTGCCGTAGTCCTGAGAAATGTCCATTTGCAGACCAAGAGAAGACTCCTTTTGGAAATTTATCAGTGGAATGACTGGCTTGATTAATCAAGACAGTCATTCCTGTGATAAATTTTCAGAAATCAACTTAGCTTGGTCTCCAAATGAACAATTTCCACGAGAAAATTGAAATTTTCTTAAGCAAATTTGAGGATTGAAGTCTTAATTCAGGGGAAATGGTGATGTTATATATAAATAATATAATAAACTAAGATTTGAATCCTGGTGATTATTTTGAAAACAATCTGACTGAAAGACAGCAACAATTTTCAGACAAATTATATTACATCATCACACCAAATATTACATGCTAATTAATTTCCAGAAAGTAATAATTTGCAGAAGTAAATATTTTAATTCTGATTTAACCAGACTTAACTATTAACAATTTTCATTCTTAATTCACACACAACGCATATTTCAAAAGTGCAATATGTCAATTCGGGTTATTATATTGAAAACAATTTGTCGGAAAATTGTTGCTGTCTTTAAGTCAGATTGTTTTCAAAATAATCACCAGGATTCAAATCTTAGTTTATTTTATAGTCACATTCGGCAGAGAGAATAAAAGGGGTTAAATCAATATGCTATGGTTGCGACTTCAGAAGCTGTATCCGAAATGTAACAAATCTGACACACTGACAGACATACGAACAAACAGACTCTATAACTAAATGTGAGTCATAACTAAAAATTATGCACTTTCAGAAAGCTTCAATATCAATTCATTACAATTTCAGTTGCGATGCAGACGTAAATATAACACAAACAGCAGAAGTACCTTACAGCAGATGCACTAGACGTACGAAATGAGGTGGAATATTATATGTCTGTCAGTCTCACGGGAAGTCGTACAAATCAACGCGCTATGAAAGGCCACCACACAACAGAAGCTGACATAAGCAATGAATGCCTATTACACGCACATCACATGTAATAATATTTCCTGTTGTTCGAAAAATCAATGCTATTTATAAGCTGTCAATCATTTCATGACACAGGTTTATCTGATTTCTGTCTCCGCTTTTATTCCTGAATCAACTCGCAGAATTATTGGCATACGGCAAACAAAGACACGGAACAGCAGATACAACGACCTCGGCTAATTTGTGACTAATAAACGTAATGCATTCACTAACATTCCTACCTGGAGCGCATCATCAGCTATCTGATTACCCATTGGTCAGTTATTGAAATATTTCATCCTGAAACTCCAGAAATCTGATTTAGAGAAAGCTAAATGTTCAACAGAGCAGATATTTTGAAACCACATTGACTGAATGTTGTTGCTGCCTATGGCAGCAACAACATTCAGTCAAAGTGTTCACAAAATATCTGACAGGAATCTAAAATAGCATGTGGTTACATACAAAATGAAATGGTTTTAAGTTAATCATTCAGAATAACAGGAAACTGTAACAGACAAACCACTGACAAGGTAAACAATGATGGAACTATTGATCCATACAAGCACAACCAAAACTCCAGCAGGACCAGGCTTCTCCCTGCCATACCCTGACCCTTCCCTTGCCTTCCCTCGGTGACAATACAAAAGTTCATAATTAATTGTCCAGTGTGCTAATGAGCGCTTCCCGCCCACAATGGTGGGTCAGGGATAAAGGCACAGGTCCATGTTCTGGCCATAGTTTTCACAGGTTGGTGTTGTTCTCATGGCTAGGTGACTATACAATACAGCAGTATTTAGCAGTTTTTATGGTGATAATAAGTCCCACAAACTGACAGTACATTAGCAGTAACAATCACTTCCCATGGGTAGATAGCTCTAAACACACATAGTGTCATCTCTGTGGGTAGTAAGATTGAAAAATATTCGCCCTGAATTGCTAGAAATGCAGTTTCAATGTTTTAACATATGTATAAAATATGTTAACTAATTTGGAACCAATCAAAGTGAAATTGTTATTCTGGCAGGCAAATATTGTCAGCAAAAGTGTTTTCAAAAGAATATGAAACTAATTAAATTTTTCATTCTTAAAAACATAAAGTGGAACTTATTCCTGTCAAAAGACCTTTGATCATTTCCTGTATACTGGCATGTCCACAGCCCTACAGGAAATAACAAATTCACAGAATTAACAAGTATCTGGTCTTTGTGCACAATTATACACTCAAACTAATTATCATTTAAATTAACAGTAATTAATTGTAAGTTATATTATTCACAAATTGGTGTTATTTTTATTGTTGCCATTTTTACTCTTTAGTTTTCCATTTATTGATTTGATCTCTCTCTCTCTCTCTCTCTCTCTCCCTCTCTCCCTCTCTCCCTCCCTCCCTCCCTCCCTCCCTCCCTCCCTCCCTCTCTCTCTCTCTCTCTCTCTCTCTCTCTACTCGCCCACATATCCCATCCCACCCACCCACACACACCCATCCACAACACCAACCCACCCACCTCACTGATTCTTCCATCCATCCTTCCATCCACCCATCCAGCACCGCATCCACCCATCCACCTTCCCGCAGACACACATGCACAGAGGCACGCACGCACGCACGCACGCACGCACGAACACACAGTCATTTTGTGCGTTCATTCATTTGCTCATTGTTTCATTGCAATTGTTTATTTGTCAATCCCATGGCAGCTAACTAATTTAAAGCATCAATAAAACTATAATAAAATATAATTTTCCAGAAAATCTAGTTTTAAGTTGTCTCAGCAGATTTTTGCATTGTCATAAACTCTGAATAAACTTGTATTTTATTAAACTCATTCGCCTAAAGCGTAAAAAACAAACTTATAATTGACTAATTTCAGAGCATGAGGTCATAATTAATTGCGTAATAAATTTTTAGTTTTTTAACACTAGCTATTATCCATTGGGCGATTAGCTTTCTTCGTTTGCAAGAGGTGTTGCTCTATAAGACAGCAACAGTTTTTATAAACGCATGCTTGGCAAAATGGTCCCGAGTCCAATTTATAATATTTCACAACACGAATTGTATTCAGTTTTGTCAGGAAAAACTATTAATCTCTTAACCCTTTAACCCTTGAATTTATTTTTTTAAATTTAATTTTATCATAGAAAATATCTATTTGCAGACCTAGAGAAGACTATTTTTGAAAATTTACCACTGTAATGACTGGCTCGGTTATCGAGCCAGTCATTCGAGTGGTAAATTTTCAAAAATAGTCTTCTCTAGGTCTGCAAATGGACATTTCTCTAGACCACTGCAGAAGCCGTTTTTGGCTGATATGAGACTTAAAGGGTTAATGCTTAATCTTCCAGCGTCGCAATTTCAACATAACGATAAAGAAGAGGTGTTGAATATTTTGAAACCAATTAGACTGGAACAGGCAGCAACAGAGCTCTATTAGTCCAGTTAGGTTCCAAATATTTAACAGAATATTGTTGACCTTATAAAGAATTTGACCTTTGTAAGTGTTAAACCGTTAATATCAGATTAACCCGTTGTGCTAGTCATTACAGTGGTACGTTTGAAAAAATAATTCCCATCTGGTCTGAAAATTGATATTTTCTTTGAGGAAATTGAAATTTTTTTGCTGGAATTTGAGGGTTAACGGGTAAGAGTCATGTTAATAACTTAATATTCAAATTTCTTTTTCATTGTAACTAAATGGACACTTAAAACTTCCCGCTTAAATATCAATAAACCTTTTAACACTGAGATTTAAATCTACTTTTTATATCTCAATTAACATTTTATGATACAGATTGTAATCACAGC
The DNA here is from genome assembly GCA_034401795.1 of Chaetoderma sp. LZ-2023a. Lineage (NCBI taxonomy): Eukaryota > Metazoa > Mollusca > Caudofoveata > Chaetodermatida > Chaetodermatidae > Chaetoderma > Chaetoderma sp. LZ-2023a. The sequence goes on along the minus strand of CM067369.1, from coordinate 164,591,834 downwards.
AGCTAATTCTTCCTTAATAACACTTTAACCCACAAATTTGTTCCAGAAAATTTAAATTTTCTCATAGAAAATGTCCATTTGCAGACCAAGAGAAGACCATTTTTGAAAATATATCACTGGAATAACTGGCTCGGTTACCGAGCCAGTTATTCCAGTGATAAATTTTCAAAAAGAGTCTTCTCTTGGTCTGCAAATGGACATTTCTCAAAGCCATCGAAGATGCCATTTTGGGTGTGAAAGAGTTAAATGTTTGTGGCAAAATAAAGTAAACCACATTTACACAGGACACAGCATGGGTGGGTGCAGAAGATTAAACCATGTTAACACATAGTAGCATATAGTCTATCTACACTAAATAAGACCTGTACACTGTGGTCTTGAGAAATATCGATTTACAGTTACAGAGCCATTTGTTCAAATGAAAAATTTCTTAAAATCGTTCTCTCTTGGCTTGCAAATTATCAACATTCACTAATAAACAAGAGCGCCACGCTATTGTTTCAACTTTGGTAGGTTTGCCGTAAATGTCAAAACTTCCACAGACTAGCCGCGAGTCACAAGAGCTGATGACAGAAAGATCTGTCATCTCATACCGGAGTTATCATTCTTGAGTAACCTAAGTGAGAATGTGATTAATTTATCAAGTTCGTTACTAAATCAGTATATCAGGTTTAATCACCAAGACTATCATTTACAGAAACTGTTATTAAATTTGCGTGTCCAGCGCAAATTGAAATGCCTGATCTGGCTTTGTTGACCCGATTTCTGCAAAAGAAAACCCGAAAAAATTTAATGAATCTCTCCATTGGGACTTCTGTGTTTTGATTCATCCATTTTCGAATTTCTTTGTGAGATTGAATTTGTCAATTTTCATCTTGTCAGTTTTGAAGGATTAATTAAGGCCTATAATGATTGATGAGTACAGGCTGAGACTGCCGCCTGCTTTCCTGGCCGCCCGTCCACACGCCAGTGGGAAGGTGTCTATGGCGACAGATATGCTAATGTCTAATAGCAATTTTAATGCACGAACAATGCATATGACAGAATGCAAAAAGCACAAAAACGTGTACAAATGCTAAAAGCATGAAATCGCAAGAAAGGTTATGCATTTTCATTTTTCCGATGGTGTGTCAAATAGCCAAATGCGTGAACCGGATCAGTAACGCCTAGTATTCAAAACTTTATATGGCAAAGGACATCAGTCAGAGTGTTTTCAGGAATAATTGCTGCAAATGTTATGTAGTTTTAATAATTACAGATCCCTGAAAGCATGTCTGTCAAAGTTTTCCGATAAAAAAAATATTTCTATCTGAAAATAAATATGCACGAATAAGCCATTTAGTCGCAATCACTTGGCACTCAGTTGCCTAAATCATAGACTAGAATATGACTGGTTACATCTACTAGGAAAACTGGTTTAAGAAGATAAAAGTCAATAGGTGTAAATATTATGAAATGTTCTAGTTAACTCCTTGCTCCAGGTAAGATAAATTTGATCAAATTATTTGATATTTATACCCATTAATAGTCAAATTTGTTAAAGAAAGTTAAATTTTCTCATTAAAAATGTCCATATGCAAACCACAAGATTATTTTGATAATTTACCATTGGCATGACTGGCTCGTTTATCGAGCCAGTCATTCCTGTGGTAAAAGTTTTAAAATAGTATTTTCTTAATCTGCAAATTGACATTTCTTGAAACCATTTGGCACTGTTAGGCATTTTTTCTATCGACTTGTAGATTAATGGGTTACCCTGTATTCCTCGGAAAATCTAGAATCCTGATCGAGACAATTAGAATGCTGTGTATGGTGTTATACAGACTGTATTATTGGTTCCATTGGGAAAAGTCACTTTTGAGGCAGACACAAATGCTAGTCTCCCGACACTTGGTCAGAATGACATGATTCTTATTTGGCCTGTAGTTTAGTCACAGTCTGGGGGCCAGTTAGACATCAACTGAACTATATGTATACTTATGTGTGAATACTATGAATGTAACTATCGGTTTCTACTGCCTACAATGGATGGATTTGGTTGTCACTCAAATATCTGATGTAATAACCAAATGTCACTTGCTCGCTGACATGTTACATTCAAAATTGGCGTAGCTTGATCACGAAAACCGAAAAGACTGTCACGAAGTGTAGATATTGCATGCCATTGAAGAATTTACAATTTAATAAGCAGTTTGTTGACTATTTTGAAACTAATTTTACTGGACAGCCTCCAGTTAAATTAGTTTTAAAATATTCAACTTCTTACCTGTATAGCATAATCTCGAAAATCTAAATTTCAAAGTTTAATGTCGATTTCAACACAAACGTAAAGCTGGATGGAGCTTAGCTAGAAATAAGCTGGGCATTAAAAATTGATCCCTCTAGATACTGTAGAAATTCTTAAAAGGCTATAGGTTTGATAGTTGAGATTATAATGGACCATTCCATTTTTAGCTATGCTCTGCCCATCTCTAACTAAGCTCCATCCACACCTTGCTCATGTTGGGATCAATCCATCTCTGAATACCCTGACTATCAATTTTCAGAAAACTACACAGGTAAGATACTAACTAATTTGGAACTAATTTGACAGGGCGCTGTTGCTGCCATGCAGTTCCAAAATATTCAACAACATGTTTATTAAATAGTAAAGAAATACAATTCATACAATGTGTCAAACTATTAAGAGTTAAAGACGGGCCAAATAGAATCATTCATGGCGTAATAATTATGACATCATCCTACACGCCGCTTAGCAGATTATGATGTCATATGACAAATAGGTACTCTGGAAAGGGGAATTAACCCTCATTTTCATGATGCAAATAGGAGATGTCTATAGAATTATTTTGGCCAGATCTGGCAAATGACTATCATGAAAAAAAAATTATTGCGATACTTTTTGAAGATGCGTGGAACAGACAAGGACAGACGCTGGATGCCAGTTATTAATCTGATATCACGCCGAGAATTCATAACATAAATCTTGACCAAAAAAGAGTCAGTTTTAATAATTTAAAATACATCATTACAAGGTATAATACATCCAGGTATGATAAATCAAACATCTTAAAAAGACAGTGGTGAGAAAGAATATGAGTCACACCCAAAAACTGCAAAGAAGGTAGGCCTATAAATAATTTTACACATAATTCAACCCCTTAATGGGCCGGCCGGACAAAACCAGCCTTTGCATTGGTATTGAGAAATGTCTATTTGCTGGCTATGAAAACAATTTTTTAGAATTTACTACTGGAATGACTGACTCGATAACCAAGCCAGTCATTCCAGTAGTAAATTTTCAAAAATAATTTACTTTTGGCCTGTAAATGGACATTCAAAAAGCAAAAAGAATAAAGGACTAACCATATCATTCTCTAAGATATCCTCAGCGCTATTTACTAAATGCAATAGGTTAACAATTATTGTTTATTTTGAAAACAATTTGACTTGAATGCTGTTGCTGCCTCAGGCAGGGTTTCACAATCTGCAACCGGTTTCACATATATCTCCATTGAAGTACATGTAGCTTTTATGATTTTAAATTCAGAATGAAAATCCTTAACTCTTTAACATTCAAAATAAGCTCAAAACGTCTTCTGCAGTGGTCCTGGGAAATGTCCATTTGCAGACCCAGAGTAGACCATTTGGAAATTTTATCAATAGAATGACTGATAAATTTTTCAAAGATAATCTTCTCTTGGTATACATTTGGAGATGTTCTACAAGAAAATTACTTTCTTAAACAAATTTGAGGATTATGAGGTCAATATATGAGATGATATATGACTGAGAAAGTGGATTCAGGACCAAAGCACAAACATTAACCATTACAGCGACAAATCCCTGGAAACATAAATATTTTACAATAATAATAGCATATTTTGTTTGAATATTTTGAAATTAATACGACTGGAAGTCCTTGCTGCCTAAGGCAGCAAGGACGTCAAGTCATATAAATTTCAAAATATCCAAAAGCTTTATACAGTTTGTTTGATCTGAGGTTGAGATACTGGAATTTATCGGTGAAAGGAGTTAATTGTCGCTATAATGCTACTTCACAATTGAATTATTCACATAAATCAGGTGATTCTGACACAGGTGATCCACAGGTGATCGATGTCCATTTAACAAAATTTCAAACAAAGTGACAAGATTTACGACAAGAAACAAACGCTTTGTATTGCCCTGAAAAAACATCACTCTTACATTCTGAATGAAAATTAAAATCTAACATTTCTTAACATAGGTGACATAGCAATTATATCCGATACTGTTGTCAAACTAAACACCCATCAGATTATTTTGAAAGCAATTTGCTTAGAAATTATTTATGTCTTTACATAGACAACAGAGATTTTTTTACTTTTATTCAGCCCACTTGAAATCAGTCTTCTGGGAATCTAGAATGAAAAGTGTTATTACAATTTTCATCTTCAAATCTGTGTCAACAATTCAGAGGATGAAAAAGAGCGTCAAACATCTTTTATTTAAAAACACACATTTCATTTCAACTAATCCTCGATCACAAGTTTCCTCACTCGGCTAAAAATACTCTGTTAAATCATAATATAAATTACCTCCCTTTTAATTCGATAAGATTTTTTTAGGGCCTTTAACCATCCCTCAAATTCATTTAAGAAAGTTTTCATTTTCCCATAGAAAAATGTCAATTTGCAGACTAAGAAACACATCATTTTTGAAAATTTACTACTGGAATGAGTGGCTCGATATTCGAGCCAACAATCCCAATTGTACATTAAACAAATATATATTCTCTTGGTCTGCAAAAGGACATTTTTCAAGACAACTACAGATGTTTTTGGCCAATTTGGCCAATTTGAGTGTTAAATGGTTAATGATCAAGCCAGCCTAACGTGGTTTCTGCAGTAGTCATGAGGCATATACGGCCATTACAAGGCCAAGATTTTAAGGACTATTTTTTTTAATTTAGTTGCCTGAATAACAGGCTTGATAAGTGAGCCAGTAATTCCAATGGTAAATTTTCAAAAATAGTCCTCCAGTGGGCCTTAACAAATGGACATTCAGTAAGCCAAAAACCCAATTTTCTTGACAAATCCTGTCCATTATAAGGTTAATCTTTCAGATTTCCTTTTGACATCTGTTATCAAATTTGTGTACGGATAATTGTTGAAGTATGAAGCGCATCAGATGTCGTCATTTTTACCACTTTGTGCCAGAAATCACACCACCATACCTAACTTATTAAATATTTAGAAACTAATTTGACTGGAAACTGTTGCTGCCTCAGGCAGCAACAGCTTCCAGTCATATTAGTTTCAAAATATACAACAGCATATCTCTTATGTCATAACAAACCTCATATCGGTCGGTGTAGTTTCAAGGGTTACGGAAAAAAAATGATCACAACAATGCATCTTCAACGTGAGTGCGTTGGAGGTGCGGGTGCTGAGGAATTAATTAACTCAAATATAAATGAATTAAACCATTCATTGATTCCAGGAACTATCAGCATTTATTATTGAATTATATCTTCACAGCTATTTCGGGTGAAACGCACATCAAAAACGTAAAAACAGATCTTAGTGTTAACCATCTAAAACAGCAATAGCTTTCAGCAACAGCAATAAAAACACGTGTTCTTTTCAACCACTTTTATAAAATGTCTGCTTTTCATTCAGGTGGCGGCAAACATGCATTGAAGATTGAACACGTGTTGATAAAAAAAAGCGTCAAAGATGAGAGTTTGAGGAAGATGAAATGAAAAGCATGGAATCTGGATTAGAATCCAGGAACATTTTTTTCATACCAGATGTTGATTAAGAACATAAGAGGCATGTGCGTTGCATGGCGAAATGATCTTTAATGTTTTTACGGACATGCGAAGACTATGTTCATTGTTGATGTTGTTTGATAATGTCCACAATACTACATCAGCCTTCCATGTATATATCCCATTGTAATACATAATGATAGCTTAATGGAGGAATACAGCTTTAGCTATGCCACCCCCATCTGTAGCTAAACTCCACCGACGCTTCACCCGTGTTGAGATCGATCAATCCCTGAACTCCCTCTGACCATCAATTTCCAGAAAACTGTACAGATAAGCTGTTGAATATTTTGAAACAAATTTGATTGGGTACTGTTGCTGCCGTAGCCCAGTTAAATTAGTTTCAAAATATTCAACAGAATGTTTATTAAATAGTAAAGCCATATATTTCATACATGGACGCTTAGTGCGTCATCAAATTAGTGATTGAACTTATCAGTGTCATTCATAAAGTAATTGATTATGATGTCAACCAACCTACACGCCACGTAGTTGATCATGACGTCATACAATTGATGGATAAACTGGAATCCACCATTGTGTTAAGTAACAAAAAAATAACTAGGATCTGGCATTTGAAGTGCTGAATCTGGCACGTTATTAAGTTTAACCCTCTGCTGGCAAAATTTTTAATTTTCCAATAAAATTAATATATGAACAGGTGTAAATTTTTCAGCAAATTTGGTGGGAGATGGTGCTGTCATAGACACCAACATCTTTCAGCAAAATTGTTGAAAAATGTACACCAGCTTCTTTGCTATTGACATGTAGTAAAATATAGAATATTGACATCAGAGTGTTAAAGGTTAACAAGTACTGTATTCATCGCTGTTCTGTTCATATTTCAGTAGCCATAAGCGGTACTTTTACAAATTTAACGCTGATCTAATGGGAAACTTAAGTGTATATCACACGAAAAACAGGCTTATTTTAACCCTTTAAAAGACAAGCCGGCCAAAACCATCCTTTGCCGTGTTCTTGAGAAATGTCCAATTACAGACCAATCGAAAACTATTTTTGAAAATTTACCACTGGAATAACTGGCTCAAAAAGCGAGCCCAAGTCATTCCAGTGCAAAAATAGCCTTCTGTTGTCCGTCCTTCAAATGGACAATAACTAAGCAGAACTTTAAATTTTAACAATAAATAGTGACCATTAAAGGGTTAATAAATAGTATCCTTTGTATCTTTAGATGAACACATGTATTTTGTGAAATAAATATTGTAAAAACACTACTGATTATAATTAACACTTGATTATTCAACTTTATAATTTCCTCATCGAAAATGTCCATATATGCAGACCAAGTGATGATGATTTTCTCAAATTTATAACCGGAATGATTGGCTCAGTTAACGAACCAGTCATTCCAGTGGTGCATTTTCAAAAATCGACTTCAATTGGTCTTGCAAATAGTCATTTCTCAAGACCACTGTAAAAGTAATTTTTGGCCAGCTTGAATGCTAAAGGGTAAATGGTAGAAATAATGTGACTCCTATTAGCCTCACATTCAGTACCAAGTACATAACTGTAAATTAGTTTTCCCTTTAATGCTCAGATATGACCAAAAAAATCAAGATCTTTTCTTATTGAATATCCATTTGCAGGCCATGTGAGGAATATTTTTGAAAATTTACCACTGGAATGACTGGCTCGGTTATCGAGCCAGTCATTCCAGTGGTAAATTTTCAAAAATTGTCTTCCGTTGGCCTGTAAACAAAAATTCCTCAAGACCGCTGCAGAGGCCGTTTTTTGTCCGGCTTGACCATTTACTGGTTAAGCAATAATAATTCTCAGAATTTACAAAAGCATTCTACATCCATTATGCACATGACAACATGAAACATCAAAGAGCCTGGCTGCTGCTCATGGCTGGTCAGATAATGGTTATTGCAGTATAATGGCCATTTGTATCCCCCACCATGTGAGTTATGGTCACCTAGTGCACATTGTGGATAACAATCAGTACTTAAAGGTCATTAAGCACACATAAAGCGGACTACACAATATGGAGGTGGCCAGTTAATCTGGCTGGATGCATGTTTTATGGATGTTGGCATCCATGTTCTGATATGCAATGTGACTAACAGTAGCTCTATTGCCTAGAGAAGTGGTACATAGAGTCAACAGCACCATCATCACCACACTAACCATCAGCAACGCAAAGAAGGTGATCACCATCACCACTTGTTGCCACCACCAGCACCACCTCCACCATCACAACTTGTTGCTGCTGCCACCACGACCAAAACCACCATCCCCACCACCACCACCACCACCACCACCACCACCACCACCACCACCACCACCAGTTGTTGGCACCACCACTACCAGTTGTTGGCACCACCACTAGTTGTTGCTACCACAACCGCCACCAGTAGCAGAAGGTCTGCCACCTGGCCAGCACTGGTTGCCACCACCACTAGCAGCACCAGCACCATGATCATCGGCCACAAGTGACAGTACTTAGCAATACGTACAAAAATTAGATTTGCAAAGGGAAATGTTGTTACTAAGCTATATATGACAAGTCTGTCACGCTAGAACATAAAGAGTATTCATGATAGAATGGTTTTATCAACGGAAATCACATCATAAGCATCAAAGTGAATATTAAGCATAAGCTTTTAGCAAATAAAGCGTGTGATTTTACCATTTAACCTTCAAATTTGTTCTAGAATATTTCAGTTTTGTTCATTTGCAGACCAAGAGAGGACTATTTTAGACAATTTACCACTGGAATGACTGGCTCGGTTATCGAGCCAGTCATTGCAGTGGTAAATTATCTAAAATAGGCCTTCTTTTGGTCTGCAAATGGACGTTTTCCAAGACAACTGCAGGAGTTGTTTTTGTCCGGCTTGAATTTAAAGGGGGTAATGCTCAAGATGTGTCAAGAAAATTTGAGGCAATTGCTTAGTGAATGTTCATTTGTGAGCCGAGAGAAGAATATTTCTGAAAATTTATCACTGGAATAACTGGCTCGCTCATTGAGCCAGGTACTCTATTTATAAATTTTCAAAAATATTCATCTCTCGGCCTGCAAATGGGCATTTTTCAAAACCATTACAATCGGTCAGATTTTGACAATTTTACCAGTACACGGGTTAAACATCAACTGAGTGTGAATTTTCTTATTATGTAATGGCACAACATCAATTTATACAGGATAACAAGATATTTTATTTGTAGACACATTTTCTATTTAGTTTAGCTTATGCAACCAGTGCAATGCAACTCAACTCATTGCCCTATCAGTACGTTAACTCAGAGTAAGCAATTTAGCGTCTGAGTGGGTTCATATTGATTGTACCCCTGATCAGACACGGAAAATTCATGTTAACCACAGGTTGACAGATACACGGTTTAACCCTTTCACCGACAAATCCCTGAAAAAGTTATGATAAAAAACTAATTTTCTTGAATATTTTGAAATTGATTTGACTGGAAGCCACTGCTGCCTACGGCAGCAATGGCTTCCAGTCAAATTAATTTCAAAATATTCAACAGTTTTCCGTTATGGTTGCGCTGAAAATGTGATACAAGGAATTCATCGGAGAAAGTGTTACGGCTTTTAAATACGCAATAAATTTATGGCATCATAAATAATATGTATTAGATTATATTAGGCCACCGTTTCTTTTTCTTTCTAATAATCTAACTGGAAATTATTGCTACCTTAAACCAAATTATTGAAGATTTACTTCATCTTAACCCGCATTTCTGTTGTAGAATTCGGAATGAAACTTGTTAATAAATATGTAAATTTCTAAGAATCCGGGTGAGTTCTGAGTGCAACAAGGAATGTATAGTGTGATTAAATTCAGAACACAATGGCCATGTGACGCGCATCTCTTTGATATAAAAGTGCATGATTTGACAGATTTAGTCTGGAGTTAATTGTGTCTAGCTTCCATTTTCAGGTCCAGTAAGCGAATAACAGACATACACTGATTACGTCCGGCATGGAATGAGTTAATTCTTTTTGCATGTCTTCAATAAGGTTTTACCCTTTAATGGTCAAGTCGGCTATTGTAGTGGTCTTGTCAAATGTCTATTTTCAGGCCAAGAGAAGACTATTTTTGGAAATTTTCCACTGGAATGACAAGCCTGGAAATAAGGTGCCTGTCAAGGACGTTGTCAGGCACCAAACTATCAAATGACAGGCACAGTCTTGCCGGTTACTGACATTTTGTCAGGTACAGATTTAAACAGTCCCAGCAGTTGCAGTGTGCAATAAAAGAGTCTGCATACAAGTGTTGACAAAGCCATAAAATATTAATCTACCTAAGGTGTATCATGATCATATAACACATGTTTAGTTGCTTTTTGACACGTTTCCAATAAGTTCAAGTAAAGCGCGCTGTAAAGTAGAATAGTGTTGACAGGCAGCAAATTTTGGATGTCTGGTACCAAGTAGCTGGTGCCTTACAAAGTGTTGGACACTATTGAAAAAGTTATTTCCAGGCATGAATGACTGGCTCAGTAACTGACTGAGCCAGTCATTCCAGTGGTAGTTTCAAAAATAGCTTTCTCTTGCCCGTCAAATTGTCGTTCAATAAGCAAATATTCTGATTTTGTTAACAAAATTTGACCATTAAAGGGGTAATAATGGTTAAGCCATCAAAGCTCACCTTTGCAGTGCTCCTTGGCTAAGATTTTTTAACTTTTACCTCTAGACCTGGTAATGGACATTAAATAAGCAAAACACTGGCTTTTCTTGACCAATTTTGAAGATAACAGCGATAGATATCTGCATCAAGTATAATGGAGGATTCCAGTTTATCTATCAATCATATGAGGTCATAATCTACTACATAACATGTAGGATGATGTCATAATCAATGACATCATGAATGACATAGCTAAATTTTCCCTGAACGCTTAATTGATGACTGACTTAGAGATGGGCAGGGCATAGCTAAAACTGGATCCTCCATTCAATTGGAATTAGAAGTGTCCAGAGCGCTGAAATAACATACATTAGTGTACTCTATCTCTCACCTACATCATATTTATGCCACAACTCCGAAGCCTGGCTGGCGTAATGAGATGATTTGAAATCATCCTTTATATGCATATCTATATTAACCTTTTAACCATCGAATTTGTTTTAAGGAATCATATTTTCTCATTGAAAATGTCCATTTGCAGACTAAGAGAAGACTATTTTTGAAAATGTACCACTGGAATGACTGGCTTGGCTATCGAGCGAGTCATTCCAGTGGCACATTTTCAAAAATAGTCTCTCATGGTCTGCAAATGGACATTTTTCAAGACTCCTGCTGAAGTCAGTTTTGGCTGATGAGTGTTAAAGGGTTAATTAACCCTATAATGACCAAGTAAAGTAAAAAGGGCTTCCGCATTGGTCATGAAAAATCTAAATTTACTTGCCGAGAGAATATTTGAGAAGACTTTCCACTAAAATTCAGTTGTAAAGCATAAAACATAGTCATCTCTTGGTCTGCCAATGGACATTCGATAACCAAATATCTAGATATTCTTACCAAATTTTGACTGTTATAGAGTTAAAGAATTACTGGCACTAATTTACAACTTCTTCCACTAAGTGTCTGACCCGCAGGGGATACAGAATCTACAGTACTTATAGCATATATATAAACTATACAGTTCTTTCACTTCAATACCCATAGCAATTATGAGCATTCTCAGAATGACAATTACACTGATGGACCGCAGTCCAGTCATCATGCCCAAGGGGAGAGTTCTGGGAGAGTTCTGGCTAATGAGGGTAGTTTGAGTTTCATATATAAGTTCCTAATAGGTGACAGTTTTGTACCCAGGATAGATGTAATTCAAGTGATTGCAGGCATATATAAATATTGATTAACCCGTTCACTCATGAATTCCGTATATCTCATTTTCAAGGCACACTAAGAAAAATTGTTGAATATTTTGAAATTAATTTGACTAGATGCTGTTGCTACCTTAGGCAGCAACAGCATCCAGTCAAATTAAATTCAAAATATTGAACAGTTTTACATCGCCAGAAATATACTTTTTCCATGACCTGTCAGTGAAAGGGTTGTCACATTTAATTCGGTATGTTATTATATATAATTATGTCATTTCAAAATTCTTGTCTTAACGTGACATGGATTATTTGTCATCTACATGATTCCTATCCTTTTACCATTAATTATAGCCTGGTTAGACCTCATCCGATTCTTTGTTCTTTACACATTCTTAAACACAAGCTGGGCAAAAACGGCTTCAGCAGTGGTCTTGAGAAATATCCATTTGCAGACCAAGAAAAGCCTATTTTTGAAATGAGCCAGTTATTCCAGTGATACATTTTTTTTAATCCTCTTCTCTTGGTCAGCAAATGGACATTTTCTATGACGAAATTGAAATTTTCTTGACCAAATTTTACGGTAAAACGGTTAATCTATGGTGAACAGAAAGGGGATGTGTAAGAAAGCTTTCAGTTACCAGCTTCAGAAGGCAGAATGCTGCTATAAATATTCACTCATGTTGAATAAAATATTCATGATTCTCTTGTCAGTGGCACTCACAGCCTCAGTATTAACCAACGCTAATTACGTCGAGAATGACCCCTCAAATTACTTCATTGGACATTTCCGCTAATCCCAACAGAAGCCTAAATCTAATTTATATGCATGCCAGTTATGATAATTGAACGATTAGTTATCTTTGCCTAAGCAGTCCATCCTTTGAGCTTAACAAAGTGCCTGTCATGGTCAGATGCACAGACTGGGTTCAAAAATTCCAATACTGATACTCCCCATCGGCAAACATGACATCATCCACAGCCCTGAGGCCTGTATCAGTGACTCTGGGTTTATGGCAATATTTGCCGATATTCTGTTGATTTTAATATCAGACTTAACCCTCTAACAACACTCAAACTGGCCAAAAATGTTTTCTCTAGTGCTCTTGAGAAATGTCTATTTGCAGACCAAAAGAATATTATTTTTGAAAATTTACCACTGGAATGACTGGCTCGATAGCCGAGCCAGTCATTCCAGTGATAAATTTTCAAAAATAATCTCTTGGTCTGTAAATGGATATGTTCTTTGAGAAAGTTAAAATTTTCTTGAACAAATTGAGGGTTAAATGGTTAACTGGATAGGATTTAAACAACCTTTATGAAGCCAGTCATACAGAGGTTAATCGGCGAAGCTATGTACATTTCAAGCGATCCAAAGATGTCTATCGTATTCTTTCACAAAGTCCCGGTATCAGTGTGCCATATTTGTCATCCCTTTTTATTTGCTAAAACAATCATAAATATTTGTTGAATTTTAACCCTAAAGAAAATAGCATTTGAAAATTTCCTTCAAGAAACGGAGAAAAAAAATCTCAGCATATTTTTACCCGTCGACAGTGTTCTTACGCCTAAAGTGAAATATAACATATGAAGGAACGATCACATTTTCTTTATAACTACCAATGAATTAATCGATTGTTTCATAAAAGTATATTAAATCGTTTAATTAAATGATTGGCTTTTTAAGGAACCAATCATGGCAGTGAAATTGCATGTGTGAACGGACATTCAGTACAGTTCATAAATAGATTTACATGTTTCCAAAACGAAAACAGAAACATGTCAGCTAGTACAATTTTGAACATGCTGTAAGAAATGTTCTGTTATTTTGGACTTAATTTGATTGGAAGTCATTGCTGCCTTAGGCACATTGTTGCCTTGGCTTCCAATCAAACTATGTTCAAAATATTCAACAAAATTTTATTTTATTTTGGAAATATTAAGTTATTTCTCAGCTATACTACATAGCAACGAGCTAAAGTGAAATGCTAGACCATTAAATCTATGATACATTTTGTAGCTAATATTCTACATTATAACTAAAATTCTAGACAGAATTAATACAATAACGCTACCATAATGAATGAACTTTTGGGAAAGTTATCACATCTGACCCAAAACTAATTAATTATCCATTTTCTGCCAGAGAAAATCTAAATTGATTGGATGTCACATCGGGATAGAAGACTGTAATCCAACCATCTGGCCAGAAAATAATGTTATTATTTCTACGTGGCTTATTACAGAGGTTTGGCAGGACCTAAAGGCTGCTGTGCCGAAAATTGGGGAAAATATGGAAATCTCACACAAAAATCAGAAAGTGTAATGTCACAATTTTCATCATTTCCGCAACTCTTAGTTTGCGTAATAATTAGTGTAATTGTGTGTATAGGTCCGTGTGTGGCGGCATTGTGTCCCACTAACAGAGGTGTCAATCACAGCTGAGAATCATAGAATGTGCACAATAGGGTGGGGTCGACACGCTCAGCACATCGAATTCCCAGCACCTCCCAGAATTCCCAGTTCTCTACAGCGTGATCAGCATGTCTGTGTTTCATCGTGTGAGTCACTGATTGCACCACGCGGCTCACTACAGGGGGTTGCCGATTGCTGAAACACACGCAAATCGCCTTCGTCTTTTTAAAACTGAGGAAAAATTGTAGCTAGTGTTTCATTATAGTGTCAAAATCGTAGAAATGTGACAATTATACAACTGCAGATGGATCTTCTGAATACAATAGAGAGGCATGGTGCTACGATGTCATCGTCGTCAAGTGTGTAGAATTAGCCGAGAGAGTGACTGATCGCAGACGATCCTTGAGACAAATGCCAGGTAGACAATACAGCACACCCTTCTGCAGCCGTCTCTCAGGCTCTTCACGTGACACAGGGAACAATCAACGCTGATGAGAAGTTAGAGACAGAAAGCCATCAAACATCTATGGATAAGATCTTTCCTCTTTCAAATTAGCCTCACCACCCATATTCCTTCGCACCAGCATTCATGACAACCGATCTGCCGCCTCACTTCATAAAAATCACATTCTATTTTCATACACTATGCCAGCTTTTACTGATCATTACATCGGCCTCCAGACCATAATGCCTTGACAACAACAACCTTGTATGGGAACTTTTCAGTGACCTGGTCCCAGCACCACAGAGCAATTCAGACCCGATTATTACTCTCTGAGCCCCATTAACATTTATCACTGAGTAAATTGCAAAAATCTCCTCTATTAGTTTTAGTTTCACTATGAGTTGATCAGGCGTACTGCATTTTATGTTAGTGGATATAATAAAGTTTTCGATTAACCGCTTAACCCTTTCACCAATGAATTCCCTATATCTCATTTTCAATGCTAACATACAGGAAAACTGTTGAATATTTTGAAACCAATTTGACTGGAAGACGTTGCTGCCTAAGGCAGCAATGGCTTCCAGTTAAATTAATCTCAAAATATCTAACAGAATAACTTTTATATCGTAAAGAATTTACTTTTTCCGGGAATTGTCGTTGAAAGCCTTAACACTCTCAGACCAAAAAATTACAAATCCTTTATAATATATAAAATATTTGGTTGCAAATTCTGAAGGCAATTTGACTGGAAGCTGTTGCCAACAGCTTCCAGTCAAATTACTTTCAAAATATTCAACAGCGTTCCTGCATATTTATTTTGAAATAGAGACGATGGAATTTCAAGCTTTAAAGGGTTAGGCATAGATGAGCTTGTCTAATAAAGTATGACACAAAGTTGTCAGATAAATAAATTTGAGCAAAACTTCATTTTTCATACATCATTAGTTTTGTAGTAATAATCTTTTAACTGTCTGTCACTGCTGCAAGCCACCAGATAATAATTTCAATTGGCAATAACTCTGGACCTGCTGAATATTTTGAAAACAGTTTGACTAAATTTTGTTGGTGTCTTAGTCACCAACAACTCTCAGTCAAGTTGTTTTCAAAATATTCAGCTTGGAAAATGTAGTCTGCAGAAATTCAGCAGGAAGACAGTTAACGATTTATATGGCATATATATATACAGATTGAGATGGCTCTCAGAATTTATATATAACCAGTTAAATTACACTTTTTAACTTTTGAAAAAGATTTAACTAATGACTGTCATTTCTGTCATAAGTCATTTAACCATAACAATTGGTAAAAAATCTAACTTCGGTTAGTGAATGTCCATCTGCAGGCCAAAAGAATATTTTGGATAATTTACCAATAGAATATCTCGTGTGGTTATCGAGCCAGTCATTCTCGTGAAAAATTCTCAAAAAATAGTCTTCTCTTGGTTTGAAAATAGACATTTTTATGAGAAAATTTAACTTTTCTTTGACAAATTTCAGGGTTAAAGGTTTAAAGGTCATCCATCAATCAAGTGATCCATTTCTACATATGCCACACCCACTTTATACACTTGTTGGAATCGATTTGAAACTTTAAAACCCGAATCTAAATTTCAAGGTAACTATATAGGTAAGATGTTGAATATTTTGAAACTAATTTGACTGTGGGCTTATTGCTGCCTAAGGCATCAACAGCTCACTAGCCAAATTACTTTCAAATTATTTAACAGAATGTTTATTAAATTGTACACTGATTAAAGACATACACTTTTGTGACAGAATTTTCGATTTTCCTGAAAGAGCTACATTTTTTATTATGACATCTGACAGCTAACATACGACATACTTCATCATGAAGTCAGACACCTGAGTGGCAGATCAGATCCCACTATAACCAAGGCAGTCATTCGAGTGACAATGTTTCTACAAAGTCTTCTCTTGGCCTGAAAATGGACACTGATTTAACAAAAAAAAATCTTTTTTCCTGACCATTAACTGTCTGACTGCCGAGTTTTGGCAGACGATATATTCCAAGGGTTATATCCCTAGACCAGCTAAATATTTTGAAAACAATTTGACTGAAAGTTGTTGGTGGCTATGACACCAACAACTTTCAGTCAAATTGTTTTCAAAATATTCCTTAAGTCAGGAGATTTTGCACATTGAAATTATTGTCTGGTGGTTTGTAGCAGAGAGACAGCTAAACATTTAAAACAAGCTCTGATGTGGTCTTGAGAGATATCCATCTACAGGAAAAGAGAAAGCGAGTTTTGAAAATTGTAACGAAAAAAAAAAAATTGCTTCCTTTTTGGCCGCCAAATGGCCATTCCCGCAGCTAAAAAGATAAATTTTCCTGAAAAATCGTTACCATAAAGGGTTTAGTTGCGTTGTGCACACTGAGGTACTCTTGGTATGAGAGGGGTTAAAATGCCTATACAATAACTAGACTAGAAGGTGTGCTTGTCGAAAATATGCATTATTTCACCACATAAAATGACCATTAAACTGTCATAAAATTTTTATGTAATGTTACGGTACTAAAAACGTGCAAAAGCTAATGTGAATTAGACTTTTAATTACCTGTACTCTTCTCCATTACAGCTCAGAAATAATTTAACATGTTTACAAAACAAAAACAGAAACAAGTTAGTTAGTAAGAAATATTCTGATGAATATTTTGAACAAAATTGGATTGGAAGACTTAACCCTTTTACCCCTCGAATTTATTCAAATTTCAATTTTCTCATAGAAAATGTAAATTTGCAGACAAAGAGAAAACTATTTTTGAAAAGTCTTCTCTTGGTCTGCAAATGGACATTTCTCAAAAGCTGTTTTTGGCTGATTTGAGTGTTAAAGGTTAAGCAGCAATGACTTCCGATCCAATCATTTCCAAAATATTCAACAGTACTTTTTATTTTGCTATGGAAACATGTCAATTTATTTCTGAGCTGTAATGTAGGTAGAACATGGACTGTGGCAGTCATATATACTTGTAGTAACAGAGATTTAAACTCTTTAAGTCATTAGGGTCTCAACATACAAGAATATTTAACAGTATACTAAAATTAATTGTTAAAGATCACGAACTACAAGCTCCCTTGAGCCATGCACAGTAACACTGTAGCACGCAAGCATGCACCCACATAAATGTCAATACAAACATATAGGTATGACTGTGCGTGCGTGCGTGCGTGCGTGCGTGCGTGCGTGCGTGCGTGCGTGCGTGCGTGCGTGCGTGCGTGCGTGCGTGCGTGCGTGCGTGCGTGCGTGCGTGCGTGCGTGCGTACGTAGGCTTGCACGATATTGTCCTAGGCGGTATCGCGATATATCGTGGTGAAAGAAATCGCGATATTTCGATATATCATACAGCCTATTTTAAAGGTATATGAATTCACAGGGTGAATTGGTCTTGGGTTGAGTTGGACTGCATGGTGTGGGTTATGTAGCCGTATCGGTTTTGCTCCGAGTTTTCATATCAGATTTAGCCGGATGAGTTCTAATTGGTAAATTTCAAAAAAACTTGAAATCCAGTCGCCAAGATGCTTAAACTAAGACCGATCGTTAATAACACGAAAATAGGACACAATTAATAATTTCTTGCCGCCTTACCCATTGGCTTAATGTAATCCATCATTGCGGGAGTGAAATTATTATATTGGACAACCTAAATATTGTGTACTCTGTTAAAATCATGGTTTATTACATGAAAATGAATCCTAAAATTTGGCATTTCATCTCGTCTTTGTAAAAATATACAAATCACGTGATATTAGGAATGTACTTTAGATCCATAGACATCTAATGTTTAGATCTGCTCCGAATTTACCGAGTACCCGGTTAATAATAATAGTTAGCATTCAGAAACATCTCGGATAGTTCACCTTGCTCGCTAAAGCGTGTATATCATCTCATTTAGCTATCACATTTGTGAACGCACCACCCTCGCCTCCAAAACCAGGAAAGCGAGCAATATCACGTGATTTATATATTTTACTAATAATAGTTAGCCTTCAGAAACGTCTAGGATAGTTCGCCATGCTTGCTAAAGCGTGTATACCATCTCATTTAGCTATCACATTTGTGAACGCACCACCTCTCGCCTCCAAAAACAGGAGAGCAAGCAATATCTCGTGATTTAGTTATTCCCGCGACGTCATTTAATGTCAAATTTTGGACTAATTTTGATTTTATAAACCATGCTTATTACAAAACAGGCAATATTTATAGCTTCCCACGTAATAATTTCACTCCCGCGATCATGGTTTTGAGGTATACAGTAAGGCAGCAAGAAATTATACCGGTAAATTGCGTTGAATTTTCGTATTAATGTTGTCTTTTAAAGTAATTTTAGAGAATGAACTTCAACTTTTGTTACCTATTCCTAATATAATCCCACCCCTTTCTCAGAGATGTTGGTTTGGAAATAAATTGAACAGCTTGCCGTAATAGACACCTATGCTACAAATAGACAGAATACATGACAGTAAAATTTTGGCGATATTTCGATTTTTTTTAAATCACATTGTAAAAAATCGTGGCTGGAAAAAAAATCGCGATTTTCGATAATATCGGATAATTGTGCAAGCCTATGCATACGTGTGTTCCTACGTGTGTGCATGTACATTCATGTACATTCATGCGTGTCATTTAATCACACACGTGCACACACATATGGATATACACAAACACGCATGCACACGCACACTCGCGTGACACTCACGCGTGCATGCACGCGTGCATGCACACATGCACATGTACGCACGTATGCACGCGCACACGCACACGCACACACACGCACATACACACATCAAAGATTTGCATGAATCAACACAAATTCTGAAATTCTGATAGCAATGTGAGATAATTAAGAGAATTAAACCTGATCTATTAATGCATACTCGGATCCATTATGAAGAATTTGTTCAAAGCAGTGGTTCATTCACAACAACAAAATACCCATTAATTCTGGAACTACCTACTAAAGCTTAATCTCTACTTACCTATGGGCCACCTGCTGTGGTGTTTCCTCCCCACCAATTATAGCTCTTTATTCTCATAATCAATACCCATGCCCTATTGATCACAGGTTTGCATAACCAGTAATTATACAGAGCTATAGGATTTTGCTGCATTCAAAACCAGCCCTATTACACATATAGCCATTATAAGCTACATTATCATTGGTGTTAATATAAGGGGGCGTCCATTGTTATCACAGATCCACTTTCACTGAGCACTTTTGCTCTCAGCATGGACAAGCCTGAATAAATATTCCAGGAACTTACAAGACAAGATGACAGAAACAATGGAAGTCAGGAGAGGTGCCACAAGGCACTGTTGGTGTGGAGAGTGTGTACTGTCAATTACACAATGGCGCTCTCACTGTCAGGGACAAAAAGACAGGAAAGAATTCATGATGATTAGGAAGCTTTTCTATGAAGGTGTAAGGATCTGATGTTTATATACAGACAACCTTCCTACTCCCTCGGGGTGGTTAATCAGATTGAACATTATTCATGTCTTATCATCTACACAAACCATGGGAAGGGAGGGGGTGTAGTGTGAGAACAACAGATCATCAGAAGACATTGTGTGTGCTAGTGAGTGAGTGAGCACGTGAGCGTGAGTGGGTGGGTGGGAGGGAGTGTGTCATAGTGGTGTTCACATATACACAAGCATGATGAATGGTGTAAGTGTAAGTGCATGTGTGGTTGCGCATGCACATAACTGGTGACTTGTTTATTCCTTTAATGGGTCAAATTTGCTCAAGAGAATTTAATTATTTTCTTATTGAACGTCCATTTACAGGCACAGAGAATACAAATTTTGAAAACTTATCACTGGAATGCCTGGCTCGATAATCCCAGCAGTAAATTTTGAAAAATTGTATTCTCTTGGACTGTAAATGGACATTCCACAAGGCGATAGCAGAGGTCAGTTTTGGCTGGTATGACCATAAAATGGTTTAAGCGCATATTGATAACTCACCGATCATTTTATTCCTTAGATTCCAGAAAAAGAGGACACTTCCAGCGAATATAAAACTACACTCAGTAAATGTGTTTACATTTTGAAGTTACATACTGTATATCCGTTAGCTCGAGCCATTATGCATAAGCATTAATCAGAAATTAACCTGTTAGATATGTCTTCTCAGAACAACCATAAGTGTGTTAGAACAATTCAAGTATAAGAATGATAACACTGTATTTGGCTAAATTGATCGAGAAAATTTAAATATTTCCTTGGTGAATGTCCATTTGCTGTCCAAGCGAAGACATTTTTTTTTTTAATTTACCACTGGAATGACTGGCTTGGTTATCGAGCCATTCATTCCATTGGTAAATTGTCAAAAATATCCTTTCACCGGCCTGCAAATGGGCATTCCTCAAGATCAAAGCAAAAGTTGTTTTGGCTGGGTTGACCAATACAGCTCATGGCTCTGACATTAAATTACACATTCTAGTTAATTCTGCCAGACAAAAGATTGTCACCAATCTTTGTACACAGGTTGGTTTTATTTCATACACAATCCAACACCGACAGACGCATCACTGACAGACTTTAACTAAATTCATTAAGTAAAGAAGTAACATGAATTACAATTTCAAATTACAAACATGTGCATGATACAAAGTTATAAATTTTAATGTCAAAATATGTTTTGCTAAAACCTCATAATCAAGATATGTCTAACAAAGTATAAGATCAAAATATACAAACTAATTTGCTCTCAAGGTCCATTAAAACATTATTAATTGACAAATTTACATGTTGAACAATTTTTTTTATAAACTCATAAATAATATCGCGTGATTGATTGCTTATGTGTAGCAAAGTAACAGCTAGGCATTTTCATTTCTAAAATTCCAGTGACAATTTCAAAGCACTCACATAGTTATTATACTTTGAATATTTGTAAATTTTTTCCACAGAATTTAATTTCAAAATATTTAAACTGAATATTATATGCATCAGACAGAATTTGTCTTATTTCTGTATGGATAAAACATATATATGAAGAATCACATATAATATCTGTTGCTTAGTATAGAAATTGGTCCAAAACAAAGCGCAAAACGAGGCAACAAAATATATTCTAATGAATACAAAGTATATATCTGTTGAGACTTGATAATTATGCAGATATAGTCAATTAGGCAAGAGGCGGACGTACTAATTACAAAAGTGTGTGTGTGTGTGTGTGTGTGTGCTGTGCTGTTTATAAACCAAGTCCATGGCTCATTAGGCAGGGTGTGAAGCCTGACTGGTGCGCAGATAAGTCACAAGCAGACAAGTCACAAGCAGGCAGTACCTCAGGCTTCCTTCATTAACGTGTACCCAGTCAGGTGAAATCAGTAGTGCTTTAATTGACTAACCATTGTCCATCTTAACTATTTAATGGTCAAGCCAATTAAAATCGCTTCTGCAGTGGTCTTGATGACTGTCCATTTACATGGCAAGAGAAGACTATTTTTCGGAATTTACCACTGGTATGGCTGGCTCGATAATCAAACCAATCATTCCAGTGATAAATTTTCAAAATGGACTTCTCTTAGCCTGCAAATAGACATTCACTATTTAAAAATATAGATTTTTTACCAACCTTGGCCATTAAAGGGCTACAATTTAGTCTTGCTGAAAGCTGTTGCTGTCGTACACAGCAACAAGAACAGCGATAAATTACAACAAAACTGTTTTAAATATTCCCCAGTTACTCTGTCTTGTGTGCTCAGCAGGCTAAGGGTGAACAACAGGACAAGTTAATTACTGACACACTCTATTCACACAAGCTAAACTCTTCTCAATTGAGGTGTCCAGTCTCCCACCACTAGCCTTTGGTCAAGCCGACTGGTCAGCATTTGCATCATTTTTAAAATCATCACCTGCCTGTGCACAAAGATTATTGTTAATTTTCCGAGACAGTTGGTCAGCTGTCATCATCCATATGGACTTCTGTAGTTAGTTCCGTCCCCTCACTCCATGGTGAGAAGCCTTCCTGCACAACTCCATTGTGTGCTGAGCTGTAATCAGCACCACCTAGCTTTATTCACGCTGTCTGGACACACACTTTTCGTCAACAGTGCAAAAAGTAGCAGCCTTTCACTAAGGTGACCTAAGTGGTGATTATTCACACCCTTCGATCAATGGCACGTGGACTTGGAATCACGTGTAAACCCGACTGCCTTAAGAAGCATTATAGTTGACCAGTGGGTGCAAAATCAAAGTCGTTTCAAAGCACAGGCTTATAAGCGCCTGATGGATGACCGGTGTCTCAATTTGCTTAATTCGCTAGCTCGCAATAAGGTCTTCATGCACACGGCTCAGTGCGCTAGCTGCACCTCAACTGCAGCCTCATTATCCGCATGTGCAGGGACGTGACGATGTCATCACCACCACCACCGCCACCACCAGCTACAGTCGCAATAGCTATACTAGCCTGATGGTGATACAAGGTTTCCATTGCTAGACTATGGCTACAAGAATCAATATTCTTAGGCCCTAGGACACACACACACATTGTTCATGCCTTAACTGACGCTAGCCAGAATGCACACGTGCCATCACGCTAATCATTAAATGTACTAAACATTATTAATAAATCCACCTCAGCATGAATATATAGATCTAAAGATCTTGTGTCAAAAACAAATAATACAAGTTAACTACCAAGTCATGTAGGTACACACGACCTAAAAAACAGCTGAAGCCACAGATTGTTGAGAAACGAAAACGTGAGCCCCACGCCTATATGTGAAACAATGAACCGTGAAAAACACAACAACGATGAAGAGGTTTGCCATATTAGCATCTGTCAGAACAATTTACAAATAGCGTTAAGAAATTCCGCTCAGGTAGGCTAATGATGTTCCCTATACAATATACATGTTCCTCAGCCAGCATCTATAGTAAACATCTCATCCATAACACCTGCTCACTTGTCTACCCTGTAACACATTCTACTCTGGAGCATGGCTAACCTGATTCAATGAAACCATGAACAGTCACCATAAACTTATTGTTTGATTGAACAGTTTCACCTGCAGCCTTAGTCAACAACAATATTCAGTCAAACTGTCTTCTAGGCTTGTGCGATTATTACTTTGAGTGATCAAGATCAATTCATTAAGAATAATCATAATTATGCGATTAATCAGCCTGGGTGCGTCATTACCCAAACATACCAGGAACAACAAAAGCATATCAATGACGAAAGCTGCAATGGTTGTTAGCATTTAACAATGTCCATTTGTAGGCCAAGAGAAGACTATTTTTGAAAATGTATCACAGGAATGCCTGGCTGGAAGATTGAGCCAATCATTCCAGTGATACATTTTCAAAAATAGTCTTCTCTTGGCCTACAAATGGACATAAATCTGCTGAACGTTCAGGACCGATTACATTAGAGTAGGCCTAAATGAAGAGGTAGGTTTTTTAATTTGTTATGTAGTAGACATTATTCACGATTATTCGATTCTTTAATTTTTAATCATTTAAAATCATGATTTAAAAAATAATCCTGATTTTCGATTTAATCATGTAATCGCGTAAGCCTACTATCTTCATAATGTTTAGGATGGACTTTAAGCCTCTATTGGTCAAAATTGGCCAAGAAAGCCAAAATCTTTGCTTACTGAATTTCTATGCCAAGAAAAGACTATTTTTTTTAATTCATCACTGGAATACTTATGGAGTATATTTATGAATTATCGACCCAGACATTTCAGTCGTAAATTTTCAAAAGTAGTCCTTGCTTGGCCTACAAATGGCTATTTCTTAAGAACACTACACAGGCTGGTTTTATCCGGCTTGTCCATTAACCCGGTAACCCTCATATCGGCCCAAAATCGCTTCTGCAGTGGTCTTGGGATATGTCCATTTGCAGACCAAGAGAAGACTATTTTTGAAAATTTACCACTGGAATGACTGGCTCGGTTATCGAGCCAGTCATTCCAGTGGTAAATTTTCAAAAATAGTCTTCTCTTGGTCTGCAAATGGACATTTTCTATGACAAAATTGAAATTTTCTTGAATAAATTTGAGGCTTAAAGGGTTAACAGGTTAATAATAGCATATTCAATGTCATTCTCAGCACCTAGAACTAGACTGTGCAGTCAATGGCACACTATCACAAATCCCCATGCTTTCTGCACCACATGTGCACACCCTGCCTACCCCATCCTCACCCTGTGGGAGGAGTCTAATGTAAAGATTGTCTCGCAATATGCAATCATATGAGTAACTAACACACCAAATTTGTTTAAATTCTGCTTACTTCTGCCTTTCTTCACCCCCCCCCCCCCTCCCCTGCCTCCACCCTGCTCACCCCCACCCACTACCTTGGAGTGAAGCCTAACGTAAATGACGTCATGCAGTCCACAACTCACATAACAAGTTTGAATGAATTCCAAATGGTTTCGAGCCAGCCGGACAGCTGGATGGAAGGAAGGAGACAATTGCAATATCCCATCCATTTTTTAAAAACATGTACCCCCAGGCAACAACACCACCCAGTCAAATCAGTTTCAAAATATTCAACAGCTTACCTGTATAGTTTTCTGGAAATTGAGATTCAGAGTTCGATCGATCCCAACATGGGCAAAGCGTGGATGGAGCTTAACTAGTGATGGGTGGGGCATAGCTAAGACTGGGTTCATCCACTGGTTTCAATAAACTGATATAACTCGCGTGTTCCTCTAGCTTCTAACTTAAGACGGTAGCAATAGAACCCAATCAAATTAGTTTTAAAAATATTCAACAAAATGGTTAGTAAATAGAAAAGACATACAATTCATAGAACTTGACAGATAATCAAGTGTTTATGACAGACTTAGATACGTCATTCATAACATAATTGACTGTGACATCATATATTTGACGGATAGCATGGATTACTATGTATTACAAAACACAACAACATGGCCTCATCAATAATCTACTCTGAGATGAATGTAGTACACACTCACCCACCAAAGCCACAATCTGCTAACTGTTACGCACGCACTCATATAATCTAATACTTTTTACTCAAGTTATTGGTTTTCGTTGCCGTCTATCGAGCCCTCAGATTACAGGTCCCATTCATGCCATATGTAGGCTGGTTTTGTTTCAGTCTATTATTGTTAACTTCCCCAGTTTTTATACTGGTACCCCTTCATTCTGCTGGGTGGAGAGAGGCAAGGACATAACTACGGTGCTACATAATTACGGTGCTTTTGGTGCCCATTTATTGCAGAAGTAAAATTATGGTAGAATGCTGATTTGACAGGCTCAATGCCAGAACACAGCCCACCAGAGGTCTAAATTAATAATTAAAGGTGAATCATTTTCATTATTAGTTTTTGCTCAGAATTCATAAATGCAACATATTCAAATTTCATTTAAAACAGAAGCTAAAAGATTCATATCACTGGAATCCTGTCACGAGAAATTGAGAAATAATTAATCAATAAATTCAGTATTGATTTTTTCTATAACGAGGACACTGGGAATATTGGTAATGCGATACAAGGTGGGGATTTTCCAAAGTTAATAGAAAATGCTAAATTCTTTCCAAGTGGAAAGTAGAGTGTTTGTCTTAAGGATGATTTATCATTTACACATCTGTAGATGCCTACAGTACACATTAGAAAAAACTGAACATGTTTCCGAAACAAAATAAAACATATTTTGAAATTAATTTGATTGGTCTTCCAACCAGATTAAGTCCAACATAATCAACAGGACATTTCTTACATCGTGTTCAAAAACGTATTAACTAACATGTTTCTGTTTTTTGTTTTGGAAACCTGTTGACTTATTAATGAGCTGTACTGTAAGAGTTTAAGGCTGAAGCTGGACAAAGAAGGCTTCTACAGTAGTAGTCCTGAGAAAAACGTGCATTTTCAGAACAACTCCTTGTCATTTTACCACTGAAATGACTGGCTCAATAAACACGCCATTCATTCTTTTGGTAAATTTTCAAAAATAATCTTCTCTTGGTCTGCAAAATGACAGTTTGTATTTAAAAAAATCTAAATTTCTTGTACAAATTTGATCATTAAAGGGTTAAATCTCTTTGACTGTTACATATACTTAGTAGCTTAAACTGCACAAGAAATTTGACAAATAATTTGCCTGGAAACTTATTTCTGTATTGACTCACAATGTTCATCCTCAGGTCAAATAAATTTCAGAAATTTGAAGAGAATATTTTGCTATAATCGGTAAGAAATTAATTTATCATATATTATCTGGTCTGTGGCAGTGAAAGTGTTAATTAGTCATGGAATAAACTGTATGCCACTCATCAACGACTCAAATTAAATTCAAATATTGAGCAAAGGTTATATTTATAAGGCTTGAAATCAGGTTTCTGAAAATCAGTTTGGTGTGCACAAATACATACATATGCACTCACTCACTCACTCACTCACTCACTCACTCACCCACCCACCCACCCACCCACCCACCCACCCACCCACCCACCCACCCACCCATTCTTCCATCCACCAATTTACTCACTCACTCACTGACACTCACCAACCCACCCTCCCTACCTGCCTCTGACACACCCACCCACCTTCAGGCCATCTCTCACCGACCCATACACACATACGCACACATGCACGCGCATGCTCGCGCTCGCTTGCACACGCACACATCAACACAAACACACACAGCTCTATGCACACACTGTCGCATATTGATCAATAACTTAACCATTTACCGCTGCTGTGCATCAACGGAGCTAGCTGGTGCTCACGGAAAAATATCCATCCACAGGTGTCGAAAAATATATTTCTGAAGAATTGTATTTATTTTCATCCAGCTCTTACCAGAACAGAGTCAACTCTAAGCCAAATCTGCCTATGAGAAGTTAAACGGTACTGACATAACTGATGGCAGGATTACAGTAGAGCTCAGAAATAACTTTAAATGTTCCCAAAACAAAAACAAAATGTAAATAAAACGTACTGCTGACTATTTTGAACACAATTGTATTGGAAGACATAGCTTCCTTAAGCAGCAATGTCTTCCAATCCAGTTATGTTCAAAATATACACATACACACCTCAAACAATGCACGCACAGATTTATTTACATCGTACAGCACAGCTTATAAATAAGTTAACATGTTTCCAAAACAGAGAAATATATTAGTTTAGTACAATTTTTAACATGATGTAAGAAGATATGTTCTGTTGAATATTTTGAACATATAAATGGACCTCTTCAGTTTTAGCTATTCCCCGCCCATCTCTAGCTAAGCTCCACCCACACCTCGCTCGTGTTGGAATCAATCAATCCCTGAACTACCTGACTATCAATTTCCAGAAAACTATACAGATAAGCTGTTGAATAGTTTGAAACTAATTTGACTGGGTGCTCAACAGTGCCCAGTAAGATTAGTTTCAAAATATTTGATAAAATGTTTATTATACAGTAAAGACATACAATTCGTACAACGTGTCAGACTATTAAGCTTTTAAGCTGGACTAAATTGAGCCATTCATGCTGAAATTGATTATGACATCATCATACTAGTCACATACCTGATTATGACATCATATGATGGATTGATACACTGGAAAGGTCTATTGGATTGGAAGACATTGCTGCCTTAGAAACATGTTACGTTATTGCTCATCTGTAGTGTAGTGTCTTGAAGTGTAAAGATATATACATGTGAATAAATGAACTGAGTAGTATGTTTGTTAAATGTGATACCAGTTCTGTATATCTGCAGTCTGTTTTTTCATGCTGAATATCACCTGTCCAAACATAACAGGTGAATATATTTACTTTGTTCTGTCTACATGAGAACAAAAGATGCAAGAAGTTCACTAAAGAAATCACATTTGTTGCTGAGAAATTACGAAAAGAGAACACTTGCTTTCAAGACAAACATTTTTATGCGCATGACCATGACTGCAATTTGTCTAAAAGTCATCGCTGTCTTAGAAATTATCATCTTGGCTTAACATTTGGTCAAGTTTGGTCAAGAAATTTTTTTTTTAAACTGGTGGACAAAATATTACTTTTGAAAGTTTACCATTGGAATGATTGCCTCGGTTATAGAGCTAGACATTCCTCGATTATCCAGCGAGTCATTCCAGTGTTAAATTTTCAAAAATAGCCTTCTCTTGATTTGCAAATGTGCATTTCTCACGACTACAGAAGCCGTTTTTTTGGCCAGCATGAGTGTTAAAGGGTTAAATTTATTACCCCCTTACCATTCAATTAAAAGATTAACTGGTGTTAATTTTTCAACAAATTCGGTGGAAGATGTAGACAGCAACATCGTCCACCAAAATGGTTGAAAAATATGCACCGGTTTCTTTGCTATTGACACAGTAAACCCATAGAATATTGACATCAGAGTGATAAGGGTTAATAAGTATTACTCTGATTTTAACTCGTCACACGTATTACAGATTTGAATTAATATTTCGAGAAATTTCACAATAAATCGCGAGACTAATTTACAGTTTGAATGCTTCAAAACGGACACCTTTATGAACATCAAAGGGCGTATCATCTATTCATACGTACTCAAGTGAATGGTACCAGTCAATTATCATTAACATACCTGTATATTATATTATTCTATTTAGCACAGGCTTTTAGTAAAGACCGGAAACAGTTGGACATTATTCACATGAGCAGTAGCCATTTGTGGCCGTATTTGACATCATTTATACTAATGGTATAGCTATGGACTCTGATATTGATTATTTGCCCAGTAAGCAATTAGTCACAGAGTAAATGTATGTACATGGACATACTCGACCATTATAGCAATTACTATCTTACTATGCCACAGTAGTGCCTTCAGTCACTAATATCAATACAGCAACTTTCTCAATATACTGTAAGGCAAGATATCATGGACAAGGAAAAATTTGTCCTATACACGTGGCGTTGTTACTTTTTTAATAAAACCGCCATGAGGTCAAAAGTGTTTAATTTGGAAACAATGTTACTGAAAGCTGTTGCTGCTCCATTTTAGTGTTTGGCCAGAAATTTGTCCAACATTTCGGAACCCCATGGATGAACATCCACCCAAATTTGGAGAATTTTGAAGTTATTGAAGAACCAGAGTTATTGATAAATGTGTCAGAAGCGTTCATTTTGATAACAATGCTGCTGTTGCATTTTAGCTTTTTGACCCAACAAATGTGATATGTCTTTGTGAGCCCACGGGAATGCTTCCACCCAAGTTTGGAGAACTTGTCGTACTTGTACTTGGAGTCCAGTAAAACCAGGGTAATTAAACAATGTCTTAAGAACAAGAACAACAACAAGCACACCATTCTTGCAGTAATCCTCGCATCTAGCGAGGTAGATAAGAAGTAATTTTACTTATACCAGTCTCGATGTGTTTAACCATTTAACACTCAAGCTAGTTAAAAATTGATGCTGGTGTCGTATTGCGAAATGTGAATTCGCAGATGAAGAGAAGACTATTTTTAAAATTTACCACTGGAATGACTGGCTCGATAATAAAGCCAATCATTCCAGTGGTACATTTAAAAAAAAATAGTCTTCTCTTCATCTGCAAACGAACATTTTCTGTGAGAAAATTAAATTTTTTCCCACAAATTTGAGAGATAAGGGGTTAAATAAAAGATTAAAGAGAAGTCCATCATTCACTGTTTACACCCTACAAAATACACAAAGCATGAAACATTGGCCAGTTTCATAGATGATAACAGAACATGCAACAGAATACATCTATTTACCGCACGACACAAGCGCTAAAATACCTGCATTATATTTCCTCAAAGGTACGTTAAAAGGATGAGAATTGTTTATTCTCTGAGTATGCATTGTCTATTTTAACTACATTCTATTTTCTATTCGCTTTGACAGAGCACGTGTAACGGCAGATCAATGCAGGTTCCTCGGTGAACCGTGTTTCATCCCTCCTTTTCCCCGGCCACATCCCCTGGATCATGAAGCTTCAGAATCAATATACATACAGATGGTTTGATCCCCATCCTTCATTCAATCAGCTGAATTATACAGTATTCAATACAGCGTAGAAATAACTTAACATGTTTCCAGAACAAAATACAATATACGTTACTGTGGAAAATTTTGAACATAATTGGATTTGAAGACATTGCTGCCTAAGGCAAATCTATGCAAATCTGTCTTTCAATCAAATCTATGCTCAAAATATTCAACAGCCCATTTCTTACTAACTAACATATTACTGTTTCTGTTTTGGAAGCATTTTAACCTATTTATGACCTGTACTGTAAAGGCCTGAAGACCCGTTTGTGACCCATATATGACCATTTTATCCTCCATATTATAAGCCGGATTTACCAGATAATATTGAGCGAGGATATTCACGGAATGTAGCATTGTGCATTCATCGTCATTCTGCCTTTCGATGACAATTCATATGCTTTCCACCAGCGGGAATTCAATACGGCTAATGAAACATGATTCTTTCATACACACAAATATAATCCGTAAACTTGGGAAAATAGAAAAGATTATTCATTTTTCATGAAGGCCCATTTAATAAAAGTGATGAATGTAAAATATGAATGTAAAATTGTGATGGTGTTTGTCAATATTTCTATCTACTCAAGATTTATCTTGACGTACTGTAATGTCGTTTACAAATATGAAATTTCGAAAACTTCATCTTTATTTTTTCAGAGCAGTTAGCTGCTTGTCATGAGTCAATTTGTAAGGTTATCCTCAAAACCACTGTGATTGTGTGCTTTTCTGTGCAAAAATGATAGAATTTTTAAATTTAAACAACTTAATTCTATTTTGTCATTGCTTACAATATACAGTTACAATTTATAAGCAAACATTCAGACAAATGTATGAATGTAAACAACTCGGAAAAATAAGTTCTGGCATAGGTAGGGTTTGTAAACATTTGGGTGTTTGAAATTTCTTGACTTTTCCATGACTTTCCAGGTCTGGAATTAAATTTTCAAATTCCATGGCTTTCCAGCAATGTCCATGACCAGTACGAACCCTGCATAGTGAAATTGTGCTGACTTTGTGAGCAATTGGGCTGAATTTTATTTCTCTGTGAGGTTACAATTGCATTCAGGTAGAATTTTCCTGGAGAAATTCAGTATATGCTTCAAATCAGCTTCCATTTAATGCTAGTTTTAGGATTCACACAAGAACCAATGAGATTAACTCATTAATGATCCAAAGTTGTTAAGAAAATCCTAATTTTTGCTCATTTGCAGGCCAAGGAAAGTGTATTTTTGAAAATTTACAACTTGGATTTCTGGCTTAGTTACCGAGCCAGCCATTCCATTTTTAAAATTTTTTAAATACTCTTCTCTGACATTTCTCAAGACAACTGTACGAAAGGACGGGTTTCGCTGCCTTGACCAACATAAATGCAGATCTACTGCAGTATATTTGGGCCTTTTACAAATGATATATGATGAGTTCATCAACTCTGAAATTAGAATGAACCCGTTCAACATTAAATACAAGATAAAATGAATTCTTAAAAAATCAAAGAAGCAGTTAATCTAAATAATATTTTTAAATTAATTTAACTTAGCTTATGCAACAGCGGCTTCCAGGAAAATTAGTTTTAAATTATTCATCAGTTTGCAAACAATTTTGCTCTATAATTGGGATTTTAATGCTAAAAGGGTTAACTCTTTCACTGATGAATTCCCGATATCTCATTTTCAAGGCAACCATACAAGAAAAAGGTTGAATATTTTGAAATTAAAATGACTGAAATTTCAAAATATTCACCAGAATAAGTTTTATATTGTAAAGAATTTACATTTCCGGGATTTGTCATTGAAATGGTTAATGTTTCCGTATTTATTAATACTTATCTCTGTGTAAATGTTCATACAGGTACAGAGGATCAGTTCACAAATCTAGCGGCGAGTGTAATCCTAAAACATTTATTCCTTCCGCATTACTCTGACGACAATACATCAAAACCTCGGCTAATCTTAGAATAAATCTGGGGTGCATGCACGGAATTACAATGAGTGCTTAGACATTTACTGGTAGAAATTGGTCAAGAAAATTCTAATTTGTCTGCAGTTATTGCCCATTTGTAGGTCAAGAAGACTATTTTTTTTACAATTTACCACTGGAATGACTGGTTCGAATATCGAGCCAGTTACTTCAATGGCAAATTTTTAAAAATACTCTTCTGTTGTCTACAAATTGACATATATCTCAGGACCACTGTTCAAGTTGTTTTTGATCTGCATGATCATTGAAGAGTTAAATGAAGGATTCTGTATCCACATCAGACTGTGTCGCGTCGCGTGAAGGAAGCACGACAAAAACCTGGATCAAAACTAATGCATCGCTATTTTATCAACATCCCGATGATGCTCTTTGCATACCAAATTGAACTTAACATGATATATCTGTACAAACACTAGGTAAAGATCTTTGATGTGAGAATCCATATATACCTAGACACTCTTAAATAGAGAGAAACTAATTTATTGAAAACGCATCTTAACCCTCAGCACTCTGCTGTAAATATTCTATATTTTACTGGGTCAATATTAAAGAAACTGGTGTACATTTTACGACAGCACCATCTCACACCAAACTTGTTGAAAAATGTACACCAGTTCATCTTTTAATTTAATTTGAAAATTAAAGATTTTGACACCAGTGTGGTAAGTGTTAAGTGAGGGAAACTCAAGTACAATGGTATTATCATAAATACAAGGGCCTTGAATAACCACTCATCATGGCCAGCGCTTACCCCCTTGTTAGTCTTTTAACGATATGGGACGGTCTATTTATGAAATACTATGGGGAAAAAGTACATCATTTCAAATAAAATGTACTCACACTCTCCATACGAATATATATCAAGCAATGGATCGCTTCGAGATGATGATACTAGATATATTTATATTATTTCAATTCATCTGAAATCTACGCCGCCCTTTCATAACTGTTTTTCGAATTCATGTTCTAAATTACCTGTAATCGATTGTTTGGAGTCTGTTCGCCTTTTTTCAGCCACCACCTAAATTACTTTGAAAATATTCAACAAAATCCTGCTAACATAATATAGACATTTCTGATCAGTAAGGATAAAGGTGTTTTATGGAACAAATCTATTATACGGCATATCTCAGAAATAGCTTTATACTTTCCAAAAACAAGAGAGCCAAGGAGTCTGTATCGCTCACCTGGAGTTATTGGCCACTGGCACAAATGAACAAAATGAGATGACCACTGGAAAAATTTCCCAATCTAATTTCTATGAAGAAGGTTTAGCCAAGATTTATTAAAATTGGCTCAGCGGTTAATAAGTAGTCTTTTTATGATTTTCTCAGAAATTTGCAGAAAATACATGTCCGATAAAAATGCTAAATTTTGTTTGATTCATGTCAGACATGTTTTTGATGTATCAACTTTCCATGTACAAATTTTAATGGCATTTAGGCCTAATCATATATCCCAAATTTTGGACCGATCTGTTCAACGGTACTGGAAAAGTTATTTTCGCAAAAACGAGGTCAGCCAAGATGGACGCTGAAGCATTTGTTCAATCAAGTTCCCTTCAACAAACTTGGTTCAACTGTTGCTCCAGAACAGATGATGTTTTGTGAGTTTGAATCAAATCCCCATGCTGTTTCTAAGATTTCTAAAGACGTTTCTAAAAATCAGTCAAAATCCAAGATGACTGCCGGCCAAATTGGTCGATCGGCCTCCTTTAAACAAACTTGGATCCCTATGCCCTAAGGATGCTTCCTGCCAAATATACTTTTTAAATCAGAATACCCAAAAACTATATAAAACCAATTTCGGCTTCAAAATCCATCAAACAAAAATATTCAACATGGCTGCCAAACACGCTACATTTTGATTAGTCCATGGCAGCAAGGTTTTCACACGGATCAATTTCCCTTATACAAAGTTTCATGCCCCTTAAGCCCTAATCATATTTCTCAACTTTCAGGCCGATCCGTTCAGCAGTTCTAGAGAAGTCGTTTTCACTAAAACTAGATCAACCAAGATGGCTTCCAAACCATTTGACAAATCAAGTTCCCTTGAACAAACATGGTTCAGATCTTGCCCTACATCATATTTCATGGGGCTTGCTTGCATCAACCCACCAAGTGGTTTTGGAGATTTTTATAAAGACGTTTCTAAAGAATGGGTAAATCCAAGATGTCCGCCGGCCAAATTGACCGATAGACTTCGTTTGAAGAAACTTGGATCCCTATGCCATAAGGATGTTTCCTGCGAAATATAATTGAAATCGGCCAAGTGGTTCTTGAGAAGAATTTGTTTAAAGGAAAAGTTGACGGATGATGGACGGACAATGGATGGTGGCCATGGCATAAGCTCACTTGGCCTTTCAGGCCAGGGGAGCTAACAAAATGTAGCGTTGAATATTTTGGACTTAATTTGGCTTCCAATCAAATTAGATCCAAACTATTCAACAGAACATTTCTTACATCATGTTCAAAATTGTACTAACAAACATGTTTCTGTTTTGGAAATATATTAACTAATTTATGAACTGTACCCTATCAAGCAAAATCTGCCAATCAAACCTTGCATAGTAAAATACCCACAGCCCTCCTGTCCACGATTCTCTCACAATAGCCACTAGCATAACAATAACTTAGAACTTGTATGGAACAACCGGCCAATCAAATTAGCCACTGGTTTATCAGATTATCGTACTTCACAATATCTTCTTCCCTATTCTTCCATTCTCACAGCTCTTCATGTGTCAATCTCTGGTCAGTATTCTTCATTGACAGGTCAGTGAATGAAACCACAGAGCCATGACTAAATACTGCAACAGGGTACCCGCTTTTGAAACCCAGAAATGCTGACAGCTACCCAAAAAAGACATTCTCCCTTTAAGAATGGTCAACTCTTTTATCAAAAATCTAAACCCTCTTAAGTTGTCAAAACATATGTTTTAACTTCTAAGGCCAGTTTGAATGAATTGATTCTGCATTTAAATATGAATCATTTAGAAAAGCTAGAATTTCTAGTGAACTCAATTTGGAATTGATATTTAGATTTAAAGCATTATTTTGTTCACAAGGAAAGGCGGGGGGGGGGGGGGGGGGGGGGGGGGGGCGGGGGGATTGGCTGATAACTGAAGAAATCCTTTAATTTCCTTAATCAGGTCAATTCTAAAGAAATGATAAATCAGACATCGGATAGAAAACTAATTACTAAATTAACCCTTTCATAGTCAAATTTGGTCAAGAGAATTTCCTTTTTTCATAGTACATGTCCATTTGCAAGATATTTTTTTTAATTTCCAACTTGAATGAGTGCCTCAGTTATCTAGCCAGTCATTCAAATTGTAAATTAAAATATATAGATGGACATTTCTCAGAGGCCATTTATGTGTGTGTTGGACATAAAAGGGTTAGCTAACCTTTGCAAACCTGAAATCACAATTTCAAAGCAAAAGTAAAGGAAAGCTGATGAATATCTTGAAACTAGTTTGGCTGGAATTTGTTGCTGGATTAGGTTGCCAAAAGCTGTTACTATTGAAAACATCAACAGCTTTCTCAATGTCATTTGCTACATGTAGTTCCCCTGTATTTAAGAGAATTGCTTATTGATTTCTTATTCTATACTAAATGGAGCACATTTTAAAATTTGTAGCGTTATGGTATATAAGGTAAGAATGTTTTAAACAGCATTGTGATACATACACTGAAGCAAATTAACCATTTCAGCCATAGACAGCACCCACCCCCAACCCACCCACTCCCACCCACTCGCCACGAAAGTGCATAGCTCGGAAAATATATGATGGATATTTTTATGAAATCAATTTAAATTACAATTTTAGACGACACTGCAAGGATTAATTAATCATCCGTTGGCCCCCCAATTTTTGTTACAGCTACCAGAGATATGTCTCCAGCTACAATTTAACAGATGCACACTCGCCATTATAGGGTTGATATATTTCATATTATTACAATCACCTGAACAGCTACTGTTCATCATTCAGATATCGCAAAATAAATGCATCTAGAAGTTGCGAATCCTTCGTTCTGTCTTATGGAAAACTGGTGACAACAATTAGTATTTTTAGCGAAAACTGGTGACAATGTGCGTATTATTTACTTAATAAATAGTAACATCTTTACAGATTACTTCTTTACTAGTTTCTTATGAATTCGCATTTTGACAACGCGCTATCAAATGTCTTGCACATATATGTGGCATACGTCTTCGTTTTAAGCTTTGAGTTTGATTATAAAATGAGCAAATTGAAATCAGTTTCGGTTTCGCTTGTCACACAATTGCCAGATTGTAGAATTATGATGTACATCTATCTACAAATGTACTCTGTATTATCATTATCCCACATCTTCTTAGGGGGAAAACATCGTCATCGCCCAAGTCCGTCTGTCCGTCCGTCTGTCTGACCGTCTGTCACGATATCTCCTCCCAAACCCTTCAGTGGAACCCAACCAAATTTGATATAGGGCCTATGTGGGCTTACCACGCATATATAATTGCGGATTGCGGGACGACATATGCGTATGTTTGGCTCTTAACTTCACGATGCGCTCGGGGTGGGGGAGTAGGGGGGGGGGGGGGGCGCCAGCAGCAAGGTCCATACATTTGCGGATAGTGTGACAACATTTATATTTGACTCCGCCCCGGTGGGAAGGGGTCAAAACGCCATGAAATTGATAATTGTAAAGACAAGACAGAATTCAACCAAATTTGCTTGGTGAGTTAACCATATGATTGTGGAGTACAAGAGGACATTTACATTTGGCTCCATCACGGCTGTGGTGAGGTGGGGTAGGGATGGGGCAACATGTCAAAGCAGTGTACGTGGGGGATTTGCGATGACGTTTCATCGACCGAGTAATCTAATGTTTTTTTGTCTCTATGTTCGTCTACTCCTTCCTGATTGTTCGTGGATATTGTGGCATAAGTTTCTGATTCTGTTTACGTTTTTATTAAAATATTATTGATGCATACGGATACATCAATCGATATTTAATACGAGTTCTTTTGATGCGTTCTAGATAGCTAGATGCAGTGGTCAAACAAAGAATCTCGCACGAGGTCAATATAAGATCTATTTGTTTGCACGAACTTTGCACCATGTCCGTGTTGAGAAAACATGTAAAGCGATAAGTAAATAAGTAACCTTATACACGCGCGAGAGGCACAGTCGTGACTGAGTGCTACAAGAACTGAGTCGAGAAAACAATTAATTGTTTTTGGTCCAGCGTGTTGGCAGAGGCATAGTGACATGTTAACTATTAGCAGATGTACAAAAGATAAAGGTAATGAAGAGTAACGCCCTTAGGTATATTACCAGCCTGGATGAAAGCATATGGACAAGCCCACGGGCCCACAGCAGGACCACGCTGACTGCCACACAACCCAACGCATAATTAACGATCCTCCCGGGTACATCTAGGCTACGAAGCAATATTCCGGTACCTCGGGTCCAACCAGTCAGACGTAACCGTTATGATGTCGACACCCGACCCCCTATGTCCATACCCGTGGTCACGCGTCAATATTTTCTTGCCTCTGGCTTATCAATACAAAAACAAACAAATAGCTTTCTTTGGTTTGAATGTCATTTAGTTGTTGTTTTAATACCACATAGGATTTAGACTTCATAAGTTTTATTGCATTGATATAGCATTCTTGAATGTTCTTATCCTTGTATAAGCGAACCGTTGAAATGCTTGAATATGGGATAATTTTACACTTATTGAGATTATTGTCATCATTAAAGTAGCTATCTGCTTAATGGATCGTTCTAAGTTTATCCATCCATCATATGATGTCATAATCAACCAGGTGACGTGTAGGATGACGTCATAATCATGACGTCATGAATGATTCTAAATAGTCCCTCTTTAGCGCTTAAGTCCTACACGTGTACGAATTTATGTCTTTACCATTTAATAAACGTTCTGTTGAAAAGTTTGAAACTAATTTGATTGGACGCTGTTGCTGCAATTTAACAGCTTACTAAACCTAGTTTAGTTCTCTGGAAATTGATAGTCAGTTAGTTCAGGGATCGATCGATCCCAACACGAGCTAGATGTGGGTGGAGCTTAGCCAGTGATGGGCGGGGCATAGCTAAAACTAGAAAGGTCTATTACAACATGACATATTCCTTAATTGCAAAACAATGTATATTCTCATCGAGTAAAATTTCAACTGCTATTAATACATGCGGAACTACGAGACAAATCGAGGGCTTCCATATTTAAAAAAATTATCTGAATAAACTTGTGTGCGTCTTTCATCCTAATACCTATACATAGGCCCATTGAATATTCATGTACACGATTTCAACAAATAGTACCTCCTGGCTCCTGAAACGCAGAAGACACATTTCGAAAGTACCTAAATTTCACACGTTTTCCGAGGTGTGTGCGTGCGTGCGTAGGTAGCCTACGTGCATACACCAATAAGCATCGATAACCTTATACAAGCAAGAGAGGAAGACACCCTCCATGACCACTACAGGTGTGGATCCATTTTTCATGCACACCTGCCTTACAAACTACGTGAATCCGTCGTGAAGGCTGGACAGTCCAGTGCATTATTGACGTCAATGTGTAGGTCTACTAGGCGTATCGACGTCGTTGTCAACATCATCATCAGCAGAGTCGTCGTCGTCGTCGTCACCACCATCATCATCATCAACAGCTTCGTCATTAAAACGCAGTTGTCCCAATATGATATTAACCCTTTAATGGCGAAATTTGGTCAAGAAAATTCAAAGTATTTCCTTATTGAATATCCATTTATATGGCAAGAGAAGACTTTTTTTAATTTACCACTGAAACGACCGGCCATTCCAGTGGTAAATTTTGAAAATAGGGTCTTCTCTCGGTCTGAATATTAACATTACCGAAGGCCACTGCAGAGGCTGGGTTTTTCTGACTTCACCATGAAAGGGTTACTTAACCTTGCACTATATCACAGGGCTGATTTTTTTCTCCAGTAAGCCTACATGGAAATAAATCTACTGAAACCGTTAGGTACGTAACTAGTTACTCAAATATCAGTTTAGACTCCAACTATACAAGGTGGCGTAATCAAAGAAACTGAAACTGAAACTGACGGGTTAGTGACGAAGTCATTAATCAACTCTTAATGAACTTACTATGTGAACTATATATCCTTAAAACACGGGCTATTGGACCGGTACTGGACCGCATTGGCCCAGTATTTGTCCCAACACGCGTGTGTACCGTGATGTGAGCGTCGTCGCGTGCTACAAAATATTTTCATTAAAAAAAAAAGGTCTTAAAATTTCTTTACCAAGCATGTAGGGCCCTATGCTTTTAATATTAGAAAAATCACCATTCTAGAGCGGGAAACAGAAACTGCATGGGTAGGCCTATCTTACAGCTTAAAAGCAGAAACACGTTAGGCAGTCAGAAATGCTGCGGTGAATATTTTGAACATAAGTGGATTGGAAGTCTAATTATGTTCAAAATATTGAACGGGACATTTTATTTTGTATTGGAAACATTAAGTTATTTCTTAGCCGCATTTAGGCCTATTGTATCCCTGTATAGTTTTCAGGAAATTGATAGCTAGGGAATTCGGGGATCGATCAATCCCAACACGGCGAGGTGTGGGTGGAGCTTAGCTAGTGATAGGCGGGGCATAGCTAAAAATAGAAAGGTTCATTGTACGGTAAAAAAACCCCACCTCAAACGTAACAGCAACAGCTTTTCCCCCAGAATAGACACGTTTGTCCTTACGGTGGCCCTACTGAAAATATATCAACGAAGCGGTTATTGGACAAATGTGTCCTTGTTACTCCAGAGCAGGCCCTAGAGGCCTACTATACCTATGACATAAAAACTAACCTTTGATAAATGGGCTTATATAGTTGAGTCACTTTTTTAACGGATTCTGTTATATGAAATTAGAATATATTCGTGAAAAATACACAATAGCAGCATAAAGCTTTGATTAATTTATTCTTGGATCCATTTTTCTCGGTTCTTTTTTATATAAAAGGATATAAAGAAAAAGTAGGCTATTATAATGAAAACGTCTTAGTGGAAAATATGTCTATTCTTGCAGGAAATCGATGCGGCTCGTTGAAATGGAGCATTAGACAACGCCCACTTATTGGTTAGGATGTGGGTTAATTCACGATGTTGGAAGACTGTGTGCCACGTATGCAATAAATAGTCTACCTAAAATATGTCATTTGTAGGCGTGTCATTGTGTGTATGCCGGGGGGAGGGGGTTGGGGCGAATCTATGATTTTTTTCTCTATATGCCTACACGCGTATACACTAGGAGGGAATGAGTCTAACTTTCCAAAATGTAATAGGAAGGTGCTGAAATAAATCCTAGGCCCTACCTATATTTAGCATTGCGCATTATAAGGCTTAATTCAAATCTTAATATTCAGTGATTCACACGTCAAATAGCCAGGAACAATTTTCAGCCAAACAGCTTTCAAAAATATGCGGCAGATATCTCTAGCATTTATATTAACTTAGCATTATATATTAGAATTTATAATTCATTATTGTTAATTTGCCCCTATAGGAAACAAAAATTAGATGACACGTCATAATCATTACCGTACGCCATAAATGATTCTATATGGCCCGTCTTTAACTCTTAATAGGCCGACACGTTGTAAGAATTATATGTCTCTACTATTTAATAAACATGCTGTTGAATATTTTGAAACTAATTTGACAGGGTGCTGTTGCTACCCTGTATAGTTTTCTGGAGATTGATAGTCAGAGAGTTCTAAGATCGATCGATCCCAACACGAGCGTGGTGTGGGTGGAGCTTAGCTAGAGATTGGCGGGGCATAGCTAAAATGGAAAGGTCCATTGTGATGCTTGCTGACAAATTTTGTTAAAACAAAAGTAGTTTATATTAAAAAAAGTGGGAAATTTGCTCCATTTTCAAGTTCTTTGATTTTCTTGATACTCCAATACGCACACACGCACGTGCGGGAATCACATACGCACATATACACACGCACACGTGCGTAGACCATTGATACAGGCCCGTACACATAATCTAGGCTATCGTTTACTTCATACGTCATAATGTCTTACTCTGGTAGTATTGATATCTGGATTCAAATATATATGGAACCTTTTCTGAATAACGTTATTGATTCTTGAGAACCACGTGCACATAAATGTGCTTCATCGGTGTCCGAAAGCTTGCCAAAGAGCAATAAGTAAAGACGTCTTAGCGCATTAGGGGCCTACTGTTTACAGAGCGGAAACAAGAAATTGTCTATGATGAATGTTTTGAAACCAATTTGGCTGGGGAGGGGTTGTTGTTATTGCCTAGCAATAACACATCCCAGTCGATTTATAGAAATAGTTAACGGTTTCCCTGTAGGTAAGCTCCGCCCACGCTTTTCCCGTGTTGAGATCGATCGTACCCTGAACTCCGTGAATCTCAATTTCCAGAAAACGATACAGATATAAGCTGCTGAATATTTTGAAACTAATTTTGTCAAATTAGTTTTAAAATATTCAACAGAATGGTTATTAGGCCTAAGCATAGTAAAGACATACAATTCGTACACTTGGCGGACTATTAAGCGTTCATGACGGACTTAGATACGTCATTCATCACGTATTTTGATTATGACGTCAGCCTAAATTTGACGTAATTTATTATGACGTCATATACTCGAGTGACAGAATGGATTCATCCTTTGATTCGGAAATCAACCTGACCCTCGCCAATAGTGAACCTCTCCTTCCTTCTGTTCCTCCTCCGCCCCCTCCTCCTCCCCCTCTTCCTTGCCGTTCATATTCGTGTCAAAGACGGTATGACCAATGACGCGTATCCAACATCCAATTCGATTACGCCGCGCCCGTTCGTGAAAGGCGCATGGACCAATATCGAATTCGATATCGCCGCGCCCGTTGGTCAACAGTTCAGAAACCGACCTCGTATTCGATACCGCCCGTTGCTAGTCGGTCTACTAGCCCCTACTCATGTGTTACATAAATTGGGTCGGCCCCGTACTTAATATTCCCATCAGTACTATATGGCGACTACACAACTCTGCATGTAGTTACGCCTCCGACATTCACATTCCATTTTATATTATCTGTGCAACCTTGCCTTGCAAGACGCAAACAATTTGTGTTTTTAAAGAAGGAAAGTTTATTAATAGACCTTTCCAATTTATCCATCCATCATATGACGTCATAATCAAGTACGTGAGGTGTAGGCTGACATCATAATCAATGGTTATGAATGACGTAGATAAGTACGTTACGAACACATAATTGGTGACGGATTAAACGTTGTTGTACGAATTGTATGTATTTACTAGTTAATAAAGATGCTGTTGAATATTTTAAAAGCGAAGCGGGGGTGGAGCTTAGCTAGGGATGGGCGGGGCATAGCTAAAACTGGACAGATCCATTATCATGTCTTATTTATTTTACCCGTCGATGGTGTTCATCCATTTCACATCTCTTTGATACCCGCACAGGCCTATGGAACTGATACGACTTTTCGCATCACCTGGGTAGCGGCCTATACATTTTACCATTAACAAGGCCCGGTACACTCAGGCAATCAGGAGTGTGTGCATTGTTGTATTGTATTGTATATTGTATTTAGTGTACACCAGATCGCTATACAGCAATAGGTGGGTAGGTTTCAGTTTCCCCTTTTTGACATAGTAATATTCAGTATACATTATTGTTAACATAATTAATTAGTTTGTATATAATCACCATTTTCACCATTCTTATTATCATTATTAAATAGTGTTGTTGCTATCTTTGTTGTAGTTGTTATCATCGTCGTGGTTGTTGTCGGTGTTATTGTTGTTGTTGTTGCTGTTGCTGTTGCTGTTGCTGTTGCTGTTGCTGTTGCTGTTGCTGTTGTTGTTGTTGTCGTCGCTGCCGTCGTCGTCGTTGTTGTTGTTGTTGCTGTTGTTGTTGTTGTTGTTGTTGTTGTTGATGATGTTGCTGTTGTTATCGTGTTGCATCGTGTTGTTGCAGTCGTCATCGTCGTCGTCGTTGTTATGATGTTGTTGGTGTTGTTGTTGATGATGATTTTAGCTTTATTGGCCTTGTTGTTGTTGCTATTGTCATTGTCGTTGTCATTGTCGTTGCCATTGTTATTGTCAGTTTCGCTGTTTGTTGTTGTCAGTGGTGTTGTCGTCGTCGTCGTCGTCGTCGTCGTCGTAGTCGTCATTTGATGTTGCTGTTGCTGTTGCTGTTGCTGTTGTTGTTGTTGTTGTTAATGGTTTGTTATTATTTCTGGTCGTCGTCCTCGTTGTCATTGTCGTCATCTGCGTCGTCATGGTCGCTCTGGCCTTCATATGTAGCCTACATAGTTATCATTATCGAAGTCGCCTCCCCCCCACCCCTTTTTCCTATTATTGCAGTGTCGTTGCCATTGTAGGAATCGTCATTTTCCTCAGTGTAGTCGTTATCGTCATGCATATTGGAGAAATTATGCAAGGGTCTATCTTGCCGGAAAATGGTCAGTTATGATTCGGATGAAATTGCCTATCGTTGTTAAGAGCATTGTATTTATTGTGTAGAGTAAATTGTGGAATTTGTAAAAGTTCGGTCCACTGCAAAGTCATTTGAGCAGATGTTCTATTCTTCTTTTTCTTTAAAGTACAAACTAGCATGAAATGGAATTCGTCACCAATGTAATTTTTCTCACATAATTAGCAGATAGGTTGCTCTCTTGGGGTTCCCTTCCCACGGCCTCGATGGGCAAGTGATGATTACTCGTTCCGAATTTAGTTAGTATGATTCTGTATACCTATATCCGACTGTGAATAGATATGGTTCTGGTTCAAGGTTTGTCTTAAATGATCTATATGGTTTTCCCTTTCCGATTCCCCATCTGTCCCTCCCGGTTCTGCTTATTCTTCAAGATTTTGTTTTAAATAACATTTTACTTCGTTCACACGAGGTTTTAACTGTGTTCTTAATCCAATTTAACAATTCATACCGTGCGTTACTTTAGGAGTATTCAGTTAAAGCATATTTGTATATGTGTGCATTTAATTTAGATTGGTTCCCCGAGATTAGCTTCAACTTGATTTTGTTTCATATCGGCGCAAATATAGCAACTGATATTGGTTTCCTACGCCATTACCCAGCAGGCGCGCCGATATAAAATTTCATAGGCCTATTGGTTCCATGTCTCGTTGACTAACGATCGTTGACTAACGACGTTGACCAACGGGTGCGGACGTGTCGATATCGAATTCAATATTGGTCCCGCGCCGTTCATCTACGGCAAAAATTCTATATTGGCGCGTAACATGTGTAGTGCTAGGCCCTATATTTAGTGCGTCGCAAAAATGTAAAACCACGCTGCAACTTTGTAAGCTGATCGTGGTCAATGTTCGTCCGTAGGTCTACAAACACTTGTAAGGATTTGTTTGATCAGGCCAGCAAAGGTGATTAGCAATTAGCCACTAACAAACATATCTTCTCGCGGAATGAAACCTTGTTCTGGGT
Source organism: Chaetoderma sp. LZ-2023a (assembly GCA_034401795.1). Taxonomy (NCBI): domain Eukaryota; kingdom Metazoa; phylum Mollusca; class Caudofoveata; order Chaetodermatida; family Chaetodermatidae; genus Chaetoderma; species Chaetoderma sp. LZ-2023a. The sequence continues at coordinate 164,546,879 of CM067369.1, read as the reverse complement.
GTTTCCAGCACAAGAATAACCTCTTTATTTTTACTGACCACTCTCAACCACGTCCCTGTACATTGATAGTGATTATATTACAAGGATCTGGAATGTTATTTAGTGTAGGGGGATACAGCACGGCTAAAAATAACCCAATATGTTTCCAAAATAAAACGTACTGTTGAATTTTTTTGTAAAGTTAATTTGATTGGAAGCATTTCTTACATCGTCTTTAACCCTTTAACCCTCGAATTTATTCAAGAAAATAATTTTTTAAATAGAAAATATCCATTTGCAGACCAAGAGAAAACTGTCTTTGAAAATTTACCACTGGAATGACTGGCTCGGTTATCGAGCCAGTCATTCCAGCGGGAAATTTTCTAAAATAGTCTTCTTTTAGTCCGCAAATGGGCATTTCCCAAGACAACCGCAGAGGCCGGTTTGGTCTGAATTGAGTGTGAAATGGTTAAACTTGTACAAACATGTTTCTTTATTTTGGAGACATTTTACCTTATTTTAGTTATTTATTAACTGCTCTGTATCTCCGATAGCACTTGTTATAGCAGTTTAGTGAAAACAAAAAAGACACGGCTACGTACTGTCTCAGATGTGTTGGTTTATAATTACGTCGAGAAACCCTGTCAAATTGGCGATTGTTTTGACAGAAAACTTACTTTTGCGAACATTCGAACGTAGCTAAAATACATCTGATCTATATTGATTTTCGATTTAAATATTTTACATGTTTCTATACCAAGTTCTCATTACATTCTTAATTATGTTCAAACACGCTATATTCGTGCGTTCTCGCGGACAGTTAGGCGGATAGCATCATATTAGAAGAAAGAAAACCGGTAGCAACAAAGCATTGGCAGAAGCGCGTTTTATAGGTTTACAGACCTCTGTTTGAAATTACGGTATTTTGATGTATAAAATATAAGTCATTTTCGCCCAAAATTAGGCCTGCACGTACTAGGCGAGTTAACTCTTCAATATTCAAATTTGTTCAAGAAAATTTAAATTTTCTCATAGAAAATGTTCATTTGCAGACCAGGAGAAGACTGTTTTTGAAAGTTGACCACTGGAATGACTGGCTTGGTTAATCGAGCCAGTCATTCCAGTGGTCAATTTTCAAAAATAGCTTTCTCTTGGTCTGCAAATGGACATTTCTCAAGACCACTACAGACGCCGTTTGGTTGATATTTTTGTTAAACAGTTCAATTCGAAACATTATGGAATCTCAGTTCAGGCATCCGCATTCGTATTCGCGTTCAGAAATAATTTAATATGTTTACTTCAAATCTAATCTTGTTCAAAAAATGAAACTGAACATTTCTGTGGGGTTGTTTTTTTGTTTTGGATGCTATTTAGGTTAGATATGAGCTGTACTTTAGCAGAACTTAGCCCATGTGCTGAGGTAGAAACAGTTTCCAGTTAAATTAGTTTCAACATTTCAACACAACATTCCTAATATAACAAAAGAATGTGTCATTTCTGGTATATGTAAAGTTTAAAGGATTAACAATTGAAGTATAGCTGTGTTATTTAAAGAATTCTAAATTTATAACACTTTAAAATATAGGTTTATGCCTATATAAAATGAAATAATATTCATTATTTTATTTTAAATACTGCCTTAACCCTTTCACAGTCATATCAGCCAAAAACGGATTTTGAAGTGGTCTTGTGAAATGTCCATTCGCAGACCAAAAGAAGACTATTTTGACAATTTACCACTGTGACTGTCTCGGTAACCGAGCCAGTCATTTCAGTGGTACATCTTCAAAGATAGTCTTCTCTTGGTCTGCAATGGACATTTTCTATGGGAAATTGAAATTTTCTTGAATAAATTCGAGGGTTAAAGGGTTTAATGCATTATATAAAGTGGCCATACGAACAGGTGGGGCTTGTGGGGGTTCACCCACAACCCCATCCCACCCCACCCACCCCACCCCGCCCCCAACTCACATACACGCACGGTGATAAGTCAGAAGAAAGCAAGGGCCATAAAATTATTGATAAGTTACATCGATAATTCGTTGTTTCTATACTATACCCCCCCCCCCCCCCCCCCCCCGAAGCATGGTGGCCATTAAGAGCATCTGTATTTAAACATCATTTTGAGGGTCGATAAGTGGGCATGCTCACTGACCCACCCCTCCCCACCCACCCCACTAGATGTTTGTTCCATCCACATTAAAGATCCCGAGTCCCAAATATCAGTTTCAGTTTTCTTTATTTCACTCAGGCCATTATATGTACAAATGTCATCTGAGAGATCATGCATAAAGCCCTTTATAAGGAATGAGTCGGAACTATCGTGTACGACATTTACACACGAATTAAATATCTGACATAAAATATATAATTAATACAATTAAATATATTCTAATTAATTCCAACTTAATCAACTTACCTTTGAGGGCCAGGTGTGTTTAAATATCTCCTGCCAAAGTTAATATAAATATAGAAAGGTCTGCAATAATATCACATATAAACACAGAAGATATCCTTTCTTTAGATCAGAATTATTCGTCTACGGTAAACAACATAAAATATTTTTTATTTACTTATTTACTTTTTATATCAAATTTAATGGCGAGTATATGGTCCGTACACCAGTGTGTAACAATGTAAATGCCACTACGTTGTATCTGAGAACATAATCGATGTCTTAAATCTCTGCAGACTATGCGGAGTGATTCACCGGTTATTAATAATCATCTGTCTTCCAAGGTAGCACTATCAATGCGTGGCCGAGCGGGAGACAAGAGGAAGACCTGCGCTGATTATCAGAAGTCTTGGACGATGCTGCCGCCGCGTTGTGCCTTGTATCCTATACCGCCGCTACTGCCGCGTGAACGACTGTCGAGCGAAGACTGATCACCGTGGCCAGGCAGACAAACAGCGCACAAATCCCGATCTCGCACTCTGCTCGCGAGTTTTCTTCTCCGTGAGAGCCACCGGAGTCCTTCATTTCTATTCCAGATAGTTCTCCCAACAACAAGGTAATAGCGACGATGCTGGTAGTAGAGTTGACTCTATCAGTAGCCTATTGTAGCTGATGGTTAATAGGCGTGAGGGGGTGTCATGGTGGTTCCATGTGACGTGGACCCCCGAGAGTGGAACCCTACGATTACACCATACCCGCCACGGCTCACGCGACTTGGGAATTTATTACCCTAATGTTTTTACCCTTAATTCAAAAACTGGTTTAAAAAACTACTTAATAAATTTCGGAATTACATTGAACACAATTTGTTTTAAAAAAAAAATTCTCGGATAAGACAGCAACAACCTTCAGTAAAACAGTTTTCGAGTTAAATTTTCAAGCCCACATTGTAATTATACTTTCATTCGTACAGTCTGGAACGTGTTAGTTGTGGCCAACACCGGTAATCGCTCACTGAAATAGCGAGCCTCTGTATTGAGGCCTGTCAGGCCGTTGATGAAAGACGATGATAAATTCTAAATCCGCGCTTCGCTAAAATCAAGAGCTTGGACTTTCCGATGAGAAATGAGCGACCATATATCGATCCGTCTTGTAGTTTTAAATTAGTGTTGGTTGTTGGACAATGAAGTCTGTAAGTTTTTGTCTTGGTTTCTACTTCCAAGTGATGACTTTCAGTTTGTTTTCTACTTCCTTATTTTACAGCACGATTGTAAGCTGTTTTAGAAATCACTTTTTCCGTTTTAATACTATTTCGCAAAACATATCTTGCGCTAACCTTTCAACTCTTGAAATACTAGTGTATTGACTTGAATACCGTTATACAGGAACGTTGTTGACTATTTTGAAACGAATTTGACTGGAACCTATTTTCAAAATAGTCAACAAATATTGCCAACATTATAACGAATTTGTCAAGGTTTTTTGTCCGAATAGGTGAAAGGAAAAGTGTATTCACAGGGTTCCACTCTCGGGGTCCACGTCAATTGTAACCACCTCTCACGGCCAAGAACCATCAGTTACAATAAGCTACTGATGGAGCCATCTCTACCACCAGTATTGAACAGATATGAGAATTCCTTTACGATTTAGGAAATAATTTTATTAGGTCTAAAAATTTTATTTTAAACAGCTGGATTTGCCTTTCTTTGAGTGGATTCACAAGCAAATGAAAATAATAAAAGAAAAGAAAATGTTTTAAAATGCAAACGCATAACTGTATGGTCGTGTTGAAATTGAGAAACAGATTTTATAGATGAAATGTCTGAAGGCAGGTTTAAGTTTGCTATGATTTACTGTTTCCTCTGTTATGTCGTAAAATGTATGTTACAGAGCCCTGGTGTCGTCATGTTTCGAATCATATTCGTTTGTAAACAATGTGACAGGTGTCGAGGGGTGGTGGCAATGGACCTTTCCAGTTTATGAATCCATCACATCACGTCAAAATCAACTACGTGTCGTTGAGGACGACATCATAACGAATGACATTATGAATGACGTAATTAAGTTCGTCACGAACGCATAATTGGTGACACTAAAGCGTTGTTGTACGAATTGTTTGTCTTTACTATTTAATAAACATGCTGTTGATTATTTTGAAACTAATTTGACTGGACGCTGCTGCCATTGCCAATAGCTATAATGACGGCCGAGTTCAGGGATCGATCGATCCAAACACAGGCGAGGTGTGGGTGGAGCTTAGCTAGAGATGAGCTATAACTAAAACTGGAGTCCTCCATTGCAGTCTAGCTCTGTTGAAGTGTGTTAGGGAAATTGATTTTACTGCAACTATCATGGAATAACTAAATAAACACGTATGGTCACACACCATAAGGAGTTAAGTCCCTTGACCTGTACAAAAAAAAGTCTTGGGTAAATCATGTATTACAATTTGATTTAGCTCTAAGAAAGTAGAAATGTAGTTAATTAATTACTGACAGAAAATGAACAGTCCAGTTGATTATCAATTCAAAATTATAAGCTATATTGTTCTTCAAGGCACACGTTAACATAAAGGTTAACATAATTACGCAGAGAGTCGACCACGAATCTTGAGGCATATGAGCAACAAATATGTGTAGAAAATCTAGTCTCTCGATATCTGTTCAATCTCAGGAATTGGTAGGACTCTAGGGCAGGCCGGATGAAGTGGATCAAGCACAGTCTGGATGAGATCAGTGGAGACGGTATCAGATTTCGTCAGGATTTCATGTAGTCAACTGCAATGTTGGACAAAGGGAGACAACTTTGCTAAGGGCATATAACGATACAAAACACAAGGGAGATAATCTAATTTGCAGTCTATATTTTTGTATACAAAATATTGTTGCCTCGTATCTGAATCGGCGATTTCCTTTCTGTAGTGGCCGCTTATTTTTGCCGTCCTGACCTAATGATGTTGAATAGCTAGTCTACTTACAGTGACTATTAGGCCCCATGTTGGCGACTGAGCACGTCAGTGGTTCTACGAACCCGGTTTGTGATTGGTACCTTGCCATATAAAAGCAGAGGAAGGGTACGGGCCACCAGGTACGAACCGGATGACGTTGTAGGCCAATTGATCTCATGGACATCTTTTGTCTGCAATTAACAACATCTAGTACATATATATGACATAAACTACAGTCTAGATATCGGCTATAGCCCCTGCAGCGGATCATTTGGAAAAGAATTAACTGAATGTCGCTGGTGCGGCAATGATGTTTATTAGCCTAAAGGCAACAAGGACTTTCAGTCAAATTGTTTTTAAAATATTTCTGAGGATTAAAAATGAAACAGAATAACAATGCTACATAGTATAAACCCCTATATGGCTGGCTAAAAGAAAATTATTCATAATAATCTTTTATGAGGTGAGTGATGGTTGAATCAGGCCCGAGTATTTTGAAATTCAAAAGGCCACTTTAATTTTTGATAGATCGGTTAAATAAAGTGACAACTTTATGAATATTATTAAGAAAGACCACCAGCTCCGGACTCTTGTCGATGTTGTCAGTCAAGATGACGAGAAAACAGGCAATTCATCGAGTGTTCTTTTTGTGTCGCTACTTCGCCATCTGCTGGCTAAGGGAAATGAAGAGGGTACTATACTGTGATTGAACGTCCTGGCGCATGGCCCGCCTATGTTTGATATAATACTGTAGCGTGAATAGAGATATTTATAGCTAGATATGAATGGACCCAGAAGTTAAAAAGACGGGGCCTAAAAGAGGGCCAGTCATCCCTGTTATGACGTTCGGAATAGATTATCTCCCTTTATTCCATATAATAAGAACGCCCGGAACAAATACGATTCAGAAAGTTGGCTTCCTATGGTTGTAATTGCTAAAAAAAAATGTAAAACGTCTAAGGGACCGGGGTGCATTCTAGCAGAAAAGCCAAGTGGTATCTCCTTTATGGCACCCAACAAACCATATCCCTAATAATGCAGGATGTTAGACCGGTACAATATGGCCCATTACCCTGCGTTTTCAATGACGATCGATTCTTGCAACCTGATTTGTTGTTTGAGATAAAGCATAGAGCTTTGTCGCTGGTATATTTATGGTCAGAAGACAAAGAAGGAAGATTGCGAACTATAGAGTGAGAAAATCGTATGGAAAGATTCATGCAACTAGGGTTTTTATATGCTTAGAGGTGGGGAATTTCGTTATCTGCGATGCTAGAGATAGAAATGGTCCAGCCTTCGTATCGAACAAAGTGAAAATAATGTAGAAGTTACAAATGCCACGTCTTCATCATCTTAAAGCGAGCTGCAAGAAGTCAGAAAATTAATAAGGACACATAAGCCATGAAATTCTTGGTCAGCAATTGGAGTCTGGAAACTTGAAATTGAAATTGGAAGGGAACCGCCCAATAGTTTGCTCAATCCAGCTGTGCTCGTCTAGACTACGGTGCTAAATCTGCTGGGGTCAATCAGCAGGGGTCAACGTGGGCATCTATACGGCACTCGATGTAAAGGGATTCCTCGAACTTTCACGTAACCGTCAGAGGTGTCACTCTGGCCAAGCGTGTCTGAGAGATGCTGAAGGCATCGAACAAAAATCTCCTCGAGTCTACACATCTCAACAGAGGGGCCTGGCGTCGGAGTGGGCGAAGTAGCATTGCGTCCAACTGGGTGGAGCTGGAATGAGAAGGGTACAGCCTCATCTCACTTCATCTCCAGTTGGCCGGAGAACCGTTCTGGACATCGCCTGGCAGATATTGCGAGCATAAATGAGAAGAGAAAGAAAGAAAGAATGTCCCGGAAAGAGCACACATATAAAGGTGTTCTGAGAGATCGAAGTTCCATGCATTGAACTCAATCTGTCAGTCAAGTGTATGACGTCGTAATCAATTACATCACATGTAGACTGACGTCGTAATCGACTACGTAATGGATGACCTTCAATGACGTATCTAAGTTCATCAGGAACTTTTAAAAGTCCGTCAGTTGTACGAATTGTATGTCTTTGCTATTTAGTAAACATTCTGTTGAATATTTTGAAACTAATTTGACTGGGTGCTGTTGCTGCTCTTCTGTATAGTTACTGTAAAATGGCGCTGTGGGAAGTCAGGGTTTGAATTATATAAATCGATCTCAACACGATCACGCGTGGGTGGAGCTTAGCTAGAGATGGGCTGGGTCATAGTTAAAAGTGAATGTATCCATTGCTTCACCTATTATCATCATCACTACTTTGTATTGGATCATTACTGACCTATAACCACTATAGCATTATGAATCCGAACATATAATCGTTAAAAGTACGTGGCCCTCCCTCACCCCCCCCCCCCCCACAGACACACATGCATGCACGCATGCACGCACGCACGCCTACACCCACGCCTACACGCACGCCTACACGCACCTCTCTCTCTCTCTCTCTCTCTCTCTCTCCCTCCCACCCTCCCTCCCTCCCTCGCTCTCCCTCCCTCCCTCACTTCCTCCCTCTCTCTCCCACCCTCCATCTCCCCCTCCCTCTCCCATCCCCCTCTCCCCCTTCCCGTCTGTTTCCCTCCTTTTCTCCCTCTCCCTATTATTCATCTTCATCTCCTTTGTCTCCCTCTACACCAGCACCCCCTCCCCCCCCCCTTCACCTCTCTCTCCCTCTCTCTCTCTCTCTCTCTCTCCCCCCACACACGCATACACGCACGCACGGACGCAAGCACACACACGCACGCATGCACGCACGCACGCACGCACGCACTCCATCTCCCTTTCACATCCCTCTCGCCATGCATCCCTATCTCACTCCCTCTTTACCTCTCCGTCCTTTTCTCCCCGTCCCTATTATTCTCCTTCATCTCCCTTCTCCATCCAAGTTATCCACATATCCAGAATTTGATCCGATCCGGATCCGGGTTCTTGTATCCCGACCATGGCCAAATCTGGAAATCCTCTTAAACAGAAAGTTATTTCGTAGTGTTAAAATTTGGGGCAAATCGGATCAGCATTTTTTTTATAGATACAGTCCGAAATACGCGTTTGTGACTTACTAGCGCACTAATAAACTAAGGCAAAAATATCACGGACTTATTGAGCTGCAAGTAGTACATGAGCATTAGGGTTGAACCTTGAAAAAATTAGTAGAAAGCTGAAATTTTCAGGAGAGATAAAAAAATCATCTTAATGTCAATTATGCAAAGTTCCGTATGTTCGACCCCGTGGCATTTTCAAAATCCAAGATGGTCACCATCGCAAATTGCGATAAACGTGAAAATACATAAATTTTCATAACTGCTCCACCTGAGGCATTGAAACAAAAATGTTAGTGTATGCATCCATGTTTTAGACTATTCTGAAAAAATAGAGCTATAAAACATATCCGTTCTGGATATATTATGTTTCTAGCCCTTCTCGATTCACGAAAACTGGTAACTGCGGTTTATTTCTGTTGCTTAATTTTACCGCATTTTTCGTTTGATGACAAAAAAGGATGCCCAAGTAAATAATATTACTTATTAAAATGTTTCAGACATTGAAAACATTATATTTATAGTGTTATATTCCTATTTCATGTGAACTGGAAGCCTATAGAAAACAAAGGATGGGGAAGACACGTTATACATTCATATTCCGGAGGTCTCCTGAGAACTTCAGTTTTCTAGTATTTTTTCCAAGGTTTATGCTAATGCCCATATTCTATTAATATAGGTGACTGGACAACTGTAAAAAATATAATGTAATAGTGCAGAGCCATCTTGTTCCTCCACATGTTTTCGTGTGGCATGAGAATCATCATATGATGGCAATTTTGTGGTATCCCTACCTGTGGTAAACATATCACATCCGATTGTATAGAGGTTCGGAAAAAGGCCTCGATGGACTCATCCGAGCTAGCATCGTCAGAGAAGATGGTTTTCAGTATATATTGGCGAGAAAGAGGGCATAACTGCCTTTCCCTGTACATGGGAAATGTTGTAGAGAGTACAGTCGAGCACACAAACTCTTACAAAAGACAACGAGAAGAAGATATGGCATCTGATAGTAGTGCGTCATCTTCCAAACTTCGTTCAAACACACCAGATTTCAATATAAAAAGAAGAATGTGTGTATTGCGCCGGGAAATTAATAAACTACCATTTAGAATAAAAAATACTCCATGACCGAAGGGTATTGTCACATGACCGATGCTATGACAAAAGCATCTCTTCAAAGAATACTTGAGCTGGAAAAAAAGCTGCTGAGGCCAATTATAACCATGACTGCCAGGCCCTCTTTTATGCTGGCAAACCAGTTACAATTGAGGTAATAGTGATGACAAGCGACGGCGGCCTGTCGATGTCACTAAACATGAGTCATTCTAGAAGTTGTGCCAATATATACGCGATAATGATGAATGCCAGTATTCACTTCCAGAACTCGTATCGCTGATGGATGGCTATTTGGATGGAGAAGAAGGGTACGACCCCAGAAGGCTTGGACAGAAATTAGAGGAATGGTTTGGGAAGGATATTATACAGACATGTGAAATTGGAAGGGCGACTATATATACTGTTCTAGATGCTAGCAACTGCATACTTAGAGATAATTATAAGTCAAGTGCCATGACAAAAGACTCAACCATAGATATGGCAGCTGCACTCATACAAGATGATATAAGGTCTATAGCGTATTTAAAATCTGAATAATCTTCAATGACCAAATTGCAGGACAGTAATAAATTGGTACCTGAGTCTTTGAATGGACTATTTAGTGGCATAATAAAATCGAAATCTGACAATGTCGTTGTCTGTGAACGCCGCCGTACAGCAATCGCACGTAGCATTATATCTTCCCATCGACTTCGATCCTTTGTATCGCCCATATTGTTAGCAGTATCTGTTTACATTAATCGGAAGCATGAATCGCGAGAACTGGTTGATATACTGAGTAATTTGTCATTTTCAGATAATTACGGGAGGTTCAGCGTCTGTACGATGCCCTGCTTAGAGTTGAACAATTGTCTGATATTGAGGGTGATCTTGTAAATTTTATATTTGACAATGCTGATATCAATGTTATAACCCTCACAGGTCATGGTACCTGACATGTTCTAGGTTGTATTGCATGTAAGACCCCACCAGATGAGGAGCCATTCCTGACTGCCATCCCATGGTCTACTCAGAGTTACCGAAAATGGACAGTTTGGTCACATACAAATCAAAGTGTAAAAACCCCACCATACCAGGATTTAAGTCCATCAAGATTGGGCCACTTGAACCACCTGAACGAAATCCTTAAATCGGCCAAATGCTTGAATAGTGTCTGGTTAGCAAGTCTTTCTTTGGCTATTCCTGTGGCACAATGTCCGTCGTGGAGTGGCTTTATCCAATGTGCTCTGAGGGGAGACAGTCATGAAAAAAGTCAGATTCAGATTTTACCATTCGTTAACCAGGACCCATCTCAACCTGCTACCATATATTCTGATTTGTGTTTTGCACAGAAGTTATCTGAAAAGCATGGACTTGGTGTTTATCCCGTCACATTTGATTAACCACTAAATATCAAGGCAACGGAAATAGTTAAATCTTACCCAGCGCTTAACAACATTGTTATCAGACTTGAGTTTTTTCACGTAATCATATCATATGTGGGATCAATTGGATACATTATGGGTGGTAGTGGATTACAAGATCTGTGGAAAACTGTTTATGCTTCAAATACTGTAATCCATATGATGGCAGGTCATGCGTATGCTCGTGCACTACGTGCTCATCTTTTATCATCATTGCCGTTGTACCGACTTACTACAGACACCCGGATGTCTCAGTAGTGTTAATCTCACTGGTCTCTAGACTATAGACAAATCTCTGCTGAATGGTGAATGTCATACTGCCTGTGTTGAAAGTGAGGTATGTGTCCAACAACTCAAACAGATTATTCATGAGCGGGAGGGAGGGAGGGAGGGAGAGAGAGAAAGTGCTGCCACTCAAAGTAGAGCTGGTAAGCTTTAGGTTGAATATTTGAAGCAGTGTCCCTCATTAGGAATTTCATCCGCACAGAGTGGAGTGGGGATTGGGATTTATATCGTCACACAGTCAGTGAAATGATCCGCCTTTTTCATGCTGCTGGTCACATCACATACGCAAAATCTGCCCGCCTCTACCTTGATCAGGTGAAGGGATTGATCAATATCATGTCGGCAAAGCATTAACCGTGACTTCACTGAGAGAGGTTTCGTCACCATTCGAAGAACAGGTAAATTCTGGAGCGGTAACTTCTGTGATCAAACGATCAAACAAGATGTATTGAGATTGCTGAAGACCTCCGGAGGTATGGCTCATGGTCAAGGTATTACAGACAGCACACTCACCAAATGGGTGCATGCCATGCCCCGCTGTATCCAGATCTGCAATGCCATAACGATTTCACTGGGGTCCGTAGTCACACATCCGACCAGCATGTGGACATGCGCGCCAGTAACACAGCCAGGGATATTCAAGCCTATGAGACCTTTCTCCACTGGCTTGAGTTTCCCTCTCCATTCTCATATAGAGACCATGACGCACTGATCTGTATAGCAAGCGGTGTAGTTGCTGGAAATTGTGTAAATGCGGATCAAGCATCTGCTCTCAACATCAAGTCTATTTCGGCTGCGCAAAGATCGGGTTACCAGCATCAGTGGTGACAAACACAAGATAACTGTGCGTGGTGTTGAGGCTAAAGTTAATACAGCATTATTATTCATGAGGGCCACATGTGCGATTTAGGCCAATTCAGGGATGGAGCCGTATCTCCTTCACGAGTTTGCCAAACAGCCTTATTGGATAAATGGATTATGAGGAAGAGCACGAGGAGTGTCCTTGCAAGCATTCTCAAGTCAAAGTGAATGTCCACCTTCGAGTACCTGATGGCGCACGCTTCATCCTCGATGATGGGGGTCACCGCCTGCAAAGCTTGCCATGGCTAACCAGATATGTGACCACTATGTATGCTATGTACTTAAATCACTATGGTCCGGAGGCAGTAGTCGTGTTTGACGGATATGGCAGTGCTACCTCAACAAAAGTTGCCGAACAGCAGCAACGGGCGGCACAACAGAATACATCCGCTGATATTATCTTTGAACAGGAAATGAAAACCACTACATCAAAAAGGCATTCTTGGGTAATGGCAAAAACAAGGATCGATTAATCAAAATGATAACAGAAAAATTTGAGGGCATAGGTCTAACTGTCAAGCAAAGCATTGTAGATGCTGATCGGTTGATTGCATCAATAGCCATGGATACCGTCCAAGCACATTATTCACCTGTTGGTCTTGTGGGAACTGACACGGATTTGCTGGTGATGATGGTCGCACAAGCCACCCCGAACATAGATCTACAGGTGGTCTTTGGTTGGAACCCATTGCAAATAACGCACGCATACACGCACGCACGCACGCACGCATACACGCACGCACGCACGCACGCACGCACGCACGCACGCACACACACACTCACACGCACGCACGCACGCACGCACGCACGCACGCTCACGCACGCACGCACGCATACACGCACACACGCACTCGCACGCGCGCGCGCACACGCACGCACGCACGCAGACACTCACACGCACGCAAGCATATACTCACACGCACGCACGCATACACGCACGCACGCACACACTCACACTGTGTGCGTGCGTGCGTGTGTGTGTGTGTGTGTGTGTGTGTGTGAACGCGCGCGTATATATATATATATATATATATATATATATATATATATATATATATATATATATATATATATATATATATATATATAAATTCCACCATGGTAGACATAGATTTAAGCTAATTATTAGTTGCTTAAATACAAATTTTGTGGTTTTGGAGACGATTATTGAGCATTTTGGTAGCCATCTTGGATTTATGATAATTAGCTAAATTCAGAATGAATATTTTATTGGTCCATTGGATTCAGCATACTCGAAAAACATGGTGTTACACACCAAAATCATTGTTCTAATCCAAGTGGTTGGGAAGTTATGACCATTTTTATGTTTTCGCGATTTTCGCAATTTATGATACAGGCCATCTTGGATTTTGAAAATGCCACGGGGTCAAACATGCGGAACTGTGCAGGATTGTCATAGATATTATATTCTTTAGCTCTCCTGAAAAATTCAGCTTTCTACTAATTTTTCAATGTTAAATTTGGTCTAATGCTCCTGTACTAAACCATTATCTAAAACGACACACAGATGACTGGCGTCTGTAAAAAGGGCGGTTGACACGGCATTCGCTCACTCGGGCATGTGTTTGGAGCCATGAAAGAGTTTAGCCTGAAACAATATCATATTCTCGACATTTTTCTTGGAAAACAAAATTTCAGGTCTCTAAATTAGGTCTGGAAACTGGCAATAATGACGCAAACTGTATCTATATTTGAAACGAAAAGGAGATTGAAAAACCAGTCTGCCTAGCAAAGCGATGCCTGGCGAGCTTAACCCTCAACTTTAACCGGTTGAATCCGAGATTTCATTTATGATCGATTATAACGTCAAATTGAATATTTTGAAATTAATTTATCTGGAAGCTTTTACGCTCCCAATCAATTTAGTTTCAAAATATTCATCAGCTTGCCTGTATAATTAATTACGCGTAAGTCTACACTTGAGATTCTGGAAATTCATAGTTCAAATGAGTAATAAAGCGACTCAAACAAAGAACCATAAAATAGAATTCTCATATTTATTGAGACATATTTTATTGTTTTCATCGATTTTTTCTTTCTCTCCGCGCGTTTTATCGTGCTAATAGCATTGTCATCAAAAGCAGGAATATTAACTACTAACGCTTTGCGCCCTGTGTCGTGTTTATAATGCGCTATTAAACTTCACCAAAAATGCTGGTTCTTATGCACTGTTGGAACCAACAATTTAAATGCTCTGGCCTGCTTAAGAGCAACGATGTTCAAGCAAATTGTTTTCAAAATGATCAAAAATGCCTTATCTAGCTTGTAAGAATTGAGGCGTAAAATGGCGGGCGTATGGCTTACATATGAAAACCCCTATGGGGTGTGGTGTGTCATGCAATGGTAGCCTGGGGATTGAAGAGATGGGGGGGGGGGGTGGGGGGTGGAGGATTTGCGCACATGGTTCCGTAAAGTGGGCCAGATTGGCGTACGGCCCGCTACACTGAAGCCAGCACGCTACACTATATATATATATATATCCATATATCATATGGATGATCATGTGTTTGTGCCATGCTGCATTTTAAGCCTCCTATCTCAGCCTATATAGGTGTGAACGCTCAGATGAAAGAAAATATAATTATCTACTATATATAACATAAATAAGAAGCGAATCATCGGTGTTCCTTTAATTGCATACATATAGATTTAAAAAATAACGGTTTTGTAGCTATGACAACAAAACGCAACGCAATCACCCGTTCCTAATAATCCCACTGCGCTTAAGTTCAAAATATGTATATATAGCTATCTGTATCTAAAAAAGGAATAACAATGTTTTGATTAACAAACCTCCCTATTAACGAATTATAATGCGTCCTTTGTACATCAAAGATTTATAAAATTATAATTTACAACATTAGTAATGAATTTATCAGCGATTTAAAAGCATTTTCTTGTATATTGCCATCTCTGAGCCACTACGCTCACGCACGAACGCACGCACACATCCACAAGCATGCACGTATATCGCACGCGCGCACGTGCACCCCGCAGACGCACACGTGCACCTAATGGCGTAATATGTCCATCTATGCCGATTCAGCATAACATTGTGTTGGCCATTTATATCCACCATCATGTTCATGATTTAGCGCGCTATAGTGCAGCTGATAGGCCTTAGTGTACGTTTCAGGAGAATCTTTCAAGATGTGATGCACGCACCAAAATTGCTATGAAGATTCCTCCGAGGCTACTTTCTTAAAATGCCCCGTTAGCCACCTAATAGTCAGAATTTTCAAGATGGCTGCCAGTGATATACTTTTTCAATATAAAAGAAGAAACTAAATTTACAACCGTAATGTCTCTCAGAACCTTCCCTGGACCATTTATAGCAACATGTTTGAAAATGTATGCAGCTTACTAATAATTCACCTTTCCAGAGTACCCACCCATCATATGACGTCATAATGAACTGGTGATGTGTAGAATGACATTATAATGAATTACGTCATGAATGACGTCGATAAGTACATCACGAACGCATATTTGAAGACGGTCTATGCGTTGTTGTACGAACTGTTTGCTTTTATTATTTAATAAATACTCTGATAGGCAGCAACAGCACCCAGTCAAATTAGTTACAAAATATTCAACAGCTTCCCTGTATAGTTTTCAGGAAATTGATAGCTAGGTCATTCAAGGGATCGATCAATCCCAACACGGCGAGGTGTGGGTGGAGCTTAGCTAGTGATGGGCGGGGCATAGATAAAAATGGAAAGGTTCATTAGCCGGCATGGGTGCAGCACTGCAGCATTGGAGTATATGTGGAAGAAACAGAGTGGGTGTCATGGAACAGCCAGGGCACACTGGTGACATCACTGCTGTGAAACTCAGCTTGGAGTTCGGTGTCAGCTAAATAGTACCTTCATAGCTGTTGGCTAATGTTCAACAACGCCCAACTTGCCCGAGCTAGGAAAAGATTATCAAGTGCTTGGAGTAGTACAGATGAAGGACACTGCAAGTTATAGGTAAATAGTTATAGGTCATGGTTCATAGTCTGCTTCCACTTGCGCGCTCAACTGACTTTCCAACTTTACACCACCACCCCACCCCCACCCCCACCCCCACGTCATTGGACCTTTTTCATTCTTGCACCATCTCAACTCCCTCTAATGTGCATTAGTATAATTATAATACTTATATACTTATTGTTAATATACGTATTGATACATTAATATATGTATTGAGACAAAGGTCCAGCATGAGAACTGAGACAAGCTATGACCATGCAGCTCAACAAAGGATTGAACTAATGTGCTGAAAACCTAAACGATGGAAAACCTTTGCCAAACTAAGTGTTGGAAATGTTGTAGACGTGTAGCACAAAAGATCAGGTACCGTTCGTATTGCTTGACAATGCTGTACAACAAGGAGAGGACCTACCTGAAAAAGAAGAAAGAACAAGTGTCGCTAGAGACGTCTACTAACTCACATTTTCTGAGCTACTGGTCTACATAGTTGAGACCAAAAGCAGCAGTGAAGGTGTTGCTATATTCCAGCTTGCAGATATGGTCATTCTGTACAAGCAGCGTGATGAACAACTGGGGGGGGGGGGGGATAGAAACGTCTGAGGTCAACGCTACCAGACTGAACGGCAAGCTGTTGACAGTAATGCCCGAGCTAGATGCTCACAAGAATGGGAGAGATATACTCCTGGCCTTTCACAAAGATGTAGGTTCATTTCTATCAGAAGCCTCTGAATACTCTGAAGCCATAGCAGTCAAAATCTTGTGAAGACATATGGATGATCACAAGTTTACATTTGACCGAACCTTCCATGGAGGATTGTTGAACTAGCCATTCCATCAACTCACCTTTCCAGAGTACCCACCCATCATATGACGTTATAAAGAACTGCGTGATGTGTACAATGACAGCATAATGAATGACGTCGATAAGTACGTCACGAACGCATATTTGAAGACGGTCTATGCGTTGTTGTACAAATTGTTTGCTTTTACTATTTAATAAATATTATGTTGAATATTTTGAAACTCATTTGAATGGGCGCACCCGGTCAAATTAGTTACAAAATATTCAACAGCGTCCCTGTATAGTTTTCAGGAAATTGATAGCTAGGGCATTCGGGGATCGATCAATCCCAACACGGCGATGTGAGGATGGAGCTTAGCTAGTGATGGGCGGGCATAGCTAAAAATGGAAAGGTCGACTCTTCCCCAATTTGTGTGTATCATTGAACACGGGGCTGATATAAAATCTCAAATTAGATTCGGAGCATCTAAAACGAACCTAGCAACGGTGCAGCTGCTGCAATGCAACTGCTACGGAAGGTACAAAGAGGGGGCAGCTACTCATAGGCATTCAAAATATCGGGAAACACCCATTCCCTTTTTATATGGGAATGTCTGTTTTTTCAAAATCCTGAAAGCGACATATTGTAGAAATGCTTCATTAGTAGGGCATTAGTATTTCATATGGCAGGGTGCTCGAAGTCGTCTCTACACAGCTAGGAGATGCAGTTATCAACATGTACGTGGAGGATGGAGTGGTATGTATACCAGTTCTGCGAAGATGGTCGTTCACCACATCTGCCATGAGCAACATAGACCACAACCAGACTGCAACGGCAGCAACCAGCTCATTCCACGGAACCAGTATTTCAGTATTTGAACACCCAACCTCGTACAATGAAGGTGACAAGCATGAACAACTGCAACTTGGAGAAAGTAAGGCGAAGACAGTCCCAGAACATTCCGAATCCATCACCAATATCCGCCCTGCATACTTCACAAAGAAGGATCCTACTCTTCCCAAACTCCAGGGTCTGACTTTCCAAGTCGCTGCCTTGCCGAGACTGCAACTGTGTCTTGAGTACGAGTAGCTTGAACATGTTAGCGTCGCTAAAGAAGTAGATGGTGTTGTGAATCTCACTTGGTAAACCCACCACGCATCCAAGAAGAGGTCAAGCAATTTAAATCAGCATTGCATCGCTGTTACCTCTTCTTCCAGGTCAAGCCAACTCAGTTGCCACAATACGGCATGTAATGGACAAGATCAAAGGCACGGTTACACTTCTCAAGCCAGAGAAAGTGCCTATAATCGGCGCTGACCAGCCAATCTATGCAGTGGCAGATCCAGTGGCACTGGCCAGAGTGTTGTAGTGATGACAACTTTGTCATCGTGTTTGGTGGTCTTCGGATTGAGATGGCTGCACTGAGATCTGCTGGAACACTACTCCATGACAGCGGATGGACAGCAGCGTAGCCTCTTCTGGAACTGCACACTCATTTTTGTTAGCGTCAAACGTCACCAGAACACAGCAAATACACAAGATTACAGCAAGCTGTCTCTGCGGGTCCAGTTCTACTGGCCAGAGTGCTATAACGGAGACAAGTTTGTCATCGTGTGCGGACATACTCCCAACAACACAAGCATACTTTTCTAGGTACAAGAGAACAGACATTGTACCTGATGTCTACCTGCCATTAACACCCATGTCCTAGTCATAGCAGGCAGTGTTCTACCATCCGTGCATGAGTTTGGTTTGCAGAATCTGTGGATTGCTTTTGGTCAATGGCGGAAACATAGGTAGATTAATGTACATGATCTCAACCTCTAGCTCGGAGCAGAGAAGACCAAACGAATTTTCTTCTTGTGCCTACCTTTCAAGGGAAAGGGAACAAGTATGCATGGCATCTAATGTCTTTATCAAACTCCGTCAGTACCTGCCAACAGTTGTAGGCAATGACCTGAATATCCTCAAGAAGTTTGTAGTCACTATGTTTGACAGTCCAGTACATATGCGGATATTGATGACAAAAGGCTGGATATGTGTGCCAGTGTAGCTTGTGGGGTAGTGTCGGGCCATTCCGGTGTATGATGTCGACTCGCCATGCCGCGAGTGCACAACGAATGATGATGCTGGTTAGCTTCCAGTCTCTGGGTGACGGATCCTGTACGATACTTCCCTACGGGTAACAAAGACTGGGTCCTAAGGCCGGTGAAACTCAATCATTCCGGTGGGGCCGTGCGACCATTGTCGTGAACATTAAACACAACGGTCTCATCCCAAGAGTTTGTGTCACCAGTATGCCTGTCCATAGCAATTTCGTGATCTATGGACTTACAAGATTTGATTTTGGTGACCTAATTAAACTAAGACTACACAATAATTTTACCTAAACAGACTGTCACGTATGCTAGATAAAAATGATGAGCATACGAAAATACAAGACATAGAGACAGCCAGATGAACTTTTAAACGTGGGGCTCCCGGAGGTACCACACCGACCCGTAGGTCTGCAGAGGTATCCCCGTAACTTAATATAAGCTATTATAACTCTAAGCTGAAAGGAAAGAAAATTATCTCTGTTAGTGACGAAAAATCATGTGCCTCAGGCGGGCAGTACTACTATTGCTAGTTTGGTTGAGGAGTATTATCCTCGCTTGGACCGTCATCACTGAATCCTTGCGAGAGGCAAGTGCCTCGCGCTGGCCTCTGTCATGGAAAAATGTTGCCACTGCTTAAAGCGGGAGAAGAGTAGTAGGCAAAAATGGGCCCACTCTAATATTTAACCAAAATGCTGAAAAGAAAAGACCATACCTAGTGAGATTATGAGTATACGGTAGCGTGCTGTTCCCGAAAGATTCCCACGTCACCGTCTTATGTAATTCTTAGTAGGCTGAATTAGTAGTTGCCGCTTTATTTTTGCGGGCCTTCTTCTATGCTTAGCCAGCTTTTAGTTTTTAGAGACAAGAACTATTTTAGGCCGCAAATGGCGGGTGTCTACCTAGCTGTTAGATATGGCTGTCATTGAGAACGGATGCCCTAAGACATCAATACTGAAGACAGCGCTCATACATGTGACTTAGTAAGATCTCTGAACTGGATAAGAATCCGGACATCTCGCTCCGTAACCACATAAAACGTTACAAGACACTGGTTACTTGTTCACAAAAGCATTTTAGGCAACAGATCTATCGTTATGGTGGGGGTAAGAGAGACGAATACCCACCATAAATGTCCTTCCCGTGAGAGCGTGGCAGATCTGAATATCATGCCCAGACATTCTTGCGGAATTCTGTAGGGATGCGCATCTCGCCAGTCACCAGGTCCTATTGAACTAAACGTTTAACCTGTCGTTAGGTTTAAACACAAGTTGCCCAGCTTTGCACTGCGGTGCGGGAGGACTGTTCAGCAGATAAAAGAAAATAATAATTAAGATATGTTTGCGCAGTGCTTCCCTACATTGGCAGAAGTGCTAACTACTAAGTATCCGAGGATACAGAGGGAATGTATGTGATACCACACCTTGGCCATCACCGCTCGGAAACCCCAACAGTTTCCCAGGGTCGGATCAGCCCATGGTGCGGATAGGGACCTCCAAACAATTAAGAAGCCACAAGGCTTAGTGGAACACGAAGAGAGACAATATCTTAGAGATATGATGCCCTTTGGGTATTTTGGCCACTCGTACACAATCTTGCCAGAGTGTGGGGCCAAGTTATCGCAACAACCGGGAGAGAGGCATACACTACAGATTTCCTAACGAAAAAATGGTCTTTAATCATATTAAACCTATCCTATCGAGCTGAATAGAAAAGGTTTTAGTCGGTAGCATGCCGGGCTAAACAGAGTTATAGCACAAACAGCGCGACCTAAGTGAAAAATTGTTGGTGGCGGGAGAAAGTGCTGCATATATAAGTGTCACTGTATAGTGTTTCCTACGTGCACTGCAGTCCTATATTTTCTACAATTTAAACAAAACATATGAACTGATTGCCACTGACCATATATAAACTAACCAGAACAATTAATACAGTGTGAAATGATCAGAATTATATATCTTTAGTACAGGTTAAGAAACCTATTACGGTGCGGTTAGTGAAAACACCTTAAAGAAAATGAGAATAACTATAAACATATACAGAAATTATAACTAGCGGTCATAAGACCGTCATGGTACCTTTTAGTCATCGGGACCGTCTATACGGGTACGATGTAATCAGGAAAAATACATTTAACAGAATAATTAAAATGTTAAGTATAGTTACTTGAATAATCGGTAGCCATTCTTAAGTCTGGCCTATCGTGTCACTCTTAGGTTGACGTGAGTTGATGCATTCTCAAGAAGCTGGAAAGTTCCTGCAGGCTGGTTCCGGCAAACAGGACTCCCGCAAGCAGCTCATGACGGGAGTGGATCGACGACTGTAATCACAATATAGAATGTCTAACGAGTAGTCAGCAAGAGATATAATAACATTGCTGCTGTGAAGAAAGTTCCCATACACCGATGGTATGGATGGAAGTTGACAACAACCCAATCACAAGCGGTGGTTGTTAGATGCAGATGAAGATACAAAACTAAGCTTAACGGTGCGGAGTACGTCAGCCAGCTTTGAAGGCGTACCGGGCAAAGTTTACTTGCTGTGGTCGAAAAGTTTAGATGAACCTGCACGACATCAGTGCGGGACGGTTAAATAACCACTTTTTGGCGTGGCCGGCAGATCCGGCGAGTCATCCACCAATGAACATCGCTGCCTCTACATCTGTAGAATCACATTTTCAGGCCGGAAAGGCCTCACCGCAAGTTCGTGTTCCGAAATGCTCCCGCAAGTAACGGGAGTTACACAATTGCTTTAGCGTGGTGGGTTGGATTACTGCTAGCTATGGGAGACAAACTGACAGAAAGCGAAGTGATCTGCGTATTGCCGGTCGAGATGATAGTAGCTGGTACAGGTCCAACCTATTCGGCCCCTTGCCGAGGATGCTCCCGAACTCTGAATCTCGTCTCCTTTTATACTACTCGTGATGTCACAAGCGCAGGCTCTAACCAATCATCGGTCGAGCAACAGCCAATCAGCGCGTAGCTAATAATAAGGCAGTCGAATGTTCTAGAACATTCTAGAAGTTCTGCGTCCACGTGTTTATGACGTCACTGCAATATTTTGAAGATAATCAAAAGGGGTTTTCCGTGGAAATTTCGATTTTGAAATGGTTTACAGATTTGGAAAGCCCGTCGAATTCTGGTCTTGATTAAAGCCAGATTCGGCGGGAATAGGTAATTTAAAAGGATTACATGGTAGCATCTCGGTACACTAAAAGCGTCATCCCATCTTGGTCGTAAACTATGCGCTCTGTCAAAGATAGCATCCAAGCGTGCGCATACACACTATGCGTTTTAGCGAACTTAGTCATTTTTATAACGCGATCTCTCTCATGGGCCCATATACGCTTATGGCTCTACCCAGGGGGCATGTTCACGGAACGAATCCAGGATGGGCAGCCCATACCCAGCTTGGCTGGCATGGCCGGTACCCGCCCGGTCGATGCGAACTACTTCACCCCCTCCTAGTTTGACATCCATGGTAAACGATCGCGCATTGCGGATCAACGCACGGACGTATGCTAGGTGGGAATCATAGACTTCCCAGGTAGGTGCGTGGCCGGAGAGGAATAGTGACGCATAGACATGTATTCAAGAGACAGAGCACATAGAGGTACCAAAGAAAAGAGGGGAGGCATACTTTTAGTTTTCAATTTTTTTTCCAGGCCTTCTTTTTTTCTTTTTTTAAAATATTTTGGTACGTGCTGCCACTTTATTTAGTCAATGATCCTAAACAATAGCTCGCATGGGTGTTCGCTTTGGGTGCGGAGAACACCCAAGCTCCAACGTACCACAATTGAAGTTTAAATATATAATAATATAAAATGTATATGTATATATAAAATATAAGATTTCCACGTAACATACCCTTATGGGGTATCTAGTATATTACCTCTGAATTACTTGCACACCCTGGGTAAATAAAAGGGTATGCAACATGTATCTTTGATTTAAAACATATTTGCGGCCCGTTATAGCGGGTCCGCAACGGGCAGCTCTTGCTGACCCCATAGCCATCCTGACATCTAAGACAGGAAGAAAAATAATAAGAAAAATAGAACACAACAATAATAACTCAAAAGTTGGTTTATCAGGCAGCCTCAGCATAGCTGAGAGTGCATGACAGGATTATGACATTATTGCACTGCAGGATGTTGTATTCTTTACGTCGCACACGACGTTCTTACAACACCGGAGGCCGCAGTGCTCATTTTATGTGGGACACAGCCGGGCACTGAAGTGCGCGGCTGTGTCGGATAACCGTAGTCATCCTAGGGACGGGATTCAATTGATCTAACATATATAATAAAAAGAAAAGTATTTCAAAAATAAATTAATAATTAATACGCTTCCATGAATCACACCACTGTTGTTCTGCTGTATCACAAATGATCACACCTCTGCTGCGAAATTTCCCCACTGAGTCTGGGTCCCACAACTGACGGTGGATGGTCGCAGTGGATGCACTATTAATGCTGAGATGCGTTCATTATCACTGGCACTGTCGGAAATGTCTGAAGTGATGGTGGCGGAAATATGAGCGTCTATAATGTCTCTCACAGCCACTGCGGGTGCTAAAATATTTGTCCGTAAGGCAGCGGTGGTGCTAGTGGTTGTCAAGGCAGTCGATGCTGTTGTTGCTGTGGTTGTCATGGTGGCTGCGGTGGCTGTCGCGGTGATGGCGGTGAGCTGAATCGTAGGCTGAGGCAATGATGCGGGAGCGGATACGGCAGGAGTTGACATCTTCCGAGACTTAGCATATTTCAACAAACGATTTGCGGTAACATTAGGCACGGGCTGAATGTCCTGCATACATCTCATTCCCGCGTATGGTCGTCCCAGTGTGGTTCCCTTCCTGATGGCTGGATCAGAAAGGCTAGGAGGCAAATGCTGGATAACACGAGTTGGAGTAATGCTAATCGACGCAGGCTGCGACGGTCTTGGTCCCTCGTCTATGGGCAGGTCCGGAGGAGATGGTGACTGCAGGTAACTTGGAATTTCCATTCCCGCAGCTGTCATCAAAACTACCGATATCGGCTGACTGGCTGAAATTGCTTAAGACATTACGGGTGCCGGTGTAGTTGGCTGTAGTTTGATGGCTGATTACTGATGCGGGTGCTGCCGGACCGGATTCTGCAGAGGACTTACGCTTCTTGCTCCGCTTCAAGACCGGTGTAGATGTGGTGACTGGTAGTGGCATAGCGCTCCCCGATGTGGCTGCGGGTAGGATTTCACGAAAGAAGCCTAATGCTATCTGTTCTTCCCTGGTGTCGATTTTGACGGGAAGACGAAGTTTCAGAGCGCGCTTCCTCCTTTTATACTATTTGGTGCCGTCATAGGCGGCAGATGACCACACCTGGAAGTTTTAACAGGTGATTAGGTCAGCCCTATATGGAAAGTTTCTCTTTCCTACTCTAGACGTCAAGGGATTAATTCTTTCTGTATAAAGGGAGCACTTTTAATTATAGGAGGAATGGCTCGTTAACTTTATATATATGTTATATCATGAATCTTTATAATATAATCTCGCTTATTTGCGCGAGTTCTTAAACATGCGTCTTGGTATATGTCTGTAATAGGCAGTTCTCAGCCCATGTTGATTATGGACTGGAACGCAGGGAAGAGAATTTTTGAAATTCTCCTTGTAATTATACTGTTAGGTTTTTGATGCCGCTTTACCGCCCCATGCGCTAATGATTTGTAGCATGGTGGAGCAGTTGTGTTCTTAATCAAAAATATAACAGTAAAGTTGTAAATAATTTGATGTGTGGTTTAAACAGATCTATTCAGACTGATCCCGACACGATAGCTGCGTTTTCCGAGCGGGAGGGCTGCCAAGCATTCTCCTCAATGGGTAGAACCAGCTCCATCCCGGCCTAGACCAGGCACATTAATACCACTTAATAATGGTTAAATTACAGTACAGCTCGGAGGTGGGTGCACAGTTTTACAATTTAGAATTCCGTCGTTTGGAAATTGTGAATACAGTCAACCTGAGTGTCTATGTTTCTGACATGTTGGTGATTTGAATTTGATACACGTGGCTGGTTATCTGTGGATGATACTTGCGCTATGGTGAAGGTGACGTTTTTATGGCCGTCAGGTGCGGGAATGGGGGGGGGGGTGGGAGAGGCGGCGTGATGTCAACTTTATCGAACCTTGACGGTATTTCACTCTGTAATGGCCGAGCCCGTGGGCGGGACAGAGTTACTTTAGAGCGCAGATGACCTGTCGGATGCTGTCGTAATTTTGATCAATCCATTATCGAATTCAACTTTTCGGTAGTAAAATCCTACTCGTGACTGACGACAATACGGGCATCTTGCTCTCTTAATAATTTTGACTGTTATTACATGTAGATGAAGTATGTAGATTTTGGCTGTTTCCGTACGACGTTGGGGAAAAGGGAGAGGGGGGAATGTTGGACAAACGTTCCTCCCGTGATGCGTACTGTAGATGGCTGTAGTGCACTCCTTATATCCATATGATCAGTTCTCCCGTAACTAGATAAGAAGGTGTGTGCGGGAGATTTGTTGGCTGTCGTTTGTTTATGATAATATTGTTGTCGGGATGTCCGGGCTGCTGCATGATGCCAATGTTATAAGCGATGTGGGCGCATTCCAGTTTTCCACGCTGGTGAACGCCAAGTCTGTTGTTATTGCGGGAGGTGGGGGTTTGCGGGAGATATTATTTCTCCCGCAGCTTTTGCGGGTGGAACTGTTGTGGGAATTTTTATGTCTCTATCGGGAATTAATTAATACCGGTAGGTGCTACTAAATGATGTTGTTTGCCGATGTTGAATGGCTCTGTTATGCTGAGAATAACCGATTAGGTATGGGATGTACGCGCAATGACGAACTGACGTATCCAGCCTTGAGGACAGGTGTGCTCTGTATGTGATGATGTTCTGTCTGTGGTGTGATGTCCTGACTGCTCACGGAGGAGTATGGTAAGCCGAATGGATGGGGTGCCCTTTGGACAGGGGGATGTGGTCATCTCCCGTTACACGACGGTTGGTGTCCTGTCGTAGTTTTTAGACACCAGGAAAATTTGAGCCGAGAGTCTGCTGAACAGGCTGCTTCCCAGCCCACCGCGGGGGGTAATGTTGGTCGGTGCGGTGCAGGATGCCACCTCCTTTGTTGCAGCAGTCTCTCTCATATCTGAAGATTGACGGTCAACAGACGATGAGTGGAGTGTGAAATGGACTGGGCCGGTGATGTCCAAACCTGGTGTATAGATGAGGGACGCCAGTTGGATTTGGGGTGGTCGTACGGTGACGTATATGGGTCCTGCTTGGATGGGGATTGGTCTGGCGCTTTGGGGGCGTGGTCGGGTACACCTTGTTGTACGGTTTTGCGTTTCTAGACACGCCAAGGCATCATCTAGCCTCTTCACTTCCATGCTATTCATCATATGTTCCACCCCACGGGAAGCATGGCTCGGGTCAGCCTCAGCCTCCGCTTGTGGCAACTCTATGATGGGGAGAATAGCATGAAGTGGGTGGGAACGGGAAGAGATCGGAGGAACAGCTTTTCCCAGTCCCATGGACAAAACAAACACAAAGTTCTTCAGATACGACTTCCCAGACCGAGTAGACCTGTGCTGAGGAGGGAGAAGGCGAGTTCATATCTCGTCATCGTCGTCAGCGTTAGCCGCTTGTTCACCCACGTTCTGACTTGGTAGAAGTGGGGTGAACTGGCACCGTGGTGCTCTGCGCTAACCGTGGGAATACTAATTTTCGTAGAAATATCTGTCTGTGTACCGATGTCATGAGAAATGCCCAGTCTGAGCTCTGGTGCTGGGTCATCACTGACACAAGGTTTAAGCCGATCAAAGTGGATGACTGAGGTCAGGCCATCAGAAGCACGGATATGGTAGGTCACGTTCGACGTCTTACCTATTACCACATAGGGGCCTTTCCACTGGTAACTGGCACATTTGCAGACCGTCGTGAATCATGTACCCAAACCATCCTTCCTGCTTCATACAGATCTCCATGCACTCTCCGGTCATGCCATGTCTTTTGCCGCCGGTGTGCAGTGGATAATGTTTCTCTCATGGGCCTGTTCTATCCTTTGCCGCAAGAGTTCAACATAGAGAGATGGTGATTTTCCTCTCCTGGTATCAGAGGCATGGCCAGATCCAGGGGTAAGGCTAATTCACGGCCTAACATTAACCGAGCAGGGGTATAATCCGTGCTGGAATGTACTGAAGTGCGTTAAGCCATGAGCACCTACGGGAGCCATAGGTCCCAATCTCTACAATCAAGACGTGTTTCCTTTGTAAGCATCTCCGCGAGAGTTCTGTTGAATCTCTCTACCATCCCGTCACTCCGGGGTGGTATGGAGACGTCCTTGTTTTGACGATATGGAACAATTTGCAGAGCTCTGATATGAGCCGGCTCTCAAAATGACTTCCTTGATTGGAGTCCAACTCATAAGGCATACCAAAACAGCAGAACACATTGCTTGCCAAGATCTCCACTACGGTGGATGCCTCTTGGTCCGGCAAAGCAAATGCCCAATTCATAAAGTAATCTTGTAATACGAGGATGTATTTATTTCTGTCATCCGTCGTATTCAAGGGTCCGAGCACGTCGATAACCACTCGCTCCCTCGGTGCATCAACAATCTTAATTTGAGATAGTGCGATATGGTGTTGGCCAACAGCGCATTTTGGCATGGGATACATTTGGCAACCCATGGCTTGACACTAACGTGAATCCCGATCCAGTGGAATCTCAATTTGATATGGGCAACAGTCCTTTCCATGGCCAGATGCCTGGTGTTATCATGCAGTTGTTTTAATATAAGATCACAATAACTTTCCGGGACTACCAGACGGTCATTAATATACAGAACGTTATTTGTTAATCGACATTCTTCGAAACATTGGTAATAATATTTTGCCATGGTGGAAAGTGGTGTTACAGATTCCTTGGGACGATGCACCCCCTTCTGGATCCACGCGTATATATTTTGTGTCCGTACGTCTGTTGTTTGGTGGTGTGCGATTTTCTCCGGATTCCACTCTGCGCACCTCAATTCGGGGAACTCTGGAGATGGCTGTGTTAACTGTGTCATGGTGGCAGCCTCTTCATGTTCGGCCTCCACGCCAATTCTACTGAGGGCGTCGGCATTCCCATGCAATTTGCCGGGACGGTGAACAACATTGAAGTTATAGGCCTGCAGGGATTCCTGCCATCCCGCTACCTGGCCCTCCAGATTTTTCAGGTTCCTGAGCCATCGTAGTGAGGCATGGTCTGTACGGAGTGTAAAAGGGTGCCCATACAGAAAGTGTTTATAGTACTTGACGAAGTGTACCGCCGCTAGCAGTTCTCGCTTGGTGGTTGCGTATCGCCTCTTCGTTTTATTCAGAGTATGCAAACCATAGCCCAATACCTGCTCCATTCCATCTTCTGTGACCTGAGATAGAACCACGCCTATAGCGTAAGCTGACGCGTCAATGTCTAAGATGAAATCGAGGGTTGGATTAGGATGAGCAAGAATCGGGGCAGTCATCAAGAGTTCCTTCAACGCCCTGAAGGAGCCTTCACACTCACTCGTCCACTCAAATGGTAGATCTTTTTCGGTGATCTTGTAGAGAGGTGACGCAATCTCGCTGAAATGTCGGATGTAACGGCGATAGTACTGGCACAAGCCAAGAAAACTCTGTGTCTCTGTAACTGAAGAGGGCCTTGGCCACTCTGCTACTGCCTTAGTTTTGACGGCTGAGTAGCCACTCCATCACCGGATATGACGTGACCCAGGAACTCAGCGCTCTGTCTAAAGAGATGACATTTCTTGGGTTTGAATTTCAAATTGGCCGTGTGGAAACGTGAAAGCATGGTGTCCAAATTGATACGGGTTGGCTCAAACGTGGGTCCGAAGACGATTACGTCATCGATGTAACAGAGACAGGTTTCCCATTGCAGGGTGGTTAATACCTGCTCAATGAGTCATTCAAAAGTTCCGGGAGCATTGCACAAGCCGTAGGGCGTCTTGCGGAATTGGAAAAGACCATCCCTACAAACGAATGCGGTCTTTTCCATGTCAGCTTCATCCATGGCTACTTGCCAGTAACCGCTAGCTAAGTCAAGGGTACAAAACCACCAAGGAATCCAAGGCCTGATCTATCCGAGGTAATGGATAAGCGTCCTTGACGCTAAGATCATTAAGGCGGTGGTAGTCAATACAAAACCACAAGGTTCCATCCTTTCTGCCTGCTAGTACTATTGGGCTAGCCCATGGAGATGCTGAGGGTTCAATAATACCAGTCCACAACATGTCATTCACTTGTTGGTGTGCTTCCGCTTCCTTATGAATGGGAAGACATCGTACCGGTTGATGTATGGGGCGATTATTGCCTGTGTCGATGGAGTGTCGTACGAGATGAGTCTCTCTGAGTTCCATATCTCCGGAGGAAAAACTATCGCAATATTTGTGCAGTAGTTTCCGAATTTCATGTTTCTGTCATTGCTGTAATCCAACTGTGGCACGTAGATATAAATCATGCAAATGTTCGGGTAAATCATCAGTCATATGCTGTGGTGTGTCAGTAGGTGTAGGCGATTCCAATGAGATTATGTCCACTAAATGGCTGCAGCGTACTCCTGGTTCCAGGGTGATGAGGTCTGCGGTACCATTGAACACTCTAAAAGGTATATTTTCCTTATTAGTAGTGTCTACTATCATGTGGGGACTTGCGCATTATGAGGCGACCATGTAATCAGGATTGGGTTCCAGCATGGTGATGTGTGTGTTGCTTCCTAACTGTGGTGCGGTGGCACATAAGATTTGTTCTTCTCCCGGCTCAACTGTGGCTGTACTGGACAATATTACAGCACACGTGTCATATAATGATGACATCGGTCCAAGAGGTATACGTCGGCCGCGTATGTCGAGTTCCTGTTGTAATGTATGATGGCTTCGCTGGCACTGAGGAAATCAGAGCCAAGTAGGGCATCGTTATGAATAGAGGCGATGACAACTCGCTGTATGAATTGCATCACATCTTTGGATGACTAAATTGACTACACCGGCTACGGGCACATCGGCTCCCGTAGCCGTCTGTAGATAAATGTTTGTAGGTTTAAGGGGAGGCTTTTTATGAGGTGGGATGCTCTCATATAAGCGCTTGTTAAATACCGTGATTGAAGCGCCAGTATCGGCGGTGGTACTGGTAGAAACGCCACTAAACAGACAGGCACATTTGTGTATTACTTTGCGGTGTGCCTGTGGAAGAGTTTCCAATGATGCCATCTGCGACAATGGTGTTGGAGCGGAATCACTCTGTATGTAATCTGACTGTTTCCGAATTGCTTCTTTTAATGTGGTGGATGGCTGAGTGAGGAAGGGCCAGCCTCCCGTAGCCGTCTGTAGATAAATGTTTGTAGGTTTAAGGGGAGGCTTTTTATGAGGTGGGATGCTCTCATATAAGCGCTTGTTAAATACCGTGATTGAAGCGCCAGTATCGGCGGTGGTACTGGTCGAAACGCCACTAAACAGACAGGCACATTTGTGTATTACTTTGCGGTGTGCCTGTGGAAGAGTTTCCAATGATGCCATCTGCGACAATGGTGTTGGAGCGGAATCACTCTGTATGTAATCTGACTGTTTCCGAATTGCTTCTTTTAATGTGGTGGATGGCTGAGTGAGGAAGGGCCAGCCTGTCGTTGCTGCTGCTGTGAGGGCTGCGTTGAAGGCTGGGCTGGGGGTAGCAATGATGATGGAGATGTTGCTGTTTCAGGGCAGGCTGTATTAGTGTAGACAGTGGTGCGTACAGGATGACGGATAAGGTCCACCTGCACAAACCATTTCTTGCAATGCTTAATTGGATGTTTTGGTGAAGCACAGAACAAACAGTGATGCCGCCACGCCAAGGATGTGTTTTTTCCCATCTACATCGGTGCTTGCAGAGTGAACCGTTTCTCCTGAGTCGCTGCTGTCTTTGGATGCGGGAGATGATGTTGGGTGGGCCGGTGTTTTGCATACCACCAAGGGACACCGAGAACTCTGTGTCTTGGTGGCGGGACATGGTGCTTGCAAAAACGTTGTTTCAGCGGAGGTGCTACAACCTACCACTGCCGTTTTACACATGAAAGAAGGCTTGTTATGTGCGGAGAAAGAGGGGGATGGCGATGCTGCAGATGTGGGAGGCATCGCAGGCATTGACATATATGAAGCCGTGCGTTTTGTTGTCGGTGTAAAAGCTGAATTTGGTAGGTAATTGTTGGCCACCGAACGTTGTCGTATGAAGGCCGCAGTTGAGCTGGGAAGCGGATACGGGCAGCGAGGTGACTCATTGTTCGGTGCCCTCAAGAGTTTGATGACTTCTCCGGTTGCGGTGTGCTAAGGTCAGGGGCAGGTGTTGTAGAGGGAGGTCGGTTAGGACACCGATCCCTCCAATGGCCTGGCTGACCACATCCGTATCAGGTGTTTGGTGGCGGTGTGGTGTTCGTGGTGTTTGTTGCCCAAAAGTGGGTGGTGGCGAGGTTTGTGCTGAGTGTTGTGACCAAATTAGTTAGTGTGGAGATCTGCTTATTGATCTCATCTATGCGTTTTTTTATGTTGCCATTGTTATTGTTGCGCTGGTTCCTGCGGGCACACCCCCTTCCTCCAGGTGCTTGATTCTGATTGGAATTGTATACAGCTGGTTGTGGTGATGTGTGTGCGGTTGGTGTTGATGAACTGGGGGGAGCACTAGTGGGTGTGGCGATAGCTGCACCCTCTATCTCGTTGATAGGGTGGAGTTGGCATCGACTACTCTTTTCCCGCTCCAGAAAGCTTTCTATACGGACTGCGTTTTCCGTTAATTTGGGCCAAACTACTATGGTCGCCAAGAAATAACTTTTCTTTCAGGGCAGGTTCACCGCTCAATGCATCGATGAAAGTGTCGAGATGCAGATGGATTACGCCTTCTGTGTTGGTGCTCAGATATGCATGGGTGACTAGCCTTCTGATTCGGCTAGCTAATTCTGGAAGAGTTTCCCCCGCCCATCGTCAGAGATTTTTTAGTTGAAGACAACTTGTTTCTCCGAGAGCTGTGTCGCCAAATCGCTCTGTCAATGCTCGTTCCAATTGGGTGTAGGTGGGTGTGTAGTCAGTCCCGAGATCCGCAAGAACTTGAAGGGCTTTTCTGGAAAACTTTGCAGCGAGATATTCACCCATTTGCTGATTGTTCTAGTGGTTAGTCCGACTTATTATCTCAAACTGTATTTTGTAGTTGGTCCAGTCATTTTCCCCACCAAATTCGGGAGGGAGAATGACTCGGCCAAGACCACGGGAAGAATGAAGTGGTTGAAACCCGGGTGGTGGTGGTATCTGTGAGACCGACGAGTATTCTGAGGCTGGTCGTTGTGCAGGTGGTGGTGGTGGTGGTGGTGTTTCCCGTTGATGCTGATGCCGAGGAGCAAGAACACGCGTACTCCAATTCAATGAATCTTGCCCTGTTGTAGAACCATAGACCGGCATGGGTCGATGGACGGGAGGCAGAATATTAGGCGAGGACTGATATTCCTCATATGGCGGTGGTACAGTCAGCTAACGGTTGTAACGTGTAGCATGACTGATGTACCGGCGAAAAGGTGGTGCCGATTCCTCCCGATGAAGCTGCGGTGTTCCCCTCGAGTACAGCATTGCACTAGAAGGGTGCGGTGCGGGAGATTGTCTGTAATATGGATTGTCACCCGGCCATATGGTCTCCGTAGATGACACGGGTGAATGATAGTAGTCTGAAGGATTATGTATATGCCCGTAATCAGGTCTTTGTTGTGATCGTCCACGATTCGGCCCTGATGGAGTTGGCCTGTCGCGGGCATCCGATATAGTTCTAAACTCTGTTCCCACCTGTGAGGCATCCTGAAAGGTGCCATCACGGACAGGCGAAAACAGGTTATATTGCGGTGTTGTTGATCCCGCATCTGAATTTCTGGCATAGTCGGTAAGCATGTGAGCTGTGAATCCATCGTATGATGCTACCTCTTAATCTCGGGGTCGTGAGTTCGAGGTCCACATTGACCACCACTTGTAGCTTACAGGGTAGTGTCGGGCCATTCCAGTGTATGATGTCGACTCACCATGCCGCAAGTGCACGACGAATGATGGCGCTGGTTAGCTTCCGGTCTCGGGGTGACAGATCATGTACGATACTGCCTTACGGGTAACAAAGACCGGCTCCTAAGGCCGGTGGAACTCAATCGTTCCGGTGAGGCCATGCGACCATTGTCACGAACATTAAACACAACGGTCTCATCCCAAGAGTTTGTGTCACAAGTATGCCTGTCCATAGCAATTTCGTGATCTATGGACTTACAAGAATTGATTTTGGTGACCTAATTAAACTAAGTCTATACAATAATTTTACCTAAACAGACTGTCAAGTATGCTAGATAAAAATGCTGAGCATACGAAAATACAAGACATACAGACAGCCGGATGAACTTTTAAACGTGGGGCTCCCGGAGGTACCACACAGACTCATAGGTCGGCAGAGGTATCCCCGCAAGGGAGACTCCTGTACACGAGACTTAACTAATTAACTTAATATAAGCTATTATAATTCCAAGCTGAAAGGAAAGACAATTATCTCTGTTAGTGACGAAAAATCATGTGCCCCACGCGGGCACTACTCCTATTGCTAGTTTGGTTGAGGAGTATTATCCTCGCGTGGACTGTCGTTGCTGAATCCTTGCGAGAGGAAAGTGCTTCGCGCGGGCCTCCGTCACGGGAAAATGTTGCCACTGCTTAAAGTGGGAGAAGAGTAGTAGGCAAAAATTGGCCCACCCTACTATTTAACCAAAATGCTGAAAAGAAAAGACCATACCTAGTGAGCTTATGACTATACGGTTGCGTGTTGTTTTACGTGAAGACGGGATGAACGATTCCCGAAGGATTCCCACGTCACCGTCTTATGTAATTCTTAGTATGCTGAATTAGTAGGTGCCGCTTTATTTAGAGACAAGAAATATTTTAGGCCGCCAATGGCGGGTGTCTACCTAGCTGTTAGATACGGCCGCCATTGAGAACGGATGCCCTAAGACATCAATACTGAAGACAGTGCTCATACATGTTACTTAGTAAGATCTCTGAACTGGATAAGAATCTGGACATCTCGCTCCGTAACCACATAAAACGTTACAAGACACTGGTTACTTTTTCGCAAAAGCATTTTAGGCAACTGATCTACTGTTATGGTGGTGGTAAGAGAGACGAATACCCACCGTAAATGTCCTTCCCATGAGGGCATGGCAGATCTGAATATCATGCCCAGACATTCTTATGGAATTCGGTAGGGATGCGCATCTCGCCCATCACCAGGTCCTATGGAACTAAACGTTTAACCTGTCATTAGGTTTAAACACAAGTTGGCCAGTGTTACACTGCGGTGCGGGAGGATTGTTCAGCAGATAAAAGAAAATAATAATAAAGATATGTTTGCGCAGTGCTTTCCTACATTTGCAAAGCTGCTAACTACTAAGTATCCGAGGATACAAAGGGAATGTGTGTGATACCACACCTTGGCCATCACCGCTCGGAAACCCCAACAGTTTCCCTGGGTCGGATCAGCCCATGGTGTGGATAGGGACATCCAAACAATTAAGAAGCCACAAGGCTTAGTGAAACATGAAGAGAGACAATATCTTAGAGATATGAGGCCCTTTGGGTATTTTGGCCACTCGTACACAATCTTGCCGGAGTGCGGGGTTAAATTATCGCAACTACTGGAAAAGAGGTGCACACTACATGTTTCCTAACGAAGAAATTGTCTCTAACCATATTAAACCTATCCTATCGAGCTGAATAGAAAAGGTTTTAGTTGGTAGCATGCCACGCTAAACAGAGTTATAGCACGGACAGCGACCTCAGTGAAAAATTGTTGGTGGCAGGACAAAGTGCTGCATATATAAGTGTCGCTGTATAGTGTTTCCTACGTGCACTGCAGTCCTATATTTTCTACAATTTAAACAAAACATATGAACTGATGGCCCCTGGCCATATATAAACTAACCAGAACAATTAATACAGTGTGAAATGATCAGAATTATATATCTTTAGTACAGGTTAAGGAACCTATTACGATGCTGTTAGTGAAAACACCTTCCAGAAAATGAGAATAACTATAAACATATACAGAAATGATAACTAGCGGTCTTAAGACCGTCATGGTACTTTTTAGTCATTGGGACCGTCTATACGGGTACGATGTAATTAGGAAAAATGCATTCAACGGAATAATTAAAATGTTAAGTATAGTTACTTGAATAATCGGTAGCCATTCTTAAGTCTGGGCTATCGTGTTACTGAAATTGATACGTCACTCTTAGGTTGACGTGAGTTGATGCATTCTCAAGAAGCTGGAAAGTTCCCGCAGGCTGGTTCCCGCAAACAGGATTCCCGCAAGCAGCACATGACGGTAGTGGATCGAACTAAGGACTGTAATCACAATATGGAATGTCTAACGAGTAGTCAGCAAGAGATACAATAATATTGCTGCTGTGAAGAAAGTTCCCGTACACCGATGGTACGGATGGAAGTTGACAACAACCTGATCACAAGCGGGGGTTGTTTGATGCAGATGAAGATACAAAACTAAGATTAACGGTGCGGGGTACGTCAGCCAGCTCTGAAGACGTACCGGGCAAAGTTTACTTGCTGCGGTCGAAAAGTTTAGATGAACCTGCACGACATCATTGCAGGGACGGTTAAATAAACACTTTTTGGCGTGGCCGGGAGATCTGGCGAGTCATCCACCAAAGAACATCGCTGACTCTACATCTGTAGAATCACATTTTCAGGCCGGAAAGGCCTCTCCGCAAGTTCGTGTTCCGAAGTAGCTCTTGATATAATCGTGAACAATAACTAAAAAGTTCCAAAATGCTCCCGCAAGTAACGGGAGTTACAAAATTGCTTTAGTGCGGTGGGTTGGATTACTGCTAGCTACGGGAGACAAATCGACAGAAAGCAAAGTGATCTGCGTATTGCCGGTCGAGACGATAATAGCTGGTACAGGTCCGAACCTATTCGGCCCCTGGCCGAGGATGCTCCCGAACTCTGGATCTCGTCTCCTTTTATACTACTCGTGATGTCACAGGCGCAGGCTCCAACCAATCATCAGTCGAGCAACAGCCAATCAGCGCGTAGCTAATAATAACGCAGTCGAATGTTCTAGAATATTCTAGAAGTTCTGCGTCCACGTGGTTATGACGTCACAGCAATATTTTGAAGATAATCAAAAGGGGTTTTCCGTGGATAACTCAGCCATTTCTTAACCGATTTTGAAATGGTTTACAGATTTGGAAAGCCCATCGAATTCTGGTCTTGATTAATGCCAGATTCGTCGAGAATACGTAATTAAAAAGGATTACATGGTATCATCTCGGTACACTAAAAGCCTCATCCCATCTTGGTCGTAAACTACGCGCTCTGTCAAAGATAGCATCCAAGCGTGTGCATGCGCACTATGCGTTTTAACGAACGTAAGTCATTTTTATAACGCGATCTCTCTCA
This sequence comes from Chaetoderma sp. LZ-2023a, assembly GCA_034401795.1. Taxonomy (NCBI): domain Eukaryota; kingdom Metazoa; phylum Mollusca; class Caudofoveata; order Chaetodermatida; family Chaetodermatidae; genus Chaetoderma; species Chaetoderma sp. LZ-2023a. The sequence continues at coordinate 164,510,443 of CM067369.1, read as the reverse complement.
TGGGCCCATACACGCTTATGGCTCTATCCAGGGGTGTGTGTTCAGGGAACGAATCCAAGACGGGCGGCGCGTACCCAGCTTGGCTCCGCCCGGTCGATCCGAACTACGCCAGAAAGCAGCAGCCATATGAAGCCATTCCTCCAACTCGAGCAGCTCTCCTTCAGCACACCTTCAGCATGCATGCGGCCTACCAGGAAGACCGCATATGGAGTCAGTCAACAATGTGCCAGTCCGAAACCCAAAATCCTGCTGACTAGGTACGGACACAACACGGTGGCATGTGGAAGATCTGAACAGTACCCACATCAATTGCGCAGTATTGTCGACAGCTGACAAAGTGTGGCTGCAAGACAGATTCTCGTGGAAGGTGCAAATGCTATCGATTTGGCTTCATTTGTATGGTACTGTGCATCTGCAGATGCGGGCAATAGATTAGATGTGTTGAAACTTTTGTTGAAAATCAGCATTTGTATTATAATATATCGTGTATTCCGTGTGAGTAGTTAACATAAATCTGCTAGAAATAGAAGAATAAGCTCGATCAATCTCGGAAGCTGTGAGTCTATGATGCTCACTAAACCATGAAAAGTAGATCACACTGACAAACTTTTGTTATGGGACACACCTTAAGCCTACAATGCATCCATACACCATGTTTGATTACTATATCCGAAAAAAATATTGAACTACGTTGATTTGCTATGGGGTTCAATAGGAAAACTTATTTTACCTATATTTTCCCAAAACTATGTCAAACTGACATAGTTGTTATATGGGCGGTAACTTATGTCCAGAGATGTCCACCTACCAAGCTAACTGACAATTGCTCCGACTATACGAAAACGTGCTACCGACGTATTATCTTGGCCCATTGGCTCTCATAGTATACACTTTCAAAGGGCAATAACTCTACCATTTGAAGGCGGAGCAACTTTATTTTGATAACAAACCCACACACCCCACCCTGTATATTGCCTAATGAAACATATTGGCCAAATTTTGTTTAAATCTGTTCACAAATGGACAGTGTAAATCCCGGAATATGCTTTTGTGACAAACTAACTGAAAAAGTAAGGGGCATGACGGTTTCTTGAGCTGCTATCCGTAGCAGAAAAAAGCTTCTGATAAGGTTTATATTTTTTAATTCTGATTCTGCGTAGTCCAGAACATCATTTGATACAAAAATCATTAAAATCGGTCCATTGTATCACATTGTGTGGCAAACATAGTATTTCAATACCGCAAATGACGGCCATTTTGTTAAAATGGCGGACTTTTAAATTTTTTACGTAGCTAACGGGCTTTATAAATAGTTCCTCCACCCCCAGAGGAGTATTCATGCCAATTTTTTTGCTTGTATCACTATTTGAAATATTGTTTCACTTATCTGGCCCCACCGCTACCGTAGTACACAAATAGGCTAGCATTCTAGCTGCATATGACGCGGTGGTAAAAACGAAAAATGCCTACCCATGTCCAAACGTATTGCCTAGCCGGTAATAGGAGACAATCCATTTAAATTGTACATTTGCTAGCAAATATTTTATTACCTCCCTTATCGCAATTTCAAGGATAAAGAAATAATCATTCGCACGTAAAGCTACGCTTATTAATCATTTCCAAAACTATTTCTGACACTGTAAATAAATTGTATTTGGACAAGTCTGAGTTAAAATAATGCATAATCATGATTGCCACTTTGAAAACATTATTATTATTATTATTATTATTATTATTATAGGCCTACAGTTTACTCTACGTTACTTTAGGTAGTAGCGGCAGCAGGATCCTTCGTCCCTTTTTGCCATACCGTCTTCATAAACTCTGGTAATATCGCCTTACTAACTATGGAGGGAAACGTCATAATCAATTACGTCGCATGTAGTCTGACGTCACAATCATAATGGTGTATTATAACTTCGTCATGAAGCTCGAAAAGTCCGTCAAGTGGATTATTTGTTTTTGTTTTTCAAATTTACAATAAAAACATTTTGTTGAATATTTTCAATAAGCAGCAACGCCACCCAGTCAAATTAGTTTCAAAATATTCAACACCTTACGTATATAGCCATATCGTTAGCTACCTTGAAATTGGGATTCTGAGGATATAGATCGATTTCAACACGTATAGTGGGTGGGGGTTAGTTAGAATGAGGGGGGGGGGGGGCGCATAGCTAGAAATTAACCCCTCTATTGCTTTTAGTGGCAGTCAAAATAGTGGCAGTTACTGACGATTTCCTATCATGTGAATGAATCCACTTTTAACTATTTAGCCCCGCCCATCGCTAGCTAAAGTTCGCCCATACTTTGAGCGTGATGGGGTCGATTTATATACTTTGAATCATGAATTCTCCGAATCCCAATTACATGGCAACCACACAGCTAACCTGCTGAGTATTTTGGAACTAATTTGACTGGGGTTGATGCTGCAGAGGCAGGAAAAAGCCTGCAGGTGGGCTATCGGCCCACTTGCCCCCACCCTGTCCCTACTGCTATGCAAGTCTGTGTGCATGCGAGTGTGAATATATGTGCAGAGTTGGCATTGCCTCCATAGCTCGTTACTATATTGATTTGTGATTAGGCAAATGATGCATAGAGGGTAGTATTATAATTGGCGCGAATCGATTACTAATGATAGCTTAGGATACAGTATATTACAGCCATGGCATGTTTATGGACAGACCAGAAAATAGAAGGATACGATCTGTCACCTCGTCTGACGTCGTAATCAAATACGGCATATGTTAGCTGACGTCACAATCAAAATGGTGTAGCTCCCGGTCCGTCACAAAAATAAATGTGTATGAATTATATGTCTTTGATGAATTTACAATTTATTAAACATTCATAAGTTTCGAGTTTTAAAACTAATTTTACTGGGAGCTATGGCAGCAACCGCCTCCAGTCAAATTAGTTTCAAATATTCGACATCCTACCTGTATGGCAGCATCTTTGAAAACAGAATTCCCAGAATCTAAATTTTACGGTAACCTTGAAATTTTTATTCTAGGAATTCCGGTTTCAAAGTTTCAAATTAATTCCAACACAAGTAAAAAAGTGGGCGGCGTTGGCTGAAATGGGCGGGGCATGGATAGAAATGGGCGGGGCATAGATAGAAATGGACGGGGCATAGATAGAAAAAGGTCTCTCTATTATGCCTATAGTTAATTTAGTGCCGCATCTGGCTAGAATAAGATGATTAGGAATCTGAGCAAACGAGCGTTCGCAATAACAGATGTATGAATATAATGTCGATGTAAAATTAATTGTGTTTCAGCTATCAATTTGATATTCTTCCTTGACATAATAACCTGAGATTAATGGCTCTGAAAATGACATTCTAAATCTTTGAAATCGCATTACGGAATCAGAATTAGAATAGTTTATTGGCACAAAATCTATAAACAAATAAACATAGACCAACATACAGACAAAAATGGACATATATGTACAAGACAGATAATTAATGGCGTATTTACGAGTAAGGGGAAACAATCGAGCAATCTGGTAAGACCATAGAGTTATCTATACTAGCGTGAATATAGATACCGGTACCTCTATGGGTAAGACAGCTGCCGCCCTTGGATTGCGCATCCGGTCTGATAATTTGCAACACAATTTGAAACGCCAAAGATGCTACGCCTATAGAGAGAATCGATTTACGAGTCAAGGGAGATAACTGTGCAAACTTGTAATAAAGCTGCTCGCATGGTTATCAAATTGGTCGCCCTTGAGGTACACAAACACGCTAGATAAATCAGGTGTGATTAAAAATGTGAACAAAAATTAACACAAGGCAGCAAACAATTTTTTATATAGATTTGGTTATTCGGTTGAACCACTCGAGGTTGGTAGAATCAATCAATCGATCGACAGACTGACCCACCGACCGGCTTTGATCCTTCTCTGTGCGCATGCGTGCGTGCGTGTTCCCCTTTAAGAATGTGATGTCGTGTGATTACAGGTATTACATGTCGTTCTTTATCGCATTATAACGATTCTGGTGAATCAATGCGGTTCTTCAGGACCCTCGTAGATAAACCAAGAGATCAAGGTTAATGAATCTCCATTCACTAGGGCGACGCTTCTCCTCCAGAGAAACACAGTTTCAATAATTCGGTCATCATAACCGCGACCTTTGCCTGTATGAGCCGTATATGCGTGGTGGCTTAACCTGAGAACCCGACCATCTCGGTGTCGGTGTCATTGGAAACACAGGCAATCTCCTTCACACCACTCCCCTCCGTACAGGCCTAGTGGATAGGTCTAAGCAGGTGATTTTTTCAGTAGGAGTACAGGGCAGAACATAAGGCAGTGCAACAAATGCATTTGCACATGTCCTCTAAATTTCCAGGGTCCCAAAGGTCCAAAGGATGACACAAGAAAATTGTTTGTCTTAAATTTTGCGGCCCCTGCAGCCTGAGTAAGTTCAAGCTACAGTGTTACAGGCATATATGCAACACCTGTGATACTGGTGTGGACAAATTCCACACCCCTCAAACCTCGGAGGCCCCAAACGGTATTACAGTTGAAACATGACTCTAGCCTTCTCAGTTCAGAGGGTCTGTGTAAGTTCAGAAATTTCACCGCCACCACCCTGACCCCACGCCACCCCAATTCGAGTCTGGATTATTCTTCTTCTTCTTCTTCTTCTTCTTGCGTTCATCTTTCTTATGACAGTAATCTTAGACTGTTTTCCTTATTTGGTGCATGAAAGCTGAAGTGGTCACCAAACTGTCTCTGTCTCCTCTGATCCTCTCTTCAAAAGATACTTCAATAGGCCAGAAGCTTCTTCTAGCCTGTTCATATCGCTGGCAGTACTGCAAGAGATGTGCTGCTGTTTCTTCTGCCTGCTGACACTCACAAAGTGCAGAATCTGTAATCTTGAGACGGTGAAGATGTGCATTGAGACGATTGTGACCAGTCCTCAATCTGAAGATACATGTCTGATCATCCCTACTGAGGCTGTGTATTGCATCAGTATGCTGCCTGCTGGTGGTTCTTGTGGCTTTAATGACATGCTTCAGTTCTTCAAAGTCAACCTCGCGGTTGAATTGTTCTTTATTTGACCCTTCCTTAGCCAGTTGATCAGATTTGTCATTTCCTAATATACCACAAAGCGAGGGGATCCACTGTAAGTTGACATTTTCTCCTTAGCTAGTTGTGTAAGATCTTCATGAATTAAATCTGTACTTTCCTTTCCACTCTCCGGCGCCTGGAGTGCTGAGAGGGAGTCTGTCAGGAAGACAATATTTTCATTTCTGGTTTTTCGTTGTATCAGCATTTGGCTAGCCAAGATCAGTGCCTGGATTTCTGCAGTGTAATTGCTACAGTGCTTCCCTGTTTGCAAGCATGAGTCTGTTATATCTCCACATGGAAACCGAATGTGAGCACCTGCCCCTCCATTCTTGACAGCCTGGATAGCTGATCCATCTGTATAAACATGTATCCACTCTTCCTCATGGTAGTTTTCTGCAATATGACTCAATGCAAGAACTTTGTTTGTCACCTCTGCTCGATCTCCCTTGCTTTCAATCCCTGGAATCGAGGGCCAGATTGAAATTGTGTTTTCTATTTCAGAAGCTTTCCACGGTTCCATCTCAGGGATCGCATTTATGTTTCTACATCTGGGGAAGATGTCCGACTCTTTGTCTCTTTCAATTTTTTTGAAGTTAATAAGAAATTATTCCTTATGAGCCTCCTCTAGACATTTGGTGAGTCAGCATATGCATGGGATGGTTAGGCATCAATTTGAATTTTTCGTATTGAATCTCGGCCTTGATTTCTCGTCTCTGCTGGAGTGGCTGGATATTGGTAAGTTCTTCCATCGCTGCTATTGGAGTGGTCATCATAGACCCTGTTATGATACGAAGAGCCTGATTTTGTACCTTATCCAATGTCTGAAGGGTGCTTGTAGCAGCTGCCATCCATGATGATGAGCCGTATTCGATGATTGGCCTAACTGATCCAGAGTAAACCTGTTTCTGAATTTTCATGTTAGCTCCCCATTTTGTTCCAGAGAGCTTCCGCATAACTGCCAGTCTTCGCTTGGCTATACCTTCAGCGTTTCTGATTTGCGCCTTCCAGGTTAGTCTTTTGTCAAAAATCAGACCAAGATAAGTTACTTCATCCTCAAAGTGCAGAACTGAGTCACCAAATTTCAGACTTGTCTTCTGTTCCTTTTAAGTGGATACTGTGAATAAAGTTGCGAGTGTCTTCTCTTTGTTGATCTGGACAAACCATCTTGTAACCCAAGAATTGAGGCAATCAATTGCGAGTTGCATGCAGTAATTGGCTGTTGACACATACTCTTGGCTGCTCCACATCACAAGATCGTCAGCACACAATGCAGCTCTGACTCCCATTCCAAGGTTCTTCACCAGGTCATTGATGAATATTGTGAAGAGGGTGGGAGAGATTACACCACCCTGAGGTACACCATGCCGTAGCAGGACTTTCTTGCTGCTCGTCCCATTCAGCTGTACTGATGCCTTTCGGTTGTGGAGATATTGGCATATCCAGCTGCACATTTTTCCAGAAATATCACTGGTCCTGAGCTTTTGGAGGAGTCCATGCTTCCATACTTTATCAAATGCCTTCTGCAGATCAACCCACACAGTGATGGTATGCTTTTTCTGTTGGAACACCTTCTCAACAGACTGTGTCAGATACGTTGTTTGATCATTAGTAGATCTACACTCTCTGAAGCCATTTTGTTCATCCGCTAAGATTGTTGCTTTCAAGATGTCGAAGAAGTCTCTAGTTGAGGATTCTTTCCATGGCTTTGACAGTGCAACTATTCAGACTGATAGGTCGATAACTTGCTGCTTTGGATTTATTCCTGCCTTTCTTCAGTACAGGGATCATGTTGGCCTCTCTCCAAGACTGAGGAACTTCTCCTGTGTACCAACTGTGGTTGAAAATCTCCAAAACCTTGTGCTTTCCAATAGTACCCAGATCCCTCAACATCTCATTGGTTATTCCATCTGGTCCAGGAGACTTCCTGTTTTCAGAACTTTCAAGCTTTTCTCCAACTTGCTGATGGTCAGAAACTCATCCATTCCCACAGCATGTATTTGTGTCTCTCCGTTCGCCTTTGCAGACTTAATTGCAGCTTTTTACGACTCACTGGCACATCTAGATTGCTTACTTTCTGAAACATACAAGCAAAGTGCTCAGCAGCAGCATCTCCTGTTTTGATTTCACAATCCTCTTCAAGAGTTATGTTCGGTACTCTGGTGTTTTCATCGTTAAGCTGCTTCACAAGCCTCCAGAGTTTGTTCGTATCTTTTTCAAGATTTACCATTGACGTTTTTTCTCTCCACGATTCTCAGGTGGCTCTGATTTTGGCCTTCAGATATTTTGCCTTCGATTGTTGGCGTTTGACATGGTTGGCTTCTGTTTGGACATTCTCTGCAATTTCCCTTGCGTTGGACATTTCTTCATGTAACTTTTGCAGAGACGTACTCCAGTACGGTCTGTAATTTTTCCTGGATCCCCTAGGAATGCATTTGCCAGCAGCAGAGAGTAAAGCAGAGTTAAGCTCTTTAACAACTTTATTGATATTTTGGTTTTTTGACATCAATGTCTTTTACCAATCTGTCACTCTCTTTCTGATATCTGTCCCAGTCTGCTTTCTTATAGTTCCATCGAGGGGTCTGATTCCGGTCAATCTCAACATCCATGTTAATGGTAATGAAAACAGGGTGGTGATCACTGACTCCAAGTTGTTCCCCAACAATACGCAAAGATTCTTGATGTAGATTTTCTGTCGAAAATGCTAGATCAGGAGAACTTGAGGTATGCCATCGTCTTGAGTAGAATGTAGGGGGGGGGGGGGCGTCATCTGCCTTATTCAAGAGAATCAGCTTCTGCTCATCCATCCAATTTTCAATGTCCTCACCCCTCCTATCAGTAGAATGATAGCCCCATAACTGAGAATGACTGTTGAGGTCACAGCAACGATAGTTGAATCTGGGTGAACTGGGATTTTTCTGACATTCAATGGTTGATTATTAGGGCAGTAATAGTTGACAACAGTGATAGGACGTTTCTCTGGAATTATCTTGATTGTGAGTATTTCAGGCCCGCCCATGGCTCTCTGAACTTCAATGGCGTTTAGGTTGTTCCGGACCAGGGTTATGACTCCTCCTTTATGTCTTCCATCCATGTCAGATCTGAAGCACTGAAATCCTCCTATACAGAATCTTCTATTGGCATTCAGATGAGTTTATTGGATACACGCAACATCTACGCCTTTCTCCTTGAGAATTTGGCACCCCTGCGCCCGACCCAAGATCAGAGATCTTAGATCTACTTTGAGGCCTAGCACTTGTAGCGGGGGGGGGGGGGGGGGGTGTCTGGATTAAGTTGCTTCTAATTGAGTCTTGTATCTTGTATCCTTTGACATTGTGATCCTATACTCAATAGCTTTCTTTAATTGGTAACCCAAAAGATACCATTGACCTTTGACCTACCCATCTACTGGTTCCACACCGACTGAAAGATAACATAGGCCTATAGGTCCCTGATCAATTATTTTCCTATTATTAATCAGAAACGCCTTGTCATGAAGTAGGGCCTATGCCTTTGGCTTCTCTATACACGTGCGTGTTGTTTGTTATTAGATTAACAGCAGAGTGGCTTGTGTAACCCGTTATCTCTTTAATCTTTACAACCGCAAAGAAACTCCACATGTACACACATGTATGCCGCTCGACAGACGAGCTTTAATCCATGTCTTAACTAATGCGCTCCTTGGAGTATCGGCCATTTAGTCAACTTGCTATTGACAATGGCATTCCGTTATAGTTTCAAGCCGTCTTCAAAACATGTCAATGCGATGTTACTATAGCAGCGCGTCAATTAATATCCCTCCATTAGTTTCTGTCACACAGATGTCTCCTGGCCCGTGGCCATAATTTTAGCGCATGATTGGAAATACGAGAAGTTAGTTATACATTATCATTCTGACAATAACATATTTAATTGCGATAGTCACTTTGCGCTATAAGGCGATATTTTTTTTTCCTCTTGTATCCAAAGCCAGTGTTTGGGCATTGAAGAAAGGAGCGGCTGCAAGTTCTGCCGCGTTTTTGCTAGTCGTGAGAATTAAGGAAAGCGAAACCATTAGCGCACGGAAGCGGAAATGATGTATATACAACCAATGTTTACAGTTTTTCATAAGTTTTGTACTATTTGCCTCGGTATTAAATACATTGTAGGGCCACTACTGGCATAACACAACGAAAACGGGTTCTTTACGTCAACATGACTGTTCTGAAAATACTTGTCGGTAAGTTTGCGTTATTATATCGAATATTAATTTTGTAGTTTAAATTCAAGTGTATTATTAGAGCGACCTCATATAGGCATACAGTACTTTTATTCGGTATTTAATTTTAAATCAGTGTTAAATTGCTCTTTACAGTATACATATCGTAGTCATTTTATTCAGTGGGTCGGCACAACTACTCATCCGGGGGTGGGGGGGGTGTTGTTAGCGCTGGCAAAGTCTGGGCAGAGCTAAAGCTAGAAATGTGTGGTGTGTAGGTAAAAGTGGATTCATCTATTGACCATCAGCCAATAAAGATGTTAATTTATCATCCCTTTAACCCTTACACTCGCGCATCAGCCAAAACCGACTTCTGCAGTGGTCTTGAGAAATGTCCATGGGCATTTTCTATGAGAAACATTTTCTTAAATAAATTCGAGGAGTAAAGGGTTAACAGATGAACTAATAATAATAATAATAATAATAATAATAATAATAATAATGATAATAATAATAGAAACACAAAATCTGTCATTTTGCTAATTGCTGATTGATGTGTATATTTCTTTCAGAACCACCAGATGTTGAGTTGGATGGAGTGGTGAGTACATCAATATTAACCCTTTCACCGACAAATCCCTGAAAATTTTTTTAAATCTTTACGATATAAAACTTATTCTGTTGAATATTTTTAAGTTCCTTAATGGATTCAGTCAAATTAATTTCAAAATATTCAACAGAATAAGTTTTATATCATAAAGAATCTACTTTTTCAGGGATTTGTCCGTGAAAGGAAGTTTTTGGTCTGATTGGCATCTATCGAGTTCCTGATTCCAGGTCCCATAACCCGTGACGCAGATACCGCCATCTTTGTTTACCGCGTATCGCGCGCATTGCACTATGGGACTGTTTGGGGGCAGTCAAACGTGCAGGCATAAACAAATGCATGTGAATGTATGGTTTTATGCTCATATCAGCCAAAAATGATTTCTGCAGTGGTCTTGAGATATGTCTATTTGCAGACCAAGGGAAGAATATTTTTGATAACCGAGCCAGTCATTTCAGTGGTAAATTTTCAAAAATGGTCTTGTCTTGATCTGCAAATGGACATTTTCTTTGAGAATTTGAGGGTTAAAGGGTTAAACAGAATTGGCCTTCTCCGAAAATCTCCCTTGCCCCACCCATGCAGCTTATGGCCCCGGGCTGGATTCATGAAACATACTTAAGCATAGGAACATGCATAATGATTAAGTGTAACTAACAAATGCAGCATTGTGATTGGGCCATAGTCTACTTTACACAAGGTATACTTTAGGTATGCTTCGTGAATATGTAACACAACTCATTGACGAATCAGGCAATAATACACGATTTTCTGAAGTAATTTATTTGAAATGCGCTGGAGAACATACACCCCCCCCCCCTACCCCTCACCCTCACCCCCCCCCCCCCCCACTTATATAATCAATGCAATTCACTGACAAATCAAGCAATAATACACACGTTTGATAGCGGCGTCGTGTGTATACTGTTCGTCAATCTCTCCCCTAAATTTGCTTAAATGTCCAATTTTTCCCCAAAAATATTCCACGCCCATTTTTTCTGCTTAGTACCCCAAAAGAAACCCTTTTCATGGCGCTTATGCTTTTAAGATTGTAGGCTAATCCTGTCCTATATACTGTTCGTCAATCTATTTAGGAAATCCGCTTTACGCGCCATGACGAAAAAAGCTACATAATTAAAATATAGTTTTTAATAATTTAATTTTAAGTAAATGATGCATTTAAGATGCATGTTTTCTGAAGCAAACTCAACAATTATATTTTTTAATCTGGCAATAATATCAGCGCTGAAAGATCGTCGGCGGCTAATACTGTTCGTCAGTCTCTCCCCCGGATTGCGTATTTAGCGTTCATTTTCAGCTTATTTCAGTTTATTTGTATCTAATATATGAGTAGGGTAAGTGTATATTTTAGTTAAGTATCTCAATATAATTGTATTCGCTTTAAAATACGTGTCGTGGAATCTCTCCCCTATTCATTCATAGGGGGAGAGAAAAACGATATAGCCGTTTTGATCGCATACAAGTACTTCTCTCGCTATAAGAAAAGCTCTTAAATCTACAACTTTCCAACTATCAAAATTACTACAAGCGACGTTACTGGCCGACGTCATTTTAATACGCACTGCCCCCAAATGGTCCCACAATGCAATGCGCTTCGAAAGTTTGCACGAGTCACATGGTTAAAATCGGTCATCCACGAAATGGGTTATTCATGCCATATTTAGGCTGGTTTATATTTCAGTCTATCATTGGTAACTTCCAACGTTTTTACACTGGAGAGAGAGGGAATGAGGAGGGAAGGAGATTGCCTATGTTTGTACTGATTGCTCGTCCGCCACCTGATCTGACCTTTGTTCTAATAAGATTAAAGCTGATATAGCGTGATAAAATCCTTAACCCTAGCTCATATCATTGATGTAGTGGGGCAGATGCATATACATTTTCATATCTCTCCATTGGATTTCAGGGGTATTGATCATTCGAGAGTGGCTCGACTATAGTCTCCCCTAGCCTCGTATAAAATGGATCAATATATTGAACTGCTCATTCAGTCAGCAGTGAGCTGGCATGAGCATCATGCAGATAAGCAAAGCATAGTGATCACGCTGTTATTATGTGGCGCTTCCCCCTTCTGCCTACATAACACTTATGCAACGATTTCCTGCCTAAATGAGCAGATCGATGTATTGAGCGAATGGTCTTTATATTTGGCTAAGAGAGCTTGGTTGGGTCACTTTTAAATATCAATACCCAGAATTTGTATGGAGAGTTATTGAAAACAGACATCAGTATTACCAATTTGGCTAGGATTGACTATTTTAAGATGTCATGCCAGCTTTAAGTACTTAGCTTGAAACATAAGGTGAGAAGCTGATTAGAGAGTAAAAAGTTAACTTTGGATCATTGAGAACACAGAGATTTGCATAAGGTCATAATGACCTTGACCTTTACAATAGTGACCTCAATATCGTCATGCTGCATTCTTTCACATTGCTAGCACTGAACCTGTGTTGTCATCCGAATCATCATCGAAAAAGTTATACTGATTTATTATTTGCTGTTTTGCCAAACAGAAACCACAAAAGTCCTCAACTGATTGATCAAAGGCTCAATTCATCTTATCTGGGACCAACCGTATCAAGCACAATGTTTAAATTGGCTGAACGATTCAGCAGCTATCTTAAAGCTGTCATGACATGTTAAAATAACCAATGTAGACCACTGCCAGTAATACAATTTTATCAATAAAGTTTCATCTTCGGTAACTCTATTACGAAGTATGTATTGATACCTTAACCCTTTAATGGTCAAATTTTGTGAAGAAAATTTTATATCTACCTATTGAATGTCCATTTACAGGCCAAGAGAATACAGTTTTTGGAAATTTATCACTGGAATGACTGGCTCGGTTATTCCAGTGGTAAATTTTCTTAAAATTGTAATCTCTTGACCTGTAAATGGATATAACAGAGGCCAGGTTTGGCCAGCCTATCGCCGGCTGACCATTCAAGGTGTAGTGTAAAAGGATACGCTCAGTACATTGAGCTCAGAATCAGCGAGTGTACCAGTGTACATAGGCATGGACACTTGACGGATAAGCAATATCCAGATGACAACTCTACTATTGCATGTCGCCGCGTAGTGCTTACCCATTCAATATCTTGATATACCGGCTAACTGATAACTCGATCTACTGAAAAAATTTGTTAGTACCGGGTGGGGAGGGGGGCATAGCGGCTGTGAATGTCTAGTTTGAAGAATCAACAACCGGACCCATAAAAAAGTAATCGAAAAAGGAAATTGATTTGTGTGACTATGTTACCTGTGGGGGTTTACATTGACTATTTTATCTTATCATGACAGCTTTAATCTTCAGAAATATATATTTGTAATATTGTTCCAAAGCAAGTGAATAGCTTATATTTGATAATACATACATTACATCTACCTTTGCTTGAATAATTATGGTCCCGCTTATTTATATTATTATACAATACCTTTATTTGAAATCCAATCAGTTGTTTTTTATTCATCGGCACTAGCCATACATGACCTTTTTACCTCTAAATTTAAAAGCTTTTGTATGACATTCTTATAACTCTTATCCCAAATCATCACAGGTTCCAAAACAAATTAAAATGTATTGTTGAATAATTTGAACCAAACATTTCTTACAAACTAACAGTGTTAGAAAAATCAAATTAGAAATATATGCTATTTTGAAAAACAATTTGATTAAAAGATTTTGCTACCAAAGCAGCACAAACTTACACTCAAAATTTTTTTCAAACTGGGCTGTATATTTCACATTTAGTTTTTAACCCATTACCGCTTGAAATTTCAGTGGCTCGATTTCAAGAAAGCATGTTGAATATTTTGAAACAAATTTTACTGTAACCTGTTGCGGGGATATGGAGCAAGAGCTCCCAGTAATATTAGTTTCAGAATTTTCAACAGAATATCCCTTACATCATAAAGACTTTGTTGCTTCTGGTTTGTGAGGTTTAAAGAGTTAAATGTAGCTTCAGTGAGATTCAGAATCAAAATGTTTAACACTTTATGTCTTTAGCACTCTGATGTCAAAATTTGAAATTTTCAAATTAAGTTAAAAGATGAATTTTAACAAATTTGGTGGCAAATGGTGATGTCATAGACAGCAACATCGTCCACCAAAATTGTTTAAAAATGTACACCAGTTTCTTTGCTACTGGCATCGCAAAAAGATAGAATGTTGACATCAGAGTGGCAAGGGTTAATGGCTAAATTTGGTCAAGAAAATCTAAATCACAATTTTTGAAAATTGACCACTGAAATGACTGGCTCGTTTATCGAGCCAGTCATTCCAGTAGTAAATTTTCAGAAATGGTATTCTCTTGCCCTGTAGATGAGCATTCCTCAAGAACATTGCAGAGGCTGGGGTGGGTTTTTTTGCCATCTTCACCACGAAAGGGTTACAGTGTTTAATTGAATTACATGTGTCTTTAGATAGCATGCCATAAATATTAGTCTGGCAATCAGGTTAGATCTATTGTATAGTTTACCTGTGTGGTTTTTATTTCCTCATTTATTGCGCTTAGATTGTTTGTGTAAGAATTATAAGCAAATGTCAATAGAGCATGTGTAAATATTATGCTAGATCATAGTCATTTAAAGCTCGGTCCTCATGGCAAGGTGGAGATACAGGATTAATTCAGGAATCCATTTTCTCAGTCAATCATATGATGTCATAATCCACCTATTTAATAAACATGTTGTTGAATATTTTGAAACTAATTTTACTGAACAGCACCCAGTCAAATTAGTTTCAACATAATCAACAGCTTACCTGTATAGTTTTCTGGAAATTGAGATTCAGAGAGTGCAGCGATCGATTCCAACATGGACAAAGCGTGGGTGGAGCTTAACTAGAGATGGGTGGGGCAGAGCTAAAACTGGTTTGCTCCATTGTCCCCTTGCATGCATCATCAAAGGTGTGTGCGTGCGTGCATGGGTCTGTGTGTGTGTGTGTGTGCATGCGTGCGCATGCGTGCACGTGCACACATGTGTGTGTCTCAGAAACCACTGAATAGTAGTTTGGTTGAAGTTTTACAGCACGAAAGGATTAAAGTAGGATTTTCTATCTTTGATCATGATCTGGATTTAAAAACACTGATCCAGATCGGATCAGATTGTGGATCATTGAATATCTCGGAAGCTATTGATCTGATTTGGTTCACATTTTAATGCAAGTTATTACTGTAAACTAACTAGGCTGGATCTGGATTCAGATATAATAAAATTATTTGTGGATGTCTCAGAAACTACTGACCAGGGTTGATGTCAATTCCGATTGGAATTGGAATTGATCAGGCAATTCCAATTCAATTCCGGAATTGGAATTGATAAATCTGAGGACTCCGGAATTGGAATTGGAGTTGATAAATTTTAAGACCCAGAATTGTAATTCGATTTGGAATTGATGATTTTAATTAAGCGGAATTGATAAATTTGAATTCAATTCCAATCAATTCCAGTCATAATTTGTCATAGATTTACTGAACATTTATGGCTATAAAATGTACATATAATATCTGTAAATTATACACTGCTCTTTATATGCCCTTAATGCATTTCATCCTAAATGATCTATATGATACCATTTACCACATTTCATTCTATATGCAGGTTGATGATATTTATTATTCCAGCTGTTATTAGATGCTTTATTGAATATTTAAAAATTAATTTGACTAAATACTTTTGTCTCCTATGGCTGCAACAGTTTCTATTAAAATTAATTCTAACATCTTAGTTATATGTTTGATTTGAAGACTAGAATTTGAGATACTGATAATTCAGTGATGAGCAAGTTAGCCCTTAACCCTTTAACACCTAAGCCGGCCAAAATGCCTATAGTAGTACTGACACAATCTGCCACAAATTTAAACAATAAAATAGTTTTCTTTACACAGGTATGAAAACCCTTGGTCATGCTCTAGTGGTTTTGACCATTTCACTGATAAATTCCACATATTTCAAAGCAACCATACAGGAAAACTGTTGAATATTTTGAATTTGACATGGCTTCCAGTCAGAATAATTTCAAAATATTTAACAGAATAAGTTTTATATTGTAAAGAATCTACTTTTTCAGTGATTTGTCGGTGAAATGGTTAAAAACCATGGATCACGATTCAGATTGTATTCACAATTTAATAATATTAAGATATTGTTTACATTCAGAAAAGTTGAAAATGGCAAGTATCTACAATCTGTGGTTGCTTTGATGTTTCTGGTTTACTTGTATTAGTTTCAGTCTTCATTTAACCCTTTAACCCTCGAATTTGTTCAAGAAAATTTCAATTTTCTCATAGAAAATCTCCACTTGCATACCAAGAGAAGACTATTTTTGAAAACTTAGCACTGGAATGACTGGCTCAATTATCGAGCCAGTCATTTTAATGGTAAATTTTCAAAAATAACCTCTTGGTCTGAACATTTTTTCAAGACCACTACAAAAGCCGATTTCAGCTAATATGAGTGTTAAAGGGTTAAACAGCAACAGTTTTAGTAACCGTTTATCAAGGTAGCACCCATTCTTTGACAATTCTTTGATAATTAGCTATTATAAATAATCTATTCTAGTAGTATTCTAGTCCCTTAATATGTGTGTGTGTGTGTGTGTGTGTGTGTGTGTGTGTGTTTGCATGCGTGCGTGCGTGCGTGCATGCGTGTGTGTGTGTGTGTGTGTGTGTGTGTCTAGAGAAATGTCCGTTTGAAGATTAAATGAAATTTTTTTTTTAATTCAGCATTGGAATTAATAGACTGTAGCTTGGCAAATCATTCCCATGGTAAGATTTCTAATGTATTCCTTTCTTGATTTGCAAATGGATATTGTCTTTGATCATTGTTTACCATTAATTTGACTGGAAGTCATTGCTGCCTTAATTGAACAGTATTCCTGCAACCATCCAAGTGTACAAATTTTATCTCTGATCAACGACAGATTTACTATTTAATACAAATTCTGTTGAATATTTTGAAACTAATTTGACTGGGCACTTTTCAACAACACCCAAGACAAATAAGTTTAAAAATATTCAACCGCTTAGTGAGCTTACCTGTATGGTTACCTTGAAAATGGGATTCTGGGAAGTCAGGATTCAAAGCATATAAATTGATTCCAAGGTGAATGAGTGAAATGTGGATGGCACTTAGCTTGAAATGGGGGCGGCCTCGCTAGAAATATATCCCTGTAGACAGGTGACTGGTTGTAACTCGGCAGGCTTAGATTTTCAGTTACATGTCCATGTCGTTGCCCACTGGCATGTCTTTTGTCTTCAGCAATTAATATTTGATTCTTCTTAGGTCCTGTGTGACCCTCACAGACATATATACCTGTGTACAAATTAGATCAAATGTAACCTCATTACAGGGGAGATAACTGAGTGTGTAATTAGAAAATAATGTTGCCAACCTGTACGAGTTACTTCCCTTAATAACTTGACTGGAAAGTGAAAGTTACAGGGATTTTCTATTCCATTTCTGTCCATTTCTTGACATAATTCATGTCTTACTTATATTTTATTATCACCATCCCGTCATATTAACTATTTTACACTCAAACCGGCTAAAAAGCAGATGCGGTGGTCTAGAGAAATGTTCATTTGCAGACCAAATGAAGACTATTTTTGAAATTTTTTTACTGGAATGACTGGCTTGATAACCTTTTTATAAAAAACATCTTGGTTTGCAAATGAATATTTTGCATGAGAAAATTTTTCTTGAATCATGTGAATCTTATGATATTTAACCTTAATTTGCTACAGATGGTCAGTATCTCAGCATTATTATTAATTCTTACAAGCCTTACAGACCAGAAATGAAAAATTCATTAGGATGTAAGGACTATTCTGTGGAATATTTTGAAACTCATTAAACTGGGATCTGTTGCTGTGTTTGGCAGGCTGGCAGCACCATATCCATGTCACATTAGTTTCAAAATATTTGACAGCGGCTTTCCTGTCATTTTCCTGGTTTTGAAACTGAGGCACTGAAATTTCAAGGGTTAACTGGTTAAAATAGTCATACAAATAAGGTCTTGAATATTTTGACCAAAATTTTGTCACAAATCTTTGAATGCATTAGCAACAACTTCCAGCAATATTACTTTCAAAATATTGACCAAAAAATATGTCGTTCATCACTAAATTGTCAAAATTTTCTGTCAGACACATTTCATTATCACCTGATCTCATTCAACTCACAATCAACTGTTATAGCATCCATTAAACCTTTAGCCCTTGAATGTGTTCAGAAAAATTTCAATTTTTTTCAAAGAAAATGTAAATTTGCAGACAAAGCGAAAGCTATTTTTGAAAGTTTAGCACTGGAATGACTGGCTCGGTTATGGACATTTCTCAAGACCACTGCAGACGCTGTTTTTGGCTGATATAAGTGTTAAAGGGTTAAACTTATTACAGCAATTAACATAACTGACAACATCTACTGACGTAGTATCAACTGATATCACAGTCAACTGACATAACATATACTCAACTGATGTCACAGTCAACTGATATAACATCTACTGATGTAGTATCAACTGATATCAGAGTCAACTGACATAACATCTACTGATGTAGTATCAACTGATATCACAGTCAACTGACATAACATATACTCAACTGATATCACAGTGAACTGACATAACCTCTACTGATGTAGTATCAACTGATATCAGAGTCAACTGACATAACATCTACTGATGTAGTATCAACTGATATCACAGTCAACTGACATACATATACTCAATTGATATCACAGTCAACTAACATAACATATACTCAACTGATATCACAGTCAACTGACATAACATATACTCAACTGATATCACAGTCAACTGACATAACATATATTCAACTGATATCACAGTCACCTGACATAACATATACTGACAGGGTATCAACTGAGGTCACAATCAACTGACATAACATATACTCAACTGATATCACAATCAACTAACATAACATATACTGACGTAGTATTAACTGATATCACAGTCAATTAACATAACATCTACTGACATAGTATCAACTGATATCACAGTCAATTTACATAACATCTACTGACCTAGTATCAATTGATATCACAGTCAACTGACATAACATCTATGGACATAGTATCAACTGATATCACAGTCAACTGACATAACATATACTGATGTAGTATCAACGGCTATCACAGTCAACTGACATAACATATACTGACATAGTATCAGCTGAAATCACAGTCAACTGACATAACATATACTGATGTAGCATCAACTGATATCACAGTCAACTGCCATAACATCTACTGATGTAGCATCAGCTAACAGCACAGTCAATTGACATAATATATACTGACGTAGTATCAGCTGATATCACAGTCAACTGCCATAACATCACTTCAACTGAACTCACAATCAACTGACATAACATATACTGATGTAGTATCAGCTGAAATTGCTGTCAACTGATGTAACATTTACTCAACTGATATCACAGTCAACTGACATAACATCTACTAACATAGTATCAACTGATATCACAGTTAACTGACATAACATCTACTAACATAGTATCAGCTGATATCACAGTTAACTGACATAACATCTACTGATGTAGTATCAGCTGACATCAGAGTCAACTGACATAACATATACTAAAGGAGTATCAGCTGAAATCACAGTCAACTGACATAACATATACTGATGTAGCATCAACTGATATCACAGTCAACTGACATAACATCCACTGACGTAGCATCAGCTGATATCACAGTCAACTGACATAACATCTATTAACGTAGCGTCAGCGAACATCACAGTCGACAGACATAATATATACTGATGTAGTATCAGCTGATATCACAGTCAACTGACATAACATATACTGACGTAGTATCTGCCGACATCACATTCAACTGATATAACATCTGACATAGTATCAGCTGACATCACAGTCAACTTACTTAACATCTACTGATGTAGTGTCAGCTGACATCACATTCAACTGATATAACATCTACTGATGTAGCATCAACTGATATCACATTCAACTGATATAACCTCACTTCAACTGAGCTCACAATCAACTGACATAGCATATACTGATGTCGTATCAGCTGAAATCGCAGGCAACTGACGTAACATATACTCAACTGATATCACAGTCAACTGACATAACATCTACTGACATAGTATTAACTGATATCACAGTCAACAGACCTAACATCTACTGACGTAGCATCAGCTAATGTCACAGTCAACTGACATAACATCTACTGACATAGCACCAGCTAACATCACAGTCAACTGACATAATATATACTGACATAGTATCAGCCGACATCACATTCAACTGATATAACATCTGACATAGTATCAGCTGACATCACAGTCAACTGACATAACATCTACTGATGTAGTATCAACTGACATCACATTCAACTGATATAACATCTACTGATGTAACATCAACTGTTATCACAGTCAACTGATATAACATCACTTCAACTGAGCTCACAATCAACTGACATAACGCCAACTGATGTAGCACCAACTAACATCACATTCAAGTGGCATAGAATCAACTGATATCACTTCAACTGACATAGCATCTGATGTAGCATCAGCTGACTTCACTGTCAACTGACATAACATTAACTAACATTTATACACAACTGACATCACTTCAAGTTGCATGCACCAACTGACATAACACTAACTAACATAACATTAACTGACATAACAGTGAACTGACATAGCATCAGCTGGCAATCAGGATGGAGTAAAATGATAACCCAGGACAGGCAGTTAACCCCTTTAATGTCATAAGCCCCTCAAAGCACGCAAAATTCTATAGATATTCCTCAAGGCCACTACAGAGGCCTTTTTGGCCCATTTTGCCATATAATAGGAATGACCATTTCAATGATGAATTCTCTATATCTCATTTTCAGCGCTAACATACACGGAAACTGTTGAATATTTTGAAATTAATTTAACTAGATGATGTTGCTGCCTTAATCAAAACACTCAACAGAATAAATTGTATATCGTAAAGAATATACTTCTTTCATTGATTTGTTGGAGAAAGGGTTAAGTTGCCATAAGAGGTGTTAAGTAATGTGCATCATATTTTATGCATAGTAGACCCTAACTTCCTATATATAAGACAAACTGTTGTATCGGAATTTAATATTTGAGTGTCAAAGTGCCTTATGTGTGTCAAATAGTGGATTGTGTGTGTCAAATTGTGTCTCATTTGTGTCAAATTGTGTCTTGTGTGTGTAAAAAATGCCTTATGTGTGTGAAAGTGTCTTGTGGGTGTCAAAATTTGCCTTATGTGCACCAGATAGTGTCTTGTGTGTGTGTGTGTGTGTGTGTGTGTGTGTGTGTGTGTGTGTGTGTATGTGAAACTGTGTCTGGTGTGTGTAAAAAATGTCTTATGTGTGTCAAATAGTGTCTCAGGTATGTAAAAGTGCCACGTGTGTAAACAACTCTCAAGTATGTCCAAAAAGTGATTCAGGTGTGTCAAAAGGTGTCTCAAGTGTGTCAAATAATGTCTCGTATATATCAACATAGTGTTGCATGTGTGTCAAAAGTGTTGCATGGGAGGCAAAAGAAGGTGACTCATGAGAGTAAAAAAGTGTCTCGTGAGAGTCAAAAGTGAGTGTAAAAATATGAAAATTGTATACAAAGCTTGGACTGCCCCCATAGGGGACTGCCAATGGACCTTTCCAGTTTTACCTATGCCCTGCCCATCTCTAGCTAAGCTCCACCCACACAACACTCATGTTGGGATCGATCGACAGGTAAGCTGTTGAATATTTTGAAACTAATTTGACTGGGTGCTGTTGTTGCCTATGGCAGCAACAGCACCCAGTCAAATTAGTTTCAAAATATTCAACAGCATGTTTACTAAATAGCAAAGGCATTTAAGACGGACTAAATCGAGTCATTCATGCTGTAATTGACCATGACATCATCCCATGCGTCACATAGTTGATTATGATGTCATATGATGGATGGATAAATTGGAAAGGTCCATTGTGACTGGTGCTTGTACTCTACTATCCATGTTTACAATACATTTAACCAAATAACAATAGCTAAAAAAAAATTCTGCAATTGAACAATATATGCGTTTCAATAATATAATTATTTTGAAATGTATAATAGGGCCTATACAGAGATGAGCAACTGTGTTCCAAGGGGAAACAACTCATATTGAGAAAACAATATACATGATCAGCTAGTTTGCGTTATCTCCCTTGGCACTACACAAAGATAATTTAAGGACCGCTCCTATTTGTATTTGTTATAGCTGCAGTCTGTGAAATACCTTATACATACCTTGCTAGATCAGTTATTAAATTCCACAGTAAAACAAAATCAACTTGATTAGATGGTGTTCATGTTCACGGCTTTAATCTTTTCACACATACACGCATGCATTCAAGCACAGACACATGCACGCACGCACGCACGCACGCACACATTTGGGGCGTAGGTAAATCTAAATGTCCTCTTACACTCTGCAATCATATACGTAACTCACATACCAAATCTGATTGAATTTTGGCCAACAGTTTCAGAGGAGTTGCATTACAATCAATTTCTGTCAAAAAACACAGTCAGATACGCACACACACATGCATGCACACCCACACTCACATCTGTTGAATATTTTGAAGGTACTTTGACTGATGTCACAGCTAACTAACATCAATTCAACTGACATCACTGTCAACCGAGAAAACATCAACTGACATCACGTCAGCTGACATAACCTAAACTGCCAATTATGATGGAGTAAGATGATGAAACAGGGCAAACAGTCCTCGTGTATCAACAGTGTCTCAAAACACTCAAAATGATAATTATCTCAAACAACCCTTTCACATTTTAACACTCATATCCGCCAAAAATGGCTTCTACAGTGGTCTTGACAAATGTCCATTTGCAGACCAAGAGAAGACTATTTTTGAAAATTTACCACTGGAATGACTGGCTCGATAACCAAGCCAGTCATTCTAGTGGTAAATTTTCAAAAATAGTCTTCTTGGTCTGCAAATGAACATTTTCTATGAGAACATTTAAATTTTGATGAACAAATTCGAGGGTTAAAAGCTTAATAGTTAAGATTGGTCACAAAATTTTAATGTTTGTTAAATTTACCACCGGAATTTTTAAAAAAGCTTTCTGTTGTCCTGAAAATTAATATTTCTTGTGACCACCGTCAATACATTTTTAATGATCAAGAATATCCACGTTTTTGTTTAGTCAGTGTCCATTTACAGGCCACAATAAGACCTTTTTTTAATTTACACCTGAACTGACTAGCTCATTTATCAAGGTAGTCATTCTAGTGGGAAATTTTCAAAATTCGACCTCACTTTCTCTGCTAATGGACATTCCTCAAGACCACTTATTATATGGTTAGTTGACACTGGTCAAATATTTTAAGCATAGTAGACACTAGCTTGTTATAAGAGAAATTGCTTTATCTGAATCTCATATTTGAAGAAAGAATGTCTCGTAAGTGTCAGAAAATGTCCCGTGGGTGTAAAAAAAATGTCCCGTGAGTGTCCAAAAAATGTCCTGTAAGTGGGAAAAAAATGTCCCGTGAATGTCACATAATGTCTCATGAGTGTCACAAAATGTGTCATGAGAGTCAAAAAATGTCTCATGAGTGTCTAAAAATGTCTAGGGTGTGTCCAAAATCGCTTGAGTGTCAAGAAATGGCCTATGAGTTTAAAAAATGTCCTGTAAGTGTCAAAAAAATTTCCTGTGATTGTGAAACAAATTTCCATTGAGTGTCAAAAAATGTTCCGTACGGGTAAAGAAAACCTTCTGTGAGTGTTAAAAAATGTCCCTCCCGTGAGTGTAACAAAATGTCCCATGGGTGTCAAAAACTGTCCTGTGAGTGTCAAAAAAGTCTCTTGTGAGTGTCAAAATATTACAATTTGTACACAGATCTTATAACATTCTTCTGCTAACACATCGTTATATACATAATTAAAATTATTGGCATAGCTTTTAATGTTTTAAGTTTTGAAAATTTATTCTTCTCAAGTCATCCCACTTTTTTCTGCAATAGAACTAACTATATATAATCTTTCATAAGATCGCTATATTGAAATGTGTGGTAGACCTATAAGTAAGTAAGTGAGCGGCAGTGCTCAAAGGGAAACAACTCATATTGAGAAAGCAATATATGATAAGATAGTAATAGTTATCTCCCTTGATTATACACACACAAGACCACTGCAATCCGTTGAATATCTTTTACTAGACTTCATGATTATTCAGTTTTGATAATCATGATTATTTTTTCAAAATAATCGCGGTTTTCAATTATATGTCGTACAGGTCATTGTGCGCTAGGGTGGGGGTTTGCGACAGGGTTAGATCGTATTGATCTATAACCATGTCTTGTTATCAAATGGTTACCCATTATTTCAATCCGATTTAAGGTTCAATACTCGATTAGTTCTAACCATTTTAGAGAATGGGTGTTGGTTTGGAATTTGAGCACTTCTTGTCCTACTAAAGGCCTGGACTACTAATAGGCAATGCATGTTACTTTATCTTTTGAAAAATAACTGTCCAGGGCCCATGTTCCCGAAGCTCTCGTTATGTTAGTGATATCATTACACCATGCTAAAGCAATTGGTGTAACGATATCACTAGCTAACGATAGCTTCGAGAACATGAGCCCTGGAGATTGAAAATCTTCAATTATTTGATTAATCAGTTTACTGATCATCCACGATCATATCTTAAAGAATAATCAGGATTAATCGAATAATCGAATAATTGTGGAAACCTACTTTACACTGATCTTTCTACCACAGTTATTAAATTCCACTGACAAAATCAATAAATTAATATATGCTAAAATGCAGGTTTTTAATAAAATAGGCAAACACTGTGTAATCATCTTAACCCTTTAACCCTTGAATTTATTCAAGAAAATTTGAATTTTCTCATAGAAAATGTCCATTTGCAGACATAGAGAAGACTATTTTTGAAAATGTACCACTGGAATGACAGGCTCGGTTATCGAGCCAGTCATTCCAGTGATAAATTTTCAAAAATAGTTTTCTCTTGGTCTGCAAATCAACATCTCTCAAGATCACTGCAGAAGCCGTTTTTGACTGATATGAGTGTTAAAGGGTTAATTCAACACTTTCATTTCTAAAATTACACTAATGTCATGTCAACCATTCTAAAAATCCTTTGAATGTTTTGAAAGTAATTTGTCTGGAAGCCATTACTGCTTAAGCCGTTATATTTCATTGGCAGCAAAATTGTTTCCCCTGTTATCTATTAAAATGGCATGGAACTAAGAAATGTGAAATTTGAAAGACGCAAAGGCTAAGAATCTAGACTGTCATTTCCATTCATTCATCCATCCACCCATCCACCCATCCACCCATCCATGCACCTCCAATCCAATCCATCAATCAACTCATGTACATATTCATTCAATCCATTCAAGTATTCATCCATTTATTTCTTTATGTAATTATTTTTGGTTGCGACACTACTGGTATTTAAGTCTATCTGTCCATCTGTGTGTCTGCCCGCACATCCGCCTGCCTGCTCTCCCACCTGTCATTCATTTGTTATTCACTCTTCATTCATTTGTTTGCTCATCCATATGGGATATTAAATGATATGTTATTAACTGTATAACATACAGATCCATCTGGATTATAAGCTAATCTGCTGGCTTATTACCAAACTTTAACCGAAGCGCTTAACTTATCAATATGACAATTATAACTGAGTAGAAGGGGGTGGTTTTAGATAGAGTTAACCCTTTAACATTCATATCAGCCAACAACGTCTTCTGCAGAGGTCTTGAGAAATGTCCATTTGCAGACCAATAGAAGACTATTTTTGAAAATTTACCACTGAAATGACCGGCTCGCTAAGCGAGTCCGTCATTTCAGTAGTAAATTTTCAAAAATTGTCTTCTATTGGTCTGAAAATTAACATTTTCTATGATTTCTTTAACAAATTTGAGGACTAAAAGGTTACGACAGAAAGGTATGTCTAAGGGGTTTCACTTTGAATTTCAAGCAAACAAGACAAAATACAATCACTACTCATGTGACCACCTGGCTTTTGAGCGCCTCTCAGAGCTGATTCTGTAATGAGGAGCTGTTCAAGGACCACCTCTCTTAAACAACCACTATCTTGTGGCCCACAGAAGAACTTCCTATGGAAATTTAGTTGTAATAAGCAACCACCGACCGTCATTTAATGACAATTATTAGTGGTTCATTAAGATGGTTGTATGAGTGGGTTAGCCATGCATGCATTGATTCTAGTGTTCGAAATGCAAATATCGGTTACAGATAATTTTACTATTTTCAGTTTTCTCAAGATACAGGCCGTGTAATCTTCATTAGATTTATTGACACTTAGTTACAATTTCATTAACAGTGTATTTGTCAAGATTTGTCGAAAAAATCTAAATTCTTGCCTAATGAGAGTCCATTTGCAGGACATGAGAAGACAATTTTTTGAAAATTTCCCACTGGAATAACTGGCTCGATTATGGAGCCAGACAGTCCAGTGGTAAATTTTCAAAAATAGTCTTCTGGTTTACATTCCTCAATACCAATATCGAAGTCATCGTTGTCAGGTTTTGTCATTAAAGCGTCAAAGATCAGTTAGATTAATATTTTGTGGTAGAGATAGAGAAGTGTAGGCTAACTTCTTTAGCGCTTTATATGTGAATTAATACTAGCATTTACTTTGTGACTCCAGGCTTTCCTGAAATGTCAAATAAATGACAATAATAAAGAAAGATAGCGCAAATTATAATTCTTAACCTTTGCCACGAGGATGTCAATATTCTATCTTTTATTGTGTGAATAGGAAAGAAAATCATGTACATTCTTCAACAATTTTGGTGGATGATGTTGCTATCTATGACAGCAACATCTTCCACCAAATTTGTTGAGAAATGAACACCGGTTCATCTTTTAAATTAATTTGAAAATTTAAAATTTTGGCAACAGAGTGGCGAGGGTTAACCCTTTAACTCTTGAAATTACAGTGTCTCAATTTCAAGAAAACTATACAGGAAAGCTGTTGTGTATTTTGAAAATAATTTAACTGGAACCTGTCGCTGACATGGGCAGAACAGCTCCAAGTAAATTTATTTTCAAAATAATCAGCTGCGTATTCCTTAACATAAAGATAATTCTTTCATTTCTGGTTTCTACGGCTTACAGGGTTAATTCTAGATTTATAGCAATCTGATTTCAGGAGTACAAAATATATCAAATGTGCTGAATGACTATTAGGGAGTTGTAGCCTGCTAACACCTTTAACTCCTTTATTACTCATATCAGCCAAAAATGGCTTCTGCAGTGGTCTTGAGAAATTCCCATTTAAAGACCAAGAGATTACTATTTTTGAAAATTTACGACTGATATGACTGGCTAGATAGCCGAGCCAGTCATTCCAATGTAAAATTTTCTAAAATAGTATTCTCTTGGTCTGCAAATTGATATTTTCTATGAGAAAATTGAAATTTCCTTGAACAAATTCAAGGGTTAAAAAGGGTTAAATATCAAATTGTTTTTTAAATATTTGCCATGACATACGCTTATTTCTCTGGAACTAGTTTTTCATATGTATTTCCGGATGAAACGTGTTAATTGTGGCCAAACTGTATTGTTATACTAATGAGTATTATTAGCATTGCTATTGTTATATCTGCCAGGGATTACTATACATTATTGAGTAAGCCTTATTCAATAATCTATAGCAGAGAGTTAATCAGGTCTCAGAACAAATTTATTAATCGACTGGTCAGTTTTACTGGACATAGCTTATGGCTTGTGAAATGTTATTAGATAGATAGAGACATACATCTATACATTATAGCGTTGGTTCTACGACTGCAAATACAGTAGAGCTCAGAATTAACTTTAGACATTTCCAAAAACAGGAACACATGTTAGTTAATGCAATTTTGAACGCAATGTAAGAAATGTTCTGTTGAATATTTTGAACATAATTGGATTGGAAGACATTGCTGCCTTAGGCAGCAATGTCTTCCAATCCATTTATGTTCAAAATAGTCAACAGTACATTTTATTATGTTGTGGAAAATTTTTAGATTATTTCTGAGATGTACTCTACCAGTACATTTAGCCATTTGACTCTTAGACGTGAGAAATTACAAATTCCTTCCGATGTAAGGAATGTAATGTTGAATATTTTGAAACTAATTTGACTGGAAGTTGTCTCTGTCATATGTTGCTTCCTTAGGCAGCAAAAGGCTCCAGTCAAATTAGTTTCAAAATATTAAACAGATTACCTGTATAGTCGTCTTTGAACTAAGTCACTGGAATACGGTTAACCCTTTCACGATGAAGCCAGCCAAAACCAGCCTTTGTAATGGTCTTGAGGAATGTCCATTTGCAGGCCAAGAGAAGACTATCTTTGAAAATTTACAACTGGAATGACTGACTCGATAACCGAGCCAATCATTCCAGTGGTAAATTTTCAAAAAATAGTCTTCTCTTGGCCTGCAAATGGGCATTCAGTAAATAAATTATTTTATTTTTTGGAACAAATTTAGGCGTTAAAGGGTTAATTGTGAATAGCAAGTCAAGTTTGTTTGGTAGAAAATATAAGTGTTCTTATTTGATAGTATTTATACTGTGCTAAATGTGTACCGGTAGAAACTTGGAAAATGGATTCAATTACAATATTTGAAGAGATTCTAACACTGGTATGTTTTTGTTATTTAAAAATTCATGATTATTAAAATTGTGTTATATTTGTAATTATCTATTGAATTGCACTTAACAGAAATTTCATTGTTGAAAGAAATTATGTATATGGCATAAATACCTGAAATAATTTTTATACGCCCGCGCAAAGCGATCGTATTATGTGATGGCGCTCGCCGTCCGTCCGTGCGTCCGTCCGTCTGATTCTTGACCGGTGCAGATCTCGAAGAGTTTTGAACCTACACTCACAAATTTTTTTCAGCAGATATATTACCTATAGACGAAGTGCTATGATTTCGATTCGACAAAATCCTCCCATATTCGCTAGAGTTATCTCCATTGAAAGCTTAAAATTTGTAAAAATTTTCTTGTCCGGGACAGATCTCAATGAGTTTTGAACCTACACTCACAATTTTTTAGCTCACCTGGCCTGAAAGGCCAAGTAAGCTTATGTCGTGTTGACCGTCCGTCCATCATCCGTCGGCCATCTGTCCGTCAACTTTTCCTTTAAACGACTTCTTCTCAAGAACCGCTAGGCCAATTTCAATTATATTTGGCAGGAATCATCCTTAGGGCATAGAGGTCCAAATTTGTTCAAATGAAGCCAATCGGCCAATTATGCCAGTGGCCATCTTGGATTTTGTCCGATTTTAGAAACGTCTTTAAAAATCTTTTCCGAAACCGCTTGAGGGATTGAAGGAAACCTCATGAAAGAGCTCAACCAAGTTTGTTCAGGGGAACTTAATTGGTCAGATAGTTTGGCGGCCATCTTGATTGACCTAGTTTTAGCGAAAATAACTTCTCCAGAACCGCTGAAGGCATCAGGCCGAAATTTGGCAGATATGATTAGGGACTAAGGGTCAGTAAAATTTGTTCAAGAGAAGTTGGTCCGTCAAAAAACATGGCCAGCGTGGGCCAATCAAAATATAGCATGTTTGGCGGGCATATTGGATTTTTTTATTTGATGGATTTTGAGGCCGAAATTGTTTTTATATAGGTTTTTGGGTATTCTGATCTCAAATTTGCAATTTTCGAAAACTGTCGTATAAACGTTTTTTGGCAGCCATCTTGGATCATTTTCCCGCCAAAAGCTCCCATACTAAAGCCAATGGGAAATTTAAAATATCTTCTCGAGAACTTCTGGGCCGATTTCAATTATATTTGGCATGAAGCATCCTTAAGGCATAGAGATTCAAGTTTGTTCAAACGAACCTGATCAGCCAATTTGGCCGGTGACCATCTTGGATTTTGGCTGATTTTTAGAAATGTCTTTAAAAATCTTCTTCTTCCAAACCATTTGAGGGATCGATTCAGAACTCACGAAGTATGATCTAGGTAAGAGCTGAATCAACTTTGTTCAAGGGAACTTGATTGACCTAGTGGTTCAGCGGCCGTCTTGGATGACCTAGTTTTCACAAAAACGACTTCTTCCCCAGAACCGCAGAAGCGATCAGGCCGAAATTTGTGATATATAATTAGCAACTAAGGGCGATTAATGTTTGTTCAAGAGAAGTTGATTCGTCAAAAAACATGGCCGCAGTGGACCAATCAAAATATAGTGTCTTTGGCAGCCATATTTGGGTTTTTTTATTTAATGGATTTTGAGGCCGAAATTCGTTTTATATAGGTTTTTGGGTATTCTGATCTCAAATTTGCAATTTTCATAACAGTTGGATAAACGGTTTGGCAGCCATCTTGGATCATTTTCCTGCCAAAAGCTCCCATACTAAAGCAATGGGAAATTTAAAATGTCTTCTTCTTGAGAACTGCTGGGCTGATTTTAATTATATTTGGCACGAAGCATCCTTATGTTATAAACGTTCACATGAAGCCGATCACCCAATTTGGCCGGTGACCATCTTGGATTTTGGCCGATTTTTACAAACTTCTTTAAAACCATTTGAGGGATCAATTCAGACCTCATGTAATATGATCTAGGGCAAGAGCTCATTCATGTTTGTTCAATGGAACTTGATTGACCAAATGGTTCAGCGGCCATCTCGAATGACCTCGTTTTCGCAAAAACAACTTCTTCCCCAGAACTGCTGAAGCGATCAGGCAGAAATTTGTGATATATGATTACGGACTAAGGGCCATTAATGTTTGTTCAAGAGAAGTTGATCCATAAAAAAAAATCACGCCTATGGGCCTATCAATATATAGCATATTTGGCGGCCATATTGTATTTTTTTATTTGATTGATTTTGAGGCAGAAATTGGTTTTATGTATTTTTGTGGGTATTGGGATTTTAAGTTTGACATTTTCGAGACTGTCGGATAAACGGTTTAGCGGCCATCTTGGATCATTTACCCACCAAAATCTCCCATACTCAAACAATGGGAAATTTAAAATGTATTTTCGCGACATCTTGGATTTTGGTTGATTTTTAGAAATGTCTTTAAAAATCTCCAAAACTGTTTTGGGGATCAATTCAAAATGCATGAAATATCATCTAGGACAAGAGTTGCACCAAGTTTGTTCAAGGGAACTTGATTGGCCAAATGGTTTGGTGGCCATCTTGGATAACCTATTTTTGGCCAAAACAACTCCAGAACCACTGAACAGACTGGGCTGAAATTTGGGAGATATGATTAGGCACTGAGTGCCATTAAAGTTTGTTCAAGGGATGGAGCTTAGTCAGAAACATGACAGAATTGGACCAATCAAAATGTAGTGTGTTTGGTGGCCATATTGGACATGCAAAAATGCCCACAAACTCATTTAAAAGACTACTCCTAAACCACCCACCAACAATTCTGACAAAAATGCACAGTGCTCCATGTGAGCGACACAGGCCCGTTGGGCCTCTTGTTTTGGTGGCCGTCTTGGATTTTCCAAAAATTATCCATCATGTCTCTTCAAATGCTAATGGGCCAGGAGAGCGGCACAGGCCCTTGGGCCTCTTGGTTTTCAGAAGATGTGTTATGTATAGGCGAAGTGTCATGATTTCGGTTCGGCAAGATCTGCCCCTATTCGCCAGAGTTATCTCCCTTGAAAGATTAAAGTTCGTCAAAATTGTCTTGTCCAGGCCAAATCTCGAAGATGTGGTACGTATAGCCGAAGTGTCATGATTTTGTTTTGGCATGATCCGCCCATATTCGCGGGAGTCATGATTTCATTTCGGCAAAATCCTCGTATATTTGTGGGAGTTATCTCCCTTGAATGATTCAAATTCGTCCAAATTTTCTTTTCCTGGCCAGATCTTGAAGAGTTTTGAACCTACACTGGCAATTTTTTTTTTCATGTTAAAATAACAATTTTATTCAAGGCTTCTTTACAGTATAGGGCATATAATACACATAAACTGGAAATCTTATTTTCCATGTTGTTTTGTTACATTTTCTTTGCTGATCCTTTATTTTGTTTATAGATCAGACGCTACCAAAGATTTGTCTTGGATACACTCTGTTCACATATAAGCTCATGGCTGAATGCACACAGACATCTAGCTGCCATGGAAGCAAACAAGTGTACAATTATGATGGATGGCATATTAACCTCTTATCTCAAACTTGTACACCTGCTCCCAAAATATATTTATAAGTCCGCGCTAAGGGTGGACATCATATGATAGCACTCCCCATCTGACCATTTCTGGTTCTTTAATGATATCGCCTTTGAAAAAAATAAAATTCATTAGAAATAATGTTTCCGCTGGAAAATTTGGTATTAAGATAAACATGTTTCAAGATGTGATCAGTTGTATTGGTGTTTCAGTGAGATATATTCGCATACACCAACTGGTGTTATCTCATCTACAAAGCTTAAGATTCAAACAGACTAATTATTGACATTTATCATTCCTCAAGCAAGTATGTTTGCGGGGTATGTTGCGTTTCACTAAAACGCTTGTTAATATTTTAAAACAAATTTATAAGTAAAAGAAGTTCAGATTATTAGCTAATTACTGTCCTGAAGGGCCAAATGAGCTAAGTATGCCATGGCGGCTGGCCCTTGTCTGTCTGTCTGTCTGTCAGTCGTATCTCCTCCTTAACGGTTTGACTGAATTTGGATCCTATGGTAGTAGGTTCCAGAACTTCTATTCAAAATTCTGATTGGGCAATTTTTCCAGCTGCCACGTTGGGTTTTTAAAAATTATCTGGAATCCTTTAAAATGCTACTCCAATATCAATGGCCCGATTTTGAAAAAATCTGGGTGGAATAATCCTGTAGTGGTATGCTTCAAGACTTCTAACGACAGTTTTGATTGGGCAATTTTGGGGAAATTAGTTAAAAAGGTACTCGTCATTAACCTCTTTTCCAATCTCAGCCAAATGCAGCTGGAAGAACCCTAGGCTTGTACGCTTCAGATCTTGTATACAGAATTTTGGCTCCTTGATTTCTTCTTTTGGAGTGACCATCTTGGACTTTGTGAAAAATGGGAATTCATTTTAAAACATTACTCATTAACCTCTTGGGCAATTTCAGCCAAAGTTAGGTAGAAGGATCCTACAGTGATAGCCTCTAGAAGGCCTATTCAGAATTTTGGTAGGTAAATGTTTTGATAGCCATCTTTGATTTTCCGAAACTTTTCCGGAACCATTTAAAAACTGTACTCCTTAATCAATGGCCTGATTTCAAGAAAACGTGGGTGGCAATATCACGAATATTATGGTAGGCTTCAACATATCAAACAAGAATCTTAATTGGTAAATTTCTTTGGTGGCCATTTTGATTTTCCAAAAATTATCCATCTATTTAAATGCAAATGGTTCAAATGCTAATGGTCCAGGTGAGTATCACAGGCCCTTGGGTTTCCTGCTCTATCTGGTAACTGCTACATCAAAACCCTGTGATATCTGATACATTTTTAGTACAAATTTGAGAGATCTGAAATTGTATAAATACTATTTTTAGCTCTCCTGGCCTGAAAGGCCAAGTGACCTTATGCCATGATGACCATCCATCATCTGTACGTCCATCAGCCTGTCACACATAATTCACATCTCATCTTTTTGTTTAAACAACTCAAGACCTACTGGGCTCGCAATTATATTTGGCAGGAAGCATCGATCTTAGGTCATAGAGATATCAAGTTTGTTCAAACGAAGCCCAATAACAATGTTCAGCGCAAAATGTTTTCAAACTTTTTGTGTTATTGAAGGGTTTAATTAAGAGCGATCAATGAAACTTTCCAGTTTATCCATCCATCATCCGATGTCATAATCAACTAAGTGACCTGTAGGATGATGTCATAATTAATTACAGCATGAATGACTCGATTTAGTCCGTCTTAAACGCTTAATAGTCTGACACATTGTACAAATTGTATGTCTCTACTATTTAATAAACATCCTGTCGAATATTTTGAAACTAGTTTGACTGGGTGCTGTTGCTGCCATAGGCTGCAACAGCACCCAGTCGAATTACTTTCAATGTATTCAACATCTTACCTGTATAGCTTTCTGAAAATTGATAGTCAGGGAGTTCAGGGATCAAATTGATCCCAACATGAGCGTGGGGGGATTAGCTAGAAATGGGCAGGGCATAGCTAAAGTTGGAAAGATCCATTATCTCATTCTGTACTATGTTTTCTGATTTCAGGAGGATGTGCTGGTCACTGATGATCTGTTTGTGGATTACCTCAACTCGTTTCTCGCGCTGCCAGTAAGTTTGTCAACTCACTGTTCATAATACAGACAATGACCAAGCTTTGTAGCTCTTTAGTCATTAGAATTGATCTCACCTGTGTCACTAGATGCCAGGGTTAATGTGAGCATGGCATGCTCTTTCTTGTTGTTCTTAAGATATTTTTAATAACTGTGGTTCTACTGGAGGGATCGTCTCCAAACTGGGGTGAAAGCTTGCCAATGGGGTCCCAAAGATGTATCACAATTTGGGGGACAAAAGCCAAAACATCACAGCTTTCGGCAATATTGTTTTCAAAATTTACACTTCTGGTGCATTTTTAAATAACTGGTTCTACCGGAGCAATCTTCTTCAAACTTGGGTGGATGGTTGTATGTATGGTCCCAAAGATTTCTGCCAATGTTACGTTAAAAAGATAAAGCAGAACAGTTTTTAGCAACATTGTTTAAAAAATACATGCTTTTGACGTCAGAATGACTCACTCACTTTACCAAGCATTTTTCCACTCATGTTTTTCTAAGATACTATTTTCTTGGGATGCTTCTTGAGTATTCAAAGTGGGTTGTGTTAAGTCCTTTACATTGTGAACTCTCTAATGAGATCATACTAAAATGGATAAATTTGATATGAAATGTCAACTCGTGTGAGATCCTCCATTTATTTTAACCCTTTAAGCCTCAAATTTATTCATAAAAATTCCAATTTTCTAATAGAAAATGTCCATTTGCAAACCAAGAGAAGACCATTTTTGAAAATTTACCACTGGAATGACTGGCTCGGTCATTCCAGCGGTAAATTTAAAAAAAGTTTTCTATTGGTCTGTAGATGGACATTTCTCAAGACAACTGTAGAAGCCATTTTGGCTGATATGAGTGTAAAAGGGTTAATATCTAGTTTCTTTGTTCCAGAGTTTTCCAGAGCCTCTCTGCTTCAACAAGGAAACAGGCGGTTTTGAGGTGGTCAGTCCCACAAAAGCCAGCCTTGCTGAGCAGATTAAGGAAGTTATTCGCTCTCAGCGACCTCGAAGTAAGATCTGTCGCATAGCAAACAAACATAGCTATCAGGATATACCCCTGATTCCACTGAGGGGGCCACAACAGCCGTCAAACAACCAGGAAATTGACACAATGTTCACCGTCACAGTAAGTGAAGCTAATAGAATGATAAAACTTTATAATCTGTGTTCCGTGACATGATCAGCAAGGAGAGGGAGGGCATAAGAATTAGTCTTGGTATATGCGTGCACCATGCATGAGTTTCTTTCTACATCTGTCCATCTGGCATTCTATCTGTTCATATGGCATTCTATCTGTTCATCTGCTTTTCTGTTTGTTCATCTGTTTTTCTGTTTTTTTCATCTGCTTTTCTGTTTGTTCATCTGCTTTTATGTTTGTTCATCTGCTTTTCTGTTTGTTCATCTGCTTTTCTGTTTGTTCATCTGCTTTTATGTTTGTTCATCTGCTTTTCTGTTTGTTCATCTGCTTTTCTGTTTGTTCATCTGCTTTTATGTTTGTTCATCTGCTTTTCTGTTTGTTCATCTGCTTTTCTGTTTGTTCATCTGCTTTTCTGTTTGTTCATCTGCTTTTCTGTTTGTTCATCTGGCTTTCTGTCTTCATCTACTTTTCTGTTTGTTCATCTGGCTTTCTGTCTGTTCATCTGCTTTTCTGTTTGTTCATCTGCTTTTCTGTTTGTTCATCTGCTTTTATGTTTGTTCATCTGCTTTTCTGTTTGTTCATCTGGCTTTCTGTCTTCATCTACTTTTCTGTTTGTTCATCTGGCTTTCTGTCTGTTCATCTGCTTTTCTGTTTGTTCATCTGCTTTTCTGTTTGTTCATCTGCTTTTATGTTTGTTCATCTGGCTTTCTGTTTGTTCATCTGGCTTTCTGTCTTCATCTGCTTTTCTGTTTGTTCATCTGGCTTTCTGTCTTCATCTGCTTTTCGGTTTGTTCATCTGGTTTTCTGTTTGTTCATCTGCTTTTATGTTTGTTCATCTGCTTTTATGTTTGTTCATCTGGTTTTCTGTTTGTTCATCTGCTTTTATGTTTGTTCATCTGGCTTTCTGTCTTCATCTGCTTTTCTGTTTGTTCATCTGCTTTTATGTTTGTTCATCTGCTTTTATGTTTGTTCATCTGGCTTTCTGTTTGTTCATCTGGCTTTCTGTTTGTTCATCTGCTTTTCTGTTTGTTCATCTGCTTTTCTGTTTGTTCATCTGCTTTTCTGTCTGTTCATCTGCTTTTATGTTTGTTCGTCTGCTTTTCTGTTTGTTCATCTGCTTTTCTGTTTGTTCATCTGGCTTTCTGTCTGTTCATCTGCTTTTATGTTTGTTCGTCTGCTTTTCTGTTTGTTCATCTGCTTTTTCACATCAAGAGTATACTTACCTCCCTAATACTTTTGATATTGCTAAATATTGGCTTTCACTCAATAAACACTCAGATTAAAACAGTTAGGTGCCCCTACTGGGCAGGGAGTCAGAGCGTAGTCTGGCGGATGCCAGCCCCACCACCGCGCATGCGCAGACTAGCACTACCTCTTTGCTAATTTATTGGCTGAGAGACAACACATGCTTTCATGATAGAATCTTTCTATACTCTTTTCAAAGCTTTTTAAGACTATTAGATAGAAGTTTACCGCTGACAAAGATGGCTGAGAGAGTGACTTCGCCACAGGAGGGCCTTGGACCTTTAAATCAGGTGACTTCTAGTAAAATTAGCGAGTTTTGTCCCGTTGTAATGTGTTTCCGGGACTCTCGCTAAACGTGATAAGCGCCTTAATTAGTTGGGTTTTTTCAACTAGGTGCTATACAAGACTAATCTCTCTTTGTGTTTATGTCCACAGGTCTGTGTGAAGGAGAAATAAGGACATGACATCAGCAGAGGGTTTGTGTCTCTCCACCATGGTTCCATTTCCTACTAATACTGTTAGGTTATCTAACCAAAAATTCTATGCCCAGTGAGTTGGAGGCCTATTATAAAGGTCTTCTCACTTTGCCCTCTTGATCCAATTCCTTCCCCATGAGGTGGAGAGAGTTAAGAGGCGTTCAGTGGTGGAGTTCTCCAGTTCATCAGGTTGGATGGTTTGTCTAGACAAGGTGTCAGGTATTAATTATTGATATGAGAAAGGGAGATAATTAACACTATTTGCCATTGTTATCA
The DNA here is from genome assembly GCA_034401795.1 of Chaetoderma sp. LZ-2023a. Classification (NCBI taxonomy): domain Eukaryota; kingdom Metazoa; phylum Mollusca; class Caudofoveata; order Chaetodermatida; family Chaetodermatidae; genus Chaetoderma; species Chaetoderma sp. LZ-2023a. The sequence goes on along the minus strand of CM067369.1, from coordinate 164,473,071 downwards.
GTATTTATCTGATGCTTGTGTAGTCGAAATGTCCATTCTGCACATGTTCTGGTTAGAGATACAATTCGTCCTTGCACTGGGATGTTTGTTGGGATCGATTTTGTCCTGTCATAGGATTAATGACGTCATAATCAGCTTTGCTCTTTATTTACAATTAAAGTTGTCCGAAGCTGGTTTCTGATAAAAATTATGATCTTTATGATCATTTCCTTCTCTTGAGTTGGTGAGTTTCTAAGCTTAACTAGTTTGCTCATACTCCTCGTCCTTTGGCCTTTTTCAGAGACCTGGTTGTGCGTCCTGTGGACGATTTTTGAGGGACAAGTTTGGCCCTCATCTATGTTTTCAGTGTAGCCCCTGTGGTCCCTTGCTTAATTGCGAGATATGTATGCACTGGGGGGGCGAGCTAATGTCCGAATTCTTGTGCTTGCAGGCGAAGGACAAGTTGGAGGAGGAGAAAAAGAAGCTGAAAAAAAGAGGTCGTAAGTAAGAAGGGTAAGAGGAAGGCCTCGTCCGCGGTGGACATGGAGGCCTTCCGGACCGAGATGTTGGGAGAGATGAGGAGGACAATCAAGGATTTGGTTCCAGAGTTGCTTCGTGGCATGCTTCCTGGACCAAATCCTTTATTGACCTCATCATCTGCTTCGGAGCAGGTAATCCCCACCTCTGAATCAACGTTCCTTAGTACGCTTCCGTTGTTTGAAGATTCAGAGGTGGCCCCATTAGAGGGGGTGTTCCACGGCCCTGGCAGCAGGCTTATTGCCGCGCCCAATAGGGACTGTGGACGGTCGTCGCTGGAACCCGCGGGCTGCTCATCAGTCCAGGGGTATCCGCACACCACGGCTGCCAGTACCTCGTATGGCGCCTTCCCTGGCCAGTCCGGGTTAGCTCTCTTTGCTGACCCGGAGTCTAATCTTTCTGGCCAGGAGGATGATGATTACCTGTTGGGGTCGCCGTCTGAAGACGTGGCCATGGAATATGACGTTTGTGCGCCCCTCGCGGGGAATACAGGCGCCTTTTTCCACGGTTCTACTCTCCCAGGGGTAGAATCCACGGTTCAGACTGTGGCCCTGGGCGCTGAAGGCCAGCGGTACCGCATACCTCGGCTTGCCGAGAGTGTAGCTGGTGCTGGCCGGGGCCGTGGTGGGGCGGTATATGCCCCGCGCTCTACCACGGCGCCTGCTCCTGGTCAAGCCAGTGAGATTAGCATGCCGGTATTATCAGGCCCGCATGCTCTCCCTGGCTTGCCAGGGATATCAGCGTATCCGCCGTCAAGCTCTGTTGAAGGCCCCCGTCTTGTAGAGCGCTCGCAACTAGCCACGGAGGAGGATTGGTCTGACGCTTGCCAGTGGTTGGTGAGTGTTAGACCAGATCTGCCCGTGGAGCAGTCGGCTAGCCAGCGTGAACACAGGCCGTGGTTAGCTGGTAAGCCTACTGCTAACGCTATGCCTTCTCTGCCGCTGGCAGAGCATGTCGCTGACATGTTCGAGGTGGCGGAGACGTCCATTAAGGCGAGTGGACGTCTCGCTAAGGCCCCGTGCGAGGTGGCCAGGCGTTGCCGCATCGTGCCCCTGGACTACCAGCGGTACGGTGTGGTACCAAAGCCGAGCGTGGATGACCGCGCGGCTTTGGGTGAGGATGCGCGGCCAGGCTCCCGTTCTGACACGGGAGTCTTGTGTTCGAACGCGTTGCGTTCGGCAAATACCGCGTTGCGTGATGCGGAGGAGAGTGGGAGAGCTTCGATTGCCGCTCTGTCCCACGTCTCCCAGCTGTTACAAGGGGTAGTAACAGCATCCGCATCGCGCCAGCCAAGTCCGGTCACAGTCCAGCGAGCCATCCAGGATGGTATCAACCTGGCTCTGGACTGTATGACGCGGGCGGTGACCAGGAGTGTCCGGGCAAGGCGCACTTTTGCCTTGGATAATCTGTGCCCGTCCCAGGACCTCTACAATAGGCTACTACGTACGCCTATGACAGATCCTGGTCTCTTTGGAGGTGAGGGATGTAGACACCTCCAGGAGACGGTTACTCTGGTAAATAACCAGAGGGCGCTGCGCGAACAGTTTGAGGTGCTTCGTCGTGCCAACGCTCGCGCCGCACCCCCTGCGTATCGTCCCCTGCAGGCTCGAGGTGGTAGTGGCCAGGTCAGAGGCCAACCACCATCGCAGCGCCGGCCTCGGCCGCGTGCGATTCGGCCAGCAGCGAGGGGGGCGCAGGCTCCTCAGGCGCAGTCAGCCAGGCAGCCGCCCGCGCACCGAGGTGCGCATGGTGCTGGTCGTGGCGCGCGAGGATCTGGGTGGGGTAATCGTTCCTGATGGGACGGTTACCGCGGTGAGAACCGCGCCGGTGTTTCTGGCAAAGGAGACAGTGCCGCTCTTGCACTCCTTATGTCCACCTCTATCCCTAGGTGGACCGATGGGAGGCCGATTAGCCGACCACATGCAAGAGTGGGAACGGTTAACTCAGGACCGTTTAGTCTTGCGATGGCTTTCAGTCGGGTATCATCCCGATTGGATGACAGGCCCGCCATCGCGACTGTCTCTAGTGCGGATCTGGACTCCAAATCCGAGAGATCCAGATCAAAGGTTGTGTATCGAGGAGGAAATAAATTCCCTCATACAAAAAGGAGCTATTCAGCCGGCACAGAGGTGTCCGGGCTTCTATTCAACCCTGTTCTTAGTAACAAAGAACACCGGAGGGTGGAGACCAATTCTCAACCTCAAGCCATTGAACAAGTTCATAGAGACGCCCAGTTTCAAGATGGAGACTGTGCGCTCGGTGTTGGCGGGGTTAGAGAGGGGAATGTGGACAGCGTCGATAGATTTGAAGGACGCTTATTTCCACATCCCCATACACAGGAGTTTCCGTCGCTTCCTGAGATTTGCATTCCAGGGCAGACAGTGGGAATTCAGGGTGCTACCCTTCGGAATTTCCACGGCTCCTCGGGTTTTCACCCGTGTGGTTCTTGCGATCACCGCATACCTCCGCAGGAGAAGCATAGCAGTCCACACGTACATAGACGACTGGCTGTTGAAAGCGCACACCCGGGAAAGTTTGTCGGCCAGTCTGGAGATTGTTTTGAAAACTCTCACAGACTTAGGCTGGATGATCAATTTCCCAAAATCAGAGCTGACTCCATCCCAGAAGTTTGTTTACCTGGGGATGTTCTTCGATCTAGAGACAGGATATGTTTATCCTACTCAGGAGAGAGTTCAGAAACTCATCTCATTAATTCAGTCAGTGTGCGACAGTCGTCATGTCCTGGCACGGGTTTACTTGAGAATGCTGGGGTTGATGGTTTCATTGGAACCAGTCATTCCTCAGGCCGCCTTACGCAGGCGGCCGATCCAGTTATTTCTCATGACACAATGGACCCAGAGTACAGGTTCGCTGGACTCGAATGTGTCAGTGTTGGCGCCTCTGATTCATCACCTGCAATGGTGGTTGGACACAGAGAATCTCTTGGTGGGGGTTATGCTAACCCCTCCCCACCCTCAGGTGACTGTGTATACAGATGCATCGATGGAGGGCTGGGGAGCTTGCCTGGAAGAGTCCACGATATCAGGGCTTTGGAATCTGGAACAGTCAAAGGAACATATAAATCTACTGGAGCTAAGAGCAGTAGTCCTGGGCCTGGAACATTTCTTACAGAAAGTTCAGGGCAAGATTGTTCTTATTCGTTCAGACAACTCAACAGTTGTGACTTACATAAACCGCCAGGGCGGAACGAAGTCGCCCAGTCGCTGTATGATGACATGGAAACTGCTTTGTTGGTGTCTGGATCACCAGATTACCTTGAAAGCAGTTCATATTCCGGGAAGGTTAAACCTGCTAGCAGACTCATTGAGCCGAAGGATGAGTGTTTTACCCACGGAATGGCAACTAAATCAATGTGTGGCGGATCGTCTGTTCGACCATTGGGGGAAACCCAACATCGATTTGTTCGCAACGAAGAAGAATGCGAAGATGACGACGTACGTCTCTCCGATTCCGGATCCAAGCGCTTTCGCAACAGATGCGTTAGCTATCAGCTGGGGGAGAATGTATGCATACGCATTCCCTCCAGCAATCCTGATTCCAAAAATTCTTCAGAAAATCAGACAAGAGGAATGCCAAGTGCTTCTGATCGCCCCGGATTGGCCAAGCCGATCATGGTATACGGATCTGCTGGACCTTCTGGTCTGCAATCCGGTTCCTCTGCCTCTGATGGACGATATTATCTTCCAGGGCAAGGCCCTTCACAACAATCCGTCAATGTTCAGATTGACTGCGTGGATGTTGTCAAGGAATCTAGAATTAAGGAGGGCTTTTCTGAGCAAGCAGCCATGTTTATGGCCAAAGCCAGGAGGGGGTCAACCTCCAGAGCATATAATTATAAAATCAACAGATTTGCAGAATGGTGCTCAAAAAGATGTATTGATCCAATGGATGCATCTATTCAGATAGTAGCTGATTTCCTCTGTCACCTTTATGATGCCTATAGCCTCAAGCCTAACTCTATTGCTGGTTATAAGTCAGCTTTAATGTCTGTTATTCCTTGCTTGGCTAAGAGGGGAAGTGATGAAGTGAATACATTAAATGTATTAATTAAAGGCATGGGCAATCTAAGACCAAGGAATCCACCGGTGATTCCGTCTTGGAGTTTATCGCTAGTGCTTCAAGTACTAGGTGATAAGCCGTTTGAACCACTTAGTTCCATTTCTATGAAACTATTAACACTGAAGACTGTGTTTTTAATTGCTGCGGCCCCGGCTAGGCGTAGGAGTGAGATTCATGCCTTATCAGCCGAGGATGACCGTTTTGTGGTTTCAGGGGAAGGCCTTAAGCTGCTACCTAGGATTAATTTCTTGGCTAAAAATCAGTCGTTGAAATATCCAGGTCAACCTATTATTTTGCCTGCTTTAACTAGATATGATCCTAATTCTAAAGCATGGTGTCCTGTCCGGGCGCTTCGCCGGTACAAACAACGTACGGCGGAGTGGCGCACCGATCAGTCAGCGTTATGGTTGTCATATATTGAACCCCATGGCAGGGCTTCTAAGGACACCATTTCCAGGTGGATTGTAGAATGCATTCAGTTTTGCCATAAATCCGCCACCGGGAAGCAGGTTGACGTGGCCAAGGCTCACAGTGTCCGCGGCGTAGTGACATCCACTGCCCTATTTAATGGGGTCCCTGTGGATGATATTATGTCGGTGGCTCAGTGGCACTGTGAGTCAAGTTTTACAGACCATTATCTCCGTGACACCTCTAATCCTCTCGCCTTGTCAATTTTGAAAAAATAACTAGGCATATATATTTTTGATGGGGTTTCCTCATTGCTTATATATTTCACAATTAATTTATGGAAACAACCACTAATTTGGGACTGCATCGATCTTCACCAATGGGAAGAGGATGTCAGCAGCCATTTCAACAAGGTCAGTCTTGTGTATGTGTTGTCCATTGTTGATTGTCTTGTCACGTTACCCGTTATTTATATGATGATGGTTTTGTGTATTTATGTGGTTCATTGTTGAGAGTATACGAAAATGGAGTTTTTTCGTCTCTGTCCTGTAGTACATGGCACTTGTACGTAGAGAGCGTATAGGACATTGAGGTCATTTGACTCTTCCTCCCAGGAAGGAGGGGGGGGAGCGCATATGACATTCGGTCATCTCTCATACATCGGGGGTGTTATCCGATGGTTAGTCAAATCCTGACTGTTTTTTCATACAGTTTCAGAAGTTTAAGTGCCTTAAACGCAGAAAAGCGTATAGGGATGAGCTGGTCTTTTGACCTCGCCTCCCTCCCGCCGAATTCACTGTCGAATTCTGGCAATATCAAAAGTATTAGGGAGGTAAGTATACTCTTGATGTGAAATAAACGAAATCAAGGATTTCTTTTTTCACGAGAGAGTTGATACTTACCTCCCTAGATACGGACCCAGCCTCTCCACCCCACAGAGGCTCGGTCTTCAGGCTCTTTATAGTTGCATGTGTATCAGCCAATAAATTAGTCAGAGGAAGTGCTAGTCTGCGCATGCGCGGTGGTGGGGCTGGCATCCGCCAGACTACGCTCTGACTCCCTGCCCAGTAGGGGCACCTAACTGTTTTAATCTGAGTGTTTATTGAGTGAAAGCCAATATTTAGCAATATCAAAAGTATTAGGGAGGTAAGTATCAACTCTCTCGTGAAAAAAGAAATCCTTGATTTCGTTTATTCTATTTGTTCATCTGGCTTTCTGTTTGTTCATCTGCTTTTATGTTTGTTCATCTGGCTTTCTGTTTGTTCATCTGGTTTTCTGCTGTTTTTATATGCCAGCGTAAGCTGGGTCGTATTATGTGATGGCGCTTGCCGTCCGTTCATCCGTCTGTGCGTCTTGCCGTGCATCCATCCATCCATCTGATTTCTTGTCCACAGCAGATCTCGAAAAGTTTAGACCCTACACTCACAATTCTTTTTCAGCAGATGGATTAGGGATAGATGAAGTGCAATGATTTCATTTCAGCAAAATCCGGCCATATTTGCCCACGTTATCTCCCTTAAAATGCTAAAATTTGTCAAGATTTTCTTGTCCGCAGATCTTGGAGTGTTTTGAACCTACACTCACAATATTTTTTTCAGCCGATGTGTTAGGATTGACGAAGTGTCATAATTTTGTTTCAACAAAATCCGCCCATATTCGCCAGAGTTATCTCTCTTGAAAAGCTCAAATTTGTCAAAATTTTCTTGTCCCGTCCAGATCGCGAAGAGTTTTGAACCTATACACTCACAATTTTTTGTTCAGCAGATGTTTTAGGGACAGACGAAGTGTCATTTATCAAAGACAAACTGTTCATATTTAGCGTTCCTCAAACAAGTACCGGTATGCCTGCGGGCATATTTTGAGTTCCACTAAAACTCTTGTTCAACATGTGACAATGATAGCGTGTTCTTTAACCCTTTAATGCTCAAATTTGGTCAGAAAAATGAAAACATTCACTTAGTGAATGTCTATTTGCAGACCAAGAGAAGACTATTTTTGAAAATTGACCAGTGGAATGACTGGTTCCGTTATCGGTAAGTTTTAAAAAATAGTCTTCTGTTGGTCAGCAAATGGACATTCCTCCGGACCACTGCAAAGGCCAGGTGTGGCCGACTTGACCATTAAAAGGTTAGTTTGCTTGCAGTAAAGAGTCCATCACAAAATTCTCATTATTACTCACGCTGCTAGTTACAAGGATTAACCGTTTAGTGGTCAAGATTTTTGGCAATAATTGAAACCTTTCTTCAGTAAATGTCCACTTGTAGGCGAAGATAAGGCGGATTTTGTGGACTGGCTCAATTATTGAGGCAGTTATTCCAGTTGTAAAGTTTCAAAAATAGACTTATCCTCACCTGCAAATGGACATTCCTCAACTGCAGAGGCCATTTTTTGACGACTTGACCATTAAAGGGTTAATACAGTTTTCAATAACTAGTTAGGATGGAAGCTTGTCCATGGAGTACCAATGTGGTATCCCACTGTTGGGGTCAAAAGGTAAAGCGCAACAGCAACAGTTGTCAGTAACATTGGTTTCCAAACAGACACTTCTGACACATTTTTGTGTAGCCGGTGAAGCAGAAAGCGAAACATATGGATCACTAATTCCGGCAGTGGTGTTAGCGGCAGCAGCGGCAGCTGCGGCAGCCGTCATTTGTGCAGTTTTGGTTAAGGTTTGTTAATCAACTTATTTTTCAACACTGGCTCATTCGATCTCAATGAAATTTTACAGAAGTGATCTATACTATTCAGGAATGTGATCTACATAACAATAGATTTAATTTTGGGGCATTTTAACTAGTTTTTTCACTATTTTTTTCATGTATTTTGCCAATGCAGTTTTGTTTAAGGTTTTTTAATCAACTTATTTTTCAACAATGGCTCATCCGTGCTCAATGTAACTTTACAGAAGTGATCTATATTATAGAGGGATGTGATCTCCATAACAATAAATTTAATTTTGGGGAATTTTAATTATTTTTTCATGGTTTTGGACTTCAAACTTTTTTCATGTTTTTCGGGTGAAGGTTTTTTATGAACCATTCTTTTTTAACAACGGATATCAACAAAATTTTACTGCAGCATAGTGGGTGAGGTCAGGTCTGGGTGTTAGTGTTAGTGCAACACTGACACTGAGATAACACCGAGACTTGACGTCGACGTTCGTGTTAGTGTTAACACCAGATTTAGTGTTAACACCATGTTGGCACCTGGCTTGGTGTTAGGGATCAGTGTTAACACTAACACCAACACTACCACTAACACCCAGACTTGACCTCACCCACTATGCAGGGGTACTATCTGCATCATTACCAATTTAATTTTGGGAAATTTCTCCTGCTTTTTCACAGTTTTGGACTTAATTTTTTTCATGGTTTTTGTGTTAAGATTGTCTATGGACCATGTAACTGAATTATGGTCAATCCGATTTCACTGAAATTTTACAGAAGTGTTCTGTGCAATACAGGGATACAATCTGCATCATTACTGATAAGATTTTGGGCAATTTTTACTACCTTTTCACGGTTTTGGACTTTGAACATTTTTCATGTTTGTTTTGTTGTAATTTTTTATGGACCACTCATTTTCAACAAGATTTTACAGCAGAGTTATATACTACACAAGAGTACTATCTGCATCATTACTAGTTTCATTTGGAAAAAAATCTAGATCAGACTATCCGCAGTTTGGTCAAACTTACCATGTTTGATTGGTTACACCGGTTTGTTGGTGCATTACTGAATGTGTGTATTACAAAGCCAATCAACACTATTCAAGCCTTTACAGGCTAGACATTGTATGCTTCAGCATTCTTGTTCTATAACTGGTTCCATTGGTGCGATCTTATCCAACATGGTGGCTGGATATTTGGCCGCATTATCCCAACGATGCGTGACCATTTTCAGGCTAAAAGCGAAAATGCAAGAGCAACAAGACAGACGAGTTTGACCACACAGTACCCTGATTGAAAACTATATCAATGGCATAAGTATTGGACGAGTCCGTCCTTGTTTTTGGACAAGCGAAATTACCTGTTATCCAAAGGTATCTTGAAATTTATTTCAAGTCACGCACCAGGCTTATAAACCTTGGAAATTTCCTGATATATATGGGAACCAATTTTGAATGATAATAATTTCATGGCATGTTTTCTCATATTCAAATCAGACTTCTTGTGATAGTGTCTATAGGAGGACGTGACTTGGGTCACAAATATCTTTCTCCTTCGATAAATACTTACCATTCTATTACTTCTGATGATAAGCTATCCTGATAGCTGGCTCTAGGAATCTAAACTTGGTACGCTTTACCGGCTCCTGGAACCGGGTACCCGGTCCCAACAAACGGGTACCCTTCTGCCAGTGAGGCTCATTCTTGTTAGCATAGCAACAAGAGCACACATTCTTTCTTTGCATTTGGAAATATCTTAGTGAATTTAAAGTTTTCTAAGTCTTTTTCTGTGCTGTGGTAGCTGTTTTTTCGCTTACAAGGATTATTGGATTACCATGGAAGGAGCCGTTGAAAACCAGGTTGTATATTTCCATGTTATTCCATAGTTGTAAAAGACTTAGGTCTATAAAATTTTGTTTGTGTCGCATGTTCCAATTTCTGACCCCAAATCTGGGACGTGTGTTAACAACGAAATATGCCAGATTGGTCGCCTTCCTTTAATCCCAACAGGCGATCGGCACATATGAAATGAGGTGTTGGCTATACGGTGTTTTTAACACGAAAATCGGCTGATGTCGTTCTCCATATTATCCGAGCTGGTGATGTCACACCTGGATTTATCTCAGATTTTTATGTGAAGAAAATGTTTCATTAATTCGCGCATCTTGTTCTGGGTGCTACATACTTTATTTGTACCAGAAAGCTTTGGAATTTCATGTTTTTCGTGTTATCACGATCTGTTTGCAATGATCGGTGGTTTCAAAATTCTTGATTAAGATGTGTGGTCTGCGGTTTTACCATGTTTTACAGCAGTTTGTTTACATTTTGTTGTTTTCTTCACATATCGTTTCGGCCTTCGTTTGAGAGTATAATTTGAAATTTATTGTTAAATACACTGTGAAAGCTATGCGATATGGTTCCTGGTTCCGTTTATACATCTGTCAGGATCAGTATATGGGTGTATTCATGTCCGCCTCATTCTTGTCGTCATAATCTATCGATCTTTGCTGTAACGTGCAGGGTGGGGTGCTGGAGCGTTACAATTTATTTATGGTCAATATACTTGAAAATAATTTGTCTGCCTTTGTTGTTTCATTCTGCTTGCTTATTTTAGGTTTTGTGCTTATTTTATAGGCCACGCCTACCCCGCCATCTTGCCCAGAGCACCACAAGTTCATCAAAGTCATATATAAAGACCATGTCTGTTACCATTGTTCTCCTTGCAATATCGATAATAGGTGTGATATATCTTCAATGTGGCCAGTTGATATGTTGGTCAAGTTCCTTTCCCAGAAGGACTTGGCGGGTCTGACGCGGGGTCAGGCGGTCCAAAAGTAAATCGTGGAGTGTCCGTTTCAGCCCCTGGGGGCGCTCCACATCTGCAACCAGAGGCTTCGGAGATGGCACCTCCAGCATGGTTTGGACCTGCTATGCAAGGTTACTTGCATAGCATCCTTCCTATGCTGGTGTCGTCACTGATGCCAAAAGTTGTAGGGCAGTTTCTTCCCATGCTTGGTACGGACCCTGTCCTTGCACAGGGTTCTGGACTGGCTACCGAGCCATCTCGTATGGCTCCCTGGCAGTCCCATCGGGCTCCAGCCTGATGGGTTCTGTCTCTCTGTGGCCACCTCTGGGTGGTCCAGTAGTGGAGGCCGGTCTGTCAGGCATGGGAGCCGTTTGCCAGAATGGCTCCAGTGACTCCTCATCTAGTGACGACTCTTCGGGGTCTGAAGTTGAGGAGGCCGAGGAGGAGAGATTGCTATGGCCTGAGATGCCACGGGTGGAGAGCATGGAGGTTGATTCCATCCTGGACGGAACCGTCCTCCCTCTGTCTGAATTGGCGCACGCCAAGACAGCTACTCCACCCATGGTTGAGGCCACACCGGTACCGGGCACCCGTCCAGGGCTGGTTGGTTTGCCACCAACTGGCATGGTGACGGGTGTTGCTGTCCAGGCTGGATACATGCCTATCTTGCCTGGTCCAGCAGTCACTCATGGGGTGCCGTTGGTGCCCGTGTATGGCCACGGTTCCATAACCGCTATAGGTCCGCATGGTTTTCCGTGTGGGCCTACTCAATGGAATGGAGAACTCCATGGGGTGGTTGCGGAACCGTACGGTACCGGTGTTTCTGGCTTACCAGCTGTGGCTCCTAGCCGGGAGGCCATTGCTGGTAGAACCGTGGATACGCCAACGGGTGATATATTCACTGGAGTGTCCTCTTCGGAAACAGACTGGTCCGTGGCTCTGGCTTGGCTAGCCAGGGTGGACCCATCTCTGGTTTTGGCCACGACCGAAGAGGATACACCCCGTCTGTCGGTTGCATGGATTAGGATGGGGGGGTCTTGCCTGCAGCTTGGATCCAATCCATCGGACTGGATTCAAGATTTAAGGAGTTACTGGATGCTATTTATAGCAAGCAACTCCTGACCAAGGGCCAGCTCCCTGCGGCCTCTAGGGATGTGCGGGCGAGATGTATGGTATGGTTCCAGTGGTCACTGAAGATGACCACTGGGTACTTGGAGTCCAGAGTGCTGGAGCAGGTGGCCCCGAACCGGCGCTTGTGGACGAGTCCCAAGTACACCATGAGGAAGTCCTGGCCCTATGCGATGAGGGGATGAGAGCAGCTCTGAGTGCTGTGAATCACTCTTATCGCCTTCTTCAGTCGGTGTGGGCTGAAGCAGGGGCAGACCACCCTGTGCCACCTGTGATGCTTTCATGCGTTAATGACGGCTTGGTGCTGTCTATGGACGCATTGGCAAGGGTGCAGGCATGAGTGACGAAGTCCAGGAGGCAGATGGTTCTTGACCATATGCGTCCGGCTACCGCCGTTAGGGAGCGTTTGCTTGGAATGCCCCTGACTGGCCCTAGCATCTTTGGTGGCCAAGCGCGGGCCATCTTGGAGGACACCGCCAATATTGCGCTGAATCGGTTGGCTATAAATCTACAGCTAGAACTAGTGCGGCAGGCGCATGCACTAGGGCCTGTAGCCAAGCCGCTGACTGGACAACCTTCTTCAAAGAAGCAGAAGAAACATAAAAGCAAGGCGAAAGCAAGCCGAATGCTTCTGCTTCTGCTGGGTCTTCACAGCCACCTCTGGCGAAGAAGGTTGTGGAGGTTCCTGCCCACTCCGATGTTGCTCCTGATCGCCCGAGAGGCGGGAAGGGCAAGGGGAAGGGTACGGGTAAATCCTCAAAGGGCAGAAAGAAGGGGCTAAATCAAAATCATACCTGATGGTATGGTAGCTCCCTTCATAGTTGCCTGGACCACGCCTGTGTGACAGGAACAGCCGTGCCAGTTAGACCAGTCAAGCCAAGACCAAAGTGGTACTCTCTCTCTCTCTCTCTCTCTCTCTCTCTCTCTCTCTCTCTCTCTCTCTCTCTCTCTCTCTCTCTCTCGTCAAGAGAGGGGGGAAGTGGATCGCGAGCCAGACACCTGTGTTAGGTGTCAATGCTTCTATAGTGGGTGGAAGGCTCATGTGTTTTGTCGAGGCTTGGCGAGGTGTGACGTCAGACAGTCTGGTCCTGGGATGGATATCCCAGGGATACATGCCGGAGTGGTGGGATTTTCCACCACAAAATCTGTCTTTGGCACCTGTCTGGACACCCATACCAAGGGAACAAGACAAGTTAGAAGCCATTTAGAATGAAGTGTCAGGTTTGCTTCTGAATGGAGCAATAAAACCAGCAAACCAGAACACTCCAGGCTTCTATTCAAACATGTTTCTTGTCCCCAAGAGCACAGGGGGTTGGAGACCCATACTCAATCTCAGGCCATTGAATTGGTTTATCCATACGCCTTGGTTTCAGATGGAAACTCAGAGGTTGGTAATGGCAGGATTGAGGAAAGGAATGTGGTGTGTGTCAATCGATCTAAAAGATGCATATTTCCACATCCCAATGAACAGAAGTTGTCACAGGTTTCTGAGATTTGCGTTTCAGAATCAGGTATGGGAGTTTGTAGTCCTCCCATTCGGCCTGTCGACAGCTCCACGGGTCTTCACAAGAGTGGTCCTTGTGGTGACAGTGGTTCTCAGATGAGAGAATGTGGCACTACACACCTACATAGACGATTGGCTTATCAAGCCGGACACGTGAGCCAGGTTAGAAGATCTAGGCTGGATAGTCAATAAGGAGAAATCCAAATTGACACCCACTCAACATATTGTTTATTTAGGGATGCAATTCGATCTCGAGGAAGGCAGGGTTTACCCGTAAGAGCCCAGAGTTGTGTCTCTGTTAGCCATCCTCAAGAGTTTTCGATTGGGAAACCACATTCAGGCGATGCGGTTTCTTCAGATGCTGGGCATGATGGTCTCCATGGAGCGGGTAATCCCATACGCTGCTCTGATGTGAAGACCTATCCAGTTGTATCTGATGTCTCTGTGGAAACAGAGAATAGAACCCCTGTCAAAGCTGGTGCCAGTTTTGAAGCCAATAATGTCGCATCTTGTATGGTGGAAAAAGCATCAGAATCTCCTAGTAGGAGTTTTGCTGCACTTACCCCGCCCCCAGCTGTCCATGTACATGGATGCTTCGCTGGAGGGGTGGGGGCCTGCCTGGGAGAACACCAGGTCTCGGGAACACATACTCTCCAAGAGAGCCAGCTGCATATCAATCTGTTGGAAACGATGGCAGTGGAACTGGCGTTGGAAAATTTCTTCCAAAAGTCAGGGGCAACGTGATATTGATATGGTCAGACAACTCGACAGTAGTATCATACATAAATCGCCAAGGTGGGACCAAGTCACCCACACTGGGTGTGGCACTTGATTCAATGGTGCAGGAATTACTCAGTTGTGTTGAAAGCAGCTCACATTCCTGGGCAATTGAACATTCTCGCGGATGCATTGTCTCGCAGATAGAGAATTCTGCCAACAGAATGGTCTCTCAACCCTCCAGTTCTTCACAGGATCTTCGAGCATTGGGGCAAACCCAACATGAACTTGTTCGCCACAAAGGAAAATGCTCAAATCATGACTTATGTCTCGCCTTCTCCAGATCCAAATGCCGTCGATACAGATACTCGGGCGATAAGCTGGAAAGGGATGCACGCTTACGCCTATCAACCCACCATTCTTCTGCCGAAGATTTTGGTGAAGATCAGGGAGGAGCCATGCCTGGTCCTGCTAATAGCGGCATATTGGCCAAGCAGGGCATGGTTCACGGATCTTCTGGATCTGCTGGTGGATAATCCAGTGCAGTTGCCCGAGATTCCGAACAAAATCTCCCAGGTCAAGGGACGATTCCTACACAAGCATCCCGAAATGTTCAAATTGACTGCGAGGATGTTATCGAACAACGTTCCATGTCGGAAGGGTTTTCTCGACAAGCTGCGAAATTCATCGCAGCTGTGAGAAGGTCAAGCTTCACGTTATATAACCACAAGGTTAACAAATTTGCAGACTGGTGTGAAGGAAAGGGCATTGATACCTATCAATCCACTATTCAGCAAATAGCAGACTTTCTCTGTGAGCTATTCTATTCAGGATTATCTCCTGTCACTATTGCTGGATACAAGTCAGCTTTGGCATCAGTTATCCCTTGTCTAGCCAACAGGGATAGTCCAGAGGTGGCCCAGTTAAATGTGATGGTGAAGGGACTGAGCAATCTCCGACCGAGACAACCGGTAGTCATTCCAGCCTGGAGCATTTTACTCTAAAGGCGGTCTTTCTATTGGCAGCTTCCTCAGCAAGAAGACGCATTGAGATCCATGCGCCCTCAAACAGAGAGACCGATTTATTGTCTCCCTAGAGGGTCTGCATTTACTGCCAGGAGCAGAGTTTGTCAAAGAATCAATTTTTGAAATATCTCGGCAAACCGATCATTATACCGAAACTAACTAGGTTTGATCGTGATGCCAGTGTCTGGTGGCCAGTCCGTGCTTTGACTAAGTACAAAAAACGGACAGACTCGTTACGGTCGAATGATAGACATCTGTGGATCTGCCATAAAAAGCCTTATGGCACCGCATCCATGGATACTATCTCTCGTTGGGTGGTGGAATGCATGCAAACTACCCACGAGATTGTGACTGGGCACCAGGTGCAATGTGCAAGGGCACACGATGTCAGAGGAATAGCCTCGACCACCCTTTACAATGGTGTTCCATTAGAGGACATCATGGCCATTGCACAATGGCACTGTGAGTCCTCATTCACGGATTACTATATGAGGGATGTGTCAGACTCCGCCAATCCAATCGCCTTAGCTGTTTTGAAATGATAGTTTAAAAATGGCCACACTGATCTGCTCCCTTTTTGGTACTTGAAAAAGCAAAATTTAAGGAACAGACATGGTCCGGCGAGAAGATTACAACCAAATTGTGTCACTGATGGTCGAACAAGTGCTTGGTTGAAGGCTCCACGTCTGAAATCCAATAATCATAAGGTAATTCAAGTTTGAGAATTTTTTGTATTATGTTTATATATCATGATCATTCATATTATATATTCATGCTCATTCCCAGGCTAATATATGCAAAAAGCAGTTAACCCTCTTAGCATATTCGTGTTTCAGGTGAGATGCATGTTCGTGAGTTCTCTCCCTTTTTCTTAGGAGAAAAAAAGGGGTGGGTGGGGTGGGGTGGGGGGCACCATTCTATTACGAACCCTGCCTCCCAGCCCCACGGAGGCAAGCCATAGGTATTCTCTTGTTTGGTAGCTATGCAAACAATATGAGCCTCACTGGCAGAAGGGTACCCGTTTGTTGGGACTGCGTACCCGGTTCCAGGAGCCGGTAAAGCTTACTACATCTAGATTCCTAGAGCCAGCTATCAGGATAGCTTGTTATCAAAAGTAATAGAATGGTAAGTATTGTAAGATCTCGGAGAAAGGGAAATTGAAATTTCCTTCAATCTATCAATCACTTGTGAGATTAGAGGGATCAATTTCTAACTATGTCCCACCCATTTCTAGCTAAGCCTTTTTTGTTTACATGTGCTAGAATCGATTTGAAACTCTGAAACCTGAATTCCCAGAATCTAAAGTTATTCGTAAGCTGTTGAATATTTTGAAACCAACCTAAGTTGGAGCTGCTGCAACAGCTTCCAGTCAGATTAGCTTCAAAATCTTCAACAGCGTGTTTATTAAATTGTAAATTCACCAAAGACATACAATTAATACACTTTCGTCACATACATTTCGACTCATGACAGAGCTACATCATTTTGATTATGATGTCAGCTAGCATGTGACATAAATGTATTTGATTATAACTTCTGTTGCTTGAGTGACAGATCATATCCCTCCATTGTCTCAGAAAAGCTTCAAATTTAGCCCTTTCACTGACAAATCGCTGAAACGGTAAATTCTTTACAACGTAAAACTTATTCTGTTGAATATTTTGAGATTTATTTAACTGGAAGCTAGCAATGGCTTCCAGTCAAATTCATTTCAAAATATTCAACAGTTTTCTTGTATGGTTGCCTTGAAAATGAGATATTGGAAACTCATCGGTGAAAAGTGAATTATATATAAATTGCTTGCGTGATACATGGATACTACATATGTATTTCATTTACAGACACTAAATAAAGAGCAGGGTATACAATGGATCCGTGCCGAGCGTCTTCCCATCTTTCTCGAGAGTCATCTGTATGTTGAGTATCGGCTCGCTAAGCTGGTTTCACAAGTCAAAGTCAGGGGAGATAACAAGGAATTTATCTCGCTGAAAATTGATTACACACCGCGTCCTCGAAAACGTCGCAGAAAAGGCTCTATCACAGAGATCAAGGAAGATCCAGTGCAGGTATAGTTATTGTTAGCGCACCTGATTTATGATTGAATTAAGGCATACATGTACCCATTCATCTGTCATCTGTCCACATGTCTTGAAAAATAATCCTTTAGTGGAAATGTTAAAATGTCTGCTTGGTGAATTTCCAAAGATAGTTTTGAAGATTCCTCAGTCGATGACGTGTCAACACAAATCCCCACATTTGTGTGGGGCTGGTGTCAAATTATTGCAGTCAGTTTAACCTTTTGACCCCTCCCCCACCCCCTGGAGCCAAATTTAAATGTCTTGCACTCCACAATGACATGTGTAACTTGCATACCAAATCCGTTTTAATTCTAGGTATGGTAGTGGTGATGCTGGTGGTGACTGTAGTAGTAGAGCAGTGATGGTGGTGCCAGCGGCAGCGGGAGGGTGTAGCTGGCATTGGTTTTGGTGGCACTAATGTGCATGTATTTGTTTTTTCTCTGTGATATATTTTAACAAAACATTCAAAGGCACATTGCCAACATTGAAAGCCATATTGGCATCATGCCACCAGGTCAGCATTCCACTGGCACATGTATGGCATATAGAAGATAATTATGGGATTCTTTATCTCTTGTATGTTTATGCATTATAATTATGTCTCTTGTTATTACTTGTTTGACTGGCTTTATTTATATCTTGAGCCTGACGGATGTCATGAATTGAGTAGTCAGACAGGACAGAGGTTGCCTATCATTCCCCTACAGCTTGGTTTCGAGGTCCATCTTATCGGGCCATGTCTACTTCCTCTGGTCATCAAAAAGTGGACATGTTTCTTCATTCATCATTTCCACGCTGGCAGGTCACTGTATTTGCCAGTCCACTGCGCTTTACGTGGGCCCACAGACACTCTGTTCTGTTCTGAGACGGAAAATGACAGTCTGTTGTTTCCTATCAAGTTAATCTTGCTCATCCATGTCCGGTCTATATCCTCTGTTCAGAATAGTCCATTCTATCTTCAATCTGTTCGCCAACATAATCTTGCCTTCTCTCAAATCCATCCATCCATTCATCCATTAGTCTGTTTGTTTGTCTCTGTGCCCGCCTGCCTGCCTGCCTTCCTGTCTGCCTGCCTGTCTGTCAGTTCATTCAGTCAGAAAGTCAATCTGTCTGTCTGTCTGTCTGTTTCACCGTCTGTCCATCCTTCCATCAGTCCATCCATCCACCCGTCGGTCAATCCATCCACCCATTGGCCCATCCATCCACCCATCCATGGATCCTAACCCTCCATCAATCCTACCTCATATCAATCCATCCATCCATCCATCTATCCAACATCTCCCAGTCAAATTAGTTTCAAATATCCAACAGAGTATGAAACAGCTTACTCCTTCCATCCTAAACTATTTGTCAATTCCGGTGTGTAAGGGTTAAAGTCTTAACCAACTAGTGAATGTATAGTGGAGGAATCCCATTTTAACTATGGCCTTCTTTACCTCAGCTCCACCAACACTTAATCCCTGAACTCCCTGACTATCAATTTCCAGAAAACTATGCAGGTAAGCTGTTGAATATTTTGAAACTAATTTGACTGGGTGTTGTATGGCAGCAACAGCGGCCAGTCAAATTAGTTTCAAAATATTCAACAGCAAGGTTATTAAATACTAAAGTCATACAATTCGTACAACAATGATTAGTCCATCATCTATCAAGTATTCGTGATGAATTCAGCTACGTCATTCATGATTTAATTGATTATGGCGCCATCTTACACATCATTTAGTTGATTATGACATCATATGCTTGACTGTAAACTGGAATCCTATACCGTAAAACCTACTAGCCTATGCAACTCACCATAAAATCTAAAAATGTATTAAAATACTGTGTATTATTTAAAATTTGTATGCTCAGGTGATGATGAAGAACATGTATGTATCAATGGGTGTTGGTGTGAGTACAGATACTGAGGCGTGGTTCTCAAAGGCCAAAATGGCCCATGACACAGATATAACATATTCCATGCCAAGCAGACCGAAAAGTGCTTTCCCCACTCGACACTCCTCTGTCACACGTCCAAAGAGTGCCCGACCTGGCAGTGCGCTTAGCAATACTCGTCAACAATGCGACAGTGGCTTGGGGAAGCCATTGAAAAGCACGAGTATGAGCTGGAGCGAGTGTTCTGATAGCATGACATCCCTTGATGAGCAGGGACATGGAAGTCAACTATTCCAGAAAGAGCCATGGAGTATATCCGGAACTGTGAATGCGAATGTCCTTACAGATGAAGATCATGAGAAGGGCTTAGGAAGATCCACAGTGTACGTCTCGACCATAAAACAATCAGAACCTGGGACAGACACTGAGTCAGGCGTGGGCGATGTTGGTGATACAGATAGAGATGATAGTGGGTCAGAATGCTCAGAATTAGGCCAAACAGACCCAGCATCAGAGTCATGTCTGGGGAAAACTGAGAATCAGCAGCAACCTATTGACAAATACACATTCAGTTCACTGGATGAGTTTGCTTCTGTGGTTGTTGGTACTATTCTGTCTCATAGCATTACACAGCTGCAATCGCTCTCACCACAGCAAGTGCAGAATACAAAACAAATCAATGGTCTGTATCCAAATAATTCTTATAGACATTTCACATTGGAGACATTGGAGAAAGCCAGACTAGATGAACCAAAAATCACCCAAGAATCTGCCGAAAAGGACAAGCAGAAGAAACCTCAGATTCCTTCCTCCAGCAGTGATGAGAGTGATGTGGACTCGTTACTTGACAGTGAAGATGACTATGAGCCAGAGGATGTGATGTTCCGCCAGCACACCAAGAAACAGTACCCTCTCACATGTCAGAAGGGTGTTGAACAATTCAAGCAGTTCTTGGCGGGTACACATGGTGAGAAGTATTGGAGAATGTGGGTGGACATTGATCGTGGACACTTTCTCTCAGATGGAGATGACATTCAACAGTAAGTACATTGTTGAAAAGAATATTTGATTCACTGTATCTTGATATGATAAATATTGCTGAATATATTCACGAAATGTTCTGTGTGGACTGACAACATTTTCTTGATTTTGCATAATTTTTATGTTTAGCTATCCTGGATGAGCTTATACAATCACGATGTACCTGCCTGCCTGCCTGCCTGCCTGCCTGCCTGCCTGCCTGCCTGCCTGCCTGCCTGTATGTCTGTATAAAGGAACTGGGATTCTGATTGGATCAAATTCTGGATCTGTTGATATTTTGGAAACCACTGGTCAGATTTGGCTCAGATTTTGACAAGCGAAAGGGTGTGACCATACACTAAGATTTCACAATGTTAGACATGGTAGAAAGAAATCTGAAAAATCCTAAAAAATGTCTAGATAAACTGAAAAAATCCAGAAAATCCTAAAACTTGTTCCAATGTGACAAAAACGGGAAGGTGAGAATCTGCAGTCTCTGATTGCTTTTGTTGTTATCTTGTGAATGGCTAATTTTAGTTTATTTAATTTCACAGGCACCTGTCAAGTTTGCGTGAGCTGTACCATAGTTCTGGAGCTGCTTATGAACTGTCTTGGGAAATGAAGACATACTTTGGCCTGTGTGAAGTCACTGAATGGACAATGGAGAAGCTCTTCAGTATACAGAATAGCCTAGCTGCTTCTATCCTCCTGTACTGGTCAGTATCTCATAAACTGATGACAATCTGGCCACTGGTGTGAACCTATTCTGTGTGACAAGAACTGATCTTTTATGATGTTTAAATTGAGATACTGGAATTTTAAGAGTTAGAGGGGGTTAAATATTATCCTTCATAATTCGAATCTCGCGATTGTAATAACATTACTCTTTTTCAGGGCTCCGAGATTTCTGTTAGCTAAAATCAACAGTAGCCATTCATGTCCCAGAATCCAGCAGGGGGAAACTTCTCAGTCAGCTGCACTAAGTCGCATGCGTAGAGATATAGGTAGTAGTTGCCGACCTTGTGTGGACAGACCCAGACCCAGTACTGGTCGTCTACTGCCTCATCGACCAAAGACATGTACACCGCGGATACGCTCAGCTTCCATGGCATCGAGACTAAGATCTGATGTCTCAGAGACAGATGTTACTAAAGTGAGTACCAGAATGCAGATTCTTCATAATTATCAGTAAAACATATAGAGAATCTCACACATGTTGACATTTTATAACAAATGTGTCACTCGAATTTTCTAGGATCACAGTTGGAAAAAGCTTTAGGTAGTTCCAAATGAGATTTAGTAAACAAGTGTACTAAAGGTTGGTTTTGTGGCACTGATTTTGGCATTATATTTATCTCATTTATCTGATATTATTTATAATTTTTGCATCAATTCTGGTAAATCTTCTGTTAGTTTACTACTTAATTGTTTGATCATTTTAGCACTTAACTACTGACCAAGTTCTGACCAATGCAGAACAAAGTATAGTGGCCGGCAATAGGATTGTTCTCTAATCCATGAACATGGATAAAACATTCACAATTTTAGTATTTCAGATTTTAAATTATATATAATTGATCCTGTAAAACTTTTCATTAAAATCAAATAAAATATTTTACTTTAAAACCTTTTAGCAGTAATAAAATAAGTGTCACGTGCTATTGTTGAGACTTGGGCAACATTGTGAAAAAAATATGTAAAAAATTACCAGACAAACTGAGAAATTGTACTTCAATCATGGCAGAGGGTATTCAGAATGAGTCATCATCACCCTGGTTGCAAATTACATGGTTAACCATTTAACCCTCAAATTGGGTTTTTTAAATTCCATTTTCTCATAGAAAATGTCCATTTGCAGACCAAGAGAAGACTAATTTTTTTTAATTTGCCACTATAATGACTGACTTGGTTATCGAGCCAGTCATTCCTGTGGTAAATCTTAGAAGATGGTATTTTCTTGATCTGCAAATGGACGTTTCTCAAGACCACTACTGAAGCCATTTTTGACTATTATGAGTGTTAAAGAGTTAATGATGGTTAAACCTCGGATCATTCTTTAATTTTGTTTATCTTTCAGTCCTGCCGCTCCACAATCTTGGAGCCTAGATTACCTGCGACGTCACCATATACAGGTCGAAGGAGAATTTATTCAGAAGACACATTAACACGATTATATAATCATTTCCATCCCGGACAATGTGAACAAGCCAAGCAGGATGATACAAAGAAAGTCAGCTTGAATCGAGAGAAAGTAACACCTCGCATGCTTGTCAATCGACAACCGCCATCGAGACCACAGTCATCACAGCCCAGAGAAACGTATGTACTATCAAAGAAACACATCCACAATGGGAGACATGGCAATGGAGAAATCCAGTTTCTCCATCAATCATATGATGTCATAATCCAATTACATTATGTATGACATAGATAAGTTCATCACAAATGCTTAATTGATGATGGACTAAGAGTTGTACAAATTGTATATCTTTACTATTTAATAAAGATATGCAGCAACAGCACCAAGTCAAATTAGTTTCAAAATATTCAACAGCTTACCCATATAGTTTCCTGGAAATTGAGATTCAGAGTGCATGGATTGATTGATCCCAACACAGATGAAGTGTGGGTGGAGTTTAGCTAGAGATGGGTGGGGCATGGCTAAAACTGGATTCCTCCATTATCGTAAGCATATTATAATACCTTAACACTTGTGAAACCTGAATTCACAGAACTTCAATTACAAGATAACCATATAGATAAGCTGTAGAATATTTTGGAACTAATTTGACTGGGTGTTTTTGCTGATCACTCAGATTAGTTTCAAAATATTCAACAATGTTCATAATTTTTAATTCACCAAAGATATATTTATACGCTTTCATGCAGTAATATCTTTGGTGGCGTTGCCCCCCCGCCTCCACATCCCTGCAAATGGAGAGGGTTGTTTAAAATCAATATTTGCACTCCTTCCCCTGCTCTCTGCATCCCCTCTGTGACTGTGGGGGCCTTAACCCAACTCTGCTTTCATGATGAAGCTCATTGACTACATCATTTTGATTGTGATGTCAGTTAACATGCGCCATATTTACTTATGACATCAGATACTTGGGTGACGGGTTGGATACCTCAATTATATTACACATATAGTACTCAAACTTTTCATATGTGTAATTAAAAGGATTATAATTTACTAAGCATAAATTCTCAGCTAACTCCGGTTGAATAAAGATTTATTTATTTTGTTTTACAGTTCTGCTCGGCCGCAGACAGCCTCAACCCGCCCATCTACCCGTGCCAGATCAGCAGTACAGAGTACACGAGGCGGTGTCTTACACCCTGCTTCAAAGTCAAAGCCTGGTGTCTCTGCACAACAACAGCGTCTCACATCTCAATCAGAGACTGCCCTATCTAGCCATCGTATAGCATCACGACTCGGGTCACAATCAAACATTGAACTTTCAACTCACCAACCATCATCATCCCAACCTGGTGCTTCAAACCATCAAGTATCATCTTCCAGGCCTTTATCATCCCGGCGTGGTTCTTCCCGACCTGGTTCATCGGCGCCTCATTTACCGCAGGATGTATCACGGCGAGGCTCTTTAGTAGGTCACGTGACACCAATCATCTCACCCTCATCACGTGGTTATGATGACAGTGCTAGCCTGGCAGGAAGTGAGAGCTCGGAGTTTGCTGGTAGTCAGAGAATGGAGTTGTTACTACAGGCTCTTCATTATGAAAAGCAGTCCGGGGAGGTGTTCAGGAGATACATTGAACAATCAAGCAATGTTGTGAGAATCATTTAACACTTTAATGTCTGAATTCAATCAAACTATTTGCTAATTGAATGTACATTTGCAGGCCAAGAAAAGATTATTTTTGAAAATTTATCACTGGAATGACTGGCTCGGTTATCGAGCCAGTCGTTCCAGTGAACAATTTAAAAAAAAAGTCTATTGGACTGCAAATGGACATTCCTCAAGACCACCGTAGAGGTAACTTTTGGCCATCTTCAGCATGAAAGTGTTAACAATTTGAACCCGAAAGGCCAAATATGAAAAACTTTATAATTTAGTAGATATTCTGCTGAATATTTTAAAACTAATACCTTTGGCAGCATCAAGTTCCTGTCAAATTATTTTTTAAATATTTGCCAAATTTATCACTGAAATGCCACAATAGTTTTCAGAAACTAGTCTTCTCTTGGCCTGCAAATGGAAACGTATGTATACATGTCTATTTCACATGTGTTACACCAGTCCTAGCTCCGATTTTCTGCTTGTGCCGAGTGTGTACAGTCGCATCACAGCAACTATCTCACCGGTGCCTTTGTTATGAACAAAATTTATTGTAATATATCAAGAACTTTATTTTAAATTTTATTTGAGTAATGCTAATTGAAAATCAGTTTTTTCATAAAAATCTACTTTTGGAGACCAAGACAAGTCTATTTCTGAAAATTTCCCCATTGGAATTGTTTGTTTGGTTATCGATCCAGGCATTCCAGTGGTAAATTTTCAAAAATAGTTCTCTTAGCTTGCAAATGGACATTTCTCATGACCACTGCAGTGGAAGATTTTGACCATCCTGACCATCGAATGGTTATGTATGTATTATATATGTTGTTGTTTACAGAGTTGGCTTAACTGCCTGGACTTTTGGGCTGACATTCAGACATACCATCAGTTATTCTTCCAACACCCAGTAGATAAAAAGGCAGTGAATACACGTGCTAAGGTATCAGTAAATTTTTATTTTTTTTACTGTTAATTTAAATAATTTAAATAAAATATTCTCCACATATTGCTATAATGCTGATGTTCCCCAGAATAATACTTTATGAGTTGATGGAAAGAAAAAGCAGTTCTCGTACATAAGAATTTTGAAAATTGTGGCTGAAAACAATTGTGAACAATGACAGCATTCAGCAATATTATGCTCATTATGTTGAGTAGTATGGTTGTAAACGAACTTTCGTTGGTTCGAAAAATTGCAAAGCAAGGGAGGACGAACATTCCCATATTTAATTTTAGGAAAATCATACAGGAAAACTGGTGAATATTTTGAAATTAATTTGACTAGAATCTGTTGCAGCAACAGATTCCAGTCAAATTAATTCCAAAATATTCAACAATCTAAGTTTTATATCATAAAGAATTTACTTTTTCAGGGATTTGTCGGTGAAAGGGCTAATTGACAAGCAATCTCTGAATGTCCTCTAAGCGTGATTTACGAATATGACCATGAACGGAACTTAGCTGGCTATGAATCTTATGTTATTTTCTAACATTTGTTGTCAGAACTTGTCATTTATGTTTTTCTACCATTTAGCCAGTAAAGCCACCTCTGCCTTTAAATGTTATTTCTGCTAGGAGTAATTTCTCACATACAATAGTATATTAAAAAGGTTCGTGAACCAGTTCGGTTTGTGGAAATCCTCACGATCCTCAGCCCTATTCAGTAGTACTCTGAATGGTAATTTGTATGAATTTCTGCTGAGCAAAAAAAGGCACTGAAATGACTGGCTCAGTCATCGGTAAATTTTCAAAAATAATCTTCTCTTGGTCTGAAAATGGACATCGCTCAAGATCACTGCAGAAGCCGCTTTGGCCGATATGAGTGTTAAAGGGTTAATATATGTATATATATATGTGATATTTCTCCTGTTTCAGAGCATATACTCACAGTACATATTGCCACGCTCTGTGTTTGACATATGCTGTAGTCGGGACATTCAATCTGACATCACGCGACAACTAGATCTTCTACACGATGAACTCTTTGATCGTGCTGAAGGATATTGCTTGAAACAATTGTACGTTGCCTGGCTTCAAATGCTTGCCTTTGATATGCAAACTTACAGCAAGGTAAACTAGCAGCAGTTGTAGTGAACAAGAATAGTTGTAGAACACATAGACCCACATGCATATATGTATGCATAAAATGCATGCTCATTCACGCGCATAAGAATTTATCCATTCTGTATAATAACATTTTGTTTGCAAATTCCCATCTGTGTGAATGGTGTAGTACAGCTCAGAAATTACTTAGAATTAATGCTGATGGGAAGTCAGGGAAGAGGTTGCAAAACACCAGCCACAGACAGCTCTGCCATCCTCAGATGGCAAGCAATGTATGAAAGGAAGCAGCCAGACCGGCTATGAGCATCCGGCTGCTGATGGCACAGAAAGTCTGGCTTGCAGGAGTCAAGGAGGACAAGGATAAGATCATGGAACCAAGTACAATAGCCCTCCAAATCTACATGTTTCCGAAACAAAATAAAACATAGTATTGAATATTTTGAACATAATTTGATTGGAAGTTATTGCTGCAAACGCTTCCAATCAAATTAAGTTAAAAATGTTCAACAGAACATTTCTTACGTTGTCTTAAAAATTGTACTAAATAACATGTTTCTGTTTTCATTTTAGAAACATGTTAACTTATTTATGAGCTGTACTGCACTTGTCACACAGACCTGAAGTTTTCCAGCATGGAATTCTCATTTCATATCTCCACCCTTTCACGGACAAATCCCTAAAAGAGTAGATTATTTCTGATATAATACTTAGTCTGTTGAATATTTTGATATTAATTTGACTGGAAGCCTCAGTTAGCAATGGTTTCCAGTCAAATTCATTTCAAAATATTCAAGTTTTCCTGTATGGTTGCCTTGAAAACGAGATATGGGGAATTCATTGGTGAAATGTTTAAGCCAGGATAACATCTCCCGTAATAAATGAGTTAATCACCTCCCTTCATTGTGTCTGTACTGTACAAGTTACCCCCCTTGAATTATTATAGTTAATAAACTGTTATCTCCCTTGTACTGTTAACTATCACGACGAGTTCTCTCCCCTCATTGTGATATTTTTACTTACAGGTGGAATTGATTGACACAAAGCGCCGCTTGGAAACGAAAAACAAATATTTTCTCTGTTTGCAGAAGAAAGGACTCATTAGAGAGGTAGGTCTTAACCCTTTAATGGTCATGTCTGCCAAAACCGGCCTCTGCTAGATAGTCTTCTGGAATGTCCATTTACAGGCCAAGAGAAGACAATTGTTGAAAATTTAGTACTGGAATAACTGGCTCGAGAACCGAGCCAGTCATTCCAGTGATAAATTTTCAAAATTTGTATTTTCTTGTCCTGTAAATGAACATTCAATAGGCAGATATTTAAATTTTCCTGACCAAATTTAACCATCAGCCCTTTAACACTCCTATCAGCCAAAAACGGCTTGTGTAGTGGTCCTGAGAAATGGTAATTTGAAGACCAAAAATAGTCTTCTCTTAGTCTGTAAATAGACATTTTCTCTGAGAAAATTTAAATTTTTTACAACTTTGAGGGTTAAAGGATTAATTTTATCCTAGCTTCTTAGTTTCAAAATATGATATTTTTCATATTTTACCAAATTTGTTGTACTTTTGGTCAGTATGATTTAGAGGTTTAAAGTTATCTAACTTATTTAGGGGACATGGAAGCCAGTAATCTGTTGCTCAAATTCCGAGTAAAAATGGTTAACACAATCATCTTCAAAACCTGATTTCAAGATAGGAAATATGAGTAATGATTTGGAAGCATTTTGACTGAAAACCTTTTAATGACAAAATTTTCTTTTAAAATAATCTGCATGATTTTAAACAATATGTGTTTGAAAAATGATATGTGTTTATAAATTAATTAACCATTACTTTGTAGCGTGCGCCGACTCCTGAGGATCTGATGGATGGCTATGAAGATCCTGTCTACGATGAAACACTCCTGGAAAATATCCCAGAAGATTTCCACGACTTTAGTCTCGTCAAACTGACCCATAATCGTCTGGAGCTAGAAGAGTTCCGTCAGTTTTTACAGGAAAACTACGCCGGTATGGATCTCATGTGCTGGATGGACATTGAGGAATATCGTAGGATTGCTTATACGGAGGAGAAACGACGTGATGAAAAAGCGAAGCAGATTAAGACCAACTATTTAAATAAAAAATATTTCTTTGGACCAAACAGTCCTGCTGGCAAGGAAGGACAGGAGAAGGTATGGCTAAAGATTGACAGTAGTTGCATACCCTTGAGGCTTGTCCCTGGTTATGACTGGTAAGGGGAATAAGAGGGGGGGAATGATGAGAAGTATTGAGAAATCTAAGGTATACTTTGGTGATGTGCCATGGCACGCTCTTTGGACTTTTTGAGACAGATGCGCTATGGTCTGCTGAAGTTGTCGATGCAGGGTGGAGAATAGACAGGCATTGTAACAGTGGAAGTAAGAACTGATCAAGAGTGATTACTGGATTGTAGGCTTGTGCAATTATTGCGTTGAGTGATCGCGATCGAGTATTAAAAAATACTTGTGATTACTCGATTAATCAGCTTGGATACAAATTACCAAGACATAGCAACAAAAGAATATCAATGATGAAAACTTCAATGGTCTTTAGAAAAGTCCATTTGCAGATCAAGAGAAGACTATTTTCTGAAAATGTAGCACTGGAATTCCTGGCTCGATTCTCGCGCCAGGCATTCCAGTAATACATTTTCAAAAATAATCTCTTGCTCGGCAAATGGACATATATTCACTAAGCAAAATGTAATTTTTCATGACCGATCGCATTAAAAAGTAATTGAAAGTTAGGTTTTTAAATATTTTGTGCAATAGAAAATATTCACGATAATTCGATTATTTAATTTTTAATCATATAAAGCCAGAATTTAAAACATAATCGCGATTTTCGATCTAATCATATAATCGTACAAGCCTACTGGATTGCAGCACTCCTTTTCTAGCCTTGAGATTTGTGGGACCATGGGATATGGGACTGTGGGCCCGATGAACGTCCTATTACTGACAGTGAGCTTCACAAATAGGTCTGTGTATGTGCATAGCAGGAAGCGGAAACTGGGATGATTTCAAGGGTACATAAGGGCAGGCATTTAGTCTTCAGTATTAACCAAAGAAAGTGTCTCGGATATGATATGTAGCTGATCATGCTATTCCCTGCTTTCCTGTCTTGTTTCATCTTTAATGGATAAACTAGGTCAAGAAAATCAAAATATTTTCTTATTGACTGTCAATTTGCAGCCCAAAAGAGGACTATTTATGAAAATTTACTACTGGAATGACTGGGTCGGTTATCAAGCCAGGCATTCCAGTGGTCAATTTTCCAAAAGTAGTTTTCTCATAACCTACAAATGGACATTCCTCGAGACCACTGCAGGGGCTGGATTTAACCATCTTCACCACCAATGGATTACAGAGCAGTGAAATGGCTTTTGGCAGTAGCTATTTCAATCAGCGAAACAACTTTTCTCTGCCCAAATAATATCTCATGAAAATAGAGCTGCTCCTATTACAGAAGTTATTTTAATAAACAATCATTTTACTACAGTGTTTTTATTAGTGAAATGGTTCTAGCACTGAAGTGGTCTTATTACTGAGCTGATTTTATCACTGAGGTAATCTTGTTAGTGAGGTGGTGTTATTATGTATAATCTATCGGTGCAATCCAACATTTGAGATGAGATTAGCATCCCTTTAAAATTGACTTTCTTAGAATTTGGGTTTCAAAGTATGTTAATCGGTTCCAGCACACGCACAAAGTATGCAGGGCTTAGCTAGAAATGGGCGAGACATAGCTAGAAATCGATCCCTCCATATTCTCTTCATGCGGAGTGAGGTGAGGTTGGTTTGGGTTTTTGAGGTTACTATGCTTCTCCATCACACTATAGTCAAGTCGTACTAAGAACACAAATCATGTCTAATTAATAGCTTCAAAATCTTTAACTGAAGTCAAGGGAAGTAACTATGGTTATATTAAATAAAATAACAACGGTTTGCTCCCTTAACATGAGATTTAATCAGATAGACTAAGAAAGGTAACTTCCATTACATAAGCTGATTAGAATCATTGACCCAGGCAACTCTGCTTTATCCACCTGATTATGATCTGTGCATGTGTGCATGCGTGCGTGTGTGTGCATGCGTGCGTATGTGAATTGTGAATGTTTCTAAACTGTGTAGGCAATCTGTTGTTGATATGTCACCGTAGGTAGGACTTAGGAGATATTTTATTTACAGATATGATGTAAATAAACATTTTTGTTTAGATAAAGCATACTTGTACCAGCAGAGGATGCTTGTATACATGTACGTCTGAGTGGGATGGTTGGGGTCCCTCATCACATGTATTGATTGCCTGCATGCTAGATGCATCACCAAAACATTTTACATGTTTGTATTTTCTATCTTGCCATGAAGTGTCATGAGACTATTTTAATAGGCATCCTTGTCTCTCTGTCTGTCTATCTGTCGGTCTGTGCTTGCCTGCTTGCTTGTTTGCCTGCCTTTGTGTATATGCCCTTACGGAAAAAGAGTCCCGGACTGAAAAGGGACACTTTTGGACTCCTTGGGGGGACTGAAAAGGGATATAAAAGGGACTTTAAAAGGACTTATTTGTTGTAAGGGCATGCATGCACTCATCTGTTCGCATGTGTGCAACTACAAGTCTACATAGATGTGTGTGTCAAGCCCGATAATAAGTTTTACTGGAGTGATCTTGACCAAACGTGGTTGGAATGTTGCCTTTTGTATCCCAATGAAATGTATTGATTTTGGTGTCAAAGGTCAGGTGAATGATCTATTAGGATGAGGTTGGTCAGACTCTAAAATAATTGCTATTATTGACACTGAAATAAAGACTGATTTAATTTGATTTAGTGATCCACTTCTTTCTCTTGACTGCACTAATTTTCTTTCCTGTCTTGATCTTGAGATTTGTTTATTTCCTTAGAACAGGATTGCTTACAATCAATTCCTCTGTCAGGTGTTCACCACATGGAGCCCCTCCCCCCCCCCCCTTCCTAATGTCTCTGAGTGGAAGCCTAGCTGTGGCCAAGCTACGCAGGATTGAAATTAACAAAAATAGATACACATTTCTTATGGCAACTGATCTATGCAAAAGACCACTTGTCTATATTGATTGCTTTCCAGCACTGCAACAGGTTGTCCATTAACCCTTCAACCTACTAATTCTAAAACCGTCCGAAATATTCCTCTACAGTGGTCATGAAAAATTTTGAAGATTTATGACGAGTGACTGGCTCTGTCATCATGCCAGTCATTTCAGTGGTACATTTTCAAAAAGTGTCTTCTCTTGATCAACAAATGTATATTTCTCAAGACAACAGCAATAGCCCTTTTGGCTGGTCTGAGTGTTAAAGGGTTAATACAGAGAGTAGTGTAATTTTGTGCTGGTTGTAGCAGAGTTAGAGTTATTGCTTAATGGTGGTGGTGGTGGTGGTGGTGGTGGTGGTAGTCCTCGTAGTAGTGGTGATTGTGGTGGTGGTAGTGGTACTAAAATTAGGGGTGGTGGTGGCGGTGACAGTGGTGGTGGCAGGTGCTGCTGATTGTGGTGCTGGTGGTGATAATGATAATAGTAGAGTTACTAGCGACGTGGTGGTGATAGTGGATGTTGTGGTGGTGGTATAGTGGTAGTAGTAGTAGTGGTATTTGTGATGGTGGTGGTTGCAATGATGGTGGTGATGCTGGTGGGTTTTTTGCCTGCAGTGGTGTTAATATTGGTAATGATGGAGATGGTGGTTGTGATGGTGGTCATAGTGGGGTGGTAATATTGGTGATGGTGGTAGATGATGGGTGTGGTGGTAGTGGTGGTGATGATGGTGGTAGTGATGATGGTTGTGGTGGTGGTAGTGGTTGTGATGGTGGTGGTGGTGGTAGTGTTCGTTGTGATGGAGGTTGTGGTGGTGGTGGTGATGATCGTGATGGTGGTGGTGGTCATGATGGGGGTGGTGGTGATGATGGTGGTGGTTGTGATGGTGGTGGTAGCGGTTGTGATGGTGATCGTGGTGATGGTGGTGGGGATTTTTCATCTATCAGACTGAAGCTTGTTGCTTTCTTAGGCACTAGGCAGCAACAACCTCCAGTCAATTTAAAAGCAAGATAAGCTGCATAATTATCAGTGTAAAATATAGTAAATAAGGATTGAATATGGCATATAAACTTGAATGGAGTCCATAAACACTTATCTGTTTTAATCATCATCTTACAGTGACATGAAGTGGTTTGTTATGAGGAAGCTTCACTTGTGCACCAGTTATGTAAATATCATCAGCTCAAGTGCTTTGAACTGCAGCCAAACTGACTGCAGCACATTGCTCTCATTACAGATAAAACATGAGAAATTACTTATGGAGGGTGGGGTGGGTGTGCTGGAGAGGTGTGTGTCAGAGAATGAGTAAATTTCCATTATCATCTTCAGGTGATTGCTGAGGGAGAAGAGATGCCTTTGATATACATTGTATTTATTGTTGCAATTAATTTGATTAACCATTTAACACTCAAGCCAGCCAAAACAGCTTCTACAGTGGTCTTGAAAAATTCCCATTTGCAGACCAAGCAAAGACTATTTTTTAAGATTTACCACTGGAATCCCCCGTAACAAAGCCCGGTTTAAAAAACAGTGTACTCTTGGCCTGTAAATGGACATTGACCATGCAAAATGCATAGTTATCTTGACCAATGGATAATTATCATTAAAACAGGCACAAAGCGTGTATGCACATGCATGCGAGAATGCATGGATGTGTGCGTGCGTGCGGTGTGCATGTGTGTGGTTTCCGATTCTATTTCCTATCATTTGTTATTGCCAGTGCCCCATAAGGGGAAGAGAGTAAATCTCAATCGGGTGTCTCTCTGTCTGTGTCTGTCTGTCTGTCTGGCTGGCTGTCTGCTTGTCCGGAGCTGTATCTCAAAAACTTCTTATCTGAATGGATCAAATTTTAAACACAACGAGGGAACTTGCCGTGCAAAAGGATATGCAA
Source organism: Chaetoderma sp. LZ-2023a (assembly GCA_034401795.1). Classification (NCBI taxonomy): domain Eukaryota; kingdom Metazoa; phylum Mollusca; class Caudofoveata; order Chaetodermatida; family Chaetodermatidae; genus Chaetoderma; species Chaetoderma sp. LZ-2023a. The sequence goes on along the minus strand of CM067369.1, from coordinate 164,440,409 downwards.
ACTTTGGCCGTGATCAAGATTAAAGCTGGCGGATCTCGATCCATTCAATTTCTGGGTCTATAGATATCTTGTAAACTATGGTCCAATTTGTTTCAAATTTTAACATAAGGAAGGGTGTGATCATCATGCACTATAATTTCACACCTTAGGGTGTGGTAGGAAAAAATCCAGAAAATCAAAAGGAATATGAAAAATCTGAAATCTTTTTACAGTGTGACAAAAATGTGATGCCAATTGTCGACAACCTCCAATTGCTCTTGTTACACCTGATTTGTCTTGCTGTAGATGAATGTCTTTGATGTACACAGGTGATGCAGATGTCGGGTGGCTGGGGGAAACTGCTTGACGATCGGCCACCAAATACATTGCTACTTGAAACACAAACATATGTCCAGAAACGTCTAGACTCAAAATGGCTGCCATTATTTCTGACAACACCTGGATTTGCGTTAAGACAGCAGCCGCAGCAGACCATGAAAGATGTTGTTGATGATGTCATAGTACAGAAGCGCCATCGTACACAAAATGTGCATAAGGTATGTCAACGGTAGAGCTGCATTATGGGAGAGAGAATAGATAATAACATTATTTAGCGTGTTTGTTATTTAATGGTGAATATTTATCAGAGCAATCAGAATTTTTACTTTTTACTTACTTTTTAGTATCTGCCTGCTGAATTCCAGCAGACTACATTTTCCATTGGGTTTAACAATTTGACTAAGCCACCAACAACTTTCAGTCAAATTGTTTTCAAAATAAATTACCTGGTGGCTTGCAGCAGTCCGGCAGTTAATGTCAATTTGGCGATCAACAGAAGGATATTTTTGAAATTTTACTATTAGAATATCTGGTTTTTGGTAGCGAGCCAGTCATTCCCATGCTAAGGTCTAAAAAAATATTACCTTTTCTCTTGGCCTGTCAATGACCAGTTATAAGACTGCAGCAGAGTAATTTTTCCTGACGTAACCATTAAGCAATTAAGCCTTTATTGGCCTTTGATAATGAACTGCTGGCTAAAAGCCGGCCAAAAACGACTGCAGTGGTCACGAGATATGTCCATTTGCAGACAAGAGAAGACTATTTTTGAAAATTTACAACTAATGACTGGCCTGATAAACGAGCCAGTCATTCCAGTGGTAAGTTTTCAAAAATAATCTTCTCTTGGTCTGCAAATTGACATTTTCTATGAGAGTTAAAGAGTTAAGCCAACTTAAAATGCATTCTGAAGTGGTTTTGATAAATGATCATTTGAAAGATATTTTGAAAACTTATCACTGGATTATATCCCCGGGCAGGATAAGAACCATACTAGTCTGAGCTTGTCGATCCAAATGGTGCCCAGCGTACCGCCTCCGATTTTATCTTTTACTGTGTTGATAGCAAAGAAACTGGTGTACATTTTTCAACAACCATCTCCCACCAAATTTGTTGAAAAATGAACACCACGTCATCTTTTAATTTAATTAAAAAATTTAAAGTTTTGACATCAGAGTGGTAAGGGTTAATGCGTGAATTAGAAGATTTTTTTTCGTTAGACTTTACATTCATCAAGAGCTTACATTATTTTAATGTAACTTTACATATTTGATGCATTTGTTATATACAGCAACTAGCTGTAGTGAAACATATATCTATAGATATTACAATTTGAGCCTTTTACGTTTAGCTATCTTTAAAAGTTGCTTATGCCATCTTAGTAGGGCTTGCACTGCATGCATGGTAAGCAGTGTGTGTGTTTGTGTGCATGCATGCGTGCGTGTGTGTTGGTTATGGCTTCCCGACCTGGAATTAGGTGCTCCCAAACTGAAATTTGAATTTCCCATGCAGTTTATCTCATATTGTGAGCTAACACAACGTATTATGTGTGTGTGTGTGTGTGTGCGTGTGTGTGCGTGTGCGTGCATGCTTGTGTGTGGGAGTCCAATGGTACATTTTGTGGATATGTTTGTGCAAAAACCTATAAAACTAATCAGTATTTAAAAATCATGCAAGATTTTCAAAGCTTTTAGGAGTCCCAAGTTGCATTTTGGGATGTATACCCTCAAAAGGACCAATATGAGAAACCCTGATGGTAAGCATCTAGACTTCATGGATCAGTCTTTTCTATATCCTTATGGCTTCCTCAAGAGCCAGAAGATCTGACTCTGGAAAGTAATTTGCATTTTTAGTCTGTATCCAGTGGCCTGTATCTCATCAAGACCAGTCTGTAATCATGTTCATCTTGCACAATGCACATCTCACTTCCATACAGCCGAAATCAGGTTTCTTGCAAATCTGAAAAGTACTTGCATTTTAACATCAGTCCTTGAAAGTGCTTGAATGTGAAATTGGCCTTGAAAATGACATGAAAATGTGTTTTTCCCAATATATTCAAAAATTGTATACAATATAATGCTGCTGATTATCACTCAGCACAGCAGGAGATGTCGTCTCAGAACATCTAATTTCCTGTGCGCCTAAAAACAGCCCAGTGTTAGAGTCCTTGAAAAGTGCTCAAATCAACCAGTCAAATTCTTGTATCTTGTTGTTGTATGAACCATGGAGACGTCATGCTTTTTCCCGGCCACGCTTGGCCCTATGAGATAACGTGCCATACCATACCATACCTTGACCTTTGCAATAGCATATCATACCATAGCATCTCATAGAAATACTTGTATGTGCAATCATTGCTTTGAGCGATAATCATAATCGATTATTTAAGGGTAATCATGATTATTCGATTAATCAGCTTGGGTACAACTTAGCCAGAGGTAACAACAAAGGCATATCAGTGACAAAAGCTGCAATGGTGATTAGAAATGTCCATAATTTGCAGGCCAAGAGAAGACTATTTTTGAAAATGCATCACTGGAATGCCTGGCTCATGTAGTTCGGATTGAACCGGTGGGTACCGGCCATACCAGCCAAGCTGGGTACGCGCCGCCCGTCCTGTATTCGTTCCCTGAACACGCCCCCTAGGTAGAGCCATAAGCGTATATGAGCCTATGAGAGAGATCGCGTTATAAAAACGACTAAGTTTGTTAAAGCGCATAATGTGCATGCGCACGCTTAGATACTATTTTTGACAGAGCGCGTAGTTTATGACCAAGATGGGATGACGCTTTTAGTGTACTGAGACGGTACAATGTAATCCTTTTTAATTACATGTTCCCGCCGAATCTGGCATTAATCAAGACCAGAATTCGACGGGCTTTCCAAATCTGTAAACCATTTCAAAATTGGTTAAGAAATGGCTGAGTTTTCCACGGAAAACCCCTTTGATTGTCTTCAAAATATTGCTGTGACGTCATAGCCACGTGGACACAGAACTTCTAGAATGTTCTAGAACATTCGACTGCATTATTATTAGCTACACGCCGATTGGCTGTTGCTCAACCGATGATTGGTGTGGGCCTGCGCCTGTGACATCATGGGTAGTATAAAAGGAGACGAGATCCAGAGTTTGAGAGCATCCTCGGCCAGGGGCCGAATAGGTTGGACCTGTTTCAGCTACAATCAGCACGACATTGCGCACATCACTTCGCTTTCTGTCGGTTTCTCTCCCGTAGCCAGCAGTACTCCAGCCCACCGCACTAAAAGCAATTTTGTAACTCCCGTCCTTGCGGGAGAATTTTGGAACTTTAGAGATATTGTTCGCGAATATATCAAGAGCTAATTCGGAACACTAACTTGCGGTGAGGCCTTTCCGGCCTGAAAATGTGATTCTACAGATGTAGAGGCAGCGATGTTCTTTGGTGGATGACTCGCCGGATCTGCTGGCCACGCCAAAAAGTGGTTATTTAACCGTCCCCGCACTGATGTCGTGCAGGTTCATCTAAACTTTGCCCGGTATGTCTTCAGAGCTGGCTGACGTACCCCGCACCATTAAGCTTAGTTTCGTATCTTCATCCGCATCTAACAACCCCCGCTTATGATCGGGTTGTTGTCAACTTCCATCAATACCATCAGTGTACGGGAACTTTCGTCACAGCAGTAATGTTATTGTATCTCTTGCTGACTACTCATTAGACATTCTGTATTGTGATTACAGTCCTGAGTTCGATCCGCTTCCATCATGAGCTGCTTGCGGGAATCCTGTTCACGGAAACCAGCCTGTGGGAACTTTCCAGCTTCCTGAGAATGCATCAACTCACATCAACCTAAGAGTGACGTATCAATTTCAGTAACACGATAGCCCAGACTTAAGAATGGCTACCGATTATTCAAGTAACTATACTTAACATTTTAATTATTCCGTTGATTGTATTTTTGCTAAAGATATCGTACCCGTATAAATAGTTCCGATGACTAAAAGGCACCGTAACGGTCTTAGGACCGCAAGTTATAATTTCTGTATCTGTTCATAGTTATTCTTATTTTCTGTAAGGTGTTTTCACTAACCACACCATAGTATGTTCCTTAAACCTGTACTAAAGATATATAATTCTTATCATTTTACACTGTATTAATTGTTCCGGTTAGTTTGTATATGGCCAGTGGCCATCAGTTCATATGTTTTGCTTATTTGTAGAAAATATAGGACCGCAGTGCACATAGGAAACACTTTACAGCAACATTTATATATGCAGCACTTTCTCCCGCCACCAACAATTTTTCACTGAGGTCACTGTCCGTGCTATAACTCTGTTTAGCCAAGTATGCTACCGACTAAAAGCCTTTTCTGTTCAGCTCGATAGGATAGGTTTAATATGATTAGAGACAATTTCTTCAATAGGAAACATGTAGTGTGCACCTCTTTTCCGGTAGTTGCGATAATTTAGCACCGCACTTCGGCAAGGTTGTGTAAGATTGGCCAGAATACCTAAAGGTATTCATGTTCCACTAAGTCTCATGGCTTCTTAATTGTTTGGATGTCCCTATCCGCACCACGGGCTGATCCGACCCTGGGAAACTATTGGGGTTTCCGAGCGGTGATGGCCAGGGTATGGTATCACACACATTCCCTTTGTATCCTCGGATACTTAGTAGTTAGCAGCTTTGCCAATGTAGGAAAGCACTGCGCAAACATATCTTAATTATTATTTTCTTTAATCTGCTGAACAATCCTCCCACACCGCAGTGCAAAGCTGGGCAACTTGTGTTTAAACCTAACGACAGGTTAAGCGGTTAGTTCCATAGGACCTCGTGATGGGCGAGATGTGCATCCCCACCGAATTCCGTAAGACTGTCTGGGCATGATATTCAGATCTGCCACGCCCTCTCGGGAAGGATATTTACGGTGGGTATTCATCTCTCTTACCCCCACCATAACGATAGATCAGTTGCCTAAAAAAAATGCTTTTGTGAAAAGTAACCAATGTCCTGTAACGTTTTATGTGGTTACCGAGCGAGATGTCCGGATTCTTATCCAGTTCGGAGGTCTTACTAGGTAACATGTATTCCATCTTCAGTATTGATGTCTCAGGGCATCTGTTCTCAATGACAGCCATATCTAAAAGCTAGGTAGACGCCAGCCAGTTGCGGCCAAAAATAGTTCTTGTCTCTAAAAGCTAAATGGTAGGAGAAGCATAGAAGAAGGCCCGCATAAATAAAAGCGGCAACTACTAATTCAGCATACTGAGAATTACATAAGACGGTGCAGTGGGAATCCTTCGGGAATCATTCGCCCCGTGTTCACGTAAAACAGCGTGCAACGTTATAGTCATAATCTCACTAGGTATGGTCTTTTCTTTCCAGCATTTTAGTTGAATATTAGAGTGGGCCCCTTTTTAGTACTACTCTTCTCCCGGTTTAAGCACTTTAGGCACTTGCCTCTCGCAAGGATTCAGCGATGACGGTCCACACGAGGATAAGACTCCTCAACAAAACTAGCACTAGGAGTAGTGCCTGCGTGAGGCACATGATTTTCCGTCACTACAAAGATAATTTTCTTTCCTTTCAGCTTAGAGGTATAATAGCTTATATTAAGTTAATTAGTTAATTCTCGTGTACAGGAGCCTCCCTTGCGGGGATACCTCTGTGGACCTACGAGTCTGTGTGGTACCTCCGGGAGCCCCACGTTTAAAAGTTCATCAGGCTGTCTCTATGTCTTGTATTTTTGTATGCTCACTATTTTTATCTAGCATACTTGACAGTCTGTTTAGGTAGAATTATTGTATAGACTTAGTTTAATTAGGTCACCAATCAAATCTTGTAAGTCCATAGATCACGAAATTGCTATGGACAGGCATACTGGTGACACAAACTCTTGGGATGAGACTGTTGTGTTTAATGTTCGCGACGATGGTCGCACGGCCCCACCGGAATGATTGAGTTCCACCGGCCTTAGGAGCTGGTCTTTGTTACCCGTAGGGCAGTATCATACAGGATCCGTCACCCCGAGACCGGAAGCTAACCAGCGTCATCATTCGTAGTGCACTTGCAGCACAGCGAGTCGACATCAGACACCGGAACGGCCCAACACTAACCCGCGAGCCACACTCAATGCTTGAGCCAGTCATTTCATTTATAAATTTTTATGAAGTCTTCTCTTGACCTGCAAATGGACATGGTTCACTGAGCAAAATGTTTATTTTCATATCCAATCGCTTTAAAGTGTAATTGAAATGTAGGTGTTGAAATATTTTAACAATTAACGATTTAAAAAATGATAACAATTTTCTATTTATTCATATAATCGCACAAACCTATTTCTTGACACATATGATGTGTGACAAGCGCAAAAATAAATGTGCTTTCCACAATTGGGATGCAGACATTCTAGTCTACAAACAAATGGGCTTGCCACATGGGATGACCTTTACATTATTTTAGTTCCAGGTGAGCATAATGGCTTCTATGTACCATTTATTTTCGACATATATGCACTAATTAACCTATAGTGAATGACAAGTTCTAACTGCGTGTCAGCATAAATGCGTGAAATATAGTGCATATATGTCAATGGTTATCCCAGTAAATAGGCTTAGAAAACATATATTGCGTGTATTACCCACAAATTATTGCTTCAGAAAAAAATATATTGTCTTAAGCATTAGATTGTCTGTCATATATAAACTAAGAGCAGTATTATGTAATTTTATATATGTACTTGTTTGAGTGCATGTCTAGATGCGTGCAGAGGGTGTGTGGTGTATGGGGGGTGGCGGTGGAGTGGCGGGTGGGTGGGTGGGTGGGCATGTGTGCGTGCATGCATGAGTGTCAGATATATTCAGTGTATTGAGCAGAGATATAATAATATCACATAGATAACTGTGACACAGACATTTACAGCTCACAATACAAGCAGGCAGTAGGTTATAGCTGAAAATTCCCACAAGACCTCTTTGCAAAATATATTTGCGGTGTAGTTTCATTCTGAATTTCTCATTAAGAAATCGGCTCAAATTTGTTTAACAAATTGCACCTTCAGTCTAATTGTCAGTGGTGCTGGAATGAAATTTTGGTTGGGGGACACAATGGGGGTGGTCCTGGGAGGGAGTGTATCCTCCCGCAAATGTGATGGGTCCAGATGTTCTCCCCCATAAAATTTTGAAACCTGGATGCACTCAGATAGCTTCAGCATTTCTGGAGGTGAATATGAACTACATCACATACAGATGTCATTTTGTAGACCAAGAGAAGACTATGTTTGAGGATTTACAACTGGAATGACTTGTGCTGTTATCAAGGAAGACTAAATATTGATGATGGGGATATGAATATAGGCATCCCCCTCAATGTCGTAATTGGAGGGGCTTGTCCCCACCCCCACCCCCGCTTATGGCACCTATACATTGTCTACAAAACAATCATCAGGAAGTAAGCTAATAGTAAGACCAGACCAATTTAATGTTTTGTTTACGAAATTCTGACTACAAAACACATAATCGGAGATGGGGTGGGGGGGGGGGGGGGTGAATGAGTGTCCATTTGCAGGCCAAAAGAATAGCATTTTTAAAACTTTGCCACGGAAATGCCTGGCTTGTTAAACGAGCCAGCGATTCCAGTAGTAAATTTTCAAAGTCTTCTCTCGGCCATCAAATGTACTTTTCTCATGACCATTGCAAAGCCATTTTTAGCGGCTTGACCATTAAAGGGTTAACAAAGCTACAGAGAACAAAAAGAGTTACAGAAAAATCTGAGGAATGCTGAGTGATCAGTAATTGGCTGCGAAAAATTGCTAGATGGAAAGAATATTAAAAATAATGCCTTAAAATTCCAGGAATATATTTTTTCTAGATTTTTTTTCTCAAAAAAGAAATTGGTATGGCCTAACCTTAAGAAAATGGAGGGATCCAAAATGTTGCTCAAATATCTGATGTCAAGTGTATGATGTCATACTCAATTACGTAACTAGTTAGCTGACATCACAATCATAATGATGTATATATCTCCATTACAAAAATTGAAAAAGTCTCACTAATATACTGGATACACCAACTCCACACCATGGAGCCACTAGGCATGAACCGTATTGGATAGGAGCTGTCTCCCAACCCCCCCCTCCCTTCGTTTTTCCCCATCCGTTCATGTTTTTTAAGTTTATCACTAATATACCAATTGTATGTCTTTGATGAATTTATGATTTAATCAACAAACTGTTGAATATTTTGAAACTAATTTGACTGGGATCTGTTGCTGCCACAGCCACAGTTAATTAGTTTCTAAATATTCAACAGTTTACCTGCATAGTTAGTTTTATTTATATTGAATTTGGGATGCTTGTAATTCAGCTTTCAAAGTATATACCGTAATCACTCATTGGTAACCGTGGCTTCTAATAGGCTGCATAAATTCTTACCATCTTACAACTTTGCTTAATGTATACCGTATTTCATTTAATTGAAGGCTATGCTCTAATAGAAGCCCACCCCCTAACTTTGACATATGAGCGCCAATGATTTCTTAGCAGTTTCAAAACTGTAAAACTGTATTAGAAGCGCACCCCCTAACTCAGCAGATTGTATGCGAAAAAATTTTTAAGAGCAAATTTGTAAGAATAGCATGGATAATAACAATCGTGTCACAGGGTGTGTCTACTTCAGACCGATCTCTGCCTGATACATTTCCGGCCCCTCTACAAGTCAATACAGGCCTCGGATTTGTAAATCTCGACCACCTATTAGATTAATACTAATAGTAGGTCATGTATGTTCAAGATATAATAAAGTTTATTCCACACTTTTGTAGTCAAAATGCGCACAAATCAGTCTTGGCATGATTAAATATCTTCCTTATAAATATATTTTAAGAGCAAATTTATGTACCAATCAAGCACGGGAGAAAATGTGCATCAATTTTGTAATGCCGATCAACATTAAATGATCCAAATTGAATTATTACAGACGACAATATAGCCGGCTTCTTAAGTTGGCGAGCCAGCGGCTCTTTTGCGATGGGAGGCGGCGTGCTCTCGCGAGATATTATACGCTAATGGGAGTTTATCAAACGGGTACCTGTTATTCAGATCAGTATAATAATCAGTTTCTATCGCGCAATGATAATATATAGAAATTCCAGAGTTCCGAGTTTTGACATAAAATGTTGACAAGAAAAAGGACAAATCATGTGCTAAATCAGCTTCCGCTATAGGACGAGTTTAGTTCATTACTCGAGTAGCACGAAAATGCCAATATTTGTACCCGCATAGATCCTTGCCCAATACACGTAAATAGCCGGGTAGCCTCAAGTGTATACCCGATTAGCTGCGAAAGTGAATTGCTTAAATGCACCAAATTAAGACGTATAAATACTAAGAGCAAGTACTCGGTAGAATCGTCTCCAATTTACGGACCTGATATACTGGACTTGGGAACTCAGAAATTACTATATACATATAGTAATCATCACACGATGGTGACCGAGTATTATACATTCAATCTGATTACCTCCGCTTAGCGCCGGTACCCATTCGATAACATTTTTCATTGGTAGAGTTGTTTGATATAAGGAAATGCCGTAATTTTGATGCTTTTTCCGTGAAGTTATTGCAAAATTTATTTTCACATTTCTTTTTATTTGACAGTTATAAGTTATTTAACTCACAAAAAAATGTTCTTTACACAACTGCTGAAATTTGGATTTGACTTCTATTAGATACATTTGCTGATTTAAAACTGCTAAGAAATTGCAAAATCTCAACCTAAAAATAATGACATGCGACTTCTATTAGGGATGCGGTTATTAATAGATGATTTACGGTAAACGGATTACAACTCATGTACAAAGTTCATGGAGCTTAGATAGAAATGGGCGGGCCATAGCTAGAAATGGATTCCTTAATAACAAGACATTCATGTTATTGTCATTATTGTATTCCTTGTCACATGGATAAAGTTCCTTGTATTTATGAATGTATAGATTGATATTTTCCTATCTTACAGCTATTGGAAAGTAAGTGGGTTTCGTCATCCAAGGAGTTGATGATATTCCGTAAAGGGTTGTTAAACCCGGTGACCTCACATCATTTCCGACGCTATGTCTCAATCAAGGCTGACAGTCTTGAGAATGACGTTCTCTTCTGGCAAGAGGTGCAGAAATTCAAGGTATGTCCTGTTAATTCTGTGAATACTGCAATTTCAATGAGCAATAACTCTGGGCCTGCTGAATATTTTGAAAACCATTTGATTGAAAGTTGTTGGTGGCTTAGCCACCAACAACTTTCAGTCAAATTGTTTTCAAAATATTCAGTATATCCAGCTTTAAACCCCATGGAAAATGTTGTAACAATTTAACGCTTTAATTATCAAGCCATCCAAAACTGGACTTTGCAGTGGTTTGGAGAAATGTCCATTTGCAGGACAAGAGAAGACAATGTTTTGAAAATTTACTACCAGAATAATTGGTCATCTCTTGGCATGCAAATGGACATCCTCTATGCAAAACATTAAGATTTTCTTGAAAGATCTTGACCATTAAAGGGTTAACCCATATCAAACTTATCTCAGAAGGTTGTAGGTTACAACATCAGTAGAAGAAACATTTGTGAATGTTTTGGAAATGAAGTTGCTGTCGCTATCAATACTATTTCCATAATGAATATACATATTCGCATAAATGGGACTAGAAACTAGGTGTTAAGCATCAAATTTGTTCAAGAAAATTTCAATTGTCACAATAGAAAATGTCCATTTTCAGACCAAGAAAATACTATTTTTGAAAATGTATCACTAGAATGACTGGCTCAGTTATCGAGCCAGTTATTCTAGTGATAAATTCTAAATAATAGTTAACATTTATCATAACCACTACACTCTAAAAGCCGTTTTTGACTTGAGTGTTAATGTTAAGCGTGTATCTTGTGAAAAACTAAGATATTGACCATTTTGAGTATAATATTCTGAGTTTTATGTATGTTTTCTTAATGTACATTTTCAATGTTAACATCTCAGGTACTGTACAACTCTCACGCTGATGATGCTCTTGTTCAGCAGAAGATTAATGCTATCATTAGTTGTTTCATTGACTCTCACATCCCACCCAATATCCAGATCGACATCACCGAGGAACAAGCGGAGAAGATCCTCGACCGACGACACGAAAGAGGACCGTACCTGTTTAGAGAGGCACAGGTATAATAGACAGATTCATTTCTAGCTATGCCCCGCCCATTTCTAGTAATGCCCTAGCCATTTCTAGCTACTCTTCCCCCCCCCCCTCCCCCCCCCCCATGATTTTTTTGTGCACTGGATTTAGTTGAAACGTTGAAAACCTGAATTCTCAGAATCTAAATTCCAATGTAACTATACAGGTAAGCTATTAAATATTTTGAAACTAATTTGACTGGGTGCTGTTGCTGCTTATTGCAGCAACAGCACCCAGTCAAATTACTTTCAAAATATTAAACAGCATGTTTATTAAATTTCATACAACAATGCTTAGTTCATCATTAATTGAGCGACAGCTCCCAGACAAATTAGTTGCAAAATATTCAATAAAATATTTAATAAATTCATCAAAGGCATACAATTTGTAGACTTTCGTGACAGATTTTTTGATTTTCGTGATGGAGCTGCGTCATTTTGATTATGATGTCAGCTAACATGTGACTAATTTAGTTATGACAGATTGGATCATTCTAGTGTTTCATTCAATAATTACTGGCATTAGATTGGCTTAAACCCTTTAAAACTGAAAAAAAAAATGTGATCTTCCATGATATTGAGAAATATATATTTTCAGACCAAGGGAAGAGTATTTATGAAAATTTATCAATGTAATGCCTGGCTTGATAATCAAACATGTCATTCCAGTTGTCAATTTTCAAAAATACTTTTCTCTTCACCTGCAAATGAACATTGACTAAGCAAAATGACCCAGACGTATATACTGGTCTGGCATTTTGTTAGCTTACTAAAATACTTACCACTCAATTCATTGTTTGCTATAAGTCACCTGACTTAGATATCTCAGAAAATTTTAACCTATTCATTCCCATGGCGTGTGGGTTTCCTAGTAAACAAGGTTAGCAGAGATACATCCCTCCATTGAGTATTCTTGATAGTATCTCTTTAACTCTAAAGCAGTCATTGCTCTAGGGAACAAGTTCCTCTATTTCTATAGAGTACATGGAAACGAGTCTGTGAGCATGTGCACTTATGCTACTGTGCGTGCGACCGAGTCCAAGCCGTCATTAATTAATTCCACAAAATTTAATAATGATTTGCAGTTTAACGATGCCGGGTGGCCAAGGTGGACCACAGTGAATTGAGTGGTAAGTATTTTAGTAAGTTAACAAAATGCCAGACCGGTGTATACGTCTGGGTCGTTTTGTAACACAGCAAAAATACTAAGCTACTCAATTCACTGTTTGCTAAAACATAGCATTGGTCAGAGCCCAAATACTAGGTGGGTTGGTAAATTGCAAATCAGGAATGAAAGGTTAATCACTAAAAAACCTAAAACCAACTAAATCACTGAAGTGCTGAATGAGCACGAATGAATAAATGTTCTAAACAAAATACGCTAAATTAATGATAATTAGAAATTCTCAGCAAAGAGATTTTAAAAACAGACGCAAGATGGTGAAGTTAATGGCTGACTAAAGAACCTAGGCAATTGAGCCTAGGTATGAGTGGAGAAACTAGAAATGTCAGATTGTGAATTGAATCTGATCTTTCAGCTAAAAATAATGTAGAATCTGACATATACTGCAACTTGCATAATGTCATCCACTGATAGATCTGCATAGAATGTGAAGGATAAGGCCATACCGCGAACATCGTGTGCCTTAACACTTACTGAGTGTCTCCTGGAGATACATTCTAGTGTCAACTAATTCTCTCTATAATCCAGTTGATGAGATCCGCGCTTACTAAACAAATTTGCATAAGTAATCTGAATGGTGTTTCAAAAAGATCTTTTAAATTGGGTATAGTTTTCGGAAAAGATTGAAAACAATAAATTAGGTTTTATATATATATTAAGATCTCTTCAAGGGCAAAGTATGTAGCCAGATCTCCTACCACCTAGAAAAGGTCAATCACAAAAAGAATATGAATATCTGAACGCCATCTAACAAAAGCGGCAGCTAGTAGAAATAAAATGATTTCATAGTTATATAATTAAACAGATGGACCCAAGACATGAGTTAATAGAGGAATTTATTGTAGGCATTTGTCTTTGCGCTATACCCTAAAAATACCTGTACCATGGATAAATAATGTAAATAATTAATAACTCTCGAACCGGCTTCTAGAAAATAAAGAAGGATAGATGCTAGTGAAAACGATAACACCACCCCAGCATACAGAGACTGAAGTCATCCAAAAATATCCCATTTATCTATGACTTAATGATGGGAAGCAGAATCGGGCGGGATAATGTGTTGTTCTTACAACCATTTAAAAACCTTAAATATACTGTGGTAAATTCTCCTGTAACAGATATATTTGAATTAAATAAGAATACTAAAAAATCAATTTCTGGGAAACAGGTCTCTCTGAAAATACCAAACATACCTATTGAAGATTTGTGGAATGATGAAATGAAAGCTGGTGTTAAAGGAGATAGAAAATCCGCAAAATTGGGATGACTCTGGATTTCCACAAAGAGGACTACGAGATCCACTGAATAACTGTCATTGGGCCAATCAGGAGTGATTAAAGGGATAATACATTCCGCTGACACAAGTTCTTAAAGACAATTGCACTAGAAACCGCTGACAAAAGGTCTTAAAGACAATTGGGACTAGAAAGTTAAATTGAAGATAATTAAACAAAATGTGATGTCTATGAATGGGCCAGAGCATTGACCGCCAGAGCCTAGCCTCAAGGAAGAATATGAACATAAGATCTGGATGCTATACTGAGTAGAAACTTAATGGGATGTAACAAATGAGCTACAAGGAAAATCATTCTACCTGGAATGTGAGATGCTGATAGATTTCCTGACATCTCCACTGCAGAAGGAGGACCAAGACTCAAGACAAAATATGATAACCTCAACCGCCCCCGCTTGTTGATGAAAGTTACTACTATAGAAATGAGTGCATGAACAGATAGGTGGCTTGTGAAAGAGACAATATCTCTTCATTCTCTGATATTCCAGACTATTGAAGAGGGAATAAGACTACTTTATTGGAATCCATAGACACAAGAACGAGAGGAAATTCTATAGCGATCCCCCCCCCCAAACTCTTAGTAGAAAGGATCAAAGGAAGGATTTTCCGAAGACTATGGGTTCAAACATATGATGAATTTAAACAAGACTCGTAAAAGATATGGCTGAGGAATCTTCAAACTGGCCACAAGACTTTAGAAACTCTGAGGAAGAAGCTTAAACATACCAATGTATTCTGGAGAGGAAAATCCATCATGCTTGATATTGAGTCCAACATGATATTAATGAGAAAAAATCCCAGCAACAGATCAAATTTATATATGATGATGAAGGCTTGGTATGGAAATATAATCAACTCTTTCTCAATCTTTTATCCTGTCTAAGACCAGACTGAAAAACTTGGGTGATTTGATGATGCCACTTAAGAACAAGACATCAAAAAGGACCTGCAGATGGATAAACTGGAGAATTGGTACCAATGACACCCAGCGAATGAAAATGCAGTGTATGCTGTCGTGGTGAAGGACAAAATTCTGAGTGACCAGAATTTACCTTCGGACACAAAACTGACTCCATTCGGCCCAAATTTTAACACAATTAAGGAACCTTCCAAGCCAGAGGAATCCCAGACTGGCCATGATGTAATTAAAAGAACCCAGATCCAGTTAGGATCAATTCTGTATGTATAGAAATATCAGAAAACACTGTCCCTTATCCTTGATGAGACCAGTGATGACTGGCTAAAATGACTCCATGTCCATAATTTTCCTTTCAAACTCCACTTCTGAGACAACATATCAGGAAAAGAGTTGAATATTGAAAAATGATTTGACTGTAAGTCATCGTTGTGTCAAACAGTAATAAAGCAGCCATGGGTTCCAGTCAAAATAATTCCAAAATATGCAATGGAATTAGTATTAAATCATAAGGACATGAAGTGTAAAATCTTCCAGCAAGTTGTCGAAAAAAAGGATAGATATGTGAGTTGAAGATAAGAGCTGAGACCCTATAGAAAGATGATCTGCCAGCACCTCATACTCCTTAAAATCCCTGGATTCTGCCATTCCTCCACTGTATCCTACTTGAAAAGAGCAGAAATTTATTGATCAGGAGCAGAAGCAGGACTAATGACACAGTTGACTAACATGGTTTGATAGAAAAGGGGAGGATTCAATGACTAAGTTGATTGTACCTTATATGTAGGAAATCTGCTACCTATGACATGCATGAGGCTAGCTATTTTCACATCAAGAGTATACTTACCTCCCTAATACTTTTGATATTGCTAAATATTGGCTTTCACTCAATAAACACTCAGATTAAAACAGTTAGGTGCCCCTACTGGGCAGGGAGTCAGAGCGTAGTCTGGCGGATGCCAGCCCCACCACCGCGCATGCGCAGACTAGCACTACCTCTTTGCTAATTTATTGGCTGAGAGACAACACATGCTTTTGTGCTAGTGCTTTTCGTGGCTCAATTATAAGCGTTTTTGGCAAAATTCAGAACTGTTGATACCTGATAAAGATGGCAGGAAGAGTGACTTCGCCAGAGGAGGGCCCAGGACCTTTAAATCAGGTGACTTCTAGTAAAATTAGCGAGTTTTGTCCCGTTGTAATGTGTTTCCGGGACTCGCGCTAAACGTGATAAGCGCCTTGATTAGTTGGTTTATTTCAACTAGGTGCTATATAAGACTAATCTCTCTTTGTGTTTATGTCCACAGGTCTGTGTGAAGAAATATAATGGACATGACATCAGCAGAGGGTTTGTGTCTCTCCACCATGGTTCCATTTCCTACTAATACTGTTAGGTTATCTAACCAAAAATTCTATGTCCAGTGAGTTGGAGGCCTATTATAAAGGTCTTCTCACTTTGCCCTCTTGATCCAATTCCTTCCCCTAGAGGTGGAGAGAGTTAAGAGGCGTTCAGTGGTGGAGTGCTCCAGTTCATCAGGTTGGATGGTTTGTCTAGACAAGGTGTCAGGTATCTAATTATTGATATGAGGTGATGTTAATTATTTAGAGGAAAGGGAGATAATTAACTTTATTTGCCATTGTTATCAGTATATATCTGATGCTTGTGTAGTCGAAATGTCCATTCTGCACATGTTCTGGTTAGAGATACAATTCGTCCTTGCACTGGGATGTTTGTTGGGGATCGATTTTTTCCTGTCATACGATTAATGACGTCATAATCAGCCTTGCTCTTTATTAACAATTAAAGTTGTCCGAAGCTGGTTTTCTGATAAATTATGATCTTTATGATCATTTTCCTTCTCTTGAGTTGGTGAGTTTCTAAGCTTAACTAGATTGCTCATACTCCTCGTCCTTTGGCCTTTTTCAGAGACCTGGTTGTGCGTCCTGTGGACGATTTTTGAGGGACAAGTTTGGCCCTCATCTCTGTTTTCAGTGTAGCCCCTGTGGTCCCTTGCTTAATTGCGAGATATGTAAGCACTGGGGGGGCGAGCTAATGTCCGAATTCTTGTGCTTGCAGGCGAAGGACAAGGTGGAGGAGGAGAAGAAGAAGCTGAAAAAAGAGGTTGTAAGTAAGAAGGGTAAGAGGAAGGCCTCGTCCGCGGTGAACATGGAGGCCTTCCGGACCGAGATGTTGGGAGAGATGAGGAGGACAATAAAGGATTTGGTTCCAGAGTTGCTTCGTGGCATGCTTCCTGGACCAAATCCTTTATTGGCCTCATCATCTGCTTCGGAGCAGGTAATCCCCACCTCTGAATCAACGTTCCTTAGTACGCTTCCGTTGTTTGAAGATTCAGAGGTGGCCCCATTAGAGGGGGCGTTCCACGGCCCTGGCAGCAGGCTTATTGCCGCGCCCAATAGGGACCGTGGACGGTCGTCGCTGGAACCCGCGGGCTGCTTATCAGTCCAGGGGTATCCGCACACCGCGGGTGCCAGTACCTCGTATGGCACCTTCCCTGGCCAGTCCGGGTTAGCTCTCTTTGCTGACCCGGATTCTAATCTGTCTGGCCAGGAGGATGAGGATTACCTGTTGGGGTCGCCGTCTGAAGACGTGGACATGGATTATGACGTCTGTGCACCCCTCGCGGGGAATACAGGCGCCTTTTTTCCACGGTTCTACTCTCCCAGGGGTAGAATCCATGGTTCAGACTGTGGCCCTGGGCGCTGAAGGCCAGCGGTACCGCATACCTCGGCTTGCCGAGAGTGTCGCTGGTGCTGGCCGGGGCCGTGGTGGGGCGGTATATGCCCCACGCTCTACCACGGCGCCTGCTCCTGGTCAAACCAGTGAGATTAGCATGCCGGTATTGTCAGGCCCGCATGCTCTCCCTGGCTTGCCAGGGATATCAGCGTATCCGCCGTCAAGCTCTGTTGCTTGCGCTCAGGAGGAAGACGAAGGCCCCCGTCTTGTAGAGCGCTCGCAGCTAGCCATGGAGGAGGATTGGTCTGACGCTTGCCAGTGGTTGGTGAGTGTTAGACCAGATCTGCCCGTGGAGCAGTCGGCTAGCCAGCGTGATCACAGGCCGTGGTTAGCTGGTAAGCCTACTGCTAACGCTATGCCTTCTCTGCCGCTGGCAGAGCATGTCGTTGACATGTTCGAGGCGGCGGAGACGTCCATTAAGTCGAGTGGACGTCTCGCTAAGGCCCCGCGCGAGGTGGCCAGGCGTTGCCGCATCGTGCCCCTGGACTACCAGCGGTACGGTGTGGTACCGAAGCCGAGCGTGGATGACCGCGCGGCTTTGGGTGAGGATGCGCGGCCAGGCTCCCGTTCTGACACGGGAGTCTTGTGTTCAAACGCGTTGCGTTCAGCAAATGCCGCGTTGCGTGATGCGGAGGAGAGTGGGAGGGCTTCGATTGCCGCTCTGTCCCACGTCTCCCAGCTGTTACAAGGGGTAGTAACAGCATCCGCATCGCGCCAGCCAAGTCCGGTCACAGTCCAGCGAGCCATCCAGGATGGTATCAACCTGGCTCTGGACTGTATGACGCGGGCGGTGACCAGGAGTGTCCGGGCAAGGCACACTTTTGCCTTGGATAATCTGTGCCCGTCCCAGGACCTCTACAATAGGCTACTACGTACGCCTATGACAGGTCCTGGTCTCTTTGGAGGTGAGGGATGTAGGCACCTCCAGGAGACGGTTACTCTGGTCAATAACCAGAGGGCGCTGCGCGAGCAGTTTGAGGTGCTTCGTCGTGCCAACGTTCGCGCCGCACCCCCTGCGTATCGTCCCCTGCAGGCTCGAGGTGGTAGTGGCCAGGTCAGAGGCCAACCACCATCGCAGCGCCGGCCTCGGCCGCGTGCGATTCGGCCAGCAGCGAGGGGGGTGCAGGCTCCTCAGGCGCAGTCAGCCAGGCAGCCGCCCGCGCACCGAGGTGCGCGCGGTGCTGGTCGTGGCGCGCGAGGATCTGGGCGGGGTAATCGTTCCTGATGGGACGGTTACCGCGGTGAGAACCGCGCCGGTGTTTCTGGCAAAGGAGACAGTGCCGCTCTTGCACTCCTTATGTCCACCTCTATCCCTAGGTGGACCGGTGGGAGGCCGGCTAGCTGACCACATGCAAGAGTGGGAACGGTTAACTCAGGACCGTTTAGTCTTGCGATGGCTTTCAGTCGGGTATCATCCCGATTGGATGACAGGCCCGCCATCGCGACTGTCTCTAGTGCCGATCTGGACTCCAAATCCGAGAGATCCAGATCAAAGGTTGTGTATCGAGGAGGAAATAAATTCCCTCATACAAAAAGGAGCTATTCAGCCGGCACAGAGGTGTCCGGGCTTCTATTCAACCCTGTTCTTAGTAACAAAGAACACCGGAGGGTGGAGACCAATTCTCAACCTCAAGCCATTGAACAAGTTCATAGAGACGCCCAGTTTCAAGATGGAGACTGTGCGCTCGGTGTTGGCGGGGTTAGAGAGGGGAATGTGGACAGCGTCGATAGATTTGAAGGACGCTTATTTCCACATCCCCATACACAGGAGTTTCCGTCGCTTCCTGAGATTTGCATTCCAGGGCAGACAGTGGGAATTCAGGGTGCTACCCTTCGGAATTTCCACGGCTCCTCGGGTTTTCACCCGTGTGGTTCTTGCGATCACCGCATACCTCCGCAGGAGAAGCATAGCAGTCCACACGTACATAGACGACTGGCTGTTGAAAGCACACACCCGGGAAGGTTTATCGGCCAGTCTGGAGATTGTTTTGAAAACTCTCACAGACTTAGGCTGGATGATCAATTTCCCAAAATCAGAGCTGATTCCATCCCAGAAGTTTGTTTACCTGGGGATGTTCTTCGATCTAGAGACAGGATATGTTTATCCTACTCAGGAGAGAGTTCAGAAACTCATCTCATTAATTCAGTCAGTGTGCGACAGTCGTCATGTCCTGGCACGGGTTTACTTGAGAATGCTGGGGTTGATGGTTTCATTGGAACCAGTCATTCCTCAGGCCGCCTTACGCAGGCGGCCGATCCAGTTATTTCTCATGACACAATGGACCCAGAGTACAGGTTCCCTGGACTCGAATGTGTCAGTGTTGGCGCCTCTGATTCATCACCTGCAATGGTGGTTGGACACAGAGAATCTCTTGGTGGGGGTTATGCTAACCCCTCCCCACCCTCAGGTGACTGTGTATACAGATGCATCGATGGAGGGCTGGGGAGCTTGCCTGGAAGAGTCCACGATATCAGGGCTTTGGAATCTGGAACAGTCAAAGGAACATATAAATCTACTGGAGCTAAGAGCAGTAGTCCTGGGCCTGGAACATTTCTTACAGAAAGTTCAGGGCAAGATTGTTCTTATTCGTTCAGACAACTCAACAGTTGTGACTTACATAAACCGCCAGGGCGGAACGAAGTTGCCCAGTCTCGGTATGATGACATGGAGACTGCTTTGTTGATGTCTGGATCACCAGATTACCTTGAAAGCAGTTCATATTCCGGGAAGGTTAAATCTGCTAGCAGACTCATTGAGCCGAAGGATGAGTGTTTTACCCACGGAATGGCAACTAAATCAATGTGTGGCGGATCGTCTGTTCGACCATTGGGGGAAACCCAACATCGATTTGTTCGCAACGAAGAAGAATGCGAAGATGACGACGTACGTCTCTCCGATTCCGGATCCAAGCGCTTTCGCAACAGATGCGTTAGCTATCAGCTGGGGGAGAATGTATGCATACGCATTCCCTCCAGCAATCCTGATTCCAAAAATTCTTCAGAAAATCAGACAAGAGGAATGCCAAGTGCTTCTGATCGCCCCGGATTGGCCAAGCCGATCATGGTATACGGATCTGCTGGACCTTCTGGTCTGCAATCCGGTTCCTCTGCCTCTGATGGACGATATTATCTTCCAGGGCAAGGCTCTTCACAACAATCCGTCAATGTTCAGATTGACTGCGTGGATGTTGTCAAGGAATCTAAAATTAAGGAGGGCTTTTCTGAGCAAGCAGCCATGTTTATGGCCAAAGCCAGGAGGGGGTCAACCTCCAGAGCATATAATTATAAAATCAACAGATTTGCAGAATGGTGCTCAAAAAGATGTATTGATCCAATGGATTCATCTATTCAGGTAGTAGCTGATTTCCTCTGTCACCTCTATGATGCCTATAGCCTCAAGCCTAACTCTATTGCTGGTTATAAGTCAGCTTTAATGTCAGTTATTCCTTGCTTGGCTAAGAGGGGAAGTGATGAAGTAAATACATTAAATGTATTAATTAAAGGCATGGGCAATCTAAGACCAAGGAATCCACCTGTGATTCCGTCTTGGAGTTTATCGCTAGTGCTTCAAGTACTAGGTGATAAGCCGTTTGAACCACTTAGTTCCATTTCTATGAAACTATTAACACTGAAAACTGTGTTTTTAATTGCTGCGGCCTCGGCTAGGCGTAGGAGTGAAATTCACGCCTTATCAGCCGAGGATGACCGTTTTGTGGTTTCAGGGGAAGGCCTTAAGCTGCTACCTAGGATTAATTTCTTGGCTAAAAATCAGTCGTTGAAATATCCAGGTCAACCTATTGTTTTGCCTGCTTTAACTAGATATGATCCTAATTCTAAAGCATGGTGTCCCGTCCGGGCGCTTCGCCGGTACAAACAACGTACGGCGGAGTGGCGCACCGACCAGTCGGCGTTATGGTTGTCATATATTGAACCCCATGGCAGGGCTTCTAAGGACACCATTTCCAGGTGGATTGTAGAATGCATTCAGTTTTGCCATAAATCCGCCACCGGGAAGCAGGTTGACGTGGCCAAGGCTCACAGTGTCCGCGGCGTAGTGACATCCACTGCCCTATTTAATGGGGTCCCTGTGGATGATATTATGTCGGTGGCTCAGTGGCACTGTGAGTCAAGTTTTACAGACCATTATCTCCGTGACACCTCTAATCCTCTCGCCTTGTCGATTTTGAAAAAATAACTAGGCATATATTTTTGATGGGGTTTCCTCATTGCTTATATATTTCACAATTAATTTATGGAAACAACCACTAATTTGGGACTGCATCGATCTTCACCAATGGGAAGAGGATGTCAGCAGCCATTTTCAACAAGGTCAGTCTTGTGTATGTGTTGTCCATTGTTGATTGTCTTGTCACGTTACCCGTTATTAATATGATGATGGTTTTGTGTATTTATGTGGTTCATTGTTGAGAGTATACGAAAATGAATTTTTTTCATCTCTGTCCTGTAGTACATGGCACTTGTACGTAGAGAGCGTATAGGACATGGAGGTCATTCGACTCTTCCTCCCAGGAAGGAGGGGGGGGAGCGCATATGACATTCGGTCATCTCTCATACATCGGGGGTGTTATCCGATGGTTAGTCAAATCCTGACTGTTTTTTCATACAGTTTCAGAAGTTTAAGTGCCTTAAACGCAGAAAAGCGTATAGGGATGAGCTGGTCTTTTGACCTTGCCTCCCTCCCGCCGAATTCACTGTCGAATTCTGGCAATATCAAAAGTATTAGGGAGGTAAGTATACTCTTGATGTGAAATAAACGAAATCAAGGATTTCTTTTTTCACGAGAGAGTTGATACTTACCTCCCTAGATACGGACCCGGCCTCTCCACCCCACAGAGGCTCGGTCTTCAGGCTCTTTATAGTTGCATGTGTATCAGCCAATAAATTAGTCAGAGGAAGTGCTAGTCTGCGCATGCGCGGTGGTGGGGCTGGCATCCGCCAGACTACGCTCTGACTCCCTGCCCAGTAGGGGCACCTAACTGTTTTAATCTGAGTGTTTATTGAGTGAAAGCCAATATTTAGCAATATCAAAAGTATTAGGGAGGTAAGTATCAACTCTCTCGTGAAAAAAGAAATCCTTGATTTCGTTTAATCCATCCCCACCCCTGAGAGATTAGAAATTATCTAGGAGCGCATGACAGCTAGGACCAGAATAAACCTTCAGAATCTTATTTTACAAAATCTAATTTTAAACAAAGCTAGTATGATATGAGCCCAATTGTTAATATCTTTAACAGATGATTAAACAGGAAAGAAGTCCACCCAACCTGTTACCAGATCAATAAAGGATAAGGCAAAAGACTGAAAATACACAGAAGGCTGAATGGAAAAAAATATTCCACAATCCATGAGAAGGCAATGACCCAATCATATTGGTTAGCCCCCCTCGCGGAATTTATTTAATAACGCCTAGAAAAGTTAGAATTTAGAAGATTAAAAATAAGCTTAAATAGATAAGGCAGAGAAAACAACTCCATATGAAAATAACAGAAATAGACATATCACTAGTCAAAGAAAAAGATCAAAATTTCTACTGAACTCGAGAAAGGAGCGGTGTAGGTCTTGATGAGACAAAAAAGATTAGAGGAGGTACCTTATGTAGACTAACTTTATTATTGTGACAAGCTTACATTCACACATAAATATGCTTCATCATGGCGAGGGATCCTACTGACTGACAGAAAGGAAAGACTGATGTAATAAACTATGTGAAAAAAATAAATCAGGCCAAATATGAAACTAAAAGATAGCAAAAAACTATTCACAATTAAAATAATAAAGACTGTCGCACTCATTTGCAGATTGATATTAGGAGAATCGAAAGATGATTGATTCCAGTTTTTGAGAGAACAGGTCGAAAGATGGAGGCTGATAGGAAGAGACTAATACATGGGAAGATTCAGGAGCAAAACGAAATCTAGTGAAGTCAAACAACAAAAGAACTGCTAGGATCATAAGAAAAAATAAAATTATTCCTAGAAGATAAAAGCGAAGATGTATACGGGTGAACTAGAGAATAAAAAATTATGACACTAGGCAGAGATGGGTGTACACAAGGTTCCGAAGGATGAGGATAATTGGATGGTTCAGCCATTGTGCTAAGAACAACTAATAAAGAATTTAAAGATTTTTTAATAAGAGCCCCTGAGATAGGGCATTTAAATTGTCAAACGTGATTTAGAAACATAAACAATACCAGCAAAACAACAGAAGTGAATTGATTTGGCATACCTAAACCAGAAGTTTAATTATAATCAGTTGCTATGCCATAAAAATTGGGAGTTATAATCTAGGTAATAATACTGAGCACAGGACAATTAGGCCTTATGTTCATCTCTTCTTCATTTATCTCCATGCCTGTGCCGTCACTTCTGGTCATGGGTTGCGTGTACATGCATTGCCTCTTGACTATGCCAAAGCCTATCTAAACCATTTTCAAATGTTTAAGAGATGGTGTGAGAACAACACGTTCAGACAAACCATTTCACAGTTTGCACACCCCTTAGAGAGAAATTTTTCTAACTAGGTTAGTTCCCCAACTCTTCTGGTAGACTTTCAGATGATTTTTACGAGTAATAGTCCATTTGTAAGCAGAATGTTATATTTGACTATAACAATTAATCGATTGAGAGCCGATAGAATGATCCTTCATAGCCTGGGCACGCGCTCTTTATATCCAATTTCGCCCCAGTTAAGTACCCACAGAAAGAATTTCCAAAATGGTGAGAGATTAGATTATACAGAGTTTATTTAACTAAAAATTGGCCATCAAAGTTTGTAGTGTTTACTATCAAAATATTAACCATTTAACTCTCGAAATTATTAGTCATAAGTTGCAACTGAAATAAGCTGAATCTAAATGAGTACCAGCAAAGATGGGAGTGGCGTATTTACTAATAAACCCATAAATAGGCTGTACATTTATGCTCAATTTACGCGTTCTAAAAATTAGTGTGCACTATATACAAGGATAAAACTTAGTCACGTTGTTTTCCTCTGGATTTTGAATTTCCCCAGCACAAATCTTGTCACCTCGTGGCTATGCTTAATGTATACCTCAAAACATCATTCGCGGATGTGAAATTATTAAATTGAACAGCCTATATATTTATATCCTTTAATAAAAATTGTTTATTCCATCTAAATTAATTCTAACTTGACATAAATGTCATCTTGAAAATATATAAATCAAAATCACGTGATAACACGTGATATATAAATCACGTGATATTATCTGATCAGATCAGGTTAAAGCAAATTTTAATGAGGTATCTTGAGTGAGTACTCGGATATAGTGTTATCGTGGAATCTGGAATTCGGCAATGCGATCTACGCTTCTCATCAGCAACTCCAAACGGAGATTTACTTTGCCACTGGCTGGCTCGCTAACATTACAAGCCGTCTACCTCAGTTTAAATCTCGGGCATTCAAGCAATTTTTCTCAAACATCGCATTTCGTTTTGGATCATATGTTGGTCACTTACATTACAATATAACCAGTCATATATAAGAAAAATTTTCTCGCTAGATTTAGAAATCAAGTGAACGCAAGTTTCTCGCTAGATTTAGAAATCAAGTGAACCCGATAACCTGACACAGGCTTAATAGCATATCTAACAAAAGAGGGTTATGTGATTATGAGGATCCAAATCAGTATCGTAATTTTGAACAACCGGGCATTCCGAGATCGTCCGACATTTGCCAATTTACTCCACACTAAAGAGGATGCTCATAGCAACGCAATGTTTACATTTTCCATGAAACTAAGGCCATTAAAAAAACCTTGTATCGAGTAACCCCGCCCAGTATTAGAAAACAAAATCTCGAGTGATTTTTGCAAAATATTAAATAAAACGTAAAAAGGTTTCACGGCCCATTGCTAATAATGTTAAATTAGCCTGCAAAAATGGCGCCAATACCAGGAGTATCCGATATGGGGAAGTTTAATGCAATGACCGAATCGCAAATTAATATAATGGTCTTGTTTTTAATGTAATGTGACTGACATGACTGATCATTATGAAGTACTTGCGAGTTTCATGTTAGTTGGTTAGGAACCTGTGGTAAGTGTCCTTGTGGTGTTCATTCGGTCCACCATGCCTGTTTGCACCACTGTCACATTCTAAATAGATCCACTAACTTCCCAACCGGTATATTGCATAGTTATGTAGGATACGTTATGTAGGATTCGATCCAAACCAGTATGTAGTATACCTTATGTAGGAAAGAATGATACTAGGAAATACGTACCTAGTCAACACTCTTAATTGATCCAAGACCTTTCCAACCTGTATGTTACATATGTCATGTAGGATACCTTATGTAGGAGGTTTGGAAACCGGTATATAGTATGCCTTATGTAGGAATGAGTCTCTGTGGCTAAAATAGGATCAGAGATTTTGACTTCACCCTGATTAATTGTACCGCCAAGCTGATTGCTGATGCCATTTTCTTTGTAGTCACGAAAACTTTCCATTCTGTTTCATGTCCATGTAAACTATAACCATTTTACATAAAGTACATGACTTGTTCAACAAAGACTGTAAGTTCTGAGACATTCATGAAAAATCAAATGTGGATGTAGCACCACAAGATTATGGAATGAATGGGATTTGTTGAGATAAAAATTAGGTGTTTCCTGTAATACAGAAAATGAATTAATGACGGCTTGTACTTGGTCGCATGCATAGTATCATAAGTGTGCATGCTCACAGACTCGTTTATATGTACTCTATAGGAATAGAGGAACCAGTTCCCTAGAGAAATGACTGCTTTAGAGTTAAAGAGATACTATCAAGAATACCCAATGGAGGGATGTATCTCTGCTAACCTTGTTTACTAGGGAACCCACACCTCATGGGAATGAATAGGTTAATATTTTCTGAGATATCTAGATCAGGTGACTTATAGCAAACAGTGAATTGAGTGGCTTAGTAATTTTGTTGTATTACAAAACTCTTGATTTCCTTGATGACTCTTGATCATTAAACAATTAAATCGGACTCTGCAGTGGTCAGGGGCAAAACGAGCCAGTCATTCCAGTTGTAAATTTTAAACAAATATTCTCTTAGCCTGAAAATGGAAATTTACTCAGCAAGTGCTTTAATTTTCTAGACCAATTAACCCTTTCATGCCAAAACTGGCCTCTGTAGTGGTCTTAGCGAATGTCCATTTGCAGACCAGAAGGAGGCTATTTTTTTAATTTTACCACTGGAATGACTGGCCCGGTAACCAAGCCAGTCATTCCAGTGGTAAATTTTCAAAAAACGTCTTCTTAACCTGTAAATGGACATTAAATAAGCGATTATGCAGATTTTCTGGACTAAATTTAACCACTAAAGAGTTAATGGTTTAACTCATGCTAGTAGCAATGTCCTGATATTATACAGAATGCTGTTCTACAACCAGAGACATCCATAGAAACATACATACAGGATCTGAAGCAAGGTCCCATTTCATATCACTTATCAACCGAGTCTAAAATTATGACATTGCACAAGCTTTAGCTATTCTAAACGTTATGTCATATAACCTAAGATTTTGACAAATTCTCCAATAAATAATGCGTTTAAACACACTATTTTGTGCTACTCATTTTCCTCGCTGTGATTGCACCATTTGCTAAGAGAGTTCTGAACAATGCGGCACAAAAAATAATGACACTCAAAACATTGTTATTAGCTCACCTGGCCCTTCGGGAGCTAAAGCCAAGGGTGGCCATCTAGTGGCCGTCCATCGGTCCATCAAATCGGATATTCTCATTTATGCTTTGATCGATTCCAAACAAATTTGGTTGGAAGGATCCCTTGGTGGTAGGCTCCAGAACATGTATTCAGAATTTTGATTGGTCAATTTTTCTGGTGGCCATCTTGGATTGTCATTTAAAATGCTACTATTTCAATATAAATTGGCCAACTTCAACGAAACTTAGGTGGACTAATTGTATGTTGGGAGGATTCAACACTCTTAACGAGAATTCTGATTGGTCAATATTTCTGGTGGCCATCTTGGATTTTCTGAAAACTTCGGGAAATCAGTTAAAATGCTACTACTCATTAACCACTTGGATGATTTGAAAGCAAACTTGGTTGAGAGGACCCTAGAGTGGTATGCTTCAGAACATGTATATAGAATTTCGATTGGTATATTTTTTCGGTGGCCGTCTTGAATTTTCCAAAAAATGGCGGCAAATCGGTCCTCATTAACTGCTTAGGCAATTTCAACCAAATTTGACTGTAGGGATCCTATAGTGGTAGGTTCCCGAACATTACTCAGAATTTGGATTGGTCCATTTTTCTGGCAACCACCTACAACTTTCAGTCAAATTGTTTTCAAAATATTTAGCATAACCCTTGGAATATGTCGTCTGTAAAAACTCTGCAGTCACACAGTTAATACGTGATATCTCAGTACCTTCCATGTACTCTTCTAAACATTGTTTTATTTCTTGTCAGCTGTGTGTGTTCCGTGTACTCTTCTCACATTGGAATGACTTCTGTGACTATCGCTCTAATCTAGCCGATGATGACTTGTTGCCTTCAATTGAGAAGCGACGACGAAAACGCAAGGCACGTGACGCACGTCGTGAGGAGAAAGCCGAACAGCAGGGACAGGTAAAAGCAAATGTATGCAAAATTATTACAACCCTATCCTAAAATCATTCCATGATCTATTCATAGAATAGTAATAACAAATTTGTCGAAAACCCGCATCGTTGATATATTTTTTAATCAGGCCGCTGTGTCCAGGTGAAAAGTGTCTGTTTTGGAAACAGAGTTCTGGAAGGCTATTGCTGTTTGTTTTACCTTTCGACCACAAAATTGGCACACATCTTCTGGACCTGATGGGCAAACATCGAGCCGAGTTTGCATAAAATTGCTTTAATAAAACGTGATGCGGCTAGTAAAAATGTGTGTTTTCCAGTTATTGAGTGTTATATTATAAAACCCCTTTGCTGAGTGTTATATTTTTTTTCAATTTCTCCAGTGGGGTGTGTGTGTGTGTGTGTGTGTGTGTGTGTGTGTGTGTGTGTGTGTGTGTGTTGGTGTGTGTGTGTGTGTGTGTATACGCATGTGCACGCATGTGTGTGTTTG
Organism: Chaetoderma sp. LZ-2023a; assembly: GCA_034401795.1. Classification (NCBI taxonomy): domain Eukaryota; kingdom Metazoa; phylum Mollusca; class Caudofoveata; order Chaetodermatida; family Chaetodermatidae; genus Chaetoderma; species Chaetoderma sp. LZ-2023a. The sequence goes on along the minus strand of CM067369.1, from coordinate 164,411,646 downwards.
TGCATGCACATACGTGTGCTTGTGAGCGTATATGCGTGTGCATGTTTGTGTCCATGAGTGTGGCATAAAATGGCTAAATGTATGCTCATCTGTGTGCGGGTGTGATCATACAGTCCAGTTCCCAAGTGATAAAGCAGGATGTTAATAAGACAGCATTTGTACATTAATCACGGACTTCAGAATTAGTATGCGTTCAGCCCTTTAATGGTTACTTTTGCTCAAGAAAATCAAAATATTCCATCATTGAATGTTCATTTGCAGGCCAAAAGAAAGCGCTTTTTGAAAATTTACCACTAGAATGACAGGCTTTGTTAACGAGGTTACCATTGCAGTGGTACATTTTCAGAAATAGTCTTCTCTTGGTCTGTAATACCACTCCAGAGGCCAGTTGCAGCGAGCTTGACCATTAAAGAGTAAAACGCTTACTCATATGTTTGCTCTGAAATATAGATTGTGTATTCAGTTGATCAGTGGTTTTCCTCAGTAAATCATATCCCACTTTCCACCAGACATCTCGTAGGATTAAATCTGCCGATGGAGAAGGTGATGATGCTGATGGCGATGGTGTGGATATTACCGCTGATGACCCGTATGCTATTGAAGAAACTAATCCGGACAACCTCTCCTGGAGCTATTCTCACTACATGGATGCACTGGTGCATGAACAGATGCTGAATAATCTGGAGGAAGAATCCACTTTGTCCACAAGCACTTCAGAATCTGGTAAGAATAATGCAGAAATTATTACCTGTTGTTAGGTATACATGTAGAGATAATGGGACTTGTAGAAGTACAGTTCAGAAATAACTTTAGATGTTTACAAAATAAAATAAAGCCTACTGTTGAATATTTGGAACATAAATGGATTGGAAGATATATCTGCTTAATTCAACTGTATTCAAAATATTCAACAGAACATTTCTTACATCATGTTCAAAATTATACTAACTAACATATTTCCATTGTTGTTTTAAAAACATGTTAACTTATGTTTGAGCTGTACTGTATGTTGAGGTGTCCATGGTGAGTGCATAATTATAATGATTGGTGTGATCTATAAGGGGTGGTGATCTATATGGGGTGGTGATCTATATGGGGGGGGGGGGATCTATAGGGGGGGTGGTGATCTATAGAGGGTGGTGATTATATGGGATGGTGGTCTATATTGGGTGGTGATCTATAATGGGTGGTGATCTATAGGAGATGGTGATCTATAGGGGATGGTGATCTATATGGGGCTGGTGATCTATAGGGTGTGTGATCTATATATGGGGTGGTGATCTATGGTGGGTGGTAATCTATATGGGGTGGTGATCTATAATGGGTGGTGATCTATAGGGGGTGGTGATCTATATGGGGTGGTAATCTATATGGGGTGGTGATCTATAAGGTGTGGTGATCTATGGGGCGTGGAGCATGTTATAGGGTGTGTATATTTGGCGATGTCTTCACACATAGGGTCCAGTGTTTTTTGGATGGGTTGCATTCACTTATGTATGCATTGATTATCAAAAATTTAACAGACCGCCTTAGACTAGTTGTGAATAGGTATTCTCATAAGGGTCCTTTTGAGGGTATATACCCCAATAATGCAGCTTGGGACTCCTAAAAGTGGTGGCAATGGGTCCTATGGGACCACTGAGAATATTGTTATATGATTGTGTAATGCTAAATAGTTTTGTAGACTTTTGCATAAAAATAACTACAAAATCCATCATAGGATCATTATAATTCATGTTTGTGAGTCCATGGTACCCTCTCATGTTAGCATGGATGAGAAATAGTGCTTGGAAGCACGACATTTTAGTTTGACACCCCCAGATTTCAGCTGGGGACCCCTGGATTTCAGAGTATTGGCTCGCCGGAACCTCCAAAATTTAGATTCCATGAGAAACACTTGAGTGGCCACTAAAAATTGCTTTTGGTAATACATGTATCATGTAATTTCATTACTTGAGGATCAAGCTTTACAGGTGAATGTTTTTAATCAGGGAGATCATTTCGCCGGTGTATGAGCCAATAAAATTGTTCATTACCTGCTCAGTGTCTGATTAAATTTTGTCAGCGAGATTTATCTTTTTCGTTATCTGTATCGCCAATCAGATAATTAAATTTCAACAGGAAGGAGCAGAATATGTGCTGAGTTAATCATCAATTACCGTGTTACATCACTTGTCATTCAGAATTCTGCGAGTGTTGCTTTTGTAAAAGATAAAGTTGAACCCTGGCTGAATGTTTTGAAAACTATATAACTAAAAGTAGTTAGTACATATTGCTACAAAGATGTTCAATGAAATATTTGTCGAGGTAATCAGCGTGAAATTTATCGTATATAGTACAGCTCATAAATAAGTTAAAATATTTCCAAAACAGAAACTTGTTAGTTATACAGCAAGAAATGTTTGTTTGAATTTTTAGGCAGCAAATCTACCAATCAAATTACCAGTATGTTAAAAATATTCAACAGTAGGTTTTATTTTCTTTTGGAAATATTTTAAGTTATTTCTAAGCTGTATTGTAGTAATGGTCTACAGAATGGTTATTTAATAGCAAAACATAAAATTTGTACAACTTGAAGGACTATAAGCATTTATGATGGACTAAGAGATGCCATTCATGACATAATTGTTTATGATGTCAGATGATTTGTCGATAAGAGGGACCCATCCATTATCAAACACTATAAATTATTTTAACCCTTTGACCCTTACAGACCAGAAACGACAAATTCTTTATAATGTAAGCAATATTCTGATGAATATTTTGAAAATAATTTGTACTGGGAGCTGTTGCTGCCTATAACAGGTTCTAGTCAAATTATTTTCAAATTAATCAACAGCTTTCCTGAACAATTGTCTTGAATTGACTTGCAGTTTAAAGTTTACCCAGGCCAAAGAAAGCTTGGATATTCATGAATATCCAAGTTCTGTGGTGCTTGAATAAACCAGCTATTCACAGCTATTCCAAGCTTTTAATAACTTGGAATAGCTTGGATTAGCTTGCTGGTATTGGCCACATAAAATTCAAGATAAATCAAGAAAATCCAAGAAAGGCCTTGTTAAAGTAAAATCCAAGAAAATTCCAGATAGCTTGAACATTCAAGAAAATTCGAGCTAACTTGAATATTCAAGATAATCCAAGCTAGCCTGCCAGTATTGGCCACTTAAAATCCAAGAAATTTCCAACCAGCTTGAACATTGAAGAAAATCCAAGCCAGCTTGAACATTCAAGAAAATCCAAGCTTGCTTGAACTTTCAAGAAAATACCACCTAGCTTGGATTTTATTCCACAAAGCCCCAGCTATCTAGAACTTCAAGAAAATCCCAGCTAATCCTAGCTGTTGAAATAGGTTAGACATTAACATAAAATGCATGCACGTACACATAAATGCTGCCACACCGAGATTATATATAAATATATATGCTTGAAAACCTTCATAGGACATGAGCTACATGTAATACTCAACAACAAACACAATTTCAGCCAGACATTAACAATGTATGAATTTCTGACTGATTTGTCAGTTATTCTTATAGACAGCGATTATTAATGTACCATATTATTTAGAAAGTCATGATCACTGCATTATTTCTATAGAACTAAAAAAGCTATACCAAAACTGGTAACTCTGAATAAATCTCTGGAAATTAATTGAATACCATTTTTATTCGAGGAAAGGACACTAGCATGTATTGGAGACAGGCTAAATTTTGGCCCAAATCCTCCCCAAAAATCCTTGTACTCATAGAAAGGACACTTAGAGAAATTGAAATCCATTCTCTAAAATGGTTAAAACTCATAGAACCTACCACGAAAATTGAACACAATTTCCATACACATGCTTACCGCCGTACCACTATGTTTAATGTACGCCTCAAAAATATCATCGTGGATGTGAAATTATTAATGGGACAGCCTAAATATCGCGTATCTGCAATAAAGATCGTTTATTACATTAAAATCAATGCGACTTTTGACATAAAATGTAGGCTTGAAATTATGGAAATCATGTGATATTAGGAATGTGGTCAGATCAGCAGTTGTGTTTACTAGAATTCTTCTAATATCTGCCATTCTCTATTTTCATTGGCTTGTACGGGAGAATTTATCCAATCAGAACAGAGAAATAATATTTATCTTCAGTAAAAATTAATAATAGAACAGTGTTTACTCTCATATTGTGCATTGATTTTGTAATCAGATATCGCCACAGAAAATTCCAGTCTACTTTTCGCTTGGTAAAAGAAAAGATAACATTATTCTGTGTAAGCTTAGAAACAAATGCAGCCAATTAAATGCTAATTTACACAGATATCATCTCATAGACCAACCCAATTGCATTCATTGCCAAGTACCTGAGACTCCTCATCATTTCTTCCTGATATGTCCAAAATGGGCTGATGAAAGACACATTCTGGTGGACTTCCTACTTCAATTTGGGCTATTTGGTTTACTGGACATGATTTTAAATGGAAGCGACACTCTTTTGGCTGAGGTGAATGAGGATATAGCGACTAGGGTACATCGTTTTATGAGGCAGACTGGCAGATTGTGACATATGTCTGTCTGTCTTATGGAGCGATGTACTTTTCGTAAGCATATTTCCAAGACACCATCCATATCGGAAGAAGTGATGCGAATGAACTAGTAATTTATTTTTCATTTATTTATTTTTATTATCATTGTTTGTATCATGCTCTTGTTATTCTTGAGAATATCAACATCATATTTACTATTGCCAAGATGATTGCCTTTACTAAATTTGTGTTATTGAATAATAATGTTATTGTAATTAGTATAGCATAAAACATCTCTCCAAATCACCCCCACCTTCTACCACTAATCTCTCTCTCCCTCCTTCCCTCCCCCCCCCCTCCCTCCCCCTCTCCTCTCTCTCTCTCTCTCTCTCTCTCTCTCTCTCTCTCTCTCTCTCTCTCTCTCTCTATAGTGTATATATGTTTTAGTTTGAGTAGCTTGCTGTGTTATTGATTATGTAGGGAGAGGGCCTAGATAAGTTGCTAGAACTTGTGCCCAATCCTGTTGTATTATTAGTACAAAAAAATATGTTTGAAAAAATAATAATAATTTTGTGATGCCGACCAACATTAAATGATCCAAAACGGAATCAGAATTAAAATGAGATAAAGCGCTTCTAATATTGGCGAGCCGCTGACTCTTTTGTGATTGGAGGCGTTGTGTTCTCACGAGATCTTATATGTTAACGGGAGTTTGTTATCAAATGGGTAAGGATCAGACTTAAAGTACAATAGTTAGTTCCTATCGCGCAATGATAATATATAGTATTCAGAGTTCCGAGTCCAGAATATTTTATCCGAGTACTCGCTCTAATTAAAAACAATCTTGCATTTGGAGGCGAATCACGTGATTTATATCTTTTCTGGATGCCATTTTATGTCAAATTCAGGATTAATTTTGATGTAATAAATCATATTTATTAATGGATACGCAATATTTTGGCACTCCAATTTAATAATTTCACTTCCGCGATGATGTTTTGAGGTATACATTAAACATAGTCGTACGGTGGCGAGAATTTGTACCATTGTTTTTTCTGTGGTATCATTAATTTTTATTACGAAAGTTGACAAAAAAATTGTTCTCAAAGACTGTACTCGATTATAGGATGCACCCCTTTCCTAGAACATGCAATGACAAAAAAACTGCGTCCTTTATTCAAATTTTAATGGTACATACCTCAAAATACAGTTCTGTTTCCATGTAAGGTTACTGATGCTAAGCATTCTATCTAACAGTACTTTTAGTGTTTCCAAACAATCATATTCTATATATCTATAGCTGGGAATGATCAATGCAGTGAATGTACTGTTTGCCTTTTTACAAAGCCTTTAAATTCCCACCAATTTACCAGGTCAAGGTCACCTTTACATGATGACAGAAACTGTTCTTGCCTTAGTGCAAGCTATCTCAAGATAATCCAAGGTAGCGTAAGTGAATCTACAAATTCAAGGATATCCAAGTAGCTTGGATTCTTTTATGTCTGACATTTAAACAAAGTCCTAGAAAATCCAAGCTAGCTTGCACTTTGTCAAATCAGAAAAGTCCAAGCAAATCCAAGAAGCTTGCTCTTTTCCATGATGACATTCAAAAAGTCCTAGAAAACCCCAGCTAGCTTGACTTCTGAGATGGGAGATTTTCAAGAAGTTCAAGCTACTACATAAAGTCCAAGCTAATTCAAGGAAATCCAAGCTGGAATGGGTTGTAAAATTTTCCAATAGCTTGGATATTCAAGAAAATCCATGCTAATCCAAGTTACCTTGAATTTTATTTCACACGGGAAACATGTTAGACATATTTATTGCATCATATTGGTGCCAGAGCACCTTGTTAATTTCATTAATGAGGCACTTGCAAAGGTGAGAGACAGTTAATCTTAAGCTTTTCATTTAACCCTTAAGACACTTTTGTCAATATTCTATCTTTTACTGCATCAATATCAAAGAAACTGGTGTACATTTTTCAATAATTTAGGTGGACGATGTTGCTCTCTATGACAGCACCATCTTCCACCAAATTTGTTGAAAAATGAACACCAGTTCATCTTTTAATTTAATTTGAAAATTTACAATTTTTACATCAGAGTGGTATGGATTAAAAATGGTGTCTTGTCGGTTGTCATAGCAATTCTGTACAGATATTCACAATTTTCTAGACTCCCAGCAATGTGATTCATTAAATGTTACTTCAGCTTTCATCTTTCATTCTAACTGTCAAGCCACCCACCTACCTATTCATCCATCCATTTACCTATCAGTCATCCCTTCTGACATCAATCTGGCTATCCATTTGCCCACATACTTATCCATCCACCCACGCCTGCACACATGCTTGCATGCATCCATCCATCTTTCCATCAGCCTGTCCATCCACCCACCCACCCATCCATCCATCATCTATACCCTTTTGTGTATTGTCGATGCTATAGTTTAAATAAAAACATGAACCACTCATTCACAATGTACAATGAAGTGAATGGGCAACCATGGCATGGTAGCAATTTGGATGCCAAACTTCACCCTTTTTAAATGTATGATTTCCTTCCTCATAGCAGCAGCACCAAGTCAAGTTAGTTTCAAAATATTCAACAACTTACCTTTATGGTTTTCTGGAAATTGATAGTCAGGGATCGGTCGATCCCAACATGGGCAAAGTGTGGGTGGAGCTTAGCTAAAGATGGGCAGGTCATAGCTAATACTTGATTTCTCCATTATCATATTCTCTAGTAGTTTGTATCGTTCAAAAGCTTAGATGACTGCTACAAGAAATAGTGTTCTTTGCATGCTCTGAGTATCACTGGATGATTATCATTGACTGATTGTAGATTCCTGCTTTATCTACCATGCTTGTCAATGCTGCTAATCTCATAATCGCCTAACTGTTTGCCCGCTGACTTTCTGCAGACTACATTTTCCATGGGGTTTAACTCTAGATATGCTGAATACTTTGAAAACAATTTGACTGAAAATTTTTGGTAACAACTTTTGAAAGTTATTGGTAACAACTTTCAGTTAAATTGTTTTCAAAATGTTCAGCAGGTGCAAAGTTATTGCACATTGAACCTATTGTCTGGTCATTTGCTGCAGTTTAATAATTAATGGTGTATATGTCATCTCTACATGAAGTTATCTTCATAGCTTTGCCGTCCCAAATTATAGTTAATGTAGCATACCTCAGTTCTTTTTAGCGACAAATTGTCTTCAAATAATGCACATATCTTGTCAATCACAGATATACTTAATGCCTTTCAATCTGAAATTCCCAGAAATACATATGTATATTTCAAAATAAATTCAGCATGATTTATGCTATTGTAATTTTTATACCATCAAACGTAAAGAAGGGGTATAAATGGGTACATGTGAAAAAACATTAACCATTTTAGCACCCCAATGCTGCATGCAACAAGTGGAGATCCACAATGAAGGTCCTATGTTCCAAGTTAAGATATGGGCTTGAATGGAATCAAGAAAATAGGGAGATGACAGATGCCAGACAAATAAATATCAACTGGAGTGTGCTTAATTAGCCAGCCATTTATCATCCAACAATGAAAAATAGGGTGCCTTTGCACAAACACACGCAGGGACACACACATTCACTCACACATGCACTCCAGGATTAGAAAATTGGGATTTTAGTTTAGTGAATGTCCTCAGAGAAAATGTCCATTTGCAGACCAAGATAAGATTATTTTCGAAAATTTAGCAGTTACAATCCAAGTAACGGTTGTATTTACAAATTTACAACTTAACTGCCTGGCTCAGTTTACAAGCCAGTCATTCCAGTGGCAAAATTTCAAGAATAGTCTTCTCTTGGAATGCAAATGGACATTTCCCAAGATCACTGCCAAGGCAGTTTTGGCCATCTTTAAACAATTAAAGTGTGTTAATGAACCACCGTTTGTTGTCAGGATGATGTTTAGAATGTTTTTTAGCTCACCTGGACAATTTTGACAAAAAATTAGAGTGCTCCAGCAGTCCAGGTGAGCGGCACACGCCCCTTGGGCCTCTTGTTATATTAGCTATATTCTTTGTTACCCCTCGTAAGGGGAAAATGGTACTTCATATCGAAACTGTCTGTCCACCCATCCATCTGTCCAGGCATCTATCTATCCGCCTGTCTGTCCGTCTGTCCATCTGTATGTCTGTCTGTCTATCCATCCATCCATCCATCCATCCATCCATCCGTCTGTCCGTGTCTGTCTGTCCTTCCACCTGCTTGACTGCCTGCCTGTCTGTCCGTGGAACTTAATTCTGGATCTATGGATATCTTGTAAACTATACATCCGATTTGCCTCAAATCTTAACACTAGAAAAGGTGTGATAATAAACTGGAGTACTACATCTTTGGGTGTGATTTGAAAAATCTGAAAAAATCAAGAAAATCCGAAAACTTTTTACAATGTAACAAAAGCGTGATAGCGAGGGTCAGCAATCTCTAAGTGCTCTTGGATTAATATAAAATAGACATTTACGCTTTAAAATAATTCTTATTAATTTTATCAATAATTAATTCCCACACTTATAGTTCATCTCAGGAGAGCAGTAAACATGTTATTCTCATATATTGTTTCATAATGGAGGCACTTGTGTATTCTCATTGCCAACTTATCCATCTTAGCACTTTAACACTCAAGCAAAATTATTCAAGAAAATATTAATTTCCTCAGAGAAAATGTCCATGTGCAGACCAAGAGAAGAGTATTTTTGAAAATTCACAACTGGAATGACTGGCTCGATAACAGAGCCAGTCATTCCAGTGGTAAATTTTCAAAAATAATCTTATCTTGGTCTGCAAATTGACATTTTCGCTCATGAGATTATTATTTTCTTGAAGAATTTTGAGCGTTAAAGGAAAGAAACACCATCTATCTCTGTCTCACCGTGACTACAGCGCTCATCACCACAGCTCATCATCATATGCTGGCAATAATTTGGCAGCGGGGTTTCTTTAGCATAGTTTTTCTCTCATCTGTGACCTGATTCCACAGCACTGGTTCAGTTCCAAGGTTCTGCCAGGCTCATTCATGCCAAAATGTCATACATGCGTGTGTTAGCAACAGCTGTTCATGTCATTACAGCCCAGAAGTAACTGTCAAAATGAATCATTCAGAGGGACACATCAGCACAACCTAGTTTCACATGAAAACTGAGGGAAGGACTTTCTAGTTTATTAATGATGGTTTTAATACATTATTATTGATGTGTGTGGGCTTGGGGTGTGGGTGGGTGGGTGGGTGTGGTAGCAAAGTGAATAACTTAAAATTTGGGATATTGCAATGTGTTTGCTTACTGAAAGTTAAGATTTGATCTAAGTTCACCTCGTCTACCTCATAGTGGTCCATTTTGTTACATGTCACCATTCAACGCCAGGCATGCATGCACGCACATGCAAGCACACATGAGCATTCACATGCATGCACACACATGCTCATGCACACCTCCACACACATCTACATACCTACACATGCACGCACGGACACATGCACGCATGGACATATACATGTAAGCACACACACAGGCACAGATAGTTTCCTCTTCATCTTCAGAGTTATGTAATGCACAAGGTGAATGTAGTTATGGTGCTTAAACATGTACAAGTGGATAGCAATAAACACACTGACAATTACCAGTATTTGTGACCTTTACATGTGGAGACTTTTTATTGGTAATATGTATTGCATAACAACATGAGTGGAAGATAGTAAATATGTCACAGTATGTGCAGGAATGTCTACTGGGTTGCTAATATTTCACAGATATCTGGTCGTTGGGTGGTTGACGTGCATTTCATCCACAGAAATTTGTAAATATGGAGGGGTGGGGTGTTGGGGGAGAAGTTTTGTAGATAGGAGGAAGACTTCAGGAACATCCTAAAACTTTCAATTGTATGTTAAAATTTTACAAGTTAGTTTTTAGTGTGAAGATTAAAATTGTGGCAGAGGTGCTTATAAATCTCATTAAATTAAAAAGCAGATTCAATGGTGGTTATCTGAGCATGACTACGAAGTAAAACAAGTTATTGCGATGCCCTGCACGTCAGGCGGCGGTGGCAGCAGTAGAGGTGGTGGCGCCGGCCAATTTGCGGTTAGCTCAGCTTTTCTGTTTATATCTCAGGTTTGGGTAATCATACTGGACTCAAACTTGGGCACATGCTTCCTTATAATGACATGGCATCTCACAATGACCTTGCAGTCAAAAGGTCAAGGGCACTGTGACCTTGGTAAAAACCTTCCTTTTTTCAACATTAACATTTTCCGTTTAGCTCAACTTTATTGTTTATATTGCAGATTTGATTAATCATACTGGACCCAAAGTTCGGCACATGCTTCAGTATAATAACACAGTATCTCACAATGATGTTGGGGTTGAAAGGTCAAAGTTTAATGTCACTGTGACCTTGGTAAAAACCTTGCTTTTTCAAAATTTTAATTTTCTGTTTAGCTCAACATAGCTCATGGTTAATCATACTGGACCCAAACTTGTACACATGCATCCTTATAAGGACATGGCATCCCACAATGATGTTGAGGTCAAAAGGTTAATGTAACTGTGACCTTGATAAAAACAATAATTTTTTCAACATTAGCATTTTCCGTTTAGCTCAACTTAAAAGTTTACATCTCATCTTTCGTTAATCATACTGGACCCAAACTTGGAATCTGACAAGTAGTTAATGAGGAGATACTTTTCTTTTAACATTCATACTATCCCAAAATGGTTTCTGCAGCAGATTTGGAAAATGTCCATTTGCAGAGCGTGAAAAGACTACTTTTGACAATTTACCAGTTCAAAGTCTGACTTGATAACTGAGCCAGTCATTCCAGTTGTAAAATTTCAACTATAGGCTTCTCTTGGTATGAAAATGGATGTTTCTATCAGAAAATTGAAATTTTCTTGAACAAATTTGAGGGTTAAAGGGCTGAAACAAAAGTTTACAGACAGTGGATGGACATTAGATGATGGACAATAGACGTATGGATGATAAAGTGACATATTCTAAAACGTGAAATGTGGTTGCAATGTAACCATGAAGCTCGACTTTACAATGGTCTATGAAGCTTGACGCCCACCTGAACCATTAGCATAATCCTTCAGAAATTGCATGCAGAATTTTGATTGGTCATTTTTTTCCGGCAGCCATCTTGGATTTTCTGAACATTTTGGGAAATCAGTTAAAAGTCTACTCCTCATTAACCACTTAGTCGATTTCAACCAAACTTAGCTGGAAGAACCCAGGGCCTGTATGGTTCAGAACTTTTATACCAAATCTTGACACCTTGATTTTGATGGTGGCCATCCTACTCCTCATTAATCGCTTGGGAAATTTCAGCCAAATTTGGTTGGAAGAACCCTATTGTCATAACCTCTAGAAACTGTATTCAGAATTTTGATAGATCAATGTTTTGGTAGCAATCTCTGATTTTCTTAAAGTTTTCCGGAACCATTTAAAAATGGTTCTCCTTCAATCAATATCCCGATTTAAACAAAACTTCTATGATGTTAGGCTTCAACATATTAAACGAGAATCTTGATTGGTACATTTTTTGGTGGTCATCTGGGATTTTCCGAAAATCATCCATCATGGTTTTTTATATTATAATGGTTTAAATACCAATGGTCCAGATGAGCGCTACAGGCCCTTGGCACTCTTGTATTATAAATTTACTGGAAATTGTCAAATTGCTTCTTTTCCTTATCATTTTGACAGGTTCCAAACCTAACTGAAAGGATCCTATGGACAATAGGCTCTAGACCTTTGATTCAGAATTTGGATTCGTAAATTTTTGATGTAAAATTTACTGGAAATTGAAAATCGCTCTTTAGCCTTACTATTTTGACCAAATTCAAACAAATTGGGTTGAAAAGATCCTATGGTGATAGGCTCGTGATCTTCCATTCAGAATTTTTATTTGTCAATTTTTGGGAGTGATAATCTTCGATTTTATTAAAAATTTACCAGAGATTGTCAAATTGCTTCTTGTCCTTACCATTTTGACAGATTTCAAACAATTTGGACTGAAAGGATCTTATGATGATAGGCTCGATAACCTGTATTCAGAACTTTGATTTATAAGATTTTATGAAAAAATTATCGGTACTGGAAATTGCCAAATCTTTCTTTTGCTTCGTAAATATTGACCGTTTTGGCTAGAAGGATCATATGGTTGTACGGTCTAGAATTTTCATGCAGATCTTTTATTTATCAATTATTGGGTGAAAATCTTGGATTTTTAGAAAAATTTACTGGAAATTGTTCAAAAAGATTTGGCTGAGATGATCCCATGGTGGTAGTCATCAGAACTTGTATTATATAATTTTGATCGGTCAATTTCTTTGGGCCAAGTGGGCCTATGCGGTGGTGACCACATCCATCATCCACTCAGCCATTGTCTGTCTATGCGTTGTCCATTCGTCAGTCACGGTGCTACCCATAAACAGCTTGGTGGGTCTCAAACAATTTGTTTTGAAGGACGCTGTGGTGGTAGGCTCCAGAACTTCCATTCAGAATTTTGATTGGTAACTTTGTCCAGTGGGCATCTTGGATTTTAAAATTTTCCTGAATTTCTTTCAAACCCTACTCCTTAACATATGGCCTGATTTTAACAACTTTGGGAGATGATCATGCTTGTTCAAAATCTGTTCATATTCACCAGGATTATTTCTCCTAAAAATGATTATTCCGAAGTTTTTAAAACAACTGATTGTTGGATTGGGTTGGCAGTAATCTTGCCTTTTGTGGTATTGTTCCAGCTAAAATTTGTGCTTTTAAACATTAGCGGTTTTTTATTACTGACAAAATTCTTAAGGGCCGTACTTGTAGTCACTGGCATTTCAAGGTGAAGTCCCAATGTTCCCCATGAGCGATATTGGCCCCTTGGGTAAGATCCTGTTCCAGAGGATGCCTTCCGTTTGGCTGTAATTTAGTATTTTTCAAGACCACTACAAAAAAGCCCATTTATTTTCCCATAGACTATCATTATAACGTTTTGCTATCCCCTTTTTAGTATTTTCTATTTCCCTTAATAATTGCAAAATATAGGTCAACCGGCATATTTTCGAGCTATATATGAACAGTGGTGAACATGTACCCTTAATTCCTGCCTCAAAACTGGCCAATCATTGCCATATATGTCACCATAGCCCAAACCCACATGACAGCATAATTCTAGCAATTAACCTTTCCAGTTTTAGCTATGCCCTGCCCATCTCTAGGTAATCTCGACCCACGCTTCGCCCAGGTTGGGATTGATCGATCCTTGAATGCCCTGACTATCAATTTCTGGAAAACTATACAGGTAAGCTGTTGAGTATTTCAAAGCTAATTTGACAGGGTGCTGTTGCTGCTGACCAGACAAATTACTTTCAAAATATTCAACAGAATGTTTATTAAATAGTAAAGACATACTATTTGCACAACAATGCTTAGTCCATCTTCAATTATGCATTCGTGACATACTTATCTACATTATTCATGTGGTCATTGATTATGACATCATCCTACACATCACGTAATTGATTATTATGCCATATGATAAACTGGAAAGGTCCATTTTTGCGATGTTGCTTACTGTTTCCTGATAATGGAAAGATGTCCCTGTTTAAACGTATCAGGATCTATACCTCCTTGGCCATGAATACTTGGAACAGAAAGCTGGGTCAAACAACAATAACCCAGCGTAGACTGCTTGGTACATGTAAATAATCATGCCAATTGGTTCAATGGTGTAGTAATACCTATAGGTTAAGCAACCACCACCCCACCACCCTATCTTGTTTGCTCTCTGATGACAGGTACAATATGAATCAGAAATAATTTTAAATGTTTCCAAGAAAATAAAATGGACTGTTGAATATTTTAGACTTAATTTGCAGTCAAATTAAGTCCAACATATTCAGCAGATCATTTCTTCCATCGTGTTTAAAATTATACTAATTAACATGTTTTTGTTTTTGTATTGAAAACAATTTACATTATTTAGGGGCTGTACTGTAGCTTGTAAAACATATATTATGGTTACCCACAATAGTGGTGTGTTTTCATTGTTGCTTTCAGATCTGGGCCAGGAGAGTCTATGTGAGGAAAGCCACTCCGCACCCACCTCTCGAACTGACCAGGATAGCAACCATTCACGAGATACAGATAAAACAAGGACAAGCAACAGAAAAAACAGGTTTGGTTTATAATTGTATGATTTGTTAGCATGAAATGTGTTAAATACTTAGTCTTCAATCAAAGCTAAAAGAATCATGAGTATGTTATAGGTGCGACGTAAGCATCATTGCCAAAAGTGTAAAAGGTTTGATAGACACTTACGCTAATCACGAGTTGCAACTAAGCATATTAAAACCCTTTATTCATCAAATTTATTCAAGAAAATTTCAATGTTCTCATAGAAAGTGTCCATTTGCAAACCAAGAGAAGATTAGTTTTGAAAATTTACCATGGGAATGACTGGCTCGGTTATCGAGCCAGTCAATCCAGTGATAAATTTTCAAAATAGTATTCTCTTGGTCTGCAAACGGACATTTCTCAATACCATAAGCTATTTTTGCCTGATTAGAGTGTTAAAGCCTCTAATAATAGTTATTATTATATCACCACTTTAGCCAGAGGATTAATAGAGAATCTGGAACGAGGTCACTTTTCATATCACTATTATGGACCGAGTTGAAAATTATCAATTTGATCGAGCTTTAGCGATTGCAAAATTGATAATTTTCAACGAGGTTCATAATAGTGATATGAAAAGTGACCGAGTTTGAGATTTTATCATATAAACTGTAATTTTGTTAATTTTCGTGAAATCGATACCGCCGCTGTGACGCACCACAACTTGATAACAGATACTGAATGAGCAGCGAAATATAGTGACAAACAAAATCTGGCGATGTCAGCCGTAAACTACGCTTTTCTTCCAAGACTATCGCAGAGCCACGGCCATCAATCGTTACTTCGCTGCCAACTGATAAACTGTCAAACGATGACATTTTGCGATGACGTTTCATGAATGACAAATCGTAGTAAACAAATCGTAGTAAAACAGTACCGCGTAGTAATCCCGACACGTCACGCTCACATCAATCAATGTTTTAATTGGTCCATTTAAATGGGTTGCGCACCCAACAGCCAATGAAAATACTCCGTTGAATATGGCACGTGTGCTCATATCGAAAAAATATGGAACAGGCTAGAAGGCTTGTTTATATGATAAATCGTATTATTTTTGGTGTCAAAATGGTCAAAAGTTATATACCATTACTAAAATAGGTTTTGACTGGTCATGAAATCTTCTTAAGAATTTCTTATGCTTGATTAGTTGGATCGAAATCTGAATGTCAGTGCAGTGCTTTGCACCTGCTTTTATACTTTCGAGCCGGTTACAGTTGCTGCTTGATGTAACCAAGATGAGTAAAAATCCGGTTACGTGTAACCGGAAATTCATGATTATAGCCAGAAATGTTGATTTTGTAACCAGATTTAACATCTTGTAACTGGAAATTACCAATTGTCAGTTTGTTGGTAACCAGAATTTTGTTGACTTCAGGGATTGTGTAACCGGTAGAGGCATTAGTAGTGTAATCAGAAAAATTTGATTGTTGTTTTCTAGGTTAAGTGTAACCGTAAAAACTTGTGATGTAACCGGAAAAAATAATAAAATTGATAAATGCATTGTACCCAGTGTCCAAGAATTTTTTTTTGGCTGAGTTCACATTTTAGTGGTTCTGTAATATCCCAGTGTGGCGGGAACTTATAGTGTATAATTAGTATTTGGTGGACATAGGTTTCCATTTTGTTGGATAACCTTAAGTGGAATGATTCGAATTTATGGCATTTCATACTTTGTGTAGTTATACTCATCAGAGAAATAGAAATCGGATTAGTTTATCCTGTATGAAGAGTCAAGAGTAAATGTTGGGTGTATTTTGTCTTGCCTCTCTACGGGTCAGTGCCCCAGTCTGTGACTATGCGTGGGTCAAGTCCTGGTGTCAGGTAAGTGACAGTTTCTGTCAAACCGGTTTCGACGTACAGAAACGAATACAGTTCGTCATCTGTTGTGTCACTGGTGCAAGATATGCTTCCCTCGGGTATATGGATGACAAACTGTGTGTGAATTGTGTCAGCCTCTTCCACAGAGATTTGTGGAAGTGGTCCACAGTCTGCCGTCTGTGTGGGTCACAAACAGTATGTGTGGGAAACAAAACCTGAGTTCCACATACGAGTGAAAGGACATCTAAGGGATATTAAAAAACACAAAAATACCCCGTTGCAAAACATTTTAATTTACCCAACCACACTGGACAAAATGTGTCCTACAAAATTACACAAGTTCTCCCTCACGACCCTGAGGATATTGATTAAACTCATATCAGGATAGAACAGGAGTTACTGGATACACCAACTACACACGTTGGACCCTATAGAGATTAATCATGCAGATTGGTGATTCAAAAAATCTGAGTTGTTCTTTAAACCATTACTAAAATAGTCTCTTATTTCTACACAATTATAAACAAGGTGTAATCAGCAGATTTCAATAATAATTTGTCACTTCCCCAGCTAGTTTGTAAAGTAGAATTTTGTTTTTGTGAGATAATTTGAGTTGTGTTACTCTGTACAGTGATTTAGATAATATTTGCTATATCCTTCTTAACCTAACGGGTGAGCACTCATTTATGACATCAAACTAGTACCACTGTCGCTAAAATATAATTGTTATTTGCACACAATAACTAACAACATACTAAAGGTGTGTGCATGCGTCCGTGTGTGCATGCATGAATGTGTGCACGGTTTGTCCATCTGTCTACTTGTCTGACCCAATTGGTTTTCCAGACTTTCTATACTCTTCAGGTGTTATACAATGATAATATCACCTAGTTAAGACAGCAAATTGTGTTTGTCATATCTCCTTTGTAGCTTGAAAGAGTTATTTATTTCTAGAATATTTACTTAATGAAAGGACATGCTCTCGCTCAAGTATCTGCCGTCTTAATCAATGAATGAATGTGTTGTCAAATATCTGACATCATAATCAATGACGTCACATGTAGGCTGCCAG
The DNA here is from genome assembly GCA_034401795.1 of Chaetoderma sp. LZ-2023a. NCBI lineage: Eukaryota > Metazoa > Mollusca > Caudofoveata > Chaetodermatida > Chaetodermatidae > Chaetoderma > Chaetoderma sp. LZ-2023a. The sequence continues at coordinate 164,394,044 of CM067369.1, read as the reverse complement.
TCAAATTAAGCTTCAAAATATTCAACAGGTTAGTTGTATAGCTACCATGAAATTGGGATATTGGGAATTCAGGATTCAAATTTTATAAATCGATCCCAACATGCGCAATGTATGGGCAGAGCTTATCTAGAGATGGGCAGGGGCATACGTTAAAGAGGATTCGTCCATTATGTCACATGTTAGTGACGTACATCGCCAAAATCTTAATCACCTAGCTCTAGCACAAAAATCAAAGACTCTGTCAAATAATGTACGAATTGTATGCTTTTGATGAATTAATAAACATTGTTTTGAAAACTTTTAACAGCGCCCAGTTACATTATTTTGAAAATATTCATCACCTTATGTATATATATATATATATATATATATATATATATATATAAGTTACCTTGAAGTTTAGATTTTGGGAATTCGGGTTTGAAAGTTTCAAATCAGTTCCAACACACATAAAAAGTGGGCGGACCATAGCTAGAAATGGGTGGGGCTTAGCTAGAAATGGGTGGGGCTTAGCTAGAAATGGGTGGGGCATAGCTAGAAAATGATATCGCTTAGTTCTTAGAGCAAATGGACCTTTCCAGTTTTAGCTATGCCATGCCCATCTCTAGCTAAGATCCACCCACACCTCATTCGTGTTGGGATTGATCGATCCCTGAACTTCTTGACTCAATTTCCCAAAAACTATACAGAGATGCTGTTGAATGTTTTTAAACTAATTTGACTGGGTGCTGTTGGAAGCAACAGTGCCCAGTCAGATTAGTTTTCAAAATATTCAACAGCATGTTTATTAAATAGTAAAGACATACAATTCGTACAACAACTGTTAGTTCTTCTTCAATTATACGTTCGTGACGAAGTTATCTATGTCATTCATGACATTATTGATTATGACATCATCCTACACATCACACAGTTGATTATGACATCATATGATGGATGGATAAACTGGAAAGGTCCATTGAGCTTGCGTACGTTATGTGTAGATTGAAAAAACTAATTATTTGCATAATATTTTCAGAATTATTATTATTATTATTATTATTATTATTATTTCCTTTCTTTAGATTAAGTTCTCGGAGTGATAAACTGGAAAAAATTGAAGAGGAGCAAAATGGGGAGCGTAAGTTTTAACCATTGACAACACAAAGAATTATGACGATTTTAGTTTACAAATTTCATGGTGACCTAATTATATGAATTCTGTGTTTCTGGATGATCTTCACCGATCTTGGGGGTAATATTTGCCCACTTGGACCTGTAGAGCCCTAGTGATTTTGAGTCAGAAGATCAGTGCCGTGGTGACTCACTGACAGATTTTTCAGAGTTTCCGGGTGATAAATGAAGTTCTAATGAAAATATTTCAGACAACCTGGATTGGTAAAGAAAATCTAAATTCTTGCGTAGTGAATGTCCATTTGCAAGCCAAGAGATTATTTTTGAAAATTTACCGTTGAAATGACTAGCTCTTTTATTGAGCCAGTCGATCCAGTGGTACATTTTCAAAAATATAGTCTTGCTCTGCAAATGGCCAGTACTCAAGACCGGCCAAAAAACGATTCTGCATTTGTATTTAGAAATGTCCATTTCTAGTCCAAGAGAATATTTATTTGTTTTGCAATTTGCTACTGGAATGACTATAACTGAGCCAGTCATTCCAGTGGTACATTTTCAAAAATAATCTTTTGGTCTGCAAATCAACATTTTCCATAAGAAAATCTCACGAAAATTTTAATTTTCTTAAACAAATTTGCTGATTAAAGAGTTAAGTGGTATTTCAGGAAAGTATCTTTATATCTAGCATATAGGATTAACTGTCTCGGTGCTGGAACCCATCAGATAATAATTTTAATGAGCGAAAACTCTTAACTTACTGAATATTTTGAAAACAATTTGACTGAAAGTTGTTGGCTTAACCACCAATGGCTTTCAGTCAAATTGTTTTCAAAATAATCAGCCGCTCAAGAGATATAACCATTGGAATATGTCGTCTGCAAAAACTCAGCAGTCAGACAGTGCCATTAAGGCTAGATTGTAATCATCTATTTCGTTCCCTCTAGCCAAATTATCTCTGCTCATTGGGAAATGAAGTTGCTATCGCCTGTCACTATATAAAGCTCGGCATTGATCAGAAATAACTGACAGCAACACTATTTTTTAAATAACTATTATGCCAGATTTTGTGCAGAATCTCGTTATTTTATTGACTGACAATATAAAAGGGTTTTCAATGCTCTTCTGGTGTTTATCATGAATATTACATCATCTTTAAGGGACCGTGGCTTCATAAAATCGTAAAATGTAAGAAATTCACTGATTATTATCTTGTAAGATGTTAACTTGCAAAAATTTTAGTCACATAAATTCTAGCTAAAGTTATAATATATGGCTTGCATAACAATTTCATGTTTCCCCCATAAATGTCAGAAAATAATAATAAGTAATAAATTAAAGCTTCATTCAGGCTTTTTGAGAAAAAACCCATTCCGCCTGATTGCCTTCAATGCGGCCATTGTAAAAACAGATCTTTATTCCTACTGGTTGATAGTTAAGTTAATTCCTAGGATTTAGGTTAGATCACTAATGATAAAGTCGGGCAAAACAGCCTCCCACAATAGTTTTGAGGCATGTATGTACATTTGGGAATTTTTTTTAATTTACAACTAGAATGACTGGCTTGATAAATAGTCCAGTCATTTCAGGTATAAATTTTCAAAAATACCCATCTCTTAGCCTGCCTTAAGAAATCTTGACCAGTAAAGAAGTATTTGTTTATTTTAACTCATTTGTTTCCAGATTCTAATCTGAATATTTAAGAGATAACTTTTTACAATGCTGTTTCTACTTATAGAACAACAATTTTCAGTCAAATTTATTCAAACTAATTGTAAGCATGTAAGATATAGCTTGTATTTACCCTCTCTCTCTCTCTCTCTCTCTCTCTCTCTCTCTCTCTCTCTCTCTCTTTCTCTCTCTCTCTCTCTCTCTCTCTGGACGGTTTTACCGTAACTGTGGGGACATCACTTTTTTCTCTCATTTTTTTATTTTCATTTCCTTCGTGTTTCTGTGTGCGTTGGCAAAATAAAAAATACTTCTAAGATGGATAGCGATTATTACCATTAACTAAAAAAAGTGAGAGAACACTGTGGGGACGGTCCCCACACAGAGCGGGGACCTAGTGAGAGAGTCCCCACAAATGTGAGAAACAGTGTGGGGACATACTCTTTGGTTGACAGCTCATGCATTAGCAGCAGTATGTGGATGGGAGATTACACCGCCGCCTAGTCTGTGCACGTGAGTGTTTATCACATCACGTGTTCGTATGCCTCGCGCAATATATTTTTTACATGAGAGTGTGAGATAATTTTGTGGGGACATTTCAATGTGAGAGAAGGTGAGAGAAATGAAAAAACGTAAAAAAATTGAAAAACATGAATCGTGGGGACACAAATTCTAAATATATTTTTTGGACGTTTCACGCTTTTGCCGATCGTTTGAGCGACCGTAATTGTGGGGACAGGGCATTGTCCCCACAACCCGAGCATGTCCCCAGAGTGTAGGGTCTAGATGTGAAAATGTCCCCGGAATTACGGTAAAACAAGTTCTCTCTCTCTCTCTCTCTCTCTCTCTCTCTCTCTCTCTCTCTCTCTCTCTCTCTCTCCTATACAGTGCAATACAATGTTGTCCAATTTTATTTTATGACAGCATAAACCTAGAAATGAGAGAATGGTGTAGCTTAATAATCACCTAGATCTATAAGCCTAGGTGAACTGTAGGAATGCTTTAATATAGGGCTATAAAATCTTCACTCACTTGTGAAAAGTGAGGGGGGGAGACAACATTGTATTGCACTGTATACGGGGAGGGAGGGAGGGAGAGAGAGAGATCGGGAAAGGGAATGGGGGAATAGGGAGGGAGGGAGAGAGAGAGAGAGCGGTGGAGGGGAGAGAGGAAGATAGGTCGAGAAAGGGATAGGAGATGGGGGAGATGATGAGGGAGAGAGGAGAGCGATCGGGAAGGGGGAGGGAGAGAGAGAGAGAGACCTACATAGGTGTGTATGTAGCAAAGTAGGTAGGTAGGTGAGTGTGGGTGGGGTGTGGCATGTGGGTGGAAGGGACAGGTGAATGGATGGCCCGATAGATAGACAGACAGACAGATGCACAGATTGAAATTGACAACTGAGGAGATGAGATATATGATAGGCAGCTCTTTAATTAGTGCCACATAGTAAATTTCTATGCATAGGTTTACAGCTATAGGTTGAAACTGCTAATGTCACATATATACCGAGTTAAATGCTAATAGCAATTTTGACATTTTTCAGACAAAGTGAATCATCATCGAAAAACTACACCTGAAAAAGTACGCAAAGAGTCGGTGTCCATGAAATCTCTGAGTAATGGATCATTTCCACTGACAAATGGAATACCAGTGCTGGACGTCACGCCTCTGATGCAGCAGAAAGTTCCGCTAAAGCCGCTCTCAAAAGGTGGCGCTGGTAGTGAGGAGCCAAATGGATCAAGTGGCATGAGATTGGCAAGAACAATGCCTCCACTTGTTCAGAAGAAAACATGAAGAGCAATTTCATGTCGGATATAAGCTACCATAAGCTCACTTATATGGATGCACAATTATTCAATATTTTGACATACAGCAATTTGATCAATAATGATGATTTTTAGCTCACCTGCCCAGAATGGCCAAGTGAGCCAGCTTATGCCATGGCGACTGTCTGTCGTCCGTCTGTCTGTCAACTTTTGGATTAAAACACTACTACTCATTAGCCACTTAGCAGATTTCAATGTGGCAGGAAAGACCTTAAGGAGGTAGGCTTCAGAACTTGTATACAGAATTTTGATTGGCCAATTTTTCCGGCGGTCATCTTCGATTTTCAGAAAATGTTGCAAAATATGATAAAAGCCTACTCCTTAACTGCTTTGCCGATTTCAAAGAAAGCTTGAATGGAAGGACCCTAGATGGGTATGCTTCAGAGGTTATATACAGAATTCTGATTGGTCAGTTTTCTCGGCTGCCATCTTCGATTTTCCTAAAAATGGTTGAAAATTGTTTAAAACGCTACTCTTCATTAATTGCTTGGGTTGGGAAATTTTAACCAAATGTGGTGGCAAGAATACTAGGCTAATAGGTTTCCAAACTGATATACAGAAATTTGATTGGTCAATCTTTCTGGTGGCCATGTTGGATTTTATTAAAATTTCTGGAAATCAGTTAAAAGCCTGCTACTCCTTAACCACTTTGCCAATTTCAAGCAAACTCGTTTGCAAGCACCCTAGAGCTATATGCTTCAGCTCATTTATACAGAATTTTAATTGTTTAGTTTGTTTGGTGGCCATCTTGAATTTTGAAAAAAATGGCGGGAAATCATTTAAAATGCTACTCATTAATTGTTTGGCCAATTTCAACCAGATTTGGTAGACTAATAGGATTCTGAACTTGTATACAAAATTTTAATTTGTCAATTTTAGCTAACCTGGGCAGAATTGCCAAGTGAGCTTATGTCATGCTGACCATCCGTCCATCTGTCCATCCTGCATCCTGCAACTTTTGCTTTAAAACGCTACTCCTCATTAACCGCTTGGCGGATTTAAACCTAATTTGGCTAGAAGGATTCTATTGGGGTAGGCTTCAGGACCTGCATACAGAATTTTAATTGCTCTATTTTTTGGTTAAAGATGTTAGATTTTATGAGAAATTTACCGGAAATTGTCAAAGCACTACTGCTCATTAACCGCGGGGCAGATTTAAACCTAATTTGTGTGGAAGGACCCTATGGGGCTAGGCATCAGAATATAGAATAGAATTTTGATTGCTCAATTTTTTGGTTGAAAACTCTAGATTTTATCAGTTTTACCAGAAATTGTCAAAATGCTACTCCTCATTAATCACTGGATGGATTTCAACCCTAGTTGGCTAGCCAGACCCTGTTGGGGTAGGCTCCAGAACCTCTTTACAGACTTGATTTGTTAAATTGGTTGGAAATCTCAGATTTTATGAAAATTTTACTTTAAATTGTCAAAACACTTCACCTTAGATAATTGACAGATTTCAAAATTTGGTTAGAATGACCCTATTGTTGCAGGATCTAGAACCTCTATTCAGAATTTTGTTTGATTCGTTCTTTGCTGGCCATCCTGGATTATGTGAAAATTTGCTGGAACCATTTGAAGCGCTACTCATTTGTTAATGATGGTCCGATTTCAATGAAACTTGGGTGGATTGGATCTTATGGTGGACCATTGGCGGTATACTACATTCAACATATCAAACAAGAGTTTTGATTGGTCAATTTATTTTGTAGCCATCTTGGGTTTTTCAAAAATTTATCATTCATGTCTTTAAATGCAAATGGTTCAAGTTTTAATTTGGTCCAGGTGAGCATGAGATGAAAGAATGCAGGACATATAGTAGACAAGATTGTGTGAATTTGAACCTATATTGTTTGTAATTGTATGTCGCTTCATTAATTTTTATACCCTGCCACAAAATTTGGCGGGGTATTATGTAATGGCGCCGGGCGGGCGGGCAGGCAGACGGCAGAGTGGTTTCTGGATGATAACTCCGTTACCATTTGTCAGATCGCATTAAAACTTCATAGGATGGTTAGGCTAGGTCTGGGGAAGAAACCTATCGAAATTGATAATGATCCGAAATCCAAGATAGCCACCAGCCACCTGTTGCCATCTTGAAGATTGGTTTCCGGATGATAACTCCGTTACCATTTATCGGATCGCTTTGAAACTTCATAGAGTGGTTGGACTAGGTCTGAGGAAGAACTCTGTCGAAATCAACAATGATCTGAAATCCAAGATGGCTACCAGCCACCTGTGGCCATCTTGAAAATTGGTTTCCAGATGATAACTCCGTTGTCATTTATCGGATTGCTATGAAACTTCATAGGGTGGTTCGACTACCTATGGGGAAGAAACCAATCGAGATTGCCAATGATACAAACTCCAAGATGGCCACCAGTGGCCATCTGAAAATTGGTTTCCAGGTGATAACTATGTTACCGTTTAAAGGATCGCTTTGAAACATCATAGGGTGGTTAGACTAGGTGTGGAAAAGAAACCTATCAAAATTAACAATGATCTGAAATTCAAGATGGCAACCAGCTACCATCTTGAAAATTGGTTTCCGGATAATAACTGTGTTCCCATTTGTCATAGGTCTGGAGAAAAACCTATTGAAATTGACGATGATCCAAACTCCAAGATGGCCGCCATCCACGGGCTGCCATTTTGACAGTTGGTTTCTGGATGATATCTCCATTACCATTTATCAGATCACTTCCTAGGGTCATTGGAATATGTCTGGTGGAGAAACTTATTGAAATCTACGATGATCCGAAATCCAATATGGCCGCCAGTCAGCGGCAGCCATCTTGAAAATTGGTGTCTGGACGATACCTCCTTTCATCGTTTAACGAATCGCTTTGACACTTCATAAGGATGGCTAGTCTGATGGGTCTGAGGAAGAAATAAATATTTTCTGATAGCTCTCATTCATTGGTTTGTCATCATGGTGGGGTATTATGCGCTGTTTGCGGCGCTCTTGTTGGCTATTACTATAAGATTTATTTATTTATTTATCTATCTGTACACACTTAGTTATTTAACACTTTGACACTCATGTTGACCAAACCAACTGTGATAAATTGTCATATATTGCAAATGGACATTCCCCAAAACCATTGCAGAGGCTATTTTTAGCTGGCTTGTCTATTAACCCTTTCACAGATGAATTCCCCATATCTCATTTTCAAGACAACCATACAGGAAAACTGTTGAATATTTTGAAATTAATTTGATTAGAAGCCGTTGCTGCTGAACATGTTCCAGTAAAATTAATCTCAAAATATTCAACAGAATAAGTTTTATATCGTAAAAAATTTTCTTTTTCAGGGATTTTTCTGTGAAAGGGTTAAGATTTAAATATAAATGTCATTATATTGTATTATAACTATTTATTCTCTATGTCATCATATTAAAATCGGTGCATATTTCTATTGAGTATATCTGTGATATAATTTTAAGTGGTTATATAATAGGTTGTTTCAAAATAGAACATGGTGGGAGCTGTTGATCCATGATCCGTGGCTACAGGATGGAACTGGGCTGTTAGAACAGAGGCGGCTACAGGAGGCTGACTGTTGTAGACTGTTTTAATCGGTGGGCCAATTTTCTGTGAATTAATGGTCACCGAAATAACGTAGGGCCCACCGCAACCAATGTGGGTGAAACCCGCGGGGTGGGAAGTTTTCAAGCACAAGAACGTGTCCATTATACATATATGATGGACTTACGAACTGTTGAGGTTCAGGGTAATATCACATGTAATGAGAATCGTGATATACATCATGGTGGGCTGTCAGAACAGAGGCGGCTACAGGAGGCCAACTGTTGCAAACTGTTTTAATCGGTGGGAGTCACGGATCGCCTTACAGGAGAGAGGTGGGTTATCAGAATAGAGGCATGATAGTGCTGTAGCAGCTCCTTGTAACTTACCTGACCCAGGTGGGCACATGAACATCTATAATTCCGTATTAGAGAAATGACTTCCTAAGTATATCTTGCAAGATATTTTATGAGACATCTAATGAAACATTTTATGAAACAGCATAGCCACAATATGTCTATCCTCTGGGTTGAAGATATTTTTTCTGCTTTTCAAAAAGCTGAACAATCAGGTCTTCGTATTTAAAAAATTGATTGGGCCCATATTCGAGCTGTGAACATAACGTTAAGTATGCGAGTGTCTTTATCTTGGTAGATGGACATTGTTATCCATTATATTACCGTTTTGAGGGAGAGAGAAGCATGTAGGCCACTTAACAGCATCCCATGGTCGGAATTCCTCTCCTCAACTTCAAGTTCATAAATATCCAACCTTAGAGTATGAAGGGGTTGCTAAGCCTGATGAGAAAACCAGTAATCTATACACATTGTTTAACTTTATAAGCAAAGCTTTCTCTGATGAGGTCCATCGGATGATCCATGAAAAACATATTGGAATCATCAACACATCAATTACAACACCTAACTTGAGAGTAGTCAACATGACTCAGGATAGAATCTTAGATAAAGCATTTGTGAATCGTGGGACATTGCTAGGTAATCATGTGGTCCATGTACATCATAAATTTGATGGTGCTGGAAAGCCTATAGGTAAACATAATGATAAATCCAACAATAATGAGGAGATATCTGTGACTGATGAGAATATACATCTAGTCTGCTCATCCGGGTCGATTGTAGAAGGTTCCGCATTTGTACTTTCAAGTATGGGAATCAATTTACCAATGAAAATTCTGGTAGACATCATTGAATATCCTCCTAAAAGAGAGTACGACATAGCTGACTTTACTAACTCCTCGCTATGGAGGTAACGCCAGCACGCCGGGTTCAACCCAGCCACGGGGAAGATTGTGAGGGTGCGTGACCTCTTCACATGTAAATTTATTTAAAAAATTATTCATTCCAAATGTCCATTTGCAGACCAAGAGAAGACTATTTTTGAAAATTTACCAATGGAATGACTGGCTCTGTTATCCCGGCTGGCCATGGTGGCTCCCACCACATTCTGTTCTGAAACACTCATTTTATACCGACTTAGTTTTTTATGATTTATTATTTTATAAGCCAAGCGCTTACTGTCAGCTATCTAATTTGTTTGTCAAAATATAGGTAGCAAACAAAAAACTATAAAACTCCGGGACCCCCACCTGTTGGGAGAACCCCCACATTATCATCGGCCTCTGGCCGGCCTCTCTCTCCTCTCTTTCTGCAGGGGTTTTTATGTGGGCTTGTGCCATGACCATGCACTGGGTGGGGGGGGGGAGGTTGGGGGGTTCCCTCATTGCTCCTACCTTTTTTCTGTCATTGCACCCCTACACTAGTGCATACCCTTTGAATTTCTTTCGAACTGGGTACCATCTAGCTGAGGTCTTTTGAGAGATTTGAACCATGTTTTTTTTATTAGAATTCAGTGCTGTTATGAACTGAGCCAATGGGGAACTGATAACTAGCTTACAAATAATGATATTTATCTTTTATGAATTGTTGTGCAATAATAGCAAACAGATCAATCGGACTGAACGCACTGATAGCTACATTTTGAAATTATTGACAACAGTTTATAACATGTATATATGTATGTTGGCATTAATGGCAATCTGTAGGTATATATTCCCTCTGCTCTGTGAAACCAGTGTGAATTCGCGAATAATGTATGCAAATCCAAGATAGCTAATGCATTGTTTTGTTTATATGTCGAATTACACTTAAAAAATTTCGGTTCAAATCTCGCTATGTATTATTAGTGAAATATTACTCCCAATCACATAAAAATTACACAGACTGCAGTTCTTACCGAATTAATACTATCGTCATAAAACACCTACAAACGACAATACTGTTACAAAAGATATAGACCTAGCCGATATGTGTAGATTTTTTTTCCTTAGGATATTCATATCATAGACAATGTATAACAGGTTATCAGTGAAATTTTAGTCATTTTTTTATTAATGCATACATAGCTGAGATAGCTAATGCATTGTATTATATGTCGAATTACACTTAAAATCGCTGGGTCAAATCTCGCTATGTATTATTGAGAGTAAGAGTATTGGACAACTTGGTTGATTGATGATGATGATGATATGAGATTGATGATGATAGTCATAATTTTGGATCACAAATACATGCAACGCCTCATGTCTCCATATAAACAAACTCATCAAACAAACACATAGTCAGGCCCAGGGTCACATCGGCATGAGGGGATTACCCACAGGCCCTTCCAGCTGCCTTGGCAATTCTCACTTGGCAGAACGCTAAAGTGCCTACCATCTGCACCTCCGCAGACTCCAGCATGCTCATATGTGACACAGAGAATCTGGTGTTGTAGAGGCAATTGCGGCTGCAGACAACTCTGCCCCCTACCCTTTCTACACCATAGAAGTGGCAGGTAGACTCAATTTCCTCACATGGGTGAAATTGGTCATAGATGTTTTTCTGCACGTGATCACGGCAGGGATTGTACTGGGGCCTCATCTCGGAAGTGGGCCCACTTGGCATCTAATATCATGGCTGTCTTAGTCATTCTGACACCCGCACTCAGTACCATGACAACGAGAACAGATACAAGTAATAGTGGTGCTAGCATGTTGATTCTATATATGGACGGTTAAACCAAACAAGGTGACCCCTCGAGAAATATCTGTGTCAGATCGACCCCTGTACCAGCCTCGATACCAATCTTCATCCCATCAGGGGTGGGTCTTAGTTGCTTCACTTTACCCCCAGCTAGAAGCCGCAGTTCTATCACAATGGGTGTTGTTTGGGGACTTGTGAGCCCAATGTGCTCGGGCAGCTTCACTGAGCCCTTCACCTTTGAGGAGTGTGACACACCCTCTAGCCGCAGGATGCCATCCTCAATATCGATGGCTTCCTCTGGTCCATCAAAGGGCCGATGCAGCAGGAGCTTTCCTCCAGTGACCCCAATCTTATCACCCACTGCAACTAGGCTTGTGCCCTGTCCTATATAGGTCAGGAAAATAAAGATTCCCGGACTATGCCATCCTTCTTCACAACAGTGGAGAGTAGGATGACCACCAGGTCAATAACCACTGGAGGTCTATATAGTGACACCCATGCTCGCCACTTACCACCAGGTCCAGCACGATACCACACCACGTTCTTTTCGAAGACTACCTGCAGCTGTTTCACCAGGGTCAACACCACACCATCATGTGACAAGGGTGGGGCATGCTTCACAGTCGGCTCTAAAACATGAAAGCTGAGATCACCATCCAAATTGTTAACATCCTCAACCTTGTCTGGTGACTGCTCTATCAGGGGGTGGAGGATGAACTTCTTCTTCAGGAAGTTATAGCGGAACACAATTTTGTCCCCATCTCTCTCTCTCAGCCCAGATGGTCCTTCGAGACATCCTTTAGGTCAGTAAGCAGCTCTACACCATCTCCACCGACGGGATAGAGGGAGAACGTCTTGGAGTCTGCTCCATATTGGAGGACGAACGACTTGCCAACACTTTCCTTAACCTTGGCGCATCAACGTCGTACACGTCCACGAGATCAGCTAGACTGTTTGAGTGAGCAAATATGGGCTCCATATATATATATTATATATATATATATATATATATATATATATATATATATATATATATATATATATATATACACCTGTGCAAAAGTTAAGCACCAGCAAAAATAATAGAACGTAGAAACATGATGGTACAACTAGGCTGCCATACTTTTTGTCCCCGCATTAGCTGACATAATTCCAAGTATGAAATGCACATGCATGCATGACTTCACGCCGCTTGATGTCCGTGCGTGGCGGGAAACAGCACACGTGTTCAGTTATGTAAAAGTCCAGTTTGAGGTGTAGAACATTACATACAGATTTAGGCGACAAGATTAGGAATTTTGTGTTCATGACCGTGGTTTATTTGTACAGAGAGAATTAGCTCTTGATTGTGAACCACTATGGCAAGACGAAGGTTAAGTGATTGTGTGAAATGGCAAATCATAGGCATGCATACCACTGGTATGTCATGCAGAGAGATTGGCAGACAGCTGAACATTAACCATACTGTAATCAGTCGTTTGATTGCAAAACATGGGCAAACTAACGAGGTGAAGGACAGGCCTAGATCTGGAAGACCGAAGAAGACTACTGCCCGTGATGATCGAGCCCTAGTACGCCTTGTTAGGAGATCTCCATTCACCAACAGCAGAGTGCTCAGCCAGCAATGGGAAACGCGCAATAGAGTGTCAATGTCTACCGTCAAAAGGAGACTGTATGCTGCTGGCATGAAAGCTAGGAGACCTGTCAGACGTCCTCTCCTCACTGCACACCACAAAGAGGAGCGTCTGAGGTGGTGCAACGAAAGAAGACACTGGAACATGAGGTCCTGGAGACGGGTACACTGGTCCGATGAAAGTCGGTTCCTGCTTCATGCCACAGATGGTCGAACTCGTGTATGGAGGTCCAGACGCACGGCGTACGACCAACGTAACATCATGGAAGAAGTTCCATTTGGTGGAGGTTCCGTTATGATATGGGGGTGCATCTCATTTGATTGTAAGCTGGATCTGTTGACTGTACCTGGAACACTAAATGGACAAAGATATCAAGATTCCATACTGGATAGAGTTGTGGTCCCTCATTTTGTAAATCATGCACCTGGAACGCACCCTATATTCATGGATGACAACGCCCGACCACATCGTGCTAGAGCTGTGCATGAATACCTCCGCCAGAATGCCATCGAAACCCTACCATGGCCAGCAAGGAGCCCTGACATGAACCCTATTGAGCATATCTGGGACATTCTGGGAAACATGGTGAGAAGGAGGGATCCTCCTGTGCAGAACCTACAGGAATTAACAGACGCACTCCATCTTGAATGGCAACGAATACCACAATGGCATATCAGTCGGTTGGTGACCAGCATGAGACGTCGTGTCCAGGCCGTCATCCAGGCACAAGGTGGATATACCCGGTATTAATAATGACAGTCTTAAACTCGTGCACAGATGTTAAACTTCGTTTTCAGACACCATTAATGACAATCTAGCCACGTGTGTCAACTGTAGGGCAATAGTTGTCAGTTGTGTCAACGTAACCATATTCAGGCCTCGTTTTCAAGTTCAAACAAAAACATAGTGTTTCCCCACCATCATAATCAGCATTCCTCTAGTTGCATTATTACCTCTTGCACTAAGATGGATGGGTACATAAATGTTTATGCTATTGCTTTCTTCATAGCACATGAATATACCCTCGCATGTGCGTAAAAATAGGGTGGTGCTTAGCTTTTGCACAGGTGTATATATATATATATATATATATATATATATATATATATATATGGCTTAAACGGAGTGTATAGCCATGCAGATTGTCCGATTGCTACTCCAAAACTGGAAGAATGTCATCAGACCATCTCTAGTTGGTAGACATGGGGTTCTGTATCACATAGAATGGGTTCTCTTCAAGGTAGCTCAGCATTCCAGCATGTTTGTACATGCCGATGTGTTACATCTGGCACCGGGAAGTACCTACCACAGCTCACTGACTGAAGTAGGGTTAGACGTGATAGAATATCTACCAGGAGCCACCAGCAAACTGTGGAAAGCGATCAGCCCCAACATGTTCACCCACGTAAATCACCTGTTTGATAGCTTCACCATTAGTCTATATGCCAGCATGGATGGTCTGTTGGATGCTCAATTAGAGTTTACGCTGCTACTACTTATTGACTTATCCCCATCATGATGATATCATATCAGATCTATCAGGCATTCGCCGAGTTGTGGAAAAAGGAGATAGAGGAGCCACACACCTCCAGGATGGCAGATATAGCGGTACAGAAAATGTGCTGTCGACAAGAAGGCGCCTGACTGCAGCGGGTGAGCTGGTATGAACAGAACGCCAGAGAGGCAAGGAGACGAAGGGACTACAACTGTGTCCAAGAATCGGAGAGCCTCATCTGGTAGGAGGAGGGCATCACAGAGCCAAACTTGTATGATTACTTGGATGGCGAGTGTGATGAGTCTGTAGATGTTTTGCAGTGGGAAGAGAAGAAGGTGCAGAAGTATAAGTCCAAGAAATTCCACCAATGGCGGGTGTACTATCAGAGTGGCAATGTGAAGTTCCAGATGTCACGGCTGTGAAAGCAACTGGCCCCTGACATTATTCTGGATGAGGGGTGTTTGTCTCCACAACAACAAGCTAGTTCGGTTCGCCAGGCTTTCTACGATGAATCCCACAATGACTCGTCAGCAGATCCTACAGCTTACTCACGTTTAAGAACTAGGTATACCATGGCTAAATAGGAGTTGTGAAAGCAGCCTGAACCATATCCCACATTAGCACCTGAGGAGGGTGGTACAGTACATGGCTGGCGACTCCAGCAGATTGACACTATCAGACAGAATCTCGTCCATGAGACAGAAAAGTGCAGCAGAACATGCAGGCGATATAAAACAGCCTACACCAGTCTAGCACGCACAACCACAGCTGTGGGTGTGATTGGACCCAGCGCTTGTGTGGCCACTGTTGGCACCCTCGCTACAGGGGTGAGTACTATCATCGCTATCCCGCTGGGTGATGACCCTTGCCGCTACTATCCTGGCCACTGACTTGGCGGTTGGACAGCGTCAGATCACCGGGAAGCTGGAGAAGCATGCTAAGTATGTAACACTGGCACAGAGCAGCCTGCGAGCTATCGACGAGTCTGTCAGAATTGCTCTCGAGGATGGGCAGGTCAGTGATGAAGAGTACCACCATATACTGAAGCTCCAAACCCTATGTCGCACAGAGAAACCCAGTGTGCCAGCAATACCTCAAGGGCTCTAGCGGGCGGGTGGACATGGAGGAGTTAAAAAACAAGATGCTGCAGTGGGGCCACATCGAAGATCTATACGGTCCCAAATAGTATGCTGCGTCCGCGGCTGGAACAGCGGTTTTAAGATGACTACTATAGATGGCCTTCCTGACGGACCTCACGACAATTAACCAGAGCCAACCGCCCCTCCTGGTTACACTCTGGACCTGCTGCTCAGGAGCTGGACAAGGAGGTCTCCTGGATGGCATGCCGGACCTAATACCTATTTCGATCACAGTCCTGTAGGTGAGGCTTAGAATACACCTTCCGTATCTTCTGCATGTCGTAAGAGGCGACTAAAGGAAGTAAGGGTGAGGTAACCCTGACAGAAACCTCGAGTGCTGAAGACGGAGGTTCCCGGCCGCACAGCGCACTCTAATAAACCATGGATCCACGCACTTAACGCTTATGATCATGTCGATAGTCACTTACAGGACTGGCGGTATGATCAGCGAACGAAAAGAAGAAGACGATCACAGTCGATGGTCTGTCCCACATCAGCTTCTCCATCAATCCACAACCACTGACCAACCTTGCAATCACCATCAAGGATGCGAAGAAAGCTCATACCTGGATGGCAGGCCTGAATTTCTCATTCTGGAACCAACAGTTGAACTTTGCCATGTGGTGTGCCATGGCAGGATGTGGCGTCAGCGCGGGTTTGCTGCACTCCTATTCTGGTACCCCCGAAGGTGTGCTCATTGCAACCTGTCTCAGATTCCATGTGTACTACACAGTGAGATGAATCCTCCATGAGCTGGGTGCAAGCCTGCTTGATATGAATGATTTCAACCCACAGCAAGCGGGAACCGCAAGCTACAGCCTCTCAGCAGCCAGTAGACTCCAGCAAGAGTTTAACACCCACTCAGACTATCGGTTCCATGGTGGAGACAACAGTGGTCTAGGCGTTATGTATGGTGACCCGAGATGAGACTACTCAGGCTTCCCCTATCAAACACCCCAAAAAATTGACCATCGGAAGACAGCGACGTTCTCATACGATCCAGACTCAGAGCCTGGGGCACTGGTGCAGAATATGCATATCACCGGAATCAGGCAGGATCATCCAGAGGCGTGGAAATACTTTGTCACACACACAACCTCATGGCTCACACCAGCAGGGATCGTTCGAATCAACCAGTCCTTAGAAATATTATGTTATTGTCTCCTGACAGCCCAGACCAAGCTGTGTCACTCCATAGATGGGGTGAGTGGAAAAGAGGTCCAGGCCATGTTCAGCAGTCTCGTTGAGGACATGATTATTGTTGCAGATCCCAGTAGCCTCATTGCCAATTTCCAGTAAGCCTTACAGAAGGCCCATCGTAAGCTCGACCTCGCTATATCGCCACACCTACAACTTATTCCGAGCAATATGATCATGAATGTCAAGGATCTGAAGATTAGGGGCTACAATAACATGATAGTCGAGGGGAATTCCCCAGGTGTGCACTTTGGGTTTAACACTGACATCAACTCGGCCATGCATGTCATCCCGACTGTCATTCTGACTGGAACAGCAGGAGTGCTGGATGACAAATGGTGACCCGTGCTGGCACCCACCACCACCCGGCCCAGCAGTGCTAGCAGGATGATAGCCTTACGAGTGGTGTCAGGTCTGGCTATTGCTGTGCTCGTCACCAGTCTTCTCCGTCACTAGTAGATCCTGCTCGTAGAGCATGAGATCATCCTGTGCGGGAGTCATGGCTGAGATTGCCTGAACTAGCTTGGCCTGCCCGACATCCCCCAAACACGCTGTCAGCATACACACCCAAGGGCTATATGGTTTGGTGGTACAGCCCTTTTCCAGCTTGTAGTAGCGCAGAGCCTTATTCAACTCAGTCAAGAGATGCCATGGATGCCTGCAACTGCTGGAACACGTCCAAGAGATACTCCCGATCCTTGTAGAAGCCCTTAGTATGCAGGAGCTGCTCTACTATACTGCCACGCATAATGAGGGATTCAACGAAGCAGATCTGCCACTTACCAAATCCTAGGTAGAGTTTCACAGCTGTCAACTCCTCTGCTACCTCAGCCTTAGAGAGCTGGGTGAGCCTATCTGGTGACTTCTTCTTATAGTCCTTCAGTTCGGTGCCGAAGACGTCATAGTACATAATGCTAGTAGGTCCATGGTTTAAGCCGCTATGTATAGCACAGAACTGTATGGATATTCCTGAGTACCAATCTACTCAGCTAACAGGTGCAGACTGGGTGGATCTGCTTAGCACTCTTGAGGAAGAACATACACGTTTAACTTTGTTGTATGTGCAGCGCTTAAATGATGACATCAATGGTACGGATTGTAAAGCAACTCCCGGAGAGCCAGCCGAGTCTCCAGAAGGTGGAGAAACTGCTCAAAAGCAAGTCCCAGAAGCTACTGACACAGGCTACGCCCCGGGCCATTCATGTTGCCAGTAACGTAGCCATGAATGTAGGCGTGGTGAAGATGACGGGTGGTAATGAGGTTATTCCTGCCACTGGGAATTCCCCAGGTGTGCACTTTGGGTTTAACACTGACATCAACGCTACAGTGACGAGTACGGTTGTCGACCACTGTCTAGGAATGACACATCCATCCCAAAGATCGCCATCAGTGGCGCCTCTTTTGCTGTTGCCACCAAGATCATGGGTGAATGCATCCCTCTAATGGAAGCCGGGGTTGTAGGGCTAGCGACGAGTGCTATGGCCGAGATCATCGTGGCCTATGTCTCACTTTAAGATGATATATATATATATATATATATATATATATATATATATATATATATATATATATATATATATATATATATATATATATATATATATATATATATATATATAATGCAAGCTTGACAGGTCCATGACACAACAGTAGCCTATGAGGCTTGGTGGGCTATGTCAGAGTCGGTAGCACAGTCGACCACACGGACTGAGGATTTCGAATTCCCAGAAATCGTGGTTAGCCCACAAGGCATGCCCCTGTAGGGAGGGCCAGTATCCTGAGCACTGCTACCTCACAGACCTAGAGAGCAAAGAGCTAGGTGATCTGGCTCAGTTGAGCGAGGCACGCCTCGGTTCAGATGAGACTGTTGCCCCCATCTCCTTCCTAGACTTCGATTAGAAGGGAGAACCTCGAGGGATCTGAGGTACCATCCCAGCCAGAGATCTCATCGGAAACACTGACATGGTATGACAATCCGCCCTCAACAAGGCCAATACTATATACAAGGGGATGTGCATCAAAGACAGGGCAGTGATGCGAGGTATGCTCAGAGTCGATGAGGATGGTGCCATCAAGATTATGGCAGAGTCCTAAGCACAGGACCTGGTTAAGGATCTCCATAAACCACAGAGCTCATTCCATCAAGATGGGGAGAATCTCATGGTGGATGGTCAAGCGAATGCAACAGCAAAGCTTCAACTATCCGAGGTAAAGAAGTCGGAATTCTTTAAGATCACATAATACGCATGACTGCTCGAGCTTGCATCATACAGATACTCGAGGTGCTAGACACTGCAGGTACTGACACAGGCCCTCTGCGTTACCTTCTCAGCTGTTGTTGGGATTTCATGCTTGACGCCTCTATCGCATCCTTTATATCCGGCAGCGGTACAACGCTACCCACACAGCAGGCAAAAGAGCTGGACCAGGAAGTACTGCCATTTAATTTCACAGATATAGACGAGGCTACAGCCAAACAGGTGCTCGCCATCCTTCGTGTGAAACATGTCAGTGCCATACAGTAGTAGACCAAACGATGCCGGTCAGGTGGTGCTGATCATTGCCCCATCAGGACATGGGAAAAACATCTTGCTGCAGTCCCTGCTCGCCGAACATCTTCAGTCTCAAGACATCCTCCTGGTGTCTGACTCTGCCACTGAGGTGGTCCACAATAATGATCAGTGGTACAAGCGTCCAATCACCATGACGCATGACCTGCAAGCATTGATGGAGAAGCTGCTCGTGACTTGACTAACTGAACCACTTGTTCTAGTTATCGACGACCCCACGACGGACCAGAAGACAGTCATATACCTCAGCAACATCACCAGACGCATTCGGCACACCAAGATCACTGTCTTCATCCTCTTTCAGAAGTACACCTATGAGATATTGCCAGATATCTGGCACAATGCGAGGCTCCTGTATTTTAGCTCGAAGAGTGGTCGTGCCCTGCTTCAGACAATATACGACAGCCTGACCCTCAAGGAGACCAAGCAAGGTTTCATCGCAGGCATGCAGAAGGGTGCAGATCTATACCACTTCATATTCAGCAATAAGGAGACAGGGGAGCTCTCACACTTCAAGCCCTCACTGGAGAAGGCTCAGAACTTCAGCGACAAGTTGAATTCCACCAGGAATCTCACATGTCAGTCGGGTCGACATGCGCAGCTGTGCTGATGTCAGCCGGGATGTTTTTTCAGGCTTGAGGAACTTCGTCCACGGTCTCCGTTACTTGTGGAACTTTGTCCATGGTTTCCGCTGGTTCATCCATAGACTCCGCTGCCCCAGAGGGTTTGGGTAGGTGTTTCTGAAACTCTATCCACTGAGGATCAGATGCTATGGCTCTATTCCTCTGAAACTTCTCGCAGAAGATCCACTTCGCCATGCCTTCTTAGCATTTGCCTTGAGGCCAGTTTTGATGAGGTAGTCCTGGTAGTTCTTCTCGGGGAATATTCTAAATGCTGCCTCGTCTCTGGCCAGCCACTCGTGCCATCTTTCATTGAAGATGTGCTCAATGGCCTCCTTATGGCCAGCGACCAACCCCTCCTCTCTACCTTCAGTATGGCCGGTGGCCAACCCAGCCCAGCCTCATGGCCCTCAGTCACACGTGTACTGATCTCCTCTCGGAAGTAATCTATGGCCCCAGCCTGTATATCATCCAACATCTGGTGTTCATCATCAGTGTGGATATCGAATACGCTAGCCCACTCCCCTACCGCTAGGAGATCTTTGGGATCAACCCTAGCCTTCTGGAGAGCTAGAATTACAGGGCTCTTAATGGGTGTCCTGGGGAGATCTAATGACCTGGGCACTGTCAAACTTCCAATAGAGCATCCGAGTCAATAATTCCTTCATACTGCAGGCCGTTGTGGTCTCCTGTATGGCAGTCAGTATCTCCGCATCAGACGGATGTGGGACCTTGGCGCGCTCATGGATAATGTTGACGTCACAAAGTAGTCGTCGGACCCTGCCAGTTGGCATGATCTTTGGGAGCATGGTGTGGCCACCAACTGGTTTCTGCCCTCCAAAGATGATCTGCTGGAGAACTACCAAACATCACCATTTAAAACCTGTTTATACAGGCGTTTAAACATGCAGCAGTATGTACAGCATCCAGATGGGGCAGTTGAACTCGTGGCCTTGCACCACACTGATTCTCGGAAGCACTGTCTGACAGTCATTCGACCTAGTATCCATGATACGAACCCTTTATCCACAGCTGGGAAGTTCATCGACTTCACCCTCTCGGGACTGATCCATGAGATTAGGAGCATGACTCAAGTTTACGCTCAAGAGCACAGCGGCGAAGGAGGTAGAGCTCCCGCAGGTGGTGAGCAGGTGGGAGATTATGCAGAGCAACAACACCCTCGACACCACCTATGTGAGTGATGAGTACTGGGTCCTGGCTCCACTGGCTCGTGGACCTTCCTACTACGCGAAGGAGAAAGGGTACTATGCCATCGGATGTAATGAAGGTTTCATAGAATTTGACTTACAACCAGATGTAGAAATACAGGTCGCAGTGCCACTCTTCTCCATCCTCGAGAACACACACATGAACCCGGCCTTGATGCAGGACAAGCTGTTCCTCCGGGTGTACACTGAAAATCTTCCGGATGTAACGATGACCTCTCCACGACTTTATGTGTGGCATGATCAGAATGGCCAGGAACTAAAATGTGTGGGCTCTAGACAACGAATCCTACATGTAGAGCGAGAGCATCAGCATCTAGAGTTGACAATGCAACGAGGTGCCTCGGATTGCAAAGCTGTAGCAGTCTTGGTTCAAAAGGGAGGGCTGGTCCAGGAGGTGGGGGAGCTAGACGACTTCAAACTTGTGGTGGCTGGGACCAACATTCTCTGTGAGGTGGGCAATCTAGCTGATTGCTGTCTCTATCGATAGAAAATGAAGACATGCTTTACTCCGCCTGACCAGTGGCCACGAGGATCTCGAATCAGCGCTCGAAGGTCAGTGCCACCTCGGAGGAAGGGACATCCCACCTAACCATGGCAACAAGCTCAGCTTTCATATTCGTCGGAACCTGCACAGAGAGCGAGGGATCACTCGCCCGGTCGGAGTAACGGTGTTGTACTTTGGATATAGCAAGGTTCACTTCTCGCAAAATGGAGGTATTCAGCTTGTAGCTCCATGAGCCGTGTAGAGCATAACTCCACCAGCTACCACTTCTGCTACAGCAGCCACAGCTCCTACGGCAGCCACTATGGCCTCGGCCGTCTTCTGACCTCCTGATGCCTCATAGTCGAGCGTTGGCTCGGAGAGCTTTACAGCCTTGTAGTACTCATCGAGACTCGTCGTCCCCATGGATGTTCTGGCCGCTTGAGCCTTTTGTTGCTATTGGCATGCCTCCCTTTGGTGAATATGCTCGAATGTCTTGCTGTACTCAAACTTCTCCTTAGACAGCTTCTCCATCGCCTGGTTATGACGTTTTCTCTCTACCTCCGCTGTCTTATGGTCAGCAAAGCTGAGATCCCAGTTCGCCAATGCAAACACGGCTGCATTCAAGATTGCAGCTGCCATGTCTATAGCGCTATATATAGTGAGTTTAAATTCAGCATATAGTCAGCAGGAACTACAAGTGTATCACGGATCGACTGGACAGGTACCGGCCAGCTGAGCTGGGTACGGAACAGCCAATCCGGATTCGCTCCAAGCACACACCCTGGGTAGGATAGTATGTGTATATAAGCCCTATGAGAGAGGTTTTCTTTAAAAATGGCTACGTCCGTTAAACCACGTGGTGCGTCTCGGAATTGGAAGTGAGTGCATGCTTATAGTGTGCCGAGTGGGTACTCGTAAATGACTAACTATATCGTCCTCGTTATTCTTGGTACCGATCAGGACCGGAATGAAACGAGGATTTCAGAACCGTTTAAATCATTAAGATCGGCCTAGAAATGGCTGAATTATCGTCAAAAGTCCTGTTAAATTATTTTCAAAATATTTCTCGACATCGTCATCTCGTGTATGTATAAATAAATAAGGAATGTGTTGTGCACGTGATAGGCACGTCACCACTTCTGGCTGCACGCTGATTAGCTATTGCTCGGCCGCTGATTGGCTGAGGCGCCTGGCTCTGACGTCACGAGTAGTATAAAAGGGGTGAAAATCGAGAATCAGGAGCATCACCGGCATGGAAGCCGGCCCATGCAGGATGACTGGACCATCGGGATAGACGTGTACAACTGCTAACCTGCGGTGATTCCAACATCATTTGGTACCATTCGAATTTCAGCTCATACGCGTTGGTAAGGAGTCCTTGGCTTCCACAGTTTTTGTACCCCCCCGAATGGCCATCCGGGGGTAATAAACTAACTTAAAGTAATAACCTCCCGCATCTGGACCCTTCTAGGGGAGTCTTTCCATCGGAGGGCTGTGCGGGTCCAGATGTAATTCTACGGAATGTAGAGCTGATGGTGATTCTTGGTGGATGACTTGCCGGATCTGCCAACCACGCTGAAAAGTGAACTTCAACTTCGGCACTGCATGTCATGTGTGATTAATTAACTTTTCGACCAGTCTGGGTGAACTTTGCCCAGTGTGCCGCAAGAGCTATGCGATGTACCCCTCACCATGTGCCTGTTATTGTACATGCATAATAATATATTAGCCCTCTCTGTTTGTGGGCAACTTCAAACTTTCATACTACCATCGCCAGACGGAAAGCTTTACAACTACTGTTTAAATTATGTAGCAGCTAAGAGACTATCTAATGGACATCGCCTGAACTGTTCCGTTACCTGTCCTGAGAATGTGCCATATCCGACCTGCCTGTAGAAGTCAGCTTGCGGAGACCTGTCTGCGGATACCCGCCTGCGGATGTCTTCCTGCGGAAATCTTTCCCGCCTCAGAGATCGTGCCATCTCGCGCTACTTATATGTTAGTGCCTCAATTTCAGTAACTTGTGAATGTGTTCCGTACTGATGACCAATAGGTATTCAAGTAGCTATACTATTGGACAATTGATTATTATTTCCGTATAATGGTACTGATGACTAATAGGTTCCCTACCAGCCTTATGACCGCATCTTTATAATTTCTGTTACTGTGAATATTATCCTTGTTTACTGTGGGTGCTCTCAACTAGCCGCACTGTAGGGTCCAATGACCTGTGATACTTTATAATCATCGTATTCCTTAGATTGTGTATTGGTTAGTTGTGTATATGGCAAGTAGCCATCTAGTTAATATGCTTTGTTTATTTATAAAAATTCTAGACCGCAGTACGCTAGAAAATATTATACAGCAACATATATATCCACATCACGATTCCCGCCAGCATCAATTTTACACAGGTCGCTGATCATGCTCTAAATGTTTGAGCCTGACATGTTACTGACTAAACCTAGCTATTCAGCTCGATAGTATAGGTTTAAAGTGGTTACGGACAATTTCTCCATTAGAGGCGCATAGTGTACGCTTCTTTTCCAGTTGTTGTGGTAATGTAGCCCCATCCACCGGCAAGGTTGTGTAAAATTGGCCAGTTACCTATACGGCCTCATATATTTATTGAGGGATTGTCTCTTTCCACGATCCACCAGCCTTATGGCTTATTAATTGTCTGGATTCCCAATTGACATGTTGACCAGATCCGACCCTGGGAAACTATCGGAGGTTTCCGAGCAATGATAGTTAAAGTGCCGATTTACATACATCCCCGCCCCCCCCCCCCCCTGTCTTAGGATACTTATTAGCTAGCCCCACCACCCACCCCACCACCCACCCCACCGCCGCCAAAGTAGGAAGCACTGCGAAATAATAATAATATTAATCCATATGTTGTAATACCGGCCTGCAGTGCATCTCTGGGCATCATGGAAAATAACCATAACAGGTCAAATGTTAGCTCTGTAGCATGCAGTGATGGATGAGATGTGGATCTCCATCCAACTCGTTGTAGTGTCTGGGTGAGGTCTTAGAGCCCATCACGCCCTCACAGGAAGGACACTAGCTGTGGATATCCATCTCTCCACACACCCCCACACCCATAATGACATGTCAGTATTTAAATTTGCTTATGTGAACTGTGAAACTTATCTTGTGATGTTATATGTGGTTGCTTAGCTGGGTCACCGGATCGTTATTTGATTTGGGAGCTTTGTTTCGTAACATGTACGCATGCTATCCTTGGAGGTAGATATTGTGGGGGGTGGGGGGGGCAACCTAAGGGAAGCCGGGCATCTGCGCCCAATGGATAAATGTGTCTAAAGTTACGTAGTAAGCCCTGCCACTTGCTGCCAAAGCTTGTTTTCGTTACTAACAACCAATTGATAGGTTAGGATGTAGCAGAAGGCCTGCATAAATAAAGCGGCAACTACCAATGCAGTAACTTTTAAACTACATAAGACGGTGACCTGGGAATTCTTCGGAAATCGTTCGGCCCGTCTTCACGTAAACCAGTGTGCATCACATTAATTACGGCTTCACTATGATTTTCAGCACTTAGCATTTTCTGTTGAACAAAAGAGTGGCCCTTTTTGCCAGCTCTTTTCCTCTGCTTCAGCGTTGAAGGCATTTTCCTGTGATGGAGGCCTGTGCGAGGCATTTACCTCTCGCAACAACAATGTTTTCTTTGTGTGTGTTAGGGGTATACTAGTTTATATTAAACTATCTAGTAACGTCGTTGCGGAATTCTCTCTTGCGGGGATACCTCTGTGGATTCAAGGATCTGTGTGGTACCTCCGACGAAGCCACATGGAAAGAACACCGGATGGCTCTATGTTGTGTATTACTGCCAAGTGCATAGAACTGTTTGTATAGTATTACTAAATTTATAACTGTTTAATTAACACCTTATCCATTGCTCTAAATTAGAATGAACAGACATACGGGTGACACAAGTAGTTGGGACAACACCGTGTGGTTTAATCTCGGTGGCAATGGTTGCATGGCCCCACTGGAACATCAGTGTTCCACCGGCTCTAGAGGCTGGTCTCTGTACCTTCCGGAGAGATGCGATACGGGATCCATAACCCAAGATCCGCAGCTAACCAGCCCTCCCGCACATCGTGCACTTGCGGTGCAATGGAACGGAATGTCATGGCGGACCAGCGCGTACCCTGTGAGCTACACAAGCAATGTATGAACCGGAAGTTTTTGAGGATCCAGTTGAGGACTACAATGAGGACTATGATGAAGACGAGGACAATGATGAGGATGCCTATGATGAGGATGCCTATGATGGTGATGATGTAGAGCCAGAATCCCGCCGACTAATCCACCGAGCCAAGGGAATTTATTGTACCTATGTGAAGGGCTCTCTTGGCCCACTAGCGGCAGTTGGGGCTCTGATTGCTCTGTTCACGGCGAAGGCTGGTGAGACGGTCTACAAAGCCAATAATGCTCTCCATGGAGTTGAGAAGATCTCTGAGGCTATTCCAGCCACCGCCTCGGGGTAGGCACATTCTTTGGCGTTGCCGGTCCATGGCTCCCGTATGTTGCAATAGCACTCCCAGTCATCTGGGCTGCCAAACATTTATGACGTGCTATATAATATTATATATATATATATATGCTTCTCTGTATGACCTGGTCAAGTCCCTTAACTGGCAAGTCTTTGTCGATAAGCTACCCTTCAGTAACGGCGCTAGCACTGCAGATATTAGACAGAGTTCATCAGGCTGATGTGCTGTTCCTTCAACATGACGAGTCTGTTCCAGAAGAACATGCAAGACCTACAAGTACGCCCTCGCCATCGTCGATGTTGCCAGTAGATACAAGGCAGTGTCTCTCACGGATAGGCCCACGGGCCAGGCGACTGCCGGTTTCCAGAATATCAATGAGGACCCGCAAAATCCCCTCCAGTGGCCAGAGTTGCTGCAAGTTGATGAGGGTAAGGAGTTTAGAGGTGAAACTGCGGCTCTTATGCAGAAACATGGTGTGGCAATTAGGCAAGGCGAGCTGGGGCATCACCATGCCCAGGCTATCATTGAGCAGTGGAACCGGACACTGGCAGAGAGGCTGTTCCCGCATCAGTATGTTCAGGAGATGGCTGTCGTCGTCCCGACTGGTGGTGATTCCAGGGTATGGGTGAGATGGTTCCCCATTGTGGTGGAGCCATCCAATGCTGAAGTTACTAGGCTGATAGGACAGAAGCCAGTCAAGGCCATTCAACGATTCTCTATGGCCCAACAGTCGGAATGACTATGCTCTGTTCAACAGTTGGAATAACTGTGCTCTGAGGACAGGCTTCCGTCCAATTCCCTGGTTCGGTATTTGTATGGGCCTGGCGAGTTGGAGGGTGTACGTAGGCGGGCGACTGACCCCAACTGGTCAATAGATGTATACAAGATGACAGGTATGTGGATACGTTTGGACAGCCTACACTGTACTACCTGGCACACCAGCACGGAGTGCGGAGCAGTCATAGGCGGTCGTTTGTGCGAGAGGAGCTCCAGCTTATCTCGACAGACACACAGCTGCCTCCACTGGGAGTGCTTACGTCGAGTAATCATCCTCCACTGGCTGTTGGTTGATGTCACATGGTGCTCATACATTACCCAGCAGCTCTTCAACATTCCATTGGAGTTGTGGGATGCGTGGCATCCATGTGACCATAAGCCAGGGTGTGAATACCATCGGGAGTGATCCATAGCTTTGTGTCTGAGGGGCTGAGGCTTGTCTTGTTTTGGTAGACCCCATAGAGGTGGTGACCCTCACTTTGCAGCATGTTCATACCATGGTTGAAGATTCCTTGTACTGCTCATGGCGAATCTGTCTAATCACAGGCCTGCGCACACCCTTTGCCTTCTTGATTTCCTGCTCATCCGACCACTTGATGGAGCATGTCTTCGGGCGCAGGCCAACAAACTCCTGGATTGGCACGCCGGCACACTCATCCTTCATCTTGCCCAGGCCCTTCTTGTAGGCAGTACTGTGCAGCGTGTGTGTTACTGGGTAGTTGCTTGTGTCATAGAAGTCGCTCCTCGCAGCCATATCAACATAGACATCCTCAGTCTGGATCTCCAACAGGGAGCTGTCAGTGTCTGTGTACAGGCGCTCACAGTTGACACCATATAGTTGCTTCAGCTCGTTGTAGTAGAAGCCATACATCTGGTGCTTTGTGAGATCCAGGATGGACATTCCCACATAGACAGGGCGGTTCAGCAGCAGGCTCATCTTGTACACGTGGAGAGCAGCTTGATCATCATCGAACACCTTCACCCGGGAGAAGTTAGGCTTGGCTATTAGGCGGCGCAGCTTGTCCTCCTCGGATGACTGCACTAGCTTGACATCCACTTGCTTGCACAAGTTCTCCATAGTCTTACCGAAGACAGCGTTATTCGTCAGCTTGTAGAGATCCTTCTCAAAGTCACTGTTGGCCTTCTTACGGAGCTCTGTGTTTAATCTTATATATGGCTCCATCCACGGCGACTGATTGAAGCATAGAACCCTGTGCACCTTCTTCAACCTCATACCCAGGCTGAGGTAGAGCGTTAGGTTGTGGTAGTGTAGGACATAGCACTCTTTGTCTCTCAGGTTAGGCACCCGTTTTTCTGCTGTTGTCTCTGCTATCGACTCGCCCAGTGCACACTGATACGCTGAGAGCCACTTTCCCTTCACCTTCATCTGTTCAGGCGCCAGTGGGTAGGCATTGTTCATGTCATGCAGCTCTTGTGGGTACTCAAGGTCAACCTCTAGGATGTAGCCCTTTTCATCATCATCGGGATATTGTGTAAGTAATCTTTATGGCTAGCAATGAGACATCAATATCCTGTTCTGTAGGATTGACCCACTCAAACACCCCCCCCCCCCCCCCAGTCTGTAGGTGTTGGCTCATTGCTCAGCCATAGAGATTCTTAGCATTTAGATACATGATATGGTCGGATGTTGTGGATTATAGCCAGCTACGCCGCAGGCCAATGGGTTGTTTGCCTTAGCATAGTGTTTGCGGACCATTGATACACCACCCCTGAGTCCTTTCTCTATGAAGAGATGCTTGTCGTAGTCAGTGAGGAGCTCCAGCTCCACACCTGTCTTCCTTAGAAGTGCATCCCAGCTCAACTCCGGGCTCGTGTAATAGTGTGCTGGGTCCAGATGATACTGTTGGAGGCATGTATTGTGGAAGTTCTCAAAGACATCTGCAAGGAGCAGAGTGTCAGACCGCAGATAGAGGTCATGATAGTCTCCCATGGTCTTGCAGCCAAACTGGGCCCAGACAGCATGTGCGTGGTTGTAGTCGCTGCCAGATAGTCGCTCGCCCGAGAGTTTACTGTAGAAAGCAGCTTGAGGTGGGAGAGAGGTCTCATTGAAATGGTACCACCCATGCATGTACTCATAGGGTTATACACCTTTGTGGAGCAGGAGCTCATGCTTGGCAGTACTAGGTTCATACTGTTTTGTAAGTGGGAACGTTGTGGAACTAGCTACTAGCTTGTCAAGTAATGCTGAGTGGAACTGGGCCGAGTCGATGAACCGCAGCCAACGGAGGCTAAAGGAGATGTACTTCTCCATATTGTTGGGGATGCAGTTGATCTGTCTCTCTGTTTGGGAGATGACATGCATGGTGAGGTGGGTATCATACCCACGCAGGTTGTGAAACCCGACTGGGATGGTGGTGGCTTGTCGTCCTGACGAGTTGAGGCGCAGCTTTAGATTACACACATTGTGTGCTGCTCTCCAGTCGAGACCAGTGATGTGTCAGTGATCTCTGACACTATCTATGACTCCGTCACAAGTTAATGGTATGTCGCACACATGGCAACTGACTGTGGTTTTATAAGCTCGCCAGTCCTCTTTAGTCATCTCCATCGGCTTAGGGTGGGCGAGCACGGTCGTTATCTTCTCCTCTTCCCATGCCAATCGATCCAGGAAGTGCTTAGCTGCATCTTCTCCTCGATACAGCACTGATGGTTCACTGACACCATCACAGCGGACCACAATGTATGAGAACCCACAAATCTCACGGTGTTGCGTTTTCTGTGTGCTGCTCTGTGCCGGATTCGCCTCTGACCCCTCAACCTTGGTTGTTAGGGCTTCAAAGTCGGCATAGATGATGAATGGCACCTTGAATTGTTTGTGGTAGTTGGTAAACTGTAGCATGTTCCTGTCCTCTGTAGGCACTCTTATACGCATTGGTCTGTCACTGATACTACAGCACTCTGGTTTATGCTTGATGAGAAGGTCTTCGCGAGAATAGCAATGTAGGCAACGTTCACAAAAGTGTTTACATTCGCTATGCCGACTGGTCACGGAGCAGATGATTCAGGTCCTTAATCCAGGTATAGTGTTGCTTGCCACCCTTCTCAATAAGCAGCAGATTTTTCCTCGGAATGTCTGGGCCAGCCTCACTCAGCTGCAGTGGGTAGACACCCTTGTCATTCCCGAATACATTAATAGCCATGCCATTCTGCCGCTCAACATGCTTAAGCTGGTGGCGAGGGTTTGGATAGTATACATCGCTGAAGTCAATGGTGTCCCAGTGCCCTAAATACTTCGATGTCCGCTGGGGATTACTGTCTGCAGGATAAGCAGCAGTCAAGAGAGACCGGCGAAGACAGTGGTCATCATTGTTCTGGACATTAACCACGGCACGTTTTCGCGTAATCGAAGCAGAGAGTTTAATGTAGGACCCACCACGTAGTGGTTGATATCTGACGATGTTGAGGTACAATGCATCAATCTGGTCAATTGCCCAGCCAGCTTCTCGGGAGTGGTTGGTAGCTTCCTGCATGGTGTTGGGGTTGGCTTCTCGGGAGTGGTTGGCAGCTTCCTGCGTTGTGTTGGGGTTGGCTTCTCGGGAGTGGTTGGCAGCTCCTACGTGGTGTTGGGGTTGGCTTCTCGGAAGTGGGTGGCAGCTTCCTGCATGGGGCTGGGGTTGGCTTCTTGGAATTGTGAGGCAGCTTCCTGCGCGGGGCTGGGGTTGGCTTCTCGGGAGTGTTTGGCAGCTTCCTGCGTGGTGTTGGGGTTGGCTTCTCGGAAGTAGGTGGCAGCTTCCTGCGTGGTGTTGGGTTTGGCTTCTCGGGAGTGGTTGCCAACTTCCTGTGTGGTGTTGGGGTTTGCTTCTCCGAAGTGGGTGGCAGCTTCCTGCGTGGAGCTGGGTTGGCTTCTCAGGAAGGAGAGCTGCCAGGGTCTCGACATAAGTGGTATGGCTAATAAGCCCCTGCTGCAACAATCTCGCCAAATTTTGAAGTACTTCATCAATGTCCATAGCAGATATTTACCTATACATTTGCGTTTCTCTAATATGGGGATTTTGATGGTCTGAACAATGGATGAGGGCCCACTGGGGGGGGGGGGGGGTTGGGGTGGGCCCTACGTTATAAAACACATCGCAGTAAATTAAACTCCCACCAATTAAAACAGCAACTGTCGGCCTCCTGTAGGCGCCTCTGTTCTGACAGCCCACCGCGATGTATATCACGATTCTCATTACACGTGATATCACCCTGAACCTGAACAGTTCGTAAGTCCATCATATATGTATAATGGATGCGTTTTGTGCTTGAATACTTCCCACCCTGCGGGTTTCACCCGCATTGGTTGCAGTGGACCCTACGTTATTTCGGTGACCATTAATTCACATAAAATTTGCTTTTTTTTCTATGGGGCGCTGGCCCGGCTGGCCCACCAATTAAAACAGTCTACAACAGTCAGCCTCCTGTAGACGCCTCTGTTCTAAATACCCAGTTCCCTCCTGTAGCCGCGGATCATTGATCGGCAGCTCCCACCACGCTCTGTTTTGAAACACCCTATATATAACTACTTTTTACCATACTACTATACTGAGTCAAAGATATATAATTAACCCTTTAACATTTACAGATCAGAAATGATAAATTCATTTCAATATAGAGAATATCCTGTTGAATATTTTGTAGCTAATTTGACTGAGAGTTGTTACTGCCTATGTAAAATTATGTTGAAAGTGAGACACTGGTATTTCAAGTGTTAACCCATTCACCGATGAATTACTCATATCTCATTTTCAAAGCAGCCATAAGAGAAAAATGAATATTTTGGAATTCATTTGACTGGACGCTATTGCTGTCATGGGTAGCAACGCCTTCCAATTAAATTAATTTCAAAATATTCAACAGAATAAGTTTTATATTGTAAAGAATTTACTTTGTCATGGATTTGTCAGTGAGAGGGTTAACGGATTAGTCTAATGAGAGTTAAATTATGTCTGTGATTAATGATGAGATAAATTATTAATGGTGATCACAAACGAGAATTAGAATTTAATAAAAAATAATAAAGAATTAAAGTTTTAATAATATAAAGTTATATTTTAAGAATTAAAAACAATTGGACACATTTTCACAACCTCTATCAATGTTAAAATTTTGGTTAAACTCGTCCATTTTGACCCGGTCATAAAATGTATGATATGACGTCATTGTGTGAATCGTCACGTGTTTCCATATTAGAGGAAACTGACATGTAATAAATTATAAAGCGAGACATCGGTTCTGAAACTAATTCTAGTTTAGCAAACGCTAGTATCTCTGTCTTATTAATATGGTGCTGTTCTGAATGAGCTGTGTGCACTAATCAATCATCAACAACTTAACCCTTTCCACTCCGATGTCAAAATGTATCTTTTGCCATGTCAATAGCAAAGAAACTGGTGTAGATTTCTCAACAATTGTGGTGGATGATTTTGTTGTCTACGACAGTAACATCTACAAAATTGGTTGAAAAATGAACACCCGTTCATATTTTGATTTTATTTTAAACATCAGAGTGGTAAGGGTTAATAAGCATAGGCCACGTGATGATAGCATACCACAAGAATCATTCATTCAACTATGTGATGCTTCATGTATCATATAAATTGAAAAAATGATATTCCGTGGCAAAATTAGCTATTTAGGAATTCGAAGATATGTTTAACTGCTATATTTTATTTTGATTAAATTATACCAAAACATCGTTTTTTGCCCTTGACCCTGCTCTGTTTATGCTTCCCTTTAACTGTTTCACCGCTGGAAGCCACCAGACAATAATTTCAATAAGTAATAACTCTTGATGTCCTGAATATTTTGAAAACGCTTTGACTGAAAGTTGTTGGTGGCCTAGCCACCAACAACTTTCAGTAAAATGTTTTTAAAGATATTTAGCAGATCCATAGATAAAATCATTGGAATATGTTGTCTGCAAAAACTCAGCAGGCGGACGGTTAAGTATTTATTCTCCTCTATCCATCCATGCATATGTATGTATGCATATGCATGTACCTGTTACTTGTGTGGAGCTAATATGATGAGGCAAAAATGTTAAATAATAATGTCAGTGATTGTGGTGTCAGCTAACATGTGATGCATATGATTACGATGTCAGATACTTGAGTGGCAGATCGCATCCTTCTATTGAGAGTTTGATTGACATCTCAAGACATGAAAACTACTGGGTGGCTTATTAATACTCGGTGTCCTAACCATTCGTGAATTTGTTGGACATGCTTATTGTACGTAGATCATAATATTTTTATAAGCTGTATCCGTTGTAGAGAGGAATTTTGTGGAATATAATACATTGCATAATAGACTGGTATGTTGCTCCTGATATAAGTCCTTGAATTCTCACAGGGCTGGTTTCACAAAGGTAAGTAGCTTACACCCTGTGATAAAGTGGGAAACAGACCAATCAGAATGTCGCATTTGATGCTTAGCTCATACTTAAGTATGCTACTGTACTTAAGTATGCTTTGTAAAATTGGCCCCTGGTTTCTATTCCATAGTTCCTTATATTTCTGGTACTATATAACCACTAGTGTAAAATAACAGATTCCTCTAATCATTGCTATGTCTTTGACAATGTATATGATATTAAATATATCTATCCGACACCAAAGAACTGAATAATCATGGCACCCTCCAGGAGGGAACTGAGAAGTGGAGAAAGAGCGGAATCTTGGCTTCCCTCATCTGCAGCTCTACCGACATTGGAACCCCCTATGTAACAGGAAATATCGCCTTCCAGTCCTTTTGGAAGTTGTGGATTCATGGCACTAAAATCACCATCAAAGTCAATATACGACTAAATGATGCTATATGTGTTTCCATAATGCTATGTAATTCCAACAGCTGGGCAGCTACAAAAGCCCTTTTAAGCAAACCTGATGCATGTCACTGGAAACATCTGTGAGCCATTCCAAATCAATGCTGACTGCACTGTTTAATATCAAATTTAGCACTGTGAGGCACAGCAATGATGGTTTATATCTAGACATGTTCTTCAAATGCCAGAAAATATGCCTGCTCAGAAAGCACAACAATTTGCAGTGGTAGGCGCCAACAGGTATCAGTCATGCAAAGGACCACAACACTAACTTATGTTTTGCGATCAGACATCAAAGAACATAATCTAGGACCACTAAAGATGATAAAGAATCTAAAGGTGCTTAGGACTCTCACAGTGGACAAGACACAGTGGAGAAGGGGGAAGAAAAACTGATCGCAGTTGAAAGACGTTTTCACTTCTTCAGCAGCACAACACAGTCAGTCATCAGATGTTTTCACTTCTTCAGCTGCAGAACATGGTCACTCAGCATAAATATTCAACAGTTTTCTTGGATGAGTGTATTTGTGCGTTCATGATGTGTGTGTGCATGGCATGAGTTTGTGTGTGTGTGTGTGAGTGTGTGCATTTGTGCCTTCATTGATGAGTGCATGCATACATGCAGGGGTGTGTGTATATGTGTGCATGAGTGTGCATGTGTGCAGGTGCATGTGTGTCCAGGGTGATATTTAAAGTTATACTGGGTATATCTTGAACAAACCTGGGTAGGACATTGCCCTTGAGATCCTAAAGAAACTTTTGATTGTGTGGTCAACAGTTAAGATAAGCTAAAAGGGTAAGTGGTTGAGGCTTAAATTCTATAAAATATGTGTTGTAAATGTAACACTTGCGCTTTTATTTTCTTTAAATATATTACTATGTCACCAAAAAATACAAATCCTTCATATACTCTGAAAAAACATTCATATGTTGAAATATAGCTCCTGAATTACAGGGTCTAAATGGCATTTAAAGTTATTCAAATAATTCGTTTAGACAAATAAATGCATTCTGTTATATTTCTTATTAGCCATACATTTTTCAAATTGCATTAATCCCATTTGATCATTATAATGTGCATTTGTCTACTTTGTGATGTTACACTTGTATTTCGCTAATCCATCAGGCATGTCCATACTGCTGAAATAGTATATGTCTGTATCTGTATGTGTTGACTCCACAAATTCCAATTGGATATCCCATGAAGTTTGTGCGATTGTATGAAGGAGGTGCAGTGATTGGTGCGGAAAACTTATATAGAAATGTTGTTGAAAATATATACACTGTCCATGCTTTCTGACATGATGGACCCGCCTGCTGCACCATTGTTTTGGGGGTTTCAATTGATGGTGCCGCTGTTGCATCCGATGGTAGTTTATTTCACAGAGGCATTGTTGATGGAATGAAACTGAATTCAAATATGTCTACTGTTGAGTGGTATGGTAGAAATGTGAGGTGGGGAGAATGCTGTGTCTGTCTGTTGGCTAGAGGTGGTATGTATACTGGTGTGATACTGCAACTAGTTGGTATGTTATCTTGTATAGGAGTATTAACTGTTTTGGGATCATCTTTTTTGTTCTACGGACTGCCAGTTTAGTTGTCTTGTAAATTCTGATTCGCTGGCTTGGTTGGCTTGTTCAGAGCGTGTGTATGGTTGTTGGAGGACAAACCGAGCTACTTTGTATTGAAACATTTTATTGATGTTAGTTTTCATGTGTAGGTCCTGGATTGGAGCACAATATTCCCACCTGGCTGTACAAAAGCGTGTTGTAGGCTTTTTGCTTGATTGACTGGGGACATCTGTGCGTGTTTCTATTCTAGCTGGTAAGGTTTATGTGGTGGTTCTAGTTTATCCTGCTATCTATCTCGATTCGCAGGTTTGGGTGGTGGTGGTCAACCTGGAATAACTAAATGGCATCTTATGCTTGTCTGATAATTGTAGAATGTAGCATTTGTCAACATTAAATTTCACTTGCCATGTGTCAGCCCAGTTTCAGGGAAATTTGTAATTGTATTCCTGTTGGCATATCAATTGTGAATATAAGGAACACCCAGGATTGTGCCTTGAGGAACCCCAAATGTGACAGGTTGGTATTCTGATGTATATCCACTTATCACAACCCGCTGTCACAATATAAGTTGTATGTTCCATGTAGAGTGTTATATGTGAACTATTCTCAAATTAACTTAAACATTGTTCTATGAGAGTTACTTTATATATATTCACTCTTGAGTGAGCGAAGCTTGTTGACTGCTGGTCTAGATTAAATTTGTTTCTTTCCAGCTTTCCTAGGTGATGGTAGGAGGTGTTGAGGCGAATGGGATGGCAATCAAGAGCAGGAAAAATCTTGCCATGAATGATCATATCATTGATATCTTTTGGGAGAAGAGGTGGGAGGGAAAAAAACACCTATAGTGGCCATTATTAATGTAGCATAACCGATTATTTTTCTGTGTGTTTTAATAGTAATCACAAGTTCAATCGCGGTCATCTTTGAAATGGGTTTTAGGTGATCATCAAAATTAAAAATATGTTCAGAGAGAAATTTCAGTAACTATTCTAAATATACTTTGAAAGAGTATGTTTCAAATATCACGTTCAGTCACACTACTTTGAATATATCTTGTGTCTGTATTTGAATTTCATCACTATAACTGGAAGAAATATTGACATACTGTCTTGTGCACTTTCTTTGATTTGGCAAACAAATAAGAGTGGTTGTGATCTTTTCCTGTGACGGAAGGTCGATTGCCTGAGAATTGCTTTATGTCTCACCAGTCGCTTATCTCACCCATTTCTCTTGTCTCACTACTGTCTCTTTGTCCATATAAACTTCTAACCCTACTTGTCAAGCATTCTAGTTGTCAATCTATCCATCACCTCTTTGAGTCAGTAAATGGATTTTGCAGGGAGACACAATGGAGGAAGTTGTGGTTGTGTTGCTCAGTTAATGCTGAAGTAATGTGTACTTCCACACATGTGAAGGGCAAGCGTCATCTGTTAGCAGTGTTCAGTGGCCAGAGTGATGACTCCCCCTTACCTGCTGAGGGAGTGGTTGCATCTAGTGGCAACGTTGAGGGATCTGACCAGCAAAGCAAGAATGCACACACTACACATGCACGAGTGAATGCATGCAAACACTTTTTCAAAATCTACATCATAAAAACGACTGAAGATCAAGATGTCACACACAAACACGCGCGCACGCACGCACACACACACAGATAAATCTGTTTTAGTTCACCTAGCGAGAATAGATCTGACTTATGCCACGGCCACCATCCTTTGTCTATCTGACACCCCTCTATCGCATGTCATCCCTCACATTTTTTAAATCACTACTCTAGAAGCATTGGGTGCATTTTAATCAAATTTGGCAGCAAATATCCTTAGGGCATAGAGATCCAAGTTTATTCAAATGAAGTTGATTGATTGATTTATCTGATGGCTGTCCTGTATTTTGCACTATTTTTAGAAATGCCTTTAAATATCTTCTTCAAACCCGTTAGGCCACCCAATTTGGAACTCAGACTTCATCTATGGCAATAGCTAAAGAGAGACCATCACTGTCTCTTGGGCATAGACAAATAAGACATGGGTACATACATCATGCCATACATCAGTGCATCACACACCCATACTGTACTGAGGGTCACAAGGACATAACAGTTAGGGATACAAATGATCAGGCAGATAGGTTGTGGGTCCTCTCGCAAACATGTAGCCATTGTCAATGTCACATTGACATGATGGTACAACCCATAGGTCTGTTGAGTTGACCTGGCAACACCCACCAGGTAGAATGCTGAAGTATCTACCATCTGCTCCATGGCAGACTTATTTTCACATATTACACAAGAGTTGATGATGAGCGGGTGTCTCCTGCATACAACACTCATCGCCCTCTGCACACCATAGAAGTAGCAGAAAGATTTAACGTATTCATGGGGTAAAAGCGGTCATATATGTTTTTTCCACAGATTATTGTGTTAGTGGGTCTTCTGAGGCACATCTCGGAAATGTGTCCACTTGACATTCAATATCATAGCAGTCTTGTGCCCTGGAGGATACATCCACAACAGCTGCACACATTGTTATCAGTAGAACCAGCATCCTGCGAGTCTATGTGTGGATGGTTCAACTAAGCATGGTCAACGCATCGAGGTATATCTGTGTCCAGTGTTCATCTTCATGCCATCATGGGCTAGCATCAATTTGGTGGACTACTGGCTAGTGAGTCCAACTCGTCAATTAGCTTCATAGCTGCTATCAAATTGAAGGCATACGACACCCCCTCTGTACACAGAACAGCCTACTGAATGGTAATTGTTCTGGACCATCAATTGGACAACACAGCCGTAGCTTCCCGCCACTGACCCCAACCCTATGACCCTCCCCACCTAGTGTTGTGCCATCCTATCCTATCTAGGTTATGGAAGACGGTCTATGATTGAGGAGCGTTCAGACCTTCCAGCACTTCGCTACAGTAAACAGTGGTGTGAACTCCAGCTTCATAGCTGCTGGTTGACTATATACTGCCAGCCATGGTAGCCCGTTATGACCAGGAATGCCACGATGTCATACTTCGTTCTTTGCCAAGATTATCTGTAGATGCTTGAAGCTTCGGCAATGTCAACAACCCACCGTCATCTGTCATCTATGGGCCGGTTCTATGTCATGAAAGTTGAGGTCAGTGTCCCAGGTGATAGTATCCTCCCCTTTGCCCTCTGATATTTCGTTCAGTGGCGTGAGGATGAACCTGTTCTTTAGGAAGTTTTAGCAAAACAATCGTGTTACTGTCCTTGTCTTGACACAAATGTGCCTCGCTAACATACTTAAGATCTGTGAGTAGCAGAGAAAGTGCTGGACCTCTGGTATCTAAGAAAGGTATTATCAACACCAAAAAACCAGACTCTTCAAGGTAAATTGTACAATGACTCATCGACAAATCCGACAGGTGATGAGACTGGTTTAATCCCCATGTATACCATGGGTAAATCAGAGTGGTGAAAGCAACTTGAGCTGTTAGTGAAGGCTGAAATGTAATTTGGCGAGATTTGTTTGCACAAATTGAGTTAGGGGTGAATATCGCATCTTTAGGGGTGGAATAAGGAGAAAATCATAGGGTTCAAAGCTAAGCCTCGTTTTGGGTCAAATCCAAGATGGCCGCCACCCGAAAAAGGAAAGTGGTATATCTCAGGATCTCATGGTCCGATGTTGATGAGTTTGGTGTCTATTGTTGGGTTTTCTGGGGTGTTGAGTCGATTGGTATGGTTTCTGAAATGATTGTATGACAGGGGGTGGTGTACATGCTCTAGGGGTCAGCATCATGGTCAAATGATCTTAAAATTTCAAAATTTAAGCTTCACTGCCTCTAATAGCGAGATTTAGTTGGTTTCCAGACAAATGTATGCTTTTGCAATGTGCTGAATTAATTAGTGATTATTCTGATCCTTGAATGGCCAACCTATCTCCAATTGCATAGATTTTCTGATCGCGGTGCCATCGTGGGTTACCATCGGAGCCAAGTCAGTTGACAAATTGTTGGCATGGTTAACAAAAAATAGAATGCAATTGTCAAATATTTAATGAATTGGAGTTTTAATACAACATTATACATTCATTGTTATGGTGGTCTACTGACTACTGCCAACTCCATTACTATAATTTTATTAATTTAGCACATTGTAAAAACATACATTTGACAGTAAAAACAAATAAATCTCGATATTAGAGGCCATGAAGCATAAATCTGGGAATTTTGAGGTTATTTGACCTTGATGTTGACCTCTAGAGTGTGTCCTTGACATCCAATCATTTAAACGAACCCACCAATCGACTCAGTGCCACAGAAAACCCAACAATAGATACCAAAATCGTCAAAATCGTACAATGGTATTCCAAGATATGGCACTTTCCTTTTTGGGATGGCGGCCATCTTGGATTTGACCCAAAA
This sequence comes from Chaetoderma sp. LZ-2023a, assembly GCA_034401795.1. Lineage (NCBI taxonomy): Eukaryota > Metazoa > Mollusca > Caudofoveata > Chaetodermatida > Chaetodermatidae > Chaetoderma > Chaetoderma sp. LZ-2023a. The sequence continues at coordinate 164,354,422 of CM067369.1, read as the reverse complement.
CAAGGCTTAATGGGGTCGGAAAATTTGAACCCTATGATTTTCTCATTATTCCACCCCTAAAGATGAAATATCTAGCCCTAAATCAATTTGGGCAAGCAAATCTCGCCAATACCTTTTTTGTGACATTTCAGCTCTCACTATGTATCCTGCCCTGTCTGTGTCCGAAGGGCAGTGGGAGGTTAGTTGCACAGTCCACGGCTGGCGACTACAGCAGATTAATATTATCATGGAGAGTTATCCACGAGGCTGACACGCATGGTCGCACACCTGCTATATAAAACAGCCTCAACAGTCGTGTGTGAACAATTACAGCTGCTGGTGTGATTGGAGCCAATGCTGGTATGGTGGCCATCTACATGTGTAGGCCCGATAGTTGCTATCCAACTGTGTGAAACGCACATTGACGCCAGTATTCTGGCCACTGACCTGGGAGTTTGACAGTGCCAGGTCATGACGAAGCTCGAGAAGCATGATCACTATGTGGCACTAGCTCAGAGTACCCTACAGGCTGTCGAGTCGGTCAGTAAAGCTTTAGGTGGTTGCAAAGTGATGAAGAGTACCACCACATTCTGAAGCAAGTTATGAGCATATGGAGATAGTCTGCTGGCTGATGTTGACATAGTGGACATGTTGGATCTATTTGCATTTTGTTAAACCTGACTATGGTAGATGGGACGAGACAGGTTCCTGTTTGTAGTCTTAGTTTTATCTTCCTACATCTTTTGACTTCATTCTGAATACTACTGATAGACAAATGAGATCTTCCAATATACAGTCCTGTGGTATGGCAGTAAATAGTGTTTTCTGTGTACAGCATTGGTGACATAGCTGGTGTGTCCACCATATTTCAACAGCACCTTTGATCATTTCCTTCAATGTTTGGTTGCTGTAAGACTGATTTTGCAATTTTGGAAGATAACATTTTGGGAGAATAGTATATATTCCAGTTTTTAACTAGCGATAAGGTGATATGGCTGAGTCCTATACACAGGCGCTCATTAAAGACTGGAGCAATTCCATCTTTCACCTGCTCCTCCAGAGCAGCAGCTTTCACCTGCTAGTCTAGGGCACATGCAGCTTGAAACTCCATTCAAGCCATGTGGCCTTCCGGAATTGCTCACAGAAGATCCACTTTTCCATGATCTGTGTGCATCCACCTTGTAGTTTTGTTGAGGTAATCATGCTATCGCTCCTCTGAGAAGTGGTCATATTAGACCTTATCAGTTCCCGGCTATCAACATTGAATATGTGCTCAGTAGCTTCCTATTTGCTAATGATATATACATCCTCCCTGCTAGCCACATGCCCTTCCTCAGTATGGGAATCATGCCCACCACATCCCAGCCTTTTGGTCTACTATAGCTCAGATTTTCTCTCAATGAATGTAGACTATCTAGTATGTGGCGCTGCACTGTTCTGTAGATATCGAATACACTGGCACATCTCCCGACTGGCAGCATGTCTTTGGCCTCGAACTTCACCTTCTAAAGATCCAGAATAGCAGTACACTTATTGTGCATCAGTGTTCCAACTACAGCAGTAGGGAGATCCAGTGCCCTACCCTGAGCACTGTTAAACTTCTAGCACAGGATTCTGGTCAGTATATCCTTGATCAATCGGTAAACTGCGCCTCACCTGGCGAGGATACTTTTACTCAGCCAGATGAAAGAGACCACGATGCCCTGGCATGGGGAATCTTGATGTCACGGAGTAGTCCTCATACACGGACAATAGGTGGCAGCTTCACGTCTGGCACAATGGTGTGCTTGACTGTGGGGGCCACCTCACACTTGTGAGCATGATGTCTTGAAGGTAATCTGCTGGAAAACTTTACCAAACATCATCACATTTAACCCTCTTCTATAGTCCACTCTTAAACATGCAGTATTGTGTGCAGCATCTAGACAGGGCCGTTAAACCAGCAACATCACACCACACTGACCCATGGACAGATTTCTTTACAGTTCTTTGGCCCAGCAATGAGAACCATCTCTTCGCTGCTAGGAAGTACATTGACTTCTCAATCTCAGGACTGATCCACAAGTTCGGGAAGATGGCGTGGAAGTTCAAGCTCTTGAGCAAAGCCATAAAGGATTAAAACTCACCTTGATGAGGAGCTAGGCTATATTAGTAGACGGAGAGGCCAAGTCTGTCCTGCTCACATGTGAACATACTGCTATTGTGCATGCTGAGGCCTCGGTTTATGGTTCTGTGCATCACACCATGGAGGGCAATATAGAACCTCTGGCAAGAGACCTCATTCTGATGCTTAGACATTCCTATAGACAAACACCTCGCCTTACTGTCTGTGATCCCGCATAGTACTTGGAGCAGGGAACGATATGATGAGCACCTTCAAACTCGAGCTTGAATAGTGCCGGTGTTCATACATGGCATTTGTCTCAAGCTAGTCAGTCCCACTTGCATGCCTCATACTCGTGTTGCATCTCTGCACATAACATTTCATCATGTATTTTTCCGCATATTTCCAGTTATTGTGGTGTATGGAGAATTTGTGTCCATCTGAAGTTATCCAAAGCTGGATCATACATCTCCAGTGTACTTGGTAGGACTCTTATATCTCCTTGAAGTCCTCGAAACAGGTACTGTGTATGGCTCTAGCTACCACTTGATCATTTTTGATAAAAACCGGTATTTTTATAGCACGCAAGTGCTTCAACCAGTTTACCATACCAAGAGTGCTTTGCTTCTGGCCACCTGCTCTTGGTGGTAAGCCTCTGTAGCATTCTTGACGTATCAATCAGTGTTTCTGCGGCTCAGTCTATTGTATAGTATACAGCCGTAATCTCCATGCCACCAGCAAATTACCATTTGCATGTCAGTGTATAGAGGAGCCTCTTCTTGCTAGAGGGTAAACCAACTAGTTTGCTGCTGGTGGTATGCTTCCGACCTGTTTCCTCTCGGTATGTGACCATCTCAGATGATACAGCCTCGACTGGGATCTCACACCAATAGAATAGTGATTATTTTTTAGAAAATCGTCCATGGGGCATTGGGTATCTCCAATGGAATGATGATTGTATGTCCACCTCAGTGAATACAAACCAACGGTCCTCTAGGAGATCTATAAAGTGTTCTAAATTACTAGCTGCTCTCCACTGCCACACAGTCTCTTTACCGCATGGCAACTTCTTGGCCATAGTAGACAAGTTTAAAGCATTTCCATTATATCAGAGGATATGTTCGCTATTATGATGAACTTGAGTCAGGCCCATCTCATAGTGAATACGGTGGTGGAGCCTCCGACAACTGCATATTTTAGCATCTCATAGGCCTCTACCTGGGACTTAAGCGAGCATCTTAACGCTGGAAATTGACTGCCTTGCTGAACTGATGCTGACAGTGCACGAGGATGAATGTGTGAGCCAGCTTGGAGGTGTTCTTGATGTAGAATGTGTGGCGATCATACACTTCGATTGCCATGCTGTTTGGATAGTGTGGTGGTTTCCTTGTCAAGTATCAGGTGCGCTATTCAGTGGGTTCATAAACACAAATCCTAGTCTTCGCAATGAACTCTACCATATCTAGCTGATCGAGCGAGGTCTTTTGTACATCAAACATAGACCTGCTGTAGAGGAGATGGCGATCTCTCGTGCAAGGGCTGTACTCCTGTGAGGTCTCGCCCCTTCATGTGCAGCTAGACATCTTCAGAGACAGAGATTGTAGGTATCAAAGGGCATCTTAGTTTTCTTCTATTGGTACCGGTCGTAGAGTGGTCCAGTCACTGGTAATGGTTGACGATTGATGACAGCTTTGACCTCAATCAAATGAAGGCTCACTTGGTGTTAGGCAAATCAATAGTATCTGGTTTGATGTGTGCATCCTTTCTAGCGGCCTTTGTCTGAGCTTCTCATGGTGTGGAAGAGCATGCGCCTCATCCTCAACCTCAACGATGTGAGTGACATAGGTATGGGTCTACCATAAGTAAAAGGCATTCAGTATAGGGTTCAGATCTCTGGCTCATCTTGAACTTTCTACCGATCTTCTGCAGGGGTGACAGGCATTCCAGTGGATGGTCTGCCACCAGAGGTGCAGCCTTAGCTCACAAGTTAACAGTCACCTCCTCATCTAGCTGGAGGAGCTCACAGTGTCACTGGGCTTTCTTGCGCAGTTTCTCAGTATCACCTTTGGTGATTGCCAGTCTTGGGTACAAGTGCAGGGTATTGCATTTAAATGCAAATGCAAATGTTTGCAAATGATTCAAATGCAAATGCAAGTGCAAATGCAGCCTAGCTCGATTGCATTTAAATGCAAATGTAAATGTTTGCAACGTATTCAAATGCATGTGCAAGTGCATTTACAAATGCATTTGAATATGTGGACACACCTCTGTTGTTGAAATTCTGGAATGCGGTAGTAGGCCTATGCATCTGTCAGCTATGCGTCTGCTGGGAGTGAGTATCTTTGGGAAAACATTTTGTAAGATAATCATGTGGTGGGTTCTAACTAGGGCTGGGCACATGTACACGGTGTAGTTCGGATTGACCAGTCAGGTGCCGGCCACACCATCTAAGCTGGGTACGCGCCGCCCGTCCTGAATTCGTTCCCTGAACACGCCCCCTTGGGTAGAGCTATAAGCGTATATAGGCCTATGAGAGAGATCGTGTTGTAAAAAACGACTAAGTTCATTAAAGCGTGTAGCGTGCATGCGCGCGCTTAATACTATTTTGACAGAGCACGTATTTCACGACCAAGATAGGAAGGCACTTTTAGTGTACCGAGTAGGTACAGTATAATTCTTTATAATTGCTTGTTCCTGCCGAATCTGGCATTAATCAGAATTCGACGGGCTTTCCAAATCTGTAAACCATTTCAAAATCGGTTAAGAAATGGCCGAGTTACCACGGAAAATCCCTTTTGATTATCTTCAAAATATTGTATGCAGAACTTCTAGAATGTTCTAGAACATTCGACTGCGTTATTATCAGCTATGCGCTGATTGGCCGTTGCTCGACCGATGATTGGGTGAAGCTTGCGCCTATGACGTCACGAGTAGTATAAAAGGAGATGAAATCCAGAACTCGAGAGCATCCTCGGCCAGGGGCTGAATAGGTTGGATCTGTGCCAGCTACTATCAGCAATCCAGGCATTAAGCAGATTACTTCTGTCTCAGGAAGTTTCTCTCCCATAGCCACAGCAGCAACCCAACCCACCGCACTAAAAGCAATTTTGTATCTCCCGATTGTGCGGGAGCATTTTTGGAACTTTTGAATATTGTTCACGAATAAATCAAGAACTAACTCGGAACACAAACTTGCGGTGAGGCCTTTCCTGGCCTGAATATGTAATTCTACAGATGTAGAGGCAGCGATGTTCTTTGGTTGATGACTCGCCGGATCTGCCAGCCACGCCAAAGAGTAGTTATTCAACCGCCCCCGCACTGATGCTGTGCAGGTTTATTTAAACTTTCTGACCGCAGCAAGTAAACTGTGCCCGGCACGTCTTAAGAGCTAAATGATGTACCCCGCACCGTTAAGCTTAGTTATGTATCTTCATCCGTATTCAACAACCCCCGCTTATGAACGGGTTGTCATCAACTTCCATCCGTACCATCTGTGTACGGGAACTTTCTTCCTAGCAGTAATGTTATTGTATTACTTACTGACTGCTCGTTAGACATTCTTATATTGTGATTACCGTCCTGAGTTCGATACACTCCCGTCCTGGACTGCATACAGGACTCCTGTTTGCGGGAACCGACATGCAGGACCTTTCCAGCTTCCAGAAAACGCATCAGCCCACGTCATACCACGGGAGACATATCAATTTCAGTAACACGATAGCCCGTCCTTAAGAATAGCTACCGATTATTCAAGTAACTATACTTAACATTAGATTATTCCGTTAATTACAGTTTTAACAATTATACTTTGTCTGTATAAATGCTCCCGATGACTAAAAGGAACCGTAACGGTCTTAGGACCGCTAGTTATAATTTCTTTATATGTTTATAGTTATTCTTATTTTTCTGTAAGTTGTTTTTCGCTAACCGCACCGTAGTAGGTCTGTCAACCTGTACTTTATATATTATTCTAATCATTTCACAATGTATTACTCGTTCTGGTTAGTTTTATATATGGCAAGTAGCCATCAGTTCACATGTTTTGTTTATTTGTAGAAAATGTAGGACTGCAGTGCACGTAGGAAACACTATACAGCAACATTGTTATATGCATCACGTTCTCCCGCCACCAACAATTTTTCACTGAGGTCACTGTCTGTGCCATAACTCTGTTTTGCCCGGCATGCTACCAACTAAAAGGCCTTTCTATTCAGCTCAATAGGATAGGTTTAATATGATTAGAGACAATTTCTTCATCAAGAGACACATATTGTACGTCCCTTTTCCGGTAGTTGCGATAATTTAGCCCCGCACTCCGGCAAGGTTGTGTGAAATTGGCCAACATACCTATTGGGCCTCATATCTATAAATTATCGTCTCTCTTCATGTTCCACTAAGCCTTATGGCTTCTTAATTGTTTGGATGTCCCTATCCGCATATGGACTGCTCCGACCCTGGGAAACTATTGGGGTTTCCGAGCAGTGATAGCCAGGCTGTGGTGTCACATACATTTCCCGTGTATCTTCGGATACCTAGTAGTTAGTTATCCTTGCCAATGTAGGAAGCACTGCGAAAACATATTTTAATTATTATTATTTCCTTTTTCATCTGCTAGACAATTCTCCCGCACCACAGTGCATAACTGGGCAACTTGCGTTTAAACCTAACGTCAGGTTAAAAAAGATAGCTCCATAGGACCTGGTGATGGGCGAGATGCGCATCCCCACCAAATTCCGTAAGAATGTCTGGGCATGATGTTAAGATCTGCCACGCCCTCACGGGAAGGACATTCACGGTGGGTATTCATCTCTCTTACCCCTACCGTAACGATAAATCAGTTGTGTAAACTTGCTTTTGTGAAAAGTAACCAATGTCCTGTGACGTTTTATGTGGTTATGGAGCAAGCTGTTCGGATTCTCACCCAGCTCGGAGATCTTGCGAAATAACATGTATGCATGCTGTCTTCAGTATTGATGACATAGGACATCCGTTCTCAATGACATCCATATCTAAAGCTAGGTAGGCGTCCGCCATTTGCAGCCTAAAAATAGTTCTTGTCTCTAAAAACTAAATGGGAGGTTAGGCATAAAAGAATGCCCACATAAATAAAAGCAGCAACTACTAATTCAGCATACTTGAAACTACATAAGATGGTGGCGTGGGAATCTCTCGGGAATCGCTCGTCCCATCTTCACGTAAAACAGCACGCAAACCAATAGTCATAATTTCACTAGGTATGGTCTTTTCTTTACAGCATTTTGGTTGAATATTAGAGTAGGCCTTTTTTTTTGGCCAATGCTCTTCTCCCGCTTTAAGCGATGGCGTCATTTTCCTGTGACGGAGGCCCGTGCGAGGCACTTGCTTCTTGCAAGGATTCAATGGGGACGACCACCATGAGGCTACTACTTCTCACCTAAACTAGCACCAGGAGTAGTGCCCACAGGAGGCACATGGCTTTTCGACACTATAAGAGATGATTTTCTTTCCTTTGAGCTTAGAGGTATAATAGCTTATATTAAGTTAATTAGCGATCTCGTGTACGGGAGCCTCTCTTGCGGGGATACCTCTGCGGATCTACGAGTCTGTGTGGTACCTCCGGGAGTCCCGCATTTAAAAGTTCATCAGGCTGTCTCTATGTCTTGTATTTTTGTATGCTCATTTTTATCTAGAATACTTGACGGTCTGTTTAGGTAAAACTATTGTATAGACTTATTTTAATTAGGTCACCAATTAAATCTTGTAAGTCCATAGATCACGAAATTGCTATGGACAGGCATACTGGTGACACAAACTCTTGGGATGAGACTGTTGTGTTTAATGTTCGTGACAATGGTCGCATGGCCCCCACCGGAACAATTGACTTCCACCGGCCTTAGGAGCCGGTCTTTGTTACCCATAGGGCAGTATTGCACAGTATCCGTAACCCCGAGACCGGAAGCTAACCAGCGTCATCACTCGTCGTGCACATGCAACACAGCGGGTCGACACCAGACACTGGAACGGCCCGACACTACCTCGCGAGCTACAACATTCAGGTGACGAAAACTGACCAAACACGGCTTCTGTATTAATCTTAAAGAATGTCAATTTTCAGACCAAGAAAATAATAGTTTTGAAATTTTACCACCAGAATGACTCGCTCGCTTATCGAACTAGTCATTGCAGTATACAATTGTCCAAAATAGTCGTTTTGTCTGCAAATGGAACTTTTCTATGAAAGAAATGATACTTATTTCACTTTTAAGGGTTAACCTTTAGAGAATTTAATTTTCAGATTTTTTTTTAAAGTAATTTCACTGATCTCTATTGTGTCCATGGAAACAACATGTGCCAGTCAAATTACTTTCAAAATGATTGTCAAATATAATGTTGGATATCTGGAAAGTAATTTGATTGATAGCTGCTGCTGTGCCTATGGCAGCAACAGGCTCCAGTCAAATTACATTCAAAATACAACTGCAGGTAAAGGTTTCCAATAAAATTTATTTCAAAATATTCTCAGCTTGTTCAATACCTGAGTTAAGATTCTCGAATTTCCGGATTCAAATGTTTAAATGTTAATTCCTAAATGCTGAGATAGCGCATGACTGAGTATGTGTGTACAGTTAGACTGAATGGCAAGCGCTTCGAATCACAATGGGTGAATAGTAAATTAACCCATGTCATGCAGAATTATTAGCATCTATTATTTATTGATCTTGGTAAATGTGTATTTGGATTCCAAGAAGATAATCTTTGAAGATTTACCTCTGGATTGACCGACTCGATTACCAAGCCTGTCATACTAGTAATAAAGTTTCAAAAAGTGTCTTGTCTTGTAATGCAAATGGCCATTCAAATAGGCCAATCTTGACAAATAAAGGATTAGGAGATTTCTGAATGAATGGAGTTAACAACACAATACCCTATTCGTAGATTGAGTAACCAGAGATATATTACTAAGCTCACGCTAATTATTTTGAAAGGATCTTGATAAAAAAAAATTGGCAGGTACTTGTTGAACAGATTGTAGAGTCAAAAGTCCTCTAATGACCACCTGTACTTCGGGGCCACAAGATTGCGGTTCTTTAAAACAGATGGTCGTATGAATATTATTAATTTTCCTGAAAATCAGCATATTAAATAACGCAGCAACAACGGCTAGTCCAATTGTTTTATTAACCCTTCTATGTCCAAACCGGAAAGATCATCCTTTGTCGTGGTCTTTACAAAGGCCCATTTGCAGACCGAGAGAAGAGGATCACTGACCCAATGATTTCAGAGGTTTTGTATGTACGGGTTAAAGGGCCACTATATTGGACAAGAGCATGGAGGCACCCATTCCTTACTATTTAGGTCATCATGGTTATTATACTCTAGAGATACGTTGCTGTAGATTATCTCAGAAACAGATTAACTAGAGTGTGTTGGTTTGCTAAGATCTCAACTGACTTAAGCTAGACTAATTTCACAATGTACATGATTTTGCACACACACACACACATATATATATATATATATATATATGTATATTTATGGCTCAGAGCGACATGTTAAGAAATTCAGAGTAAAATGTGTTAATAAATCACAGAGAATTAAATTTCTAATTTCTAGCAACAAAAATGCCATTTTTATGGTTCGAAAAATAATTTGGTTGAATATTTTGAAATTAATTTGATTGGATGTTGTGGCTGCTATTTACAGCAGCAGCAGCTAGGCTCCATCCTATTAAAAAAAAATGCAAAATGAAAAAAGTAGTGCCTTTGAAAAAAATCAAATGCATTTGAAAACTCTAATGCAAATGCAACTCTTTTTATGCAAATGCGAATGCAAATACATGAGATTCAAATGCAAGTAAAAATGCAAATACGTCAGAAATTTCATAATTGCATTTAAATGCAAATGCAAGTGCAAATGCATTCAAATGCAAATGCATTTTCACTTGTACCCAACCCTGGCGATTGCTTGAGACATCCCCATCGGTTATGATGGGATGAGTCATTTCTGCAACTCCCCGGCATAAGCCAATCCAATCATCTGGAGCAGGTCGGCTTTGCGTGCCTTAGAGTTGCCTATAAGGTTGAATTGCTGGGCCATAAAACAAAGCTGTGTTACAGTAAGCATAATTGATTTGATAATGATTTATGCATGATAACCTAAACCAGTTGTTTTATGTCATAATCTTGCTATATATCATTAGATTTCTTATCTCTTAATGAAGATTTTTGGATTACTAATGGCAACCAACGCCTCGACATCTGCAGTGTTGTGTTTCCTTTCTTCCCCTTCGAAGCTGACCCATATGTGTCCTGCCGAATTTGAGAAGACCGCTCCTAGGACATCTTGCAGGCTTAGCTCGCATACGTTATCTGCAAGTATTATGTTCTATGAACATGGTTGTTAGATCATATAACTTGGAACATTTATATCAGAACTTTCAAACCTACAAGTTATAGGTAGCTATACAAATAGATGATAATCACTAATTGGATATGTCATCACACATCAGTTATACGTATACCAGATCTTCTGATTGCAGTCTTTAAGCAGCCTCTAAGGACGAAATGAAACAAAGTCTCACGAAGCATGGGATATTCGTATATACCAGAGAATGTTTGTCTCTTAAGATGGCGTAGATGTGAGATGCAAATTAACGATTGACAGCTCCCATCAGCCTGGGTGTCATGAGGTATCATTTTGGTAAGAATTCGGATGCAATCAGACAGGAACCAAGGCAAGAGTCAGTGGAATGTGGCGGTGTGTGTGTGCCTCAGACATATATACCAACATCAGGACACATTAGCTGGAGATGTGGGAAAGGTTATACCTGGCGTGCTATTCTGGAACATATGCAGCATTGGACTTGTGCGCAGACTGCCAATTTATGAATGAATCTTAGTATCAGACCATTTTGAAGTTGCAGCTGCTGAGTCCCAAGTAACCCCCCCCCCCCCTCCTTAGCTTCAAGGCTTGGAACTTGACAACTACTGTAAAGAGCTCGGGCTGGCTTTTGAGTACCAAGGTGAGCAGCACCACCAGGTGGGCACATGATGGACCCGAACAGATAAAGACCTGGATGGCCAACAGGAACGTGATTGGCTTAAAGTGGACTACTGTGAAGAAAACTGGGTTGCATTTGTTGTGATCCCTTACTGGGTGGCTAACAAACGCATATTCATTGAGACAGATTTGGTGAGTGAATTAAACCAACATCTACTCTCTGAAGAATATATATATATAGTCCAGGATCAGCTAATCTATATATATACATTAACTCAAAACAAACTCGACCATTTCAAATGTTTCTCAGAGGGTGAGGTCCTGAAGCTCGTGAAAGAATCAAAGCCAACGTATTGCACACTGGACCCTGTTCCTACGAAAATTGTCCTTGAATATATCGACATCCTACTCCCTACAATTACTCGGCTTGTCAATTCTAGCCTAGAGTCAGGTATCGTTCCAAAATGCTTCAAGCGCGCTTTGATCAACCCTTTGCTGAAAAAAGTAGGCCTGGATCCTGATAACCTAAAAAATTACAGACCAGTATCAAATTTATCCTTTATGTCTAAACTGATTGAAAGGGCAGTATCAAATAGATTTTCTGATTACCTAACGATTAATAGGCTATATGAACCATTCCAGTCGGCATATAGGCATGGCCACAGTACCGAGACAGCCCTATTGCGAGTTGTTAATGACATTCGATGTGCGTTGATACCGGTAATGTGTCTCTACTAATCCTGCTTGACCTTAGCGCAGCGTTTGACACTATCGATCATCACATCCTTCTGTCTCAGCTCACAAATGAAATTGGTGTAAACGGTGTCGCACTGAAATGGTTCCAGTCATACTTATCAGATAGGTATCAATCTGTGTATATTAATGGAACCCCTTCTTCATCAGTAGAACTAACATGTGGTGTCCCACAGGGCTCAATCCTAGGCCCTATACTTTTCACCCTGTATACTCGTCAATTAGGATCTATTATTGAGGGTCATAATGTCCAACGGCACTTGTACGCAGACGATACACACCTGATAAACAGTTTTGCTCCATCTGCCCCCATCGCAAATCTAGCCAGTAGACAAGTAACTGATTGTTGCCTTGACATAAAATCCTGGATGACAACGAATATGCTAATGCTTAACGATGAAAAAACTGAAGCTATTTTGGTAGGTCCAGCCACCAGGTGTTCCAAAACGGGACTAAGTAGCGTCCTTGTTGGAGTTAATAATATTCCATTGGCTACTGTTGTAAAAGATTTAGGCGTTCTCCTCGATTCTGAATTAAATATGGAAAGTCATGTAAATAATATTCGCAAGGTGTGCGTTATGCAGCTACGAAACATTGGTAACATTAGGAAGTACATCACTCGGGAAGCGGCAATATGGCTCGTGTTATCACTAGTAATGTCGAGACTCGATTATTGTAACAGTCTTCTCGCAGGTGCTTCCAAAATACTCATTAACAAGCTTCAGGCAGTTCAGAACACAGCTGCGCGAATTGTATCACTGAGAAATAAGTATGACCACATTACCCCCATTCTTCAAGATTTACACTGGCTCCCACTAGAATACAGAATCCGTTTCAAAATCCTAAGTTTAGCATATCAATGTGTCTCCGAAACTGCACCAACGTACCTATCTGAATTGCTAGAGAGTTACACACCTACACGAACCCTCAGATCTTCTGAACAAAATCTCCTGAAGATTCCCAGAGTAAACACTAAAACCTATGGCCATAACGCCTTTTCATTCGTGGCCGCCACTCAGTGGAATAATCTCCCAACTCATATTAAATCTGTCCCGACTTTATCCGTATTTAAAACTAACTTGAAAACAGTCTTGTTTAAAGAAGCTTTCCCGTAAGCTGTATGCTAAATTTCTCTCTTATTGTCAGCGCCTAGAGCATGCAATCACATGGATTTAGCGCATTACAAATGTACTATTATTATTATTATTATTATTATTATTATATATAGTCCAGGATCAGCTAATCTATATATATATATATAGTGGCTATACGTGTATTGCTGAAAACCTGTATCAGTTCCACAATCTCAATTGCTTACCCATGAAAATATATATTTCCAGAATGGACACTGGTGAAGGTATTGAGACAACTCTTCGGACAAACAAAGCACGATGGACGTTTAAAGGCTCTTGAATCAATTATCTGTGTATAATTGAAGGGGAGAAATTTTCGTTTTCAATTTTCAAATTCAAATTTACTTTAACTGGGACTTTATAATATTACTCCGGGCACTTTATTACAAGATTGCAAGATGACGGCTCCCAATGAGTCCAATCACGTGTGTCCTGCTTTTATATGAAAGAGTATACCTAAAACTTCTTACATGCCAAATTTGGTAATTGTTTCACAATTTGAACGATTTTTACTTAATCTACTAAACTAACATCCTTCACATCAGTAAGCAGTTCCAAACCATCAGGCCCAATGGGGTTGGGGTGAATGTCTTCGACTCTGGTCCATACCGCACGACAAACAACTTACCATCATTCTCCTTCACCATAGTGACATCAACTTCGTATGCCTCTAGTAGATCACCGAGACCCATTGATCGGCAATTATCACGTCCATTGCATACAGAGGGTGTAAACGGGAGGATATAGTCTCAGCAAATCATATTTGTATAACTGCTACTCCATGATTGTTGGAACATGGTCGCGCCATTTGGTGGGTAGACGTGTGGTGCAGTACTGTGTAGAGGGGGTCCTCTTTATTGTAGTTCAAAGTTTCACCACCTACATGCATGATGATGTGTTATATCCACATCCAGGTAGTGCATATCACAGTTTACTGGTGGGTGTGGGCTTGATGTGATAAAGTATCTACCAGTGGCAAGAGCCAATCACCTGTAGAAGGTGGTGAGCCTCAATTGTGTCGCCCATGTGAACCACATGTTTGACAGCTCCACCATTAACCTCTATGCGAGCACAGTCATCTTTAAATTAAATTTAATTAAATTCAGCTTTATTCCCCATACACTAAGGTATTGTAGCAAACTATCGCAGGATCTTCTAAGCAGTTCAGAAAACGCAATATATCCTACTAATAAATGTACAAAATTATTCAGAGGGAAGTTACAACATATCTAACTTAGATAGTTGATGAATGTCGCCTGAAAATAATGTTACTTGAATGTTTCACCATAGCCAATCGAGATCAAGAGATGGAGGAAAGAAGGAGACTGGCAATGACTTTGATGTTTTCATGTGTAAATCTTTAAAGATTTGAGTTATAATATTGTTGATGTGAACTATAAAATCTCCCCTTTGAATACTGTTATATGCCGATACATATTACCACTAACCTATTTTCTTCTACAAGTGGAATTGTTTATACATAGTCATCTGATGACGTTCTACCCCATGAAATGTCATCTAATGACACTTGCTATGAAAAATGTGGAGCCTTATAACTACTAAATAATTAATAAATGGATGCATTTTGTTAAATTGATAGAATACTACACGAAAATCCAAAAATGTATGTGGGACAAGGGTATTACAATACCAGAGTAGAGCAGATCCCCCAGACTGCCACCAATCATTTGCTCGTTCCGTGGTGTCTAATTCATACTTCTAGACTGGTGGCTTGCTTTCACCAGAAAATTTCCATGGGAGTGTATTTCATGTTACATGATGCCGTACTAAAAGCACATAATCTGTGATTTTCTGTGTTTTATTGTATCTTTTGTGAGTCTGATTTTTGCAATTGAGTGATTGTATTGTGGTAAGGTCAAGACAGAGGTGTTTCTTCTTACCATGTTGTTTTGACACAGGAATATGCTGCTATCTCATTGTGATTAATGTTTTGTGTATGAAGTTCCAAACTTCTGATGCATTAATTTCGTGTAGTTATTTGTTTGCTTGTGTCTAAGATTCAGTGATATTTGGAGAACATCATGATCATTTTCACCTAGTGGAGGTTGGTGGGTTATTTCGTGGATCACGTTTTGGTTGCTTGTTAAAACTAGGTCTAAAAGATTTGAAGTCTGATTTAAATGCCTGAATCTACACTGTGCCGTATTAGTAACCATTTGATATGGTGTTTTGAAATGCATCATCTTCATTAGACGAAAAATCCAGTGCTCCAGGTGATCGATGGGAAGTTAAAATCCACTACTATAAGAATGTTGTTTGGGCCATCTGAATTGGGGCTTCTTGTAGATGTGCCAAATCCATTATCATTTAGAGTGTCTGAGAATTGGGCCTTTAATGATTCATGGATATAGATGATAACTTATCTTGAAGGATTACTGGACGGATTCTGGCAAAATCAAAAAGCCATTCATTCTCCTTGTGCTTGGATGAACCTCATATATAGGAGTACTGCAATAAAGCGTAATAAACAGAGCAGTTAATAGATTCAAATGTTTGTAAAGTCGCAGTTAATAATATTACAAAAGATTTATATCATCAGTTTGTGATGTAATATTTATCAGTGTAGTTGGTGCCATCAATACATATATATCAGTGCTGTCGGCCATTCAAACTACAGGTTCCATTTAACGTTGATGTGACGTGCAAGGTGTAATATATGTAATGTGTTCTGTTTTCTTTTAATATATGCTGCATACCATGTTTGTTGCATCATATTATCCCCCCCCCCCGCACCTTCCCAGTCCGCACGGAAGCCCTATAGTAATCACTGCGTCTGTTCATCTGTCCATCCATCCGTCCATCCACAATATCTCGTTAACAGCATATCATACAGAATCGCTATAGATATTTTAATGAAACTTGCTGTATGCCTCAGTTATGATATGCAGATGTGCCTTTTGAAGAATTCGACTTTATAAGTCCAATATTGTGGGTGAAATGTAATTTTTAATGCAAAAGCCCAACATTTTTGTCAATTTCCTCATAAACACCATATACAGAATCGCTTAAGATAATTTAATTAAACTTGGCAGGTGGCTTCGCTATGATGGCTAGAGGGGCCTTTTGAAGGATTCACCTTTATATGTCCAATATTTTGGGTGAATATGGGCTTTTAATGCAAAACCTTACGATTTTTGTCATTTTCCTCATAAACAGCATACCATACAGAACCGCTTCAGATATTGCAATGAAACTTGGTCTATGCCTCAGTTATGATATGTAGATGTGCTTTTTGAAGAATTCATCTTTATAGGTCCAATATTTTGGGTGAAATGTAATTTTTAATGCAAAAACTCACGATTTTTTTCATTTTCCTCGTAAACAACATATCATACAGAATCGCTTAAAATAATTTAATGAAACTTGGTTTATGCCTCAGGTATGATACACAGATGTGCCTTTTGAAGGATTCGCCTTTATAGGTCCAAGCTTTGGGTTGAAAATAAAAGTATAATTTTTGTCTATTTCCTCTAAACGGCATATCATACAGAATCGCAAATAATTTAATTAAACTTGGTGTATGCCTCAGTAATGATACGCAGATGTGCCTTTTGAAGATTTAACCTTTATAGGTCCATTATTTTGGGTGAAACTAGGCTTTTCAATGCAAAAACTCGGGATTTTTGTCAATATTCTCGTAAATGGCATATCATATGGAATCACTTAAAATAATTTAATGAAACTTTGCAAGTAGATTCTTTATGATGGGTAGATGTGTCTTCTGGAGGAGTCACATTTATATGTTCAACATTGTGGGTGAAAATGCGCATTAAAACAATGCATAAAATTACAATTTTTGTCAATTTCCTGTCTTTTATTTATTTTAAAAATAATATGAAGGCTTTGAATAAAATTACTACCTATTCCATAGAGAAAAAGGTTTTTTCCAGTGATTGCGGGGCCCTTTGAGTCAAACAACGTTTTCTAGTTTTCAATGGATATCTGGGCAGCTCTTCCTCAATCACACGAGAACAGTCACACAGAAGTTGGGTCGCACTTCTGGAATTGTATTTGCTGTACTTGCTGTGCCTCACAGATCATACACAAGAAAGAATATTTTGACATCTTCAGTGTCTGTGAAAAGTTTTGGATATCTCATTAGTTTATCAATTTATAAAGCCAATCTTTGGAAATACTGTAATCAACGAAAATTCAAAAAGGTTACATAACAGTGCCATCTACCTTGAGCAAAAATAATTTAATTTATCAGGTGCCAGCTAAAGTACCGCTTTTGGTAGGCTACTTCTTACACCTAATTCATTTGAAATCCAGAAAGTTACCTTGAAAGAATACGTCACCTGACAAATAATAACATATTTGTCGCTGGTGAGTTTAATTTGGACACATAAATCAGAATATCCCCTGTGACATCACAAGCAGGCCCAACAAAGGAGAACATGACAAACTCATCGATATGCTATTTGATAATGGGGTGGGCAACAACATACAGACAAAGACCCATGTAGGTCCAGAAGCACGGGACTGGCTAATCATCAACAACCCTATCACAAGGACAGATATACCACCACCATTGGGTTTATCTCATCAACAGCCTGTCTTTGTCGAGATTGCTTTGGGAGCAAAGAAAGTTCTGACAACTCCAAGGAGTATGCCATTGCAAAAACAAATTCAAGAAGAAGTTGACAAGGGCATGAAAACAGAAAAACAAGTTACAGGCAGCAATACGAAAGCATATTCCGACAAAAGCTATCAAGGGCAAAATGGAAGTCCCATGGATAACAGACCAACTGCGAGGAGCAATGAAACAAAGAGATAGCATCGCTAAGAATGTGTCAAGATCAAATAAGCCTTTCTTAAAAGAAAAACCTAAGGGAGTAAGCATCAGGTACAAAGAGAAACATGACAAGCCTTCAAAGAATTATATTGACGGTCTTGTATCATCTAATGGCAACGATGACTTCAAGTTTGGATAGAGACCTAGTGAAAAAACATGTTCCAGTACACAAAAAGCCTGAGAAATGACAATTCAGAAGCAACATCACCGAAGTCACAAGGTCAGCTGATCACAGATGCATTAGGGAAAGCTGATATACTAAACAAGAAATATGAGTCTGTCAGTAAAGCCACCTGCGCCTCTCCCATATCTAAGATTTAGCTCTTGCTCACATATGGCAGACCCTGTCATCATGGTTCAAGGTGTTTAGAAGTTGCAGTTCAAAGTCAAGCCAGACAGCACAAGGCCCAGATAAAATTGTATCTAGAGTCGTGAGAGAACTTGCCTGTGAATTACCTCATATGCTAACTAGTATGTTTCAAGATTCTTAAGACCGCTGTAACCTTCCATTAGACTGGAAGCAGGCAAATGTAGTAACCATCTTTGAAAAAGGATCAAAATGTGATCCAGCACACCAGGGAGCAATGCCCTTGACATGTATTGCCGGCAAACTATTCTAACATATATACTCGCAATAAACTGCATGTCCCATTTTGACAACCATCCTATCTTACACAGTAGCCAACATGTATTCAGAAAAAAGCTATCTTGTGAAACACAGCTGATAAAGCTAACAAATAAACTTGTGGAATCCCTGAATAACAGTCAGCAAACTGAAATGCTAATGATGGATATCAGCAACGCTTTTGATAAAGGCCTACCTAAAAGACTAATCTTCCCAGTAGGCTTGCATGATTATGCAATTTTTATAATTGTGATTATTTCAAAGAAATCATTGCGATTATTAAATAGTGCGTGTGCGAGCCAATAAGAGATAGCCTACCCACGCTGCACAGAGTGTGGGGAATGGCATTTCTATGTATATAGTTGCTTGTATTTTGGGGAATCCTTAATACTAGGAGGCCCTATTCATCCATCTTGGTATGAATCATTACCAGGATTCTATTGAGAAGAACGAATCCATTTATATAACTTGAATCAGTCCTGGAATGACAGATGTAATTAGGAAAATAACAATTGCCCTTTTAATTCTTCCAAGTTAGTTTAGATCGCCATCACACATCTGTTGGTAGGTTGAAGGTAACATGACGTCATAAGCACGTGCCACTCTCATACTATCTCCTCCACTTTGTGCGTGATGATTTGTTGAGCTCTGCTATGGTGACTGCTGATTGGTCACCAGATAGTATATAAGGCGTCGCCTGGCTGCATTCCTCAGTCGGGTTGGGGCGTTTGCCCAGTGCGGAAGACATTCCTATAGTTTACTATGTAGAGCTTGTCTAATGCAATCTACACCAGCATAAGCTGTATCAGCCGACGAACCTACAGTCAAGATATTTGAGAAACGGCATGACAGACTATGGCAAAACCAAGAGGCGCTTTACGACTACACACAACCGATAATAGGAAGTGATGGATCAACAATTGCCATAATAGAAGAGGACTAGATAGACACAAATGTTTGATTACCTGCACTATATATCCAACTAAATAATCTAATGACTAACAGTACTCAATAAACAACTGTATAATTAGAACATTAGAGTTGTCAAGTTGGCAGGCTCAGGTGTAGGCAGCATACCGTGTCTGAGATCATAGCCTACAAGGCTATCCCCACTCTAGGCAGCATACCACGTCGGATGGCAGGATTTCTGTCACTTGATGACTGCAAAATATATCTCAAGAATAAGAGATTTAAAAACAAACAATTAGTAGTATTTTCTTTTTGCTAGGCATTAAATATTATATAATGAATACATGTACATATTCTTAATATTTTAGATCAATCTTAACTGTAAATAGCATTCACTAATCGGAAGCCTTTAGTAATTTGGATAGGAACAGAGCTGAGCATAGAAGTTTAACTACCTGCGCTCAGTACATTACCTAGATTACCTAGAAAGTATTCCCAAAAATAGAGTCTGTGAGACAAAACCATCTCATGCTGAATTTTACAAATAAAGCATAAAATATTTTCATATCGGTTGTTAGATGGCGAATATTTATATTTTCCCGACTTTTGAACTCCTTGTCCGATTGTAATATCCATTATATCACATTGATCCCTAAGTTGTCACGTATTTGGAGGTTCCGTTGCTATTATCACTTACATATACTTCCTTAAAATATGTACCCGCATCTATTGGCCTCATGTCTCCAGTCATCCCTATAGTGGTGGTGTGGTGCTAATGTCACTAGACACGAGAAAATGGCAGCGCCCCGACTATCTAGCGATATTTGGTTACACTATTTCTATCTGGCTATTATTCTGGTGTAATAATCTTTCAAATAAAGTACACTTTTATCATCTCGGTAAGTTCTTCACATATATGGATTCAGAGGAGGAAGGTTGGGCAAATCACTTTGAAGACTTGGCCACCATTAACCAATCTTAGATTTAATGAATTAGCTCACTTTATTCGTCAAAAACAAAAGCAGTTGTCTCTAAGACGGTGTCTAGTAGTCAAATTTCAGAGGTATCATTTATGTTAAATGTATATTAGCTGGATTCGTCTCAAGAGGATGGTAAGCATGCCCTGAATGGTATCAATCCAAGAACTTGCAGGATTTGCGATATATATATGTGAGACCTATCCTCATGCATGGTCTAGAGACAACTATCCTCTCACAAGTGGAAATTAGAATGTTGAAAGAATACTTCAGAAGCTGTATGACATAAATACAGCATATACCAGCCTCAACAGCTAATGCGGCTACTTATCTATTGCTTGGCAACATTCCAATTGAGGGCCAGCTACATAAGAGAATATTGACTCTATGTGTGAACATGATGTGACGACACAGTTTGATCGAGGATCAGATTAATGGTTGTCATGTTGTGGTTGTGTGATAAAGGACTAAAACTCCCATAATTGGATGATAATTATTAGGTAGCTATTAATTCAGTGTGAATTGCCATCTGTGTTCGATCGTCAAAAGAACCAGCCCTCTAAGTATATTTGGAGGAAACAACTACATCAAAAGGTGAACTACTAGGAAGCACCAACAACAGTGGCACTAGCTTACACTGACCTGGATGTCTGCGTCATCGGAACTTCCCATCCAGTGTAGAATATTCTGAATATGGATGTACTGATGATCATCAAAGCAACAGTCATGGCCAAATTATTCACGCAAGGATACAATCTGTATGGGGTGCCATGCAGAGCTATTCACAGAATAGATACTGTCAAATATGCAAATCGGCGGTGGAGACAATGGAACACTTTATCCTATTTTGTCCTAAGATAGAAGATGCCAATCGTCCATATCTTCACAAGATAGACAGTTTCCTGCAAAAAAGCAGATCAACCTGGCATAAAGCATCGACTGCCAGAGGGCTCAGTAAAACTCATTTTGGAAATCACTCATGTGTTGTCTACAGATAACCCACTATCCATTCTCTTAGATCTGTAGTCATTCCAATTACCAGTAGATATGTCTCTGCTTTCAGTGTCACACTTTTGTGGTAGCATGAAGAGACGCTAGTGTAGAGGAGGAGGCTTGGATAGCGATAAAAAACAGAAAATGGAAACACCAGCCATAAGACCAACTGTGGCCTCCACAAGTAAACATGGAACCAAATGGTAGGCACAGCAGGGTGTAACACCGCAGCTAACATGGGAACACGCATTTGCATCACAGCTTTTCCAAAAATCAGAGCTAAATTATTAAATCTTAATGTCAATGATATATTAATTGTTTCGAGGAGACTTAATTATGCGACAACAGCCAAATCATTCAAGAACAACCAAGATATCTACTTCAAAGAAAGAACTTTTGAACACCAGAAACGGTGATCTTCTGTAACTCAGCCAATTGAGTGCATGCCAGATCTGTTCTTCGCATGTGACCACAATGAACAAACTGACACCATGTACCTAAACTTCAGCAAGGCATTCAGCGTCATACCACATACACAACGTGCTCACAAACTCAACAACGTAGTAATTAAGAGATATGTCCTTCGGTGGATTAAATCTTTCCTGGCTTATAGACGGCAACTTGTGATTCTCCGAAATGACCACGCTGGCTGGAAACTTATCACCAGTGGTGTACCACAAGGATAAGTTCTAGGCCCGGTGCTCTTCCTCCTGTTTGTGAACGACTTGCATGAATCAGTTCAATCCACAACCAAGCTATTTGCCGATGACACAAAACTTTACTGTACCATCAAGACCCCAAGCAATTGTCAGATCCTCAAACTACTCTCTCTCTCTCTCTCTCTCTCTCTCTCTCTCTCTCTCTCTCTCTCTCTCTCTCTCTCTCTCTCTCTCTCTCTGTCTCTCTCTCTCTCTCTCCCTCCCTCCCTCCCTCCATCCCTCCCTCCCTCCCTCCCTCTCTCTCTCGCTCTCTCTCTCTCTCTCTCTCTCTCTCTCTCTCTGCATGGTCTCGGACATGACTAATGAGGTTCAATGCAGTGAGGTGCATAGTACTCAGAATTAAATCATCCATCGATTACTTATACTCATGAAATGGTCATTACTGAACTGAAGAAACTGAACAGAGAGATTTAGGGGCGTTAGTTTTGAACACCTTAAAATAAACCATGTACATCTCCAAAATTAGCAGCAAAGCCAGACAAAATATAGGCCTGATCAAGACATGCTTCAGAAACAGATCACCAGCTAGTCTCAACATTATTCAACCCGATCATCAGAGCAGCACTTGATCATGGTCCATAGTTTGGAACCAACATTTGGTCAAAGATAGTAAACCCTTAGAGAAAGTGCATAAACTCTGTTTTAAACCATGCAATCAGACACCCCTTACTACACTATTAAATAGATGAAGATGGATAGACCTAACTGAAACCTACAAATACATCAACAGGCATTGCAAAACGGATCTGTCAACTCTATTCGAACAACCTCTTAGGGACCTATGCAGACACTCCCTGGAAATTTACAAACAGAAATGCAACACAGAACTGACCAAACACTTTTCCTCCAGAGTAGTGGAGGATTGCAATAAGCTACCAGAAGGCGTTGTTACTTCATCCACCCATAGACACATTCAAAAGAGGACTGAGAGCTGTTCCTTAGGCTAAGACAGCTAGACCATCAGGTATCAAGTAAACTGGACTGAGCAAGCGATACTATAACAAAAACACTGAGACGATAACAAGCCAATGGCATGCTTCAACATCGAGGTAATAAGAATTTACTATATATTTTTGTACATCAGTCAAGATTTTGGCTGATGGTTCACCTAAACACAGAGAGGCTCTATCTACAAACAGAATAGAATAAGAATAACTGTTGGAGATCATTATAGCCACCAGACTGAGATCCAGTCCAGAGCAAATCCCAAGCCGATTTTACTAAAGGGGTCATCTACTTATTTACTTCTCTTCTTGTGACCGAGACAATTGTCGAGCACGAGTACAACAATCATGATATTGTAATAGTTCTGATGAATGCAGAGAAAGCATTTGACGACATGTCGCACGACTCCCTGATGGTGAAACTCTACACACTTGGAATTCCTCTATCACCATGGTCCATCATCGGTGAGTGGTATAAAGGACTTTCTGCCAGAGTCAAATTGGGTCACCACCTATCTGCACCTTTCCCAATTCAGCAAGGTACTGGTCAGGGCAGAATCTTCTCCACACTGAACTATGAGATCCTTAACAATCCATTGCTCCTGCATATAGAAGACTCCGGCCTCGCTGAACATGTTGGATATATCCCAGTACTGGTTCCAACAACAGCTGATGATATTACAGCACTTGCTCCATACAATAGTTCAGACTCTCAATCAGTTGTATCTCATATCACCATTGCAGACAACCGCTTTACTATGGGAATGTCAGAAACCAATGTCATCATCTACAACGACTGTAAAATTGGCATGCAGAAATCCTCCATCAGATTCAATACCTATGAACTTGAAGTCGTTGATCATGCAACTCACCTCAGAGTTATCTAGGGATCTGATCCTAATATTATGTAAATATGGCTAGAAGCAAATATCTCTACAGCCAGAAAGATGGCTACATGCTTTTTGGGACTGGTTTTCATGGCAAAAATGGCTTGAACCCAGCAGTATCCAGAAAAATCTGGATCACTTATATCCAACTTCGATTTCTGCATGATATGGAAATCTGGATGTGTACTGAGAAAGAGTGTGCTCCACTAGAACATTATGGATGTCATGGCAATATGATATTCCATCTGTGCATGAACTTCTAGCAGAGCCTCCTAGCAAAGAAGACTGGGGAAAATGTGTTAATCTTGCCATCACTCTGTTTTGGCCTGAACATATGCGATATCAACCAAAGATCTTAATACACTCTGTTATATGTTTGCATGCCAAGTTGACATGCCAGCTGTATCTCCACTCTGGCCATATGTACAGATGTCTACACATTAGATAAATAAAGCCACATATAATGCCAGGATTCTAACGGGAACTCAGCTTCTCCAAACATCCTACAGTAACCCCAATCAGCATGTGCGAGATACAATGTGCATCTTGTGTATGGAGGTGGCTGAAACCAGAACACATTTCCTGTTTCAGTGTCATGTCCTAAAGGAAGCTCGAATCCTAAATTACAAATGGTTTTATCAAATCATGTTTCATCTTGGCATCGCAGTCTCTGATCTTAGTCCAGCCTGACTCATTCAAGTTCTTCTTGACCCGCTTTTCCTGATTCGTCCATTCAATCCACTCCTTAATGAGATTGAGTATTTAGCCAGAGACTGGATATACTATACATATACATACATAGATACATAGAGTTTTCGTCTTCTAGTACCTGTTTCACTGACATGTGTATACATATTTGTGTTAATCTTGCCATTACTCTGTTTTGGTCTGAACATCTGCACTGTTCTTGATCATGATCATGATTAGTTACGGCGAAACATCCAAAGGACATTATTTTTGCTACGCATTCATCAAGTAGCTGGTTTAGAGATGTTTTATTGCCTCTGATTAATTTGGTAAATTTATTTGTAGGATTTGCAGAGCGCTCCAAACTCTTTAGCAGATCCTGTGATGGTTTGTTCCAATACCTTATTGTACTGGGAATAAAGCTGAATTTAAAGACGTCAGTTCTTGCGAAAATTTGGTTGAAGTGGCTGTTGTGCATGTTTTTGGATTTACTATTTGGAGTTTGTAGACTGTCTAATGATATCTTTGCTTGTTGCTGTAGACCTTTGTAGGACAAAATAAGGTGGTTTTGTTTCCTTCTGTCTGAAAATGGTGCAAGTTTTAGGGTTTCCATTATGTTTGTCATACTGCCTGGTTCGTAACAATAGTTTGAGGTGATAAATCTAGCCGTACGTTTTTGCCCATCTTCTAGTTTGTCCTGAAGAGTTATCTGATGAGGGTCCCAAACTGTACTTGCATATTCTAGAACTGGTCTAATCAGTCTCATGTAAGCTTGAAGTCTGATTTCTTGGGAACAGAATGATAATTTCTCGACAATAGTCCCAAGGTTCTGTATTATTTGCTGCAGATCTCAGAGATGTGTTTGTTCCAGCTTAGGTCATTGGTGATGTTGACGCCCAAGTATTTTACTGATGAAACAAAGGTTAGAATTGTTCCTTTTAATGTCTAGTAAAATTTGATGGGTTGTTTTTTCTGCTTAGCCTCATCATGTTGCATTTTACTGGTTGGAAGCGCATTCCCCAAGTGGTAGCCCAGGTACCTAATGGCAAGCCAAAGATCTTACCTCACTCTGTTATATGTTTGTGCTTATCCCATATTGTTTGAGACCCCCGCTTAATTACATTTTTCCAGATCTAGACTAGGAATTCTTTTGAATTTTCTCCAACTCTTTGTTATCTCCGGCTGTGTTAACCATCTAATGGTCAAGCCATTCAAAATTACTTTGCAATAGTCATGAAAAGTACATTTGCATGCCAACAGAAGACAATTTTCGAAGATTTACTACTGGAATCCCTGCAAATGGATGCTCACTGAGAAAAATGTGTTTAATGTTCTTGATCAATCATGACAACTAACATGAGGAAAGGATTAATAGCTTTAAAACATCTGAGCCTGAAATTGTGCATTATTTTAGACAAAAATTAATTTCCCATCCCTTCTTCTTCTTCTTCTTGTCTGGATATTCCTCCAATTGGTTGGAGCCCCCACAGATGTGGTGGCATCAAATATGATTAAATAAAAGTTCTAAAGAACAATGGTTACCTTTAAATCTAGGCTTCTAATTGTTTGTGCTACTTTGTATTAAACACAGTGTAGAATGATTTTCACATTGTGATGTGCAGTTGAAAACATTGAAGCATGCAGAGCAGGTCTATATACATATCGTACATCTCTGATCACGTCTTTGGGCTAGGAATATTCGTAGGGCAAAACATAAAGTTCCTCTGGCCTAAGCATTAATGATGATACATAAATATGGTATGATATATATTATAATCAACCATGGCGAGCACATCCACACCCACCTACCCACCCACCCACCCCACCCACCCACCCGCCCGCCCGCCCGCCCGCCCGCCCGCACGCACGCACGCACGCACGCACCCGAACATGTTTACCGCGAACAGTACATGTTAATTTCTTCATATGTATTTGTATGTATTGTAAGTTTGTGAATGCTTTTTATTGTTGTCCTCTTTGTGTGTCTCTTGTTTGTAATATAGTGTGATATATGTATTTGTAAGGGGTCCATCACTTTATCCTGTCTGCAGTATCTGTTGACATGTACATAAATCGTGAAATAAATAATATTGAACTTGAACTTGAACTTCACTGCGACTGCTGAGCAATCGTTGTCCACTGGCTATATAGACTACAACACCTAGTCGCGTGTTCGACGTGCGCCTTGAATAGGCGGAACCTACATTATCAAGAAGGAAGAAGAAGAATACCCAGAATTCATTTCAGAAGAAATCAAAACAAGAAACTTTTTGACATCGGTGTCTGTGAAAAGTTTTTGAAACCTCACAAGTTTATGAATTTATGAGCCAATTGTTGGAATCATTGTAATCAAAGAAAAAGGTACGTAACAGTGTCACATTGAGCAAAAACAATTAAGTTTGTCATGTGCAAGCTAAAGTACCAGTTTTAGTAATAGTAGGCTACATCTTTAGTTCTAACTTCTACTTCTAGTGACTAGTCAGATTTCTCTGACTTCACCCTATAGCGATGTTAATGTGCCGGGTGAGTGTTAATCCGAACACAGCCTGAGAAGTTGTCAAAACAAATGGAATTCTTGTGGATACTGACCTCTGCAAAGCCGAAACCAATTTACTGGACTGGAGTGTTCACCAGGGCTTCGTTTCTCGAACAGGGTTCGTACGCATGTATGGAAGTCTGGAAAAAGTATGGAAAATTAGGAAAGCCTTTTCCAGGGCTGGAAAAAGTATGGAAATTCCAATTTCAGGCCAACTGGTATGGAAAATGTATGGAAAATTAAAATATCGGCAATCCTAATTTTTCCGACCGCCATCTTTTTGTTTACGAAGGAAATGTCGCGTTTCCGCCGATCTAATTCGATTGGGTCCCGGTCTCGTCTTGTAATAGAATACCGCCTATTACCGGGAACATCTCGCGGTTGTTGAGCAATATGTGTCTGAACATGTTCAAGTACCACGCAAAAAAATGAGTAAATCGGCAGTCGTCTGTCAAATAGTGCAGAGTGTTAGAAGCCGAAACAATGAAATAATTTGCGAGATTGCCATTTTTTGTGATACAGTAAAGATGGGGAAGTGCAAATATTCTAGTGTTTGGCCCTTGGGAAACTAATGATACATATAAGGATTGGATTTTACCAGACAACACATCAAACTCGCGTGGCAAATGTAGTGTTTGTAACAAGTCGTTTGACATCGGGAATATGGGCGAAGCGGCTCTTGTTAGCCACATGCGGGGGAAAAAACATGAGAAACTGACTGAAGTTCGTCTATGTCCAGCGCCGAAAGTTACGGATTTCTTTGGTTCACGGTAAGAATATTTTACATTTTCACATTGATAGTACCAGGATCATTTAGAAGCGTAGCAATTTTATATCGCCCAACGTTAGATGATCCCAACTTTGCCCTCGTATCGCGAGGCCTCTTGTGTTGGCTCGTCATCGAGTGAAAATAATGAATTCCTGTTTCTATGGCGATCATTTAGAAGCGTGGCAATTTTATATCGCCCAATGGTAGATGATCCTAACTTTGCGGGAAAATATTATTGACTGCCCGACAGCTCTCGTATTGCGAGGCCTCTTATGGCGCATTATCGAGTGAAAATAATGATGATTCCTCCTGTTGCTATGGCATTATGATCAGCTATGGTAAATTAAATTAAAAATAAATTAGTGTATATGTGCAGGTTTTAACTAGAGCTGGGCGGTCTGACGGTAGTACCGTGAGGACCGCGGTATACCGTGAACCGATACCGTGACCGTTGCCATTTCTAAATATCGTGAATACCGTCCATAATGTTTGAGCAATATTTGAGAAATATATTCATAAAATCTGACTTGACCAAGGGTAAATAAGTGCTAATAGTGCCAAAAATACAGGCATCCCTAACTATTAGCCGAGTTGAGGTGAAAGGGTCGTTGTAAAAACAAACATCAAGACGTCAATTACAAAATAATGACAGGCAGAATTGTATGTCAAACGTACGTCTTGAAAGTCTCACGGTAAAATTGCTTTATTTAAAACATCTAACATTCTCTGGCTGTCAGCCGGTAGTAATTACACTATAATATATTCCCTATTCCCGTTTCTATTATTTGTAATTTATTACTCCAAGGATTTTGTCACCGAACAAACACGCTAGAATAACAAAATAACATACAAACTGTGTGCTATTCAAACGCAACAGCAATCACGCAAAGACGTATCTGATCGGTTGGTCATGAACTAGACCGTGGGAAAATACATTACTACGCTGAATTTATCAATGAAAATTTACTAAAATGTAGTATTTGCTCGCGCCGTTTTTATCATGTGCTAATTTATTAACAACAAGCAGCGGATTTTGTCTGGACTCTGTTTATCAAAGCGCTCGACTGCCAAAATAAAATTTACCGTTTGCTGGTCGCACGCATTAATAGCAAGAACACTCCAGATTGAAAATAGTGCACCCCAATAGAGCTGGGCGGTTTCCCGATAAAACCGGGAAAATCGCGATATTGTTATCGTCATCGTCTCATTTCTAAAAACCGCCAATATCATCAAATACCATCAGTGACGGTATTGACAATTTATATATTGTAATAATTTGATAATAAAGCATTTCATGCGAATTTGACGAGTCTGGTCTCTTCATATCCGTATTCATGGTAGTCAAAAGCAATCATTTTCGGCACTATTATTGCAGTAAATATATGTCCATGTGTTATATACATAGCCCTACTGTTCTTAGTATAGAAACCCTTCCATGCTCAATTAAATGTTGTTCCAATGAAGACAAGTTAAATCTGAAAATCGTAGTTGCTGACAACGTCGAATACGCAAAATAGCAGCCATTTGTAAAACACAAATAAACTTAACTCAGCCTCGTTTTGATTATATTATTGGAATACCACCTTCGCTTTCCATAGCTGATGACGCAATTGATGTCATTACAAGGGAATAAATAAAACATCCAAATATATCCTAGCGGGATAAATTCACTCGCTAACTATGACGATAAATTCAAGCGATCTAACTAAACCGGTGAAGCCATAACTGTAATCCCTCTATTCTTCGCTTGTTCAAGAATAATTCACCCCACACGTGTGTATAAATGTACGCTTGGGTGAGTATTGATCAGTCTTTACCAGTAATACCATTGATATGCTGAATGCGCTAAAGGCAGCCGCAATATGAATGAAACGAGCCCGGCTGATTATATTGAAAATGATTTGATTAAAACTTATTGCGCCATGACAATAATTTCCAATCAACTTGTCTCCAAAATATTTAGCTAAAATCGGACAAGTTATTAATAACTAATAACCTCTTAGATCATCTTTTCTAGAAGACAGCAGATCTTATAGCGTGGAATGTGTTGTATTCACTAATTTCACGCGTTCTGGGTCATTGGCTCAGGTGACTATTGCGCCATCGATCTATAGGGCTATGATTTAACCACTTTCAAGACGAATGCAGAGGCTTTATGGAAATATAATTTAAAGGAAATAAATAAAGAGCTGATTAGTTTGAAAACTTTATGACCCAAAAGTTATTGCTGAGATCGACAGCAACAACTTTGAGTCAAATTGTTTTGAAATAATCTGTATAAATAGCTGATGATTATTTATTTTCACACACTCCGGTAAGTCCAGTTTATAGGATGAAGTGCGTGATTGACTTTCATGCCGCAGTCAATAGGTCGACAATGTTCTAAAGGGGTTGAATGGGGGCTGGGCGGGCAGGTGGGGTTGATTAGTCAATTCCTTATAAAACTTGACCATTTTCAATAATTAACCATTCAGTACCAGGCTTTTGCACGTCAAATATAATAATTTAATCAGTGAGCGACGATTCTTATCTACAATTCTACATTCTCTATTTTATTGCTAAAAAAATTCAGGTCATTTTGTTATCTTTATACACGCATACACGCGCGCAGCTGATCGCGTCTTCAGTACTGGTTAGTCCATTAATTGATCATGTGCCTAATCGCGTGGTCTTTCTCGTGGAGCATTCATTATAAGCTTTCAATTATAGTAATAATAAAAACAGCTGATCGTGAATGCTCCATTAAACACTGCACCCGATTATGACCTGGTTAAAACCAATGAAAGATACTTGATGTTTTTAACCAATCAGAGTGGACCCTTGGGATTTCCCTTGGATATTCCTGCGCACACAGTGACAGAGTTAAGGACACTTATGCGCATCTTCCTCTTCACAATGACAAAGTAAAACGCAAAAAGGCGAGAAAAAATATTTTATTTGGTGCTGAAACAAATATAATACAAAGTGTAGGCTTTGTTTGTTTATACATCTAAAAAGGATGCCTATTTATAGATTGGCCATATTAACCATATCATATCCAAAATTATTCCAAATACCGCGATATCAGTAGTTCTCGCGGTATTTTTCACAAATACCGTTATCGTCATCCCAATGCCAGCTCTACACCCCAATGCCTCAAACAGCGGGTTAAAGTTAGCGAGTCGACCACACTCTCTGATAGAGCTGGGCGGTCTGACGGTAGTACCGTGAGGACCGCGGTATACCGTGAACCGATACCGTGACCGTTGACATTTCCAAATACTGTGCATACCGTCCATAATGTTTGAGCAATATTTGAGAAATCGATCCATAAAATCTGACTTGACCACGGGTAAATAAGTTTTAATAGTGCCAAAAATATAGGCTTCTCCTTCGATCAATACTCACCATTCTGTTACTTCTGATATACAGCTGGCCCTGACAGCGGCTCTAGGATTATAGACTTAGAAAGCTTTACCGACTCCTGGGAACCGGGTACTCGGCTCCCAACTGCCGAGTACCCGTTTAGCATAGCAACAAGAGCAATACATGCTTTCTGCATTACGGATTTTAGTGGGGTTTTTTGTGAAAGAAGATCTAAGTCTTTAATCTGTGATAGTTTGTGTGTTCGTGAAAGGATTAACTAAGGACTATGGAGAATACCGCCGAAGATAACCAGGTTGTATCGTTCTTTATTATCCATAGTTAAAAGACTTAGGTCTCTAAATTTCGTTGTGTCGCATGTTCCAATTTCTGACCGCATAGAATCTGGGGCGTGTGCTAACAACGATATATGCCAGACGATCGCCTTCTTTAACCCCAACAGGCGATCGGCAGATATGAAAATAGGTGTTTGCTACAGTATTTCTAACACGAATATCGGCTGGCGTCGTTTCTCTGTAGAACCCGAGCGGGTGACGTCACACCCGGTCGCTCGGATGTTTATGTGAAGAAAATTTTTTTCATTAATTCGCGCATCTTGTTCTGGGTGCTGCGTACTATGGTACCGGAAACTTTAGAATGATCAAGTTTACGTGCGATCACGATCGGTTTGCAATGATCGGTGGTTTCAAAATTCTTGAGTAAATGCGTGGTCTGCGGTTTTACCGTGTGATACAGCAGTTTGTTATACATTTTGTTGTTTTCTTCACATATCGTGCTGCTTTCGTTAGGAGTATAATTTATATTGATTAGTAAATATACCCCGAATGCTATGCGATATGATTCCTGGAGCCGTTACACATCCTGGAGGATCTAATATGGGTGTGTTTAATGCCCGCCGCGTTCTTGTCGTCATAATCAATGCGATCGTTGTTGTAACATGGCGGGGTGGGGTGCAGGGAGGTTACGGTTAATTTATGAGTCAAAATTATTTGAAAATTAATTGTCTGCCTTCCATCCGGGTCTCGTTCCGCTTGTTTATTGTAGGTTTGTGCTTATGTTATAGGCCAAGCCAGCCCCGCCATCATGTGACGAATGCCATAAGTTTGTCCGTGTTGTGTTCAAGGACCATGCTTGTTTTAGGTGTTCCCTGTGTAATATTGATCATAGGTGTAATGTTTGTGCAGTGTGGTCCGTCGAGATGATGGTTAAGTTCCTTGCCCAGAAGGACTTGGCTGGGTCTGACGCGGGGTCAGGTGGTCCGAAAGGAAATCGTGGAGCGCCCGGTTCGGCCGGTGGGGGTGCACCACGTCCCCAGCTGGAGGTGGCGGAGATGGCACCGCCGGCGTGGTTTGGTCCGGCTATGCAGGGTTTTCTGCATAGCGTTCTGCCCACGCTGGTGTCGTCCCTGCTACCAAAGGTTGGGGGGCCAGTTTCTCCCCATGCCTGGTATGGATCCTGTCCTCGGACAGGATTCTGGACTGGTTACCGAGGGGGCCGTCTCGTACGGTCCCCTGGCAGGCACGTCTGGCTTCGGTCAGACGGGTTCTGTCTCTCTGCGGCCACCTCCGGGTGGTCCAGTAGCGGTGGCCGGTCCGTCAGGTATGGGAGCCGTCCGCCAGGACGGCTCCACGGTTGACTCGTCTAGTGACGGCTCTTCGGAGTCTGAAGACGAGGAGGAGAGGTTGCTGCGGCCCGTGAAGATGCTCTGGCGTGGCTAGCCAGGGTTGACCCATCTGTGGTTTCGGCCGATGAAGATGCGCCCCGTCCGTAGGTTGCGTTGATTAGGACGGGGTTTTTGCCCGCGGCCCGGATCCAGTCAGTGGGACTGGATCCACGGTTCATAGATTTGTTGGATGCTATTTATAGCAAACAACTAATGACCAAGGGTCAGCTCCCTGCGGCCTCCAGGGAGGTGCGGGCAAGATGTCGTATTCCGCGGGGGGAATACGACAGGTATGGTGTAGTCCCGTCGGTCACGGAGGATGATCGATGGGTACTGGGAGTCCAGAGTGCCGGGTCGGGTGGCCCCGGTCCGGCACTAGTGGATAAGTCTCAAGTACACCAGGAAGAAGTCCTGTCCCTATGCGATGAGGGTGTGAGGGCAGCGATGAGCGCTGTCAATCATTCTTATCGTCTCCTTCAGTCGGTGTGGGCTGAAGCAGGGGCAGGCCACCTGTGGCGCTTTCATGTGTTAATTCGGCCTGGTGCTGTCAATGGACGCATTGGCAAGGGTGCAAGCGCGAGTGACGAAGTCCAGGAGGCAAATGGTCATTGGCCATATGCGTCCGGCTACGGCAGTCAGGGAGCGTCTTCTTGGGACGCCTCTGACAGGGCCTAGCATCTTCGGTGGCCAAGCGCGGGCCATCTTAGAGGATACCGCCAGTATCGCGCAGAATCGGTTAGCGGTAAACCTAGAGCTAGTGCGGCAAGCGCACGCACTAGGGGCTGTGGGGAAACCGCTAATGGGACAGCCTTCAAAGAAGCAGAAGAAGCATAAGGGCAAGGCGAAAGCCAGGCCTGTTGCGACTTCTGCTTCAGCTGGGTTTTCGGAGCTGCCGCCGGCGAAGAAGCCCAGGAAGGTTGTAGAGGCGCCTACCCTCCCCGATGTTGCTCCTGACTGCCCTAGATGCGGGAAGGGTAGGGGTAAGGCCTCAAAGGGCGGACAGAAGGGGCCGAAGCGTACCTGAGGGTACGAAAGCTCCCTTCATATCCGCCTGGAGTGCGCCTGTGTGACAGGAACAGCGGTGCCAGTTATACCCGTCGGGCCTAGAACGAAATGGTTCTCACTCTCTCTCGTTAAGAAAGGGGGGGGGGTGGCGGACTGCGAGCCGGACAACCCTGTTAGACGTCGAGGGCGTCTATGGTGTGTGGAAGGCTCATGCGTTTCGTCGAGGCCTGGCGAGGTGTGACGTCAGACAGTCTGGTCCTGGGATGGTTATCCCAGGGTTACATGCCGGATTGGTGGGACTTTCCACCACAAAATCTGTCTTTGGCACCTGTCTGGACACCCGTACCAAGGGAGCCAGACAAGTTAGAAGCCGTTCAAAAGGAAGTGTCGGGTTTGTTTCTGAAGGGAGCAATAAAACCAGCAAACCGGAACACTCCAGGCTTCTATTCAAACATGTTCCTTGTCCCCAAGAGCACGGGGTGATGGAGACCCATACTCAATCTCAGGCCATTAAATTGGGGTATCCATACGCCTCGGTTCCAGATGGAAACGCCGAGGTCGGTAATGGCGGGATTGAGGAAAGGAATGTGGTGTGTATCGATCGATCTGAAAGATGCATATTTCCACATTCCTATGAATCGGAGTTGGCACAGGTTTCTGAGATTTGCGTTTCAGAATCAAGTATGGGAGTTTACAGTTCTCCCGTTTGGCCTATCGACAGCTCCGAGGGTTTTCACAAGAGTGGTCCTTGCGGTGACAGCGTTTCTCAGAAAAGAGAACGTGGCGCTACACACCTACATAGATGACTGGCTGCTCAAGGCAGACTCGGCAGCCAGGTTGAACGTGGATACTGCTCTGACTGAAGTTACTTTCAGATCTAGGCTGGATAGTCAACAAGGAGAAATCCGAGTTGACGCCCACTCAACATTTCGTTTATTTGGGGATGCGATTCGACCTCGAGGAGGGCAGGGTTTACCCGTCAGAGCCCAGAGTGGTGTCTCTGTTAGCTATCCTCAAGAGTTTTCGAGTGGGAAACCACATTCAGGCGAGGCGGTTCCTTCAGATGCTGGGCATGATGGTCTCCATGGAGCAGGTTATCCCGTACGCTGCTCTAATGCGAAGGCCTATCCAGTTGTATCTGATGTCTCTGTTGAAACAGAGAACAGAACCCCTGTCAAAACTGGTGCCAGTTTTGGAGCCAATAATATCGCATCTTCTATGGTGGAAACAGCGTCAGAATCTCCTATTAGGGGTTTCGCTGCACCTACCCCACCCCCAGCTGTCCGTCTACACGGATGCATCGCTGGAAGGGTGGGGTGCCTGCCTGGGAGAACACCAGGTCTCGGGCACATGGACTCTCCCGGAGAGTCAGCTGCATATCAATCTGTTGGAAATGATGGCAGTGGAACTGGCGTTGGAAGAGTTCCTTCCGATGATCAGGGGCAAGGTGATATTGATACGGTCGGACAATTCGACAGTAGTATCATATATAAATCGCCACGGCGGGACCAGGTCGCCCACTCTGTGCATCAGGGTGTGGCACTTGATTCAATGGTGCAGGAATTACTCGGTTGTTTTGAAAGCAGCTCATATTCCTGGCCGATTGAACATTCTGGCGGATGCTTTGTCTCGCAGACAGAGAATCTTGCCAACAGAATGGTCCCTCAACCCTCCGGTTCTGCGACGGATCTTCGAGCATTGGGGCAAACCCAACGTGGACTTGTTCGCCACAAAGGAAAATGCTCAAATCATGACATATGTCTCGCCGATTCCAGATCCAAATGCCGTCGATACAGACGCTCTGGCGATAAGCTGGAGAGGGATGCACGCTTACGCGTACCCACCCACCATTCTTCTACCGAAGGTATTGGTGAAGGTCAGGGAGGAACCGTGTCTGGTCCTGCTAATAGCGCCGTATTGGCCGAGCAGGGCGTGGTTCACGGATCTTCTAGATCTGCTGGTGGAAAATCCTGTGCAGTTGCCCGAGATTCCGAACATAATCTCCCAGGCCAAGGGACGCTTCCTACACGAGCGTCCCGAAATGTTCAAATTGACTGCGTGGATGTTGTCAAACAACGTTCCACGTCGGAAGGCTTTTCTCGACAGGCTGCTGATTTCATCGCGGCTGCGAGAAGGAGGTCAACCTTCAAGTCATATAACAACAAGGTTAACAGATTTGCAGACTGGTGTGAAGAAAAGGGTATTGATACCTTTCAATCCACTATTCAGCAAATAGCAGACTTTCTCTGTGAGCTGTTCTTTTCAGGACTAGCTCCCGTCACAGTTGCTGGATACAAGTCAGCTTTGGCATCAGTTATCCCTTGTCTAGCCAACAGGGATAGTCCAGAGGTGGCCCAGTTAAATGTGATGTTGAAGGGAATGAGCAATTTCCGCCCGAGACAACCGGTAGTCATTCCAGCCTGGAGTCTATCTTTAGTGCTTAAAGTACTGGCCAAGCACCCTTTCGAACCGTTGCGTTCGGCTAGTCTAAAGCATTTGACTCTAAAGGCGGTCTTTCTATTGGCAGCTTCCTCAGCTAGAAGGCGCAGTGAGATCCATGCGCTTTCGGCAGAGAGGAACCGATTTATTGTTTCTGGAGAAGGTCTGCGTCTTCTGCCAAGAGCAGAGTTTATGTCAAAGAACCAATCTTTGAGATATCCCGGCAAACCGATCATTATACCGAAGTTAACTAGGTTTGATCGTGATGCCTGTGTCTGGTGCCCGGTCCGTGCTTTGACTAAGTACAAGAAACGGACTGACTCGTTACGGTCGAACGATAGACATCTGTGGATCTGCCATAAAAAGCCTTATGGCGCCGCATCCATGGATACTATCTCTCGTTGGGTGGTCGAATGCATTCAGACTACTCACGAGATGGCGACTGGGCACCAGGTGCAGGGTGTAAGGGCACACGATGTCAGAGGAATAGCCGCCTCGACCGCCCTTTACAATGGTGTTCCGTTAGAGGACATCATGGCTGTTGCACAATGGCACTGTGAGTCCTCATTCACGGATTACTATATGAGGGATGTGTCAGACTCAGCCAATCCACTCGCTTTAGCTGTTTTGAAACGATAGTTAGTGACCACATTGCTTTTCCCCTTTTTTCACTTTGGTAAGAAAAGAACCTAAAGCAGGCATGGTCAGGCGAGAGGATGTCAACCAGATTGTGTCACTGATGGCCGAACCGGTGAATGGTTGGAGGCGGTACGTCTGAAGTCCTATTATCATAAGGTAATTCAATAAGTGAGAGTTTTTTGTATTATGTATATGTATCATGTTCATTCATCTTATATATTCATGCTCATTCCCAGGCTAATACATGGAATATGCAGGGAGTAGTTAACCCTCTTGGCATATTGGTGTTTCAGGCGAGATACATGTTCGTTAGTTCTCTCCCTTTTCTTAGGAGGAAAAAGGGGGGGGGGCTGTGACGCGAATGTGATTCGGTTCCGTGAACTTGACGGTCCTTTTAGGTCTCCGTTAGTCAAGTTTGAAGTCTAAAATCTTTCTCCAAGGGGCAAAATTAGCATTTATGGCTTGCCCCTTCCCACCAGGTTACTGATCAAATCTGGTGTATATCAGAAGTAACAGAATGGTGAGTATTGATCGAAGGAGAATGCAGGAAATGTCAATTTCCCTTTCTCCGAGATCTAACAATACTCACCATTCTGTTACGGACCCAGCCTCCCAGCCCCACGGAGGCAAGCCATAGTTTTCTCTTGTTTGGTGGCTATGCAAACAATATGAGCTCTATGGTAAACGGGTACTCGGCAGTTGGGAGCCGAGTACCCGGTTCCCAGGAGTCGGTAAAGCTTTCTAAGTCTATAAGAAAAATCTGTCGCATTGGTTTTTCATAGCCATTGCCATAGCCGCAGCAAAAATTTCAGAATTAAAGAAAATGCCTCAAGATCTCATACAATTTTTGTTTTAGACAGATAAGAAAGATCTAGCTGACCTACGTGTGTCTGTTTTATGTATGCACACACATTTAATTCAGCAACAAAAAACGTCATTCCGCTATGTAGGCTATGTTATGTATGTTAAGTAAGAGCGCGCATTAGACTCTGTGGTCAGTTGCTTATTCAGGGTTTTAAAATCAATCGACATATAACTTTCTATTATTTTTATTGGCATAAGGCCTGAAAAAGCTATTTTTATCTTTGCCTGATCGGGAAAATGCAACCAAACTGTACTTATTTCCTGCTGAAGTTGAACGAAGCTGCATGTAGTCAACGTTACAGTATAATAGCTTGTTCCTCTATTACGTCATTATTGACGCTGAAGAGCTAAAAAAACAAGGGAGATAAGTCATCACGTAATTTCGTGTATTCGATCATACGCCGACTTCGTGGCATAATATTAGCTATTTGGTGAATGTTAGACACATACAGCTGTTTTTGTTATTAATTACTATACAATAATGTCTTAAATACTTGCAAATTTGTACATGAAAGGAATTTCTCCAAATATGACCTTTAAGATCTAGCCAAGTCTAAATAAGGACCAGGTAAGGTCTAAATTAGGGGTGTAACTGCCTGCCAGAGACACGCTTCTTGTTTGCATAGCAACAAGAGCAATACATGCTTTTTGCATATAGAGAAATCTTAGTTTTCTTTGTGCCTAATTAAGCTGTCTCACTCAGGAATTATTGGATTTACTGTGGAAGGATCTACTGAAACTTAGGTCGTATTCTTTCATGTTATTCTCTAGCAATATGGAGACTTAAGTCTCTGAAATTTCATCTGTGTTGCATGTCCCAATTTCTGA
Organism: Chaetoderma sp. LZ-2023a; assembly: GCA_034401795.1. Taxonomy (NCBI): domain Eukaryota; kingdom Metazoa; phylum Mollusca; class Caudofoveata; order Chaetodermatida; family Chaetodermatidae; genus Chaetoderma; species Chaetoderma sp. LZ-2023a. Next base: position 164,315,811 of record CM067369.1, on the reverse strand, counting down.
CCCCGAATCTGGGACGTGTGGTTACAACGAAATATGGCAGATAAGATCGCCTCCTTTAATCCCAACGGCGATCGGGCAGTAATGTGAAACTGGATGTTGGTTTTACGGTTTTAACACTAAAATCGGCTTACGTCGTTCTCCATATTATCCGAGCGGGTGACGTCACAGCCAATTTGATTTCTCGGATTTTTGTGGTGATGGAAATGTTTCATTAATTCGCGCATCTTATTCTTGATGCTGTGTGCGTTTTTGTATCAGAAACTTTAGAATTATGTCATGTTTTGCATTGATCGATGATTTCAAAATTCTTGATTAGGATTCTGCGGTTTTACTGTGTTCTACAGCAGTTTGTTTATTCATTTTGTTGTTTGCTTCACGTATCGGTTTGGCCTTCGTTTGAGAAGTATAATTTTGAAATTAATTCTTAAATATACCGCGAATGCAATCGATATGGTTCCTGGTTCCGTGTTGATACATCCTTCAGGAACAATTTATGGGTGTATTATTGGTCCGCTATCGTTCTTATCGCCAGCATACGTGATCTTGGTTGTAATGTTGCGGGTGTGGGGTGCCGGAGGGTTAACTTAATTTATTGTCAAAATATTTTTTAATTATTTGTCTGCTTTCCATTCCTGTTACATACTGCTTGCTTATTTTAGCTTTTTGTGCTTGCTTTCAGGCCAAGCCTACCCCGTCATCTTGCTCAGAGTGTCACAAATTCGTTAAGGTCGTCTATAAAGACCATGTCTGTTTTCGATGTTCATCTTGTGAAGTTGATAATAGGTGTAATGCCTGTTCAGTGAGGCCAGTCGAGTTTTTAGTTGAGTTCCTTTCCCAGAAGGACTTGTCTGGGTCTGTCAGGCGGTGCGAAAAGAAATTGGGGAGCGTCCGTTTCGGCCCCTGGGGGCGCTCCTCATCTGCAGTTGGAGGGTTCGGAGATGGCACCTCCGGTGTGGTTTGGGCCCGCTATACAAGGCTTCTTGCATAGCATCCTGCCCAAGCTGGTGTCGTCTCTGATACCAAAGACTGTAGGGCAATCTCTCCGAGTCCGGTATGGACCCTGTCCTTGGACAGGGTTCTGGACTGGTTACCGAGGGGGCCATCTCGTATGGCTCCATGGCGGTCCCGTCGGGCTCCGGCCTGGCGGGTACTGCTTCTCTGCGGCCACCTCCGGGTGGTCCAGTAGCTGTAGCCGGTCCATCAGGCATGGGAGACGTTCGCCAGGACGGCACAAGCCAGGGCAGCTGCTCCACCCGTGGTTGAGGCCACACCGGTACCGGGCACCCATCCAGTGCTGGTTGGTTTGCCACCAACCGACACAGTGACGGGTGTTGCTGGCCAGGCTTGGTACACGCCTATGGCCACGGTTCCATAACTGCTACGGGTCCGCAGGGTTTTCCGTGCAGGCCTACTCCATTGGACCAGTATGTCTCATGGGGTGGCGGCGGAACCGTACGGTACTGGTATTGCTGGCTTTCCAGCAGTGGCTCCTAGCCGGAAGGCTGCTGCTGGTAGACCCGTGAATACATCAATGGGTGATGTGTTCACGAGGGTGTCTTCTTCGGAGATGGACTGGTCTGAGGCTCTGGCTTGGCTAGCCACGGTGGACCTGTACGTGGTTTCGGCCACGACCGAAGAACCTGTGGCTCAGATTCAGTCCATTGGACTGGATCCACGGTTCAAGGAGTTGCTCGAGGCTATTTATAGCAAGCAACTCGCGGCCAAGGTGCTGTATTCTCAGAGGGGAGTACGAGCCCTATGGTGTGGAACCAACGGTCACTGGGGATAACCATTGGGTTCTTGGGGTCCAGAGTGCTGGAGCGGGTGGTCCCGCTCAGGCGCTTGTGGACAAATCCCAGGCACACAATAAGGAAGTCCTGTCCCTTTGCGATGAGGGGTAAGGGCAGCAATGAATGCTGTCAATCACTCATCACTTGCTTTAGTCGGTGTGGGCTGTAGCTGGGGCAGGCCACCCTGTGCCACCTGTGGTGCTGTCTTGCGTTAACAATGGCCTGGTGCTGTCGATAGACGCTTTGGCCAGGGTGCAAGCGTGTGTTACAAATTCCAGGAGGCAGATGGGCCTTGACCATATGCATCCGGCTACGGCTGTCAGGGAGCATTTGTTTTGAACGCCCCTGAATGGCCCTAGCAGCTTCGGTGGCCAAGCGTGGACCATCCTATAGGACACTGCTAACATAGGTGAACGGTTAACCTTCAGCTGGAACTAGTGCATCAGGCACATGCACTAGAGGCTGTTGCTAAACCATTAACTGTTCAACCTTTCTCCAAGAAACAGAAGAAGCATAGGAGCAAGGTGAAAGCCAAGCCAGCTTCTGCTATTGCTGGGCCTTCGCAGCCGCCTGCAGCTAGGAAGGTGAGGAAGGTTGTGGAGGCTCCTGCCCACCCCAGTGATGGCCCTGATCGCCCAAGAGGCGGGAAGGGCAAGGGTAAGTCCACCAATGGCGGAAAGAAGGGAGCAGATCGTACCTGAGGGTATGGTCGCTCCCTTCATATCTGCCTGGACCGCGCCTGTGCGAGTTAGACCAGGCAAGCCAAGACCAAAATGGTTTTCTCTTTCTGTCATTAAGAGGTGGGGAGGGGGGAGTGGCTCGCGAGCCAGCTTCCGCATTAGGCATCAATGTGCCTATAGTCGGTGGAAGGCTCATGCGTTTCGTCGAGGCTTGGCGAAGTGTGACGTCAGACAGTCTGGTCCTGGGATGGATATCCCAGGGGTACATGCCAGAGTGGTGGGATTTCCCACCACAAAATCTGTCTTTGGCACATGTCTGGACTCCTGTGCCAAGGGAGCCAGACAAGTTAGAAGCCATTCAAAACGAAGTGTCAGGTTTGCTTCTGAAGGGAGCAATAAATCCAGCAACCCAGGGCAGTCCATGCTTCTATTGTCCCCAAGAGCATGGGGGTGGAGACCCGTACTCAATCTCAGGCCATTGAATTGGTTTATCCATATGCTTCGGTTTCAGAAGCAATGTGGTGTGTGTCAATCGATCTGAAAGATGCATATTTCCACATTCCAATGAACAGGGGTTGTCACAGGTTTCTGAGATTCGCGTTTCAGAATCAGGTATGGGGGGTTTGTAGTCCTCCTATTCGGCCTGTCAACACCCCCGGGGGTTTTCACCAGAGTGGTCCTAGCGGTGACAGCGTTTCTCAGAAAAGAGAACGTGGCGCTTCACACCTACATAGATGATTGGCTTATCAAGGCGGACATGCCAACCAGGTTAGGAGTGGATACTGCTATGACTCTGAAATTTCTTTCAAATCTAGGCTGGATAGTCAACAAGGAGAAATCCGAGTTGACACCCACTCAACACTTCATTTATTTGGGGATGCGAGTCGATCTCGGGGAAGGCAGGGTTTACCCATCAGAGCCCAGAGTGGTGTCTCTGTTAGCCATCCCCAAGAGTTTTCGATTGGGAAACCACATTCAGGCGAGGAGGTTTCTTCAGATTCTGGGCATGATGGGTCTCCATGGAGCAGGTAATCCCATACGCTGCTCTAATGCGAAGACCAATCCAGTTGTATCTGATGTCTCTATGGAAGCAGAGAACAGAACCCCTGTCAAAGCTGATACCAGTTTTGGAGCCAATAATGTTGCATCTTGTATGGTGGACGGAACATCAGAATCTCCTAGAAGCTCCTACCCCACCCCAGCTGTCCGTGTACATGGATGCATCGCTGGAGGGATGGGGTCCTGCCTGGGAGAACACCAGGTTTAGGGCACATGGGCTCTGCAAGAGAGTCAGCTGCATATCAATCTGTTGGAAATGATGGCAGTGGAACTGGCATTGGAAAAGTTTCTCCCAGAAGTCAGGGGCACGGTGATATTGATACAGTCAGACAATTCGATAGTAATATCATACATAAATCGCCAAGGCGGGACCAAGTGACCCACACTGTATGAAGGTGTGGCACTTTATTCAATGGTGCAGGAATTACTCAGTTGTTTTGAAAGCAGCTCACATTCCTGGGTGATTGAACATTCTGGCGGATGCTTTGTCTCGCAGACAGAGAATTCTGCCAACAGAATGGTCTCTCAACCCCCCAGTTCTACAAAGGATCTTCGAGCATTGGGGCAAACCAAACGTGGACTTGTTCGCCACAAAGGAAAATGCTGAAATCATGACTTATGTCGCGCTGATTCAAGATCCAAATGCTGTCGATACAGATGCTCTGGCAATAAGCTGGAGAGGGATGCACGCTTACACGTATCCGCCCACCATTCTTATGCCAAAGGTTTTGGTGAAGATTAGGGAGGAGCCATGCCTGGTCCTGCTAATAGCCCCATTTTGGCCCAGTAGGGCGTGGTTGACAGATCTCCTGGATCTGCTGATGGACAATCCAGTGCAGCTGCCCGAGATTCTGAACATAATCTCCCAGGCCAAGGGACGCTTCCTACACGAGTGGCCCGAAATGTTCAAATCGACTGCGTGGATGTTATCAAACAACATTCCACGTCGGAAGGCTTTTCTCGACAGGTTGCAAGTTTCATCGCAGCCGCGAGAAGGAGGTCAACATTCAAGTCATATAACCACAAGGTTACCAAATTTGCAGAGTGGTGTGAAAGGGTTTTGATCCTTTTCAATCCACTATTCAGCAAATAGCAGACTTTCTCTGTGAGCTGTTCTTTACAGGACTGGCTCCTGTCACAATTGCTGGATACAAGTCAGCTTTGGCATCAGTTATCCCTTGTTTAGCCAACAGGGATAGTCCAGAGGTGGCCCAGTTGAATGTGATGGTGAAGGAAATGAGCAATCTCCGACCGAGACAACTGGTAGTCCTCCCAGCCTGGAGTTTTTCTTTGGTGCTTAATGTGCTGGCCAAGCACCCTTTCGAACCTTTGGGTTCGGCTAGTCTAAAGCATCTGACTCTAAAGGTGGTTCTTTTATTGGCAGCTTCCTCATCAAGAAGGTGCAGTTAGATCCATGCGCTTTCAGCAGAGAGGGACCGATTTATTGTCTCCGGAGAGGGTCTGCGATTGCTGCCAAGAGCAGAGTTTATGTCAAAGAATCAATCTTTGAAATATCCCGGCAAACTGATCATTATACCAAAGTTAACGAGGTTTGATCGTGATGCCAGTGCCTGGTGTCCAGTCCGTGCTTTGACCAAGTACAAAAAACAAACGGACTGTCTACGGTCAAATGAACGGCATTTGTGGATCTGCTGTAAGAAGCCATATGGCACCACATCCATGGATTCTATCTCTCGTTGGGTGGTCGAATGCATTCAGACTACCCACGAGATTGTGACAGGGCACCAGGTGCAATGTGCTAGGGCTCACGATGTTAGAGGAATAGCCGCCTCGACAGCCCTATTCAATGGTGTCCCGTTAGAGGACATCATGGCTGTTCCACAATGGCACTGTGAGTTCTCTTTCATGGATTACTATATGAGGGACATTTCAGGCTCCGCCAATCCACTCACTTTAGCTGTTTTGAAACGATAGTCTAGTGGCCACACTGTTCATCTCCCTTTTGATAACTTTGAAAAGCAAAAGTAGTAAAAACAGACATGGTCAAGCGAGAGGAATTAAACCGTATGGGACACGTCTGGTCGAAAGTGTGTTGGTTGATGGCTCCACGTCTGAAATCCATAATTCATGAGGTAATTCAAGTTTGACAGTTTTTTGTATTATGTTTATATATCATGATCATTCATCTTATATATTCATGCTCATTCCCAGACTGATATGTGTAAAGAGCTGTTAACCCTTTTCGCACATTTGTGTTTCAGGCGAGATGCATGTTCGTGAGTTCTCTCCCTTTTTTAGGAGAAAGGCGGGAGGAGCAGTGATGCGAATGTGATTCGGTCCCAGAACTTGTCGGTCCTTTTATGTCTCCGTATGTCACGTTTAAGTCTAAGTTCTTTCTCTAGGGGCAAAAGAGGCTTTGTATGGCTTGCCCCTTCCCACCAGGTTGCTGACTAAATCTGGTGTTATCAATGAGTAATGTAATGGTAAGTATTGATCGAAGGAGAATGAAGGAAATTTCACTTTCCCTTTCTCCGAGATCTAACAATACTTACCATTACATTACGGACCCTGCCTCCCAGCCCCACGGAGGCAAGCCATAGGTATTCTCTTGTTTGGTAGCTATGCAAACAATATGAGTGTCTCTGGCAGGCGGGTACCCGCTTGTTGGGATCCTGGTACCCGGTACCAGGAGCCGGTAAAGCTTACTAAATCTAGATTCCTAGAGCCAGTTAGCAAGCTAGCTGTATTATCAATGAGTAATGTAATGGTAAGTATTGTTAGATCTCGGAGAAAGGGAAATTGAAATTTCCTTCAATCTGTACTAATCTAATAAGCCATTTTGAACAAAATAACTTCCTACTTCACGGAACATGCCTTCCGTAAATTTCACAGTTGTGAAACTCAACTAAGTAATTAATGTCATCAATGAATTTGATTGGGCTTCATCCATTGATAAACGGAAACAAATGGACATTTTTATTCTCGACTTTGAAAAGGCTTTTGATACTGTTCCACATGAACATTTGAAATCTAAATTGCACAAATATGGTGTGTCAAAAAGCATACTAAACTGGATTGACTCATTCTTAACAGGTCGTAAACAGTGCATAGTTATAGTAGTCAGTGGTGCCAAATCAAACGTTGATGGCGTTGTGTCTGGAGTACCTCGAGGAACCATTCTAGGCCTGTTACTGTTTATAGACCACATAAATGATATAGTCCAGGACATTTCCTCAGAGATCAGAAATTTATAAGCACCCCCTCTCTATTAATCTCCCCCACCACCAAGGTGAAGCAGAAAAAATGGATTCCCATAGGCACCCATCCAAATTACTAGGCTACTACTACCACTATGACTGCACTTTGTCGGAACGAACTTATTGGACTGTGTGTCAAGCAACCAACATCTGTTGCCTCCTCTTATCAGATGAGAAGGGGCTTGTGTTATTTCCTGATCTAGTCTTAGAGGTTTTTCCTTTAAGGGGTTCAGAGTAAGAGAACCTGAAGTGATGGTGGTACCCTGGGTAGGCCCATCCTTTCCTCTTTATCATATTTTATCTCTTCCTCTTCCGTTGCCTTAGGATCCATTGCTCCTTCCCCCCCCCCCCCCTTTTCCCAGCGGTCTAGTAGGAGGGCGCCTGTCTCTAATTTTGGGAGACTTGGTAAGCCCTCGTTCAGGTCTCCTGGTTCAGAGATCATCGCTGGGCTTTTTCGCTCCTATTGGATTTTCATCTTCCTTTGTCCGTCGTTTCTAGGTGGTCTCCTTTCATTCCTTCCTGGTGAAGATGGGAGCCCTAGAGGACGAGTTGGAGTTCATGATTCTAAGTAGTCCTTAGAATTTGTTCCAATTGGGAGCACCAAGAAGTTGGGTGCATGGCGTCCGATCTCAATCTGAAGAGTTTTTCCTCTTATCTTATCTTCAATATTCTAGATGGAGGACTTATCTCAGTTTTCGCCAGTCTGAATCCGGGCATGTGATTCTTCTCCATAAAGATATTGGACGTTTTACTACTTGTTTTCATCCACCCTTCGTGCCGTCAATTCTGCCGTGGCAGGTTTATTTTACGGTCGTTCTATTCATCTTCACGTTTATATAAATGACTGGCTAGTATAAGCATTTAAAAAAAATTAATTCTAGCAGTTTCATTCCAGAGAACTGCAGTCTGGAATGCAGCCTAGGTCGGATTGTAATTCTCTTAAAAGTCAAGTCTTCTCCTCTGGTGTTGGTTTTTCTCAGATGCTTCCCATGAGAGAGGGAACAGTCTGAGATCACCTGTTCAGAGGGCCAGTTTCTAAGGTCGATTGTCAATCGATTCTCAAGCATAGGGATTGTTCCCTCTTAGATTTTTTTGCGTCCTGTCAGTATGCTAAAATTTCCTCTTGCAGACCTTGAAAGGTTTTTTCCGGATTTCAGGCATTGGTGGTGGGCGCTCTGTTTCAGTCCTTGTTAGGGATGTTTGATTATGTGTTTCCTCCATCTTTCCTAATTCCGTTGCTCTTGAGGTAGGTCAGGGATCAGATTTGAGAAGTTCTTCTGATAGCTCCCTTTTGACCAAAGTGGATCTGCGTTGCAGATTTCCTTTTTTGGTTCCAGCTAGTCTTCACTTGTCTTCCAGTCTCCCCAGACCTCATGTCTAAAGTAAGAGTTTAGTGCATTCATTCAGTCTCAGGAATTTGCAGTCAGTATCTTTGGAGAGTTTCGTCTGTTTGATCCCTGAGACTAGAATTTCTGCTAGTTCTCAGGACATCAGTATTTCTGCCAGGAGGGAGTCAACTCGCAGAGTTTTCAAGGTCTGTCTTAAAACTTTAGAAGTATGGTGTGCAGACCCTAGTCTCTTGACAGATCCTGTTTTTGGCATCCGTGCCTAGGTGTTGATTCTGGGGACGGTCTAGTCTTATATCCTAGAGGGGATTTTTTAAATCAAAAATTCAATCTAACCGTCTCCCAGCTAAGCCAGTTATTTTAAAAATTGTATCTTCCTTTTCACCGCCGGACTGACTTCAGTATATTGAGGGTTTTTTGGGGTTTTTAAAAAAAAAAGTTTCAACGGTTGTACTGATTTTTTAGAGATCCAATCTATCCCATTTCTGGGTCCTGTATGCAGAGGAGGTAGTTAGGCCAGTCTCTAGCTTTCTATGGGCAGATGGAATTCTGAGACCGTTGTTTTGAGATGCCTTCCTCTGATCATATTAATCTTTCTCACATTTAAGCTCATGAACTTAGAGGGAAGGCTCCCTCTTTCGCTTTCGCTGGCTCTTCTTTATTTGAGGTAATGCAAGTCGTAGGATGGAAATCTGAGCCTTCTTTTACCTCCTTTTTATTTATAATATCAGAGCGTAGCGGCACTCCTTTTAGATATATCATGTTTTTATCTAAAAGGCTGAAGACCATTTACCAATCTCACTACTCCATTTCCATTAAGACTGTTTGTCTGCATGAGATGGTGAGTTTTTTCATTGGTTTATTATTTATTTCTTTAAGTTTAAAGAAATCATTGTTTGGTAATCACTGTGTGATTAATTAAGATGTACCATTTTGTTATGTTATTAACATTTGGTTACGTTCTATTTGATTTATCCTTGCTTATGGATTCTCAAATCTCCACCCACCTAAGTTTCACAGTGGGGCACTGACCAAATCTACGGGTTTAGCAAGTAGTGATTGAACGGTCAAGATGTTTTTGTGGTGTAATAACAACTCCAACAGACCCCCCCCCCCCCTTAGTGGGTTGGTCTGTAGTTTTATTAACCACTATAAAAACATACTTACCATTCAATCACTACGACCCGACCTCAGCCTCCCCGCATGGGAATGGTTTGAGAATCTAGTCAGGATATATGGCACTTAAATTTAGAAAAGTGAATCTGTTTCCCATTTGGGATCTATTGCGCATGCGCAGGCGCGCTTGGTCACCAAGGAGCGAGTACAGACTGGTGCCAGTCTATACTGAGGCTTATGCTGGGGGTTCCCTCACCAGTAGCCTGGTTATGGGTATGCATGGTGATGATATAGGCATAAGGGAGTATGTAAGCGAGCATAAAAATTTTATTCTGGTAGCTAGATGCAGATATTTGATTTAGCAAGTAGTGATTGAACGATAAGTATGTTTTTATAGTGGTTAATAAAACTACAGACCAACCCACTAAAGGGGGGGTCTGTTGGGGTTATCGTTTCTTCCGACGATACATATCCTGCCCAGGCCAGATTAGTATTTTATACTGACCCAGCATCTAATCTTTCTGGGAAGGATGAAGAGGATATATTCTGCTGACAGGGCCATCCGATGGCAATGGATATGGACACCTGTATTTCACCCTCTGGGCAGCCGGGTGACTATGTGCACCGAGTTATTTCTGCGGGAGTGAATTTCTCGGCTCAATGGATCGCCTGAGTTGGTGCTGAGCTTGTGGCCAGTCATATGGAGCCCCTCGGCTAGCCGAGAGGTTTGGCTTGGACTATGGAACCATAGATTGCACCCCGTATGGCGCCATGGCTCCGGCTCCTGGTGTAGCCACGGCTCAAGCCATGCCAACCCTTGCAGGTCTGCATGGCTTGCCTGGCTATCTAGGAATATCAACAGCACCAGCCACCTATCTACCTGGGAATGTAGTGGAAGCTGACGAAGGCCTAGGCTCGTCGAACATTCCCATTTGGCCACCGAGGATGGCTGGCTTGACGCTTGCCAATGACTGGTAAACGTCATGCCAGAACTCCAGGTGAAGCCGTCGGCTGCCCAGTGGGACCAGCGGCCATAGTTGCATGGCAAGCTGGCTATGAACGCCATGCCATCTCTGCCTTGCACTGAGCATATCGTTAAATATGTTGAATTGTTCAGCCAGATGGAGACTTCCATCAAGCCTGGTGGAAGGCTTGTGAAGGCCCGTCGCGAGGAGGCACAGTGTTGCCGTATTACATGGTTTGCACAGGTCATGGAAATTCATGGAATGTGGAAATATAAAATCCAGGCCTGTAAAAGTCATGGAAATTTGTCATTTTGATCATAGTCATGGAAAAGTCAGGAGAAATAATCTTCCTAAATGAAAATAAAATCTGATGGCATACAAATGTAAGATGAGGAATAACACTCGGAAATACCAATTTCCATTTCTTTATCGCGGCGATCACGTGTTGTTATTACACTACAAACATCTATACCATTCAATCATGGTCTGTAGTTTTGTTAACCATTATAAACCTACTTACCATTCAATCACTACTAGCTAAATCAACTGCTCTGCATTTAGCCACCAGAATAAGAGTTTTGTACTTGCTTACATGCCTCCATATGCCTATACCACTTTATCACACCCTCAACCAGGCTACTGGTAGAGTACACTACCAGCATATGGCCTATTAGAGACTGGTACCGGTCTATACACACTCCTCCGTGACACCTGTCACTGTACATGACCGCGCATGCGGAAAGAAGCCCAAATAGGAAACAGATTAACTTTTCCCAATATATGAGATACACAATAAACAGATTCTCAAATCATACCCGGGGGTGGTTGAGGCCGGGTCATAGTGATTGAATGGTAAGCATGTTTATAGTGGTTAATAAAACTACAGACCATCCACAAGGGGGGAGGGGGTGTCTGTTGGGGGTTGTTATTACACCATAAAGACCCATACCATTCAATCACTACTGGCTAAACCCGCAGAATTGGTCAGCGCCCCACTTAAAAGCCCTTGGTGGGTGGAGATTTGAGAATCTTTAAACAATGATAAAAATATCCAAATGTTAAATAAATTAACATAATAGTGTATCTATAACAATCACACAGTGATTATAAAACAAGGAAAACTGTCAACTCAAAGAAATAAACAAAACAAGAGATAATACAGTCTACTGAAAATGGCGGGATGTGCTCGGTAAATGGTCTTCGACTTGTTTTGTTAAAATAGTAATATTTCTAAAAAAAAAGGAGGCCGCTGGGCTCTGATCTTTTAAATAAAAAGAAGTAAAAGTCAATTCAGATTTCCAACCTGTGACTTGCATGACGTCATCAAACATGAGCCGGCAAAGAGCAAAGGAGGTAGCCATACCACGAATGTCGTGAGCCTTAACATGTGCTAAATTGAACTCGCCAGGGGTCAGGTAATCTCATAACAGATTTTGATGGTCTCACAGATAAATGGGAAGGATCGGATCTCTTAAAATCGGTTTGACATTTATAGACCTTTACGGCCCTGACAGGACACCAGAACTTATCGGATGGCGAAAAAGACGATAAAGATTTAAGAATAATCGGCTTAACTGGGTAACGGTTAGACTGGGTCTTAGATAAAAAATCCCTTCTGGGATATAAAACTAAGCCGTCCCCAGATTCGATAAATCTGTCTTTTTCTGGGGCATAGGTTGTTGAGACGGGGGGCCACCACGGATCGCTGAACGGCTGCCAGGGAGGTAGTATCATTCCGACACTACTACTACCAGGGTCTGAACGCCCATTTAGAGACAAGCCTCCACAGTGATATACACCACTGATCACCATCAACCACAGCAGAAGGGCCGGCCTCTCTATTCTGTGTACGCTCCGACAAACACGTAGTCTCTGCCAGAGTCGCATCGGCAGGATGGGACCACCCATAGGGGCTTCCATCTACCTTGACAATGCTCACCTGGGAGGAGGCTAAAGTGATTAGCATTTGACCATGGCAGACTCTGGCATGTTCACATGTTACGCAGAGAATCTGGTGCTGAGCAGGGCTCTCCAGCAGACAACCACGTCCTACCCTCTCCACCCCATAGAAGTGGCAGACAGACTTGATCTCTTCACATGGGTGAAAGCGGTCGTAAATGTTTCTCGCAAGGGGTTGACCCAAGGATTGTACTGGGGGGTCATCCCGGAAGTGGGCCCACTTGGCATCCAATATCATGGCAGTCTCAGCGCCCTGTGCCACTGCTGTAGACGCCAGCACGAGCAGTATGATGAGAATCATGGCTATATATGAAGAGTTAAACTGAACAGAGTGAACCTCTTGAGAAATATCTGTGCCAGATCGAGCCCTGTTCCATCTGGATCGAGAGTTATATTCACCCCCTCAGGGGCAGGGGCTAGCTGCTTCACTCTGCCGCCGGCTAAGAAACGTAGCTCTAGGACTATATGAGTCGTTTGTGGGCTAGTGAGTCCGACTCGCTGAAGCAGTTTAACAGCACCCTTGACTTTGGAGATATGTGACACACCATCTACCCATAGGGTGCCCTCCTGGAGGTTAACAGCTTCTTCTGGTCCATCGAATGGACGACGCAGCAGGAGCTTTCAACATGTAACCCCGATCCGGTGACCCACCCTCGTCAGGGAGACACCTTCACCTATGTGGGTGAAGAAGGATGATCCCCGATTGTAGAGCTTTCGAACTGTCCCATCCTTTTTCACAACAGTGGAGAGCGGAGTAACCTCTATATCAATGACTGCGGGAGGCCTATATAGGGGCAACCATGTTTGCCAGTCACCCCCAGGTCCAGGGCGGTACCACACTTCAGTCTTCTCAAATATGAACTGCAGGTTTTTTGCCATGGTCAATAGCAGGCCATCATGGGCAATCGGCAGGGCACCGCTCGAATAGGGTTTGACCAGATGAAAGCTGAGGTCGTTATTTAGGGTGTTGATGTTTGCCACCTCTGTATCCGAGAGCTCAATCAATGGCTCGAGGATGTACTTTCTCTTCGGGAAATCGTACCGAAACACGATCTTGTGGCCATCTATGTTACGACCCAGGCGCTCCTTCGACACATCCTTGACGTCTGTGAGCAGCTCCACCCCATCACCACCAATGGGGTGGAGGGAGAATGCCTTTGAGTTTGCTTCGTACTGTAGGGCGAATGACTTGCCATCGCTCTCTTCTACCTTGGCAGCATCAACTGCGTACACATCTGCCAGGTCAGCAAGACCAGTCGAGTGAGCAAATATGGGTTCCATAGCACGCTATAGGAGGGATTTAAACAAGACATATAACAATGCTGATTGTCCGACTGCTGCTCTCCGTTGGTGAGAACGTAATCTCACCCTCTCTAGAGGGGAGACGGGTGGTACAGTACCGTGTAGAATGGGTCCTCTTCAAGGTGCCCCAGCGGGGCACAACATACATACACGCCGAGGTGCTACATCAACCTCCGGGCACTGCACACAGCAGCTCACTGGTAGAAGTCGGCCGGGACGTGACAGAGTATCTCCCAGGTGCCAACAGCAACCTATGGAAAGCTATCAGTCCTAGCCTGTTCACACCTGTAAATCACCTGTTTGACAGCCCCTCAATTAACATATATGCCAGCACGGATGGGGTATCAGACGCCCATTTAGAGTTTACCCTCTTATTACTCATTGACCTGACATGATATCACAACAGGAATACCTGACCTTTGCCGAGATGATGAAGAGCCCACTACAGGGTTGCCCCTTCATGACCCCTGCACAGATGCTCACACAACAGATCTGTCAACAAGAAGGAGAGATTACAGCGGGAGAGCTGGTGTCAACAAAATGCGAGCATTGCAAGGAGGCGAAGGAATAGTGAAGGTTCCCGATACTGGGAGGCCCTCCTGGAGGAGAGTAAGCAGAATGATGAGCCAGATGTAGCGGAGACCGCGGACGATGCGGCGGAGACCACGGACGAGGATGAGCCAGAGAGTAAGCGGGACGATGTCTTCACATACGACTATGAGCCAGATGTAGCGGATACCGCAGACGATGCAGCGGAGACCGCGGACGAGGATGAGCGAGAGAGTCAGTGGGACAATGTCTTCACATCCGACGATGAGCAAGATGTCTTCACATACGACAATGAGCCAGGTGTCTTCACAGACGAGGATGAGCCAGATGTCATACAGTGGGAAGAGGAGATGACGCAGAAGTGTAAGACCAAGAAAGCCATCCAGCAGCGGACCTACTATCTTGGTCATAAGGTGAAGTTTCAGATGTCACGTCTCAGAAAGCGACTGGCACCCGACATAGTGCTGGATGACTTCTGTCTAAGAGACATCTGTCTCGACACCAGCAAGCTGGCACGGTTCGCCAGGCTCTCCAAAATGTACCCTTCTAGGACTCATGAGCAGATTCTGCAGGTGATGCAGGTTTAATCTCCAGGTATACTATGGCAAAATCAGAGTGGCGGAAGCAACCAGAAATATACCCCTCCCTGACGGCTGACGAGGGTGGTACCATCCACGGCTGGCGACTCCAGCAGATAGATACCATCAGACAGAATCTCGCCCATGAGACAGAAAAGTACAGCAGAACACACAGGTGATATAAGACAGCCTACAACGTCCTCGCGCGTACAACCACTGGTGCGGGGGTGATTGGAGCCAGTGCTGGGGTGGCAGCTGTGGCCACTCGCTCTACAGGGGTGGGGGCCATCGTCGCCATCCCGCTGGATGGCGTGACACTAGCCGCCACTGTCTTGGCCACAGGCTTGGGGGTGGGGCAGCGGCAGATCACAAGGAGGCTGGAAAAGCATGCTAAGTATGTGGCACTGGCACAGAGTATGCTACAGACTATAGACGAGTCTGTCAGCAAAGCTCTCGAGGATGGCCAGGTCACCGATGAAGAGTACCACCATATATTGAAGGTCCAAGCCCTGTACCGCACGGAGAAACCTAAAGTGCGGCAGCAATACCGCAAAGGCTCCAGTGGGCGGGTTGATATGGAGGAGTTAAAAAACGAGATGTTACGGCGAGGTCGCCTCGCTGGTCTCTGGAGTCGAGACGACTACAAATAGTGTGCTGCCTGTACGGTAGCTTTAAGAACACCAGTATAGATGGCCTTCCCACTGAACCTCACGACAGTCATCCGGAGCCAACCGCCCCTCCTGGGTACACCCTTGACTGGCCTAAGAGGTCTACTGGATGATATATCAGAGCTAACACCATTCTCCATCACAGTGGATGGACGGTCCCAAACCAGCTTCTCGGTCAACCCACGACCGCTGACCAACCGCCCCATCACCATCAAGGATGTGAAGCAGGCTCATACTTGGATGGCTGCTCCAAGCCTCTCATACTGGAATCAGCAGCTGAACTTTGCCGTGTGGTGTGCCACGGCAGGATGTGGAGTAAGTTCCACCCTGGTTCACTCCTATTCTGGTACTACTGAAGCCGTACTCATCGCCAGCTGTCTCAGATTCCATGTGTACGTCACGGTGCGACGAATCCTCCATGAGCTTGGTGCAAGCCTCCCTGATACAAACGCCTTCGACCCACAGCTCAACAGTCATAGCGTCTCAGCGGCCAGCAGACTACAGAAAGAGTTCAGCGCTCATCCAAACTATCGGTGGTATGGTGGTGACAACAGCGGTCTAAGGGTTATGTATGGTGACCTGAGACGTGACTACTCAGGATTCCCCTATCGAACCCCCCCCCGACGAATAGGTTCGATCCAGACTCCGACCCTGGAGCGCTGGTGCAAAATATGCACATCACTGGCTTGCGGCAGCACTATCCAGATGTGTGGAAGTACTTTGTCCCACACCACCTCAGGCCTCACCAGCAGGGACCGTTCGGATCAACCAGTCCCTGGAAGCACTGCTAGTGCCTCCTTACGGCGCAGACCCAGCTGCGGCATTCCATAGATAGTGTCAGCGGAGCAGAGGTCCAGGCCATGTTCATCAGTCTCGTTGAGGATATGATCATCGTGGTAGACCCCAGTAGTCTTATTGTTAAGTTCCAGCAGGGGTTGCAGAAGCCCCGTCGCAAACTTGACTGCTATTTCGCCACACCTATGGTTGATTCTGAGCAACATGATCGTGAACATCGAGGACCTCCAAGTCAGGGGCTATAACAACATGATAGTCGAGGGGAGTTCCCCCAGTGTCCACTTCGGCTTCAACGCTGCCATCAACACACCTATGCTTAGTACGAGCCATACAGTCGTTCCGACCCTGACACTGCAGCCAGTCGACACGGCAGCTCCAGGCGCCCCGACGCAGCCAGTCGACACGACACCTTTTCCCGTGGTAGCTCTACGTGAGGTGTTGGGCCTAGCTATCATGGCGCGCGGGATCAGCCTACTCTGCTAGCAAATCAGCTATAAGACTATCCTGACTCTACAGTAGCAGTGGGGACCACGGTGAGTCACTGAACCAGCTTGGCATGCCCTACAGCCCCTATACCCACTGCCAACATGCACATCCAGGGGCTGGAGGGTTCGCCAGCGCATCCTTTTTCCAGCTACTCCCGATCCTTGTAGAAACCTTTAGCTCACAGGAGCTGCTCGATGACACTCCCGCCCATGATAAGGTATTCGAGGAAGCAGATCTGTCCCATGCCAAATCCTAGATAGAGCTTCACAGCTGTCAGCTCAGCACCAGAGAGCTGAGCGAGCTCATCTGGTGTCTTCTTATTATAGTCCTTCAACTCCCTCCGGAAGACATCATAGTTCTTCTCGCATAGCGTGAACCCGGACATGTTTAAGATGTCTCTATAGAGAGATGAATATTCCTGAGTACCAACCCGGCCACCTGGCAGACGCAGACTGGGAAGATCTTATTAGCTCTCTCGACAGGGGACGCAGACGTTTAACCCCGTTGTATACTCAGTGCTTAAACAATGGCGTCAACGGTACCGATCGTGAAGCAACTGCCCGAGAGCCAGGGGAGTCTTCAGAAGGTGGAGAACCAGCTGCGAACCAAGACACAGAAGTTACTGACCAAAGCAAAACCTCTGGCAGTCCATGTCGCCAGTAACGTGGTGGCGAATGTGGCCGTGGTGAAGATGACAGGGGGAAATGAGGTTCTTCCTGCCGCCACTGCGGCTGTCCTCGCTACAGTGGTGAGTGGGGTGGCCGGGCACTGTCTCGGAATAACTCACCCCATCCTAAAGATCGCACTCAGTGGTGCCTCCTACACTGTTGCCGCCAAGATCATAGGTGAACGTGTTACACTAATGGAGGCCACGGTTCTAGGGCTAGCAATGAGTGCAATGGCTGAGATCATCGTCGCCTACGTTTAACCCCTCTGAATAGTGAGAGATGGATCACGAGACTCCTGCAGCATATGAGGCATGGCGTGCTGGAGGGCAGTGTGTAGCTCATAGTCGAGCACGTGGACTGAGGATCGCAATGCCCGGGAATGGTGGACCGCCCACAAGGCGTACCCTGCAGAGAGGGCCAGTACCCTGATCACTGCTACCTATTCCCTTGGCCGACTGCGTGGTCCTCCTATGCCCAACTATTTCACTGTGGGTATGACTAGTAGGGTTAAGCCGTGTGTATATATGTATATATATATATGACTATGACTCTGTCACTCACAGACCTAGAAAGCAGAGCTAGGCAATCTTGCTCACTTGGGCGAGGCATGCCTCGGTTCAGATGACACTGTTGCCCCTATTTCCTTCCTAGACTTCGATGAAAAGGGAGATCCGAGGTACCATCCCATCCCGAGATCTCATCGGGAACACTGATTCGGTAGGACAATCGGCCATTAACAAGGCCAAGACTGTATACAAGGGGATGGGCATCAAGGAGAGGGCGATGATGCGAGATATGCTCGGAGTCGATGAGGCTGGAGCCATCAAGGTTATGGCTGAGTCCTATGCACAGAACATGGTTAAGGATCTCCTGAAACCATGGAAGTCATTCCGACAGGATGGAGAGAATCTCAAGATAGGCACCCTCGGCCTGAGCCATATCACTGTCGACGGCCAAACAGGTGCTACCGCCAGCCTCCGGCTACCAGAGGTGAAGAAGTCAGGGTTCTTTGGTTTGCCGTTTAAGACCACTGGATAGTCATGTATCATACAGATACTGGATGTACTAGACACTGTTGGTGCTGACACAGGCCCTCTACACTATCTTCTCAGCTGCTGCTGGGATTTCATGCTTGACGCCTCCATCGCATCCTTCGTATCCGCCGGAGGTGCAGGATTCCCCACTCTGCAGGCGAACGAGCTTGTGCAGGAAGTACTGCCGTTTAGTCTACCAGATATAGACGAGGCTACCGCCGACCAAGTACTAACCATCCTCTGCATGCATGTCTGTACCATTCGACAGTAGGCCGGCCGCTGCTGGCCAGGTGGTGCTGATCATTGCCCCGTCAGGCCGTACATCTACACTCTCAAAACATCCTTCTGGTGTGTGACTCCGCCGCTGAGGCGGTTGACAGTAATGATCAATGGTACAATGGCCCAATCACCAAGATGCAGAACCTGCAAGCACTGATGGAGAAGCTGCTGGCAGCCCGACTGACAGAACCACTTGTTCTAGTTATCGATGACCCTGCAATGGACCAGAACACAGTCACCTACCTTGGCAACATCACCAAGCACATCCGGCACTCAAAGACAAGTGTCTTCATCCTCTCAGAAGTACACCCGTGAGATCTCACCGGACATCGGCCACAATGCCCGGTTGCTATACTTCAGCTCCAAGTGTGGACGTGTGAACAGGTGGGAGATCGTGCAGAACAACAGCACCATGGACACCACCTATGTGAACGATGAGTACCGAGTCCTAGGTTCGCTGGCTCGTGGCCCAACCTTCTATGCGAAGGGAAAGGGGTACTATGCTGTGGGGTGCAATGAGGGGTTCACGGAATTCAAACTACGGGCAGGTGTCGAGAAGCCCATGGCAGTTCCACTCTTAACCCTCCTCGAGAACACACACGTGAATCCGGCTGCCATGCAGGATAGGCTGTTCCTCCGGGTGTACACTGAGCAGCTCGTAGTTGCGACCATGACCATATACGGCAGCCTAACCCTCAAGGAGACCAAAGGGGACTTTATTGCAGGTGTACAGAGGGCAGCTGAGCTGTACCGCTTCATCTTCAGCAACAAGGAGACAGGTGAGCTGTCACACTTCAAGCCATCTCTGGAAAAGGCGCAGACCTTCACCTACAAGCTGAATCCAGCCAGGAAACTAGCCTGCTCTACGTGTCATCGCTCACAGACTGTCGCAGCTACCGCAACTTTTTTTTCATTCATCAGAGGGATGAGGAACTTCGTCCGCGGTCTCCGCTCGTCAGAAGCTTGAGGAACTTCGTCAGTCTCGTCAGAAGCCTGTTGCTTAAACTCTACCCACTGAGGGTCAGAGTCTAGGGCTCTCAACACCCTCCTTGCTGCCAACAGTGAGCCCCTCCTGAGTACCTTCTGCATGACCGGTGTTGTGGCTCTCCACTACAGCAGCACTGACCTCCCTGAAGTAGTTATTTGCTCCAGTCTGGAGGCTATCCAGTATATCTCTCTCTTCCTGGCTATGGAGGCTAAATACGGCAGCCCACTTCCCGACCATTAGTAGATCTGGGTTCGACCTAAAGAACGCATGTGGAGCGAGAACACCAGCAGGTCCAAGCCACAGCTAACCAACGGGTAGAGCTGACATTGCATCGTGGTGCATCGGACTGTGTCGCTGTTGCGGTCCTGGTTCAGAAGGGGGGAGCCATCCACCAGGTGGATAAGCTAGACGACTTCAAGCTTGTGGTTGCTGGGACCAATGTTCTTGGTGAGGTACGCGAGCTGGCTGATTGCCAACTCTACAGACAGAAAACTAAGTCATATGCACTTCTGCGCCTAACCAGTGGAAGCGACGACCTTGAGTCGGCACTCGAGGGCCGTCACCACCTCGGGGGCAGGGACATCCCACCTAATCAGGGCAACCGGCTCAGCTTCAACATCGGAAACCTCATAGCTGGGACTCGCTCATTAGGTGTGACGGTACTTTACTTTGGCAATGCTAAGGTATGCGTGTCGAACACATCAGGTATTCAGCTTGAGCGTGTGTAGAGCACGACTCCTGTTGTCACCGCTGCAGCTGCCACCACTACTATAAGCTCTGCTGTCGATGCTTCATAGTTGAGCGTTGGCTCAGATATCTTTACAACCTCGTGGTACTCATCGAGACTCTCATGGACATGGGGCGGGGTGCATGTTACGTAGCGATCGCTACTCTCCACATCCGCTGTGTTATCAGATGTTCAAATCACTTCCTGCTTGTGTCTTATACGCAACTTCAGATGGCTTTGTGCCTCAAACGCAAAAGAGCTTGCTGTTCCAGGGATGAGCCGGTCTTCTGACCTTTGCCTCCCTCCCGCCGAATTCACGTACAAATTCTGACTATATCAGTGAGTATCAGGATGGTAAGTATCAACTCTCTCGTGCAAAATAAATCTGTGATTTTGTTTATAAAGCAATAGGAAATTCAAAATGCCTTCTTATCGAGAACCACTGGGATGATTTCAATCAATATTGGCAGGAAGCATCCATAGCGGATAGGGATATAACTTTGTTCAAAGGAAGCCGATTAGCTTTATTTGGCCAGCAGTCATCTTGGATTTTGACTGATTTTTTTAAACGTCTTTAAATATCTTCTCCGAAACCACTTGGTGCATTGATTAAAAACTCAGTATCATTTAGGACTAGAGCTGATCGTTTTCCAACTAGAAATTCCCATCCACTAAAGTAATAGGAAATGTAAAATGTCTTCTCGAGAACCACTAGGCTGATTGCAATTATATTTGGCAGAAAGCATCCTTAGGGTATATAGGGATACAGGTTTGTTCAACTGAATCTGATCGACCAATTTGGGTGGCGGCCATCTTGAATTTTGGCTGATTTTGAGAAATGTCCGAAACCACTTGGGGGTTTGACTCAAAAATCATACGACATCTATGCCAACAGCTGAACCAAGTTTTTCCGAAGGAATTTGATTGGCCAAATGCTTCAGCGGCCACCAATTTTTGGCGAAAATGACTTCGCCAGAACAACTTAGCGGATCAGGCCAAGATTTGGGTGATATGATTAGGGACTAAGGGCCAGTAGATTTTGTTCAAGGGAGGGTAATACATAATGAAGCATGGCCGCTGCATTCTTGTTATAATTCTGATCAACTCCTTAGGGTTCTGTGACCTATAGCCAATGATGGACTTTCTAGTTGAAATGCCTATTTCCCAGGTGAGCGATACAGGCCGCTTCTTATTTGTTCTTTGTTTTAACGGAAATATCTTGTCCAAACACGGGTGGAAAGTTGCACATGGGGTCCCCAAAGACCCCCAAAATTAAATAAGCGCCCCATGTCAATTAAGAACCCCCCCCTCTATTAACTTCACATACACCCCTCAAGACCCTAATAATTAAATAAGCGCCTGAGCAGTTAATAGAGAATTTATGTTATGTATTATCAAGGCAAATTTAATTTCTACCAGCCTCCGCAGTCCACACAGCATTCATAAATATTTTTCACTTCCACCTTAAACACATTTCCTTCTATAATCTATATATCATCTAGAAAATATATTCTGACAATTTGAATTCAGTTTATATTGCTTATTTTCCAGGTGAATTCATTCAAATAGTCTTCAAAATATATTAGTTGATTTCATATGTTTATCTACAGTTAACTTTTTCATGGTGAAGCTAGCCAAAACCAGCCTCTGTAGTGGTCTTGAGGAATGTCCATTTGCAGGCTAAGAGAATACTATTTTTTAAATTTTACCACTGGAATGACTGGCTCTGTAACTGAACCAGTCATTTCAGTGGTTAATTTTCAAAACTAGTCCTCTTGTCCTGTAAATGGACATTCATTAAAGAAAATGTTTTAATATCTTTACAAATCTTGACGATTGAAGGGTTAAACAAGGGTTTCTGGCAATTGAGAATGCAACATGGCGTATCACAAGTATGTTCTGGCTGAGCGCCAAGAGTCATTATGCCAGTGTACTGCTTGACAAGTCATAATAATTGGTACACTGGCAAGATTCATGGCTCAGGCAGCACTTGTATGAGTGGGGTACCATGCCGCCGGCCAGCAGAAGCTATGCGGTACTACAACCACCATCATCATCATCATCATCATCACTGCACAGTCATCCTACGCACTCCAGTAATATTCTGGAAAACTTGGTGAAGTTTTCACACTGGTGATGGCATCGGGTCTGAAATTTAAACTCAACGACAACAGTTAGATGTAAAACTGGTGTTTGTTTTGTAGTTGATGTTGCTGAATGCTGTTGCTATTATTGATAGCAACAGCAATCAATGGCAATATTTACAAAATCAACACCGGTAATTACCCTTTAGTGAACTAAATAACGAGTAGTGTTAAAATCAGGAAGATAAGGGTAATATAAGATGGATTGCTTTGTTAATTGTTTCAATAAATTACCTGCACTGCTTTACCATTGGATGAAAAAAATTAAGGATATATTTTAAGGAAAGTCTGCTTATTTTTATGTTTAGTCACAGGGAATAGCGAGTCATCTTAAGTCATCTGATATGAGTTAAAAGAGTTCCTGTTCTTCATAGCTCTATCCTATAGTGTCAGGGATGTAATATGAGAATTGTTAATTCTGGGTATTAAATCGTAAAAATTTGCGATCATAATACATCTTCTTGTTGTAGGAAAAGAGGAATTTTCTACAGGATTATCTATAGATAGTGGCAAGAAAAGGATTACTCAAGTGTCACTATGCCCGGGAATATTAATGTATTAATGTATATAGTAAGCATTATATAACACGCTATGTATTTGTACAGATTGTTTTTTATGATATGTGCTATGGAAGCTAGAATTGGAGTGTATATCTGTTACACAGGTATGTTTGTCACCTTTCTAAATCGGTAGATTGAAGGTTTTAACCTTTTAACTCTTAAAATGTCAGTTGTTCCATAGAAATGTCCATATGCAGACCAAGATTAGAATATTATTGAAAATTTACCTCTGAAATAACTGGATCGATTATCGAGCCAGTCATTCCAGTGGTAAATTTAAAAAAAAAAAATTCTTGTCTTGGTCTGCAAATGGATATTTTTTAAGACCAATGCAGAAGCCAGTTTTTGGCCAGCTTTGCGTGTTAAAAGATTAACTTGTTATTTAACACATTGTCCCTTTTGATTAAATATGAAATTATTACTTTTTGACTTTCTAGAAGTACTGTTGAATAATTTGAAATTAAATTAACTGGACATATTGTTGCATATGTCATCAGTGATCGAGTCAATTTATTTAATTACTTATGATCACTTCCAGTCAGTTTATTTTCAAATTATGCAGCATCTTTCTGTATAGCTTGTTTCAAAATTGCGGTAGTAATGTTATATGAGTGGAAGCGTTAGACAGTTAACACTTATCACGGCTCTGTAGTAGGTTTTTTTAAGCAGGTAAGATACGGTTACTGGAAGCCGCCCTCGAAAAAGTTTTAAATTAAGAGTTTTTTACACCAAACTTTATCTAAACAAAACAATTTCTATCAGCAGATACATGTAAGTTGCCAGAATTATGTTTGAGCATTTCTGTCAGTAATTTAGGCCTCAATCTACGTGCAGACGATGTCTTAGACATGGTGTAGCTGCAGTACACGCAGATATGATCGATCACGGTGCCTTGTATTTTTGTACTTCTGTAATTTTTGATAGAGTTAACCCTGTTTTCTTAACCATGAACAAACTATACATAGTCAAACCATGGTTTGACCATGAAATGACCATGAAAATCCATCATTGACCATGCAGGTGAAATGGCACCGCAGTCAGATAGTGGTCAACCATGATCAACAAACTTCTCATTACCATGATCAAACCATGTTTGATGGATGGCCACAGAACATGGTTACATTATGGTTTAACCATGGCCAGACATAACATGGCCAACCATGATTTGACATGGTCAACGAGAACATGGTCGATCCATGGTCAACCATGGCCTGACTGTGATGCTATTTAACCTGCATGGTCAGATCGCGGTCAACCAGTGTCTCACGGTTGAGGTTTGACCATGCATGGTCAACCATGAACTGACTGTGATGCTGTTTAATCCGCATGCTGCTGTGGTGTCATTTAACCTGCATCATTGTAATTTCTAGCTCCACTTTTGTAAAAAAAAAAGTGTACATGCGCCACACTGTACAGCCTACAATATTGTACTACTTTAGTCTTAGCCAAAAGGCAGAGAAGTTATCAAACTTTTGAGATATGTATAAGACTATGACAAATGAAGTTTGTACAAGAATTCGGTGTGCATTATTACCAGTATGTTTCTGTGTATAATTAATGATTACATAATTTATGTGCAGTAGAATAATTAAGACTTTAAATGCAAAAGAAAAATGCAAATGTTTTTGCTGAAAGAGTTGCTCCATTATTAAATTATACCACCCATGATCAAAACATGGTCGACCATGCAGGTGAATAATAATTGTTCCTGAAAATGTTCAAGAACAATCTTAAAAATGGCATTTAAAGAACTTTATAGTTTGAGAACTGTTCACCAGTTGTTCAAGAATTGATCTTCAATAATACTTTTTTAGATATTGGCTGACATTAGGGCTGCGCGATATACCGATACCATATTTAAAACCGATATCCTGCACTGACGGTTTCCTAACCGATTATAAAAAATAAATATCGAAAAACCGAATATGAACATATTTTCGGTTTGTCCTATCAGGATTGTTAAAAATAAAAGATACTAACGAGCATGAAAATCGTAATGAATAATAATGGCCATACTTTCCATTAAGCTAAGTTCGGGGCAACTAATAATTGAATGTGGCCCCAATTGTGCATATTGTGTAACTCCATGTAACTCGCTGTACGCCGAGAGAAATCAAGCAGCGAATTAATTAAATAAATATCCACTCGTCTTTTCTCTGGTAGTCTCAGATAAATTTGCAATATAAAACACAATACTAATGTGGGAATTTGTCATTAAAATTTGTATCGGGGAAAACATTTCTAAACAACGGCATCCATTTTATTTACGTCACCGGCTAATTAACATAATGCAAAGTCGTCCCAACACTAAATCGCCCGAATGCATCAAAATCTCGCCAATAAATATAATGCTGAATACATTTTGCTGATTAGGATATAATTTTAAAGAAAATTATTACTCAAACCGTTTTTAAAACGTTATCTTCTATACACAATATCATATTAACTTATGAAATTCGTGATCGCAATATTACAGTTAATATTTTCTTCAAGGCATGATTTCGTCCTCGGGCCGAATTGGAAATGAAAGAAGAAAGGGAGATAATTACATCATAATTAATTACAATCGTGTGATTTACGTCTTTTTGCAACCTGTTTTGCTGATTTATGATTAATTTTGACAAAATAAACGATGTTTATTTAACTGTGCGTAATATTTAGGCGGTCTAATTAATAATTTCGCTCCGGCGATGATGGATATTATAAGGTATATTAAGCTTTAAAGGCGTAAAACGTTACGAATGTATCAGGGCGTGAAAATACGTTCTGTTTTCGTGCTAATTTTTATCATTTAAATTTTTTGTTTCATGTCCATAAAACCGATATTCGGTTAAAACCGATATGAAAAGTCATATCGAAACCGATATGGCTGTAAGCCAAACCGCGCAGCCCTAGCTGACATCACCCTATCAATCTTAATATTGTGCAGTAGAACTAGTAGAAGGTATGGGGATCAGTGGTCTATACTGGAGATTTTCCAGTCCGGCTGTCACCAATTGGAGCACTAATTTCATCCACACCAGTGTTTGCCACATGCGCTGGAGCGCAATAATGTCTGACACCAGTCGAAGTTGGTGTTCCAACTGACTGGTAATATCCTGTAAGTGGCTTCAAAGCATGGCTAGTTTCAAGCTCCGGTAGTGTGGCATTATTACTGACAGGCTCTGGCTTTATTTTAACATCCATCCAGCTAGTATTTGCAATGTTTAATATAACAGTGCTAGCTTGGTTGTATGATGCTGCTGCATCTGTATATCCAGCTAGCAACTGTGGCCATTGTTGCCTCAACTCCTAAGGCAGTGATAATGGTTTCTAGGCCTTCTCTTGCCTGTTTCTATGAGTCAGCCATAGGTGGACTGCAAGGCCTGCCATGTACATTAACTGGTAGTGTGTTATGCTCATGGTTACCTAGCCTAAATCGTCTCAGACATGGCAGAGAAGAGCTCTGTTCATGGGCGCTGTATGTAGAGGTGTTCAGACCCAAACCATCATTACTATTGCCCATAAAGCATTCATGATCTGTTGAAAATTATTCATTGACACTCATGCCTGGCTGTGGATATGCCAGAATATTTGTCTGCTCCATGGCAGTCGGTGGTGCTTCAAAATTATTTATCGTGGAACCAATACACGTCTCATTGGTGTCGCAAATGCTTCCCACTTCATGCTGTTTTTCAGGCTTTGGCTGATGTGTTATTCCATATACAGATACAGTGTTCCTGTGAGGCTCCAGATTCAAATTCTTACTACTGGCGTTGGTAGTACTCACTGGGTGTACATCACTGGTAAGCTGGTGAATGTTAAGCCTTGATGCAAGCTGTTGTACTTTCCGTGATAACGCATGTAGTGGATTAAACTGGCCTTCCATAGTGTAGGTAATCTTTCTTGTACACACACACACACGCACGCACGCATGCACACACACATGTACAAGAGCAAAATACAAGCAGAATATGGTGTTTCTGCCGCCTCTGAGATTACAAAAACACTGTTCAGGGGATGTCACTCTGTAGTAATTTGTTGTTGGTGATACAAGTCGTCTCCCTTGTATCGTCACACGGCTTGATATTATTTCAACAGATGCCTAGTGTAATATCATGAATAGTTGCAGTAACTATTGAGCAAGACTACGTTATTAGCGGTGATTCTAGTGTTCTTGCAAAATTCACATCCACACAAATATAATTGTGTGTATCTTGACAACAACTGGTTAACTTTTGTGTGCTGTCAATGGGGTCTCTTGGTGATTCCAAGTCCTAGTGACTGTATTTTTGTTGAAATCACCCCAGGACAGACGATAATCCGTTTCATCTGCTCTAAGCAAAAATATACATGACCATGTAGTTTCCAAGAGAAATATTTGTGCTAATCTGTGTACACGAGCATAGGACTATGTGCGTTATTTAGTGTGATCAGCTAGTTTTTTGAGTTGGTGATGGTGTGTTTTGTATTTGTGCAGATGATGTCTATCGTCAAAAATATTAACATGGTGTTTTAACAGCTTAAAGGAAACAGAACAGCAAAAGGTAGTTCGTTGGTATTGTACTATGTAGGATGTTGTGGAATCAAGCAGTCTGTAAACAGAGTAAACAGACACACTATTGCACACTGTTGCTTTGCAAACAGTCTACAATAGTGGTGCGATTCCTACAATATCCACATCACTCTTATGAAAGAACTACTCTCTTTTCAGATCATGTACACTGTAATGATGTCCCCATGGTATGCCTGTTGAAAACATTTGAGGTAGGCCCACACACGAGGAATGCCAGGGTTTTGCGGACCAGACCTGAATTGCCACAACTTCGCCTTAGATCAGTGTTAGCTGTTACAGACTCTCTACTTGCAGAAGCTTTCGGATGCTTGCCTGTGACATTTCCCTGTGGAAGCTATCACTATGAGTCTTTCAACTCTATTGTCAAGCTCCAAGCACAGAGAGAATTTGCTAACACCTCACCAGATCTTTCTACATCAATGTCTGTCTGTCTGAGCTTCTATATATTGGCTGAGCTGTTGATTTTAACAGCAACTTTAGAGCAGAATATCGCGTTCATCTAAAACAAATTTTGACATACCGTGCTCCTAAAAGATGAAATAATCATGCATCTAACATCATTCTAATGTGAGTCTAACATTCAGTCTAACGTGCACAAACTTGGCAGCATATGGTCATGCTACTCATGCAGAGGCATAGGTAGAGCATACACGAGGAATGCCAGGGTATTTCACTCTGAAAGGTTATTATGCCTGGGTGCTAATGTCTATTAGACACAGTCGGCCCTATCAATGTTGGTTAGTGGTTAGTTGGTTATAGAGAGAGAGAAGTGTTATGGCTGACTGCTAGAAGCAGAAGGCGAAGAAATACTGTGTGCGCGGCAGTTTTCATTGCTGGATAAAGTTGTGAACACCCAAAGAAGTCTAATAATGCTTGAACAAGATGATAGGCCGTGACCTCTCTAACCCGGGGTGTGGCTAGTCAAGAGAGCGCAACAAAATTCACACTGTTGAATTATGTCAAGCGACAGCTTACAGCAGTTCTCTTGAATTTTTCGTGTATTTACATCAAATAGATACTATTTTTCGTCGTCAAAATATGCCGTTCTTATTCCCATATGTGCCTGGAACAAGCTGTGATAAATACAAAAGGTGCCGTGTTTCCCTCTAGCAGGTCATTCCGACATCTTAAATAGCCGACCCCGATAAATGACATCATGGGTGTGGTTTACTATATGCACTTCCGTGTTTTAAAATCGGCTCTTTCCTTGCTCAAGCATTATTTTAAGGGCTTTTCAGTGAATGGGTATGTCAAATATACATGTTTCTTTCCATCAATGTATCCCCGAAATAGTGCGAAGCTGGATGGGTTTGTATTTGACTGTGAAAGGCAACATTACACAAGTATTTCCTCTTCTTGTTCATGAAGGTATTTTGAGAGTCCCTCCCCTATGTAGAATAGTTTGGCCAACAACTTTGCATCATACGGTGAAAACCGCTGGTACTTTCCTAATACGGTTTTCAAACTATTACATTTGATCAGGATTGTTTCTAAATCGTTCCACAATATCAGAATATATATGAATATCCACCGTAAATATTACATTACTTTAAGGTACATATGTGATGAGTGATTTACTATATTTAAGAAGTCAACCAAGCAGCGGGTATTGCTTCCAATACAATAGACCTTTCCAGTTTTAGTTATAAGCTGCCAATCACTAGCTCAGCTCCACCCACACTTTGCCCGTATTGGTATTGATTGGTCCCCAAATGCCCAGCTCCACCCACGCTTCGCCTGTGTTGGTATCGATTGATCCCCAAACGCACTGACTATCAATCTCCAGAAAAGTATACAGATAAGCTGTCAAATTAGTTTCAAAATATTCAACAGAATATTTATTAAATAGTAAAGACATACAATTCATACAACAATGTTTAATGTTTTCAATTATGCATTCGTGGCATACTTATCTACATCAATCGTGACATCATTGATTTGTATCCTACCCATCGTATAGTTGATTATGACGTCATGATGGATGGATAAACTGGAAAGGTCCATTAAGCATTTGACTTTTTAGCATGTGTCGCTTCCTATATACGTAAACGGGTACATCCTCCAGAGAAGTAGGTACTGCTTTGAATGAAGTCTACTGCTTTATTAGAAGTGGTACAGCAGCAGATACCACTTTCTTGGAAGCGGTAACTGCTTCTTGAATATTTCCACTTTTCCATGGTCAGGTTACTCATTGCTATCCTGTTGATTATATTTACATTAATTATAGCATGATGGCTACATTCAATCAGAATTGTTTTCAATATTGATCTTCAACTGTTTTGTATTAAATTTTCCCCCTAGCTGTCTGTAGGAATTCTGACAAAGGTAATCCAGTTATTGCTACATTCAGCTGTTCATCTATGAAATCATGGCGCCTCAGTTTCACAACAATAATAAGCATTAAACAGACCAGTCATTCCAGTGGTAAATTTTTTTAAATCTCTTGACAGGTAAATGGACATTGGCTCGAGGATTTCCATATTTTCTGAACCAATTGTGACCGCCATTAAGTGATTAAAGGAGAATTCTAACTGAGCTGTAATTTCAATTCTATGTCAGTCATGTCTGTCTAGCTTGTGTGTAACTTTACTGTAGAGGAAAGAAGTGTTGCATCAATGTATCTACATGTGTGTGTGTGTGATTACTTTAGTCTGCCGCTGTAGTAGTAGAATCATCCTACAGCTGCATTCAGTCCTTGGCATTTGACCACTGTGTCTTGTCCTCGGCCAAAATGTTAGCTTCTTCAGATCCGTTCTTGACCATAGTGTACCGAGTCCTGTTTTCTTAAAGTGTGCATGACGCGACTGGTATAACTTTGCATAAATATATTGCACATGTGTCAATATTTCATAAAATATGCACCAATTTGCTTGAAACGTTCTCAGTTAATAACAAAAACAACCATAGTTCAATATCTGACAACATGCCACCAACGCGCTGATCGATTCCCAACTCAAAATATATCATGTGTATGGAACGTAATCACACTCATTTCTTAGCTTATAAGATGACATTTATCTCCCTTTCATCATAATTTCAATGAAAATTAGCAAAATCTTCACGATTTTTCAATACCTTTGATAACAAATTTAGAGGAAATAAGTATGTTTAATAAAAAATAAACATGTACGAGCATAGGAAAAACTTTACCAGAACTTATTACAAATATCCCATGTACTAAATGTAATTTCGGCGACACTGCTTTAGATATCTGCCTTGTTTACTAATGATACCTATGCAGGGCTATGCTAGGCATAACTGGAGTGACGTGGATACAGTTGGCTTATCGATTGCCGGAATTAAAAAAGTTGAAATCAGAATTCCCGTTTTGCGCGTTTCAAATTTGCATTTTGTGCTTCTTTCTTACTGTATGCTCGACATTGCTCGCACAATTTATATGTTGGAGACAGATTTTGATTGTATTTCAACTACATGACATAAGTGGCTACTAAAATTGTGTTTGCATACAGACTTTAAGGTCTCTTCACAGCACCCTTAGCAGATTTATGTAATGACATCCTCTCCTGGCTTTATCTTTGCTGGCTCCCAGAGTCCCAGTAGACTGTGTTCCAAGGCTCTTTGCTGGTGTGTCTTCTGGCATCCTTAACATGTGGTCAGACATGGACCATCTTTGCTGGGCGATGCATGCGGACAGTGGCGATGTATTACACATCTATCAGTGTCCAGTGATGGTGCGGATGTGTTTGCAGTGGTGGGCAACAAGTTTATCTAGACCTGCCTTTGGAGCTTCCTAGCTGTTACAATTATACAGCATTAAGAATACGCAGGTTGCATTATATAAACGTAGTCGTTTTGTCAAGGGCATCGTTGATCTACGAATTCATCCATAGCGTCCAGAAGTCGAACTGGAAAGCTATGTTCCCCATGACACAGCGTGCAGTACTACAGAACAGTGAGCCCAGGATTTTACCGTTTCTCCATGGTCCCATGCCACGAACTGGATAATTGTCATTAGTTTTGTACTTTGTCGATACGCATATGTGGGTGAACTCAAGTTCAATTTATTTATAAAGAGATTCTCAATTGTTAGTGTCCTTGCATCTATATGGTTTCCCTTCCTCATCTATGAAGTCCACATTGTCGGCATGTTCCATCTCTAGTGGCATACCCAGTATGGACATAGGGGGCTTTTGTCTTGTGGAATCTTCCCGGTCAGACTTCAGTGCAGCAGCAAGGTAACAGGTGAAAAGCACGGGATAATACATGTCCCTGTGGGGAGCCGATTGATTTCTCAAACTCTACAAACTTCACTGACTTGACTCGTACTCTCAGTTTGGTGTCTGCATGTGGTAGTCTCACTGGTCGTAGCTCATCTTCATTGCAACTAGCCTAGTGCAGTACATATAGGATCTTTGAGCATTTCATTGTGTCGAAGGGACGGGACATGTCGATTGATGCTCACTTTGTGGAAATCCCAGTGTTTGAACATGACTACTGATACAAGCATGCATTGAGCCCATACAATTGTCTGTGCAGCTGCGTCCACATTTCCCTGTATAACCCTAGGTAATGTGCCAATGGAGCTCAAATAAAATATTTATTTTAAGTCATCAACCAAACCTATCGAAATCTTTAAATGTAGGTCTATGTATCGACTGCCACAGAAGGCCATTTAATAGTTTCTTGTTCTTCTTTTCGATCGCTGGTATCACACTTGGAGAGCCGTTCTCAAGATGAAATCTGTGGTTTTCTGCAGTTCTTCCACAGGCCCATACATATTTTCAAGAAAAGAGGTTGACAAAGGCCAGATCTCTTCTCTCAAGAGCTGATACGTACTGCAACATTGAAGTATGTGCTCTGTGGTCTGTTCTGCTTCTCCACAAGGACAAGCGGGCGATGTCGTAAGGTGGAACCGCCTGTACATGTGTTGGTTTAGTCTGTTATGTCCAGTTCTGAGCCGAAAAATGGTCACTTGCTCTGGCCTCGAGAGATGATGGTAGGCATCTTCTGATTGAGGTGTTCTATAGAGTGACTTGATGATAGTCTTCATCTCTGTATGCGTAACCATGTTTTCTGTCTGATTCTCTTCTGCACCCACGTTTGCCATCTTGTCTGCTTCCTCATTTCCTTGGACTCCACAGTGTGAGGGGATCCACTGCAATGCTATCCGAAAGCATTTGATGGTTTGTAGTGCTTCTTCAAGTTGTGGCAGCTTACCTTTGGTGATAGCCTCAAGGACGGAGCGGGCATCAGATAAAAAGACAATCTGTGCAATAGGGTCTGCTGTTCTGCTGATGGTATTAGCTGCATGGACCAGTGCTTCGACTTCAGCTCTGTAGTTTGTGCAGTGTTTGCCTGTCGGTATTGCATCTGACTCATGTTGTGTGTTGGATACTGTATGTGCAGTCCGGCACCTCCGCTCCTAATTGCATCTTTGGCTGATCCATCTGTGTAGATCCTTATCCATGGCTCCTGAGGGTACATTTCCTCCAGCATGGCTAGGGTCAGGGCCTTCTTGCTCACATCACTGTGTTCATCTTTGGTTGTGAGATGAGGTACTGTGGTGCGAATAGCTATGCTCTCTAGTTTGCTTTCCCAGGGCGGATGATCAAGGGTGTGGTTTGGGTCTTCTATTTGTACTGGCAACATTTCTTGGTGTTTCCTTTGAAGTGCTTTTGTCTCTTTCACAAAACTTGATCTTTTAAGTCTTCCTGATGACAGCTGTGCTTGCCTGATCTTCATCGGGTGGTTGTTGAACGATTTGAACTTGGATCAGTGCTTAATAGTTTTATTAGTTAATGTCATAAGCATTTTTCATAATATCGTAATGTTTTAATAGTTTCCAGCATATTATGGACACACTTATTACCTCACCTTGTTTGACAAGCTAAGGGAGCTTATACCAGTTTGTTGTTGTTGTTGAGTTAGTTTTATTGGCCGCTTACACTAGGTGTATTCGAGCCATGGCTCAATCTCTGATGCGCTTCCCTGAAGAGTTGCTTAGACGGCGGCTTACTCTAGTAGGTATGACTTCATTTAAAAAGGCTGATGGAATCAAACTTATTTAAAAAGGCTGATTAAACCAAGCTCATGAAGTGTATTTTTGTCATGTTAAAATGAAGTCGATTAGCCAGTGATTAGCATGGATTTTGTCATGTAAACAGTGTATTTAACTTTTTAACACTCATATCAGCCCAAAACAGCTACAGTGGTCCTGAGAAAAGTCCATTTGCAGACCAAGAGAAGACTATTTTTGAAAATTCACCTCTAATAACCGAGCCAGTCATTCCAGTGGTAAATTTTCAAAAATAGTCTTCTCTTGATCTGCAAATGGACATTTTCTATGAGAAAATTTAAATTTTCTTGAACAAATTCGAGGGCTAAAGGGGTAAACTGTTTTAGAATAAGCATTAAATTCTATTCAAAAATATTAATTTCCTTTCTTTTCAAACCTTTTGCAGTTTGTTGCTCAAGTGGTTGTTTACTGTGCAGAACTCCATGTGTTGTGAATTCAGTTTGATGGCATAACATAATACTCGCTGGTAAGTACCATGAAGCTATTCAGAAATTAAACATCATCAACCGTTACCATTTATCATGTCTTAACATTTCTCAGTGATACAACAGTGAAACTAAAATTGCTCATTGATTTAGCTACCCTTGAAATTGTGATTGTTTTATAGTGTTAAGTTTCGGCAACAGCTATTTGAACTTGATTCAAATAGTTTGATCTAAGTGTGACGTACAGCTGGGGGATATATCGGGGTGATTGTATCATACGGAAAAACCGGTGTAGTAACATCAGTGGCATGGATACCGAGTGCTCTTTAAAACCCCCAGAAAAGACGTCCATAACAATATCAATAGTTTAAATTGTTTTGTAGCTGTATAAATTTAGAATGAAATAAAATCAATTTGAAATAAAATCACTTCCTCTTTGTCATATTTACCTGAGTGATGTTTACTGCGTGCATGTTTGCAGGTAATCATGAACTTCCCTGAAAATATGCATACAGCGTCACATTGATTTTATATTCTGGTAAAAGTGATCAAAATGTATACGTTTCCAGAATAACAATAATATGTGTTCCACTTAAAATCATTTTTATCAATTAACTCGTTGATCACGTGGCAGTTCAATCAGTAGATTTATTGATTGTGCTTAGTTGCGGGTAGCAGCTCAATAAACCATCTTGTCTCTTAGTCAGTCAGTCAGTTAATTAGTTAGTTAGTCAGTCAGTCAGTCAGTTAATTAGTCAGTCAGTTAATTAGTTAGTCAGTCAGTTAATTAGTTAATTAGTCTGTCACTCAGTCAGTCACAAAAGCTTATTCCTGGCTGTAGTTTCAAGAGTTTCGTATACAGTAATCACCACTTGGTGGAAATGTTACCTGAGGAGTCGTGAAGATGTGTGATCAATTTTGGGCTAAAAGGTCAAGGCCACACCAACAAGACTGTTTTGAAAAATGTGTCGGAAAGACACAATTTATCTTTAACTCTGGTTATGCTGGAGAGACAAAACTCATGAAATATGATCTAGGGTAAGAGCTGAACCAAGTTTGTTGAAGGGAACTTGATTGGCCAAACGGTTTGCTGACAATCTTGGATGACATAGTTTTCGCGAAAATTACTTCTCCAGAACCGCTGAACAGATCGGGCCGAAAGTTGTGAGATATGATTAGGGAGTAAGGACTATTAAGGTTGTTAAGGGAAGCTGATATGTAAAAAAAACATGGACACCGTGGACCAACCAATATGTAGCGTGTTTGGCGGCTATATTTGATTTTTTTTTTATTTGAGGGATTTTGAGGTCGAAATTGGTTTTATATATATTTTGAGTATGCTGATTTAATATTTTCGCTTTCGAAACTGTCTAATAAATAGTTTTGTGGCCATCTGAAGCAATGGGAAATTTAAAATGTCTTCGAGAACCACTTGGCTGATTTCAAGTATATTTGGCAGAAATTTGGGCAAATTTGGCCAGCAGCCATCTTGGATTTTCGTTGATTTTTAGAAACTGCTTTAAAAATCTCCGAAGCTACTTTGTGGATCGATTCAAACATCATACAGCAGCATCTATGGTAACAGCTGAATTAACTTTGTTCAAGTTTCCAAGCCAAATGCTTCAGCAGCCGTATTGGATGATCTAGTTTTTCGGAAAATGTCTTCTCCAGAACCACTGGCCGAATCACGCCGAAATTTGAGAAATATGATTAGCGACTAAGGGTCATTAAAGTTTGTTCATGGGAGGGCTGATACATAAAAAACATGGTCGCCATGGGCCAATCGATATATAGCGTGTTTGGCTGGGATTTCTTATTTGATGGATTTTGAAGCCGAAATTAGGTATTCTGATTTCAAATTTAACATTTTAGAAACTGTCGGATAAACGGTTTGTCATCCATATTGGATCTGTTTTCCGCCAAATGCTCCCATACTAAAGCAATAGGAAGTTTTTAATATCTTCTTCTGGAGAACCGCTTGACCGATTTCAAGCATCCTTAGGTCATAGAGATCCAAATTTGTTCAAATGAAGCCAATTTGGCTGGTGGCAATCTTGGATTTTGGCAGATTTTTGTTAAACGACTTTAAAAATATTCTTTTCCGAATCCGCTTTTGGGGGTCGATTCAAACTCATGAAAGGTGATCTAAGGCAATAGCTGAATCAAGTTTATTCAAGGGAACTTGATTGGTGCAATGCTTTATTGGTCATCTTGGATGAACTAGTTTTCGTCAGGGTCATGACGGAGTACTTCTATAATTCTGTAACTTAAGGAGAAGGAGCTTTGATTTGGAAGATTGAAATGAAGTGTGACTGGTGTGGCATTCTTGTTCTTGAAATCCGTCAAATGCTATTTGATGCATACTTGGAATTCACATTTGGTTTCTCGGACTCCAACATATTGTTTATGACATTTGTTCCATCTTAATAAATAAATAACATCGCATGGTTGGCAATATGTTTTTGTTTTTATATAGTATTTAAGCCTAGAGTGTGAGCTTCTGAATTTGTGTGATTTATCCATATCTAGGCAGAACTTGCATTTTTGTTTTGTGCATAGTTCTATGGGATTTATGAAGTTCTTTTCTTGTGTTCTCGCACATTTCTGATCAGTTTATTTGGCATTGAGTAGTTTGTCTTTAAAAGATGGTTGCGTCGATAGCCAAAAAGAGTTTTTTTGCAAAATGTGGCCCTACATTTGGGGCTACTTTGTAGTTGGTCCCAGTGACATAAGATGTCCTTGGCTAGCTTGCTATGCATGTGAATTTCAGGAATACATGGGATTCTGTTATTTTCTTGTGTGGGAGATGGAGTGGACATATACATTATCTTGTGAATAACGAGTTAGGGGTGGAGAGAAAGGTGGGAGGACAGACCTGTGGGTTTTCCTAATGTTCAAAATTTGTGGTGGTTCGTATCCTTATAGTACTCATTCTACATGGACTAACAATAACGTTAGTAGTTAGTAGACAGCCTTAATGGTAGAAGCTCATCACTAGCTTTCCTCCTAAGATGCTGTTTCATGGATGGCTTCACACTATACTTTCACTCGCAGAATCGCGCATGCACAATGACAAAGACAATGATGAATAGTTAATGCAGAGACATGCCACTTGTTCGGGTGTTACAATGATGAGAGAGTTGCAGTGGTTAGTCGCTGCTTTTACATCCCTCGGTGACAAGTCACTATGGTTTGTCCATGGAGAACCCGTGTCTGTGGCTAACCTCCTAAGTTTGGGACTGGAGAAAATTAATCCACAACACAACACCCTCTTCCACCCACCGCCTTGCAAATGGAAAGGTGGAAAAAGAGAGAGAGAGCGATAAAGAATATTATGTAAGAACAATATACGATAACAATACGAATCAATGGTGGTAACTAGAAGAAGTAAATAACTAGACAATAGTTAGCTAAACAGAGCGATAACAATAATGTCTAACAGTACAGTGCTATAAATAACAATAAAGAATGTTCGTTGAGGGGTGACACACTTGCAGAATAGCCACTGTGACAGCAATTATGCGGCTGTGAGATGGTGGAATGAATTCTCCTGATTGCTGCTGTGTCTCACTTAGCAAAAAGCCACCTTATGCACTTATGTGTGTTTGTTGATTGGAAGAGCCATGTTCATTGCTGCCTCCTGGGTCTGTTTATCCACTGCTTGAACAAATGTGTCAGACGATCAAACGCAACCAGTAAAAAATTAAACTGAGATGACAGCCTTCACCGCCAACAATGCGTCACGTGATCATAATGGTGGGAAAAAATATTACACATTAGGTATTTTCAATGACAAAATCAGTGAGTAGTAATGAGTTTCCCCATGGAAGAATTCGTTAACAACCAATCAGATTATTAGAACGTGTTATATATCAATGAAAGTTGGCCATTAGCTTCCCCAGCACTGCCTCTCATCTGCCAGAGTCTGTTAATGCTTGATATGTCGGTGGCTTTGTTTGGCCACTATGGAGGCATACTGGTTCCCACCCCAGATCTCCAAGCTTGGGTCTAATGGGTATTATAATTGCAATTGTACAGAATGCTGTTTTCATGTTTCTGTTCTTGTTTGTGGTGTAATTCTTCGTAAAGGTTATCACCCAAATTATTCTTCCAACTAAAACAACACATTGCACTGAACATTTGTGCATTCATTATGGTATTTGATGAAATACTGATGATTGATACCTTCCAATGGATGACAGCATTCACTACATGGTATAAGCGAAAGTAAATGCTTAGATTTGGTAATGTGCAAATTGTTTTTATAATGCTAGATCATTATATTCAAAGCTTCATAAATATACATGTTGTAACACTGATAATATTAGACCTGAAGATAATAGCAATAATGATAATGCTAAAATCATGATATTCCCAATATTATCGGTAAGACACTTGCCCAAACCACCCAACCCTGGTGTTATTAATAGAGGAATAGAAGCAATAACAAAGTTATACTTATAAACCCCATTGAGCGAGGTACCTTCATATTTCAACATTAATTTTTGTATTCCTGTTCCACTTTTCCTCCAAAATCTCCTCTAGCTATGGCAATAATCTAAGGAGTGGTGGCCCCTATTGACCATCATGTGCTAAGTATATACATTAAATGACATATATCAGTTATGTAGTCATATTCGTTTAACCCTTTAGTGGTCAAATTTGGTCAAGTTAATCAAATATTTCCTTATTGAATGTCCATTTGCAGGCCAAGGGAAGGTTATTTTTGAAAATTTACTATTGGATAGGGTTGCACGAGTTTTCGATTATTCGATTAATCGTGATTATATAATTCAAAATGATCGTGGACGATTATAAAATGAAATAATCATATAATCGCCATGTTGAAATTTTGTCAAGACACTTTTAAGCTTGTGAAACTCTGCTCGCAATCATGGAAACAAACATCTGACTATCAGCCAAATGTGTGAATGATTAAATAAACTAAATAAATAAATAACTGATTTGTTTGTATTGACTCATGATTAGTTTTAGATGAATAAAGATTGTTCACTTGGTCGCTATTTGTCATTGTTGTTGTAATCACACACGCTTATCCCGCGTTCCCCATTCTCTGAGTAGTTAATCGCTAACGGTTTTCCCAAAAAAGTTCTAGAACTGATACCACGGAAATTCAACACAGTTTCTCACGTAAAAATTCTCACCACCTATGCCTATGTTTAATGTATACTTCAAAACATCACCGGGGAAGTGAAATTATTTGATTTGAGCGCCTAAATATTTGCGTATCCTTTAATAAAGGTCATTTATTACATCAAAATTAATCCACAATTTGATATAAAATGGCGTCACGAAAAAATACAAATCACGTGATTTGCCTCCAATTGAAGAGTTTATTTTAGAGCGAGTACTCGGATATAAATATTCTGGAATCGGGGACTCGGAACTCGGGAATTTCTATATATTATCATTGCGCGATAGGAACTGAGTATTATACTGATCTGAATAATGGGTACCCGTTTGATAAACTCCCGTTAGCGAGAACACGCCGCCTCCCATCGCAAAAGAGCCGCTGGCTCGCCAACTTAAGAATCCGGCTATATTGTCGTTCGTAATAATTCAATTTGGATCATTTAATGTTGATCGGCATTACAAAATTGATGTGCATTTTCTCCGGTACTTGTTTGGTACATAAATTTGGTCTTAAAATATATTTGTAAGGAAGCTATTTAATCACACCAAGACTGTTTTAAGCGCATTTTAACTACAAAAGTGTGGAATAAACTTTATTATATCTTGAACATACGTGGCCTACTATTAGTATTAATCTAATAGGTGGTCGAGATTTACAAATCCGAGGCATGTATTGACTTCTAGAGGGGCCGGAAATGTATCAGGGCAGAGATCGGTCTGAAGTAGACACACCCTGTGACACGATTGTTATTATTATACACGCTATTCTTACAAATTATCTGCTGAGTTAGGGGGTGGGCTTCTAATACAGAGTTTTACCGTTTTGAAACTGCTAAGAATTCATTGGAGCTCATATGTCAAAGTTAGGGGGTGGACTTCTATTAGAGCATAGGCTACAATTAAACGAAATACGGTACCTTGATCTTGATACATTCCTTTGTTTGCAATCAGCAACTGGCGTATTCTGTCCATTTATGTATACCCATGTGCCTAACCCATAATCTTACAATCTGCAGTAGCATAATAACGTCCTCTAAGCAGCATTGACGTAGTTAATATAGTTCATGATTAATCGTATGATCGCGATTATTTTTCTTAAATGATCGCGATTATGAAAAGTTAATAATCATGCAACCCTACTACTGGAATGACTCGTTTAATGAGCTTATGCCATGGTGACCGCCCGTCATATGTCCATCCGTCAACTTTTCCTTTAAACGACTTCTCAAGAACCCCTGGACCGATTTCAGTTATATTTAGCAGGAAGCATCCTTGGGGCATAAAAATTAGAGGGTTTTTTTCACAGGAAGCCGATCGACCAATTTGGCCGGCAGCCATCTTGGATGTTGGCAGATTTTTAGAAATGTCTTTAAAATCTTCTCAGAAACCGCTTGGAGGCTCAATTCAAAACTGCTGAAATATCTATGGGAAGAGCTGAACCAAGTTTGTTCAAGGAAATTTGATTGGCCAAATGGTTAGGTGGCATATTGGATGACCTTGTTTTCTTCGCAAAAACGGCATCTCCAGAACCGCTGAATGGATCAGGCCGAAATTTGGGAGATATGATTAAGGACTAAAGGTCATTAACGTTTGTTCAAGAGAAGTTGATCCATCAAAAAACATGACCGCCGTGAACCAATCAAAATCTACGGTAATGTGTTTGGCGGCCATATTGGATTTATCTGGGTTTGTGGGTATGCTGAGTTCAAATTTACCCCTTTCGAAACTGTTGGATGAATGGTTTGGCAACCATCTTTGATCTTTTTCCCGCCAAAAACTCCCATACTAAAGCAATAGGAAATTGAAAAAGGTCTTCTTCGCGAGAACCACTTAGCCGATTTCAAGTATATATGACAGAAAGCATCCTTGAGGCATAGAGATCCAATTTTGTTAAAACGATGCTGATCAGCAAATTTCACCCCTGGCCATTTTGAATTTTGGCCAGTTTTTAGAAATTCGGGGATCGATTCAAAACTCATGAAATATGATCTAGGGCAAGAGCAGATCCAAGTTTGTTCAAGGGAACTTGATTAGCCAAATAGTTTCGCGGCCATCTTGGATGACCTAGTTTTCCTGACAGCTATTTATTTTCCAGTACCACTCAACAGATTAGGCTAAAAATTGAGAGATATGATTAGGGACTAAGGGCCATTAAAGTTTGTTCATGGACAGTTGCTTGTTGATGAAGGTTATGAGCCATTACCTACTTGTCATGAAATTCATTAGGCCTCCAAAAAGCTTGCTGCTGCACAGGAGGTTGTAACCAATGCCATGGAAATTTTGTGAGTCGAATATAATAAATTATCAGATAATGTAAATAAAGTCAAAGTAAACCATGAACTTAAGATCATCGAAGTGGAATATTCAGAAGTATTGAATCATATGCAATGTTTCTTAGACAGCAAACTGGACGAACTGAGCTTAATCGCATCAAGTGGCAGAAAGTGGGGTGTATTGCCAGATGGTCCAGATTAGCACCACCTTCAATACCAGTACAGCCACCATCCTTACCTATACCTTCGACTCCAAATTCACTTTGGCACTTGAACCAAACCGCCAACGTTTGTGGACAACAATACATAGGAGATTTTTTTAGGCCCTTCCAGGATCTGAATATATAAGCATGCCACTGCTTCACTACTAACATCAATAAGCATAGAAGATGCGACTTATCAGTATCATGTCATTTTAATGAAGTCAGCCACACCAGAAATGACATACACGATAGGAACATACAAGTCATATCTCCAGCTCCATCAGATCCAGACATAAGATGTGGAGAAGGCAACAGAATACCACAGGATCCAAAAAAAACCACATGATAGAAACCGGTAGGAACCTACCTAGTGGTATAGGAGACTCCTTCGCGTATCTCAACTGCCTATCGGGATACTTGATACATCATTGTTACCATTCTTTAAAACTTGTTGGCTCCTAGATTCTCAAATCTCCCATTTTTGGCTCCTTACTGAGCATATATAATTCCCCCAACGACGTGGCAAACACTTACGTCACCAATGTGCACATATTTCCCTGACGTCACAAACATGCTACGTCATCAG
This sequence comes from Chaetoderma sp. LZ-2023a, assembly GCA_034401795.1. Lineage (NCBI taxonomy): Eukaryota > Metazoa > Mollusca > Caudofoveata > Chaetodermatida > Chaetodermatidae > Chaetoderma > Chaetoderma sp. LZ-2023a. The sequence goes on along the minus strand of CM067369.1, from coordinate 164,273,667 downwards.
TAAACAAATCACTGGTGACCACTAGCCTCCACCCACACCAATGTGCACATCAAAACATCGACACGTTTTGACCAAAATAAAGAAACTAGTGCAGAAAAGGCACTATAGTAATATTTAACCCTTTAACACTCATATGAGCCAAAAAATTGCTTCTGAAGTGGTCTTGAAAAGTGTCAGTTTGCAGTCCAAGAGAAGACTATCTTTGAAAATGTACCACAGAAAGTCATTCCAGTGGTAAATTTTCAAAAATAGTCTTCTCTTGGTCTGCAAATTGACATTTTCTTTGAGAAAATTTAAATTTTCATGAAAAAGTTTAAGGGTTAATTATGGCTATGAAATAGTACGTAATTAATATTATCACCACAACAAAACAACATCACAGCCACTCATACTTGGCTGTAGCCTACAAATGCATACTCGCCTCTGATGTCTTCTGCAATTGAGGATTCCAGTTTGTCAGTCAATCATATAACGTCATAATCAACTACGCGACGTGTAGGATGACGTAATAATCAATTACGTCATGATTGACGGAGCTAAGTTCATCACGAATGCTTAATTGATGACGGACTAAGTGTTGTTGTACATATTGTATATCTTTACTGTTTAATAAACATGCTGTTGAATATTTTGAAACTAGTTTGACTGGACGCTGTTGCTGCCATAGGCAGTAACAGCACTGAGTCAAATTGGTTTCAAAATATTCAACAGTTTACCTGTATAGTTTTCTGGAAATTGATTGTCAGGGAGTTCAGAGATCGATCGATCCCAACACGGAAGTCTGGGTGAAGCTTAGCTAGATCTGGGCGTGCCATAGCTAAAACTAGATTCCTCCATTGAACAAAACGCTATAAAGTATGAATGAACCGTAGTCACTAGATGTTTTATCTATATTCCTAAACAAGACTCAAATACCCTTACCGCACTCACTGGAAACGGGATAGGAATCTACCTAGCCGTGTAGGAGACTTCTATTTGGTATCCCAACTGCCTATTGGGACACTACATCGTTATTACCGGTATATCAAAGCTGACATACTTTTAATGAGTCACTGAATATTGCAGATAAATACAAAATAAATACTTGTACAAGGTGGGTGGTGTGTGTTTATCTTTTGCGCTGTTGTACATTACTGAAAGTAGTTAATTGGGTGCTACAGCATGCATCAATTCATGAATGAATTAAAACAAAATTTGAGTACTTTTACTTATACCATCGCTGTCCATCGGTATGTTAGGAATGCATTGGATTTAACAAGAACTGGTTCTACCAATCTTCTTCATTACACTAAAACTACGAACGGATTGATCTATATAGATAGATGGATGGATAAAGTATTGGATGGATGGATGAAGAAATATGTGGTTGAGTGGGGTGGTTGATGAACGTATGGTTTGGTCTGTGTGGGTTGTGGATGGCTGGCTGACTGAATAGATGGTTGGATGGATGGATATAAAGATATATACACCTGTGCAAAAGTTAAGCACCACCCTATTTTTACGCACATGCGAGGGTACATTCATGTGCTATGAAGAAAGCAATAGCATAAACATTTATGTACCCATCCATCTTAGTGCAAGAGGTAATAATGCAACTAGAGGAATGCTGATTATGATGGTGGGGAAACACTGTATGTTTTTGTTTGAACTTGAAAACGAAGCCTGAATATGGTTACGTTGACACAACTGACAACTATTTCCCTACAGTTGACACACGTGGCTAGATTGTCATTAATGGTGTCTGAAAACGAAGTTTAACATCTGTGCACGAGTTTGAGACTGTCATTATTAATACCGGGTATATCCACCTTGTGCCTGGATGACGGCCTGGACACGACGTCTCATGCTGGTCACCAACCGACTGATACGCCATTGTGGTATTCGTTGCCATTCAAGATGGAGTGCGTCTGTTAATTCCTGTAGGTTCTGCACAGGAGGATCCCTCCTTCTCACCATGTTTCCCAGAATGTCCCAGATATGCTCAATAGGGTTCATGTCAGGGCTCCTTGCTGGCCATGGTAGGGTTTCGATGGCATTCTGGCGGAGGTATTCATGCACAGCTCTAGCACGATGTGGTCGGGCGTTGTCATCCATGAATATAGGGTGGGTTCCAGGTGCATGATTTACAAAATGAGGGACCACAACTCTATCCAGTATGGAATCTTGATATCTTTGTCCATTTAGTGTTCCAGGTACAGTCAACAGATCCAGCTTACAATCAAATGAGATGCACCCCCATATCATAACGGAACCTCCACCAAATGGAACTTCTTCCATGATGTTACGTTGGTCGTACGCCGTGCGTCTGGACCTCCATACACGAGTTCGACCATCTGTGGCATGAAGCAGGAACCGACTTTCATCGGACCAGTGTACCCGTCTCCAGGATCTCATGTTCCAGTGTCTTCTTTCGTTGCACCACCTCAGACGCTCCTCTTTGTGGTGTGCAGTGAGGAGAGGACGTCTGACAGGTCTCCTAGCTTTCATGCCAGCAGCATACAGTCTCCTTTTGACGGTAGACATTAACACTATTGCGCGTTTTCCATTGCTGGCTGAGCACTCTGCTGTTGGTGAATGGAGATATCCTAACAAGGCGTACTAGGGCTCGATCATCACGGGCAGTAGTCTTCTTCGGTCTTCCAGATCTAGGCCTGTCCTTCACCTCGTTAGTTTGCCCATGTTTTGCAATCAAACGACTGATTACAGTATGGTTAATGTTCAGCTGTCTGCCAATCTCTCTGCATGATATACCAGTGGTATGCATGCCTATGATTTGCCATTTCACACGATCACTTAACCTTCGTCTTGCCATAGCAGTTCACAATCAAGAGCTAATTCTCTCTGTACAAATAAACCACGGTCATGAACACAAAATTCCTAATCTTGTCGCCTAAATCTGTATGTAATGTTCTACACCTCAAACTGGACTTTTACATAACTGAACACGTGTGCTGTTTCCCGCCACGCACGGACATCAAGCGGCGTGAAGTCATGCATGCATGTGCATTTCGTACTTGGAATTATGTCAGCTAACGCGGGGACAAAAAGTATGGCAGCCTAGTTGTACCATCATGTTTCTACGTTCTATTGTTTTTGCTGGTGCTTAACTTTTGCACAGGTGTATATGTAAGTTAAAATACATGTTAACTTGATGAATGTAGTGATTGTTTGGAAGCCTGATTATGCACAGTATAATTAACCCTTTAATGGTCAAGCCAGCCAGAACTGTCCTCTACAGCGGTCTTAAGAAAGATCCATTTGCTGGCCAATAGAAGAAATGTTTTTAAATTTGCTCCTGTAATGATGGATAAACGAGCCAGTCATTCCAGTGGGAGATTTTCAAAAGCCTGCAAATGGATATTCAGTAATCCAAAATTTTATTTTCTTGACAAATCGTAACCATTATGGGTTAATGTATAGAATTTTGTTTCAGCTACAGTCTCATTACAGTCAAATCATGCTAAAACATGTGTTATATAATAATAACAAATTTGTCCAATACCTGCATTGTTGACATTTTTAGCTCATCTGGCCAGAAAAATGTACTGGAAATTGTCAAATTCCTTCTCCTTACTATTTGGACTGATTTAAAACAAATTAGGCTCAAAGGATCCTATGATGATAGGCTCTAGAATTCCTTTCAGAAAATTGATTTGTCAAATTTTTGGGTGAAAATGCGAGATTTTATTAAAAATTTACAGGAAATTGTCAAATCGCATCTTAACAGGTTGACCGATTTCAAGCATATTTGGCTAGAAGAACCCTATTGGGGTAGGTGCCAGATCTTTTGAGAATGAGTGAAGATCTTAGATTTTATGACAAATTTACCGTAAATTGTAAAAAGAAACCTGCATCTTAACTGCGTGCATTTTAACCAAATTTGCCGGGAAAGATCCTACAAGTTGTATGCTTTAAAACTTTAATCCAAATTTTGATTAGTCAATTTCTTCGGTGACCGTCTTGGATTTTGTGGAACAATTTAAAATGCTACTCCTTAATCAATGGTCCGATTTCAACGAACCTTGTCAAATGATCCTAGGGCAGTCGGCTTCACCAAATCAAATGAGAATTTTAATTAGTCAATTCCTTTTAGTGGCCATCCTGGATTTTCTGAAAATTATCCATCATGTCTATTTAGTTGGTAATTCTTCAAATGCTAATCGTCCAGGTGAGCGCCACATGCCCTTGGGCCTCTTGTTAGAAATGTCTTAAAAACATCTCCAAAACCGCTTGGGGAATTGATTCAAACCTCAATAGGCTGCCATCTTGCATTTTGTCCAATTTTTTAAAATATCTAAAAATCTCCGAAACCTGGGGCATCGAGTCAAAACTGATGAAATATGATCTAGGGGAAAGGTTGAACCAAGTTTATTCAAGGAAACTTGATTGGCCAAATAGTTTGGCAGCCATCTTGGATGACCTAGTTTTCACAAAAACAGCATCTCCAGAACCGCTGAATGGATAAGGCCAAAATTTGGCAGATATGATTAGAGACTAAGGCCCATTAAAGTTTATTCAAGGGAAGTTTATCCGTCAAAAAACATGGCCGCTGTGGGCCAATCAAAATGTAGCGTGTTTGGCAGCCATTTTGAATTGTTTTATTTGATGAATTTTGAAGACGAAATTGGATTTATGTACCGGTAGGTTTTTGGGGTATTCTTATTTCAGATTTGCCATGTTTGAAACTGTAGAATAAATGGTTTGATGGCCTCTTGGATCATTTTCCCACCAAAAGGTCCCATACTAAAGCAATCAGAAATTTCAAATGTGTTCTCGAGAGCCACCTGGCCAATTTCAAGTATATTTGGCAGAAAGCATCCTTAGGGCATGGAGATCCATGTTTGTTCAAACGAAGCCGGTCGACCATTCGCCCAGTGGCCATCTTGGATTTTGGCCAATTTTTAGAAATGTCTTAAAAATCTTCTCCAAAATTGTTTGGGGTATCGATACAAAACTCACAAAATATCATCTAGAGCAAGAGCTGTACCAAGTTTGTTTAAGGCAACTTGATTGGACAACTAGTTGAGTGACTGTGTTGGATGAGGTTGTTTTCGCATCGGATCGGGCCGACATTAGGGAGATATGATTAGGGACTAACGGCCATTAAATGGAAGATGATACATAAAAAAAACCATTCCCGGCCATCTTGGTTCTTTTTACTGCCAAAAACTCCCATATTGAAACAACAGGAAATTTAAAATGTCTTCTGGAGAAAAACTTTGGCGATTTCAAGTGTATTTGGCAGGAAGCATCCTTAGGCTATAGAGATCCAGGTTTGTTCAAACAAAGCCGATCGACCAATTTTTCCAGCAGCCATCTTGTATTTTGGCCGATTTTTAGAAACATCTTTGAGAAACAAACCACTTCGTGGATTAATGTGTATCTCACAAAACTTCATCTGGGCCAAGAGCTGAACCACATTTTGTTCAAGAGAACTTGATGGGTCGATTTGCTTGGCAGCCATCTTGGATGACCTAGTTCTTATTCAATTCTGGCCAAAACCGTAGGATTCTACTTAGACACGATGACCTTTCTAGTTGAAATGCCTATGTTCCAGGTGAGCGATACAGGGCCCTTAGGCCCCTTCAAGACCCCACGGACAAGCTTCCATCCAAGTTTGGAGAAGATCCCTCCAGTAGAGTCAGTGTTGTTAAAAAATATGGCTAAAATGTCTGTTTTGAAAACAGTGTTGCTGAAAGCTGTTACTGTTGCGTTTTAGCTTTTCACCCAAAGATTTGCACACATCTTTGTAGTGTTCCGATTAATCGATTTGATCGATGATTGATTGGCTTGCATGTTCAACCAACTGATCGATCATGATTTCAGAAATCGATTTTGCTTGTTTATAAATTGACTTTATTAATATATTTTAACTGGTCGTGCTAGAAACACTTTTTGGAAAAGAATTTAAATTTAATTGTTACAACTGTATAGTGTTACTCCTTAGTCTAAGAAGACATTAATTCTTTCAGCACTGAAATACTATGTTAATTTCTAATCAACCATGCCAATAACATGTTGAATATTTTGAAACTTATTTGACTGGAAGCTGTTGCTGCAACAGCTTCCAATCAAATTAGTTTCAGAATATTCAACAGATTATTTCTTAAATTATTAAGAATCTGTCATACCTGCGACTTGTTTTGAAAGGGGTAATTATCTTTGAGGACGCTATAATTACTGCATTCAAAATGGGTAAAAAAGGAGAACCTGTTATGATCAATCATTAATTGATCATCGGTTAGTATATATAACCAATCATCAATCACAAAAATAGTACCAATTCCCAACACCACATCTTCGGGACCTCACAGGGAAGCTTCCATCCAAGTTAGGAGAAGATCCCTCCAGTCAAACCAGACTTATTAAAAAATGTCTTAAGAATAACAACAAACAACAACAATAAGAAGCCCTCCATGCTCGCGTTAACACTTGCGTCTAGCGACGCAGGTAATAATTCTTTATTTCTTCATGATTATGACAACAATCTGGTGGTATAGTCTTTGTACTGGCACAGCATATACAGTGCGCAAAAATCAAGGGAGATAACTACTGTTATTTATTGTAACCAACTTATGTATAAGTTGACTCCCTTGAATTGCTAGTTTTTTAACGTAAGGGAGGTAATAACTTTTCTTAATAATATCCTATAGGAGTTAGCTCCCTTTAATACTAAGGGCAATACGTCTTGATAATCGTAGGAGCTGCCTCCGTTGAGCATTTGAACATGAGTAAAGACACATTTTTTGCGATTTAAGCTATAGTATGGTAAATATCTTGAAATTAATTTTACATATGGCAGCAACAGCTCCCAGTCAAATTAGTTTCAAAATATCTAACAGAATGTTACTTATAAAGAATTTGTTGTTACCCTTTCCCGATCTGTATCTCAAAACATTCAGAGGGAGACAGCATAATAATACACTTTTATTTATATCCCCACTTGTGGTGTTTGTGTATGTAATAACCGCTTTGTCCATGCATGCGTGCATTCGTCCTTGCGTGCGCCAATGTGTGTGTGTGCACCTGTCCTTCCATACGTGCGTGCATGCGTCCGTCCTTGATTTTTTTATCCGGACCGTATTTTCAAGCACTTCACGTATAGTCACCAAACTTGGTATATGAATGCATCATAGCTTAAAGGTATATCATGTATCAATGGTAGGTCAGTGTGACCTACTTTTCAGCGTTCACTGAACACCATAGTTTATTGTTGTCCAGGCTGGAGTTTCAAGAATTCTTTTTATACAGTAACCAAACTTTGTGTATGAATGCATCATGGCCGAAAGGTGTGTCATGTGTCAAAAGTAACTCAGCGTGACCTACTTTCCACGGTTCTCTGAATATAATAATTTATTCTTGTCTGGGCTGTAGTTTCAAGAGTTTATTGTATACAGTGACCAAACATGGTGTATTGATGCATCATAGCCTAAAGGTGTGTGTGTGTGCGTGCGTGCGTGCGTGCGTGCGTGCCATGTTTTAAAAGTAGGTCAGCATGACCTTCTTTTAATGGTTCACTGAACACCATAGTTGTTATTGCACCACAAAAACATCCATTACCGTTCAATCACTACTTGCTAAATCAATTATCTGCATTTAGCTATCAGAATAAAATTTTTATGCTTGCATACACTCCTCCCCATGCCTATTCCTATTAATATGGACCCTTAACCAGGCTAATGGTTAAGTCCATCTTCAGCATAATGACAGATATAGACTGGCTGGCACCAGTCTATAATCCCTCATAGTGATGCTTGTTACTAAGCGCGCTCGCGCATGCGCACTGGAGCCCAAATAGGAAACAGATTCACGTTTCAATTATTCTGCAAGCAGAACTACTGCTAAAATATTCTCTACGGGTTTTTTATGCTTTGCGCTGTGTCAGCTACACTATTGTCTTTTATATTACCAAGGAATATGCCTAATATGAATTCAATCCTCCCTAAGTTTTGTTTAAGAAGTTTTTTAGTGGTTATATTGTATTTTATAACTATGTTCATATTGTTACCGGTTTTCATGAAAGATCGAATTCTCGTTTAGTGGTAACCTAATTACTATGCCTATATCATCATCATCATTATCTAGCGTTCGACAAAGATTTTCATTTATTCCTATGCAAGTTTGTTTTCTTGTCGGTAGGGATTTTGATTTCTAATTTGAACTTTTTTGCCTTTTTTAGAAGTGCGTTTTATGTTTCTAGTCTCCTTTTTACGATTTCTAAGCGGTAGCTATCATTGTTACGTTTTTTTTGTTTTAGGAGTCTGGTAAATCGTCAGATAGGATTTAATGTACGTCATCGATTTGTGATCGCCATCACTCAGCTGAATTTGCCAGACATGTCTGTGTGATATGTCCTTTTTTGTACCCTCTTACCGGTCGTTACGGAGGGGAATCTCTTCGCCGAATTCAGATGCCGTACTAGTTCTATTGCGAGATTTGAGTCATTCGCGTCGGTCTTGATTAAATCTCTGGACAAATGGATATCTGCTGATTTAAGGAAACTAAGAAACAGGATGTTTCTTCCAGTTCTGACGATAGGCCGAGGACTAGCGGGCGTTCCCGCAAATGGGGGAAACCGATCCCTCTAATCTATGCAGGTTAATAAGTTTCCTTAGCAAAAGTCTAGAGCGACCAAGCTCTCGAAGGTGGGCTCGTGTAGTGCACCGGGTCAAACCCACTTAAGACTTGAGGGTGACAGGCATAACCCACAAGCAGTGGTGGCGGAGGCTGAAGCTCACGTCCATAAGGCTAGACCTTATGCTAATGCCAATTTTCAATTTTCCGGTCGTCAAGAAAGAAAACTGCTAATGGGGGAAACCGTTCCCTCTAACCTCGATGCAGGTTAATAAGTTGTTTTTTAGCAAAGTCTAGAGCGACCAAGCTCTCGAAGGTGGGCTCGTGTAGTGCACCGGGTCAAACCCACTTAAGACTTGAGGGTGGAGGGCATAACCCACAAGCAGTGGTGGCGGAGGCTGAAGCTTACGTCCATAAGGCTAGACCTTTTTTTCCGTTTATACCGGTCGTCAAGGTATTTTTCTGGTTCTTTCTTCGGTTGCGTCCGTTTCCGGTAGGACTTCCGGTTTTGTAGGAAATCCAGGTCTTCAAGATCTGGTTCCTAGTTCCGTTTCCGGTTTCATGAGCGCTTCCGGAAGAATGCATATCCGGGTCTGTTGGACCCGGCATTGCATTGTTCATCAATTTCCGGTTCCGTTTTTTTCAGCTTCCTCTTCCGGTTATTCTGTACATCCGGGTTGTAGGATCTTGATCAGTTTCCGGTAGTCTACTTCCGGTTTTATCCATTTCCGTTTCATTTTTTCCACATCCGTATTTCGTACAGCCGGTGATAGGGTCATTTCCGGTTTTACCCGCCATTACATTGTTCATCCATTTCCGGTTTTTCAGCTTCCTCTTCCGGTAATTCTGTACATCCGGGTTGTAGGATTTTGATCAGTTTCCGGTAGTATACTTCCGGTTTATGCATTTCCGTTTCCTTTTTTCCACATCCGCTTTCCTAGAATCTAGTCATCTTCTTGCCTAAGAATTAGTCTTATTTCCGTATTTGTTTAATATTGGGAATGTTTAATGGCTGAAAATATTCATATGGAGTCATTGCCAGTCTTGTAGTCTCGCTTGGAATTGTAGTCTATTCAGACATTTATTCGTTTATCAGTGACAATTTTCAACATAATTAAAGACTCTTCTGACTGGTTACCATATGGGATTTTGTTGCAGATTATTTTATATGCGCATTTCATCAGCCGATAAGTCAGTTTGTATTCTACGCATTATTTCGAGATATGATTTTTGCTTTCATCCAACTTTAGATGGCCAGTTGTCTTCGGGCCATTCAGCCTTTTTTCTCGCTCCTTTTACCTCTTATGTCGGCAGGTTGACATATTTATTTAACCAAGGGAGTTTATTTGTGGATGGGATAACACGGATTCTTACGTAAATCGTAGTATAATTTTGTCAGTCGCTGAAAAGAATTATATTCAGTAAAGGTTTCATAGGCTCATTAGCTCACCTGCCCAGAATGGCCAAGTGAGCTTATGCCATGGCGACCGTCCGGCATCTGTCCGTCCGTCTGTCTCTGTCCATCCGTCCGTTTGTCCGTCCGTCCGTCAACTTTTTCCTTTAAACGACTTCTTCTCAATAACCACTGGGCCGATTTCAATTATATTTGGCAAGAAGTATCCTTAGGGCATAGGGATCCAAGTTTGTTCAAACAAAGCCGATTTGGCCGGTAGCCATCTTGGATTTTGGCCGATTTTAGGAAATGGCTTTAAAAATCTTCTCCGAAACCGCTTGGTGGATTGATTCAAAACTGACGAAATATCATATAGGGCAAGAGCTGAACCAAGTTTGTTCGAAGGAACTTGATTGGCCAAATGGTTCGGCGGCCATCTTGGATGACTTAGTTTTCGTAAAAACGACTTATTCTGCAGACCCGCTGAACGGATCGGGCTGAAATTTTGGGGATATGATTATGGACTAAGGGCCATTAAAGTTTGTTCATGGGAAGTTGATAGGTAAAAAACATGGCCGCTGTGGACCAATCAAATTTTAGTGTGTTTGGCTGCCATATTCAATTTTTTTATTTGATGGCTTGTGAAGGCGAAATTGGTTTTCTTAACTCCGCTTACTTGTCAGTCAGCTATCGTATAGCGATAACCCTATCCGTCTTCTGTATGTCCGTCCATCCATCTGTTTGTCCGTCACCAACAATGACGGCTCATTTTGTTATTTCTTGACGGATTGACACCAAACTTGGTCACAATGTTAAATACGGCATCTAATATCTGTGTTGTGAAAATGAAACTGATAGGACGTCAAATGCCAGAGTTATCACTCCTTAAATATTTGCAGTCTCACTTTCATAGGGCAAATGGTTTGGTCCCACCCTCTTATCACCACATCAGATTTTATTGCCAAACTAGATATTAAATTCCAATTAACAGATTAACCTTTCCAATACTGCATAAATATTTAAGATATGTATTATGTGCTCTGACATCTATGCTCTTAAAAATATTTGAAATGTATTTGATTGAAAGTTGTTGCTGCCTAAGGGTCAAATTATTTTCTAAATCAACTCCAGCTCACCCTACCCCTGCTGCTAACTCGGTGATTCAGCCAGATGTGCATGTGTTAAATGGATTGTGTGGTGGTGGGGAATAACCTGCTATAAAGACCACCTACCTGCCTTTAGAGACCATTTTCTTCAAATTGTATTTACACCTCTAGTAAGCGTCTGACTGAGTTTTTGCAGACGACATCTTCCAAAGGTTATATCTCTGAACGCGATAAATATTTTGAAAACAATTGGACTGAAAGTTGTTGGTGGCTTAGCTTAACTTTCAGTCGAATTGTTTTCAAAATATTCAACAAGTCAAGAGCTTTTGAAAATTGAAATTATTGGCTGCACTGGCTTGCAGCAGTGAGACAGTTAAGAAACCAGCTGTTAGCACTGATATCATCTACTTTCACATAAACATTGTTCAAAATCACTAATGCAAAAAAAACAGTCCAGAGATTGTTGTCAATATCTCGAAAACTAAATCATTTGACTGAAAGTCATTGGAAGTGACACCGATAGATGTAAAACTTAAGTAAGATTAGTTTGATATACCAATGTTCCAGGTGAGCGATACAGGCCCATTGGGCCTCTTGTTAGAAGGAGGAATGAGGTTTAGTCTTATGGATCGTCCTCTAGTAGATCTGTTCACAGCCTCTCTGAATACTCAGATCTTCTCTTACATGTGGCGGATGCTCTGTCTCAGTAGTGGACAGGAATGTTCGCATATGCCTTCGCTCTAACGATTTTGATTCAGTTAGTTTTGAAGAGGGTCAAGGATCAGGTTTGCGAAATTCTTCTGATAGCTCCCTTTTGGCCAAAGAGGATTTGGTTTTTAGACCTTCTAGATTTTCTGGTAGATCTTCTTCCAGTATCCCAGGAGCTTCTATCTCAAGTAAGAGGTCTTTGTGTGCATCCAAGTCCAATAAATTTTAGTCTGTGTGTCTGGAGAATCTCGAGTCTGAAGTCCTCAAGAATAATGTTTCTTCTGATCTCAGGAAATTATTGACTCTGCCAGAAGGGATTCGACCCGTCGAGTTTACAAGGGTCGACTTAAAATGTTAGGTGAATGATGTTCAGACCAAGGTTTCGTGCCCGATTCTGTTTCTATACCCAAAGTATTAGATTTTATCTTATCTGTTTGATTATTTTCATTTGTCAGTTATTATGTTCAGGGAGTATATATTTTCTCTGGTGTCATCCCTTCCATGTCTTCTGTATGCCGATGTCAAGGATACTAAGACGTTTAATGGCTTTATTAGAGGTCTAAGTAATATTCGTCCTCCGATTGCTAAGCCTTTACCTTCCTGGAGTTTGGCTTTGGTTCTTCAAGTTTTTGAAGGTCGCCATTTTGAATCTTTTTCTTCTACAAGTATTACGTTTTGTTTTGTTTTTAATTGTCAAAGCTGTTTTTTCTTGTTGCTACAGCCTCTGCTAGAAGGCGTTCAAGAGATTCATGCTCTTTCTGCTGAAAAGGAGAGATTTATAGTTTTCAGGAGACGGCTTGGTTTTATATCCCAGAAGGAATTTTGTATCTAAAACTCAAACTAACCGCTATCCTGCTAGTCTGATCATTTTAAAATCTTTTTCATCTTTCGCCATCCGAAAAATTTTGGTGTCCTGTTAGGGCATTAGGAACCTTCAATCAGCGATCAGATTTTATAAGAGTCGATCCATCTCATTTATGTTTTTCCTACGCGAAAGAGTGATCTAAGCCTGTCTCAAATTCTTCGATTGTCAGATGGATTGGTGAGACAATAATTAAGGTTTTTTATGAGATAGCCTCACCGGATCAAATTAATCTCTCCCTTATTAAAGCCGATGACGTTAGAGGTATGGCTACTTCTTTCGCTCTTTTAGAGGGTTCGTCTTTAGATGAGGTCATGCATGTGGCAGGATGGAACTCTGAATACACCTTTACATCCTTTTATTCAAAGACCAGAGTGCAGCAGCTTCCTTCTTTCGTAACATTTCCACTTTCAACTAAAAAAGCCGAAGACTATTTACCAAGCACTTCCCACCATTTTCGTTAGGACTCTGCGTCTGTGAGCAATGGTGAGAGTCTTCTGTTGGTTTTTATTTATTTCTTTAAGTTCAAGTTGTGCTTATTTGCTAATCACGGTGTGATTGAGCTAAATGCACTATTAGGTTATGTTATTAACATTTGGATAAGATTGGTTTAATTTTATCCTTGTTTGTTAACTAAAAAAGCCGAAGACTATTTACCAAGCACTTCCCACCATTTTCGTTAGGACTCTGCGTCTGTGAGAAATCTTGAAGTTCAAGTTGGTCTTATTTGCTAATCACGGTGTGATTGGGCTAAATGTACTATTAGGTTATGTTATTAACATTTGGATAAGATTGGTTTAATTTTATCCTTGTTTGTTAACTAAAAAAGCCGAAGACTATTTACCAAGCACTTCCCACCATTTTCGTTAGGACTCTGCGTCTGTGAGAAATGGTGAGAGTCTTCTTTTGGTTTTTTATTTTATTTCTGTAAGTTCAAGTTTCCTTATTTGCTAATCACGGTGTGATTGAGCTAAATGCACCATTATTTTATGTTATTAACATTTGGATAAGATTGGTTTAATTTTTATCCTTGTTTGTTGATTCTCAAATCTCCTTCCACCTAATGTTTAAATGGAGCACTGACCAAATCTACGGGTTTAGCAAGTAGTGATTGAACGGTAATGGATGTTTTTGTGGTGTAATAACAACCCCCCCACAGACCCCCCTTGTGGGTTGGTCTGTTGTTTTATTAACCACTATAAAAACATACTTACCGTTCAATCACTACGACCCAGCCTCAACCACCCCGCGTGGTAAGATTTGAGAATTGGACTTTAATATTTAGCACTTAAATTTAGAAAAGTGTATCTGTTTCCTATTTGGGCTCCAGTGCCCATGCGCGAGCGCGCTTAGTAACAAGCGTCACTATGAGGGATTATAGACTGGTGCCAGTCTATCTGTCATTATGCTGGAGATGGACTTAACCATTAGCCTGGTTAAGGGTCCATATTAATAGGAATAGGCATGGGGAGGTGTGTATGCAGGCATAAAAATTTTATTCTGATAGCTAAATGCAGATAATTGATTTAGCAAGTAGTGATTGAACGGTAAGTATGTTTTTATAGTGGTTAATAAAACAACAGACCAACCCACAAGGGGGGTCTGTGGGTGGTTTACTCTTTGTCCAGGCTGTAGTTTTTAGCTCACCTGGCCTGAAACGCCAAGTGAGCTTATGCCATGGCGGTCGTCCGTCTTCTCCTTAGTGGTTTGACCGATTTCAACCAAATTTGGCAGAAAGTATCCTATGCTGGTACTTTTTTCAGAATTTTGATTGATCAGTTTTTTGGATGAAAAGCTTACATTTTATGAAAAATCTATCGGAAATGGTCAAAATGCTACTTTTTCTTAGCTGCTTGACATATTTCATCTGCTTGTATTAGTTCATATCCGATCAGGGGAATTAACTCTTAGTGGTTTTCTTGTTCAAGGTGTATAAGCCATGTATATAATTTCTATGACATGGCAAGTCTAAATTAAGTTTTTTTCTAATAAAATGATGGATGAGCAGCATATATTTGATCAGTCTTGCCCTTCCATTCATGCGAGCCATTGAATGACCCAGTCAATTAACAGTTGTTTTAACTCTCACTGACAAACCCCTAAAAAAGTATATTCTTTACGATATAAAACTTATTCTGTTGAATATTTTGAAATTAATTTGACTGGAAGCAGTTGCTGCCTTAGCAACTTCTTCCAGTCAAATTAATTTCAAAATATTCAACAGTTTTCCTGTATGGTTGCCTTGGAAATAAGATATGTGGAATTCATCTGTGTAAGTGGTAAAGGACAGGTTTCTTCCATAAGTCAATAACATGTACTTTAGAACAGCATCCTTTATAGGTAGATTTCAGGAGACAGGTACCTGTGTTTGGGTTGTGGACATAATCATCCTTTGCTTAGCCTTTATCCCTTGAATTTGTTAAAGAAAATTTCAAGTTTTTCATAGAAAATGTCAATTTGCAGACCAAGAGAAAATAGAGTATGGTTCTTAAGTACTAAACATTTGTATCAAAGGTTCATTCTGACTGGTCTGTAGCTTTACCACAAAACATAACCGAAATTGTCCTTTTATAGTTGAGTCGAAATTGATATACTAGTCTTCTTGACCGGTAAATGAACATTCAAAGATTCCCTAAGCAAAAATTGCAGCCTGGGTTAAGTGTAGCATCAGACCAAGAGAAATTAGTTTAATTTAAGTTAAAATCTTGTTTTCCCTGTGATTATGAAAATCTTGTTGATTCTGATGTAATTTTAATGATTTGTCTCACTTGATGAGTTAAGCATTTGTATCACTTATTTTAATCATTTGGACCTTCATAGTCAAGTTTATTAACCACTATAACAATGTCATTAGTCATCAAATCAAACGTAATTAACCTAAACGCTTATTAACATATGAAATTTTTTCTAGTTTGTATTCCCACAATATCTTGAAGAATGATTGACAGCTAACATCGTGAAAGGACTGGACTGTTGTCCTGTGCCCACCCTGGCTGTTTGTGCCGCCCCTGCCATCGTCGCCACCGCTGCGACCCTCAGCGGTGTTGTCTTGATGAAATGTGTAGCTGGCGTGGACGTGGACATGGAGGGTAACAAGAGATGTGCTTCACCTGAGGACCATCGCTCGGAACAACTGGTGAGTAACACAATTTATAAACATATTAGCCCCAATTTAACCATTTAATTGTCAAAATTGGTCCAGAAAATGTACAAAATCTGCTGAGTAAATAGAAGACTACATGTACTTTTGAAAATTTACAACTTCAATGACTGGCTCGGTTATCGAGCCAGTCATTCCAGTTGCAAATTTTTGAAAATTGTACTTTTTGACCTGTCGATGGACATTCCTGCAGACGCTCATTTTGGACAGACTTGACCATTACAGGGTTGATCGTAACCTATTAACCCTCAAATTTGGGCAACAAAAATTTAATATACTCAGAGAAAATGTTGATTTGCAGGCGAAGAGAAGTTTGTTTTTTTAATTTGCAACTGGAGTGACTGGCTCGATTATTAAGCCAGGTATTCCTGTGGCAAATTTTCTAAGATACTCTTCTCTTGGCCTGCAAATGAACGTTTCTCAAGACCACTGTAAAATCTGGTCTTGCCCAGGTTGAGTGTTAAAAGCTCAACCCTTACCACTCTGCTCTTAATATTCTATCTTTTACCATGTCAATAGCAAAGAAACTGGTGTTAATATTTCAACAATTTGGTGGACGATGTTGCTGTCTGCGACAGCACCATCTTCCAACAAAGGGACCACACATTTAAACAAGTGACACAACTCTGGTTCATTAAGACTTTAAACTATTGAACCCTTTGGTTAAAATACATTTGTTTTGTCAATTGTTGATGGATTAAAAACAAATGTAGGAGATATGTTCCTTCAGGCAATATCTATTCACCCTATGAATATGAAGTAGCCACGACTTGAAATAATGGCCATATCTCTAGCTCTTTAAAGCATTTTAAGTATTGAACCCTATGGGGAAAATAATCTGTCACATTTCGAAGATTGGTAATGGACTAAAACAAGATTTGTCAGAAATGTTCAATTATTACACTTCAATCAAATGGCAATTGAGTAAGGAATGGCTGTCTCATTAACCATTTAAAGACAAAATTTGATAATAAAAAAAAAATCAAAATATTTGCTTACTGAATGTCCAATTGCAGGCCAAGAGAAGAAGACTGTTTTTGAAAATTTCCCATTGAAATGACGGGCTCGGTAACCGAGCCAGTCATTCCAGTGGTAAATGTAAAAAAAATAGTCGTCTCTAGGCTTGCAATTGGACATTCCTTAAGACCCCTGCATAGGCCTGTTTTGGCCGGATTCGTCAAGAAAGGATTAAAGGGTTTACTTTCGTGTGTTATATTTATGTTATCGACCCAGTCATTCCAGTGGTAAAATAAAAAAATTGGTCTTCTTGGCGTGCAAATGGACATTCCTCAAGACAGCTACAAAGGCTGATTTTGAATGGCTTGATTGTTACAATGTTAAGTGATGTTTATAAAGTAACGATGTTTGACTGTGTAGACCAGACTTAGAAAATCATATGCATTCAAGGAGTGTGATACATTTAACATAATATTTATAGTCAGTGTTTCTGATATGATCTCTGTCTGATTTCTTAGCCACTATACAGGTCAGTATGGGTAACGATCATTTGCTTTTATCTGTCATTGTACAACAACATTTTCAACTGTTACATCCACCATTCAAGTTCTTTTCCTGAGTTCAATTAGAATCACTGTGGGGATTTGGATTAAATTTGGTAGAACATCAATATCCTTGTGATGGAGACACCCACAATATGGGGGTTTCAGACAAATACGCATTCAGATCAGTACCATATCGCTGCTTTAGCACAGCAACTGATCTGGCTGGAAACAACATTTTCTAGCCAGGGATCTGTGAAGTTTCTGGTGTACTGATCCTTATGGATCAACTGATCCATATAGATATATGGATCAACTGATCCATATAGATCATCATTAAAAATATTAACTTCCAGCCCTGGAATAGCATCTGAGTTCTAGAGAGAAAACATGCAAGGATTTGCTTCGAGGTTGATACCACGTGACAAGGCATTACGAACACTCCATAATCCATCATGTAACAAAATTATCTCCCCTGAAATCTTTTTAAGATGTGTATATCACCTATCTTTTATTTTCCTTGGCGTCATTGATGGGGGTGGAGTGGGATGATGTTTATGAGAGATAACTGACACATATTGACAGATTTTGATGACTTAAATTTGCTGCATGTCCATATTTGGAGTTGTCTCAAATTCGGTAAGTAGATACCTTGTCATAAGATATCAGTTAGGATTGTGTGTCAGCGAAGGGCTGTCAATATTCACCAGAGTTAGCACCCCTGAAATACTTAACCCTTTAATTGTCAAGTCGGCCAGAACCGACCTCTGCAGTCATCTTGAGGAATGTCCATTTGCAGGCCAAGAGATTATTTTTGAAAAATTACCACTGGAATGCCTTGCTCGATAAACGAGCCAGTCATTCCAGTGGTAAATTAAAAAAAATAGTCTTCTCTTGGTCTGCAAATGGACATTCGATAAGGAAATATTTTGATTTTCTCGACCAAATTTGACCAGTAAAGGGTTAATTTGGTTTCCGAACAGACCCATTATGAGGAGAATGTTGCTGAAAGACATTGCTATCTATGACAGCAAATGTTTTCAGTGAGGCTATTTTCAATATAGTCAAGTCGTCTAGACCTTTATGCGCAATGGGATATCAATTAAAAATGTGAAATTTTAATATTTATTTAACAATAACTGAACGAGATGATATTGTTTGTTGTGCTGGAATATTGTATTAATATTGCTGATACTGCTCAGAACTTCATGAACATTGATGTCTGCTATTTAATATTATATTTACATGATTTAGTGTCCTCTGAACTCCCTTTTGTAACCATGAGCTGGAAAACGGGACTAGATTTTATTTACCGTGCGTGATCATTGTTAGCTTCTGAGCTGAAAAGATGGTAGCTTTAAAGGTGCGACTCAGACAAAATAAGCGACCAGGTGGAAATAATTTATGGCAAAAGCTGTGACATTAGCTTTATTGTCTGGGAGGAGAGGGACAGAGTTTATGTAATTTTGTGGACAGACCTGGTGATTTTAGTTGCGCTGGAATGCACACTGTGGCGTGATGCGTTCAGTCTAGGCTTCATAATTTATTATCATGGCGCTTAGGTGTCGGATGTCGTTCAGCAGAAAGGCATTCTTCTTTTTATGCCGCTTATTTCCATTAAATTGTGCTGGTTCTCCGACAATAATTTTTAACAATATGATGTTTTAATCCTGTTTTAATATACACAAGGTATAGATGGTGACATAAACTTCTTTAAAAGTCATATCAGTCAAGTTGTATTTAAAGTTTACCGAGATTTATTTTTGTGTCAGCACACATATTGGATAACTTGGGGCTTATTATCACTGACATTTATCACTATTGCTTGATTACAACTCTAACAAACCATGCCAAACATAATATTATTGATATCTACATTAACCCTTTCATTCTCAAATTTGTCCAAAATCAATTTCAAATTTTTTTCTAGGTAGATATCTATTTACATGTCAAGAGAAGACTATTTTTGAAGATTTACCACTAGAAGGACTGACTCGATTATCGAGCTGAGTCATTCCAATGTAAAATTAAAAAAAAAAATCTCTTGACCGGCAAATGGATATTTCACAAGACCACTGCAGAGACTGCTTTTTGGCCAACCTGAGTGTTAACCTGCCCTCGAGGACCACCACCATTTTTTCCTTAATTAAACACACTTGTATCATTGTCTTATGCAACAATTAACAACACTCATGTCAATCAAAAACAGCTTCAGCAGTGGTCTTGAGAAATGTCCATTTGCAGACCAAGAGAAGGCTATTTTTGAAAATTTACCACTGGAATGGCTGGCTCAGTTATCGAGCCAGTTATTCCAGCGATAAATTAAAAAAAATAGTCTTCTCCTGATCTGAAAATGGACATTTTCTAACGTCTAAATCTTTACTTAGTCAATGTCCATTTGTAGGCGAAGAGAATACTTAATAGAGGATTCCAGTTCATCCATCAATCGTATGATGTCTTAGTCAACTATGCGACATGTAGGCTGACTTCATAATCAATTACGTCATAGCTAAGTTCTTCACAAATGCTTAATTGATGATGGACTAAGAAGCATTGAAATGTATGTTTTATTATTTAATAAACATGATGTTGTGTATTTTGAAATTACTTTCCCTGGTCGCTGTTATGACACCCAGTCAAATTAGTTTTAAAATATTCAACAGCTTAGCTGTATAGT
This sequence comes from Chaetoderma sp. LZ-2023a, assembly GCA_034401795.1. Lineage (NCBI taxonomy): Eukaryota > Metazoa > Mollusca > Caudofoveata > Chaetodermatida > Chaetodermatidae > Chaetoderma > Chaetoderma sp. LZ-2023a. The sequence goes on along the minus strand of CM067369.1, from coordinate 164,253,688 downwards.
TTTCTGGAAATTTAAATTCATAGAGGGCAGGGATCAATTGATCACAGCATGGGCAAATTGGGGTTAGAGCTTAGCTAAAAATGGGCGGGACAAAGCTAAAACTAGATCCCTCCATTGTCTGACTGCTGCAAGCCACCGGACAATAATTTTAATGGGCAATAACGCTGGATGTACTGAAATTTTGAAGAAATTTTGGCTGAAAGTTGTTGGTGGCTTAGCCACCAACAACATTCAGTCAAATTGTTTTCAAAATATTCAGCAGATCCAGGGTCAAAACCCATTGAAAATATAGTCTGCAGAAATTAAGCCGGCAGAGAGTTAACAAACCTGTAACTAATTTCCATTTTATTGACAACTTTTATTCAAATTAAATTTATTCAGTTCAAATTAATTCCATTTAGTTGAGGTCAATTCTGTTTGTGCAGTTCGATTAAACGACATATAAATTAAATTTCCTTAAATTTGAATTTCTCTTATTTAATTGAGTTCAACTTAATTTGACTTACGGTAGTTTAATTTCATTATGTGTTCATATAGGTCTATGATATAGATGTATACATATATGTTTCTATGTAGTGTATCAGTTTACATGGTTCACGCATAAAAATGTCTTGCCGCTTACTGGTGGACTCTAAGTAATGAATCCAATCCATCAATCAGGTATATACTGAGGTAATCAATGACACCACAATCGACTACTAATGAAGGAATAACTTAGCTAAGTCCGTCAGGAACTTAAAAGTCTTTCAGTTGTACAAATTGTTGATCTTTGCAATTTAATAAACATATGGCAGCAACAGTGCCCAGTCAAATCAGTTTCAAAATATTCAACATTCTTACCAGTATAGTTTTCTAGAAATTGAGATTCGAGGAGTTTAGGGTTCGATCAATCCCAACACGGGCAAAGCGTGGGTGGGGCATAGCTAAAAGTGGACTCATCCATTGTCACACATGCATGTTACATGTAAATTGTATAATATGTATTGTTAACAAGTATAATAAAATCCACACACACATTAACTGTTGATTTAATAATAATAATAATAATAATAATAATAATAATAATAATAGTAATAATAATATTTAAAAACGAGTACGATAGAAACTCAGTAGCTGCAGATGAAGCATGAAAAGTAGGTCACACCGAGGTCACACTGCCCTACTTTTGTTACTCTACATAGCTTAACCCTTTAACACTCATATCAGCCCAAAACGACTTCGGCAGTGGTCTTGAGAAATGTCCATTTGCAGACCAAGAAAATACTATTTTTTTTAATTTCCCACTGGAATGACTAAAATTGAATGTTTTAAAACAAATTCAAGGGTTAAATGGTTTAAGACAACAATGTGTGCATACACTAAGTTTGAGTACTGTATAAGAAAAAATTTTGAAATGACAGCCCAGAATAAGTTTTTGTGACTGACTTACTCCCTGACTGACAGACCGACCGACTGACTGACTGACCATACCTTGCTAATCATATTACTACCTACCTACCTACCTACCTACCTACCTACCTACCGACCTACCTAAAGGACAGACGGTTTATTGATCGGTTACACATACCTAAAAATATGACTAGGATATGGTTAAAAAGTCAGTTCTGTTATTTGAGTTATCTCCCTTGCACCGTTAGACCGCATCGCGGAGACCGTTGCTTATACACATGTGGGAATGTATGCATGAATACATCATTTATTCCATAGCGTCTTAGACTTATATGTCAGTCACTGCTATAGATGGCTCAAATCATAATCAATAGTTGGAAAATAATTAGTCTTGAAAGTCATTATTTTCTGAACCAAATATGATATTTAATCAAATTATTTTCAAAGTAATTACCACTTTTCATGTTTACCTGAGTGGAACTCACATTTCAGAAAGTTGAAACATTTAACTGCATCACTGCTGAAGGCCACCAGACAATAATGTGAATGAGAAAAAACCCTTGACTTGCTGAATATTTTGAAAACAAATTGACTGAAAGTTGTTGGTGGCTTAGCCACCAACAACTTTCAGTCAAATTTTTTCCAAAATAATTAGTATGTCCAGAGATATAACCCCTGGAAAAATGTTGTCTGCAAAAGCTAAGCAGTCAGAATGCTAAGAGGGGTTATTTATGATTTTTCTGACATTTTCCTGAAAACATTAATTATGTGGAAAGATCTTGAAGTTGTGTGAATATAAATTACGTTTTAGCAGTATGTTTTAAAGCTGTCATTTTGTAAGCCGTATGTATTTTGAATGAATCAACTTTTAGTATATGTATGAATAAAGTAAGAGATTGATGATTATATTAGATGGGAATTCAGCTTTTGAAGTTTCAAAGCGATTTCAGCAGGTATAACAAGTGGGTGGAGTTAGCTAGAAACTTGTGAGGCATAGCTAGAAAAGGATCCCTTTGTTGTTTCTTGGTGTCAAATTAATTTCAAATTATTCCTGTTGACTGATATGGTTATTTAGAATTTAACCCGTTAACCCTTGAATTTGTTTTAAAAAATTATATTTCTCATAGAAAACGTCCATTTGCAGACCAAGGGAAAACTATTTTTGAAAATTTAGCAGTGGAATGACTTAAGCTCGGTTATGGAGCCAGTCATTCCAGTGGTAAATTTTCAAAAATAGTCTTCTCTTGGTATGCAAATGGCCATTTCTCAAGACCACTGCAGAGGCGGTTTTGGGCTGATATGAGTGTTAAAGGGTTAAATAGTGTGATGTTAATGATGAATTGGTCAAGTTTGAAAGTTTTTAAAGTTGTTTTTCAATGTTTATAAGATAGGATTTTTATCGCATTTCATCAACAAGTTATTAACTGTCTGGTGGCTACAAGCCACCAGACAATAATTTCAAGGGCAATAACTCTGGACCGGCTGAATATTTTAAAAACAATTTGACTGAAAGTTGTTGGTGGCTTAATCACCAACAACTTTCAGTCAAATTGTTTTCAAAATATTTAGCAGGTTCAGAGTTAAACCACGTGGAAAATATAGTGTGTTGAAATTCAGCAGACAGACAGTTAATTACAGGGACTGATCTACCCATCCTTCCAATTAGTCGATGGCTAATAAAATTGAAATCTGGCTAATAGAAAGTGGGATTGACTAAATATTTGGCTAATGATTAAAACCATATTATTTTATTGAATTTTCTAAAATAATTACCAGAAAGCTTAATAGCAATGTCACTGGCTCGATTATCGAGGCAGTCATTCCAATAGTAAATGTTAAAAGATAGTCTACTTCGTCTGCAAATGCACTTTTCTCATGACCATTGGAGACGTCATTTTAGGCAGGCTTGGGTGCTAAGTGGTTAAGAAAATTTCCTTGAGAAAGATATGAAGATCGTTAAAGTACCCAATGACTAAACTTATGTTTTATGTGTCTTGATATTTGTGACAAACACCCATCACTTATTTCAGCTGAATCTAAGCATAAAGTAAAGTATTAATAGTCAGTATGAAATATTTGATGATTGACAGGTGTCAGATATCAGTCTCTTGTGAGAGATCACTCTTCGTTTGTGTGGTTAAGGAGGATGTTAGATGGATATACAACAATTGAGGAAATAGATGGGTAATATTTCAGCAGGTGAATTGTCTAAAGTATACCTGGCCCGCCTTCCTCTAACTATCCAGTCTTATACACACATTAGTGAGAACGATTTTTACCCTTGTCCCGTAAGGGGAAGAGGGTATTGCGATCAGATGTGTCTGTCTGTGTGTCTGGAGATGTATCTAAAAAAAATACTGATTTAATTTGGTTCAAAATTTAACACTATGAAGGAACTTGCTGTGCCAGAGGATTTCCAGATTAAATTGGCCGTGATCCGGATAATAGAACCTTTATCCAGATCGGATAAAAGTCTGGAACTATGGCTATCTCAGAAACTACTGATCCGGTTTGGCTCAAATTTTAACACTAGAAAGAGTGTGACAATAGCCGAGCCAGTCATTCCAGTGATAAATTTTCAAAAATTATCTCTTGTTCTGTAAATGGACATTTCTTCTGAGAAAACTAAAATCTTCTTGAATAAATTTGAGGATTAAAGGGTTGACCCTTCCACTGACAAATCCCTGAAAAAGTTGTTTCTTTCCGATTCATAGCAATTATTCTGTTGAATATTTTGAAGTTACTATTACTGTAAGCTGTGAATGAGAGAGTGAGTGAATGTGGGAAATTAATTGATTTGATGGCTAGAGGATTGGTGGGTGGATAGATGGATCGGTGGCCGGATAGATGGATGTATTGATTGATTGGCAGGTTGATGGATGAGTGAGTGGATGGATGGACCGATGGGTGGGTGGATAGACTAATGGATGGATTGATGAGCCGATGGAAGGATGGGTGGGTGGAGGTGGTGGTGTTGTGCTGTTGGTGTTTAAGTGGTTAGATAATGTTAAGCATCTTCTCCATATTGACAATTTACTGACATTTCTGTAATATTGGGAATCTTTTGGAATCTGCATGTCATACTGGCACAAATAGCTATATACCTATTACAGGTAAACAGACAAAAGCTATTTCCTGATATTTATCTTGAGCTCTCCTGATTGTCTGTTTTGCTTTGTTATTTTGACTAAGAGGAAACATCAGTTTTGCAAATGTTTATATAGGCAGCAGCTCATCAAGTCTTCGGGCAGTAATGATTGCTGATTGGACATTTCAGCTGAACTGACTTGTAATGCGGCTAATAGGCGCTATATGACCTTTGATGTTGGACTAGTGAGGCCAAGTCAATAATAGCAGTAACTAGCTTATTTTATTTTCAGTTTACCTAGATGTGGAGAGGTGAGCTGCAAATTGTTGTCTTTATATCTCAGTTCCAGATGTGTGTTTAGCTTCTAACAATCTCGGCATGTTACAGCCAAAAACAGCTTCTGAAGTGTTCTTGAGAAATGTCCATTTGCAGATCAAGAAAGGACTATTTTTTTTAATTTACCACTGGAATAACTGGCTTGATAACTGAGTCAATCAGTCCAGGGGTAAATTTTCCAAAATAGTTTTGGTCCGCAAATAAACATTTTCTATAAGACAATTGAAATTTTCCTGAGCAAAATCTTAATACAACAAGTACAGGTAGCTGACAGTATTTAGCTATTAGATTAATGCATTATAATTTGTCTGGGCTATAGCCAGTAAAATGTTTTCCTAAAATTTAGAACAAGAATTCCCAGGTCTCCAACTCAGGAGGAGCTCAAAATCAGTGGTGCTAACACTTATTAAACCGGGGAGGATTGGCAGAAGTGCTGCTTTATCACCCCCAAATCCCAAAACCCACCCACCCCAGTCCCAAAGAATATATTTGGTCTGACTTGTTAAAATGTAATGTCTTAATTCCCAGAACTCTACCCTCAATGAGCTAACATATAGCTCAAATTCCCCAGAACTCTGCCCTCCATGAGCTAAAATATAGGATAAATTCCCAGAACTGCCCTCAATGAGCTAAAATATAGGATAAATTCCCAGAACTCTGCCCTCAATGAGCTAAAATATAGGATAAATTCCCAGAACTCTGCCCTCAATGAGCTAAAATATAGGATAAATTCCCAGAACTCTGCCCTCAATGATCTAAAATATAGGATAAATTCCCAGAACTCTGCCCTCAATGAGCTAAAATATAGGATAAATTCCCAGAAATCTGCCCTCAATGAGCTAAAATATAGGATAAATTCCCAGAACTGCCCTCAATGAGCTAAAATATAGGATAAATTCCCAGAACTGCCCTCAATGAGCTAAAATATAGGATAAATTCCCATAACTCTTCCCTTAATGAGCTAAATTATAGGATAAATTCCCATAACTCTGCTCTCAATGAGCTAAAATATAGCATAAATTCCCATAACTCTTCCCTCAATGAACTAAAATATAGGATAAATTCCCATAACTCTGCCCTCACTGAGTTAAAATATAGGATAAATTCCCATAACTCTGCCCTCACTGAGCTAAAATATAGGATAAATTTCCATAACTCTGCCCTCAATGAGCTAAAATATATGAGACATTTTCATAACCCTGCCCTCAATGAGATAAAATATAGGATAAATTCCCCAAACTCTGCCCTCAATGAGCTAAAATATAGGATAAATTCACATAACTCTGCCCTCAAAGAGCTAATATATAGGATAAATTCCCATAACGCTGCCCTCAATGAGCTAAAATATAGGATAAATTCCCATAACTCTTCCCTCAATGAGCTAAAATATAGGATAAATTCCCATAACTCTGCCCTCAATGAGCTAAAATATAGAATACATTTTCATAACTCTGCCCTCAATGAGCTAAAATATAGAATAAATTCCCCAAACTCTACCCTCAATGAGCTAAAATATAGGATAAATTTCCATAACTCTGCCCTCAATGAGCTAAAATATATGATAAATTTCCATAACTCTGCCCTCAATGAGCTAATATATAGGATAAATTCCCATAACTGCCCTCAATGAGCTAAAATATTGAATAAATTCCCCAGCCTCTACCCTCAATGAGCTAAAATATACGATAAATTCAAGGACCGTTAATATGCAGCATGAATTCCCTATTTAGCTAAAGCTCAGCATAAATTGCCTGATCTCTATCTCAGACCTCAAAGATATTACATGAATTCCAGATCTCTACATTCGAGGAGTTGCAGGACCATTTAACCTTCAAATTTGCAGACCAAGAGATTTTTTTTTTTAATTTATCATTTGAATAACTGGACAGTCATTCCAGCAAAATTTAAAAAAAATGTCTTGTCTTTCTCTGCAAATGGGCATTTCTCGGGATCTCTGTATATAAGCTGTTTTGCCCGGCTTGGGTGTTAAAGGGTTAAAATACATTAATTCCCAGATTTCTGTGCCAGTGAGTTAAAATACAGCATCAATTCCCAGATCTCTGCCATAAAGCACTAAGATCTGAAATATAGGTTAAAATCCTGGATCAAGCGACTTAAAATAGCTCTGCCCTCAAAGAGCCAAATCCAGTGTCAATTCCCAGATCTGTCCTCAAAAAGCTACGGTCCAGTGTCAATTCCTAGACCTGCCCCAAAATAGTTAAAGTCCAGTGTCAATTCCCGGACCTACCCTCGTAATGGGAGCTAAAAACCAGTGTTAGTTCCCAGACCTGCCATCAAAAGGCATAAAATGTAGCTCAAACTCCTAATTAAGTTCCCTAAATAAGTTAACCTGCCCTCAAATAGCTACGGTCCATTGTCAATTCCCAGACCTGCCCTCAAATAGCTAACGTCATGTGGCAAATCCCAGACCTCAAAGAGCTGAAATCCAGTGTTAATTCCCAGACCGGCCCACACAGCTAAAGTCCAGTGTCAATTCCCAAACCTGCCCTCAAATAGTTAAAGTCCAGTGTCAATTCCCAGACCTGCCTTCATAATGAGAGCTAAAAACCAGTGTTAATTCCCAGACCTGCCATCAAAAGAGATAAAATGCAGCTTAAACTCCTAATTAAATTCCCAGAATACAGCTTGAAATCCAGATAAAGGAAGTTAAAAATACAACATTAATTCCCAGATCTGTATCTACCATCAAGAAGCTAGAGCAGGTTGTGAATGTAACCCAGATCTTTAATACATACAGCATGAATTTGCAGATATCCGGGGTGAGTTCAGGAGCATGAATATTTTCAGTTTGCCGAACATTTAGTTTGGTCACGTTGTAGGTTCACCCACATATATCTATTTACCACGTGAGCGAACAAAATGTTTGGCGATCTGAAAATATTTGTCCTGAACGCACCCCTGTTCTCAAGGAAGTTAAAAGGCAACATTCTTAAGAGATTTAAAATGAATCCTGCTGAACATATCAAATGAAGTTATGACTATGAGTTTAACCCTTTTATGGTCAATCCGGTCAAAACATGGCTCTGCCTTGGTCTTGGGGAATGTCCATTTGCTGATCACGATAAGACAATTTTTTATAATTTACCATTGGAATGACTGGCTCGATGATCGAGCCAGTCATTCCAGTGGTAAAATTTCAATAAATTGTCTTGGCCTGCAAATTTTTAATTTTCATGAAAAACTTCACCATTAAAGGTGTAATTGATACATATTTCTACAGATTCCTCACATGTTCTAGTACGTTGCGATTCCGTGCAGAATAATGTTAGTGAGTCATTATTCTTGGACAAATGTACTGTTTCATGTAAATTGATATCAGTGCTATGCTAAGAGCACATCGGCTCAAGGGCTTACTTTGTCATCATTTTTGTGAATGTCCATTTGCAGGCCAAGAGAGGACTATTGTTTGGTGCCTTATTGATCCGATTGGTGTGCAGCATCTGGTGTCCCACATCTAGCATGTGGTATCCGATCAGAAAATTAGATAAAACATTAAAGTTTTTCAAAATACCTCTGGCTCATATTGCACAGGACCCAGTTTCTAATTCAAGGTAACTTATTACTGGAATAACGTACTCGTCTATCGAGCTAGGCATTCCAGTGATAAATTTTCCAAAATAGTCTTCTCTTCTGGAAATAGACATTCCTTAGGACAATGGACCATTCCAGTTTTAGCTATGCTCCACCCATCTCTAGCTAAGCTCCACCAGACCTCGCTCGTGTTGGGATCAGTTGATTCCTGAACTCCCTGACTATCAATTTCCAGAAAACTACATGTAAGCGGTTGAATATTTTGAAACTAATTTGACTGGTTGCTGCCTATAGCAGCAACAGCGCCCAGTCAGATTAGTTTCAAAATATTTGACATGTTTATTAACCAATAAAGATATACAGTTTGTACAACCTGTTGGACTATTAAACGTTTAAGACAGACTAAATCAAGTCATTCATGATGTAATTGATTGTGACGTCAGCCGACATGTCACATAGTTGATTATGATGTCATAAGATTGATGGATAAAGTGGATTCCTTCTTTGCAGCCACCACCTTTGGCTGACTTAACCAAAGGGTTAATAGAATTCTGCTAAATTGCCATATATTCCGTAGATTGTTATTTATAATAATACTGCATGCAAAGACTTATTCGCAAATAGCAAGCTTTCTAATAAGCAGGTGTGTTAGGTGTGTTAGGTGTGCTAGTTTCTGTAAAGGCATGCTTTGTTAGATGTATTCCAGTAGAGCTACGATTCAGGGGGTCGTTCTTGGAAACAGGGTAGGTCTCTGAAGTCTCCTCAGCACCAAACAGATGGCTACTTGTTGTCTTAGAAACTTTACACGACTCTGCCGCTCCGCTGCACAGAGGTTTTAGGGAGCAAGAAATGTGGAAAATTGATCGTAGTGATTGTATGTAAAAACTGGGTTTTGTAAAAAAAACATGAAAATTGTAGGGAATGTCTTTGGTATGTTTAACTTGCTTACTACGAGGGTAACATCGTCTTTTAAGATTGTTTAGAATTGTAACTGTATCCATCTAGAAGCTGCTGGACAGTTATCTTGTAAATTGGCACTGATTTTGTCATAGTTACATACAGCTGTGGATGAAGACGTATCTGACCTTACATGAGTGTCAACATTTTCACTTTTAATCTTTGTCTGTATTACTTTTTATATGAGTTATACATTTATATGTGACCAAAGAGAGTAAAGTATTTAATTTATGATTTACTTTGGCAAAAGGAAGAATTAGGTTAGAATGTCATGCTTAAAGACCAAGGTCAGCAAGATTAAGAATAGAATGTTAATTCCCTTTAGGATAAGTCCAAGGTCTATCAGTTGATGCAATGGAGGAATCTAGTTTTAGCCATGCCCTGCCCTGCCCATCTCTAGTTAAGCTCCACCCATGCTTGGACCGTGTTGGGATTCATCAATCCCAGCACTAAATCTCAATTTCCAGAAAACTATAAGGTAAGTAACAGCATCTAGTTAAATTAGGTTTAAAGATGTTCAACAGCATGTTTATTATAGTAAAGACATACAAAATTTTGTACAACAATGCTTAGTGTGTCATCAATTAAGCATTCATAATAACCCTATCTACATCACTCATGACGTAATTGATTATGAAGTTATCCTACATGTCACGTGGTTGTTTATAACATCATGTGATTGATGGATAAACTGGAAAGGTCCATTTCAATACTTTAATATGTGCTTTGCAACCCACTGAAGAAACATGTTTTGACGTCACGGCAACTGTTGCTAAATATAGTATTTTTCTTACTTCACTATAGCTAATGTTCTACCAAAGTGGTCTCAATAATAGCTGGCGTAGTGTTGAGTAGAGTGGGCCGTGGTGATCTAATGTTGTGGTTTTTGTCAGGTAACTACCTATATGGAATAAAAAAAGCAAACAGAAGTAATCAGTCATTCCAGATCTTCACCTTCCCACTTTTGTCACAGTGTAATAGGTTTTCAGATTTTTTAAGGATTTTCCCTAATTCTTCAGGTCACAATCAAATTTGTGGAATACTAGTCACGTCCTGTGTTAAAATTTGAGCGAAATCGGACCAGCAGTTTCCGAGAAATACATAGATTCAATCCAGATCCAGGTTATCTTATCCAGATCACAGCCAAAGTCTGAAAATCCTCTTACATGTTAAGTTCCTTCGTTGTGTTAAAATTGGAGCCAAATCGGATCAATGATTTTGGAGTGTTACACTGGAGATTTCCAGTTCGTTCAAGTAGGCTTGGGCGATTACGTGATTAAATCGAATCAAGTAATCACGATTATTTTTTAATAATCGATCGCGATCACTCATCACAATAATCGCACAAGCCTACGTTCATGATTGATTGACAAAGTCATCTGACGATTAAATTCTACATAAGTTAATTTACATTTAGTCAATGACAGAGTTGATAGTAAGTCACTTTGAGGTCACACTGACCTACTTTTGTAGCGCTACATATGTTAAGCCTACGATGCATGCATAAACCAGGTTTGATTACTGTTTGTGAAAAACTCTTGAAACGACAGCCCAGAATAAGATTTTGTGACTGCCCTAGGAACTAACTAACTAAAGGGCATCACGGTTTACTGCACTGCTATCCGCAAGGTCAGTCGAATACCTGTCTACTGCATCCAGTTGCTGCTCTATGTATATAAACAAGCACAAATTTCTGCAATACTTGCATCATTCGTGTTTGTAAGAATTTTTAATCATGTCACTGTGACATTGATATTCGACTATTTGAACCCAAATTTATCGGACTTCGGGACCCCATGGGCAACCTTGCACCCAAGTCTGGTCGAGATATCACCAGTAGAACCATTGTTAGTTAGACATTAGTTTTCAAAATAATAATTGTATATATCGCCAGGTCACCGTGCATTTGACCTTTGACCCCAAATTTATCACACTATACACTGTATTATGTAATGGCGCCGTCCGTCCGGGCGGGCGGCAGAGTGGTTTCCGGATGATAACTCTGTTACCGTTTGTCGGATTACATTGAAACTTCATAGGGTGGTGGGACTAGGCCTGGTGAAGAAACCTATCGAAATCGACGATGATCCGAAATCCAAGATGGCCGCCAGCCACCAGCGACCATCTTGAAAATTGGTTTCTGGACGATAACTCAGTTACCGTTTGTCGGATCGCATTGAAACATCATGGAGTGGTTGGACCAGGACTGGGGAAGAAATCTATCGAAATTGACAACGATCGCAAATCCGAGATGGCCGCCAGCCACCAGTAGCCATCTTGAAAATTGGTTTCCAGATGATAACTCTGTTATCGTTTATCCCTTTGAAATTTCATAGGGTGGTTGGACTAGGTGTGGAGAAGAAACTTCTAGAAGTTGACGATGATCCGAACTCCAAGATGGCCGCCAGCCACTGGTGGCCATCTTGAAAATTGGTTTCCAAATGATAACTCCGTTACCGTTTATCCCTTTGAAATTTCATAGGGTGGTTCGACTACATCTGGGGAAGAAACCTATCGAGATTGACAATGATACGAACTCCAAGATGGCTGCCAGCCACTGGTGGCCATCTTGAAAATTGGTTTCCAAATGATAACTCCGTTACCGTTTATCCCTTTGAAATTTCATAGGGTGGTTGGACTAGGTGTGGAGAAGAAACTTCTAGAAGTTGACGATGATCCGAACTCCAAGATGGCCGCCAGGCATGGGCTGCCATCTTGAAAGTTGGTTTCTGGATTTCATTTATTGGATCACTTCCTATGGTCGTTGGAATATGTCTGGTGAAAAAACTTATCAAAATTTATGATAATCCAAAATCTAGTATGGCCGCCAGTCAGCAGCAGCCATCTTGAAAATTGGTTTCCGGACGATACCTCCTTGACTGTTTAGCGGATCGCTTTGACGCTTCATAAGGATTGCTGGTCTGATGGGGCTGAGGAAGAAATAAATATTTTCTGATATCTCATTCATTGGCTTGTCATCATGGCAGGGTATTATGCGCCATTTGTGGAGCTCTTGTTAAAACTCCATGATCGACCTTTCCCCCAAGTTTGATTACAGTATATCAAAAATGCTCAAAACTACAGCCAGGAATACGCTTTTGTGGCTGATAGCTCCCGGCTGGCTGGCTGGCTGTGGCTGGCTGACTGACTGACTGTCTGAGACTAACTGACTGATTGACCGATTGACTGATGACAGTTTATTGAGCTGCTACCCGCAGCTAAAAATCTATGATAGATGGGTTAGGCTAAATTCAAAGTGTGGAGCAGGTTGCATTTATGACTTTATTAGCTTTGCTTTTTCTCGCTTTATCGATGTCGCCGCTGTGTTCCGGGCTTTACCTGCACACGAAACATTGATCTGGCTGTACCTGCACACACCACAGTGCATTGATCGTGAATGTCATATATATATACATGCCTTGTAACGGGTACTTGTTTCTGAGCGCATTGATCTTCATAATCATGTCAATCATCTTTTGATGATTCTGAATATAATGTGTATGTACTTTTTGTCTGTCATACTTTCCTGGTGGAGACCTTGTCAATACCAGCTGGTGTCTGTTGGCGCCTGACTTCTGCTTGAACTACCTTAATTGCCATGTCCAGGTGGTGCACGATTAGCAGACTAGATTAACTCTTTGATCCTTACAGATCAGAAATGATAAATTTGTTATGATGTAAGGAAGATTGTGCTGCTGAATATTTTGTACCTAATTTGACTGTGAGCTGTTGCTGCCTATATTTATCGAAATATTCAACAGCTTTCACGTATTGTTGTGTTGAAATTGATACACTGGAATCTGAAAGGTTAAAGTGTTATTAACGCATTTCTGTTAAAAAGAACAATCACGATATTTATTTTTTAAAACAATTTGACTTAAAGATTTTGCTGCCTCGACACCCTTCAATCAATTTATTTTCAAATTCTTTAGCACATACACTATAACACTCAAGCCGGCTAAAAACAGCTTTTGCGGTGGCCTTGAGAAATTTTCATTTGTAGAACAAGAAGACTATTTTTGAAAATATATCACTGGAATAACTGGCTTGAGACTTTCGAGTGGTAAGTTGAAAATGAAATTATCTTGTTCTGTAAATAGACATTTTCTATGATAAAATTGAAATCTTAATGAACATATTTGAGGGTTAAAGGGTTAAGCTCAGCTAAATTCTGTTTTCTTGGTATTCAGATGGAAGATGGTTAATGCTAAATTAGAATATGACGAGTGATATGGTAATGATTATTATTGAATGAAGGCCGAAATGTTGTGTCACATATTCTCATTGTCACATTTTCCTGGAAACTAATATTACGGGGTATCCGCAGAAGTCAACAGGGTTGGAGGTGGGGAGATCAATAGAGGGGTCCACTCTGTCACTCAGTTTAATAAATATGGCAGCAACATCCCCCCGCAGTCAAATTAGTATTAAAATATTCAATAGGTTGGTTAGCTGTATAGTTACATTGAAATTTATATACGCTAGGAAATCAGGTTTCAAAGTTTCAAATCGATTCCAACATGCGTAAAGTCGTCGGAGGTTTGCTAGAAATGGGTGGGACATAGAAATCGGCGGATCACAGGTAGAAATAGGTGGGGCATAGCTAGAAATGGGTGGGATATAGCTAGAAACGGGCGATGCATAGTTAGAAATTGGCGGTGCATGGCTAGAAATGGGTGGGGCATAGCTAGAAATGGGTGGGACATACTGGTAGCTAGAAATGTGCTGGACATAGCTGGAAATGGGCAGTGCATAGCTAGAAATGGGAGGGGCATTGCTAGAAATGGGCGGGGCATAGCTAGAAATGTATCGAGAGACCGTAATCTTTTAACCCTCAAATTTGTTCAAGAAAATTTCAAATTTCTCATAGAAAATATCTATTTGCAGACAAAGATAGGGTTATTTTTTGAAAATTTATCACTGGAATGACTGGCTCGGTTACATTGATCCAGTCATTCCAGTGGTAAATTAAAAAAATAGTATTCTCTTGGTATGCAAATGAACATTTCTCAAGACCACTGTAGAAGCCGTTTTTGGCCGTAGTGCTCTGATGTCAATATTCTATATTTTACTGTGTAAATATCCAAGAAACTGATGTACATTTTTCAACAATTTTGCTGGAAGATGTAGCTGTCTACGACAGCACCATCTTCCACCAAATTTGTTGGAAAATGTACACTAGTTCATCTTTTAATTTAATTTGAAAATTAAAAATGTTGGCACCAGAGTGGTAAGGGTTAAAAGCTAACCATAATATCGATACATTTGATATGAAATAATCAACATGGCTCATTTCATGCATTTGCTACAAATTCTGTGAGCCGTTCATAATTATACTCTCAGTTGTAGATTCTAGGTTTCTAACTGATCATATTTCATCATTGTGAATTAGACCATGAATGAAGATCGTCATCCTTATAGTAAGAGCTTTATCTGTCACTTTCAATTCTTGTACAGTTTCTATGCCTCACTGATGAAGTTAAGAACCATTGTTTTGCTATTAGACGATAATTTCATCACTCCATCCATCAACATGGCTTCCATTCCTACCTTATGTATTCTACGGAATATATGGCTTAAATATAGGTCAGGATGGCATGGCTTTTATCATAAAACCAAAGGCTTTTAGCTGAATTTGTTCCAAGTTAACAATATGAACCTAGATAGTAATGCAGCAAAGTATATTCATTGGTTGTTAGTATGAGAAGTTAATTTTATATTGACCAGTCAGAATGGGGTTGTCCTCGTGGAGTTGGACATCGCTACGTCGATCGATAGCGAAGCACGTTATGACGTAACTATACAGGTTATTAGTGACATCCCACAATATATAACATATTTCTTGTCAATGTATATTGTTAGTTATGTAAATAAATAAACTTTGATTTAGAACAAATATTTCTCATAGTTCAAATTACAAGTACAGTGTTTTTCGGGGTATGACATCCAATATGCTGGTAATGTCAGTGTGTGATTAACCGCCCTTAATGATTGTACTCTAAGGGAAGATCTAAACTGTGCCAGTCAGTCTAGTGATAAATTTTCAAAAGTATAGTCTTCTCTGGCCAACAAATGACACTCAATAAGCAATTTTCCACATAAAATGTCCATTTGCAGACCAAAAGAGAATTATTTTTGAAATAATTTTTCCGGTTATTGAGCCAGTCATTCCAGTCATAAATTTTCAAAAATAGCCTCTTGGTCTGCAGATGAGCATTTTTCAAGACTGCAGCAGAAGTCGTTTCTGGCCAACTTGATTGTTAAAGCATTAACCCTATAATGGTCAAGCTGGCCAAAACCGGCCTCTACAGTGGTCTTGAAAAGCAGAGCAAGAGAAGACTATTTTTGAAGATTTACCACTGGAATGACTTTCCAGTGGTAAATTTTCAAAAATATTTTCTTGTCCAGCAAATGGACATCCAATGAGTAAATAAAAAAATTTTATAAACAATTTTGACCATTAAAGGGTTAATATACAGTACCCTAAATATTGATATGAACCTATTTCAGAGTACATCAATAAGAATATATATCTACAAGACATGGTATAAATAGATTACAGTACTACTTATTATTTTTAAACCAATTTGTTTGAAATTTGTTGCTACGCCTACTAGCAACTACTAATCAGGTAATTTTTCTTTTCGAATATTAAGCAGATTTCATATTTATTGTCCGTTAAAATTGCATCCCTGGGAATATAGAATTATATGGGTTAAATTTCTAACAGATGTGTCAAGACGGTGTTTATTTTTGTTGGTAGAAGATTTTAACTTGGAAGCAAGAATTTTTTTCTTGTGTTTGATTATGCATTTGCAGTCATTTACAAGGAATAATAAATATTCATTTGGCACCAGAAGCAGAATTTCCTCATACACACTTCCTCGTCGCATAGCAAGTTAGCAAAGTACGATATGTAAACAGTAGAGGCCAACTAAAAAATTCAATTAGGATTTATTTAAATAGTTAACCTTTGACAAATTTTCGTGAGAAAATGATCGCGATATATCATTCTCTTTGTATGATACACACTGCTTTGCTTACACGTTTAGTAAAATGGTAGATGAAGATGTGTCAGATTTTGTCATTTCTTTGAGCACGCTAAGGCAGCAAACAATGTCTTCCAACCCAAATATGTTAAAAAAAAACCAAAATATTCAACATTTCTTACTAACGCCATGTTTCTGGGTTTTTTATTGAAATTATTTATGCATTGTACTGTACATGTAATGATACTGGGAGCATCTAGTGATCTCCACGTAGAATGCTGAAAGATCCCAGAGATACACAGTGTAAATTACGGAGAACACCAACGAGTTAAATGTGTGGGAGGAGCTTGGCTAGAGATGGGTGTGGCATCTAGCTGAAAGGGGGTTTATCCATTGATCGTGATTTAGATATGCATCTATAACATCACACACAGCTGTCTCCAGCAATAAAACAATTAAAATGGTCAATATATCCAGAAATTTTGATTAACTGTCTGACTGCTGAATTCCAAGTACTATATCTGAACCTGCTAAATGTTTTGAAAACAATTTGACTGAAAGTTGTTGGTGGCTAAGCCACCAACAACTATCAGTCAAATTGTTTTCAAAATATTTAGCAAGTCAAGAGTTCTTGCTGATTTAAATTATTTTTTGATGGCTTGCAGCAGTTAAATAAACCTATGTTATAAAATCATTTTATATTGCTGCAGTAGTTCATTAAACCCATTCACGGATAAATTCTATTATCACAATTTCAGCGCAAACAAATAGGAAATTTGTTGAATATTTCGAAATTGATATGACTGGAAGGCAGCAATGGCTTATAGTAATAATTAATTTCAAAATATTCAACAGAATATCGCAAAAGAATTTACCTTTTCAGGGAATTATCTTTGAAAGAGTTAAGTTAAACAGCATTATAGATTAGTGAAGTGACTACCATACTGGAGAGTTCACAGAATTATCTTCAGCACTTGTGATTTCATGGAGCATTAGTTTTGTATGCGTTTGTCTGTCAGCTTTAAGATTACCCCAGATCCTTTCATCTGCTAGGGTGGAACTTTCTGCACACTTTAACTCATAATTAAAGGGAAACTGAAGTGTTTTGCTAGGACTGAGATGTCACAAGGTCAAACGGAGTAAAACTTGTATGGACCTATAACTAATCCATATGGTGTTGAACCCTTTAAAATGCAAGCTGGCCAAAAACGGTTTCTGCTGTCATCTTGAGAAATGTTCATTTGCAGACCAAGAGAAGACTATTTTTGTAAATTTACCACTGGAATGACTGGCTCGATAACCAATCCAGTCATTCCAGTGGAGATTTTCTGAGAAAAAGTAAAATTTTCTTGAACAAATTTAAGAGTTAACGTGATGAAGTTGAATGAAATAACCAAAAGATTTAGTGGTAAAGCAGTTTAACCCTTTAAACCCTACAGACCAGATTCTCTCTAAGATGTAAAGACCATTCAATTGGATATTTTTGAAACGAATGGGACAGAGCTCCAGTCAAATTAGTTCCAATATTATATTTAACAGCTTTTATAGTTCCCGCTGAGTCTTGAAAGAACGAGACCCACCTGAGATCAGTGTGGCTGATGAAGTTCTTGAAATTGAGAAACTTAAATTCTACGGGTTTAACCCTTTAACCCTCAATTTTGTTCAAGAAATATTTCAATTTTCTCATAGAAAATATCCATTTGCAGACCAAGAGAAGATTATTTTTACAAATTTATCATTCGAATGAATAACTGGTTCTGTTATCGAGCCAGTCATTTCAGTGCTAGATTTAAAAAAATAGTCTTCCCAAGATGACTGCAGAAGCTGTTTTTGGCCTGCTTGAGTGCTAAAAGGGTTAATGGCAATAAAACAAATGGTACAGCCTCTGGTTGTATTTGGATGCATTTGGCTTTAATATTGGTGATACTCTCAGTGATTCCAGCATCCCAGAGCCACTACGGGCGGGGCTTGATGATATTGAATCAGATCAGTCAAGTGAATTCTGATAAGAGATAGAGATACTCACAGACCAATCATATCCTGGCTTTGCAGAATCAGGAGATTTCTGGGATGCTCACTCATTCCCTTCTGCCTGCCACACTTTTATTTTTGCTCGCTCGTAAATTAACACATAAAGAGAAAAGTTTGACATTTTACACTTCTCAGTCTATGTAACACTAAATATTCATGTGTAAATCTCTTACCCAGTGGTTCATAAAAATAAATTTATGACATGAATTCTGTGTTGTACAGAAAATAGATGTTCGAGAAAATGTTATATATTAATGACGTATTGTATTTTTGCTAGATGCTCAATTGCTGATTAAAAAGAAACCTGCTAAATATTTTGAAAACTATTTGACTGAAAGTTGTTGGTGACATAGCCACCCACACCTTTCAGTCAAATTGTTTTCATAATCTTTTGTCAATTTGAAGATATTAAAGCTATTGTAAGCCGATAAAACTACCAGATTAGGCTAATAAAAATGCTCAGAGTTCTGCTGCTAAGAGCCGCTCTGAAATCTTTCATTAAGTTGTAATGTCAAAATTCCCGTTATACTGAACTAGACTGGTATTACATTTTAGATAAGCAGTGCTCGTAGTATCAATAGTTTGCAGCGTGCTAGGCTACTTATCTGTAAAGCAAGTTGGCTGACAGTTATTACTGCTTATAGCAGCAAGAACATTCAGTCAAATTGTTTTCAAAATAAACTAGCAGATAATACAGTTGTTACTAGCTAATACTTTGATAACAATTTGACTGAAAATCATTGCAGCAACAACTTTAAATCAAATTGTTCTCAAAATAAGCAGCAATGTAGTAACACTTACTGCAGATATTTTGAACAATTTGATTGCCAATCATTGCTGACTAAGGCAGCAACAACTTTGTCAAATTATTCTAAAAATAATAATAGTCGCAACTCGATGCCAGATTGCAGAGCGGCTCTTAGCAGCAGAACTCTGAGCATTTTATTAGCCAAATCTGGTAGTTTATCAGCTTACGATAGCTTTAAGAATGATGTATCAACTAACTTATTACAGGAGAGGGGTTAGCTCTATAACAGTTTAGCTGGACAAAAACAGTCTTTACAGCAGCAGTCTTGAGAAATTTCCACTGGCTGACTAAGAGATTATTTTTGAAAATTTTTCACTAAAATGACTGGTTCGATGACCGAAGTTTAAAAAATAATCTCTTGGTCTGCAAATGGACATCTATGGAAAAAGACCAAATCTGAGGGTTAAAGGGTTAAACTGATGTACTTGATAAAAACAATTTTTACACTGAAAATTGCTGCCACATACATGTAGACGTGTCTGACTCAGTGTTGTATCCATAGTGAGGTGGGGGAATAGGGCGGAGGCTGTTCCTATAGATTTCTAGAATTGCCACTGGTCTGACTACATATATGTCACCAAGGTTTCCCATCAATCTTACTTCTTACCAAAATCTCCTTTATCCAGATTTATATGAAGAAAACAGATTTTCTGTGTATGAAATTATCAGAAAGTGTACGTTATTGTGTGGTCTTGTGTTAACCTCAGGCAGCCTAGTTTGCAGAAAACATGGTTTGGTTATAAACACTGACAGCATATGTTTATTTTGTCAGATCCAGAAAAAAACTTCATTCAATACAAAGATCAGGTGTGTTCTGCGTACAGGTCTAATGATTCCTAATTTACTCTGTCAATTCTGTGAGATTTATCTCCTGGAGGACAGGACTCCAGGTGGTGCGCCCCAAGACACCCCTACTGCCCCCCCCCCCCCCCACCTCCATGAATCTCTGGTGAGTTGTTAGGAGATGAAAGGCAATAAACAGAGCAGATATTAAGCGCTGTTTATTATGGCAGGCCCATTCTGAGCAGGCTGTTTGTTATGATAACCACCAACATTTTCCCATCATAAATGAATCACAGAGGATGAGGTGGAATCACCACACAGAAATCATAGAGAAGAAGAAAATATTGATGTCGATATATGTCAACCAGTAACTTTGACATTTTGGTAAAACACATCTATATAGTAATAACAATAAGAAGAATAGTGTCTGATGTCGTAATTAATTATGTCACTTGTTAACTGATGTCAGAATCAAATTAACGTAGTTCTGTCATGAAAATCGAAAAGTCTGACACTAAAGTGTATGAATTGTAAGTTCAATGATCGAAGAAAATTTTAATTTAATAAACATTCTGTTGAATATTTTGAAACCAATTTGATGGGGAGATGTTGCTGCCTATGACAGCAACAGGTGAACAGCCCCCCCCGCGTCAAATTAGTTACAAAATATTCAACAGCATTCCTGTCGAGATAAATTTAGATTCTGGGAATTCAGCTTTTTAAACTTTCAAATCAATTCCAACATGCATAAACATGTGGATGGAGCTTGGCTAGAAATGGGTGGAACCATAGCTAGAAATGGGTGGGGTCTCACTAGAAATGGGCGGGTCATAGCTAGAAATGGATCCCTCTGTTGTTACAGTGATGGAGAAAATTTTCATAAGAAGATTGACATATATTTAGGAATCCGAGATTTCAATGATAATTAGTGCATGGTGATATCGAGATAGAAAATAATAATGACACAGATTATAAGATTTAGCGCTATAGACTAATGCAAACAATTGCGACTCGTTATAGACTTTACAACATAGGCAGCTTTCTCAGAAATGTCAACAATTTGACAGGCCGCCTTCTAACAGAACTTCACTTATATTAGTTGTGAGTCGCGATAAGACAAATGTGAAAAGTTATGGTTGCATAATAAGTTATTCTTTCAGAAATATCCAAATATTTGAGAGTGTGTGTGTGTGTGTGTGCGTGCGTGCCTGCCTGCCAGCCTGCATGCGTGCGTGTGTCTATCTCAGAAACTACTGATCCAATTTGGCTCAAATCTTAACACAATGCAGGAGCGTGTCGTGCAAGAGGATTTCCAGACTTTGCCCATAATCCTGAAAAAACAACTTGGATCGTATGAATTTCTGGATATGTGGATATCTCGGAAACTTATAAGTCCAATTCACTCAGATTTTAACTTGTAGGAACATGTAGGAACGGTTGTGACTATGCAGTAGGATTCCACAAATTTTGGCATGATCCGACAAGTTCTGGAAAATAAGCAAAATCTGACAAATCGGACAAAAATCACAAAAATGGGAGAACAAGCTTCTGCAATCTCTGATTTCTCTTGTCATACATTTTGTTAAAACTGATTATCTGACTTTATGATTATCTTGGTGAGATGATGGCCATGATTATGTGTCTGCTGATTCTTCATTGGGAAGATGTAATTCTTGCAAGTGTTTCAAGCTGGTGTAACAAAGCCATACTCTTCCTTCTGAATGCTTAGAACACTTCTTATCCACAAAGAGAAACTAAATTACTCAGTCAGCAACGCATCATCGAAAACCCCCACATTCACCGCTTTGAACTTTTAACACCCCCCCCCCCCACACAGCCCACCCCAGGTTGCAGAGCCAAATGTAAATGTCCTCTAATGCACTCCACATTGATCTAGGTAACTCACATATCAAATTTGGTTTAATTCCATCCAGCGGTTTCGGAGGAGTTGCATTACAATCAATTTCTTGACCTTTTGACTCCATCCACCCCCTGGGGAAGGGGCCAAATATAAATGTTCCCATCCACGCCACATAGATATGGGTAATACACATACCAAATTTGGTTGAATTCGGAGGAGTTGCGTTACAATCAATTTCAAAATGTTACTTTTTGACACACCCCTGAGGCGGAAACAAGTGCAAATGGCCTCTTGCACTCCATAATCATATGGTAACTCACATATCAACGCACGCACACACGCACGCACGCACGCACACAGGTTGCACAATATAATCCCCTTTAGCATTCCATCTGGCCAAAAATGACCTACAGTCATCATCTGAGAAATGTCCATTTGCAAACCAGGAGAAGACTCTTTTTGAAAATTTACCGCTGGAATGACTGGCTCAATAACCGAGTGAATCATTTTGTGGTAACCTTTCAAAAATATACTTCTTGGTCTGCAAATGGACATTTTCTATGAGAAAGTTTGAATTTTGCTGAGCAATTTTGGAGAGTTAAGGGGTAAGTACTATATAGAAAACTGCTTTAGGTAGCAAGAACTTTGACTCAAATTATTTCAAATAATCATTAGTTATTTCACTCTAACATGTAGCGTGGTACCATGTATTACATGTCAGGTTAATTGTGAATTTATATTTGGAAACATGTCGATAAATAGACGACATCAGCTTTGGGATGACGATTTTAAAATTTTGTAATTTAAAACTAGAGAGAATATTCAGATTTTGTAAATAAATGTCTTTATTATTGTGCGGCATTCTGTTGTAGAATACATAGATTTGTGTTTGATCGTCGTCTGGTTCAATTATACACGCTCTTCATATTGACATGGATTTAGCACGCTTTCTTCAGCACGCCGTTTTTAATTTTCTATTCCAATCCTTAGGACCTGGACAGCCGTATAAAGCATAAGCCAAATAGAATTTTCTTCTCAGTTTTTGTCAGATATTACAAGTGACTTTTGTGTGGACATGATCGGGAATACGGCCGTTAGGATTAGTGCCATTTTTCTCAAGTATGTCTTTATTCAAGCAAAGAAGACTGACCCCGACCATTTGTATTTTGACTGTTTTAACACATTCATGCACGATGGAATAAGCAGGCAGAAATGCTAAAAACGGAACACGCTAAAAGCTTGTTTTCACAAAATTTACTCAACTAATATTTTAGATTAATCATTTCATATTCCACGGCGAAAACAGCTTCCCGTAAACGGGCAAATAATGCGCCCTCTAGAAACTAAATCTGTGGAATGGCAAAGTAGTTGCGGGTGTTTTTAAAAATAAGAAATAGATCCTATGGCATCGGGTGGCTTTGTGAAGGAATGCTATCCTTTTATAATGGTTTATACAAACACTTTCATTGGGTGATGACATGACTGGTCATGACTAAACACTGCTGCCCATTCAGGTGCTGCGTTTACGATCACCAGCGCCAACCAAAATCGTCAACTCAAACTTAGCAAATTCCTATCACACCACAGAATTTTTTACGCTGATTTCTAAATATATATAATTTGTCGCTAAACAGAGGTGACTGCTTAATGCAGCTCAATTTTTAATATATATCCAGCCTTTGCTACAAAATGATGCTATTTCCTTCTTATGGGTGGCTTTTCCTAATCCTTTGATTGGCTGTCTGCTGAATTTCTGCATACTACATTTTCAGTCAGGTTTAACTGATTATGCTGAATATTTTGAAAACAATTTGACTGAAAGTTGTTGGTGGCTAGGCTTTCAGTCAAATAGTTTTCAAAATATTAAGCTGGTCCCGAGTTATTGCCCATTAAAATTATTGTCTGGTGGCTTGCAGCAGTCATACAATTAAATGGTTAGCTAGTCTACAGGTGATGTCCTAATTTAATTAGTCCATGTAGATTGCATTAATTGGCTGATTAATTAGTATGTATGTCAAGAGCACAGATAGGCCAGCCTGTTTATATCCCAGCCCGAGCGGTCTCCACCCCTGAGAACCTGCCAAACCTTTCACATCAGATTGCTTTAATTAAGCACAGATTGCTGGTGTAATTGATTTTCTGCCATTGGGAATTAACTTATGATATAACGCTGTATCCCTCTCCAGGAGGCATACTATTGTCTAAGGGAGAAAAGCAAAAGTGCAGTTACCTACAGCAGCAGACATCATAATTCTGACAACATCAACTTTTCTTTTTATAAATTTCTAACCTAGTTCTATAAAGATTGGATTTATTATGTAAGTGTAAGGGTGGTAGGGGTTGGGGAGGAGGGTGAGGTGTGTGTGTAGGATAAGGGATAAAGGCAGCACGAGCTTCCAGTCAAATTATTTACAAAGTATTTAACAACTTTTGGCATTACAATAGATATATCTATCACCCTTGAAAAATTTGAACATCGTTAATTTGTTCGTTTCCGGTGAGTGACTTGGTTTGATTAAACAAGCTTGAACCTGAATGTGTAACAATAGATGCTGAATA
Source organism: Chaetoderma sp. LZ-2023a (assembly GCA_034401795.1). NCBI lineage: Eukaryota > Metazoa > Mollusca > Caudofoveata > Chaetodermatida > Chaetodermatidae > Chaetoderma > Chaetoderma sp. LZ-2023a. Next base: position 164,229,335 of record CM067369.1, on the reverse strand, counting down.
TTTTGAAATCAGTTTGATTGAAAGTAGGACAGAATTCTACCAAATTTTGTTTGTGACCTTCCCATATGGTTGCAGAGTGCAATAAGTCATTTAGATTTGTCTCTGCCCCCTGGTGCTGGGATGGGGTCAAAAGGTCAAGAAATTTATTGAGATGCAACTTCCAAAATCGTTGGAAGGAATTCAACTAAATGTGGTATATTAGTTAGCCATATCATTGCCGAGTGGAAGAGGCCATTTACATTTGGCTCCACCCCCAGGTGTGAAAAGTGCAAAGCGGTGAATGTGGAGATTTACGTTGACACGACATCGACCGAGCAATGTAGTATTTGTATATGAAGTAATCCTTCAAAACTGGTGATTGTGTTTATGTTTTTTGGTTTAGCTGAATATATGATTAAAACATTCACTAAATTTGGATGCTATTGAGGTCAGGAGGTCAAATGTCAAGGTAATTATGTCCATGATACAAATTGAGTTTTGCATTTATATTTACATCTTGCCCTCTGTTTAAAGCTTGATCAATGAATTAGATTTTATGTACATATTGATATAATGAGAGGAGGCAGCACAATGGCATTCTAGTCCTGAAGTCAAACGTCATGATCATTATGACCTTGGTACCAAATTGTGTTCCTGACTTATACAAACACACAATTTCTGTCAATAGCCTGTCGGGATACAACAGATGTTTGAATTGTCAGAGGCCTAACTTGACTGTACCTAAATAATTTAATTAGCTATCTATCTGCTGCAAGCCACCAGCCAATAATGTGAGTGGGAAATAACTCTGGCCCTACTGAATATTTTCAAAACAATTTGACTGAAAGATGTTGGCCACCAACAACCTTCAGTGAAATTGTTTTCAAAATAATCTGAATATCCAGATTTAAACCCTGTCAAAAATGTACTCTGCGGAAATTCAGCAGGCAGACAGTTAAAAGAAAGCTCACTTCATCTTATTCTATACATTCAGCTAATACCATATACAATATGCCACACTGGAACAATGCATGACATTTTTTTAACAATTTATAATGCCATCAATGCAATATATAGTCAGCGTTTAAAAAGCTGAATCTTGATGCACTTCTTCAGTATCTATATATAACGGCATCCATGATTTGCTTTTCAACCAATCAGAATAAAACTAGGCTCTTGCCTCTCAGTACATGCACTCAATCATAATGATACAGTACAGCTTGGCAGTGCGATGTAGAAACAACCATATATGTTAAAGTTGTTGAATATTTTGAAACTAATTGAACTGGAAGCTGTTGCTGTCTTAGCCACCAACACATTCCTGTCAAATTAATTTCAACATTCTGTAAAGTGTAAATTTGGGTCTATTATATACAGATTTTTACTCATTTTACTTAGGCTAAAAAGGATATAGACTGGTTTTTACCATATATGTAGCCATATTTTTTAGCTCATCATTTTAGGTCAAAACAGCCCCAAGTTGTAAAATTTTCCACGTGGGGTGTTTGAGGCCGGGTCGTAGTGTCGTAGTGATTGAATGGTAAGCATGTTTTATAGTGTTTAATAAAACTACAGACCAACCCCTGCTAATTATGCCTGCTATGAAGTCTATCCTCCCTAAGTTACATTTAGGAAGTATTTTGTGTTTATATTGAATTTTATAACTATGTATATAAATGTTACCGGTTTTCATGAGGTGTACTAACGTTTTCGTGGTAACAATCTTACTATGCCTATGTCATCATCATCATCTTAAATCTCCAACAGCCCTTTCTCACTTTTCAATTAGTGCATTATAAGGAATTACATTTATTCCCTATGAAAGTTTGTTTCTTGACGTTAGGGATTTTTAAACAAATCTGAACTTTCCCGGCTTTCTTAGAAATGCGTTTTCATGTTTCTAGACTCTTTTTAACGAAATACCAAACTATATGCTTCATTGTACCCTTTTTTCATTTTTAGGAGTCTGTTAAATCAACTGATACGATAAAATGCATGCCCTCCAAGTGTGATCGACTTCACTCTGCAGATTATGGAGGACATGTTTGTTCGAAATGCACCTCGTGTACCCCCACAACGTTGTGCGGGATATGCAAAGGGTGGTCGGCGTCAGTATCTAAGGCATTTTTTAAGGATTTGCCCTCTACAACCGCTGCCCTCTGGTCGATCTTCCCCTACCCCCATTGCTGTTAAGACAAAAGCTGTGTCTTTTGCAAAAACTAATGTTTCTAATCCATCAGCAATGGAGGGGGAGGGGGCCTCTTCGGCGAATTCTGAAGCTGTTTTGGCTTTGTTTGCTAGGTTTGAATCCTTCACTGCTGTATTGACTAAGTCGCTAGACGAAAGAATTTCTTCTGCCATCCAGGAGGCCAAGAAACAGGAAGTTTCGTCAGAATCCGACAATAGCCCGAGGGCTAAATTGGGGAAAACCGATTCCTCTTGCGTCCATGTAATAAATCAGGTCTCCAAAACAAAAAACTAGAGCGAAAAAGCTCTCGAAGGTGAACTCGAGCAGGTCACCGGGTCAAACCCACATTAGTCTTGAGGGTGAAAGGCATAACCCTCAAGCAGTGGTGGCGACGGCGGAAGCCCCCGTCCCAAAGCCTTATGCTAATACCAAAGTTCCAGCCATACTGGTCGTCAAAATTGTTCATAGGTCACCTATAGCCAAAAGTCTTCAATCAAGCTTTTCTAGTACTTCCGGTTCAGTTGTAGTGGATTCGGGTCCTCAGGACTCGGGTTTATTTCTGTTTTCCGGATCTACTTCCGTTCCTTCCGTATCCGGTCTGACTTCCGGTTTTACAGGACATCCGGGTCTTCAAGATCTGGTTTCTACTTCCGCTTCCGGTTTTAGCAGTGCTTCCGGTCATACCGGATATCCGGGGTCTGTGGACCCTTGTTATTTTTCTTCCGGTAGAAGCGCTTCCGTTTCCGGTCTGTACACTTCCGCTTCTGGTTCTAGGGGTGTACTTCCGGGTCGTTCAGATCCGGATAGACTTCCGACTTCCGCTTCCGGTTGGGACATAACTTCCGGTATAGCGAACAATCATAGTCGGTTAGCCTCGACTAAGAACTTATCCGAGCATCAAATTACGCTTCCATTTTCAGTTTCTTCCTTCGATTCAGAGAATTTTTCAGTGGATAGGCGTAATGAGTTTGATGATAGGAATTTTGTAGGCTCTGGTTCTGAATTTTCTCACAGTATTTGTTCTCATGATTCTTTAGTTTCTAATTATGGTTCTTTCCCGCCATCTCAGGTAGTTGATGTTGATTTGTCTTCTCCTTCCTCTGCTCCTTCTTTTCGTGATGCTGTTTTGAGTTCCTCTGCCTCGAGGTCTCCTTCTTTCTCTTCCTCCTCTCATCCTCCAGGTTTTAATCCTATTCCTTCCTCATCTGCTTCTTCTCTTTCAGCTAAGGATTTCTCGTCCAGTCATGTGTCTAATTCATCATCTCTTTCAATCATCTATTCCTCATCCAGGATTCTCCCGTCTTCATCTATTGGTTCTTCTCAGGAATACTTAGATCATTCTCCTTCTCCATCTGTTCTTCCAATTTCTTCTCTTCCTCCTCCTCTTCTGCCTCTCCTTCTTTTGATCATCTTGATCCGATTGTTTCCGTTGTTCTTTCTCCCGAGTTAGAATTTCAAATTGTTGATTCAGGTTTAGATTTTGCTTTGTTTTCTGTGGTTAGGGATTCTTCTCTCAATCGTTCTTTTGTTTCGGCTTGTTTTTCGATCCTCAAGGTTTTCTGTCAGTTCACTGGTTCATCCTTTATTGTCTTCTAGTCAAGATCATGATAGGGATTCTTTTCCTTCTGATCAAGCTTCTTCCTTTCCTGAGTCTGCTAGAAGACCCTGTTCTCCTATTTCCTCTGGAGCGGCTGAAGTTTGGTTTCAGGTGATTCTTCTCTTCTCATCTCTTCTTCCTCTCCTAATCCCTCTTCTCTTCCCTCAGTTCCCAAGTCAGTCAGGGCCAGGGATCTGAAGAGGTTTTGTCCGGTGGATCGCCTCTAATCTTTCCCTTCCTCTTAAGGATGAATTTGCTATTTCCCCTCCTTCTTTCAGGTTTGCTCTCTCTACGTCTGATTCTTCTTCTTCCTCTCCTCAAGTTCTCCGTATTGATAACTTAGTCGTAGATATGCTGGATTTCTTCGTTAATGATGTTAACTGTAAGGAGTTTTCTCTTTCTTCTAAATTTGATGCGCCTGTTCAGGTTCCCAAAGAAGATCATTTGAAGGTTGCTACTCCTCAGTCTCTTTCTGGTCCCTCCTAGGATGTTCTTTCTTCACATTTAAAGGAGTCTTCCAAGATTGAGCATTCTACTGATCTTTTTAAATGGGAGTCTGTTTGTAGATCCCAGCTTAGGTCAGCCAATTTCCTTGCTCTGTTATCCGGAGCTGTTCTTAAGGCTCAAGAACGTGGTGATCAGGTTCCTTTATCAGTCTTTCGTTCCTTGGTGGATCTGTCTCGTGGTTCGCTCAGTTCAGTCTGCAGGTCTTTGGGATTCATTACCTCTAAGAGATGGTCCAGGAAGATCTCTGAGGTTCAGATATCTAATTCTTTGAAGAATAGTCTTATTTCAGCCCCCCCCCCCCCCCCAGGATATTTTCGGACAGTCGGCTTCCAGTCTTATTCATGCGGAATCTGAGCACCTGAAGGCCTCTAGGGAGCTTCAGGCTCAGATTTCCTTTTCTAATCCTTCTTCTAAAAGAGATGTTTCTTCAGTAAAGAGTCCAAATTCATCTCCTAGAAGAAAGAGCCTCAAACCAGACCAATTTGGGGCTTATCCCTCTAGGATTATTAATAATTCTAACCGATCTTCCAATATTCAAGATCGATCCGCGGAGGAGGATTGTTTTGATTCCATATCCTCTCATCGTTCTAGGCCCCAAGGGAGGCAGTCTTTCTCTCCTTGGGCAAGATGGGGGTCAGTCCCTTTCTCGTCATCCTAGTTCCAGGTCCAGAGGTCATTCTTCCTTTAGAGGGTATCAAGGAAAGAGAGTGTGAAGGTGTGGACTAGTCCCGGTTAAGTCCAACTTTCTCTCTTCCTTTAATCATTCCTCCCCCTCTTCTTGTGCCTTTGGATCAGTCGGTCCAGTGCCTTTTACCAAAAATGCCAGTAGGAGGGCGCCTGTCTCTGTTTTGGGAGAATTGGCAGGCCCTCATTCAGGACTCCTGGCTAGTTTCTCAGATACGTTGGGGTTATGCACCGTCGTGGATCCGTCATCCTCCTCTTCTCTCTTTTGTTCCAAAATGGACACCAATTCCATCCAATCCAGAAAAATTGGTTGCCTTGGAAGAGGAGTTGGAATCCATGATTGTCAAGAGGGCAATAGAAGAAGTTCCCCACTGGAGAGTAGACCCGGGCTACTATTTAATCATCTTTTTAGTTTGCAAGAAAATAAGAGGTTGGCGTTCTCTCATAAATTTGAGGAAGTTAAATCTTATGATCCTTACTCCCAAGTTCAAGATGGAGACCATCTCCCAGATCATTTCCAGTCTAGATCAGGGCATGTGGAAGTGTTCCATTGATCTAAAGTACACCTACTTTCATGTTCTCATTCACCCTTCCTTCAAAAAATTCCTGATGTTTGCTTACAATGATCAAGTTTGGCAGTTTCGTGCCATGCCCTTCGGCCTGACCACGGCTCCTTTTCTTTTTACTCGCCTAGTCTCAGCCGTGGCAGGAATTTTACACCGTCGTTCTCTCCATCTTCATGTTTATATAGACGATTGGTTGGTAAAAGCAAAGTCATCCTCAATTCTCTCAGGAATTCTTCCAGAGGTTGGCAGTCTGGCATGCAACCTAGGGTGGATTTTAAATCTAAAGAAATCAAGCCTAGTTCCCTCTCAAATCGTCACGCATCTAGGCGTTTCTTTTGATCTGGCCCGGGGTCTAGTCTTCCCCTCAGATACAAAGATAGAGGCTTTATCAGTGGCAATGGAAACCCTGTCTTCTTCTTCCATGGTCAGAGCAAGATTTCGACAGCTCATATCAACATTCTGGAATTGTGGGCTGTCAAGAAGGCTCTCCTTTCATGGTCAGATCTTGTGATAGGTCTCAACGTCTCGATTCGGTCGGACAATTCGACAATGGTTTCTTATATCAACAGGCAGGGGGGTACACAGTCATCCCTCCCTTGTCTAGAAGTGTGGAATCTTCTCTTATGGTGTCGCAAGAATCAGATTTTTCTAGTGTCTTCTCATGTCCCAGGCAGTCTGAATTTTCTTGCGGACCAACTGTCACGTCCCAGCAAATTAGCCCACACAGAGTGGCAGTTAAAGAGGTCGGTTGTCAAAGCGATTTTCAGTCTTATGGATCGTCCTCTAGTAGATCTGTTTGCTACATCTCTGAATGCCCAGATCTCTTACATGTCTCCCTTTCCGGACAGTCAAGCCCTGGCGGTGGATGCCCTGTCACAGTCGTGGACAGGAATGTTCGCCTATGCGTTCCCTCCAACGATTTTGATTCCGTTAGTGTTGATGAAGGTCCAAGATCAAATCTGCGAGATTCTCTTAATAGCTCCCTTTTGGCCAAAAAGGATTTGGTTTGTAGACCTTCTAGATCTCCTGGTAGACTTCCCTCGTCTTCTTCCAGTCTCCCAGGATCTTCTGTCTCAAGTAAGAGGTCTTTGTCCTCATCCAAACCCAGAGATCTTCAATCTGTGTGTTTGGAGAATATCGAAACTAAAGTCTACGAGAATAAAGTTCCTTCAAGATCTCAGGAAATTATCGATTCTTCCAGAAGAGAGTCGACCCGCAGTGTTTACAAGGGTCGACTTAAAATTTTTGGAGAATGGTGTTCAGATCAAGGTCTCGTGCCCGATTCGGTTTCTATTCCCCAAGTATTAGACTTTTTATCATATCTTTATGATTCATTACATTTATCAGCTAATACAGTTAGGGAGTATAGATTTTCTCTGGCATCTTCTCTTCCTTGCCTTTTGAATGCCGATGTCAAGGACACTAAGACTCTTAATAGTTTTATTAGAGGTCTAGGCAATATTCGTCCTCCGATAGCTACGCCTTTACCTTCATGGAATTTGGCTTTGGTTTCAAGTGCTGGCAGGTCACCATTTTGAACCTCTTTCCTCTATTAGTATTAAACCCTTAACTTTTAAAGCTGTTTTTCTTGTTGCTTCTGCCTCTGCTAGATGGCGTTCAGAAATTCATGCTCTTTCTGCTGAAAGGGACAGATTTATAGTTTCAGGAATCGGTTTAATTTTATATCACAGAAGGGATTTTTTATGTAAAACTCAGTCTAACCGGTTTCCTGCTAGTCCGATCATTTTTTAATCATTAAATTCTGGTGCCCTGTTAGGGCATTAAGAATGTACAAACAGTGAACCGATTTTAAAAGATTTGATCCATCCCATTTATGGGTTTCTTATACGGAAGAGTTAGCTAAGCCGGTCTCGAAGTCTATGATTGCCAGATGGAGTTGTGAGACAATTAATCTTTGTTACGAGATAGCTTCTCCGGATCAAATTAAACTCTCCCATATTAAAGCTCACGAAGTTAGAGGAATGGCTACCTCTTTTGCGCTTTTTGCCGGTTCGTCTGCAGGTGGCAAGATGGAAATCTGAATCCACTTTTACAACTTTTTATCTGAAAGATCAGAGTGCAGCAACCTCCTTCTTTCGTAATATTGCGATTTTAACCAAAAAAGCTGAAGACCGTTTACCAAGCACATCCCACCATTTTCGTTAAGACTGTGCGTCTGTAAGAAATGATGAGAGTTTATTTTGTTTTTTATTTATTTTTTTCTTTAAGTTCAAGTTTTCCTTGTTTGATAATCACTGTGTGATTGATTAAGACGCACTATTATGTTATGTTATTAACATTTGGATATGATTTGTTTAATTTTCATCCTTGTTTAACGATTCTCAAATCTCCACCCACCAAAGGTTTTAAGTGGGGAACTAACCAAATCTACGGGTTTAGTAAGTAGTGATCGGTTCGGCGCTTGTAAACCTTTAATGCCCTGACAGGACACCAAAATTTGTCAGATGGCAAAAAGGAAGATAATGATTTAAAAATGATCGGTTTGGCTGGGAAACGGTTAGACTGTGTCTTCGATAAAAAAACCCTTTCTGTGATATAAAACTAAACCGTCCCCAGAAGCGATAAATCTAACCTTTTCGGCGGAAAGCGCATGAATTTCTGAACGTCTTCTAGCAGAAGCAGATGCAACAAGAAAAACAGCCTTAAGAGTTAAAAGCTTTATACTAATAGAAGCAATATGTTCAAAATGGTGGCCTGCCAAAACCTGAGGAACCAAGGCCAAATTTGATGAAGGAAAAGGCTTAGCTACTGGAGGACGAATGATAAAACCATTAAGAATCTTCGTATCCTTGACACCAGCATTCAAAAGACAAGGAAGCGAAGAAGCCAAACAAAATCTATAACCCCTGACTGTGTTAGCTGATAACTGTAAAGAATCAAAGCGATAAGATAAAAAATCTAACACCTGGGGAATAGAAACAGAATCGGGCAAGAGACCATGTTCTGAACACCATTCTCCAAAAGTTGACCCTTGTAAACTCGACGGGTCGACTTCCTCCTGGCAGAATCAATAATTTCCTGAGATCTAGAAGAAACTTTGACGCTCGTTATGCTCCAAACACACAGACTGAAGATTTCTGGGTTTGGATGAAGACACATGCCCCTTAATTGAGAGAGAAGATCTGGGGAGACTGGAAGGAGACAAGGGAAGTCTACCAGGAGATCAAGAAGGTCTACGAACCAGATCCGCTTTGGCCAAAAGGGAGCTATCAGAAGAACTTCGCAGAGCTGGTCCCTGACCTTCATCAAAACCAAAGGAATCGGGATCGTTGGAGGGAACGCATAAGCGAACATCCTGTCCAGGACTGAGACGGGGCATCCTCCGCCAGTGCCTGACTGGAAAAGAAGACATGAAAGAGGAGATATGGGCATTCAGACAGGTCACAAACAGATCTACGTGGGGACGATCTACAAGCTTGAAAATCGCTCTGGCAACCGACTTCTTTAACTGCCACTCTGCGTGGGCGAATTTGCTGGGATGTGACAGCTGGTCCGCAAGAAAATTCAGACTGCCTGGGACATGAGTGGACACTAGAAATACCTGATTCTTGCGGCACCACAAGAGAAGGTTCCAAACTGCCATACAAAGGAGGGAGGATCTCGTTCCCCCCAGTCTGTTGATGTAAGAAACCCCCATTGAATTGTCCAATCGAATCGCGACTTTGAAGCCCTTTACTTGATCCGACCATGATAGGAGAGCCTTCTTGACAGCTCACAATTCCAAGATGTTGATGTGAGCTGTCGACTCCTCCAGAGATCAAAGACCGGAGACCGACAGGGAGTCCCAGACCACTCCCCATCCCACCTGGGAAGCGTCTGTGAAGTGACCTGAGAGGAGGACTTGACCAGAGAGATCCCTCAGAAGCAGAGAACGATCTTTCCAAAAATCTAGATGGGGAATTGAATGATCTCTTATGGGAATCTGATGTTAAATGGAGTGAATAGACTGCTTCCAAAGGGACATCAAGTACATTTGAAAGGGTCTTCTCATCAGCGCCGCCCAAGGAATGACATTCTCGATGCTGACTATCAAGCCTATCACCCTGAGGAAGAATCTTGCTCTGACCGTGGAAGAAGTTGACAGAATGTCCATTGCCAACGAAATAGCCTCTACTCTTGGATCTGAAGGAAAGCCTAGGCTCTGAGCCAGATCGAAAGAAATGCTTAGGTGCGTGAAGACTTGAGAGGGAACTTAAAATCCAACCTAGGCAGCATGGCAGACTGCAAACTTCTGGAATGACTTCTGAAAAAGTTGAGGAAGACTGCTTTTATTAACCAATCGTCTATATAAACATGAAGATGGATAGAACGACGGTGCAAGATTCCTGCCATGGCTGAAACTAGACGAGTGAAGAGAAAGGGGACCGTGGTCAGGCTGAAAGGCATGGCTCAAAATTGCCATACCCGATCCTTGTAGGCAAGCCTCATGAACTTTCAGAAAGACGGGTGGATAAGCACATGGAAGTAGGCATCCTTTAGATTTATGGAGGAAGGCCACATGCCTGGAACTAGACTGGCGATGATCTGGGAGATGGTCTCCATTTTGAACTTTGGGGTTAAAATAAGGGACTTTAACTTTTTCAGATTGATGATAGGACACCAACCTCCTGTTTTCTTGGAAACTAAGAAAATGGTTGAGTAGTATCCCGGGTCTACACTCCAAAGGGGACCCTCTTCTATGGCCTCCTTGACAATCATGGACCCCAACTCCTCTTCTAAGGCCACCAGCTTCTCTGGATTGGAAGGAACTGGTGTCCACTTGGTAATAAGAGACAGAGGAGGAGGATGAAGGATCCAAGAAGGTGCATACGCCCAGCGAATCTGATTTACAAGCCAGGAGTCCTGACGAGGGTATGCCGAGTCTCCCAGAACAGAGACAGGCGCCCTCCAACTGGCAGCTCTGGACCTTGAACTAGGTCTACGAAAATAAGCTCCACCCCCCTTTCCCCCCCCCTCACCCCACCCTCGCCCTAAGAACAGGGGGCTGCTGAACCTGGGATCTAGAACGGTGGGAGGAGATTGACTCGAAACGATTCTCCTCCGTGGATCGATCTCGGAAATTGTAACTATCCTGGAGGGATACGCACCAAACTCATCTGGCCTAATACTTCCTCCTGGGAGAGGAATTAGGGCTCTTAACAGAGGAAGAGTCTCTTTTCACTGAGGGTCTAGAAACAGAGATCTGAGCCTGAAGATCTCTAGAAGATCTCAGACGCTCAGACTCTGACCGATTGAGGCTAGAGGAAGACTGATGAAAAATATCCTAGCCGAAATGAGACTACACTTGAAATTACTCAAAATATTAACCTCTACAAGCTTCATAGACCTTCTCTTTGAAGTAATAAAACCTAAAGATCTACAGACAGAATTAAGAGAACCTCTCGAAATATCGACCATAGTGCGAAAAACCTCAGCAGGAACCTGCTCGCCTCTCTCCTGGGACTTAAGAATTGCCTCTGAAAGTAAAGCAAGAAAATTTGGCGACCTGAGCTGTGACCTACACACTGACTCCCATTTAAGAAGATCCGAAGAGGCCTTAACTTTTGCAGAATCCTTTAAATTAGAGGAAAGAACTTCCCAAGCAGGACCATTGACCGATTGAGGGGATGCAACTCGCAGATAATCATCCTTGGGAATCTGAACAGGAGCATCGAATTTGGGAGTAAGAGATAAAAAAGTCCTTAGAATCAACATCATTCACATAGAGGTCTAACATGTCAACTACCAAATTATCAACCGGGAGGACATTGGGAGGAGTCAGAGGATGAAAGAGTAGACCCAAAAGAAGGAGGGACTATAGAGAATTCATCCTTGAGAGGAAGAGAGACTAGAAGCAATCCACCTATGAGCCAAGGACCAGTCCTCTGAAGAGGCCCTGACAGGACAAAACCTCTTCAGATCCCTGGCCCTGACTGATTTGGGAATTGAAGAAACAGAAGAGTGATTAGGAGAAGAAGATTGATGAGAAGAGTCACAAGAGACGAGAGTCAAGAGTTCTAGAAGAAAGAGGAGAGCAATGCCTCCTAGATGCTTGAAGAGTAGACACAGGCAAAGAATCAGAAACTGAGGAAAATTGGTCAGAAAGAATGGGGTCAACGTCACTCTGCTGACCAGAAGACAAGGGAAATTGAACCAGACCACTAGCCGAAAATGTAAATAGAATGAAAAAATTGAGCCGACACGAAAGAACGATCAAGGGAAGGATCCCTAACCACAGAAAACAAGGGAAAATCCAGACCTGAATCAACAATTTGAAACTCTAACTCAGGGGAAAGCACAACAGAAACTATAGGGTCAAGATGATCAAAGGAGGAAGAAGCAGAAGAGGAGGAAGGAGGAAGAGAAGAATTAAGATGAAGAGAGGAAGAGTGAGCAGGATCCGAAGATCCTGGGAAGGAATTGATAGCAGAAGGAAGGCGGGAAAACCCCAGAGGCAGAGGGATAGATGAGGGCTGAAAAAGGGAAGAATTAGAAACATGGCTGGAGGAAAAATCTCTAGCTGAAAGAGAAGAGGAAGAAGAAGAAGGAAAATTCCTATGTCCCTGAACTTGAGAAGAAGAATGAGAAAAAGGGAGCCTAGCATCAGAAGAAGAACCTGAAACTATGTCACGAAAAGAGGAAGCAAAGGAACCTGAAGACGCATCAACATTAACTAACTGGGAAGGAGACTGAGAAGATCCAAAATCCTGAACCAAATGATCACGAAAATAATACAGGTCAGAACTATCCCTAAGACGAGAAGGAGAAAAACCAGAGCTAACCAAATTTCTCTCGACAGAAACCTAACTTATCAACCAAATGCGAATCCGAAAAAAATGACCGACTAGAAGAGGAACCTGTAAGGCCAGGAAACTCTTGACCGGATGCGCAAAATCTAATCCCAGAAGGAGAACCAGAAACCTGAAGCGGAAGTCGGTGCTGGGATAAGACCGTAACCAGATCCTCCATGCCCTGATAATTGAGCAAACCGGAAGTCTCATCAAAACCGGAAGCGGAAACCGGATGCTTAGCAGGATCTTGATGACTCGGAAGAGCCCCCCCCCTCAAACCGGAAGCGGAAGAGATAACACTGGGATCAGAAACGAAACGGAAGTGCGCCTACCGGAAGTCGGAAAATTAATCGGGTCTTGAGGACCCAGATATCCGGCAGGACCGAAAGAGCCACTAGAACCAGAAGTACTAATACCGGAAGCGGAAACGCAAGTGGATAAAATCCTACCAGAAGTCGAAAAATAAACAGGATCCTGAGGGTCTGGAAAAAACGGAAATCAAACCGGAAGCGGAAGAAGAAGAACCTGAAATGGAAACCGGAAGTAGCCCCGGGTCCTGGAGACCCGAATTTACTAAGCACAAACCGGAAGTGCTTGACAAACCGGAAGTTACCGAACTTCCTGACTGCACTAAGATAGGAACAGGTGATCTCTTAACATTTCTGGCTACCGGAATTGCGGAAAACTTGACATTGGCATAGACGCTTGAATCAGGGACTTCCGTCGCCGACACCACTGCTTGAGGATAATGCCCCTCCTGGAGACCCAAATTTACTAAGCACAAACCGGAAGTGCTTGACAAACCGGAAGTTACCGAACTTCCTGACTGCACTAAGATAGGAACAGGTGATCTCTTAACATTTCTGGCTACCGGAATTGCGGAAAACTTGACATTGGCATAGACGCTTGAATCAGGGACTTCCGTCGCCGACACCACTGCTTGAGGATAATGCCCCTCCTCAAGACTTAGGTGGGTTTTGCCCGGTGACTTACTCGAAACCACCTTTATGGGCTTTTTCTTCAAGTCCTTAGAATTCGGTTTTGAGGATCGAATCTCTTACCTGGACATGAGAGAAGTTGGCATCCCCTATTTGCGGGCACACCCGCTAACCCTCTGGTTCTCGTCCAACTCTGGTGAATCTTCTCTAGCTGCGCAAATGGCTGGTGTAAAAGATACAGAAGTACTAGCAAAAGACAAAGCTTTAGACTTGGAAGCAACGGAGGGGGAGTGATCAGAGGGCAACACAGACTTTTACAAAAAATCCTTTAAAAATGCTTTAGAAACGGTCGACGAGCATCCTTTACATATCCCGCACATCATTAAAGGAGTACACGTAGTACATTTTAAGCAAACATGGCCTCCATACTCCACGGAGTGGACCCGATCGCACTTAGTCGACACACACTTCACCTTCTCAACTGCTTTAACAGACTCCTAAAAATGAAAATAAAAATAGAGAATGAAGCATGCAGCTTCGAAAAACTTAACAGAACTTCTCTAAAATATTGAGTCTGAGATAAAGCAAACAAACGCATGCTTAGAAAAGGCGGGAACTTTCAAATTCAAATATCCCTAGTAAAAAAGGATTACAAGACTTCAAATTTCTTAGGGATATTAAACAAAATGCACTAAAATATGTTAGATATAAGTGAATGTAATGGAAGCATACTTGTAGGGTTAACAAATGGTCATGATGGCTTAGATATGAGTGACTACCACGAAAACGGATTAATATCACGAAAACTGGTAACACATTCATAAAGAGTGTAAAACCCACGAAATACTCAATAAACATAACTTAGGGAGGATAGACTTCATATTAGGCATACTCCTGGACAGAAGAACTCTCAAATACATAAGCTGAACTCAGCACAAAGCTATAAAACTTAAGCTGGAATATTTGAGTATTTTGTGGTTTTTATACTCTTGTAATGCTTTTGTAATGCTTGCAGAATGTTTGAAAAAGTGAATTTATTTCCTATTTGGGCTCCAATGCGCATGCGCAGGCATGCTTAGTTACGGGCATCACCAAGGAGTGAGTACAGACTGGTGCCAGTCTCTATCAGGCCATATGCTGGGGGTGTACCATACCAGTACCCTGGTTGAGGGTAGGCTTGCGCGATTTTTCGATTTAATCGTGAATTTTGATTTATTTTTAAAATCGCAATTTTTACGATGTAATTGAGGAAAAATTGGAAAATCGTCAACTTTTCCGTCGCATTTTATCAGTACCTGAGCACAATTATAATCGATTCACACCTGTGTTCATTTTGTTTATATCCTGCCGTGCCATGCATGTGTCGAATAATTACTAATCACAACAAGAAGCACTACAATAAACAAGCTAACAATAAAACCAGCTAGTTACTCTGTCGAATTGCCATATAATTTTCTTTCTTTCGCAGCAGACCCTGAGTTTGTCGTGAAATACCAAGTATATACTTAGTTGCAGAGTCTTAGGCAATAATCTGTGAACATAATTCTTTTAATTCTAGAGTTAGCAATTTCAGGCGTTGTAATTATTTTTCCTTTCTGATTACCCTTAAATGTAAATGGTACATTCTGAAAGCAACTATAAACTGCACTATAGGACGAGTTTATGCCGTTACTCTCGTAGTTACTCAAAACTACCATCCTATGTATGTTGATTGCGCAGTATCTCACCAGGAACTAATATTAGCGTCTTCGCGCTACTCGGGTAATGAGCTAAACTCATCCTACAAAGGGAGGCTATAAGCGGAAGCTGATACATAACGTGATTTATATTTTTGAACTATATGCAATATTTAGGCGGTCCCAATTAATAATTTCACTCCCGCGATGATGGATATAAGGTATACATTAAGCATAGACATAGGATGGTAAGAATTTGTCGCATGAAATTGTTTTCTAATTTTGTTATTTTTGCATCATTTATGTAAACTTTTTCTAGAAATTCAGTCCCCGTTTTCGTGACTTGTCACGCTACCCCGGTTTATACTTTTGGGAATTTGAACATACGATTTAATCGAAAATCAAATTTTTTTTTATAAAATCCATCGCGATGTTTCAAAGCAAAAATCGTGCAAGCCTAGTTGAGAGTATATATTGAAATGGAATAGGCATATGGAGGTATGTAAGCAAGCATAAAAATCTTATTCTGGTGACTAAATGCAGAGTAGTTGATTTAGCAAGTAGTGATTGAGTTGCATAGATGTTTTTGTGGTGTAATAACAACTGCGTGTTATAAGCCGTGTAAGGGTTTTTTTGCTCATATATTGTCAACTTTTGCACTGCAAGTTATCTATTAGGCTGTATAATATACACGAAAGTACGGTATTCGACATGATAATGATTGCATGATAAAGAATGCTTTGTATTTGAGCTTACATGACATCACACACTGTTACTTGGAAACAAAATGGTGGTATCCACAGCTCAGCATTAAAGCGATATTAACAAGCAAATAATTGTAATACAAATAAAGATTGGATCGGGAAATGAATGATATGAAATCAATATACCATAATTTATTCGTACAGTACAACATTTGATAGGGGATTAGTATCCTTTTAAAAGCAATTTGAGTGAAATTCAATGGACCTTTCCAGTTTTGGCTATGCCCCACCAATCCCTAGTTAAGCTCCACTCACACCTTGCTCGCATTGGGATCGATCGATCCCTGAACTCCCTGACCATCAATTTCCAGAAAACTATACAGATAAAAATATTAAAAAAATAATTTGACTGGGTGATTTTGCTGCCTATTGCTTACTCATCCAGTTTCCTTTGGGAAAGATATACAGGTTTAACCAATGCTTCTTTCAACAGAATGGTGATCTGGAAACGAAATGAAATATAGAATAAAATACAAATTAATAATAAACGCACACATTGATGGGTTTTATTTATTTATTTTGTCATTTTCACCGAGAAGTATTTTGAGGTTAGTTGGAATGAAAGAAAATAGTAAAGAATTTGTAAAAGAAAAATTGCATTTCAAAGATATTGAATTAACTGTAGCATAGGTAAGCAAATTTTAAATGCTGTCCAGACTGATTCAATCAGTTCATTTTTCATCTTGTATAGCAGCTAGTAAATTATAGATGTTACAAATTTATTACTTAATAGAACAACATTTATTAGTAGTAATTCGAGAACTACTGTATATTTTTATTGACATTTCTTAATAGTTAGAGCTGTCCTGATATTTCATAAAACTCAATGTCGTTTTGGGTTACTGATGGCATTGTTTGCCACAACAATACACTGCGAATTCTCCAACACAACGACATAAAAATCTGACAATTGAATATACAATCCTTTTGTGGAAGTTTAAGGTGGGCTGTCCGGGCAAATTTGTGTATGTCTGGCATAGCCCCAAACCAATACAAAGCCAGTGCGATAATGCATATTGTGTGGCGTTGTTATGGGCGCGTAGCACGCAAGCTTACAAGTGATTGTAGCATAGATATTGCGCCAATCATACACATATTCCCTCAAGGGTTAAAGCGGGTCACCTTTTATATTCAAAGTTTTTCAAACTCGTCCCAGCAAAGAAGTACAGTCCTTTCAAAGAACCTGCATTATCGGCTAGCAATCGCAAATAAAGATTTAAAAATATGCCCAGGTGATCAGATCTGCTAAGGAAATCACTCAGCTGTTGCAATAACAGGTTGCGTGGTGTTATTATACCTACCGCCGCCACACAGCTAATAAAGTTTCTCATTTTAGAAGATTTCTATAATTGGAATGCAGTGTTAGTTTCTCAATCGTAAATATTGCAATGTCATGTTGTTGTTAAACATTGTTTCTATGTGAGCCATGGCATATACATATACTACGGTGTACCATTCTGTTTGCCCATTCCCTTGTTTCCCATTAAATTTATTATCGTCTGCTAGACTAAGATTCTTGATATCCCCATTCTTCATCTATTGTCCGTCTGGGTGCCCGTAATAGATTGTGATTTTCATTTGATACATGAAGTCTCTACTTGTGTCGATTTAGTATTCAAGATGATGTCTTCTATTGGGCAATGCCATTGTGAAAGGAAGAAACATTGTTTCCATCAAATGTATTTAGGATCTTTATTTCACATATCATCACTTTGTTCCAGATATCTTGTGTCTTTCATGGTAGCCTGTTTGTACTGCCCATCAGATGTGCATCCCAAAATCTTTCATTGGCTAAACCTTCACAGAAACTATGAAGTTGTATATAATGTAAGCATTTGAATTTAAGAATTTTTAAATGATTTATAAACTGATGTGCAAAAAAGCTATAGGGCACGCCACAGAATGTATTTAATTTTGATGACTTTCTAAACGCAATGGACCTTTCCACTGTATCCATCATATGACATCATAATCAACTATGTGACGTTATGAATGACATCACAATCAATGACATCATGAATGACGTAGATAAGTACATCACAAACGCATAGTTGAAGGCGGACTGCATTGTTGTATGAATTGCATGTCTTTATTATTTAATAAATATCCTGTTGAATGTTTTAAAACTAATTTGACTGGGTACAGTTGCTGCCATAGGCATCGACATCACCAAGTCAAATTAGTTACACAATATTTAACAGCTTAACTATATAGTCTTCAGGAAATTTATAGTCAGGGCAATCGGAGTGTGGATGGAGCTTAGCTAGTGATGGGCGAGGCATAGCTAAAGCTGGAAATCTCCATTGCTCCATTGCTCCATCTGTCACATTTAAGGCTCACATTTTGAAGCTGTGTATGTGCCATGTCACTTCTAGATTGAGCTATAGTGCTATTTTCCATTCATCTTGCTACATTGACTGAGAGTTTTATGTCTGTTGATTCAGGCAGAAGAACTATTTACCTGCTTGACTGATTATGAATATTAAGATCTGATGCTCGATGCCCCGCCCGACCAACACTGCAGGTGGTGTTAGGTAGCTATAGGAATCATATCTCTCGCTTTAAGCCATGGCCTCAGTAATTATCCTAGACAGGTAAATGTCAGCAGAAACTGCGAAATGTTTATATTTACAATGTTGTTACTATAAGTAATGATTCACTGTCCAATTTAGAAAGCAGTCCACATGACTGTCTTGTTGAAGATTGGTCAGGAAAATCTAAACTTGCTTAGTGAATCTCTGCAGTGGTCTGTAGAAATGTCCATTTGCAGGCCGGTGAAGATGATTTTTAAAAACATTACCACTGGAATGACTGGCTCGGTTATCGAGACAGTCATTCCAGAGGTAAAGTTTCTAAAATCTTCATTGGCCTGAAAATGGACATTTCTACAGACCACTGCAGAGAGAGAGAGAGATATGTGGCTAACTTGACCATTAAAGGGTTACTCAACCACCTTACGGGGTATCAATGGGTGGTCACAAAACACAGGTGGTCACAAAAGACAGGTAGGCAGATGATCTTTTGGCGCAAAACATGCCAAGTATGAATTGCCATTTGTGCAGTACTATCAAGCTTGTCTTTTAATCACCTGCCTGAAAGAGCCACCATTTTTGGCTACAAAACACAAGCGGTCTCTCAAGCAGGTTTAACTCTATATACCCTGAAGTTGTATGCACTTTTGTGATAGAAATTCTGCTCTGTACTTATTAGAAAACAAACACTGAATGTATTTGAAACATGTGGATATTAAACTTTTAATGCTTTATAATCTTCAAATTTATTCAAGAATATTTAAATTTTCTCGAAGAAATGGTCATTTGCAGGCCAAGAGATGACTATTGTTAAAAATTTACCACTGAAATTACTGGCTCAATAACCGAGCCAGTCATTCGAGATGTAAATTTTCAAAAATAGTATTCTTGGTCTGTACATGAACATGTTCCAAGATCACCGCAGAAGCCATTTTTGGCTGGTTTGAGTGTTGAAGGGTTAATGGTCAAGCCGACCAAGAGAAGATTATTGTTGAAACTTTATCACTGTATTGGCTGCTTCTGTTATCGAGCCAGTCATTCCATTGGTAAAATTTCCACAATACTCTTCTTGGCCTGTAAATGGATGTTTCTATAGACCACTGCAAAGGCCAATTTTGGCCGCCTTGACCATTAATGGATTAAAGGGATTGAGAAATATCAATTTTCACGCTAAGATGAAAATCTTTTAGAAAATGGAACCGATGATAAGTTTTCAAAGATATTCTCTTGTCCATCAAATGAATATTCTTTGAGAAAATATATTATTTTTAAAACTTATTTTTGACCAAACAATTAATGGGTAATCCCGCCAGGGTGATTAAAGAATCAACCATTTAATTGTCAAGGCAGTAAAAAAAATCTTTGCAGTGGTCTTGATAAATGTCCATTTGCCGGTCAGTGGAAGACTGTTTAAACTTTACCACTGGAATGATTGACGCAATATTCGAGCCACTCATTCCACTTTTTTCTCTTGCCTTGCAACTGACCATTCAGAAAGCGCACAAAAATATAAATTTTCTTGACAAATCTTGTCCATTAAAGGGTTAAGCTACTAGCAGGAAGTGACAGTGACCAGGGGCGGTTGTGTTGTCACGATCATGATGGAGGTATGTTCGTTCAAAGTGCCTACTTCCTGTTTGACTAGCTGCGTAAGCGTGTGCGTGAGTATGCGTGACTCGTATGCATTGCCACATTCTCAAGTAGCCATGAGTTAGGGTGATGATAAGACTACGGAATGATGCATGACTAGTACAGCAGTGAAATAGCCAGATCCTACTTGCAAGTCATTTGTCTGCCAATTTCCGCTAACAGGTCTTGCACCTGTGAATGAGCAATTACATTTCATCAGTAATAGCGTTTTGATCTTGTACATATAGTCACTATGAACTTAATGCTTTTTAAGGCTAGAATTGTACAAGAAAATTTATTGCCGCAATGATAACTTCTAAGCTGTTTGTATTTATAATTTGTTTTCTGCAAGAAGTGATAACTACTTGTAGCCAGGTAGCTTAGGTCCAAATTTGTCAATGATGTGGGCATTCCTGACAAAAAAAACCCAAATATTTTCAACATGCTACCATAATTTTTCCAGCTTTCAATTCTGAATAATAACCACTTCTTGAAAATATAGTATGGCTGCTATCTTGGATTTCCAAGATGGCCACCATGTAAAAACCCATGTGTCACCTTCCACGTCTCTTATTCTTTTAATCTTGGTCTATAAAACATATCTTTCCTGGGGCTATGAATGCAATAATAGCTTTCAGAATATCACCAAGTGATCATTTATTCCGTGATTGATACTCTTGTCCAGTAGTATAGCCATTAGTAGAAAAATACCACCTCCCTCCACAGGCAACCATTACGTGATCCGCGGCTCCCACCGCCCTCTCAATTCCTGAGGCATAGGGTCATGGGCCACACAAATACATACAAGATACCCAGGCCCTACTGGACCACACCCATTAGCCCAAGGTTTAAGATCTTGATATAGACTTTATCAAACATGCATTATAATACATGCAAATGGCTTATGTGAGGTAAGCCTTTTCGATGCTTAAGGAACTGTTGGAGTTTTTTGTGTGACACACAATGCTCAGTTTCTGAAGGCTGCTGTTGAGCCGAAGCCATGCAGAGGATGCGGGGCAGGTATTTATACAGCCTGTGGACTATGTAAAGCATGCGGGGGTCGTAAACATTCCAACAGAATGAACTACAAGAAGGTCTGTGCCAGGAGAAAGTTCAGTTTAGTTATGGAAAAACTTAAGCGCGTCATGTCATGCATTTAGAGACAGGGATATACACCACCCACAGGTACTGATCGCCAGCACCACACATAATAGGGTCTGAATGCCCAAGTAGAGACAGGCATCCACAGGGATATACACCACCCACAAGTACTGATCACCACACCTAATAGGGTCTGAACACCGATTTAGAGACAGGCATCCACAGGGATATGCACCACCCACAGGTACTGATCGCCACACATAATAGGGTCTGAACGGCCATTTAGAGACAGGCATCCACAGGGATATACACCACCCACAGGTACTGATCGCCACACATAATAGGGTCTGAACGCCCATTTACAAACAAGCATCCACAGGGATATACACCACCCACAGGTACTGATCGCCACACATAATAGGGTCTGAATGCCCCTTTAGAGACAGGCATCCACAGGGATATACACCACCCACAGGTACTGATCGCCACTTACTGTAACACCCTCGAAGATAGTCAGAAATCTTTAAGATCTAATATATAGACCTTGCATCATGGTTACTGTAACACCCTCGAAGATGGTCAGAAATGTTTAAGATCTAATATATAGACCGTGCATCATGGTTACTGTAACACAGCTTCGAGTGATGGCAAAGCAATTCGGTCTTAGAGGCTATTCTAAGGCCTGCAAAGCCGACCTGCTCCAGATGATTGCACACGCCAATGCCGAGGAGTGCCGAAAGCGACTCCGGAGCAAAACAGACAGGGAGGTTTCCGGCGCTCACCTCTGATGATCCATGGAACCCTCACAAGAAAGCACAGCTGTTCCGTGAGAGTCATCAGTTGTATGAGGAGATGAATGTCAGCTTACGGGCCAAAGCTGTAGCAACTCGGATGGCAAGCCATCCACAAGAACGCCTACCTCTTCTACACGGAATTAGAAGACGATTAATGAGGGGGCCGAGATCTGAAACCCTAGCCCGGAGTATGAGGCGAGAAGGACAGCATATTCTCAACGAGCGGCTCGGTGAAAGGGAAACAGAGGATAGAGGACGGCGAACAGTATGCTGGACATTCTTCAGAGGGCTAGAAGGAGACATTACAGGTCGGATCATGGAGAAGCTGCGGACTGTTCAGAACGCCTTCTACCTTCGGTATACCCACACCTATCGAATCCGCTACATCAAGGATGGTAGGGTAATCCTCTTCCACAAGAATGCTCCAGGAAGTCCTACACTTGGAGAGACCCAGACTTGAGTGGAGGGCAGAGAGCAAGCCTGCCTCGACCCAGGCAATATCGATTGGCCCAATACCGCATGGGCCTTCGTCAGATCAATCAACGTTGAGGTAAAGGTTGTCATCGACTGCCAGCCTCTGCTAGGGACAGGTCCCCTCCCGGTCTGGCTCCGATGGAGGAAGGGAATGGTGGCACTCGATACCTACAAAGATAACATGTGCCTCTGGAGATGTCTAGCAGTCCAGCAGAGTGCAAGAGCTGATAGAAGTACAACTCCTGCACGAGAGCTTGTTAAACAGTTCTATGGCCTGAACAGGCCTGTGGCTGACATACTAAAGACGTCCCTAGACCAGCTGGACAAGGTAGAGTTATTTGCGAAGATTGGGATGCCTGTTTATGAGCCCGCTGAAGAGGGCATCTGGCATCTGACCAAGAAACCTGCTCTCTATCCGAGCATCATGTCCATTGGAGTATTTGACCATCACGCCTTCTTCATTAAGGACATCTCCAAGCTGGCCCAGACTTTCAGCTGTGGGTACTGTCACCAGCAGTTCACCCAAGCATGTAGTCTCCATCACCATGCTGACTGCTGTACAGGGGGAAAAATGACCATCGATTGCCCTGGGGAGAAGGTAGTGGCACCGCAGTCACCATATGAGAAGGCCTTCTATCCATACCACCTGGCCAGTTCTGCGGCTACTCATTGGATTGAATATAAGTCGAGAAACTCTAGAATTCATATACACCACGCAAAGTGTGGTCACGGTGGTGAGCGTTGGATCGAGGGAGCTCCCGTAGATGGTTATGATCCGACAACCGACACAGTATACCAGTTTCATGGCTGTCACTGGCATGGATGTTCACAACACCAGCTAGGTGAGTATGCTGATCAAAGATACCGCAAGACGGTCGCGAGACGAGAAACTGAGAGCATCTGGACATACGCTTGTGCAACAGTGGGAGTGCTGTATAAAATGCTGTCCAAGCGTCCACACCCCATTGCGGACAGTACCATACCCACACTTTATTGTCTATGACTTTGAAGCCCTTCTAGATGGGATCAAGACTCACCCTACAGAGAGTCTCACGATCGAGTGCCCAAATACCAATCTTGGTGTCAGTCGGCTGCACCTTAGACGGTAGCGCGAGCTCGCCAACTCACCTCTGCAATGCTAGCTCCAAAGTGCTGATCTCAGAGTTCATGCAGGAGATCCAACTACGAGCCTCCACGATCCATGCAAGGGTTCGGTCACAGTATCTATCCGCAGACTAGGACAAGTTACCAAAACGACAGCAGCGACTTATCAATGAGTGGTGTGACCAGGTGCCTGTGCTCGGGTTCAACTCTGGGCGGTACGACCTGAACCTCATCAAGATGTACTTCGTGGATGAACTTACTACTTCGTCCAAAGGAACGTGAAAGTCGCCAAGAAGGCTAGCCAGACAATGTTCCTCATTACGCCTGAACTGAGGTTTCTCGATGTAATCAACTACCTCGGCTCAGGGGTTTCTTATGAGAAATGAATCAAAGCCTACGGTTGCACGCAACAGAAGAGCTGGTCACCTTATGAATGGTTCGACTCATCTGAGAAGCTTGACTATCCTGGACTACCTGATTATCCTGCGTGGTGGTCCAAGCTCAAAGGTGGTTACCTTCTTGAGTTGTCAGAGTGGAAAGCTTGTAAGCAGACCATCAGAGATCTGGGGATGAAGACGTTTGCTGACTGGTTGCGATATTACAACAACTTGGATGTTAGCCCATTCATTGAAGCCTTAGAGAAGATGCGAGAATTCTACACAGAATGAGGTATTGACATTCTGAAGGATGCGGTGTCACTTCCTGGTGTGTCGCTTCAGTACTTACTTCGTGGTACTGCTGAACATGAGCCAGATATTAGCCGTTACTCTCCAGGCAAGGAAGCTTATGAGATGTTAAACGGTGCTGTTGTTGGGGGTCTGAGCATTGTGTTCACGAGATATCATGAGTCGGGGGTTACCCGAATTCGCCAAGGTAAGCGAGTATGTCAACGTCTCCTTGGTTATGATGCAAATGCTCTGTATTTGTCAACCATGGCCCAAGCAATGCCTTGTGGTAAAGAAATTGTACGACGGTGGGGTGGGTGTGTAAGCAGTGATATTGAACGCTTTAAGCAGGATCTGCTAGCGGATCATTGGTTCGGGTTTGCTGAGGGTGACATTGAGGTACCTAAAGTGTTATGGCCAAAGTTCGAGGAGATGTCTCCCATCTTTTATAATCGTGAGATCCCAGAAGAGGCAATACCTTCAGAGATGCTTGTATACCTTGATAAAACAGGTCGACAAAAGTCTACAACTAGCAAGCTCGTTGGTGCACTCTCTGGTAAGAAGAGGGTATTGTATGCACCAACTCTCAAGTGGTACCTTGCCCATGGGTCAGAGATTACTGCTATCTATCGCAAAAGTAAAGCCTTGTTGGTTGATCTCTTCAAACTCCTCGGCAACAGTGCATATGGGAAGCTGATCGAGGCATTAGAACGTCATACCAACACAAGCTTCACTAAGGATGAACGAGCAGTAGACAGAGCCTTGCGTAGCGCATGGTTCGAGGATCTAGAGGAGATCAGTGATTCCTACGAATTGCAGAGCCGTAAGGCTAAAATCACCATTCGTCGCCCCTTCCAGGTGGGTATAGCAGTATAGGAGCTGGCGAAGCTGCGAATGCTGGAGTTCTACTATGACTTCCTCGACCGCTACATAGCTTGTGACAGTTTCGAGTACCTGCAGATGGACACCGATTCTGCCTATATCGCCATAGCAGGCTCCAACCTCGAGGTGATACGCCAAGAGATCCAAACGGAGTATGAGGCCTGCAAACGGGACTGGTTGGCATGGGACAAATGGTATAACCGCACTCCGGGATTGTTCAAGCGCGAGTTCGAAGGCACTCGTGGTATTGCTCTCTACTCCAAGTGCTACTACATGGAGAATACAGACCGCTGGAGCAGCAGAAACTTGCAAGTGAAATGCTCGACCAAGGGAATGTCTAAACGGCAGAATGATATCTCCTGGCAGAGGTTCTACAGCACCCCATGGTGTAGTGGACAGAGCCACCGATCAAGACCTATGCATGCGCAACCAGGGTATGGTGACGTATGCGCAGGAAACCCCTCTGACTCCGCTTACTATGATAAGCGGCATGTGCTGCCAGATGGGGTCCATACCGAGCCCATCGAGTATCATGTTAGCACCCTAGAGGGTGGTAGCTGTGCGTCTTCAGGGACTAGCTGAAGCTCTTCTACGACAAATGGGCACCTAGGCACTCCGTGCTGGCGTGCCAAGTAGTACAGTGTAGGCCGCCCCTCTGCCTCCACATACCTGTCAAGCCTGTGAACATCTATCAACCAGGATCTGTTGCGCGTCGACCACCTTCCAGCTCACCAGGCTCATACAGGGACCGAACCAGAGCATCAGGGGGTAGGCACCCCTCTCCCTTGTTCGCTCCTCTCGAGCTGTGACCAGCAGTGTCTGATAGCCTCTACCGGCTTCTTCCCGATTAGCCTAGTAACCTCGACATTGGATCTCTCCACCACAGCAGGCAGCCCTCTCACCCATACTCTAGAACGTTCACTCGGCACGACCATTTCCTGGGCGTATTGGTATGGGAACAATCTCTGCCAGTGTCCGATTGCACCGCTCAGCGATAGCCTGGGCACGGTGATGCCCTACCTCGCCTCGCCTAACTGCCACACTGTGTTTCCGCATGAGGGCTGCAGTCCCCCCTCTGAACTCCTTACCCTCATCCACCTGCAATAATTCCGGCCACTGGAGGGGATTTTCCGAAGCCTCGTAGACACCCTGGAATGCCTGGGCCATCTGGCCAGCTGACTTGTCTGTGGGCGATACTGCCGCCTCGTACCTGCTGGCGACATCGACGATGGTGAGGGCATACTTGTAGGCCTTACGACTAACCGAGTCGTGTGGAAGGAATAGAACATCTGCCTGGTGAACTCTGTTCGGGACAGTTTCCTAGAAATGGGCATGCCTGATGTGCCGTGGATGAGGTCTGTATATCTGCCACATCGCCTGGCGGCTGAGCCACTAGCTAACTGTCTCCAATGTGAAGTTGTGGCCCTTGCGACGTGCAGCCTCGAGTAGTTGAGGGGGATCACGGTAATATCCACCAGGCTGATAGTAGAGTTCCTCAAGAAAGACGGTTGATAAACTCCCGGATTTCATCACTGACGTCCACTCCCGTCCTGTCACGCACGGCCTGGGTGAACTCTAAACAGACGAACAGACGGCCGTCATTCATTCAACCATCACTGAAGACCTCAAACACCTCCGTACACTGGCGTCTAATCTCTGCTGGATCCTCACTGAACAGTAGTTTATCGACCAACCCTCAGATCAGAAGTTAAGGGACTTGACCAGGTCGTACAGAGATGCCATACTTATATAGTACGCCTTAAATGTTCGGCAGCCCAGATGGCCGCGAGCGCTATGTCAACGTATGGTAGCCAAGGGCCTGCGACTCTGAAGAACGTACCTACTCCTGAGGCGATGGATGGAATGGCTTCAGAAATCTCCACCCCATGGAGAGCATTGTTGGCGATCTTGCGGACCGTCACGCCAGCCTTCATTGTGAACAGAGCGATCAGAGCCCCAACTGCTGCCAGCGGACCGATAGAACCTTTTACGTAAGTGCGACAGATTCCATTCGCTCTGTGTACTAGCTTGCGTGATTCAGGCTCTACATCATCATACTCACCCGCGGTCTCCACTACATCGTAGTCGTCTGCATCATCATCCTCATCATAGTCCTCCCCATAGTCCTTGTCATCTATATCCTCGACTGGATCAGCCGCTGGTTCATACAGCGCTCTGGGGATCTGTTGCTGGGGCAGTTATATAGTAGCTTTAAACTGTAGTCTATAGCATGGCCTCCGCAATCTTGAATGCGGGCGTGTTTGCCTTAGTGAACTGGGGACTCAGCTTCGCCGACAAGAAGGCGGCAGAGGTCGAGTGTGAGCATCATAACCAGGTGATGGAGAAGCTGTCTAAGGAGAAGTTTGAGTACAGCAAAGCACTCGAGCATATGCGCCAGAGGGAGGCACGCCGACGACAACTCCGAGCTCAGGCCAACCAGAGCCTCAAAGAGGCAGATGATAGTCTCGATGAGTACTACGAGGCTGTATCTGAGCCAACGCTTGACTATGAAGCATCGACAGGCCAGACGACAACGGAGCTTATAGTAGTGGTGGCAGCTGCAGCGGTGATGACAGGAGTCGTGCTCTACGCACGCTCAAGCTGAATACCTGAATGTGTTCAACACGCATACCTTAGCATAGCCAAAGTAAAGTACCGTCACACCTAATGAGCGAGTCCCAGCTATGAGGGTTCCGATGTTGAAGCTGAGCCAGTTGCCCTGATTAGGTGGGATGTCCCTGCCCCCGAGGTGGTGACGGCCCTCGAGTGCCGACTCGAGGTCGTCGCTTCCACTGTTTAGGTGCAGAAGTGCATATGACTTAGTTTTCTGTCTGTAGAGTTGGCAATCAGCCAGCTCGCGTACCTCACCAAGAACATTGGTCCCAGCAACCACAAGCTTGAAGTCGTCTAGCTTATCCACCTGCTGGATGGCTCCTCCCTTCTGAACCAGGACCGCAACAGCGACACAGTCCGATGCCCCACGATGCAATGTCAGCTCTACCCGTTGGTTAGCTGTGGCTTGGACCTGCTGGTGTTCTCGCTCCACATGCACAATCCGCTGTTTGGAACCTGTTTGCTTCAGCTCTTGGTCATTCTCGTCATGCCAGACATGAAGTCTTTGAGCATTCATCGTCGTATCTGCGAGCTGCTCAGTGTACACCAGGAGGAACAGCCTATCCTGCATGGCAGCCGGATTCACGTGTATGTTCTCGAGGAGGGTTAAGAGTGGAACTGCCACGAGCTTGTCGACACCTGCCCGTAGTTCAAATTCCGTGAACCCCTCATTGCACCCACAGCGTAGTACCCCTTTCCCTTCGCATAGAAGGTTGGGCCACGAGCCAGCGGACCTAGGACTCGGTACTTATCGTTCACATAGGTGGTGTCCACGGTGCTGTTGCTCTGCACCATGTCCCACCTGTTCAGAACCTGCGGGAGCTCTACTGTCTGTTCTATTGTGCTTTGGAAGCTGGAACTCGAGTGTCATGCGCTTGATCTCGTGGATCTGTGCCGAGATTGCAAAGTCACTGTACTTCCCAGCAGCGGACAACACGTTCTCATCGTGTATACTGGGTCGAATGACCATCGGGCAGTCCTTCCGTGGATCAGTGTGGTGTAATGTCGCGGGTTCAATGGCCCCATCTGGATGTTGCACATACTGCAGCATGTTTAAGGTCTGGGTATATAGAGAGAACGGCTGCCATGTTTGGTAAAGTTCTCCAGCAGTTTGTCTATAGGCAGCAGGACAAGTCGGTATGACAGCCATGGCGTGCATTGTCCCACTGTGACAGGGTCCGAGGACTGCTTCATGACATCAACATTATCCACGAGCGGAGATACTGGCCGCCATAGACGAAGGAGCGCCAGCTCGTAGTACAAAAGAACTGACTCGGATATTCTACCGGAAGTTTGACAGCACCCAGGGCAGGACACTCTATCTACCTCCTGTGGCCCAAACCAACAGTCCTGTTATTCTAGCTCCAAAAGGCGAGGGTCGACCCCAAAGATCTACTAACGGTCGTGAAGTGGGCTGCCATATTTAGCCTCCATAGACAGGAAGAGCGAGATATGCTGGATAGCCTCCAGTCTAGAGCAAATAACTACTTCAGCGAGGAGGTCAGTGCCGCTGTAGCGACACCGGTCATGCAGACGGTACTCGGGAAGGGTTCACTGTTGGCCGCAAGGAGGCTGTTGAGCACATCTTCAACGAAGAAGGGCACAGGAGATTTGCCAGTGATCTGGCAGCATTTCTGAAATTTCCAGATAACTACCAGGACTACCTCATCAAATCCGCTCGCAAGTCAGATACTCGTCACGCATGGACAAAGTGAATCCTCCGTGAGAGGTTCCAGAAGAAGAGAGCCCTAGACGCTGACTTTCAGTGGGTAGAGTTTAAGCGACAGGCTTCTGACGAAGTTCTTCAAGCTTCTGATGAAGTTCCTCAAGCATCTGACGAAGTAGCAGAGACTGCGGACGAAGTAGCAGAGACTGCGGACGAAGTAGCAGAGACCGCGGACGAAGTAGCGGAGACCACGTAGTCTTCTGATGAATGAAAAAAGTTGCGGCAGCTGCGACAGTCTGTCAGCGATGACGCGTAGAGCAGGCTAGTTTCCTGGCTGGATTCAGCTTGTAGGTGAAGGTCTGCACCTTTTCCAGAGATGGCTTGAAGTGTGAAAGCTTGTTGCTGAAGATGAAGGGGTACAGCTCAGCTGTCCTCTGTACACCTGCGATAAAGTCCCCTTTGGTCTCCTTGAGGGTTAGGCTGTCATATATGGTCTCGAGCAGGGCACTTCCACACTTGGAGCTGAAGTATAGCAACCAGGCATTGTGGCGGATGCCTGATGAGATCTTGCGGGTGTACTGAAAGAGGATGAAGACAGTTATCTTTGTGTGCCGGATGCGCCTGGTGATGTTGCTGAGGTAGGTGACTGTCTTCTGCTCCATTGCAGGGTCATCAATAACTAGAACAAGTGGTTCTGTCAGTCGGGCTGCCAGCAGCTTCTCCATCACTGCTCTCAGGTTCTGCGTCTTGGTGATTGGGCCATTGTACCATTGATCATTACTGTCAACTGCCTCAGCGGCGGAGTCAGACACCAGAAAGATGTATTGAGAGTGTAGATGTTCATCCAGAAGAGCCCGCAGCAAGATGTTTTTCCCGTGTGTTGACGGGGCAATGATCAGCACCACCTGGCCAGCATCGGCCGGCCTACTGTCGAATGGTACAGACATGCGTGCGGAGGATGGTTAGCACTTGGTCGACGGTAGCCTCGTTTATACCTGGGAGACTAAACGGCAGTACTTCCTGCACCAGCTCTTTCGCCTGCAGAGCGGGGAATCCTGCACCTCCGGCGGATACGAAGGATGCGATGGAGGCGTCAAGCATGAAATACCAGTGGCAGCTGAGAAGATAGCGTAGAGGGCCTGTGTCAGCACCTACAGTGTCTAGTACATCCAGTATCTGTATGATACATGCACGGGAAGCCATGACTATCCTGTGGTCTTAAACAGCAAATTCAAGAGCCCTGCCCCCTTCACCTCTGATAGCCAGAGGATCATCCTGCACCTCTGGCGGATACGAAGGATGCGATGGAGGCATCAAGCATGAAATCCCAGCAGCAGCTGGGTCATTCCATATAAGAAGGACCAAAATTTTTGAAATCCGTCAAGTCATAGTTTCAGATTTCCTTCAAACTTTGTCAGAGTAAGCATATGTATGTATTAACAGGAAATTCCAAGTATTATAGTGAAAGGTCAAATACTTTCTGAAAACTGGCCTATCCAATACCCCCTGCCTAAAATTGACAAAAATTTGTAACAAAATTTCTATGTTTGAGGCTTCATATCTCACCGACTACAGTGCTCACAATACTAGGTCTTTTTATTTTAACAGTCTTGTCACCATAGTTCTAGAAAATCACAAGCATTTTGTGCTGACCTGTTTTAGGCATGTATTAGGGGTCGTCAAAAATGCCAAAAAATGTGATTTTTCATATTTTAATCCAAATTTGGTGATGCCGTAAAATGTATTTGTATTTGGTTTACACAAATGATTTCTATCCTGTTAACTAGAGCTACTGCTACTTTAGTGATATTTATTACCTAATGGCAAGATATGCTCCGCAAAAATTTTGTGGGAGCCATACCCCCACCCCTGTTCGCCAAATTGGGGTGACTTCATAACATCTTTTTTCAAAATAACCCCTTTCAATTTTTTTAATATTTTGGTGAATGTTATATATATGGTCAATGGTTACATGGCCAAAAGGTTCACTCTTACATTTGTTTCCTTTTAGAGCTATGGCAAATACAAAATCTGATATTTTTTCAAAAACTTGTATGATATTCGATTTTGGGGGGTTAATAATTTTAAAAGTATACACTCTAGAAGTATGAAACAAGAGATGTAGCGCATTTCCCTGCCTTATTAAAAGAAACAACCAGCATTTCCCTTTTACAAAATAGATAAACATGGATTTTAGAGATGTCAAAACCTTACTTTGTTAAAATTTGACGTTTTTGTGGGTAAACTACAAGTCATTATTCAACAACATTTTCAATGGGAATAACATATTGCCTGGAGAATATTTAAAAAACAATTTGACTATAAGTTGTTGCTGACTTAGCCATCAATAATTTCCAGTCAAATCATTTTCAAAATATACACCAGGTACAGAGTTTGTCCTGTAAGCTGGTCGAGCTGCAACAGCTCATCACTCAGTCTTGAGTTATCCAGTGTTAATAAAGACTGAGAGATTTCATATCTAGAGAAAATAACTCAACCTTCAGAGCTTTGTATATAATTAGGTCAATTGCTGTAATAGACATAGGTAGTGAGGTGATATTGATTAGTCACATGGTCTCAGTTTTTCTCAGAGATCTGCATGCAAGTATTGCTATCAACAAGAGTTCAGTCAAGCATTTTAAGTGATCAAGATTAGGCAGCATGACCAGTGAAAGTGTTTAATAATTACTGCTTTGAAACCTTGACATTGTTGCTGATACACAAATGTTTAGATATTTACTTTAGAAATTTAATAATTCACTATACATTTTAATGATAAATTAGGCCTTTTAATTTGAAAAGTGTAAACTTTGACTAGGACACGTTGCACAATGGCTGAATTACCAGAGACATTTTGTTCAGTTGGACGTCTCACTAATGATAAATGTCATAAGTTTACGGATAAATGCTCTGTAAATGATGTTGTACAATTGACGGCTACAGATAAAACACTTGTTGCAATGAGAAGCGGCCAGAGTGAGGATAGTTTAGAAACAGTGTGCTGTTGCCACAAGAAACACTATCTGCATATATTCCCGATGATGAAGCAGAACACTTCATGTTGTGATCCCCTAAAAGTTCACAAAAAGCTTATTAAAAAGGGACTAGTTAATATAGATCAAGAAATTGTGGCATTAATACAGTCGAAAACTAGAGAGAGAAAACAACCTGGCCAAAAGATTTGCCATCATTGTTTGCAGAAAATGAATAACCTGACAGATTGTAGTGACAGTGAACCGGAATCAATGGCCATAGCAGATACTTTGTACAGTAATGCTGAATGCCTCAACTCTAGTTTCTCAGCAGTTGGAGTTTCTCCCCTAAAGAGTGTCCATTCAGAAAGGAAAGTATCATATGGTAAACGAAAAATCAAACAAATGGCAGAAGCAACAACAAGTCACGTGGCATCCGACCTAGGTTTTCCACCTAATAAATTAGTTGCTGACACTTCACAAACTGAATGTACATGTGATTCTAAGTTAGATGTGGACTACTTGGTATCGAACATGAATGAAAAACTGTCTGTGTCATCACGAAATCAAAAGATACAAGTATTGACTATTACACCTAAATCATGGTCGATAGATAAAACTGTTCAGGTTTTTCAGGCATGTGGTGTTACGCGTTATATGGTGAAACAAGCCAGACAACTTGCGCAGAATGATGGAATACTCGCTGATCGTGAAACCTTTAAAAGAAATAAGCTTGATCAGCATACACTAGATAGTGTTATTAACTACTACCAAGATGATACTGTATCTAGACTATTACCCGGGAAAAATGATTTTGTTACTATAAGAATTTGTGGTACCAAAGAACATAAGCAAAAACGGCTAATCCTGACAAATTTGAAGGAGGTACATGCTAATTTCAAAACAGAAACTGGACTTAAAATTGGTTTCTCTAAATTTGTTGAGTTAAGACCCAAATGGTGTGTAACTGTTTCTTCTAGCGGCAGCCACAATGTTTGTGTATGCGAAAAACACCAAAATGTAAAGTTTATGGTGGATGTTATCTCTGAAGACTATCATAACCTAATTGACAAATCTGTATGTGACAGTAGTTCTAGAAATTGCATGCTGCAACGATGTGAAAAGTGTCCAGGAACTGCATTTGTCAAAACTTACTTAGAGCAAGACCTTTACGAGCACATGGATGAGGATGACATCATTAAATTCAATGAATGGGTATCCACAGACCGAATTGAAATCATGCGCCGAGAAGTATCAGTTGAAGATTTTATTTCTATATTATGTCAACGGATCCAAGAATTAACACCACATTCCTTCATAGCGAAATCTCAAAGTGAATTCTTGAAAGCGTGCAAACATGATTTAGATGACACTACTGCCATTGTTGTTCTCGACTTTGCTGAAAATTACAGCATTATTGTGCAAGATTGTGTACAGGGATTTTATTGGAACAATTCTCAAGTCACGATACATCCTTTGGCATTTTATGTTAAGGCTTATGGAAAGTTGAATGAAGAAAATGTATGCTTCATCTCTGAGTGTCTGAAACACGAAACAAATACTGTGTACTGTTTTCAGGAGATTTTTACAAGATATTTGAAGGAAAAGTATCCCAATATTCATATAATTAAATACTTTAGTGATGGGTGTGCAGGACAATACAAGAACTTCAAAAACTTTATTAATGTCTGCCATCATTATTCAGATTTTGATATTAAGGCAGAATGGCATTTCTTTGCTACCAGCCATGGTAAAGGTGTTTGCGACGGTATCGGTGGCACAGTGAAGCGCTTAGCCGCAAGGGCTAGTCTGCAAACAGCGCTTATACGAAATGCTAGTGAATTGTATGAATTCAGCCAACAGAACATAAGCAAGATCAAGTTCTTCTTAGTTAGTAAAGATGAGATCCAGAGCCATCATACAATGTTGGAAGAGCGGTATCTCCTTGTCAAAACAGTGCAAGGAACCATGTCATTCCATTCGTTTGTTCCAAATGACACTAACTCTATCACAGTAAAGCGAATTTCAACTGATGATGTTTCATACACTCGGTCATTTTCTAACACACAACCTGGTATGTCATCAGAGATTCAGAATTTAAATATCCCTATGGAACTGTCTTTGAGTGACTATGTTGGTGCATTGTATGACAAAAACTGGTGGTTTGGCATAGTGTTAGAAATTAGTCTAGAAAATGAGGACTGTCTCATTTCGTTTATGAAGCCACATGGACCAGCTCGATCCTTTAGTTGGCCAAGGCGCACAGACCAGTGCTGGGTTCCTTTTTGTGACATTCTAAGTAAGGTGTCAACACCATTGACAGCAACTGGCCGGCAGTACACTTTTCCACAAACTGATATCGACTTTATAAATGGACTATTTAAATAATTTGGAGGAGCGGTATATGCTGGATCATGTACCGTATCATCAATTATTGCTGAGGTATGTAGTATTATGTACTATCTCTTAACACTTTTATATTATATCATGTGTATTAACCAATGCCTGTCTCAGTTTATTAAATAATTCCATGAAATGGGTGACATTTAGGCATACTTTAGTATGAGAGATTACACATATTGGCCTGGTCGCAGTGTGTCAAAATTGTCTATAAATGGCCATAGAAGTCCATGTAGCTGTACTAATATGACCATAATATACCATTCAATGTCCACCTATGATGAAAAAGTATCTAAAATGCTAAAGTGGAGATATTTTAAACTTTTTAAAACAAATTAGATTGTGGCGAAAAATGTCAAATTTTAACAGAGTCAGGTCTTTGGGTCTAGAAAATCGATGTTTATGTATTATATAACCAGGGAATGCTGATTGGTTCTTCTAGTATAGCAGGAGAACTGGTTGTATCGCTTGTTTCATGCCTCTAGGCCCTATAATTTTAAAATTATTAACCCCCAAAAATGGAATATCGTACAAGTTTTACAAAAATATCACATTTCTAATATGCCATAGTTCCAAAAGGGAACAAATGTAAGAGTGCAAGTTTTAACCATGTAACTATTGACCATATATCTACCATTCACCAAAATAAAATAAAAATTGAAAGGGGTTATTTTGACTTAATAGGCGATGAAGTTGGCCCTCTTTTGTGAACAGGGGTGGTGCATTGGGCCCCCAAAATTTTTTGATGAGCAAACCTTGCTGTTAGTCAGTAAATATTACTACGCTAATATTAGCTCTAGTGAACTGGGTAGAAATCATTTAGTTACAGCAACTATAATATACATTTTACTGTATCACCAAATTTTGTTGAAACAGGAAAATTAGCTGTTTTTATCGTTTTTGGTGACCCCTAAAACACACCCAAAACAAGTCAACACATATTGCTTGTTATTTTCCTCAAGTATGCTGACCAGAGCATTAGAATGAAAAGATCTAGTATTGTAAACAGTATATTGGATGAGATATGATGTCTCAAACATTGGATTTGTACTTGAAACTTTTGTCAATTTTAGCATAGGGGTCTTTGAGAGGGCATTTTTCAAAAAGTATTTCACATATCAGTTAAAAAATTGTCATGCTCAACTAAAACATCCATATGCTCACACTGAGAAAGTTTGAAGGAAATCCGTGACTATGAGTTGACGGGCATTGGTCCATCTTATACGGAATGACCCAGCTGAGAAGATAGCGTAGAGGGCCTGTGTCAGCACCCACAGTGTCTAGTACATCCAGTATCTGTATGATACATGCAAAGCCATGCCTATCCTGTGGGCTTACTTAGGCGGCAAACCAAATAACCCTGACTTCTTCACCTCTGGTAGCCGGAGGCTGTCGATAGCACCTGCACCTGTTTGGCCGTCGACAGTGATACTGTTCAGGCTGAGGGTGCCTATCTTGAGATTCCCTCCATCCTGGATGAATGTGTTCTGTGGTCATAGGAGATCCTTAACCAGGTCTTGCGCATAGGACTCAGCCATAATTTTGATGGCTCCAGCCTCATCGACTCCGAGCATACCTCGCATTGTCGCTCTCTCCTTGATGCCCATCCCCTTGTATACAGTCTTGGCCTTGTTAATGGCCGATTGTCACAGTATCAGTGATCCCGATGAGATCTCGGGCTGGGATGGTACCTCGGATCTCCCGCGGATCTCCCTTCTCATTGAAGTCTAGGAAGGAGATAGGGGCAACAGTGTCCTCTGAACCGAGGTGTGCCTCGCCCAAGTGAGCAAGATCACCTAGCTCTGCTTTCTAGGGCTCTGAGTGAAAGAGTCATAGTCATATACCATTCCCGGGCATTGGCAATCCTCAGTCCGCGTGCTCGACTATGGGCAGGGGTCTCGTGATCCATCTCACTATTCAGAGGGGTTAAACGTAGGCGACGATGATCTCAGCCATTGCACTCGTTGCTAGCCCTAGAACCGCAGCCTCCATTAGTGTAACACATTCACACATGATCTTGGCTGCAACAGTGTAGGAGGCACCACTGAGGGCGATCTTTGGGATGGGGTGAGTTATTCCGAGACAGTGCCCGGCCACCCCACTCACCACTGTAGCGAGGACAGCCGCAGTGGCGGCAGCAAGAACCTCACTTCCCCCTGTCATCTTCACCACGGCCACATTCGCCGCCAGGTTACTGGCGACATGGACTGTGTCTTGGTTTGCAGCAGGTTCTCCACCTTCTGAAGACTCTCCTGGCTCTCGGGCAGTTGCTTCACGATCTGTACCGTTGACGTCATTGTTTAAGCAGTTTAAGAGTATACAACGTGGTTAAACGTCTGCATCCCCTGTCGAGAGAGCTAATAAGCTCTTCCCAGTCTGCATCTGCCAGGGGGCGGGGTTGGTACTCAGGAATATTCATCTCTCTATTGAGACATCTTAAACATGTCCGGGCTCACGCTATGCGAGAAGTACTATGATGTCTTCCGGAGGGAGTTGAAGGACTACAAAAAGAAGACACCAGATGAGCTCGCTCAGCTCTCCGGTGCTGAGCTGACAGAGGAGCTGACGGCTGTGAAGCTCTATCTAGGATTTGGCAAGGGACAGATCTGCTTCCTCGAATACCTTATCATAGGCGGGAGTATCGTCGAGCAGCTCCTGTGAGCTAAAGGTTTCTACAAGGATGGGGAGTATCTGTCAGATGTGTTCCAGCAGTTGCAGACCGCCATGGCCTCACTGGACTCAGAGCTGAACAAGGCTCTGCGATACTACAAGCTGGAAAAAGGATGCGCTGCCGAACCCTCCAGCCCTTGGATGTGCATGTTGGCAGCGAGTATTGGGGCTGTAGGGCATGCCAAGCTGGTTCAGTGTCTCACCGTGGTCCCCACTACTACTGTGGAGAGTCAGGATAGTCTTATAGCTGATTTGCTAGCGGCGGAGTAGGCTGATCCCGAGCGCCATGATAGCTAGGCCTGACACCACATGTAGAGCTACCACGGGAAGCGGTGTCGTGTCGACTGGCTGTAGTGTCGGGGCACCTGGAGCTGCCGTGTCGACTGGCTGCAGTGTCAGGGTCAGAACACCTGTATGGCTCGTACTACGTGTAGGGGCATTGATGGCAGTGTTGAAGCCGAAGTGGACACCGGGGGAACTCCCCTCGACTATCATGTTGTTATAGCCCCTGACTTGGAGGTCCTCGATGTTCACGATCATGTTGCTCGGAATCAACCGTAGGTGTGGCGAAATAGCAACGTCAAGTTTGCGACGGGCCTTCTGCAACCCCTGCTGGAACTTAGGAATAAGACTACTGGGGTCTGCCACGATGATCATATCCTCAACGAGACTGATGAACATCCCTGCTTGTGTGAGGCCTGAGGTGGTGTGTGGGACAAAGTACTTCCACACATCTGGATAGTCCTGCCGCAAGCCAGTGATGTGCATATTTTGCACCAGCGCTCCAGGGTCGTAGTCTGAATCGAACGAGAATGTCGCTGTCTTCCGACAGCCTACTCGTGGGGGTGGGGGTGCGGTTCGATAGGGGAATCCTGAGTAGTCACGCCTCGCGTCACCGTACATAACCCATAGACCACTGTTGTCACCACCATGCCACCAATAGTCTGGGCGAGTGCTGAACTCTGTAGTCTGCTGGCCGCTGAGACGCTATGACTGTTGAGCTGTGGGTCGAAGGCATTTGTATCAGGGAGGCTTGCACCCAGCTCATGGAGGATTCGTCACACCATGAAGTACACATGGAATCTGAGACAGCTGGTGATGAGCACAGCTTCAGGAGTACCAGAATAGGAGTGAAGCAGGGTGGAGCTTATTCCACATCCTGCCGTGGCACACCACACGGCAAAGTTCAGCTGCTGATTCCAGTATGAGAGGCTTGGAGCAGCCATCCAAGTATAAGCTTGCTTCGCAACCTTGATGGTGATGGGGCGGTTAGTCAGCGGTCATGGGTTGACGGAGAAGCTGGTTCGGGACCGTCCATCCACTGTGATGGAGAACGGTGTTAGCTCCAGTAGACCTCTCAGGCCAGTCAAGGGTGTACCCAGGAGGGGCAGTTGGCTCCGGATGACTGCCATGAGGTTCAGTGGGAAGGCCATCTATAATGGTGTTCTTAAAGCTACCGCAGCACACTATTTGTAGTCGTCTCGACTCCAGAGACCAGCGAGGCGACCTCGCCGTAACATCTCGGTTTTTAACTCCTACATATCAACCCGCCTGCTGGAGCCTTTGAGGTATTGCTGTCGCACTTTAGGTTTCTCCGTGCGGTACAGGGCTTGGACCTTCAATATATGGTGGTACTCTTCATCGGTGACCTGGCCATCCTCGAGAGCTTTGCTGACAGACTCGTCGATAGTCCGTAGCATACTCTGTGCCATTGCCACATACTTAGCATGCTTCTCCAGCCTCCTTGTGATCTGCCGCTGCCCCACCCCCAAGTCTGTGGCCAAGACAGTGGCGGCTAGTGTCACGCCACCCAGCGAGATGGCGACGATGGCCCCCATCCCTGTAGCGAGAGTGGCCACAGCTGCCACCCCAGCACTGGCTCCAATCACCCCCGCAGCAGTGGTTGTACGCACGAGGACGTTGTAGGCTGTCTTATATCGCCTGCGCGTTCTGCTGTACTTTTCTGCCTCATGGACGAGATTCTGTCTGATGGTATCTATCTGCTGGAGTCACTAGCCGTATACTGTACCCCCCTCATCAGCCGTCGGGGAGGGGTATATTTCTCGTTGCTTCCACCACTCTGATTTTGCCATAGTATAACTGGAGATTAAACCTGCATCAGAATCTGCTCATGAGTCCTAGAAGGGTACATTTTGGAGAGCCTGGCGATACAGACGTCTCTTAGACAGAGGTCATCCAGCACTGTCGGGTGCCAGTAGCTTTCTAAGATGTGACATCTGGAACTTCACCTTATCACCAAGATAGTATGTCCGCCGCCGGATGGCTTTCTTGGTCTTACACTTCTGCTCCATCTCCTCTTTCCACTGTATGGCATCTGGCTCATCCTCGTATGTGAAGACATCTAGCTCATCGTCGTCTGTCAAGACTCCTGCGTCCCGCTTACTCTCCTCCAGGAGGGCCGGCCAGTATTGGAAATTTTCACTGTTCCTTCGCCTCCTTGCAAAGCTC
This sequence comes from Chaetoderma sp. LZ-2023a, assembly GCA_034401795.1. Lineage (NCBI taxonomy): Eukaryota > Metazoa > Mollusca > Caudofoveata > Chaetodermatida > Chaetodermatidae > Chaetoderma > Chaetoderma sp. LZ-2023a. The sequence goes on along the minus strand of CM067369.1, from coordinate 164,189,675 downwards.
GCGTTCTTTTGATACCAGTTCGCTCTCCTTCTTGTTGCAGTGCGAGCCTCTGTTCGTTTAAGGCCTTTATCTGTGTAGGGGTCATGAAGGGGCGAACCTCTTTTCTTCATCATCTCGGCCAAGGTCAGATATTGATGGTATGATGTCAGGTCAATGAGTAATAAGAGTGTAAACTCTAAATGGGCGTCCGATAGCCCATCCATGCTGACATATATGTAGGGCTGCGCGATATACCGATACCATATTTAAAACCGATATCCTGCACTGACGGTTTCATAACCGATTATAAAAAATAAATATCGAAAAATCGAATATGAACATATTTTCGGTTTTTCGTATCAGGATTGTTAAAAATAAAAGATCCTAACGAGCATGAAAAGCGTAATGAATAATAATGGCCATACTTTCCATTAAGCTATGTTCGGGGCAACTAATAATTGAACGTGGCCCCAATTGCGCATATTGTGTAACTTCATGTAACTCACTGTACGCCGAGAGAAATCAAGCAGCGAATTAATTAAATAAATATCCACTCGTCTTTTCTCTGGTAGTCTCAGATAAATTTGCAATATAAAACACAATACTAATGTGGGAATTTGTCATTAAAATTTGTATCGGGGAAAACATTTCTAAACAACGGCATCCATTTTATTTACGTCACCGGCTAATTAACATACTGCAAGGTCGTCCCAACACTAAATCGCCCGAATGCATCAAAATCTCGCCAATAAATATAATGCTGAATACATTTTGCTGATTAGGATATAATTTTAAATAAAATTATTACTCAAACCGTTTTTAAAACGTTATCTTCTATACACAATATCATATTAACTTATGAAATTCGCGATCGCAATATTACAGTTAATATTTTCTTCACGGCATGATTTCGTCCTCGGGCCGAATTGGAAATGAAAGAAGAAAGGGAGATAATTACATCATAATTAATTACAATCGCGTGATTTACGTCTTTTCGCAACCTGTTTTGCTGATTTATGATTAATTTTGACAAAATAAACGATGTTTATTTAACTGTGCGTAATATTTAGGCGGTCTAATTACTAATTTCACTCCCGCGATGATGGATATTATAAGGTATATTAAGCTTTAAAGGCGTAAAATGTTACGAATGTATCAGGGCGTGAAAATACGTTCTGTTTTCGTGCTAATTTTTATCATTTAAATTTTTGGTTTCATGTCCATAAAACCGATATTCGGTTAAAACCGATATGAAAAGTCATATCGAAACCGATATGGCTGTAAGCCAAACCGCGCAGCCCTACATATATGTTGATGGAGGGGCTGTCAAACAGGTGATTTACAGGTGTGAACAGGCTAGGACTGATAGCTTTCCATAGGTTGCTGTTGGCACTGGGAGATACTCTATCACGTCCCGGCCGACTTCTACTAGTGAGCTGCTGTGTGCACTGCCCGGAGGTTGATGTAGCACATCGGCGTGTATGTATGTTGTGCCCTGCTGGGCCATCTCGAAGGGGACCCATTCTACACGGTACTGTACCACCTGTCTCCCCTCTAGAGAGGGTGAGATTACGTTCTCACCACCGGAGAGCAGCAGTCGGACATGATGGCCAGCTATTGACCCTGGCAAAAAACCTGCAGTTCACATTTGAGAAGAATGAAGTGTGGTACCGCGCTGTACCCGGGGGTGACTGGCAAACATGGTTGCCCCTATATAGGCCTCCCACAGTCATTGACATAGAGGTTATTCCCCTCTCCACTGTTGTGAAAAAGGATGGGACAGTTCGAAAGCTCTACAATCGGGGATCATCCTTCCTCACCTACATAGGTGAAGGTGTCTCCCTGATGAGGGTGGGTCACCAGATCGGGGTTACAGGTGGAAAGCTCCTGCTGCGTCATCCATTCGATGGATCAGAAGAAGCTGTTAACCTCCAGGAGGGCACCCTATGGGTAGATGGTGTGTCATGTCTCCAAAGTCAAGGGTGCTGTTAAACTGCTTCAGCGAGTCGGACTCGCTAGCCCGCAAACGACTCATATAGTCCTAGAGCTACGTTTCTTAGCCAGCGGCAGAGTGAAGCAGCTAGCCCCTGTCCCTGAGGGGATGAAGATCACTATCAATTCGGATGGAACAGGGCTCGATCTGGTACAGATATTTCTCAAGGGGTTCACTCTGTTCAGTTTAACTCTTCATATATAGCCATGCTTCTCATCATACTGCTCGTTCTGGCATCTACAGCAGTGGCACATGGCGCTGAGACTGCCATGATATTGGAGCCAAGTGGGCCCACTTCCGGGATGACCTCCCCCCCAATTACAATCCTTGGGTCGACCCCTTGCGGAGAAACATTTACGACCGCTTTCACCCACGTAAAGAGATCGAGTCTGTCTGCCACTTCTATGGGGTGGAGAGGGTAGGCCGTGGTTGTCTGCTGGAGACCCCTGCTCAGCACCAGATTCTCTGCGTAACATGTGAACATGCCAGAGTCTGCCGTGGTTCACATGCCAATCACTTTAGCCTCCTCCCAGGTGAGCGTTGTCAAGGTAGATGGAAGCCCCTATGGGTGGTTCCATCATGCCGATGCGACTGGCAGAGACTACGTATTTGTCTGAGCCTACACAGAATAGAGAGAGGCCGGCCCTGTGGTTGATGACGATCAGTGGTGTATATCACTGTGGAAGCTTGTCTCTAAATGTGCGTTCAACCCCTGGTAGTAGTAGTGTCGGGATGATCCTACCTCCCTGGCAGCCATTCGGCGATCCGTGGTGGCCCCTGCAACCTATGCCTCAGGAATTGAGAGGGCGGTGCTTGCCCTGTAGGTGGGGCTTAGAATACACCTTCCATATCCTCTGCGTGTCGTAAGAGGCGACTAAAGGAGGTAAGGGTGAGATAACCCTGACAGAAACCTCGAGTGCTGAAGACGGAGGTTCCAGGCCGCACGGCGCACTCTAATAAACCTTGGATCCACGCACTTAACGCTTATGATCATGTCGATAGTCACTTAGGACTGGCGGTATGATCAGCGAACAAAAAGAAGAAGGCGGGCGGTGGGAGCCGCGGAGCATGGAATGGTTGCCTGTGGACGGAGGTGGTATTTGTCTACTCCCGGCTATACTACTTGTCCTAGGCCAAAGACAGGTGCAAATGAGAGCAAGTAGAGATTGCATACTCTCGCTCTCCCATTTTTATCACATTGTAATAAGTTTTCGGATATTTTGAATTTCCCAGATTTTTTTAATCACTCCAAAACTTGTGCAACCTAGTGTATGGTCCCAAATTTTTTGTGTTAAAATTTCAGCCAAATCAGACCAACAGTTTATGAGATATCAAGATTGAGAATTTGATCGGATCTAGATCCGGGTTGTTTTATCAGGATCATGGCCAATGTTTGGGGATTCTCTTGCATGACAAGTTCCTTCCTTGTATACCCTTTTCCCCTTACTGCGCTAAGGTAAATGTTGGGAGAAGCAAGCTGCAATCAGAGCAAAAAATGCCTATTCTGAGGAAATGTCAATTACCAATTTCTTGCATGCTACTGTAGTCATTTTAAGTTCTATAGGTCTGTGATATGTTAGGCTAGGTGTGTTCAAACAGCAAATCACTGCATGAGGCTGGCCAATGTTATCCATATGTCAGTGACAGTCAGTCAAGATGCTTTGCTCATATCTTACACCACAATACACATGCATAGAGCCTTGCATATGTAATTTACTCCTTGCAGTGACTGGCTCTATACAGCTCACTACACTTCCCAACTTGCCTTTCTGCATGCACATCTAGTGCCATATAATATGATGATTGTAAGGTACTTGTTCATACCAAGGGCAGTCCAAATAACATCTTGGCGAAAGTGGATCAGATGATGCAACTTGCCAATAAAGATAACCAGAACATAATTGTGTCAACGGTGTGTGCTAGTCAATAGGTATCATAGGTACAGGCTCCAGTTAAGATTTAACAGTACTTAGTAAGCGAAGGAATTATAGGAAGTTGGCTGAAGATATAAGATGGCTAAAAATGTAACGCCTTTATCCAGAACATCCACATTATTAGCTCGACTTCTCAAGAACCACTGGGCAGATTTCAATTATATTTGGAAGCAAGTATCCTGAGGACATAAGGATCCAAGTTTGTTCAAACGAAGCCGATCCGCCAATTTGGCCAGTGGCCATCTTGGATTTTGGCCGATTTTTAGACATGTCTTTAAAAATCTTCTCCGAAACCGCTTGAGGGATTGAAGCAAACCTCATGAAATATGATCTAGGGCAAGAGCTGAACCAAGTTTGTTCAAGGGAACTTGATTGGTCAAATTGGTTGGTGGTCATCTTGGTTGACCTAGTTTTAGCAAAAAGTACTTCTCCAGAACTGCTGAAGGGATCAGGCCAAACTCTGGCAGATATGATTAGGGACTAAGGGCCATTAAAATTTGTTCAAAAGATGTTGATCCATCAAAAAACATGGCCGCTGTGGGCCAGTTCAAATATAGCGTGTTTGGCGGCCATATTAGATTTTTTTGTTTGATGGGTTTTAAGGCCGAAATTGGTTTTATATGTGTTTTGCGTATTCTGATCCCAAATTTGTAATTTTCGAGAGTCGGATAAACGGTGTGGCGGCCATCTTGGATCATTTTCCCGCCAATAGCTCCCATACTATAGCAATGGGAAATTTAAAATGTTTTCTTGAGAACTACTGAGTCAATTTCAATTATATTTGTCAGGAAGCATCCATAGGGCATAGAGATTCAAGTTTGTTAAAAAAAAAAAGCGGATCGGCCAATTTGGATTTTGACCGATTTTTAGAAATGGCTTTAAAAATCTTTTTCTGTGAAACCGTTTGGGGGATCGAATCAGAACTTAACTAGATATGATCTAGGGCAAGAGCTGAACCGAGTTTCGGCGGCCATCTTGGATGACCTTGTTTTCGCAAAAACAACTTTCCCAGAACCGCTGAAACAATCAGATCATCCTTAGGGAATAGGTATACAAAGTTGTTCAAAGGGAGATGATCGGCCAATTTGGCCCGCAGCCATCTTGGATTTTGCTCGACTTTTAGAAACGTCTTTAAAAATCTCTGAAACTGCCTGGGGGTTCGATGCAGACCTTATGAAATATGATCTAGGGCAAGAGCTGAACCATCTTTGTTCGAGGGAACTTAATTTGCCAAATGGTTCGCTGGCCATCTTGGATGACCTAGTTTTTGCAAAAATTACTTCTCCGGACAGCTGAATGGATTGGGCTGAAATTTGGCTGATATAATTAGGGCTGAAGCGCCATTAAAATTTGTCCATGGAAAGTTGATATGTAAAAAAAAACATATCCGCCATGAATCAATCAAAATATAACGTTTTTGGCGGACGTCTTGTATTTTCCGCAAATTTCTGAGAAAAACATAAAATGACTTAATTATTAACCACTGGGCCAATTTTAATAAAACTAGGCTAAACTTTCTTCACAGAAATTTGATTGGTAAATTTTTATGGTGGTCATCTCATTTTGTTCAGGTGTGCCAGTCGCCAATAATTCCAGGCGAGCCGACACAGGCCCCTTGGCCTCTTGTTCCCAAATCCTGTTCTAAGCTTCCTGACTAACACGTGACCAGAAAACACATAAAAGCCTTGCAAGACAGACAAAGTCTGTGCAACCATTTGCTGGGCACACATGCATGCATGCACACTCATGCATGCACAGACACCCACCCACATACAAGATGACACTATGATATATGCATGCACACTCCCACTTTTGTCCTACAATTGATGATTGTGTAATGTTGATGGACATTGGCCAGATTTATGATATCTACAGTAATTCTATTAATGGTTGCTGTAGTTGGTCATTTACAATCATGACATGTTAACATTACTTCTTGAGTATTTGAAGCTGACCATTAATTGATGGGTGTCAGATCCTGCTTCAAAATATCGGGCATATTTTCTCTTGACAATTAATGTTTCCCTGGAAGTTTATCCTCCTCACCTTCCCTCCACCCCTCCACCCCATTACAATTTAGAACTACTTATAGAAGGAAAACATTATTAATACAGGTATGTTTTTATCTCTTTTCTAAAACCAGCAACATCAAGATGAATGCATTAGGCCATTGTTGTTTGATTGTTAGTTTAGCATGACCAAGTTTCCTAAAATTATTAATTATTTGATTTTAGTCACAGACACATCAAATTTCCTGTGATATAGTCTTTATTCTCTATAACAACAGATGATATACATGACCTGATAGAACTTGACAGCGGGTTTAAGTAAAAAGTATGCTAATTCAAAAGACTAAACTGACATGTTAGTATTTTTTTTACGATGGCAATAATTAAAATACATGCTTAGTTATTTAGCCAAAAAATATAGATGAGGCGGGTCATGCTAAACTAACTATAAACTAACAAATGACCTTGCTTCTAGTACAGCGCAGCCTTCAACTTTATTTTACACATTCTGTTTACATTCTCTGACTTCACTACAGATACAGTTTAACCCTTTTCACCGACAAATCCCTGAAAAAGTATATTCTTTAAGATATAAAACTTATTCTGAAGTTAATTTGACTGGAAGCCGGTGCTGCCTTAGGCAGCAACGGCTTCCAGTCGAATTAATTTCAAAATATTCTACAATTTTCCTGTGGTATGTATGATTACTGTATTTTACGGCTGTAGTCATAGAAACATCCTACAGCTTCAATCAGACCTTCTCTACTTTTGCCCACTGCGTCTTGTCCTCAGCCAAAATCTTTAGCTTTCTCGGGTTCACTCTTGATTTGATTGTACCCGAATCCTGCTTTCTTGAGGTCACCTTGTAGAACGCTTAACAGATTCCAGTAGTGGTGCCTTGAAAATAAGATAGGGGAATTTATCGGTGAAAGGGTTAATGGGGGAGAATAACTTATAAGTCACTTGTGAGAATTGTCTTCGTATTTTCTCAGTATAAAAACATCAGTTAACTTTCTTGTCAACCCAAATTTACTTTTGAGACGATTTATCTTGATCAATCAAAAATGTGCCAGAAGTGTACATGTCTGAAGAAAACATGTGTGATTGTAGGCGGCACCTTGCGGTGAACATATTGGTCCCTGGCAGTGTATAATAAATCATTTTTGACATATAGTCAAAAGTCAATGTATAGTTAAGGATGTTTGTCTGCCATGTCTTGAGCCTTCCCTGATAATGCATGTTAATGGTCGGCTACTGGGGCAATAGGGCCCGGTATTGGCCCGGTATCAGCCCAATGACCTGCATAATTGTCATGGTTCTGTATAGCTTAATCTAACTGCTACATTATTGTCTTTTACAGGCAATCACCTCAAGACATGGGTCATTGGTCATAGCGTGTCACATGCTTGACATGGTAGCAGGAATGCTCTTAACCATTTATCAGCCAAAAATGGCTTCTGCAGTGGTATTGAGAAATGTCCATTTGCAGACCAAGAGAAGACTATTTTTGAAAATTCACCACTGGAATGACTGGCTAGTTAACTGATTCAGTTATTCCAGTGGTTAAATTTCAAATATGGTCTTCTCTTGGCCTGCAAATTAGCATTCATTCTTGACCGATTTTGACCACTGAAGGTGTAAGACATGTGTTAAGTCTCCAACTATCCTATATCCTCAAGCAGCTCAGACTGTGCATCATAACAGCAGTTCAAATTCTCCAAAATATGCCCCTCCACCCACCCACCCCCACCCCATTGAATTGAATCCTATTTATGGTTCCTCTGGAAATGTTCCGCTTTTCAAAGGTTTCTGTTTGAGGACCCTTTACTCTAGTTCCTTGGTACAGACCCATGCAGACCATTTAGAATTTTGTGTAATTTGTCTCTTATTCTTGGAAGCGTAATTCTGAATGGCCGATATCGCTTTGTGTTAAATTTGGCGGACAATTATCTTGTGACAAAACTTAGATTGGGATTTCACTCGAATGAAATCTATGAAAATTCATCACAATTATGTCTCTGTTGAATTTTTAAATTCTGCTTCGTTAACCCTTTCCCACTCATATCAGCCAAAAACGGCTTCTGCAGTGGTCTCGAGAAATGTCCATTTGTAGACCAAGAGAAGACCATTTTTGAAAATTTACCACTGGAATGCCTGGCTCAATAACCGAACCAGTCATTCCACTGGTAAACTTTAAAGAAATATTCTTCTTGATCTGAAAAAGGACATTTTCTATGAGAAAATTGAAATTTTCTTGAACAAATTTGAGGGTTAAAGGATTAAACATCTCAATTGATTCCATAATGTCTGGCAAAATATGTAACTGCCACTGGCCTTTATTTATTTTATGGTTCCATATAGAGTGGCATTATCGATGATTACACTATGATTATTGCTAGCTCACTGTTTGTTTATTTGAGAAAAGTGTACTTAGCCTTCTGATTTTCTGTAGTTAATTAATTTTAAATTCCACATCAGCTGGAGTACAGAGCCTCGCTGTTTCCACGATGCTTATTCATATCATTTGGCATTTCTGTTAATGTCACAATGGCACGTCAGTATTAAATCCCGGCACCTCTACGGACTTATACAAGAAAATGCTGTTAGTGTTTCCACGAGAACGCTTCTCATAAATAATCTATGTTTACAATAATTTTCAATAACTGGTTGCTTGAAGCAGACTTGGTTGTAAGTGGATTTGTAGGTTTGCCAACTCTTTATCGGTGTTTATTTAAGTACTCAAGGTACTGACTTTGATAGAAGCTTTTAATAATCGCTAACTAGATGTACAAATGCAATGGACTAGGCACTTTTTCATGTTCCAAATGAAATCTTTTTATACTCACGGTGAATTGGATTTTAAGTGCCACCTCTTATTTTTGGCAGATCTCAAATAAGTTTTATGCGTTTAATATTTAAACTGGCTACTATTAATAATCGAAAAAAGTAGATTCATGATGTGTATAGTGTTAAAGAATTATATGGGATTGTGAAATATGGTGTGGTGGACACATAAAATTGTACTTGGCAGGTGAAAAGTTGTACGCTTCAGCGCGCGTGTTTTACCCAGGTGTTTCTGTTTAAAAAAAGGTGAGATTAAGCCACAGAATTTCCTTATAGACAAATACCTTTTTATCTCGCATATAAGTATACATTTATTCTACGATGCAGTACAACTCAGAAATAAGTTAGAATGTTTCCAAAACAAACACAGAAACTTGTTACTTAGGCTGCATACCAATTTATTGTTTTGTTTTAGAATCCCGCATAATTTAATTTTTCTATATCTAGAAAAATAATAATGCTGGAATTTTACGGCATTATTTTCACCATTGTTTCCATCTAGAAATATTTTGCAACCAAATCCTTTTCACTCGGAATTCTTCCAAATTTTCTGTAACTGTTTTGTTCTCTGTAGCTTTGTTAACCCTTTAATGGTCAAGCCGCTGAAAATGAGATATGGGGAATTCATTTGGGAAAGGGTTGATTGTCAGATTTGGTCAAGAAAATTTAAACTTATAGAATATGTGAATTAGCAGAACAAGAGAAGACTTTTTGAAAGTCTCTCATTGGAATGGTTTGCCTGATCGTTGAGCCAGTCGTTCCAATGGTAAGTTTTCAAAGATAGTCTTCTCTATGCCTGCATATACACATTTTTCAAGCCAACTATAAAAGCCAGTTTTGGCTGGCTTTACCATTGTATAGTGCAGAGTTTTGCAGACGGCACATTCCAGGGGTTATATCTTTGAACATTTCAAATATTTTTGAAAACAATTTGACTGAAGGTTGTTGGTGGCTAAGCTACCAAAAACCTTCAGACAAATAGTTTTCAAAATATTCAGCAAGAGTTTTTGCTCATAGAAGTTATTGTCTGGTGGTTTGCAGGCCCATGTTATGCTCTGGTGGCATGTCCATTTACAAGCCAAGAGAAAACTTTTTTAATTTACCACTGGGATGACTGGCTCGATAACCGAGCTAGTCATTCCTATGGTAAATTTTCAAAAATTGTATTCTCTTGGGCTGTAAATGGATATTCAATAAGAAAACTTTTTTATTTTCTTGACCAAATTTGACCAGTAATGGGTTAAGGGAACCATTTAACACATTAATCATCAAATTTTGTTGAGAAAATCTAAATTTTATCATAGAAAATGTCCATTTGTGGATCAAGACATGGTTGTCTTTTGAAAATTTGTCATTGGAACAACTCACTTGGTTATCGAGTCAATCTTTCCCAGTCGTAAACTTTCAAAAATAATTTTCTTCATCTTCAAATGAACATGTCTCAAGACCACTGCAGAAGCTGTTTTTTGTTTTTTTATGTGTTGAAAATGCTTGTTGTTATTACACCACAAAAACATCCATTACCGTTCAATCACTACTTGCTTAATCAATTATCTGCATTTAGCTAACAGAATAAGATTTTTATGCTTGCATACACTCCTCCCCATGCCTATTCCTAGAAATATGGACCCTCAACCAGGCTACTGGTTAGGTCCATCTCCAGTATATTAACTGATATAGACTGGCACCAGTCTGTACTCACTCCATAGTGACGCCTGTCACTAAGCGCGCTTGCGCATGCGCACTGGAGCCCAAATAGGAAACGGATTCACTTTTCAATTATTCTGCAAGCAGAACAACTGCACAAATATTATCACAATTTTTTATATCTTTGCGCTGTGTCAGCTTACTATTGAAGGACTTCCTCATGCTAAGATATGCCTACTATGAAGTCTATCCTCCCAAACTTATGTTTTTGGAAGTATTTCGTGGTTATATTTAACTTTATAACTATGTATATGAATGTTACCGGTTTTCGTGGGTTTCGTTTTTGTGGTAACAACTTTAATATAAGTCATCATCATATAAAAACACTATTACTCCAGTAACTAATCATTAATCCTTAATCATTTTCAGTTAAAAGAAAAAATAGTGCTTTACAAGGAATTACGTTTATTTCCCTATGATAGAAAACAATCTTGAATTTGAACTTTTCTGGCCTTTCTTTGAAAGGCGTTTGCATGTATCTAGACACCTTTTATCGAAATTCTAAGATGTATGCTTCTTTCGTAATCTTTTTTCGTTTTTAAGAGTGTTTTAACGAACGATAAATCAATTGCACGTCTTCAATCTGTGAACGAGTTCACTCTGTGGAGTATGGAGGACATGTCTGTTTTAAGTGCACTAAGTGTTCCCACACATTGATGTGCGGGTTTTGCATAGGGTGGTCTGCGTTCGTATCTAGGTTTTCTTTAAGGATTATTCGTCCTTACAGCGTTGCCCTCTGGTCGTCCTTCCCCTACCTCCGTTGCTAGTAAGACAAAAGCTGTGTCTTTTGCAATATTCTAATATGTCTAATCCAGCAGCAACGGAGGGGGGGGGGGCGAATTCGGAAGCCTTTTTAGCTTTATTGGCAAAATCTTTAGATGAAAGAATTTCTTCTGCCATCATGGAGGCCAAGAAACAGGAAGTTTCTTCTGATTCGGACAATAGCCCGAGGGCTAGTGGGCGTTCCCGCATATGGGGAAAACCGATTCCTCTAACATCTATGCAAGAAATCAGGTCTCCGAAACAAAAGTCTAGAGCGACAAAGCTCTCGAAGGTGATCTCGTAGCAAGTCACCGGGTCAAACCCACATTAGTCTTGAGGGTGATAGGCATAACCTCAAGCAGTGATGGCGGCGGCGGAAGCCCCCATCCAAAAGCATTATGCTAATGCCAAAATTTTGGTCATGCCGGTCGTCAAGCTTCTTCATAGGTCGCCTATAGCCATAGTCCGCAATCTAGTTTTGCTAGTTCTTCCGGTTCCGGTGTGGTGGATTCGGGTCCTCGGGACTCGGGTTTACTTCCATTTTCCGTGCTACGTCCGTTCTGACCGGTTCCGGTATGACTTCCGGTTTTGCAGGACATCCGAGTCTTCAAGATCCGGTTCTTCTGTTCCGACCATTTCCGGTATGACTAATAAACTCTTCCGACTTCCGCTTCCGGTTGGAATGTAACTTCCGGTCTAGTGGATGAATAAAGAACAAAGACCAAATAATTAGAGCAAATAAGCTCTCGAAGGCGATCTCGAGCAGGTCACCGGGTCAAACCCACGTGAGTCTTGAGGTTGTAAATAAGAAGAAAAGGCATGACCTTCAAGCAGTGGGAAGAGAATGGCTCTAAGATTAATGATTACAAGTGTATTTAACATTCGAGCTGTTCCCGGAGATTCATTATCAATCTATCAATCATTCCTTTTATTGGCATATCAAACTCAATGATATCCGTCTTTACAAGATGATAATATTGGTTCTAAGTCTATAAATATAAATAAGTAAAGATAAGTATAGGTCTCTTCCCTCATCCTCTGCCTCTTCTCCTTCTAAAGTTTTCTTCTAGTCATGTTGTCCTACCTCGCTTTCTCGTTCAGTTTTCTTCTTTTTCCCTCTGGGGTTTTCCCGTATTTCATCTTCTATCAGTCCTCTCCAGGGATCTTCTGGTCCTGTTCTTTCCTCTTCATCTTCCATTCTTCTTAATTCCTCTCTTCCTCCTTCTTCCTCTTTTTCCTCCTTTGATCATGTTGATCCGATTGTTTCTGTCGTTCTCTCTTTTGAGCTTGAGTTTCAAATTGTTGATTAAGGTCTGGTTTTCTCATTGTTTTCTGTGCTTAGGGATTCGTCCCTTGTTCGTTCTTTCATGTCAGCTTTTTTCTCTATTCTTTCAAGGTTTTCCGCTAGTGACCTGAATCACTTTCCATGTCCTCTGGTCAGGGTGTTGTATCTGTTCACATTCCTTCTGATCAATCTTATTCCTTTTCTGATTCTTTACAGTTTTCTCTTCAAGCTTCCAGGAGGCCTTGCTCTCCTCTTTCCATTTGAACTATTGATTCTATTGCCTCTGGTGATTCTTCTCATCATTTTCCTTCTCCATCTAATCCTTCTTCTAATTCTTCAATTCCCAAGTCGGTCAGGGCTGAGGAGATTCTGTCCAGTCAGGGTCTCTTCGGATCTCTGGTCCCTGGCTCACAGGTGGATTGCTTAGACTCTTCCTCTTCCTTTTAAGGACAAGTTTTCTATAGACCTTCCTTCTTTTGTGTCGGCTCTTTGTTCTAATTCTTAGTTCTTGTCTCCTCAGGTCCTTCCAATTGTCAATTTGGTCATTAACATGTTAGTTTTCTTTGTGAATGATGTTAATTCTAAGGAATTCTCTCTTACCTAAAATGTGATGCTCCCTTTTCAGATCCCAAAAGATGATTACTTACGAGTCACCACCTCTCTCTCTCTCTCTCTCTCTCTCTCTCTCTCTCTCTCTCTCTCTCTCTCTCTCTCTCTCTCTCAATCTTCCTGGGAAGTTCTTTCCTCTCATGTTAAAGTTTTTTCTAAGGTTAGTCAATCCCCTGCTCTTAGAGGCGGCCAGGCTTAGATTTACAGACTTAGTTCAAGGTCTAGTGGTAGGTCTTCTCACAGAGGTTTTTCAAGCTAACAAAGTGAAGATGTGGCCTCCGCCCAGGTAGGTCCAACCCTTTCTTCTATTTTATCTCTTCTCTTCCTCTTCTTGGCTCTTTGGATCCGTCGGTCCAGGGCCTTATACATACTTGAGAGCATTCAGCCTAGGTTAGGAATTCCTACCCTGTCATTAAATCTTAGTAAAATGAAATGTTCTCTATTCATTCTGAAACACTCAATTCTGCATTAATTTTAATTTAACAAGGGGGTATGACATGATTAAATCTCATGATTCTTAATCCCAAGTCAAGATGGATATCACCCTTCATTCAGAAAATTCCTGAGATTTGCTTACAAAGATCGAGTTTGGCAGTTTCGCACCATGCCTTTTGGCCTGACCACGGCTCCTTTTCTTTTTACTCGCCTAGTCTCAGCCGTGGCAGGAATTTTACACCGTCATTCTATCCATCCTCGCGTTTATATAGTCGATTGGTTAGTAAAGCAGTCTTCCTCAATTCTCTCCAGAATTCTTCCAGAGGTTTGCAGTCTCGCATGCAACCTAGGGTGGATTTTAAATCTAAAGAAATCAAGCCTAGGTCCCTCTCAAATCTTCACGCATCTAGACGTTTCTTTCGATCTGGCCCAGGGTCTAGTCTTCCCCTCAATTCCAAGAATAAAGGCTTTATCAGTGGCAATGGAAATTCTGTCTTCTTCTATGGTCTGAGCAAGATTTCTGCTAAAGAGTGATAGGTTTGATGGTCAGCGTAGAGAATGTTATTCCATGGGCGGCGCTGATGAGAAGCCTTTGGAAACAGTCGGTTCACTCTATTTACCATCAGATTACCATCAGAGAACACTTGATTCCTCATCTAGATTTTTGGAAAGATCGTTCTCTGCTTCTGATGGGTGTTCCACTGGTAAAGTCATCCCCTCAGGCGATTATCTTCACAGACACTTCTCAGGAGGGATGGGGAGCGGTCTGGGACTCCCTGTCGGTTTGTGGTCTTTGGTCCCTGGGGGAGTCGACAGCTCATATCAACATTCTGGAATTGTGTGCTGTCAAGAAGGCTCTCCCCTTCATGGTCAGATCTTGTGATAGGTCTCAAAGTCTCGATTCGGTCGGACAATTCGACAGTGGTCTCTTATATCAACAGGCAGGGGGGTACAAGGTCATCACTCCTTTGTCTAGAAGTGTGGAACCTTCTGTTATGGTGTCGCAAGAATCAGATTCTTCTAGTGTCTTCTCATGTCCCAGGCAGTCTGAATTTTCTTGCAGACCAACTGTCACGTCCCAGCAAATTCGCCCACACAGAGTGGCAGTTAAAGAGGTCGGTTGTCAAAGCGATTTTCAGTCTTATGGATCGTCCTCTGGTAGATCTGTTTGCGACATCTCTGAATGCTCAGATCTCTTACATGTCTCCCTTTCCGGACAGTCAAGCCCTGGCGGTGGATGCCCTGTCTCAGTCCTGGACAGGAATGTTCGTCTATGCGTTCCCTCCAACGATTTTGATTCCGTTAGTGTTGAAGAAGGTCAAAGAACAAATCTGCGAGATTCTTTTAATAGCTCCTTTTTGGCCAAAGAGGATTTGGTTTGTAGACCTTCTAGATCTCCTGGTAGACTTCCCTCGTCTTCTTCCATTCTCCCAGGATATTCTGTCTCAAGTAAGAGGTCTTTGTCTTTATCCAAACCCAGAAATCTTCAGTCTGTGTGTTTGGAGAATATCGAAACTAAAGTCTACGAGAATAAAGTTTCTTCAAGATCTCCAGTTATTATCGATTCTTCCAGAAGAGAGTCGACCTGCAGAGTTTACAAGTGTCGACTTAAAATTCTTTGGAGAATGGTGTTCAGACCAAGGTCTCGTACCCGATTCTGTTTCTATTCCCCAAGTATTAGACTTTTTAACATATCTCTTTGATTCCTTACATTTATCAGCTAATACAGTTAGGGGATATAGATTTTCTTTGGCATCTTCTCTTCCTTGCCTTCTGTATGCCGATGTCAAGGACATTAAGACCGTTAATA
This sequence comes from Chaetoderma sp. LZ-2023a, assembly GCA_034401795.1. Taxonomy (NCBI): domain Eukaryota; kingdom Metazoa; phylum Mollusca; class Caudofoveata; order Chaetodermatida; family Chaetodermatidae; genus Chaetoderma; species Chaetoderma sp. LZ-2023a. The sequence goes on along the minus strand of CM067369.1, from coordinate 164,174,308 downwards.
GTTTTTATTAGAGGTCTAGGCAATATTCGTACTCCGATAGCTAAGCCTTTATTTTCATGGAACTTGGCTTTGGGTCTTCAAGTGCTGGCAGGCCGTCATTTTTAACCTCTTTCCTCTATTAGTATTAACGGCCTCTGCTAGAAGGTGTTCAGAAATTCATGCCTTTTCTGCTGAAAGGGAGAGATTTATAGTTTCAGGAGACGGTTTAGTTTTATATCCCAGAAGGGAATTTTTTATCTAAAACTCAGTCTAACCTTTCCTGCTAGTCTGATCATTTTAAAATCATTATCGTCTTTTTCGCCTTCCGACAAAGTCTGGTGTCCTGTTAGGGCATTAAGAATGTACAAACAGCGAACTGATTTCAAAAGATTTGATCCGTCCCTTTTATGGTTTTCTTATGCGGAAGAGTTAGCTAAGCCAGTCTCAAAGTATACGATATCCTAATGGATTTGGGAGATGATTAAGCTTTGTTACGAGATTGCTTCTCCGGAACAAATTAATCTCTCCCATATTAAAGTTCACGATGTTAGAGGAATGGCTTCCTCTTTTGCGCTTTTTGCCGGTTCGTATTTAGATGAAGTCATGCAGGTTGCAGGATGGAAATCTGAATCCTCTTTTACAACCTTTTATCTGAAAGATCAGAGTGCAACAGCCTCCTTCTTTCGTAATATTACGATTTTAACCAAGATAGCTGAAGACCATTTACCAAGCACATCTCACCATTTTCGTTAAGACTGCATCTTTCAGAAATGGTTTTATTTTGGTTTTTATTTATCTCTAAGTTCAAGTTTTCCTTATTTGATAATCACAGTGTGATTAATTTAAATGCACTATTATGTTATGTTATTAACATTTGGATAAGATTGGTTTAATTTTTATCCTTGTTTGTTGATTCTCAAATCGCCTCCCACCTAATGTTTTAAGTGGGGCACTGACCAAATCTACGGGTTTAGCAAGTAGTGATTGAACGTTAATGGATGTTTTTGTGGTGTAATAACAACCCCCACAGACACACACACACACACACCACCCCCCCCCCCCCCCTTGCGGGTTGATGTGTTGTTTTATTAACCACTATAAAAACATACTTAGCGTTCAATCACTACAACCGGGCCTCAGCCACCCCGTGTGGAATTGATTTGAGAATTTGCCTATAATATTTGGCACTTAAATTCAGAAAAGTGAATCTGTTTCCTATTTGGGCTCCAGTGCGCATGCGCAAGCGCGCTTAGTGACAGGCGTCACTATGGAGTGAGTACAGACTGGTGCCAGTCTATATCAGTTAATATACTGGAGATGGACCTAACCAGTAGCCTGGTTGAGGGTCCATATTTATAGGAATAGGCATGGGGAGGAGTGTATGCAAGCATAAAAATCTTATTCTGGTAGCTAAATGCAGATAATTGATTTAGCAAGTAGTGATTGAACAGTAAGTATGTTTTTATAGTGGTTAATAAAACAACAGACCAACCCGCAAGAGGGGTCTGTGGGGGTTTTTATGAGCAGTTTTACTCAAGGTCATTGCTGACCTAGCCTGCAACATTCAGTCAAATTGTCAAACATAATAGGTTTATTTTCTCTTGCTTTTGTGAAATCGTGTGTGTTCATATATTCTGAATGAAAACTCTCAAACTGTCTTACTATATTTTGCAGTGAAATTTTGACAGCTAAATTAATTCCCATTGAACTAAATTCCACTTGATAAGAGCATTATATTAATCTTATGAAGCATGCTTAGGCTATGTAGATCATATTTTATGTGTTGACAATTTTTTTGCCGTTACACCCTTGATTAATATTGATTGCATTAAGCACTCAAGGTGAGGTAATATTGTCATAGCCATTACATGATGAATGCATCATGTGCATGACCTCTAACATGGGTTTGTAGCTTCCAACATAGAAGAATAACAGTTAACTATTTGATTGCTTCAAGCCACTGGATCTGCTGAATATTTTGAAAACAATTTGACTGAATGTTGTTGGTGGCTAAAAATATTCAGCATATCCAGAGTTAAACTCCATGGAAAATGTAGTCTGCAGAAGTTCAGCAGGCAGATAGTTAGTCATTTACTTCTCGAATATGGTCAAGAAAATCTAAAGTTTCTCACAGTAAATGTGTAGAGTAAGAGATGACTTTTGAAAACTTACCAGTGGAATTGAGCCAGTCATATTAGTGGTAAATCTTTAAAAATAATCTTCTTGGTTTGTAAATTAACATTTCTCAAGACTACTCCAGAAGCCTTTTTAGTCGGATCAGGTGTTAAACAGTTATTGCTAAATTTATAGTAGTTCTAATTCAAATCCATTTGCAGTTGTTTCCGGATAACTGATCAGTGGCTATTATAAGAGTACTGTTATTTATGCTCATATTTATATTTAAGACCTCATTATATGTACAGTGTTTTTGACTTCAACCAATATTCTCAGCTATGTGGTTATAAAGATGTTATTAAGCAAAGCGGATTTAGCAGAGACACTCCTCAATCCTTTAATTTGCCAACATCCTTGACTTGGGCAAACAATTTTGACTAATATTTCCCGATTACATGGTTAACATTAGCTTGGATATGTGGTTACTGAAGCGATTAAGATGCAGCAGTATGATGACATTGAGGTCGCAAGGTCAAATGTAACGGTCGCTGTTGCTGGTTTACAAAATTGTTTATTGAATGTAGTTGGCTTATATTTCAGTATTGGTTATAGTCACATTGGAAACAAGGTTTGAACATAAGAGTAAGACTGACCACAGACATGCACGCACGCACGCACGCACGCACGCACGCACGCACACACACGCGCACACACACATGCGCACACACGCACACACGCACGCACGCACGCACGCACGCACGCACACACACACACACACACTAGGGGTTGTTCTGTATTTTTATTGACCACATAAACATATTTACTGTTCAATCACTACAACCCTGCCTTAGCCACCCCACATCGGAATGATTTGAGAACTCTTATTACGAAATATAGAGAAATTGAAAGTGATTTTTTTCCTTGCTGTTAGCAAATGTAAGCTCTTGCACATGCGCAGTGACATATGTCAGTCACAGAGTTAATTAGACTGGTGCCAGTGTATATCTGATTGACAATAAGGGAGTTAATTCATTCTAGAAGACGAGAAATTAATTATGGAGTTGAGGTTTTTGTTTTACGAGGCTTAAAAGATATGGTTAAATATTTTCTGGTGATAAATTTTGGTGGATTGAATTTAGCAAGTAGTGATTGAACGGTATAGATGTTTGTGCTGTAGTAATAACTACGTCATGCTGGGAAGGTTCATATGGCAGTGAGTGTCCCAGCATTAATATGTCCCTATCCCGCGTTGTGGATACCGTGTGATTCCTCGCAATGGAGTTGATGTATCCATTGTTTGAACAGAGAATTGCACATTTCATCAGCCTATTCTTTGTCGATGACATTGAAATCTGACATATTAATTAGCCCCTATGTTTAGACTAATAAACTATGAAACATGGTTAGTATATGGTATTAATAGTATGAGATTGCAGTCAAAGATGAATGTTATTGTAATGTTGTTATGATATTTAACCCTTTAACACTCATCAGCCAAAAGTGGCTTCTGCAGTAGTCTTGAGAAATGTCCATTTGCAGACCGAGAGAAAACTAGTCGAGCCAGTCATTCCAGTGGTCAATTCCAGTGGTCAATGTTAAAAAATAGTCTTCTTGATCTGCAAAAGGACATTTTCTATGAGAAAATTTTTATTTTCTTGGACAAATTCGAGGGCTAAAGGGTTAAAGGTTTGCAATTAACTCCATACGTCTCCTGCTCCCTTTCAGGATTATCTTGATTTTGTGCTAATTGAGCAATGTCATGGTCATCTTGAACATTTTGCAACAACTAGTCTCTGCTCTGGAAGGTTTGGTGTGTTTCAAGCATATTTTCCTTGGAAGGGTACATGTAAGTGGTTCTCTTGATTTAGTGGGAAAGGCCATTCTGAAGCAATGCTACGCAGCTACCACATAGCCAAATGGTTTAATACTGGACAGGTGACAATTAAGACCCTTGGGCATCTTGGTAATCATAAACATATACTTTATTTAATTGGCTTCAGTTAACATCTTGCTCAGTTTTATGTATGCATATTCACACAAAGGAGCGGCTACTATTCGTGCTCACTTCATTGTTGACAGCACAGTATCAAAAAGACTTTAGATCTAAATATTTCCATGTCCACTTAGCATATCTTTACGCAGTTTGATTGACTGTGCATATGGACAAGTACTAGGCTCTGAACAGCATGGACACCACCACTTAACCAAATTCTTAGCTGTTTAACCTGTCTGCATAACAGTCTGCAACAAGGGTATAAATATTTGTATTTTATACCTGTCAAGTATAGCCTGTGATAGTGGGTGAAATGTATCGTCAAAAACATGAATGACCATATCGCATCTATGGGTCAGATCTTAATGCCACTCATATTTGCATTGAAAGTGTTTTGATGGCCAATTTCCATAATCCAAACATTCAAAATCAACAGGGTTTTTCAGCTACTGAAGGTCAACTTGCAGGCCAAGTCTGGTCATCTCACTGAAGCCTGAGTTATTATGTTGAAAGCAAATTTTCATCATTTAATCAGCATGATTGTGAGCAGAAAATGAATAAGGCTTTAAACCGGTGAAGCTTGAGCTATATCATTAGCTCACCGGGCCCGTAGCGACAAGTGAGCGTATGCCATGTCGGTCATTCATCCGTGCATCTAGGTGGCTGTCCATCGTCCGTCTATCAAATCGCATCTCCTCCTTTATGCTTTGACCGATTTCAACCAAATTTGGCTGGAAGGCTCTTGTAGTGGGTGGCTCCAGAACTTCTATTCAGAATTTTTATTGGTAAATTTTGTGCCTGAAAACCTTTGATTTTATGCAAAATTTACCGCAAATTGTCAAGACACATCTCCTCCTTAGGCGCTTGATGGAGTTCCACCCAATTTGGCTAGAAGGACCTTATGGTGGCGGACTCCAGAAAATCTATTCTGGGTTTTGATTGGTCAATTTTTTGTGTGAAAATCCAAAATTTTATGAACAATTTACGGGAAATGTTCAATCAATATGCATCTCTTACTTAACCGCTTGAAGAATTTCAAACAAATTTGCCTGTACATATTGTATGGTGCTAGGGTCTAGAACCTCTATTAAGAATTTTCATTGGTCAATTTTTGGTATGAAAATCTTAGATTTTATGAAATATTTACAGAAAATGGTCAAAATCCATCTCCTCCTTAGCCGCTTGCTGCATTTCAACCAAATATGCCTAGAAAGAACCTATGGTGGTCCACTTCAGAACTTCTATTCAGAATTTTGATTGGTAATTTTTGTTGTTGAAAATCTTAAGATTTTATGATAAATTTACCAAAAATTGTCACAATGTATCTTCTTCTTAGCCAATTGGTGGATTTCAACTGAATTTGTTTGGAATTTAGGACCCTATGGTCATAAAGTCGCAGAACAGCATTTTGATTGGTATTTTTTTGTGAAAATCTTAAGATTTTATGATAAATTTACAGGAAAATGTCAAAATTTGGCTCTTGCATGTAACTGCTTGATGGATTTCAACTGAAATGGATAGAAAAACACTATCGTAATACTCACTGTCTCCATAGCTACCATTCAGAATTTCCATTGGTCAGATTTTCCAGTGGCCATCTTAGATTTTCATACCCTCCTGAAATCCTATAGGAAATGAATGGAAACAGCGTTGAACGACTTCTCAAGAACAACTTGGTGGATTTCAATGAAAGTTGGGTGGATGAACCCTGTGGTGACTTGCTTAAAAACTTCCTGTTCTATTTAGAATTTTGATTGATTCATTTTTCCAGTGACCATCTTGTGCTTGAAAATGACATCTCAGGAACTGCTGTACAGATCTGGCTGAAACTTATTAGATTTAATTTCATTGATAACTTAAATGGCGATTAAAGTTTGTTAAAGAGAACTTGATCCTTGATAAAACATGGCTGTCATGGACCAATCAAAATTCTGGCCTTGTTGGCCATTTTGGATATTTTATTGGCTGGTGGAACCTAAGGTTCAATTTGATTGCGTAGTCAGCATCCATCATTAATTTCCTACTTAATAATGTTTGTACTGAACTCTCAATTTTGTATTTTATGTCTTGTTGCTGCTGAATTTAAAGTATTATGCTTGTTCAAATGCTAATGGTTCAAATGGCAATGGTCCAGGTGATCGCTACAGCCCTTGGGCCTGGCTTGTTTAGAAACATTTTTTCATAATAGAAGAAATCCAGTCTATCGATCAATCATCTGATGTCATAATCAACTACGTCACATGTAGGCTGACGTCATAATCAATTATGTCATGAATTATGTAATTACGTCTGTCATAGACGCTTAATAGTCTTTCACGTTGTGTGAACTGTATGTCTTTGCTATTCAATTGACCAGGGTCTACTATGGTGCCAATTACCGCACCATGATCTACCAAGGTCAACCGTGGTTATTATCGTCCCACAACCATAGTATACCACTTATTCTAGTTGCTTATTCACAACTAATAAAAAACTTAGCTGTACCCCATATCGTATCATGATCATCTCTGTAGCTTCCATGGTTTATCTGTGTTTGGATCATGCCACGAATGATGCAAGTAGCTCGTTTATAACTGCACTAGTATTTTCCTTCAAGAAACTTTCATGACATGTTAAGTCACATGGGTAAACATGGCAAGAATACAACTGCCCCTGTTCCTCTGTCACTTAAAACATCTCCAATATATGCATAAAATGGTACATACAGAGGCAATGTCTATTCGATGATGTAATCCTAAACAATATGTTAGTTCCTGGTGTAATAATGATTTAGTGGCCGCTTCAGTTATTTATCTTCAACGCTTTCTTGTTGTTTTTTGCAGTAGCTTAGTCTAGGTGCTTATGGGTGCAGCTGCGGATTGTTTAGCTGTAGCAATAATTGTTGTTGACAGTGTGAAGCGTTCGAAAGTATGTTTACACTAACAAGGGTTTGCCTCAAATTGCAACTATTGCCTCACGTTGTATGCTGAGTTTGCGCTGCAATATGTGAATAAATGAATTTCATGCTTTCTGTTAAATAATCAAATTAGTTTCATTATATTTAACCGTTTGACTCTCAAAATGTTCATTTGCAGACCAAGAGAAAATTATTTTTGAAAATCTATTACAGGAATGACGGGCTCGGTTATCAAGTCAGTCATTCCAGTGATAAATTTTCAAAAATAGTCTTGTCAGTCTGAAAATTTATATCTTTTAAGACTGACTATAAATACGGTATTCATTAAATCAAGTGGACATTGAGTTACTATTGCAATAAAATACACCACAATTTAAACTGTGCCTATGATAAACTAAAATCACATTATTTTAGTCATACATCATTGGAAAGCGCATTCAACTGCCTAAACATTAATGTATTATTTTTGTTATTTTTGCAAAAGTTTCACTGAGTTTTTTGCGTATAAACAATACATTATTTCACCTAGATTCATTAAATCAAGTGGACAATAGGAGCTATTTTAAAATTACAATCAAGTGTATTAAATTGTGCAAAGCTATAAAAACTTATACAGAAATGTGTAGAAAATTGGCTTAGTTTTTCAATGATGTATGACATACCATACCATATATATGAACCATGGAGGAAAAGTAAAATCCTGGGCTCACTGCTTTGCAGTACTGCTGACATTTCTGCATGCTGCGTCATGGGGAATGTAGCTTTCAAGTCCTTCTGGATGCTATAGATTCGTAGATCAAAGATTCCCTTGATAAAGAGGCTACGTTTATACAATGCAACCTGCTTATCCTTGATACTGTATAACTGTAACAGCTGGGCAGCTCCAAAGGCAGCTCTAGACAAACTTGCTACCTGCCACCGCAAACACCTGTGCACCATCACTGGACACTGATGGCCAGACAGCATAATTTCCAATGATGCACTATACAAGATGTGTAATACGTCGCCGCTGTCTGTAAAAGTCGCCCAGCAAAGATGATCCATCTTTGGCCATGTGCTAAGGATGCCAGAAGAGACACCAGCACAGAGAGCCTTGGAATTCGGCCTCCTCGGAGCCAGCAAATACAAAGCCAGGAGAGGACGTCATTGCATAAATCTGCTAAGCGTGCAACAAGGTGATCTCAAGAAAGCAGGACTCGGTACACTCAAGTCAAGAATGGACCTGAGGACACTATGGATTTTGGCTGAGGACAAGACACAGTGGGCAAAAGCGAAGAAGGACTGACTGCAGCTGTGGGATGTTTCTACTACTACAGCCACAGAATACAGTAATCATACATACCATATATATTGTGAACTTAGTTCTTCATATAAGCTGCTTAAAGTGCATTGTGTCTGATTCTAATAGTAAAGTAATGCTGTTTCCGCATTGACTGTCATGGTTACCAGCCAGAAGTGGAATGCGCAATGCATTCTGGGAAGGTACTTTGCCAAAATATGCTAATGTGGGAAAGGTATATTTCAAAATAACAACAGCATATGCTATAAATAGTAAAGAATTAACATTTTCATGGATTTGTCAGTGAATAGGCTGAGACATGGTTTAATGCTGTATTAACCCTTTAATGGTCAAATTTGGTTTTAAAAAATGTAATATTTTCCTATTGAATGTCCATTAACAGGCAAAGAGAATACAATTCTTGAAAATTTATCACTGGAATGGCTGGCTCGATTATCGAACCAGTCATTCCAGTGGTAAATTTTCAAAAAATGTATTCTATTGGCCTGTGAATGGACATTCCACAAGACCATAGCCGAGGCCAGTTTTAGCTTGTATGAGCATTAAAGGGTTATTACCTCAGTTTGTCTTAGGGTCCGGTGATCAGGTCTGGTCCCTTATGATCATTACATGTAGCTAGATGTTGAACATTTAAATTTGGGGTACAATAACCCTTCAGTGGTCCAATTTGCTTAACCCTTTGACCCTTAAGCCTTAAATTTGTTTGAGAAAATTTCAATTTTTTTCAAAGAAAATGTAACTTTGCAGGCCAAGAGAAGACTATTTTTGACAATTTTATCACTGGAATGACTGGCTCGGTCATCGAGCCAGTCATTCCAGTGATAAATTTTCAAAAATAATCTCTTGGTCTGCAAATTTACATTTCTCAAGACCACTGTAGAAGCTGTTCTTGGCTAATATGAGTGTGAAAGGGTTAATGGTTAAACCGGCCAAAACCGGCCTCTGCAGTAGCCTTAAGGCCCATCTGCAGGTAAAGAGAAGATTGTAATTTACCACTGGAATGGCTGGCCTGATAATTGAGCCAGTCATTCCAGTGGTAAATCAAAAAAAAACATTCTCTTTACCTACAGATAGACAATCAGTAGGGAAATATTTAGATTTTCTCGAAGAAATCTGACCAGTATAGGGCTAAGAAAATGTTAATATTCTCAGAGAAAATTTAAATTTTCAGGATAAGAGAAGAGTATTTTGTTTAAATTTTGTCAGTGGAATGACTCACTCAGCCTTGGCTATTGAGCCAGTCATTCTAGTGGTATAGTTTTTAAGATCATCTTCTTGACCTATAAATGGATATTTCTCAAGACTATATTGCAGAAGCGTGTTTTTGTCATCTTGACCATTAGATGGTTAATATCAAGCAGCTGCTGCAACAGATGTAAATATGTCCCAGTCACAAGTGGGTTTTAAGTATAAGTATCCTTAAGCACTTAACAGTGTCATGAATTACTATTAATAGTATTTTTCTCTCTTCCTCGTAAGTATGTTTTATTTAGCTGGATATCATTTGAATATTAAAATACCATTCTTTCAGTGGTTTCGTGGGTGAGGATATTTTGTGCTCCATGAACACATTTCTAACTTATATTCCATATTGGTCAAAATATTCACATGTGATTTGAATTTGGATACACGAGTTTTGTGAATAATTAGCACAATAAGTAAATGCTATTTCTTTGGTCAAGAAAATCTTGTTCAGTGAATGTGCATTTTATGGGCTGCGAGAAGACTATCTTTGAAAATTTACCACTGGAATGACTGGCTCGATAACTGAGCCCGTCATTCCAGTGGTAAATATTCAAAGATAGTCTTCTCGTGGTCCGTAAAATGGACATTCCACAAGACACCTGCAGAGGCCAGTTTTCGCCGGCATGGACCATAATTAAAGTAATACTATCAATTCCATTCCGTATAACAGAAACAAACTTTATATGGATACACTGTTGTTCTGGAGCATTACTAAATGTTATTACGCAATTCTCTTCATGAAATTTCTGTTTCTGGGAGCTGTTACTGTCCAAGACAGAAACAGCTTTGAGGAACACTAAATTTAGATTAAAAGACATATTTATGGGGAAAAATTTATTGCGAATGCTAGCACGTTATTCACGCTTTAACCACAAGTCTGCCAGTGGTCTTGAGAAATGTTAATTGGCAGAACAGGACAAGTTTTAAAAATTTACCACTGCAATGGCTGGCTCGATAACCGAGCCAGTCGTTCCAGTAGTACATTTTCAAAAATAGTTTTGTTCTGCAAATGAACATTTTCTATGAGAAAATTTCAACTTTCTTGAAACAAATTTGAGGTTAACTCGGCAGCGTAGTTACTACAAAAGAAATCTGTGTATGCATACATGGAAAATGTCCTGCGTATAAACTCGAGGAATGATTTATTTTTCAAAGTCCAAGAATTTCCACCCATACACATGCCACATGCTGTGTTTATGCAGCATGTTATGTAATCGGACGAAAAATCTAAATAATCAAATATTACGGTTCAAAGGAGGACAAACCTCTCGAATTAAAGTTCATTAAGTTTCTGTGAAATAAATCAACTCATAAATGCAAGCTATAGTTATTGTTATAATTCCAAATGTATATTTAAGGTTGCTTTAACCAGGTGGGGTGTTAATGAGTACATTGCATAATCTGTCCTTAATGTATTTAGACAAAACTTTCCATTGAGCGTATTTGAGACGCTTTGTAGCTAGGTAAATACAGAGATTAATCCTCACATCTCCTAAGCCATAACCATTTTATGTTTTTGTTTTACAAACTTAATTCTTCCATATCTAGAAACAAAATAATGCAGAAATTTTAAGGCATAATTTTCAACATTCTTTCAGCAATTTTTCGCAGCCAAATCCTTATCACTCGGAATTCCTCAGAATTTTCTGTAACTTTTTATTCTCTGTAGCTTTATTAACCCTTTAATGGTCAAGCCGCTAAAAATGGCCTTGCAATGGTCATGAATTAAGTGCATTTGCTAGCCAAGAGAAGACTGTCTTTGAAAGTTTACCACTGGTTAACGAGCCAGTCATTTCAGTGGTAAATTTTCAAAAATTTTAGAACATATTCTTTGATGTAAAAATGCCTGTTGATACACTTTGAAATTAATTTAACCTGAAGACAGCAATCATTGCCTGTATACAGGGCTTCCAGTGAAATTTGTTCCAAAATAATCAACGAATTTCCAGTTTATTTGCCTTGAAATTAAGATACCAGGGCATAACTGTAGAAAAATAGTTAAATTTAACATTGTTATATATCGCTCAAAATTAAATAACACGCCACCCCCCAAAACAGCTTTTGCAGTGGTCTAATTTTGATTCGCGGACCAAGAGAAGGCTATTTTTGAAAATTTAACGCTGGAATGACTGGCTCGATAACTGAGCCAACAGTTCCAGTGGCAAAACTTTCTAAAATAGTCTTCTTGGTCTACGAATGAACATTTTCTATGAGAAAATTGAAATATTTAAAAATAAATTTGGTAATTAAAGATTTAAACAATTACCACCTTAATGTCTATCCATTAATCCTTTAGCCCTTTAATGGTCATGCCGGCCAAAATCGGCCTCTGTTAAGGTCTTGTAGAATGTACATATAGAAGGTAAGAGAACACAATTTTTGAAAATTTAACACTGGAATGACTGGCTCGGTAACCGAGCCAGTCATTCCAGTGTTAAATTTTCAAAAATTGTGTTCTCTTGCCTTGTAAATAGATGCTCAGTAGGCAGATATTTGAATTTTCATGACCAAATTTCCCCAGTAAATTGATAATTGTTGTCTTTTATGCACAGTAACTTTTCAGGTTGAATAACAACAATAAGTATAATTCTTTTGGAGCAGTCATTAAAATCAGATTCACCAAATGTCTTTTTTTGATGAATAAAGATATCGAGGCATGATTTGCCGATATTTGAGGGATGAATATTTGCCCAATTTCACGGCTTAAATAATCATGAAAGAGCGCCGCCTCTATTCGCAAGTCACAAACTACAAACCTCCGAGATTAAGCGGTGTAAGTTGGCTACGAGTGTCACACCATCCGCTTGTGTCAATAGCGACAATAATTTTGCGAATCATGCTTTACAAGCAAAAGATGGGTCGGCACGCAAACAAAAATGAAAATTTCCAAAGCAAAGTTTCTCACTAGAATCGTCGCTGCATCACGTAGCCGCGGTTATTTGTTAGGTGTGTGTGTGTGGAAAAGAGATTTAACCCTTTAATTGTCAAATTCGTTAAAGAAAATTGTAATTTTCCCTTAGAAAATATCGATTTGCAGACTAGGAGATTATTTTTGGAAAATTATCACTGAAGTGACTGGCTCGTCATTTCAGTGATAATTTTTAAAAAAAAGGCCTGGTCTGCAAATGGACATTTCCAAGGCAACTTGCAAACATGATTTTTGAGTCTTGAGTATGAAAGGTTTGAAAGGTAACAAAAGCATATAGCTCAGTAAAAGTTCCAGGATGAAAGGGTGTGGCATTTGGTATCCCATATTGCTGTTGCTGCATTAAACACCGAGATTATTTTGAATAAAATGTTGCTATTAGAAGGGATATTGTCGTACAATGTTAAAATCTGACTACTGAAAGCTGTTGCTGTCCTAGACACCAAGAGCTTAGAGTAAAATCATTTTCAAAATGAAGACAGATAACTTAGCCGGAAAATAATTTTTCTTCAGTACAATTTTCTTATTTTCCTTCCTATCTCTCTGAGCTCTGTCTTTCTCCCACTCTCTGTCTCACTGTATGCCTCTGTCTCCTCATCTGAGCCTGTCTGAATGCTTAAAAGCATTGAACCAGTTGATTAGATGCCCCATGAGTGAGTCCACAGTCCAACCCTTTCACAGACTCAAAGTCTGTCTGTCTAACTGCCAGTGAAGGCGAGCTGTCAAATTCACTTCATGCTTCCCTGCCTGAAGTCACGCCCACCTTTCTTCTCACTGACAGCTGTTCAGCCAATCGGTGTGCAACTGGCGGTGAACATGAATATTTGATGCATTACAATTAATAATCATTTGTCTATGATGGAAGCTCTGAGATTGATCAAATACTCCACCTTAGGAAGATGTGCCTGTCTGCCTGACTTCGTATTAATAACAATTGTTTGTGAGCGCACAGAATTCAGTATATGGTGTTAGTAAAGAGTTTAGTTTTACACTCGAGTGTGATAGTTTTACTGTGATCCTGCGGATTACATGGGAAAACTTGATCAGGCCGCCAAGTAACTACAGAACAGTGTTGTGTGGACTTAGTAGCGGGCTGGCTGTTTTTCTTAGAGACGACAGGGATATGCAATTACCAGAGCACAGGTAAGTGTCGAAGCTTGCGGGGCCGATGAGATCACGTAACACTGCGTGCGTGTACTACTACGGCCAGGGTGAGATTTCTCAAACTGTTGTCTTGGGTGATTTGAAGGGCAGGTAACCAGATACATCAACATTGACTACAGTAACAGTTGATGTCTCATGATTATCCCATCTCTAATTTCATCACAACTACTGCCACCACCACCACCACCACCACCACCACCATTAGTACATACTGTGGTGGGTCAGGAACAGGCGTCCTGTCTGTTTCTGACCCACCACAGTTTGTACCAATGGTGGTGGTTGTAGCAGTGGTTGTGGTGGTTGTTTTACTTGCTAACTACTGTACTTGTATTTGTCTCTTTACCAGCCTCTGAACTCTGACACCGACTACATGATGGCTGATAGATTTTCCACTTGAATTAATCACATTAATGACTGCCGCCACATCTAATAATAATCCCCACACTTAGGCATAAAATTATATTCTATTAAAAGTGTTCTATATATTTGATGATGGCTATGAGAATTCTCCGCAGTCTGTCACCTCATTGAGTGGCGACGGCGGCAATGATGACGGAGACAGAGAGACATGGACAGAAAAAAACAGGATTGTCACTGACAGGATTTTGTAGTTGAAGTGTTTCCGTTGTGTTCATGAAGCCCTTACAATGATGTCAAGAGCACAGCCTTTTCTCGGGCAGCAATAATTTTCTTTTCACTTCTCAGAGCAAGTATGGTTTTCAGTGGATTGTCATTTTAAAAAAAAGATCCACTTTTGCTTTATTGTTAGCTGGTGTTTGGAGTGACTTGTACGACTTCTGGTTTATTGTGTGCCACTTAATTCCGCTTGGACAATGATTCTCTTAAGGACAATATTATTGTTGTTGTTGTGATTGTGGTTTCTAGCAAGAGTGTCCACTGGATTGAGCAGCATTTAAAGATGTGATTAGATGAGATGAGTGTCATATAATTTATCCTCACCATCCACTTAGAGAACAGATTCTCATCGTGTACAAAAGATGCTTGATTTCTTGCGCCCATCTTCAGCCTGCCATGAAATTGCTTTGAATTAAGATATTGTTCAGGAACTGTTTTATTTTCTATGCAATGGAATATATTATCTTCGTGACCTCAGGTGAGTTTAAGAAACATCTCATCTTTTAAGATTTAGAAAACAATTTGAATGAAAATTTGTAATTTAATGAAAAAAATTTTTTAAGTTGCTTGATGTTATTAAATCTTATATATTCAGTTAGATTAATTAGCAGGTACTGGCTAATAGTGTTTGAATTGTATTTCTTTAGCACGTTTTATTATATATTTTTTTTATTAAAGCAAAAGATGAAATGTTAAAGTATGCTTTTGAAAATAATTATTGGAAGTACTGGCGTATGTGATTTAGTTTAGCCCGTCTGGGATGACTAAATAAAAATAAATAAATAAAATGAATGGATGAATGAAACATAAAAATAAATAAATAAATTCATTATCCATAAATTATATATATTTTTCAATACTAAACACGGAATGTGGAATAATACCATGTTACATGTAGTGTGTGCATACATATGGACAAATAATAAAGTTGAATTTATCCCTTCCACTGTTTCTAAAAGCTGTAATAGTATCTCCTGTGCCAACAACCTTATCAATGTAGTTAATATTTAATGTTGTTGAGGAACAATTTGTTAGAAGTTGACAAAATATTGTTTTCAAAATCCACACTGTTAGAGGCATGATCTATAAATTTATCTCATTTCAGCCAAAATGGCTCTAGGCAGTCATTTTAGTGATACTATTTTAAAGATAATTTCTCTTGGCCTGCAAATAGACTAAGCAGAAACTGTAATTTTCTTCACATAATAAATTAATAATAGCCCTGCTTTTAAAATGAAAGTACCGTAGTTAATAAAAGTCATTCATTAAAATCTTTGTTAATTTATAGAGTTTCTTGGAATGAATCCAGATTAAGTCATTAATTTAATAGATTTTTTTTCTAAATATATTTGAATAATAGATTGTGTTTATAACTATTTACAAAAATATTAATTAATTATTATTATTATTATTATTATTATTATTATTGATATTTTGATAGTTTACTTACTAAACCTTGTGTTCCAATATCATAATTTCAAAAAAACTATATTCAGGAAAGCTGTTGCATATTTTCAAATTAATTTAACTGAAATCTGTTTGCTGCCATAGCAACAGCTCCCAGTTTTGTTTCAGAATATTCAATGTAGGATTCCTAACATTGTAAACAAATTGTCGCTTCTCATCCCTGAGGCTTAACTATCTGATTGCTGAAAGCCGCCTGACAATAATTTCAATGGGCAATAGCTCTGGACAGGCTGAATATTTTGAAAACAATTTGACTGAATGTTGTTGGTGGCTTAGCCACCAACAATGTTCAGTCAAATTGTTTTCAAAATATGCAGCAAGACCAGAGTTAAATCTCATGGAAAATGTAGTCTGCAGAAATTCAACAGGCAGACATTTAAAGAATTAAATGAATTATCACATCAAATCATCAAATCACATTTTCATAAATCCATTTTCTTTATGCCAATCTAAAATTAACAAAGTCAATTTATCAACTTATTTATTATTTATAAATTAAATATTAGAATACAAGCATAGTTGAAAATTCTATTAAAACTAGATTTAGAAATAAATAAGTGCGAATGCACTATAGTTGCAACATAGGCAAATTAAAAAAAAAAATGTAATCGACCGACAAACAATTATACTAGCTGCAAATCGTGCCAAAAAATTATATTATAAGTATAGCTGAAAATTTTGTTAAAATTAACTTAAAATTATATTTTCAAATGATTTATTATATAAAAATTGCATAGTTGAAAGAAAATTCTATTAAAAATAATTTTAAAATTGTATTTACAAATGTTTTCTTAAAGATAAAATCAACTTGTCTTTATTAATAAGCTTTTAACATGACAGGGAACAATCATTTTTGAGTAAACACTTGACTTTATTAAATCGAGACTGAACATAAACATCCATAGCCATGTATTGGTGCAGATGCACTGCTACACAGCAAAACCACATGTACTAATTGTGGTTTAAAAGCTTAAGTCATTAATGGTCAAGCTGACCAAAACCAGTCTGCAGTGGTCATTAGGAATATCCATTTGCTGGCCAAGAGAAGACTATTTTTGAAAATTTACCACTGGAGTGACTGGCTCAATAATCGAGCCAGTCATTCCAGTTGTAAATTAAAAAAAAAATCGTCTTTGCTTGTCTCAGAAATTGATATTCAGTAAGCAAATAGTTTGATTTTCTGGACCAGATTTGACCAATGATTAGTTTGTATTATGACTTTGGTAGGATTAACCCTTTGGTGATGGGAGAAAGCCATGTAAATGAAGCGTAACCATAGTTATTATGCCGTGATAATGAATATATCTTTTAGATGGAAACACGCTGCACAAACTATTTCTCAATATTTGTCATCAGCACATTTACTGCTTCTTGAATTTCTACTGACTACATTTTCTATGCGGTTTAATGACTATGGATATGATGAATATTTTGAAAACAATTTGACTGAAAGTTGTCGGTGGTTTGCAGCAGTCAGCCAGTTCATTCTATACGCATTGAGCATGTGGTAAGAATAGTTAAATATTTGTTTTAACTGTTTGACTGGAGAAGTTATTGCTGCTTGTTGGAACAGTGACTTTCAGTGAAATTGTTTAAAAAGAATTAAACAGGTTTTGTTAAAATTATTTCATTATAATTGAAGACATGCTGGGTTTTTTTAATTCACCAGACTGAAATATGAGTTAATGAGCTGATAAATAATGATGATTGCGCTTTGTCTCATCTCTGTAAATGAATGGGCAAAAACAATATGGGTACTCATCCTCATCCTCATCATCGCGAGTTGTGGTATTCCTGTTCTTTTCTCCATATGCACACACATGCTCGCGCAACTGCACATGCATGCACGTACAATCACGTGCACACACACTCACACACACTGTTATACATGCACTTGCGTGCACACGCATGCACACTGCCAGTTATCCGTGCAGCAATCATTTGAATAGCGCATGAGCATTCATTGTCTATAATTCATCCTCTTCAGACCAATATCACTAATGAGGATCCTAGCTGTCAATCACACACACACGCACACGCGCGCACACACGCACGCACGCACACACGACCTATCATTAATTGGAGCTGATTTAATGAGCGTACGATTCACACCTACACTCTGTGAAGAATTTCTAAGCACTCTGACTGTTAGAAAGAAAGTTTAATTAATATGAAAATTAAATAATAATAATAATAATAGTAATAATAATAATAATTCTTATTATTATTATTATTATTATTATTATTATTATTAATAATAATAATAATAATAATAATAATTATTATTTTTATTATTATTATTATTGATAATAATAATAATAATAATAATAATAATTATTATTATTTTTATTATTATTATTATTATTATTATTATTCCATCCAGAAATGTACAAAGTTTGATAAAAAAAATTTCTTTTCATTTCCAGCCTAAATAAAATGAACAAAACAATATTTTTGGCATTATTTGCCTATTATGTAATGCATGTCACAGGTATAATTATAATGTCTGCTCCATGAAATACTAGGATCTGACAGAGTCCCTCTGTTGTTGCCAGACTATTCATGCTGTGCCCAAGCCTTACTAAATGCCCATGTCTTGTGGCACACCATGGGGTTCCAGATTAACTCTAAGAAAGGTGACTTGGAGAGAATTACATTACTTCTACTAATGATGCGAAATAACCATTGTTATGCTAAATTTGTATTCTTTAACCATTTAATTTTTACAGGCCAGAAATAACTAATTGTTTATGATACAGGTATTATTCTGTTGAATATTTTGGAACTAATTTGACTCAGCAGCAACAGTTCTCAGTCAAATTAGTTTCAGAATACTCAACAACATGTGTCTGCAGTTGTCTTGAAATTTAGACATTTAAATTTTCAGGGTCTAAGGGGTTAATTATACTGGAATTGGGTGAAGTTTGAATAAATATATTATCTAAAGATGTTGCTGTCTAATTTATTCAAGAGGACTTGAATTTTCTCATAGAAAATGAGTTTTTGAAAATTTATCACTGGAATGACTAGCTCGATTATGGATTATTGAGCCAATCATTCCAGTGACAAATTTTCAAAAATACTCTGGTTCTGTATTAGATTAACATTTATCAAGACCCGTGCAGAAGCCGTTGTTGGCCACCTTGAGGGTTAAAGTGGTAACCCTTTAATCCTGGAATTTATTCGTGAAAATTTCAATTTTTTAATAGAAAATTCCCATTTCCAGACCAAGAGAAGACAATTTTTTTTAGTTTACCACGAGCCATTCATTCCAGTGGTAAATTTTCAAAAACCGTCTTCTTGATCTGCAAATTATGGAGATTTCTCAAGACCACTGCAGAAGCCATTTTTGGGTGATATGAGTGTTAAAGTGTTAAAGCAGGGCATGTAGTTTTTGTCAAAATTTCGTTGAAACTACCTCGCTATGAGAAACTACCTCGCTATGAGAAACTACCTCGCTATGAGAAACTACCTCGCTATGAGAAACTACCTCGCTATGAGAAACTACCTCGCTATGAGAAACTACCTCGCTATGAGAAACTACATTGCTGAGTTTATTATAACCAGGGGGATTGGAATTTTAACAAGAATTAATCTGTCATTCAGCTTTAATCCTAAAATCTTCAAGATTAGTGTTTCAATTTTACTAAGAGACCTTTTTTTAATTTGCCACTAGAATCACTGGCCTACTTACCAAGCCAGTCATTCCAGTGATAAATTAAAAAAAAAATGGTGTTCTTGGCTTGCAAATACAAATTTCTCAAGATTACTGCATGAGACATTTTTCACTGCTATCACCCTTGAATGGTTAATGTCTCAGAATTGTGGGCACGCACGCACGCACGCACGCACGCGCGCGCGCGCTCTCGCACACACACACACACACACACACACACACACACACACACACACACACGCACGCACGCACGCACGCACATACGCGTGCACATACACTGCACGTGTATGTGTGCATTATTGTGGCGGGGTTGGGGTTGTTATGGCGGGAGAAGTGGGACAAAAAATCTGGATGACAATTGTTAAATGGAGGTGAAACTAAATTCATCATCCTGTTAGCACTCATATCAGCCAAAAACGGCTTCTACAGTGCTCTTGAGAAATGTAAATTTGCAGACCAAGAGAAGACTATTTTTGACAATTTACCACGGGAATGACTGGCTCCATAACCAAGCCAGTCATTCCAGTGGTATATTGTCAAAAATAGTCTTCTCTTGTTCTGTAAATTTACATTTTATTTGAGAAAATTGAGATTTTCTTGAATACATTTAAGGGTTAAAGGTGCATATTCACAGCAAAATTACTGAAATTTTGTTTTATATTGTATGCTTTTAGAGGCTTAAACTGTGAGCCTATATGTAATGAAATGAAATAAATCTTAACATATGATGATTTCATTACGTATAAATTAATATAATTTTTTAAGTTGCAAAATTGAAATAGAGGCTCGTGCGTCTATTTCAATTTCACAACTTAAAAAATTATATTAATTTATGCGTAATGAAATCATCATATGTTAAGATTTATTTTGTTTCATTACACATGTATACAATTTCAACAATTTTGTTTTCAAGCATTCTGGTGTGAATATGCACCTTTAAATGGAATTAATATTTTTGGAATTTTGTAAATAAGAACAATTATGACTGATGAACATGATGTACATGTAGGTTTAAAATACTATTTCCTAATTTCTGTATTTTATAATAATACTTGTATTCTATAATGGAATGTACAATATGTGTCCAGCGATTATTTTTCTGTTGAAATAATTTTTGTCAATATTTTTAATGGAGAAGTAGTGTATGGAATTAGGAATGTGGGATTTTTGTCAAGTGTGACTAAATCTCAGCTTAAATGCAGCTGAGTACAGATTCGCTTGCATAATGGTGTTCAAGAAGGCTGTTATTAGGTGTTGAGGGTCTCTTTTTCAACATATATCAGCCTGTTTTAACCCTTTGACCGTCATATCAGCCACAAACGGCTTCTGCGGTAGTCTTGAGAAATGTCCGTTTGCAGACCTACAGAAGACTATTTGTGAAAATTTACCAACGGAATGACTGGCTCGATAACCGAGCCAGTCGTTCTGTTGGTAAATTAAAAAAAATAGTCTTCTCTTTGTCTGCAAATGTATAGTTTCTATGAGAAAATTACATTTTCTTAAACAAATTTGAAGGTTAAAGAGTTAATGTTACTTTATACTCAACTTCATCTATTATTTCTATGGTGATACTTACTCAATGCAATAATTAAAATCTTGATAATTATTTGAAATAGTTTGACAGAAAGTTGTTGCTGTCTAATGTTGTTCATTCATTCGTATTGTTTTAAATTTAATTAAGTTTTAAATTTTAAAGCTTTTTGAATCAAATTAATTCGCAAGGAAAACTGTTTAAGCTATTTGTATGAGTGACCAGCCTAGTTTGAAACATTTGTCATGTTCAGAAAAGGGTTATTCTTTAACATGAAGGTGGAATCTGCTATGTATTTCTCATTGAACCTGAATTAGCAGTGATAGTCAGGCTTTAAAGACGGTCATTGATCAGCTGGTGGCTCTCATCAGTCTGAGAGATAGCATCTTTGAGCCGGCGGATGCTAGAAACGGCACACAGTATTGTCTGTGAAAACACGCTTTGTCTTATTGTCAATCTGTCGGTAAAGCTGCATTGAGCGCCAGCGCTATTGATCACTACTGATCGTAATCGATCATCACCACCTTGTTTACCTATTGCCATGGTAACGAGCTGTGGCTGTAAGAGAAAAAAGTCAGGGCAGGACTTCTGGCACACAAACATTCCGTTTATCAGTTGTAAAGATGAATGTATGTCAAGTGAGTTTCTAGGGTATTAAAGCCAGATTTGTAATCAATCATTTAGGCATTTGATTTATTCATTCAATAAAACGCAACTGAAGAAAACCAACTACAAATAGATTTCCATGCTGTACTAGTCATTCATAAGTCTACATAAATTTAATTTCTTATGTAACTTGTACACACACACACACAGCCCACCCCACCCCCAGCCTGCTATACCATACTAAAATAAGAATCATAATATAAATTCAAACTTTCACAGTTCCAGTCAAAAATCACAAAATTAGTTCATTCTAATTTTACTTGAAGAATAGCCGTTTTCTGTAACAGAATTCTGTTTATCCCTTTGTCAACATTTGTCATGAAATTTTAAATTTTGATGTTCATTCTGTCTCTATCTATCTATCTATCTATCTATCTATCTATCTATCTATCTATCTATCTATCTATAAATCTATCTATCTATCTATCTATCTATCTATCTATCTATCTAAATCTATCTATCTAGCTAGCTATCTATTTAATAGAAGAATTGAGTTTATCGATTAATCACATGATGTCATAAACAACTACATCATATGTAGGCTGCTGACACCATAATCAATTACGTCATCAATGACACGATTTAGTCCATCAAGTTGTGCGAGTTGTATGTTTTTACTATTAAATAAACATGCTGGCAGCAACAATGGCCAGTCAAATTAGTTTCAAAATATTCAACAGTTTATCTGGATAGTTTTCTGGGAATTGAGATTCAGGGAGTGCAGGGATCGATCGATCTCAACATGGGAAAAGCAGCTTAAGCTTGTGTGGAGCTTAGCTAGAGATGGGTAGTATAGAGCATGACTAAAACTGGATTCACCCATTAACTTCAATTGGTTTTTTTTTATTAAGTTATTTATTTATTAAAAATAATCTAATAGAAAAAGGTGTTCTGAAGCTTCCATATACACTATATTTCTGTTCTTGATACTTATAGTCATGCAGTCTACAGTATTCCGATTCCCCTCTCGTATATGCACAGCAGCTGTTGAATATTTTGAAAATAATTTGACTGAAAAACATTGAAAAATATTCAACATAATCAATCTACCTCTTGTACATGACCTGTCCAGTTACAAAGTATTTTAGTTCATCAACATTTTTTTAATTGATTCAGTTTGGTAACTTTTTGTTGTCTTCTCATTTCCCACTCTCCCCCACTGCCATGCCTCCCACATTAGTATAACCAGAAGCTCCATGATGAAAGACCCCTCCTTGGGGATACTGTCCTGCCTTAAGGTGGTTGTCAGATCTTACCTAATCATCAGACATTTACTCAGCTAAGTGGAGTAATTGAACAAGTACTAAAGTGTTTAGAAAGCTGTTTAGAGAGACTGACAGGGGCCACTTGAGCAATTCCATGCCATCTTGTGATATGCAAGCTAGGTGTATGAATGGAAAGGGATAGATAGGGTGCTGGTAATAGGGTGGGGTTACTCGTTAGCTTTGCTCTGGACATAATATGTCAGGAGAGACACTTATTTCTGATGGTAAATTTCATGTGTTCATTGACTTTGTCATGATTTTCCATAACCTAAATAATAAAATTCCTGTCTTCAGAGCTAGATGCTGGTTCATGCATACATGTTTTCTCGAGTCTATAGCAAAATATAGTATCATTTAACAATTTTTTATTTGTATAAATATAACGTGTCATTATTGAGGCTACAAATATCGAATACGATATTGGCAAGGCCATTGGTCAACGACGTGAGTCCAATATCAAATTCAATATTGTGTGTACATTGGTCAATGCTGACGGGACCAATATGAATTCTATATCGGTGGGGTCATTGGTCAACAGTACAGGGATCAAAATCAAATTCGATAGCATCATGCCCAAGGGAACATAGGAGCAAAATTCATTATTATATTTGCACGGATATAAAACAATATCAAGTTATGTTTGTGCAATTATTGATTTGAATGATGACGATCGATTATTTAAGAATAATCGCGATTACTTGATTAATCAGCCCGAGTACAAAAGACATACAAGAAAAGCTTATCAATGATGAAGGGTGCAATGGTGTTTTGAAATGTCCTTTTGAAGGCCAAGAGTAAACTATTTTTGGAAATGTATCACTGGAATGACTCAATGATTCCATTGATACATTTTCAAAAACAGTCTTCTTTGGACATACATTCGCTGGGCAAAATGTAAATTTTGTTGACCTATCGTATTAAAACGTAGTAAAAAAGCAGATTTTAAAATAATTATGCAGTGGAAATTAATCATGATTATTCGATTATTTAATATTTAATCATATAAATTGACGATTTAAAAAATAATCTTAATTTTCGCTTTAATCACGTACTCGTGCAAACCTATATCAAGTTCTCAAATATTTCTTATTCCATGCTTAGTTTATGCCCTTACTCGAGTGTTACATGAAGTTGTGTCGGCTCCATACTTAATATCGCTACTATATTGCATTATTAACTTATTATTATATAAATCTAATATAGTTTTTAGTTTAGTTACATGTGCTATTATTGTGCTGGTGGATTCCAGGGTTTTAAATAAGTGTGTTATCAAAAGTTTAGGAATTATTGTGCTTTATTTATTGTGTCTGTCAATGGCTTCCATTCATATCTCTTCTCATTGATATTTTCACAACTATTGAGCGGATACAAATGTGTGTAACACCTGAGCCTATACATTTTACCAACAATAAGACTTGGTAAAATCATGCACTCAGAAATTTGTGAGACATACATCAAAATTGTTTCATATCGGTGCAAATATAGCAATCGATATTTGTCCCCTGCACCATTGACCAACGGGCATGCCAATACCCGGGAATTAATTTAATATTCGTACCCTGTGCCGTTGAAGAACATGTGCTCCGATATCAAATTTGATATTGATCACACAGACCCATATTGGTCCCACAGACCCATATTGGTCCCACAGACCCACACCGTTGACCAACCCAAATCCAATATTGGTCCCTGAGTCATTCACCAATGGCAAGGACAATAACGAATTCGATTTTTGTCAAGTGCCATTGGCCCCACTTATATTCCAACACATGATTTTTGTTTCTTATATTCTAAAACTGTCCTGGATTTCCATGTGACCCCTACAAATGCAGTAAATGTAGACACTAATGTAATCAGATATCCTCTGTCTGACTAAGGTCAAATTTAACATCTGATTTTATTTTGTGGTCAGAGAGCAAATCTTTTTTATATTGTTGTCTAAGGTAATAAAACTGACCAAACACTGGGCCTTTATCTGCATCTCCATTCTGCATCCAATGGACAGTTATGAATTGATCTAAGTACCATATATAAGCTTTGGCCTGAAAGTATCAAACATCACTCATGCATACATTCAGTTCATGCAATCAGATTTGTGATCTTAACCCCTTACCACTCTAATATTAAAATTTTTAATTTTGAAATTAAATTTAAAGATGAACTGGTGTTTGTTTTTCAGCAAATTTGGTGGAAGATGTTTCTGTCATAGACAGCAATATCGTGCAGCAAAATTGTTGAAAAATGTGCAGCAGTTTTTGTCTCGCTTTTCAGATGACAAGGCGTCAACAATGTTAAGTTTTTGCGTGTAGCAAAACTTCTCAGCTTATATTTCAGAATCGGTGAATCCTATTACAACTAAACTTGTCTAGGTGGTTGACTATGCTGTTAGGAAGCAGCGTGATGATAATCAGGTGACATGGTCAAAGGTCAAAGTCACTGACCTTGATACAAAACTTATTTTTCAATGTTAAGTTTTTAGGCGTAGCAAATCTTATCTGGTTATATTTCGGGATTGCGTAGCCCTAAAGGAACACAACTTGGGTACATAGTTGCTTATGCCAAGAGGATACATGATGGTGACATGGAGGACACCAGGTTAAAGGTCAAGGTCATTCTGACCTTGCTATTTTACCTCTGCTTTTTCAACTTTGTTTTTCTGTTTAGCAAATCATATACATTTATATTTTAGAATTGCTTAATATTACCAGAACTAATCTTCGACACATGATCCCGGATAAAATAAGGAAGCTGCGTGCTGATAATGACATCACTGGATCCAAGGTCAAGGTCATCATAGCCTTGATATTTTACCTCTGTCATGTATGTGTTTCCAATATTAAGATTTTTTGTTTGCCTATATTTTAGAATTGCTGATCACCAATTAATTGGAACCAAACTTGGCCACATGGTTTCACATACCATACCGAGGCATCATGATGATAGTGAGCTCATTAGGTAAAAGGTCGAGGTCATTCTAATATTGCTTTTTGACCTCTGCTTTTTCAACTTTCAGTTTTTCCATTCAGCAAATCATTTGTATTTCATGAAACTAAACTTGAATGCATGGTTACCTATAATGTATGTTAGGAAGCAGCATGATAACGCTGAGGTCACAAGGTCAAAGGTCAATGCCATTGTGACAAACATGAGACAGGCAAGGTTAACCCTTTCACTGATAAATTCCGCGTATCTCAATCTCAGGGGAAGACAAACAGGAAAGCTGTTGATTATTTTGAAACTATTGTCGGGTCAAGCCATTCCAGAATTCATGCTATGCATTGAAAAGAATTTACATCTTCAGGCATTCGGAAGTGAAAGGGTTAACCCTTTAACCCTCAAATTTATTCAAGAAAGTTTCAATTTTCTCATGGAAAATGTCCGTTTGCAGACCAAAAGAAGTCTTTTTTTTTTAATTTACCACTGGAATGACTGGCTCGATAACTGAGCCAGTCATTCCAGTCGTAAATTTTAAAAAATAGACTTCTTTTGGTCTGCAAATAGGCATTTCTCAAGACTACTGCAGAGGCCGTTTTTGGCTGATATGAGTGGGTTAATGGGCAACATTTGTCAAGAAAAACCTTAATTTTTTGCTCATTGAATGCCCATTTGTAGGCCTGAAAAAATGACAGAAATATGATAAAGAATTTGACAGACTGAAGGACAGACAGTTCAAAGGAAAGAATAGTCGAAAATGATAAAAAGAATGGCTAAACAATGTCGAAAAAATTACCAAGAGTACCCAAAACCTGTAAAAAAACCCAACAAATATAGCAAAATAATGTAATAAGTTTTTGATTGCTTAATGCTAGTTTGATAATTAATTGGGGAGTGGTTATGTTAGCTTGATCACCCTAGTACAGAGATAATATGCAGTTAATTATTAAACAATGAACTGAATGAAGTCCATCTTCAAGCAATATATCAGTGGCTCAGTTATCCTCTAATCACCACTTATTAGCTTACCCTGAAGGGGGCCAGAGAGAGATAATTGTTAGGCAAGCTGCTTCCCTCCTGGAGGGCTGAACTGAAGTGTCACTAAATGTTAGGTCAATAAACCTCAACTCTGAGCCTCTCTGTGTTTGCTAGCAGATGTTTTAAGTAAGACAGACCAGCAGGAAGGTGTCTACAGTAAGCTTACCACATCCTCTTGTAAACTTCTAAAAACAATATTCACCCTGAATTAAGGATGATAACCAATGTTTATGGGAAATAAATGTGAAATCAGAGGAATATTCTGGAACAAAAATTACTGAAGTTTGGTACTGTTTGAGTCTACAACAAATTTCAGACAAATTATTTTCAAGATAATGATCAAGATTTTACTTACATATTGCTTAGTAAAGTAAGGATGGCATTATATTGTATTAAATGTGTTAAGATTAAACTCTCTGGCTTTTAAAGAACATAGTCATAAACAGGGAGACAGCAGGTCCACCCACAGACACATGCCAACCCCAGTTACCATGGAAACATTAATTCAGGCAGCACTAACCACCTCAGACTAAGAATTACATGTAAAAGAGGGAGAAAACAAGTTGAAGTTAGCATGCCAATCTCTCCTGCTAAAATCTGTCATAATTGTCTAGGCATAAAGTGACAGTTTGGAGCCAGGTCTGGGCAACAGGCATGTGTGTAAGCGAGTACAGCTAGCTTGGTGTAAGGAATGAAGGCGGGGAAGAGAGTCTGTCTTTACCAGAGAAGATGACAGACATGTGAGGATGATGATGAATATATCTCAGTTGTGCTCTAGTCATCTCGCAATAATAACGCCTTGTCATAGTTCTGTATTCTGAATGATATAGTTCGCTATGTGCTTGGATACATGTACATGCTCACATGTAGCGAAGGTTACAGTTACTGCCAGTTTTGATATTCTGTGAAAGCAGGACAGGATCTACAAGGAGAAATCTGTGGATAGCAAAGAGTCCTGCACAACAGTCTGCTTTAACTGCCTGCCTGCTGAATTTCTGTAGAGTACATTATTCATGGGGTATGCTGAATATTTTGAAAACAATTTGACTGAAAGTTGGTGGATAAACCACCAACAACTTTCAGTCAAGTTGTTTTCAAAATATGCAGCAGGTCCAGATTTAAATCCCATGGAAAATGTACTCTGCAGAAATTCAGCAGGGAGCCTTTTAAGAAATACTATCTCTCACTCTCTGTGTGCCTCTGACAGTTTCCTGAAGCAAGTGTTTTTGCTGTCACAGTTTTCTTCGTGGATGATGTGTAACAAGTTTTGTGTTTGAAATATTTCAATCGGGAGCTATTTTTCTTCTGCATAATCTGGTTATCTTTAGTACAATAACATTTTTAATGATGTGATACTTGTCTAATTATACACCCGCATAAGCAGGGTCGTATTATGTGATGGCGCTCGCCATTCGTCCGTGCGTGTGGCCGTCCGTCCATCCGTCTGGTTTCTTGTCCGGACCAGATCTCGAAGAGTTTGAGCCTACACTGAAATTTTTTTACAGCAGATGTGTTAGGGATAGACGAAGTGTAGTGATTTCGTTTCGGCAAAATCTGCGCATATTTGCCCAAGTTATCTCCCCTGAAAAGCTCAAATTCGTCAACATTTTCTTGCCCGGACCAGATCTCGAAGAGTGTTAAACCTACACTAAAAATCTTTTTTCAGCAAATGTGTTAGCGATAGACGAAGTGCAGTGACTGTTTCGGCAAAATCCTCGCATATTTGCCCGTGTTATCTCCCCTGAAAAGCTAAAATTTGTCAAAATTTTCTTGTCCGAGCCATATCTCGAAGAGTTTTGAACCTACACTCGCAATTTTTTTTCCAGCCGATGTTTTAGGGATAGTCGAAGTGTCATTTATCATAGACAAACTGTTCACATTTAACATTCCTCAAACAAATATGCCTGCATGTGTCTGTTGAGTTTCACAAAAACTGTTGTTAATATATATGGTGAGGTTGGTGTGTTCAGAATTTTCATCAATCATAGTTTAATTTATCTGACAAAGTTTAGGACACTATAGGATCATTAAGCACTGATGGTGTTCAACGCAGTCTCACAAGTCACAGGTGACTACTGCTATGTTCCATCATGCGGGTATCCACACTTTATGGTAACTACCCTTGTCTTTATTATACAACTATTCTATAGCATGTACTATGCTATCAGACACTATGTAGCGCTTTCCATTTTGAAATAAGTGTCACATTTTAAAACAAGAGTAATCAGAGATTGCAAACCCTCGCCCAAATTGTATTTTTTTTCACGTAAAATTTCTTTTCACCATGTGATGTCTCGATTTTCCAGAATGTTCAGGCTTTCCGGATTTACACCCAAAGATGTGACAATCGTGTCTACCATCTCACCCCTTTTTGTGGTAACCCTTTAACCTTCAAATTTGTTTTTAAAAATGTAAATTTTCTCATAGAAATATGTCCATTTGCAGGCCAAGAGAAGAATATTTTTGAAAATTTACCGATGGAATGAGTGGCTCGTTATTGAACGGTAAATTTTCAAAAATAGTCTTCTTGGTCTGCAAATGGACATTTCCCAGGACCACTACAGAGGCTGTTTTTTGCTGACGTGTGTGTTAAATGGTTAAATAGATGAGAATTACAGTAGTGTAATGATGCAAGTCAGTAACTCCATTTGTAAATTTTCAAAATTGTCAAAAATAGCCTTCTCTTGGTCTGCAAATGGACATTTTCTATGAAAAAAAATTGAAATTTTAAAGATAAATTTGAGGGTTATAGTGTTAACATATCTCTTGTCTTTAATATCTTACAATATTGGTTCTGTTCTTCTTCTTCTTTTCGTTCGCTGATCATACCGCCAGTCCTGTAAGTGACTATCGACATGATCATATTGGTTCTGTTAACCCTTACCATTCTGATGTCAACATAAAATTTTCAAATTAAATTAACTAATTAACTAAACTTTTTTCATAGCAACATCGTCCACCAAAATTGTTGAAAAATGTACGACAGGGTCTTTGTTATT
This sequence comes from Chaetoderma sp. LZ-2023a, assembly GCA_034401795.1. Taxonomy (NCBI): domain Eukaryota; kingdom Metazoa; phylum Mollusca; class Caudofoveata; order Chaetodermatida; family Chaetodermatidae; genus Chaetoderma; species Chaetoderma sp. LZ-2023a. The sequence goes on along the minus strand of CM067369.1, from coordinate 164,144,478 downwards.
AAACACAGTAAAAGTTAGAATATTGACATCAGATTGGTCAGGGGTAAGAGAGTAAATGTAGTACTGTTGTGCATCAATGTCAAATTTCGCCTATTCGTGTAGGCGGACGTCATAATCAATTCACATTTCCAGAGTACACACCCATCATATGATGTCATAATGAACTGCGTGATGTGTACAATGACATCATAATGAATGATGTCATGAATGACGTCGATAAGTACATCACAAACGCATATTTGAAGACGGTCTATGCGTTGTTGTACAAATTGTTTGCTTTTATTATTTAATAAATATTCTGTTGAATATTTTGAAACTAATTTGACTGGGCGCTGTTGCTGCCATTTGAAGAATAAATATTATGTTGAATATTTTGAAACTAATTTGACTGGGCGCTGTTGCTGCCATAGGCAGCAACAGCGCCCAGTCAAATTAGTTTCAAAATATTCAACAGAATATTTATTAAATAATAAAAGCAAACAATTTGTACAACAACGCATAGACCGTCTTCAAATATGCGTTTGTGATGTACTTATCGACGTCATTCATGACATCATTCATTATGATGTCATTGTACACATCACGCAGTTCATTATGACATCATATGATGGGTGTGTACTCTGGAAATGTGAATTGATTATGACGTCCGCCTACACGAATAGGCAAAATTTGACATTGATGCACAACAGTACTACATTTACTCTCTTACCCCTGACCAATCTGATGTCAATATTCTAACTTTTACTGTGTTTAATAATAGGCAGCAACAGCACCCAGTCAAATTAGTTACAAAATATTCAACAGCTTCCCTTTATAGTTTTCAGGAACTTGATAGCTGCGGCATTTGGGGATCGATCAATCCCAACACGGCGATGTGTGGGTGGAGATTAACTAGTGATGGGCGGGGCATAGCTAAAAATGGAAAGGTCCATTGATGACGGACTTGTTGTACAAATTGTATGGCTTTACTATTTAATAAACATGCTGTTGACTTTTTTGAAAGTAATTTAACTGAGCCCTGTTGCTGCCATAGTTTCAAAATATTAGCCAGATTACCTGTATAGTTTCCTGGAAAATGATAGATCGATCCCAACACGGACAAAGGTGGAGCTTAGCTTGAGTTGGGCGGGGCATGGCTAAAACTGGAATCCTTCATTGTCATCAAAAGACAGTGTTTTTGTCGAGGTCTACGCGATGTGTAGGTTGGCTTGACTTAGTGATCTGACTGGAGTCTGGCATGCAAAGTCTGACCTGAGAATTATGTAGAAGTTTAACCATTCAACACTGGCCAAAAAGAATAGAATGTCCATTCGCAAACCAAGAGAAGACTAGTTTTTAATATTTACCACTAGAATAACTGGTTCGATGACTGGTAAATATTTTTTAGATGTCTTAATTTCCACCGTCGAATGTCCATTTTCAGGACATAACAATTTAAAGAATTTTATACCCCAACAAAAAATTTGGCGGCTTATTATGTAATGGCGCCATCCGTCCGGGCGGTCGGTCAGGCGGGCATGCAGGCTGGAGAGTGGTTTCTGGATGATAACTCCGTTACCGTTTGTCAGATCGCATTGAAACTTCATGGGGTGGTTGGACTCGTTCTTGGGAAGAAACCTATCGAAATCCAAGATGATCCGAAATCCAAGATGGCCACCAGCTACCGGTGGCCATTTTGAAAATTGGTTTCCAGATGTTGACCCCATTACCATTTGTCGGATCGCATTGGGGAAGAAACCTATCAAAATCAACGATGATCCAAAGTCCAAGATGGCTGCCAGCCACCGGTGGCCATCTTGAAAATTGCTTTCCGGATGATAACTCCGTTACTATTTATAGGATCGCTTTGAAACTTCATGGAGTGGTTGGACTAAGTCTGGGGAAGAAACCTATCAAAATGGACAATGATCCGAAATCCAAGATGGCCGCCAGCCACCGGTGGTCATCTTGAAAAGTGATTTCCAAATGATAACTCCGTTACCGTTTATCGGATCGCTTTGAAACTTGATAGAGTGTTTGGACTAGGTCTGGGGAAGAAACCTATTGAAATTTGATGATGATCCAAAATCCAAGATGGCGGAGCTCTTGTTTACTGCTGAAATGGCTGGCTTAATAGAACTTTCCAATTTTAACTCTGCCCCACCCATCTCTAGCTAAGCTCCACCCACACTTCGCCATATTGGGATTGATCGATCCCTGAATGCCCTGACTATCAATTTCCTGAAAACTATACAAGTAAGTTGTTGAATGTTTTGTAACTAATTTGACTAGGTGCTGTTCGAGCGGCCAGTCAAATTAGTTTCAAGATCTTCAACAGGATATTTATTAAATAATAAAGATAATAAATTCGTACAACAACACATAGTCAGTCTTCAATAATGCAATCGTGATGTACTTATGTACGTCATTCATGACTTCATTGATTGTGATGTCATTCTACACGTCACATAGTTGATTATGACATCATATGATGGATGAATACAGTGGAATGGTCAATTACCAAGCCAGTTATTCCAGCAGTAAAATCTTTTTAAATTGTCTCGTCTTGCAAATTGACGTTTCTCAAAACCACTGCACTGGCTGGTTTGGCAGACCATTACACAGTTAATTAGATTTGTTGACTACTCTTCTTAGACATGTCAGTTTATTTGCTTTTAATTTTGAATTGTGTAAATCTGTTGTTGACTTGTAACTTGTCTAATGCTTTCTGTATGTGAACATGGGCCTGATTGCTGACATTGCTAGCACACGGATCAGTGATTGTGGATTGTAGTCATTTTCAGGATTATGGCTTGCGAGAGAGAACATTCCTCAAACATCTCGCTAATCCTATTCTCCTCCCTAATCACATTGCTCTCCTGGGCTGTTTGTGCAAGACCCCAGTGCAACTATACTGAGGTTTTTTCTCACAAAAATTGTGAAACATTCTGTCATGCCCTGGTGATAATGTAATGTATGTGCATGCATACATTTGTACATACAGAGTACATGTACATTTGGAGATGTGTATTTATGTGTGTGGCAGAATGACCCAAGGTTGTTCGTTCAGCTTGACAGGTAAACGGTATCCAGACAGTGAAATAAAACAGGCCGATCTAAAGCACCACAAAGATTTGTCTCTTGACTGGACAAACAAAAACACATTAAGCGAAGGTCTCTTTAACGCAATGGTCAAATTTGGTCAAGAAAATTTAAGTATCTGCCTACTGAATGTCCATTTACGGGTCAAGAGAATGCAATTTTAGAAAATGTATCACTGAAATGACTGGCTCGGTTATCGAGCCAGTTATTCCAGTGATAAATTTTCAAAAATTGTATTCTCTTGACCTGTAAATGGACATTCCACAAGACCATAACAGAGGCCAGAAATGTTAGCCTTTCATCGATTGGTGAAGCTGATCAAAACCATCCTCCACAGTCGTCTTGAGCAATGCATATTTGTAGATTTGTAGAGAAGACTATTTCTGAAAATTTATCACAGGAATGGCTGGCTTGATAAAGAAGCCAGTCATTTCAGTGGTAAATTTAAAAAAAAAAAGTTTTCTTTTGGCCGGCAAATGGACATTCACTAAGCAAAACAATGTTGATGACCAATCTTGACCATTGAAGGGTTAGTGAAATAGTATTGAGTAATAAACTATGTGTACTTGTCACTTGAGCTCACTTCCATTTCTTGACTCACAGTTGGACTGTATGATGGATTTGTGTAGAAATTGTTAAACGAATTGCACAGATTATATTAATCGAAGGTATTTATTTACCTCGTCACCAAGATTTCTTCACATATATCTAAATTTGTATAATGCATCATTATAGTGTAACTTATATGTAGCATGTACTCCGTGATCATAGTAAATTACTTACGGTGTCACCGGTTGGCTGTTCTTTAAAACATGTGATCCATTGAACACTACATAGTCTATTGACCACCTCTTAGTTTCATGACCACCAGTTGATCTCTAGATCTTGTTGATTTCCCGATGACCCTCTAATCTAACCCTTTCACTGACAAATCCATGAAAAGTAAATTGTTTGTGATATAATATTTATTCTGTTGATATTTTGAAATTAATTTGACTGGAATTATTAATTTTTCTGTATGGTCTTGAAATTGAAATATGTGAAATTCATTGGTGATAGGGTTAAATAGAGCCATCATCCTTTTGAGCTTCAAGTGCATCTAATTCCCTCGCTGAACTGTCCGACTATCAATTTCCAGAAAACTATGCAGGTAAGCTGTTGAATATTTTGAAACTAATTTAACTTGGTGTTGTGGCTTCTGCAGTGGTCTTGCAAAATGTCCATTTGCAGACCAAGAGAAGACTATTTTTTTAATTTTACCACTGTAATGACTGGCTCGATAACCGAGCCAGACATTCCGGTGGTAAATTTTCAAAATAGTCTTCTTGGTCTGCAAATGGTGATTTTCTATGAAAAAAATTGAAATTTTTAAAAACAAATGCGAGGGTAAAGGGTTAAGCGTTAAAGATGGACAATTTCAAATCATTCAAGATGTCATGATTATGATGTCAGCATACACGTAACTTAGTTAATTATGACGTCAGATGGTCGATGGATAAACTTGGAAAGGTCCTTTGTGCTGGGTAGTTGGAGCATTGCATGGGCGTGCTGACATTGGGTTGATTAGGGTTGTTGTTTTAGGTCAGACATGGCAAACATTATTGTGTCTGGGAATTGATCACTGATACTTAATCATATGGTATTTTAAAGATTTATTTTGATCTGCCTCACCTGAGATATATGTGTAGCAATGGATCTTTCCAGTTTATGCATCAATCATATGATTTCATAATCAACTATGTGAAGTGTAGGGTGATATAATAATAAATTATGTCTTGAATGACGTAGCTAAGTTCGTTATGAATGCTTAATTGTTGACGGACTAAGCATTGTTGTGCAAATTGTATGTCTTTACTAGTAAATAAACATGCTGTTGAATATTTCAAAATTAAGTTGACTAGGCGCTGTTTCTGCCATAAGTAGCAACGGCACCCTGTCAAATTAGTTTCAAAATATTCAATAGCTTACCTATATATTATATATAGTTCAGGGATTGATAGAGCCCAACGTGGGTGAGGTGAGGGTGGAGCTTAGCTAAAAACTGGACGGAGCATAGCTCAATCTGGACTCCTTCATTACCTAACCAAACTCGCTATTATAAACATCTTCAGAAAAAGCTGCTTATTTTCCATTTACCTCTATTGCTGTATATACGTGATGTATAGTTAGTTTCACATGTTGGTGATATATATGCTACCTACACCACATTTGTTTTCAAAACACATGGTACTGAATGTGGAAGAAACTGGATTGATTGATTATCCACTTGACAAACTAAACTGAAAACATGGGTCATTTTTCTCTCACGGGTTTGAACAAGTGCACTGTGTTACTGAGTGTAAGTTGTGTCAGTTTGACAGGATATATCTGAACATAGTGTCGGTATAAGTCACCTTTCCCGAGTATCCATCCATCATCTGACCTCGTATGACGTCATAATCAGCTCAGCACGTGTATGATGATGTCACAATCATTACGTCACAAAGGGTTCCATATAGACCGTCATCAAATCTCAAAGAGTCTGACACGTTGTATAAAATGTATGTCTTTGTAATTCTTTGCTATTTAATAAACATGCTGTTTAATATTTTGAAACTAACTTGACTGGGTGCTGTTGCTGCCTTAGGCAGCAACAGCACCCAGTCAAATTAGTTTCAAAATATTCAACAGCTTACCTGTGTAGTTTTTTGGAAATTGATAGTCAGGGTGTTCGGAGATCGACCGAGCCCAGCACGAACAAGGTGTGGGTGGAGCTTAGCTGGAGATGGGCGGGGCATAGCTAAAGCTGGAAAGATCCATTGCATGGACTAGAATCTGGATGATAATGATTATTCTAGTAAAAAAATTGAGCGGCATATGCACGCATGGTTCTGACCTGTCAAAACTAATGCAGTGTCAGTTGGACAATGAAAGAAAGCTTGATTGACAGCTCAGACCCATGCATGTGCATACTGCACAATGTCTCAACTGACATCACTTAGACGAACATCTTTTCAACTGACATCACCTCGACTGATGTCACCTCAACTGACACGACTTCAACTGACATGACTTCAACTGAGATGACTTAAACTGACGTCACTTCAACCAATCAACAATCTTAAAACATCACTTGTCAGAATTTTGATGGAGTGAATAATGGAGCAGAATCTACAGCTAAGTAACTCAGCGTCTTAATATCTTTTTTGCATAAATGTTCATTTCATTGCATACAATTCATTTCCAGGTAGCTTAAATGTTTTCCATCATTTCCATCATACGTTTTTTCTGAATTATGCGATTTTAATTCTCAAGAAAAATAACTTTAATTTTTATTTTAATAATCAGCAATGCGATTGTCGAAACTATTTTCTACTTTAAACCACAAAGGGAAATATTTATTCGGTTCCCTATGTTTCAAAACAAACAACCTCTGTGTAAATGGTTCTTTGTAATCTGCAAATAATAATTGGGGCCAAGCGAGCTTATGCTATGGCGGCATCTCCTAATTTGTGCTTTGACTGATTTCACCAAAATTCGATTGGAAGGATCCTATGGTGGTAGGCTCCAGAATGGGGTCTATTCAGAATTTTGATTGGTCAATTATTTTGCCGCCCATGGATTTTCCGATAGTTTTTCCAGAAGTCATTGAAAACGCTACTCTTTCAATATGAATGGCATGACTTTAACGAAACTTTGGGTGTACTAATTCTATGCTTGTAGACTTCAAGGCTTCTAACGAGAATTCTGATTGGTTAATATTTCCGACGGCCATCTTGGATTGTCTGGAAATCAATTAAAAGCCTACTCATAAACCACCTGGCCGATTTTAAGCAAACTCGGTTGGGAGGACTGTAGAGTGGGACCTTGTATACAGAATTCTGATCAGTTTTTTTCCTCGCCCATCTTTAAAATTTTCTGAAAAAAGGTGGGAAATCGTTTAAAACACTACACCTGCTTGAGCAATTCATCCAGACTTGACTGGAAGGATACTAGGCTGATAGGTTTCAGATTATGTATAGAGAATTTTGATTGGTAAATTTTTCAGACAGCCATCTTGAAATTTCTGTAAATCAGTTAAAAGCCTTAGCGCCTCAGTAATCGTCTAGCTTAAGCAAATTCGTTTAGAAGGATCCTAGAGTGGTATGCTTCAGGACTTGTATACAGAATTTTGATTGAGGAATGTTTTTGGCAGCCATCTTGAATTTTCTGAAAAGTTGTGCGAAATCATTAAAAATACTACTCGTCATTAACTGCTTGGGCAATTTCAAACAGACTTGGCTGGAGCGATACTAGGGTTGCAGGTTTCAGAACTTCCATACAGAAATTTGATTGGCCAATTTTTCCGACAGCGATCTTGGATTTTCTGAAAATATCTGGAAATCAGTTAAAATGCTTCTTCTCATTAATCGCTTGAACGATTTAAAGCAAACTTGGCTGGAAAGACCCTAGAGTTGTGTGCTTCAAAGAATCTATACAGAATTTTTATTGGTCAATTTGTTCGGCGGCCATCTTTAAATTTCCGATGTGTGTGTGAATCGTTTAAACGGCTACTCATTAACCGCTTGTTCCAGTGGCCATCTTGTTCTCGAAGATGACACCTCAGGACCTGCTGTACGGATAAGGCTGAAACTCATTAGAATTAATTTCATTGATAACTAAGGGTGATTAAAGTTTGTTCAAGAGAACTTGATCTTTGATAAAACATGGTTTTCATGGACCAATCAAAATTTATGGTCTGATGGCCATATTGGATTTTTGTATTGACTGGGTGGAACCTAAGATTCAATCTGATTGGGTGGTCAGCATTCATCGTTACTTTCCCACTAAATAGTGATTGTACTGAATTCCCAATTTTGTGTTTTATGTCTTGTTACTGCTGAGTTTAAAGTATTATGTCTGTTCAAATGCTAATGTTCCAGTTGAGTGTTAAGACCTTTGGGCCTCTTGTTTATAATTATTGCAATATGAAGTATTATTCTAATGAATCGACAACCACTTTTTGCGATCGATTCAAACCTGAAGTCATGGTATGTAAGCGTGTGGGACTTAGTACACGAAAGTCTAAGAAAAAGGCATCCGTGAACTAATGCTGTTTTCAAGATTTGGAGAATTTTCTGGTTTCTTGAGGTTAACCCTTTAACACTCATAGATCACCCACAAAATGGCTTCTGCAGTGGTCTTAAGAAATGTCCATTTGCAGATCAGAATAAGACCATTCTTGAAAATTTACCACTGGAATGACTGGCTCAATAACGGAGCCAGTCATTCCAGTGGTAAATTTTCAAAAATAGTCTTCTTGGTCTGCAAATGGACATTTTTGAGGGTTAAAGGGTTAAATTCCTGTGCGAGAATTAAATTAGTATGATGAGATACAGTACAGCTCAGAAATAACTGAAATTGTTTCCAAAGCAAAATAAAAGGTACTCTTGAATATTTTGGACATAATTTGATTGGAAGCCATGTTAAGAACCATAAGTCCAAAATATTCAACAGAACCATTTTTACATTGTATTCAAAATTGAACAAACTAACATGTTTTTGTCTTTGTTTTGAAAAGATGTTGACTTATTTATGAACTGTACTGTATGTTCATTTTAGGGAGTGTTTGAGGAGGTTGCATTGTACATACCTTGTATTTATTGTATGAACTGTATTTGAATTTAAGTGAATGATTTTGTTATTTTCAGGTGAAGCGTCCGAGACAATTAGAACCTAAAACTGACCCATCACAGACAGACAGCAGCAGTGACATTAACGGCAGGTAAGCAGAAGATTAACTAGTAATTACAGTATTATTATTGTGCCATTTTACCTGAAGGTCCAAGAGAGTTTATGCCATGGTGAGTATCCATTATCCATCCATCTATCCATCCATCCCCCAACTTTTCTCTGTCTCTTTAAAAGAATGCTTCTCCATCTTTAAGCACGGTCAAATTTTGATCAGACTTGAACAACCTGACCATAGTAGGCTGCCTTCAGGACTTCTATGCAGAAATTTGATTGGTAGATCCTTTTTGGAAGGCGTCTTGGATATTCTGAAAATCTCCAATAAAATGATTAATCCTTTCATCGATGAATTCCCTATATCTCATTTTCAAGGCAACAAATACAGGAAAACGATTGAATATTTTGAAATTAATTTGACTGGAAGCCATTGCTGCCTTAAGCGGATTCTGTTAGTATGGATCCTTTCTTTATACCTTATACCTGTATCTTGATGACGACATCTGATCTGTCACTCAAGTATCTGACGTCATAATCTTTGATGAATTTACAATTTAATAAACATTCTGTTGAATATTTTGAAACTAATTTGACTGAGAGCTGTTACTGCCAAATATTCAGCAACTTACCTGTATAGTAATGCTGAAATTTAGATTCTGTGAATACAGGTTTCAAATCGATTCCAACATGTGTGAAAAAGTGGGCGTGGCTTACATAGAAATGGGCAGGGCATAGCTCTACTGCGTCGGCATAAAGGTTTTTGGTTATTATTGACAGCAAATCTTAGAGAGCCATTATCGACATCAACGTGATTGATATTGGTCGAGTCGTTTCCATTGTAATGTTTAAATATTTTAGATTACGCTTTTAGCATTTTAAAACATCCATTTCTTGAAGAATATTTAGTTTAATGCGAAGGACTATTTATTGCATAGTCATCGCAACATGCAGTGACTTTTTCCTATATATTGAAAATTTAAGTTAGGAGGGTTTGTAGAACAAAAAAGTAAATTGCTACGCATGCTATGTCTCCGTTGATTAAGCGCAATCAGCTATCACATCGGACAAAGCTGAGAAGTAAAACAGCTGGCGTAAGATTTGTCCATCCAGCAACTACTATGATAGCTAGCTTCTCTGGACCATTTGCTAAATGAACTATGATTCGATTCATCAAAAGTTATCATCCCTTTTCACTCGTTTGTTTACTGTCAAATCGACAGAATTGAACCTGTGCCAATTTATTTCTATTAAACTGATGGCAGCGGGGTGGCTTGCACGAGTAGACTCCACCAAGCGCTGTGTATAGCTTGTTATCTATGTAAAATCTTGCTCAGTATCCAGTTTCATATGGCTAACAGGATGCATTATTGGGCTTTTAAATTGAGTTCATTCTCCGCCCGTAATTGATTAGTTCAAGTCCATAGTCTTATCTACTTAGAATTGAGGAGAGGGAATGAATACAGTACGGCTTAGAAATAATATAATATCTTTCCTAAGCAAAATAAAACATACAATTGAATATTTTGAACATAATTGGATTGGAAAACATTGCTGCCTAAGGCAGCAATGTTTTTCAACCCAATTATGTTCAAAATATTCAGCAGAACATTTCTTGCATCTTATTCAAAATTATACTAACTGACATGTTTTTGTTTTGGAAACATGTTAATATATTTATGAGTGGTACTGTAGTGTGTTAGACAAACCCTTCATTAATAGCCTATTCACTATTCACGATTCAGATAAGATCATATTCCGCTATCTCAAATATTTTAAAATAAATTATTCCATCCTGCTTTGGTTCCATTTCTTGAAGTGTATAATAATTTAATTTTTTTAAGCAATCTTTAAAAGACCTAAATTTATACGAAAGTAGGAGCCTTGTTGAATATACTGCCCGCAATTTGTCTGAAAGTGATTTCTGCATTAGTTTAGCTGGATATGTTGTGTTATAAACCGCAGTAAGAGTCAGATTGTTTAACTGGCTGGCCAACAACAACTTTTGCAATAGTCTTGAGAAATGTCCATTTCAGACCACGGGAAGAATATTTTTGAACATTTGTAACTGGAATGACTGACTCAATAACTGAGCCAGTCATTCCAGTGGTAAATTTTCAAAAATAATCTCTTGGTTTGCAAATGAAGATTTTTAATGAGAAAATTTAAGTTTTCTTGACCAAATTTGAGGCTTAAATAGTTAATGGTTAAGATTAGTTAAGAAAATTGAAATTATCCCTGAGGCAGCGTCCATTTTTAGACCAAGAGAAGACTATTTTTGGAGTTTTAACACTGAAATGACTGGCTCTATTATCAAGCCAGTCATTCTAGGCGCAAATTAAAAAAAAATCTCGGCCTCCAAATGTGCGTTCCTCAATGCCACTGCGGTCTGGTTATGGCTAGCTGGCCATGTTACCCTTTAACTCTCAAGCCGGACAAAAATGGCCTGTGCAGTGGTCTTGATAAATCTCCATTTGCTGTTCAGAAGAATATTTTTGAAAATTTATCACTGGAATGACTGCCTCGAGTGATAAATTTTCAAAAAAACCATTCTACTCTTGATCTGCAGGTGGACATTTTCTATGAAAAAATTCTAATTTTGCTGAACAAATTTGAGGGATAAAGATTTAAGATGTTAACCCTTTAACACTTGAAATTCTAGTTTCTCAACTATACAGGGGGAAAGCTGTTGAGTATTTTGAAACTAAAGGAACAGGAACCTGTCGCTGCCATCCACCCAGTCAAATTTGTTTCAAAATGCTCAACAGAATATCCCTTACATCATAAAGAATTTGTCATTTCTGGTCGGTGAAGGGTTAATTACAGCATGATGACATTTCAGAATCTTTATTTTTGGCTTCTTCAAGATTTATAGCTTCTTTTCTATGATTGCTCAGAAAATTGTTATGACAGTTTAGAGAGCTTATTTGAAGATAATGAGCTTTGATGCTTTTGTTCCTATAGATTAACATTCTATTTGTTCCATTAGAAAAAATATATCCAAATGGGGGCGTGATGTGTGGTGATGTTTGAGGCACCATGCGCTCAAGCGTGTGTGCAAGCATGCATGTGTATTTGTAATAAAGTAATCTACATGAAGATTTACATCATATTTATATCTATAGCAGAGATTGAAAGCTGGAAAGTCACTTGAAAGGAGGAGGTGGGTGGGGTGGGAGTTTGGGTTTGGGTGGTTGGGGGGGGGGAACTTATCGCTAGCACCTTTATGGATTAGGTAGTGGGAGGTAAGAGTTGATCTTTAACCCTTTAATGGTCATGCCGGCCAAAACCGTCCTCTGTCATGGTCTTGGGGAATGCCCGTTTACAGGCCAAGAAAATACAATTTTTGAAAATTCACCACTGAAATTCCTGTGGTTAATTTTCAAAAATTTTGTTCTCTTAGCCTATAAATTGACATTTAGTTAGCAGATATTTAAATTTTCTTGACCAAATTTGACCATTAAAGAGTTACGCTTAAACTGAGGGATGTGTAATCGATCATTAAATTTGTTTATGTTCTGTGACTGCTGCAAGCCGCTAGACAATAATTTCAATTGGCAATAACCTTGAACCTGCTGAATATTTTGAAACCAATTTGACTGAATGTTGTTGGTGGCTTAGCTTATATTCAATGATAAATTTGAAATTGAGTGTTAAATGATTAATAGTCAAGTCTGTGAAAATGTTTTCTGCAGTGGTCCTAAGAAATTTTAATTTACAAAAATCAGTCGAGGTATTGCAATCCCCTCCATCAGTATGTCTATCTGTCCAGCGATCTCTGAAATCATTTGTCCCAATTCGACCAAATATGATATGAATTATCTATATGATTGCGGATTGCGAGAGAACATTTACATTAAGCTCTGCCCTGTGGTGGTAATGGGGTGGGTTGGGAGTGGCGTGGTTGGGTGGGGAACATCAACTTTGGCAGAATTCAATCGAATTTGTATGTGAGTTACCTATATAAATGCTTATTGCAAGGCAGTGTTTACATTAGGTACACTCCAGTGTTGGATGGAGGAGAGTGGCCTAAATTCAGAGTTGGCCTAATTCAAACAAATTTGTTATGTGACTTACCCAGATGATTGTGGAGTGTAAGGCGATGCCCATATTAGGCTCCACCCCTAGGGTGGGGAGGGTTGGTTTGTGTTGGTGCTGAACATCAAAGTTGGCGAAAGCGTAAGCGTAAGGATTTGGGATGGTGTGCCATCGCCTGCTCACTCTACTTTATTTCTATATAGCGTACAAAACAGCAACAGCTCTCAGCAACACTAAGTAAAAATTAATCTCTACCTTTCTTTACAAGGTTTTATAGAATCATACAGTTGCGTTTTTGACACAGATCTTCAACCATATCACAGTCGGCCATTGAGCAGTGTTTTTTGTCACTGACAAAAATTAGTAAATTAAATTTATACCTCAATATTTTCTATCTGAACAAGTTAATTCTTGTTAGCGTAACCTTTTCACGGACAAGCCGGCCAAATCCGGCCTCTGCAGTGGTCTTGAGGAATGTCCCTTTGCAGGCCAAGATAAGACTATTTTTGAAAATTTACCACATCAAGCCAGTCATTCCAGTCATAAATTTTCAAAACTGGATTTGTTTGCATTCAAATGGACATTACAAATTTTTTTATTACCAAATCGATCCATTTAATGGTTACCCATCTGACTGCTCTGATTTTGTAGACAACATTTTCTATGGGATTTAACTCGAGATATGGTGAATATTTTGGAAACAATTTGACTGAAATTTTCAGTGAAATAGTTTTCAAAATATTTAGCATGTTAAGATTTATTGCCCATTGAAATTATCGTCTGGAGGCTTGCAGCAGCAAGAGGGTAAATAAATTTCAACTCCTGAACATAACTTAATAAATTCACTCTAAATCAGAGATGTTTTAAAATAATGAATTGACTTTTATGTATAATAATTATAATCTCGTGGATATTAAATTTGCTTTTCAGCAAGAGCCAGGATAAAGAGATAATAAAGTTTAGCATTCCTTTTATTGCCTCAAAAGGTGTCTGATAATTAAGTCATGGTGTAACATAAAATTTCTCACTCCTGTCTTACTGAAATTGAACAGATATCCCCCCTGCCCCCCCCCCCCCCCCCCCCTGGTTATATTAACCCTTTAACAATCATATCAGCCCAAAACGGCTTTGCAGTGGGTTTGGGAAATGTCCATTTGCAGACCAAGAGAAGACTATTTTTTTTAATTTACCACTAGAATGACTGGCTCGATAACTGAGCCAGTCATTCCAGTGGTAAATTTAAAAAAAATAGGCTTCTCTTGGTCTGCAAATGGACATTTTCTATGGAAAAAAAAAATCACAATTTTTTTAACAAATTCTCTGGTTAAAGGATTAAAGACCAAAGACCAGAAGAGTCAAATTCTTGATGATGTAAGAAATAATCAGTTGAATATTTTGAAACTAATTTAACGGATAGCTGTTGCAGCTCCCAGTCAAATGAGTTTCAAAATATTCATCTACTTTCCTGTGTAGTGAGCTTGAAATCGAGACATTTGTATTTTAAGAGTTAATAAGTTAACATATTTTAGCCAGAACGATAATGCCGTTATATTGATGTCTACTGTCTGTTTCATAATTACAGTTATGCCATCTATCTACTAAAATCCAAAATAAATTGACGTGAGTTATTACTGCCTTAGTTAGTAATGACTATAATCAAATTGTTTTTAAAATGTTCAAGAGATTTAATTAAGATATTTACAGTTGTTGAAATTCGGCTCATAGTACTTTATGTATTGGAGAGGGTTAATCTGAGAATAGGTTTCTAAGATTTTACGCTTGTTTAATGGCCTTGTTAATTTACAGGAGATGAAAGAAATGCCATGGTTCGGTTTTGGGTAGGGAGGTGAGAAATTGCTGAGTAGGTCAGAGGGTATATCTGGATGGCAGGCAATGTATTGCAATAAAATTCTCCTGATTCTGACAAGGGATTAGATGATTTAATACCTTGATACTAATCTCCTCCTCTACTGATGACTTCATTGCTGTTCTAGTTTATTTCTATATAGTGTACAAAACAGGTCAATGTATTCATCCCATAAAGGGTGGTGGAATGATTTAATTAAACTTTTATTGGTGGGCGGAGAAGCAACCTACCTAGGGTAGTCTAGGAGGTCAATGATGGGCATGGAGTGGTTTGGAGAGAACTATCCCCTCCCCCCCCCCTCCCCCTGAAATTTTTTGAAATTTATGCTCTCTGAGAAACCATTTCAAGCTTCTGTAGCAACAATGCAGTGCTTGCTGCGTTAATTAACCCTTACCACTCTGATTTCAATATTCTATCTTTTACGGTGTCAATATCACAGAAACTGGTGGATATTTTTCAACAATTTTGCTGGAAGATGTTGCTGTCTACGACAGCACCATCTCCCACCAAATTTGTTGAAAAATGAACACCAGTTCATCTTTTAATTTAATTTGAAAATTTTAAATTTTGACACCAGAGTGGTAAGGGTTAAAACGTTATTATCATCACCATCTTCACATCATATTCCAGACAGCTGTTATTATCATCACCATCTTCACATCATATTCCAGACAGCTGTTATTATCATCACCATCTTCACATCATATTCCAGACAGCTGTTATTATCATCACCATCTTCACATCATATTCCAGACAGCTGTTATTATCATCACCATCTTCACATCATATTCCAGACAGCTGTTATTATCATCACCATCTTCACATCATATTCCAGACAGCTGTTATTATCATCACCATCTTCACATCATATTCCTGACAGCTGTTTTTATCATCACCATCTTCACATCATATTCCAGACAGCTGTTATTATCATCACCATCTTCACATCATATTCCAGACAGCTGTTATTATCATCACCATCTTCACATCATATTCCAGACAGCTGTTATTATCATCACCATCTTCACATCATATTCCAGACAGCTGTTATTGTCATCACCATCTTCACATCATATTCCAGACAGCTGTTATTGTCATCACCATCTTCACATCATATTCCAGACAGCTGTTATTATCATCACCATCTTCACATCATATTCCAGACAGCTGTTATTGTCATCACCATCTTCACATCATATTCCAGACAGCTGTTATTGTCATCACCATCTTCACATCATATTCCAGACAGCTGTTATTCTCATCACCATCTTCACATATTCCAGACAGCTGTTATTATCATCACCATCTTCACATCATATTCCAGACAGCTGTTATTATCATCACCATCTTCACATCATATTCCAGACAGCTGTTATTATCATCACCATCTTCACATCATATTCCAGACAGCTGTTATTATCATCACCATCTTCACATCATATTCCAGACAGCTGTTATTATCATCACCATCTTCACATCATATTCCAGACAGCTGTTATTATCATCACCATCTTCACATCATATTCCAGACAGCTGTTATTATCATCACCATCTTCACATCATATTCCAGACAGCTGTTATTATCATCACCATCTTCACATCATATTCCAGACAGCTGTTATTGTCATCACCATCTTCACATCATATTCCAGACAGCTGTTATTGTCATCACCATCTTCACATCATATTCCAGACAGCTGTTATTGTCATCACCATCTTCACATCATATTCCAGACAGCTGTTATTATCATCACCATCTTCACATCATATTCCAGACAGCTGTTATTATCATCACCATCTTCACATCATATTCCAGACAGCTGTTATTGTCATCACCATCTTCACATCATGTTCCAGACAGCTGTTATTATCATCACCATCTTCACATCATATTCCAGACAGCTGTTATTATCATCACCATCTTCACATCATATTCCAGACAGCTGTTGTTATTATCATCACCATCTTCACATCATATTCCAGACAGCTGTTATTATCATCACCATCTTCACATCATATTCCAGACAGCTGTTATTATCATCACCATCTTCACATCATATTCCAGACAGCTGTTATTATCATCACCATCTTCACATCATATTCCAGACAGCTGTTATTATCATCACCATCTTCACATCATATTCCTGACAGCTGTTATTATTATCATCACCATCTTCACATCATATTCCAGACAGCTGTTATTATCATCACCATCTTCACATCATATTCCAGACAGCTGTTATTATCATCACCATCTTCACATCATATTCCAGACAGCTGTTATTATCATCACCATCTTCACATCATATTCCAGACAGCTGTTATTATCATCACCATCTTCACATCATATTCCAGACAGCTGTTATTATCATCACCATCTTCACATCATATTCCAGACAGCTGTTATTATCATCACCATCTTCACATCATATTCCAGACAGCTGTTATTATCATCACCATCTTCACATCATATTCCAGACAGCTGTTATTATCATCACCATCTTCACATCATATTCCAGACAGCTGTTATTGTCATCACCATCTTCACATCATATTCCAGACAGCTGTTATTGTCATCACCATCTTCACAGCATATTCCAGACAGCTGTTATTGTCATCACCATCTTCACATCATATTCCAGACAGCTGTTATTATCATCACCATCTTCACATCATATTCCAGACAGCTGTTATTATCATCACCATCTTCACATCATATTCCAGACAGCTGTTATTATCATCACCATCTTCACATCATATTCCTGACAGCTGTTATTATTATCATCACCATCTTCACATCATATTCCAGACAGCTGTTATTATCATCACCATCTTCACATCATATTCCAGACAGCTGTTATTATCATCACCATCTTCACATCATATTCCAGACAGCTGTTATTATCATCACCATCTTCACATCATATTCCAGACAGCTGTTATTATCATCACCATCTTCACATCATATTCCAGACAGCTGTTATTGTCAGAGTCTTCTGCATTAGAGCCAATCAGTAAGATATATTAACTTTATTGATTATTTAACCCTTTCATGGCTAAGCCGGCCAAAACAGGCCTCTGTACTGGTCTTGAGAACTGTCCATTTGCAGGACAAGAGGAGCCTATTTAAAATAATTTACCACTGGAATACCGAGCCAGTCGTTCCAGTAGTAAATGTTCGAAAATGCTCTTCTCTTGGACTGCAACGGAACATGCAATTAAAAAATATTTAGATTTTCTTGAACAGATTTAGCCATTAGGTTAAGTTTGTAGGTAAGATTTCACCAATCATTTACTCTATCCATCACTTAATCAGCCATATAAAACAATGTTTTATGACCTGGTATCACACTGAAATATCGGTTTGATCTGCTTCAACCTTCTCGGTTGTGGGGCGGGGTTGCAGACAGAGAGGGTGGGGGAGGGGAGGAGGGTGGGGGTCCTATCATTTCAGCCATCTTCTTGCTCCCAAAGATAATGCAATAGTTCAGTAGTAAATCCCAGGCTGTTGACTCTTGTATTTCGGCGTATATAGACTAACTCTGGAATTTCATTGTTTCCAAATAACCATTTCTAAGAATTATAGCTATTTGACCCTTTAATGGTCAAGCCGGCGAAAACCACCACCCCGTCCCCCACCCCCCTGCAGTGGTCTTAAGGAGTGTCCACTTCTAGGTGAAGACAAGACTTTTTGAAAAATTAACACTGAAATGACTGGCTCGATAATCGAGCCAGTCATTCCAGTGGTAAATTAAAAAAAATGTTCTTATCTTGGCCGGTAAATGCACATAGATTGAGGAAAAAATTTTGGTTTTTGATGAAAAATTTATACTATTAATTAAAGTGTTAAATGTTTCAGATTGAGAACAGTGGAACACTAAATTAGCTTAATTCAGCATCTAGATCAACATTTCCCATAATTTCTTTGTATAAAATTTCAATCTGTGAGATGACAGGTTCATCAATTGTCATGTGTTCATTATTAAAGAGAACTGACTGGAGATTTCTGAATGATTACTACAATCCATTTACGCTGTCCATATCTCTGCCATGTTCCATTCTCAGCGCTCAGCGGGCTTCTATTCATCTCCATTCTGCTCTGTAGAACAGATGCGTGCCAGGACAGGGGGTTAATAGCACACTCCTGCTCTGCGGGCCATCATTATTGAGTGGTTCACATCCCTACAGGAGCCAGCTATAGCCAACTGCTTCTACAAACAACAAACTCACTACAATTGTCCATAATCCTCACTTTGTAAATATTGCTTTTACTGGACCTTAGTAGTAGCGGTCAGTTGGTCTGGTCAGCGTCCTGAGGCTTTATTCACTACACAGCTCAGTATGTGTACTTCATTATAATGCGCTTACACTGAGGCATATGTCTCAGGAAATGATCAGGGGTGGGGGAGGGAGAATTCAATAAAGACATCTAATTGAGGAATCCAGTTTATCCATGCATCATATAATGTCATAATCAACTACATGATGTGTAAGATGATGTCATAATCAATTTATGTACAGCATGAATGACTAAACACTTAATAGTCTGACACGTTGTACGAATTGTATGTCTACTATTTAAGGAACATTCTGTTGAATAGTTAGAAACTAATTTGACTGGTTGCTGTTGCTACCAACGCGCTGTTGCAGCCGTAGGCAGCAACATTGCGGCATCAAATAAGTTTCAAAATATTCAACAGCTTACCTGTATAGTTTTCTGAAAGTTGATAATCAGAGAGTTCAGGGATTGATTGATCCCAATATGGGTGAAGCGTGGGTGGGCTTTGTTAGAGATGGGTGGGGCATAGCTAAAGCGGGATTCCTCAATTGATTGGAATATTTCATAAGAATTTCCACCAGATTTGTTATGAAATGGGGAAGTTTCTTTAATGTTTATTCACATATCATACTACAGTACAGCTCAGACATAACCTAACACGTTTCCAAAACAAGAAAAACAGAAACATGTTAGTTAGTAGTAATAGTACAGTTTTTAACATAAACTATTTTCAGCTATCCACAGTATGATTGGATGTGCCAGATTTGGTGATTTTAGTTTCTACCTTATTGTATTACCGAGTTTTGGCCAAAGATGTGTATTATGGTGTGAACCCAGTGGTCCCAGTTACCTAGGTATTTGACCTGTTGACCTGAAACTTCAATTCTATTAAGCCAGCCTCAGTATAATTGTATATACCATATTTGGTGATTCTACCTTCTTTCATTCAGGAGATTGTTGCGGACAAACAGACAAGTTTACGGGACGCGTAAATCGACATTCTGCAAGATCATTGGAAATGCTGATTTTGGCTGACTTGATCATTATAGCCCTCTAACCATCAAGTCGGCCAAAAATGGCTTCTGTTCAGGTCTTGAGAAATGTCCATTTGCAGACCATGAGAAGACTATTTTTGAAAATTTGTCAATGGAATGACTGGCTCGATAACCGAGCCAATCATTCCAGTGATAAATTAAAAAAAATAGTCTTCTCTTGGTCTGCAAATGTACGTTTTCCATGAGAAAATTGAAATTTTGTTGGAACATATTTGATGGTTAAAGGGTTAATTTATCTACTTGTTTCATTCTTTACATCAAACCGTTCACATAAACGACTGGCGCATCACTCAGTTTTAATGGGAATAAAAATATGTCGGTGTTCGATATACGAGAAATTTAATATATCTCTGTGTCAATTATCATTAGTAGAAATCAGGTATATATTCCTGGAAGTCTTAGTTGACATGTTGCTGTCAGGGCGTTCATAACATGTCTTCAGGTGGGTCTCTGGCCACTCGTGAACACTTCTTCTTCTGTATTTGCAAGTAGATCTCAGTCTTGGTAGATCTCAGCTATGCCTCAAGTGTTATATAGAGTGGGAATGTTTTTGATTTCTGTCACCTGAGTTCTGCAAGAATGTGTTTCATCTTCAGTATATTGTCAGGTAGATTGGCATAAGCTTGTGCATGTGACAAGGGGAATGTGGCTGGGATTGTTCCCAGTGCTTCTTCCACTCTCCAAATGTACGTTGTGCCGATAGATGTTCCATATATAACCATCACAATCATGACTGCGTTTAATGCTTTGATGTTTTTTACTTTGTGCTAATACATATGCCGCCAGCACGCTCATAGCTTCAGAAATCTCCGTCAAATTGACTAAGTTCATAGACGGACAGCTTTCATCAGTGTTTCTGATGCTTATCATTGTGTTATACTGGGCTAGCTGGCTTTCCAATAGACCTGTTAGCCAGAACGACTGATTGGTTCATTCTAAGCTTATATTTTTGCCTTTGTCTCATGGGAAATCCACTAACTTTCCTATCTTGTAAAGTAGATACTGAACTACATTTACCAGACTCAGGTATTTTCCTTTCCACTACAAGGCCAGTATTAGCAGTCTGGAATGAATGAATTTTGTCTAAGAACTTCTTTACTTTTAAGTCTCTATTAGCCTGGTTTCAACAGAGCTGAATCTAAAACGTTGAATATTGTAACGACAATAATTTGACTGAGAGTCATTGCTGCATAAGACAGTTTCATATGATTCTGCCGAGTTAACCCTTTAAGCCTTGAAATTCCAGTGTCTCAATTCCAAGACATGTATACGGGAAAACAGATGAATATTTTGAAACTAAGTTGACTGGAACCTGTTGTTGCCATAGCCAGCAACAGCTCCCAGTCAAATTAGTTTGAAAATATTCAACATAAAAGTCCTTACATCAGAAAGAATTTGCCTTATTGTCTGTGAGGGTTAATGGATTAGGCACCTGTAAGTCATGAATCCAGTCTTACCTATGCCCCGCCCATTTCTAGCTAAGCTCAGGGCGCCCATCTCTCTGGACCCAAAAAATGCAGACTTTTTAGCAGGCCTCAGGATTTCCGAACATCCTGTTAAATATCTGGATTTTTTTGTTGATTTAGCAATATTCATCAAATAATTAATCTGTTACCAGTTTTCGTTTTATATTATGCAATTTTGAGCCTATTCAAGTCGACCCAGTTAGTTTGAATAGCCATAAGATTTATTTAGATAGAATTATGATAATATTAACTGATTAACTGATATATGTGCATGTCTGCGTGTTCACATATGCAAACAATGGAAGAGACAAATCGTGCACTTACGCGCTGTCCAAAAAGGGACAAACATCACGCGCTTGTGCTCATCCAACCTATTTTCCGGACAAAAAATCATGACAAGCTGGTCGTCATGGCTAAGTTCCACCCATGCCTTGCCCGTGTTGGGATCAATCGATCCATGCACTCTGAATCTCAATTTCCAGATAACTATACTGGTAAGCTGTTGAATATTTTGAAACTAATTTAACTGGGTGCTGTTGCAGGCATGTTTATTAAATCGTAAAGACATGCAATTCATACAACAGTGCTTAGTCAATCATCAATTAAGAGTTTATGATGAACTTAGCTACTTCATTCATGGCATAATTGATAATGACATCAGCCTACATGTCACTTAGTTTATTATGATGTCATAGAAACTGAGCAGTTGAGGACAGAAACGTTGGAATGGCATATTTAAACACATGTGAGAAGCCTATATATGTGTGTGGCACACAAAATTAAACATCTATCATTGATCATTAGGCCAAATGTGATGAATTTTATTTCAAATTTTGGGCCTGTCAGCGACATCAGGGGTGAGATTTTATGAATATTTTACCCTGTCAGTGATGCCAGTTGAATGTGGGCATGTTAATAATATTTGAATGTACCAGTGACATACATGTAGGAAGGAGTAGGCTGTTTTGACATCAGATGCAGGCTTCTAAGAATCTTTGAGCCTGCCAGCGATGACATAGGTAGGCTATTTATGAATATTTAATCCTGCCGGTGTTGGCAGGAGAGGTCGGCTTTTATGAATATTTGAACCAATTGGTATTGTCTGTTGTTGGCAGTGGCATCACAGAGATGCGGTTTTATGAGTACACCAGTGACAACAGACCTGGCTGTTATAATAAATATTTAAATCATACAATGTACATCTATAATATAAGAGGTATGCACTTACGGTGTCTTTAACCATAGAATTTGTTCAGGAAAATTTTAATTTTCTCATGGAAAATATCCATTTGCAGAGCAAGAGAAGACTATTTCTGAAAATTTACCACTGGAATGACTGGCTCGGTTATCGAGCCAGTCATTCCAGTGGTAAATTTAAAAAAGAAGTTTCTTGGTCTGCAAATGGACATTTCTCAAAATTACTGCAGAAGCCATTTTTTACCGCCTTCAGTGTTATGGGTTAAGCCTTTAGTGACATCGGGATATATTTGAGCCCACCGGTGATGTAAAAAAATGTGTGCCTGCACGGTCTGCGCTTACCGTCATTTGATGTTCCAAACCTCCGCGTTAATTGATATCTATGTATAATGCCATTGCTCTGTGGTAGCGCTCAATATTTTAATAATAATGATATTTAATATATATGTTCATAGCAAACTTGAATTTGCACAGAAATTTTAACGTGTCATGATTGAAAAGGTATGCAAACCTTTTTTCACAGCCACACACAGTCATTTAAAATAAATAGATAAGAAAATCTATTGAAATTATTCGTAAAGTCATGTTTATTTTCGCGGTCAATACGACCGCTTCTTTTCATTTATATAACAGTCCTGTTTGTGCTTATATCTCTTATGGACCAGCCTGTCTGTGCCCTATTCACTAGATGATATGAAATGGCCAAAATACTTTTAATATAATTTGACTGAAAATTGGTGCTGGTTTGGGCTGTAGCAATTTTCAGTCAAATTATTTTAGTGATCAGCATAGAATGAATGTTGTATGCGATATAACACTTAAAATTATGTGTTGAAATTCAGTATCTAATGTATTCTGTATATTGACTGAATAATACACATTAGACACTTTTTCCAGGTGTGTTGATCAGCGCCCTTTATCAAGTTCTCCAAGCGAAGTAGGGAGTAATAATAGCACCTCACCGATCAATGCTACACGCACCTCCTCACTACCCATCGAAGCGAACTCACTGAATATTACACCGAATGGAACAACTGAAGGTCAGTATTGAAAATTATATTATCATTTTCCACACAATGTTTAATAATAGCCCTTTGACCCTTAACACTCCGATGTCAAAGTTTTAAATATTCAAATTAAATTAAAAGATGAACTGATGTTCATTTTTCAACAAATTTGGTGGAGGATGTTGCTGTCGTAGACAATAACATCATCCACCAAAATTGTCAAAAAATGTACATCGGTTTCTTTGCTATTGACACAGTAAAAGATAGAATATTGACATCAGAGTGTTAAAGGTTAATGGCCAAGCAGCCAAAACGGCTTCTGCAGTAGTTTGCGAAATGTCCATTTTCAGGCCAAAATTAAATTTATCATTGGGATGGCTAAGGCTTCCCTTTTTCTACAGATGAACAGTGACAACTAAATATTTTTAAATTGTATTGACCCATCTTAAGCATTACAATCTTCCATTTAAGGTTGACAATATTACACTATCATAGTGCAACAAACTAGGCTTGCACAATTGCATTATTAAATCGCGAATCGCAATTATGTTTTAAATCGTGAATTTATATGATTTCAATTTCAATGTTATTATACGCCCGCACAAAGCGGGGTCGTATTATGTGATGGCGCTCGCCGTCCGTCCATGCGTCCATCTGTCCATCCGTCTGATTCTTGTCCGGAGCAGATCTCGAAGAGTTTTGAACCTACACTCACAAATTTTTTTTCAGCAGATATATTACATATAGACGAAGTGTCATGATTTTGATTCGGCAAAATCCTCCCATATTCGCTAGAATTATCTCCCTTGGAAGCTTAAAATCTGTCAAAATTTTCTTGTCCGTGACAGATCTCGAAGAATTTTGAACCTACAGTCACAATTTTTTTCACCAGATATATTACCTATAGACGAAGTGTCATGATTTCGATTCGGCACAATCCTCCCATATTCGCTAGAGTTATCACCCTTGAAAGCTTAAAATTTGTCAAAATCTTCTTGTCCAGGACAGATCTCGAAGAGTTTTGAACCTACACCCACAATTTTTTTTTCAGAAGATGTTTTATGTATAGACAAAGTGTCATGATTTCGGTTTGCCAAGATTTGCCCATATTCACCAGAGTTATCTCCCTTGAAATATTAAAATTTGTCTAAATTCTCTTGTCCAGGCCAAATCTCGAAGAGTTTTGAACCCACACTCACAAATTTTTTTTCAAAAGATGTGGTACATATTGCTGAAGTGTCATGATTTTCTTTTGGCATGATCCGCCCATATTCGCGGGAGTCATGATCCAAATTTCGAAGAGTTTTTAACCCACACTCACAAATTTGTTTTCAAAAGATGTACGTATAGCCAAAGTATCATGATTTTGTTTTGGCATGATCCACCCATATTCGCGGGAGTCATGATTTCATTTTGGCAAAATCTTTTGTATATTTGCGGGAGTTATCTCCCTTGAATGATTAAAATTTGTCCAAATTTTCTTTTCCTGGCCAGATCTCGAAGAGTTTTGAACCTATACTCGCAATTTTTTTTTTGATCTGTTAGGTATAGACGAAGTCTCATGAATTCCTTTCAACAAAATCCTCGCATATTCGTGAGAGTTATCTGCCTTGAAAGATTAAAATTCATCAAAATTTTCTTGTCCGGGCCAGATCTTGAAGACTTTTGAACCTATACATTTACAATTTTTTTTTCGGCAGATGTGTTAGGTATAGATGAAGTGTCATGATTTCCTTTCTGCAAAATCCCCCCCCCCCCCCCCCATAATTACCAGTGTTATCTCCCTTGAAATACAAAATTTGTCAAAGTTTTCTTGTTTTCATTGTTTTCATTGGATCTAATATGGATAGATGAAGGGCAAAATCTGCCCATATTTACCAAAGTTATCTTTCTTGAAATATTAAAATTTTTCAACATTTTCTTTCCGGTCCAGATCTCGAACAGTTTTGAACCTACACTCACAATTTTTTATTCATCAGATGTTTTAGGGATAGACGATGTGTCATAATTTAGTTTCGGCAAAATCCACCCGCCAGAGTTATCTTCCTTGAAAGATTAAAATTTATCAAAATTGTCTTGTAAGTGTATTGATCAATGCAGCTGTTAAGACTTTCAAGATTTTTGAATTTGCAGGGCCAGAGAAGACTATTTTTTTAAATGTATCACATTTTCAAACAAAGTTTTCTCTTGGCCAACAAATGAACTTTTTAAAACACAATTGCAGCTTTCGTCATTGATATTCTTTTCTTGTTATGCCTTGGTAATTTGTACCCACGCTGATTAATTGAGTAAGCATGATTATTTTTAACAGTAAAGATACGCCTCCATTTCTCCTAAATCTCACTGTCCAGTAATTTTCTGTATTGAATGCAAGAGAACACATAACACAATATTGAAATTGACATGAGTCCTAATATTGAACTTGTTGGAAAAGTAGCTCTTTTATACTTAGGTTTGATTTAATAATTGATTATCACTAATTGTATAAATAGTAAAATGTTCATGGTAGAAATATTATAAATTTGTAAAGATAGCATTGTAGAAAATAGTGTAAATATTAGAAATATTCTTCTTCATCAATTTACACAAAACTTTCCGTGATAAAATTATATCTAAATATTATAATCATTATTGTCATTGATCATTGCTCACTGTCTCTTCCTTGATGTACGTTTTTACTGTCTGACTGCTGCAAGGCAACAGACAATAATTTCAATGAGCAATAACTCTGGACATGCTGAATGTTTTGAAAACAATTTGACTGAAAGTTGTTTGTGGCTTAGCCACTGACAACTTTCAGTCAAATCATTTACAAAATATTCAGCATATAGAGAGTCAAACCAGATTGAAAATCTAGGCAGCAGAAATTCAACAGGCGGCCAGTTAATTGTCTATCTTTTCAAATCATTATATCATGAATAGAATAATTACTGGAAATCATTATTACAGAATAGTATTTATCACAAAATAGTCATGTTTTTTTTGTTGGAAGTTATTGAGCATTGATCGCTGACAATAAGTGAATAACCTGCATCTTGATTTGTTCCTCGCTGTGAGACTGATAAGAGATTGCACCTGCTAAAACATCTAACACAGTTCATTGTAATGTCATAGAAATATGTTCCCGACCCCTGCTGATTACTTTTGATAATTGACTGAATGTTGCTGGTGTGATGTTCCATCAAACTGTTTTCAAAATAATTATAATAAATATAATCTCAATAGAATGGAATAATTTAGGATACACCTCATAACGCCCAGAATAGAAGGCAAACAGTAAATATTTTAACTCTGTAATTTTCAATTTTCTCAGAAAATGCCATTTGGAGACCAACAGATGATTATTGTCAAAATTTTATCACCGAAATGTCATTTTAGTGATACATTTTCAAAAATAGTGTTCTCTTGGTCTGAAAATTGACATCCCTCAAACCACTGCAGAGGGCTTTTTTGGCCAGTTTGGGGTTTAACCGTCTGATTGCTGAGTTTCTGCTGACAACGTTCTCCAAATGTTGTATCTCTGGACCTGCTTAGAAATATTTTGAAAACAATTTGATTGAAAGTTGTTGGTGGCTAAGCCACCAGCAACTTTCAGTCAAATCATTTTCAAAATATTCAGCATCTCCAAAGTTATTGCACATTGAAATTATTGTCTGGTGACTTGCTAGAGGGAGACAAAGGGTTAATATAATGACAATAAACGCCACTGAAAAGATGTCACAGGAAAAGTCAGGGATGTAAAATTGCAGAATAAAATGTAATAATCCTACGACCTGAAAGCATTTCTGTTCATTATAAAGAGCTGCACAAATCAAGCAGAATCACACACCATAGTTGGCCAGATTCTATCAATACCACGGTCAAAAGCAGAAAATGACCTAGACACAGATAAAACATTTTATACCCAAGGGGGAAAAATACATAAATGTTAATTTCTATAATGTTATGACCAGATTATTATTGTCAAGGATTTAGGTCAGGTTGAATAAATCCACACTGGTTTAATAGGTCTGTGTTAAAGAAAACCTGTAACATCTCCCTGCTCTGCTGGGTAATTCTTTAGAATATTGCTTTAATAGTCCAGAATCAAGAATTTGTCTGACTTGAACCTTGACTATTATAGTAACGCAAAGTACACAGCTATGTATCGAAATAATGTTGACTTATATTAACGTTGAACAGCGATTGTTTTATTTGTTGGTTCACGTATATAATAATATTCTTATCAGTATTTGTTCAAGTAAAAGTAAATAATAATAATAATAATAATAATAATAATAAGAATAATAAT
Organism: Chaetoderma sp. LZ-2023a; assembly: GCA_034401795.1. NCBI lineage: Eukaryota > Metazoa > Mollusca > Caudofoveata > Chaetodermatida > Chaetodermatidae > Chaetoderma > Chaetoderma sp. LZ-2023a. The sequence continues at coordinate 164,116,494 of CM067369.1, read as the reverse complement.
AATAATAATAATAAATTTTATTTTAAATTTATTTATTTATTTTAAAAAATAAAAATTCCCAGTTTCTCCTCATACACCATATATATCCATTATTAACTCAGCAAGTACATATACTTTTGTAAATTTGTTCACTCTACAATGTTTTGTTGAAATTGTTTATTAAATAACATACTAAAAAAAAATGTTTTACATAAGACAGATGCCTACTAATAGAATATGCCATCGATGCAATAATTCTGGAATTTGGCCCCTATGCTGATCTTTCATGTCTTCAAAGAAAAAGATATGTAGATGTTGAATATTTGGACAATTATTTAGCAAAATGCATTGGCTCTTTAATTGTATCAAAATATTATTATATTTTAATATGATGAATATGTTTCATACGTGAAATAATTTAGCCATTTATTTATGTGTTATGCCAAGGTAAATACGGTACATCTAAAAAATAACTTTACATTTTTCTGAAACAAAATAAAACATACTTTTAAATATTTTGGCAGAAATGTCTTCTATCAAATAAGTCCAAAATATTCATCAGAGCATTTCGTACATCATGTTCAAAATTGTACTAAGATGGTTCTGCTTTTGTTTTGGAAACATGTTAAGTTATTTATGAGCTGTACTGTAGCTCTCGGTGGCATTGGAATGAGAAAATGTGTATAATTTAACCATTTAACCCTCAAATTTAAAAAAATTTAATTTTTTCTTAGAAATTGGTAGTTTTCAGACCAAGAGAGGACTGGTTGAATGGTTAGCCACCTATGCTTTTCAGTGATAAATATACCAAAGTCTTCCATTAGTGACTGCTGATGCACATTCATCAAAATCACTGCAGCAGCCATTTTTTACTATTAGACCATTAACCGGCTGACTGCTGAGTTTTTGCAGACAACATATTCCAGTAGTTATATCATTGGACATGTTAAATACTTTGAAAACAATTTGACTGAAAGTTGTTGTTGGCTAAGGCAGCAATGACTTTCAGTCAAACTGTTTCAAAATATTCAGCACGTCATTTAAATTATGATCTCATAGCTTGCATTAGTGAGAGAGTTAATGGATTAATAAAGTGTATTTGTTATTTTAAATAACTAAATTCAAGCTAAATGCTGGTTTGATTGTAGCTAATATAATTAGTTAAATATAAATATTTAGGCCTCAGATAGTTGTCAAATTTGGTCAAGAAAATCAAAATATTTCCATGCTCAATGTCCATTTGCAGGCCATGCACAAGTATTTTTGATAATTTACCACTGGAATAACTGGCTCTGTTATCGAGCCAGTCATTCCAAGGGTAGATTTTCAGAAATAATCTCATAGCTTTAAATGTGGAAGACAAAGCAATACTATTTTGTTGCTTGTATTTATTAATTTATTAGTTAATCTATTTGTGTATCTTATTTTTGTTGTTTTATAGATGGCCTGGGATTACCAGTGTCCACTGCGGCACCAGCCTTCACCAGCGAAAACTCCTGGCTCATATCAAATGTCCGACATCCAAACACTATTAGTAAGTGTGATAAAATGTTAGCTAAGCATTCCATGAAGCAGTGATTTCCAATTCAAGACACCTATTTTTAGTCATACTTATCTCACTTGAGCCAAAGGTCCAAGGGAAAGTATATGGCCTGCTGACCAATCGTTGTGGTGTCATCAATCCGTCATCCATCCATTTGTCAACTTTTTTGTTGAAAGACTATTCCTCATTATCTGTTTGGTCAGTTTCAAACTTGACTGGAAGAACCATATAGGCTGTGCATAAAATTTCTGCACCGTAATCTGATTGGTAAATTTTTGGTTCGTTTCCCATGTCGGATTAAGGGACTACTACTCGATAATCACACTGATTTCAACCAAGTGTATCTGGAACGGCTCTCGTGTAATAGGCTTCAGAACTTTTATGTTTTGAATTTCTAAAAATGTCTAGGAAATTGTTTAAAAGATGAGTGATCTATATATGACTACTGGGCCGATTTAGCGTAGCCTTGGATGGATAGCTCCTATGTTGGTAGGTTTGAGGACGCATATGCACAAATCTAATTGATAAATTCTTTGGTGGCCATCTTAGATTTCTTTAGCTTTATGCTAAATTTATTTGATTGGAAGGACCCTATGATGGTAGGTTTCTGAGCAGCTATCCCAAGATCTTAATGGTCAGGTTCCTCATTTATCGTTTTGTATTTTCCGAAGCTTCTCCCATAATCATTAAAAATACTGCTCTTGAAGCATTTGGCCAAGTTTGGACAAACTTTGCTGGAAGCACACTAGGATGTAGTCGTCTGATTTTACTTAGCCGGCAAAAAATACTCAACCGCCAAAAACGGCCACAACCGCCGAAAATGACACAACCGGTAAAAAAGTCACAACCGGTAAACTTGACCCCAACCGGTAAAATGAAGGTCAACCGGCAAAAATGTCTGACCAAACCGCCAAACCTCCAATGGGAAAACCGCCAGTCTGGTTTTTCTCTGCCCATATATGGTCAAGATTCACTCAATCCACGGGCTGACCCAGGAAGGGTATAAAAGGGACAGAAATTTCAGTCCAGATCATTCAGACTTTTGGTCTCACATTTGCGACCAAGCGTCAGGCTAAAATACCTACGACATTGGTTTCCCGATCTGATTACGTAGTTATCATCATGATTTTACTTAGCTTTTAGAATCTAGGCTAATTGTGTGCTGCCAGTTTCTAACCAAGCTCCGCCCATTTTATATGCGCATTTGAATTAATTATAACACTATGTACAGAATCCCGATTTCAACGTGTTTATACAGGTAAGCGGTTATATATTTAAAAAATAATTTGCCTGGAAGCGGTTGCTGGAACAGCTGGTAATCAAATTAGTGACAACATATTCAACAGGATGTTTATTAAATTACAAATTCACCAAAACGTACAATTCAGACACTGGTTATAGACCGTGACCACTTTCGGGATGAATCGGTTAAAACAGATATATACACCTGTGCAAAAGTTAAGCACCAGCAAAAACAATAGAACGTAGAAACATGATGGTACAACTAGGCTGCCATACTTTTTGTCGCCGCGTTAGCTGACATAATTCCAAGTACGAAATGCACATGCATGCATAACTTCACGCCGCTTGATGTCCGTGCGTGGCGGGAAACAGCACACGTGTTCAGTTATGTAAAAGTCCAGTTTGAGGTGTAGAACATTACATACAGATTTAGGCGACAAGATTAGGAATTTTGTGTTCATGACCGTGGTTTATTTGTACAGAGAGAATTAGCTCTTGATTGTGAACCGCTATGGCAAGACGAAGGTTAAGTGATCGTGTGAAATGGCAAATCATAGGCATGCATACCACTGGTATGTCATGCAGAGAGATTGGCAAACAGCTGAACATTAACCATACTGTAATCAGTCGTTTGATTGCAAAACATGGGCAAACTAACGAGGTGAAGGACAGGCCTAGATCTGGAAGACCGAAGAAGACTACTGCCCGTGATGATCGAGCCCTAGTACGCCTTGTTAGGAGATCTCCATTCACCAACAGCAGAGTGCTCAGCCAGCAATGGGAAACGCGCAATAGAGTGTCAATGTCTACCGTCAAAAGGAGACTGTATGCTGCTGGCATGAAAGCTAGGAGACCTGTCTGACGTCCTCTCCTCACTGCACACCACAAAGAGGAGCGTCTGAGGTGGTGCAACGAAAGAAGACACTGGAACATGAGATCCTGGAGACGGGTACACTGGTCCGATGAAAGTCGGTTCCTGCTTCATGCCACAGATGGTCGAACTCGTGTATGGAGGTCCAGACGCACGGCGTACGACCAACGTAACATCATGGAAGAAGTTCCATTTGGTGGAGGTTCCGTTATGATATGGGGGTGCATCTCATTTGATTGTAAGCTGGATCTGTTGACTGTACCTGGAACACTAAATGGACAAAGATATCAAGATTCCATACTGGATAGAGTTGTGGTCCCTCATTTTGTAAATCATGCACCTGGAACCCACCCTATATTCATGGATGACAACGCCCGACCACATCGTGCTAGAGCTGTGCATGAATACCTCCGCCAGAATGCCATCGAAACCCTACCATGGCCAGCAAGGAGCCCTGACATGAACCCTATTGAGCATATCTGGGACATTCTGGGAAACATGGTGAGAAGGAGGGATCCTCCTGTGCAGAACCTACAGGAATTAACAGACGCACTCCATCTTGAATGGCAACAAATACCACAATGGCGTATCAGTCGGTTGGTGACCAGCATGAGACGTCGTGTCCAGGCCGTCATCCAGGCACAAGGTGGATATACCCGTATTAATAATGACAGTCTCAAACTCGTGCACAGATGTTAAACTTCGTTTTCAGACACCATTAATGACAATCTAGCCACGTGTGTCAACTGTAGGGCAATAGTTGTCAGTTGTGTCAACATAACCATATTCAGGCCTCGTTTTCAAGTTCAAACAAAAACATACAGTGTTTCCCCACCATCATAATCAGCATTCCTCTAGTTGCATTATTACCTCTTGCACTAAGATGGATGGGTACATAAATGTTTATGCTATTGCTTTCTTCATAGCACATGAATATACCCTCGCATGTGCGTAAAAATAGGGTGGTGCTTAACTTTTGCACAGGTGTATATATATTTTCTGCAAATATTTTGAGGAATGCTTTTGAAAATGATTTGGCTGGAAGACATTGCTTTCTAAATACTTAGCACCTTTTCTGTAAGCTGGTTTTGAAATTGAAACGGGTAATGTATGGATAAAAATATGAAGGATCCTTCATTATAGCAGTGGCCTCCTCCTGAACATATGTGTTGACACAGTCAATGCAAGGCATACTCAACCTGTATAGATGCAGATAACATGATAGGAACATTAACCCATTAACCCTCAAATTTGTGCAGAAAATGTAAATTTTCTCAGAAAATTTCCATTTGCAGACCAAGAGAAGGCTATTTTTGAAAATTTATCACTGGACTGACTGGCGCGGTTGTCGAGCTAGTCATTCCAGCGGTAAATTTTCAAAAATAGCCTCCTTGGTCTGCAAATGGACATTACTAAAGACCACTCCAGAAGCCATTTTTGGCTAATATGAGTGTTAATGGGACAAAGTTACTGCAGTCAGAGGCATTAGCTACCCAACACACCTTTTGGATAAGATAAAACGTTTTTAAAATGTTGCACATATATTTGGAAGGGGTAACATGAAATCAAGGTAGTAGAGGCATGACTTGAAAAGGTTAAATTCTGAAAAAATGCTTGCTGCTAATCAACACATATATCAACATCATAATGTAATGGGGAATTAAGCCCAGTAAGAGATTTATTTGTAGCTTGAGGATCTCAAGGTTACCTAATGATTTTAGCTAAATTTATGGAATTCTTTTCTCCCTTCCTCCCACCCTCTCCCTTTCTCCTGTCACTCCATCCATCAATCACTTTCTCGCCATCCATCCCTCCCCTCTTCATCCCCTATCTTGTCTGCTCTCTCCCCCCTTCTCCCCTCCCCTCGCCTCCCTCCCTCCCTTCCTCATTCTCTCTCCCCCCTCTCCCTCCCTCTCCCTTTTCCCCCCCCCCTCTCTCTCTCTCTCTCTCTCTCTCTCTCTCTCTATATATATATATATATATATATATATATATATATATATATATATATATATATATGTGTATATATATATATATATATATATATATATATATATATATATATATATATATATATATATATATATATATATGCTATCCTATAAATCATTCTAAAACTTGACTGTCAAAACTGACTTGGTAATTGGTATTGTGTTAGAACATCAGTGTGGCATTGCTAGCAGCTAACTTGTAATCTGATTGTTGAGTGACACTGCCTACTTAAAAAATGTTCTGCAAGTTATGTTCAGTTGTTCACGTTTGAAAAGTTGGCTACCTGAATCAAAAGTTACTTCAATAAATTATTTATATCAAAAATTATTATATTAATTTGGGACACTGTACAAATTCGTCTCTGTGAACTCTTTTACTGATAAATTCCCTGTATCTCAATCTCATAGCAAACAAACAGCAAAACCTTTGAAAATTTTGAAACTAAGACATTGCTGCCAGTCATATTAATTTCAAAATATTCAACAGAATATGATATGCATCTTGAAAAATTTTAATTTACTTTTTCATGGATTTGTCATTGAAAAGTTTACCGCAGCATAATAAAAGAAATCCACACTGAATATAGCGAAATTATAAAATTGGCAAACCATCAGGAAGTCATAATTTTTTACCTGTACTAGTGTACATACAGTGACAGTATACACTGAATACAAAAGTAAAGATACTATTCGTGAGGTGAGCAAACAGATATAATTGGAATTCCGATTGGCAAACATCTTTGCCACCACCCCAGGCATTAACCCAGATCAAGGCATGATAGAGCAGATGATATGCTTTACAAGAGGCCTGGATAGATGATTTATTGGAGATAATTTTAAGAACGGTGTTGTTCAAAGATGATGTTGTCTGTTATCAACAGCACCAGCAGGAGTGTTCTCAAAATAAATGTGAATGATTCTGCGAAATAGAGCGGAAAATCGTGAGCAAGGCATTGTAAGGATGCCATGTGTTGCCCATGATTCTGATTCTATCTACATTGTTAGCCATGTAAAAATTATATTTATTTACTCCGTAATTTATGCGTAAATATACTATATATAGACTTGTTATTGCTCAAATTGAAATTGCACTAACTTAACCCTTCAACCAATCTGCAAGTTAACCCATGAATGGTCAAGTCATCCAAAACCGGCCTCTGCTGTCCTCTTGAGAAATGTACATTTGAAGGTCAAGGGAAGACTATTTTTGAAAATTTAGCACTGGAATGCTTGGCTCGATAACCATAATCAATTATGTCACTAGTTCGCTGATATCACAATGATAATGCAGACATGTAGCTCTTGCCCACAAAAATTAAAAAGTCTGTCACTAGTGTATGATAATGTATGTCTTTGATGAATTTACAATTTAATAAACATTCTGTTGAATATTTTGAGACTAATTTGACTTGGAGCTTTTATGGCTGCAACAGACCTGAGTTAAATTAGTTTTAAAATATTCAAAAGCTTACCAATATAATTGTAACAAGCCAATGTCAAATCTGCGCTATTGACTGGTGGCGCAGGACCAATATCGAATTCAGTAACGGCGAGCTTGTTGGTCAATGGCACAGGTCTGCTTGTCATAGGGTCAGTGGAGCAGTATCGAATTCAATATCCCCATGAACAATATCTTGCTAGGAGGCGCTCTTCTTTGTCCAAAATTTGACAGGCAGCCATATCAACTTAGACCAGTGGTTCAGTGATGGGGTTCAGAGTAGGCGGGGACCCTGTCAGCCGAGTCCGGTGTTGGTGTATGGGGTAGAGCATGCCAAAAGGGCCATTTGGGTTGTTTGCCCAAGAGCGTGAGTATTTGGATATGAAAAGGGGCTGCTGGCACCAAAAGGCTGGTTTCTTCCCCCCCCCCCCCCCGGGCACTATACACCCTCTCTACACCACTGCCTTAGCCTATCTAAAGGACAAAACGGATAGTAATAATTGCTGTAGATCTATCTTAAGCTCACTGAGTGAAGTGGTCACCAACCTGCATGTGTGTGAGTGCACACGCGCACACATGGCTATGATTTTGTGTCACATGAGTATGTACATGTATATGTTAGTTCTTGTTAGTTTATTTGAAGTGAACTCACACTTTTTATTTCCATTCAACATGTCATATGTCAAGTTAAATACTTTTAAATATAGCGGTTTGATGACACAAATAACACCTATGTTCTGAGAAATGACATTCTTATCAGGGTTGATGCTCTCAAATCAAAGATAATAATAATGGTCTTTAAATGTCAAGATTTGTCAAGAAAATTGAAATTGGACCACACCGAGTGGCAATTTGCAGTCTAAGAGAAAACTGTTTTTGAAAATTCATCACTGGAGTGACTGACTCGTTTATTGAACCAGTCATTCTAGTGGTAAAATTTTAAAAATAGTTTTTTATTGACCGGCAAATGGACATTTTTCAAGCCCTGTTCTAATGGCCGGTTTTGGTAGGATTAACACTTTGTTTTACAATTTATTTTTTCTTTCTTCAGTAATCAAGCACGAACCAGGAGTACAGGAGACGAGTAATTCCGCCGGGTCACCGTTTGCCGTTGTGTCAGACACAACTGCGAATGCTGAGAGTCTGGATGAATTTACAGGTAAGTTGTTAAGCCAGGTCATTGTTTCTTCTGACTTCAGGTAGATACTTGGTTACGTAGTCGACATTTCACTTACATTTATCGGGAATAAACGATCCACTAATGTCGGGCATACACCAATAAGTTTGCTTCAGGAACTTTTTCATCATATCCCGAAAAGTTTGCTCTTTAAACTTTGTGGCGTTGGCTAAAGATTTCATTAACCTTTTCAACGAAAAGTCCCTGAAAATTTACATTTTTGATGATGTATAGCATATTCTGTTGAATATTTTGAATATATTTTGCCTTTGGCAGCAATGTCTTCCAGGCATATTAATTTCAAAATATTCAACAGCTTTCCTGTTTGTTTGCCCTGAGATTGAGATACAGAGAATTTTTTCGCTGAAAGGGTTACCCTTCTGGTTGTTATATTTTGGTCAGGAAAATTTCAATTTTCTCATACAAAATCTTCATTTGTAGACCAAGAGATTCTTTTTGAAAATGTACCGCTGGAATGACTGGCTGTATTTTAGATCCAATCATTCCAGTGGTGTGATAACAAAGTTTTGCTTCTGGCAATGTCATGTGCAAGAGCATTGTCAATCTTATTATCTCCTGAAAAACCTAACATTTTGTTCGTAGTATAATATATGGTAAACATATTAGTGAAGTACTATGTACTTTGTAGCAGCTAATAAGATGTGGTGGTACCAGTAATGCAAAACAAATACAAAACAATCAGTAAGCATTCAACGCTCAAGTACAGTATCTGCAGTGGAGAAATTTCGATTTGCAGACCAAGAGAAAACATTTTTGTAAATGAACCGGTAACCGAGACAGTCATTCCGGGTATGAATTTTCAAAAATAATCTCTTAGTCTGCAATTGAACATTTTCTATGAGAAAATTGAAATTTTCATGAATGAAATTCAGGGTTAAATGGTTATGGATTCAACGAGATTTTCTACTCTGCCTTCCTTTAACCCTTGACACGCATATCAGCCAAAAATGCATTCTGCGGTGGTCTTTAGAAATGTCCATTTGTATACCAAAAGAAGGCTATTTTTGAAAATTTACCACTAGAATGACTGGCTCGATAACCGAACCAGTCATTCCAGTGGTAAATTTTCAAAAATAGTCTTCTTGTTCTGCAAATGGACACTTTCTATGAGAAAATTTAAATTTTCTTGAACAAATACAAGGTTTAAATGGTTAAGCCATTCTGTGGCCATCCTCTGCCAGCAACACAGTAGTTACTATCGCTACATCATCGACTCTTTGTTTTAACAATAGTGCGTGTTGTAATAACCATTTCTGAAGCGTTCCCACAACTGCTGTCCGTGCCTCTGTGTTTGATGTGTAATTAAAATAAGAAAACCTGTTAAGGAGGTGTCTTTGAACTGTGTAGATCAGAGGCAGATAGGTTCAGAGAAGGCGCTAATTGAGTCATCATGTTTAGACGTTTCAATGAGAGATGTCTGCGCTGATCAAAAGCAACAATTTGCCTCCTATCCAAAAACTTGTTGCCGCCTTTTTTCTCAACTGCTTATTACTTTTCAGGAAGTCAAAGTCAATAATTACCTGTCGCATCATTTTACCGAGTGATTTTTGCTCAGATTTTCAGAAATTATTTTTATTCCAGTACGTTTGCTAGCATTTATAATATTTGATTAGGAATACTACACCTGAATTTAAGCATTTTACTGATGAATTCCCCATATCTCATTTTCAAGGTAACTATGCAGGGAAAGTATTAAATATACTTCTTTGGGAAGCTTGATTGCGCTTGTTTGTCCTGACGCGAACTTGTGTGCACAAAATACTCAATAAACATAACTTAGGAAGAATGGACTTCATGTTAGGCATATTCCTGTTGTAGAGAACTTTCAAAATGTAAAGCTGAACACAGCGCAAAGTGGAAAAAACTTAAGCTGGTATTTGGCTGACTGTACTGCTTGCAGAATATTTGAAAAGTGAATCTGTTTCCTATTTGGACTCCATTGCACATGCATGTTCGTTCGGTGACAGGTGTCACAGGAGTGAGTATAGACTGGTGACAGTCTCTTTCAGGGCATATGCTGGGGGTGTACCCTACCAGTAGCCTGGTTGAGGGTATAATGAAATGGAATAGGCATATGGGGGTATGTAAGCAAGCATAAAAATCTTATTCTGGTGGCTAAATGCAGAGTAGTTGATTTAGTAAGTAGTGATTGAATGGTAAGTATGTTTTATAGTGGTTAATAAAACTACAGACCATCCCACAAGGGGGTGTCTGTTTGGGGGTTTGCAATCGGGGTTCTCTGTATCTCATGTGTTTTTAAGCTCACCTGGCCTGAAAGGCAAATGAGCTTATGCCATGGCGACCGTCCGTCGATCAACCTTTGCTTTAAAATGCTACTCCTTAACCAATAGCTGAATCTTGGATCCGGAACTTCCATTTGGAATTTTGATTCATAAATCTTTGGGGTCAAAATCTTAGATTTTATTAAAAATTTACCAGATATTGTTAAATTGCTTCTTCTCATGACCCTTTTGACCGATTTCAACCAAATTTGGCTGAAAGGATCCTATGGTCATAGGTTATAGAACTTCCATTCAGAATTTTGATTCGTAAATATTTTGGGTGAAAAACTTAGATTTTATTAAAAATTTACCCGAAATTGTCAAATTGCTTCTTCTCCTTAGAATTTTGACCGATTTCAACCAAATTGCGCTGAAAGAATCCTATGGTCATAGGCTCTAGAACTTCCATTCAGAATTTTGTTGCGTAAATATTTTGAGTGAAAATCCTAGATTTTATTAGAAATTTATCGGAAATTGTCAAATTGCTTCTTTTCCTTACCCGTTTCATCGATTTCATTCAAATTGGGCTGAAAGAATCCTACGGTCATAGGCTCTAGAACTTCCATTCAGAATTTTGTTGCATAAATATTTTGAGTGAAAATCCTAGATTTTATTACAAATTTACCGGAAATTGTCAAATTGCTTCTTCTTACCATTTTGACCAATTTGAACCAAATTGGGTGGAAAGAATCCTATGGTCATAGGCTCTAGGACGTCCATTCAGAATTTTGTTGCGTGAAATTGTCAAATCTCTACTTGACTTCTCCTTACCATTTTGACAGATTTCAACCAAATTGGACTGAAAGAATTCTATTGTGATAGGCTCTAGTACATCTATTCATAATTTTGATTCATGAATTTTTTGCGTGAAAATCTTAAGACTTTATGAAAAATTTACCAGAAATTGTCAAAACACTGCTTCTCCTTAGTTGCTTGACATGTTTCAAACAAATTTGGCTAGAGTGTCCCTATCAAGGTAGACTAGAATCTCTATTCAGAATTTTGATTGTTAAATCTTTTGGGTGGCCGTCTTGGATTTTCTGAAAATTATCCATCATACATGTATCTATTTAAATGCAAATGGTTCAAATGCTTATTGTCCAGGTGAGCGCCACAGCCCCATGGGCCTCTTATTTCTCAACCATGCTAAAATTAAAGGGTACCATTGACTGACTCACAGCTATCAATGGACATTTCCAGGTTATTCATCAATCATAGGACGTCATAGTCAACTAGTTGATGTATAGGATGACGTTGATATGTTCATCATGAACGCTTACTTGATGACGGGGTAAGCATTGTTGTATGAATTGTATGTCTTTACTATTTAATAAACATTTTGTTGAATATTTTGAAACTAATTTGACTGGGTGCTGTTGAACAGCACCCAGTCCAATTAGTTTCAAAATATTCAACAGCTTACCTGTATAATTTTCTGGAAATTGATAGTCAGGGAGTTCAGTGATCGATCCCAACACGATCAAAGCATGGGTGGAGCTTAGCTAGGGATGGGCGGGGCATAGCTAAAACTGGATTCCTCCATTACAGGGGTCCCATGCTAGATTGTGTGAATTATTTTTGCGCGAAAACCATGTAAACATGTCAGTAATATCTAACAATCATACATGATTTTCAGGCGTCCCATGGGACGCTCTGCCACTACTTTTGGTGGTCCGACGTTGCATTCTGAGGAGATATATAACCTTAAAAGGACCCTTATGGGAATCCATGCCTCTTATCATACCTGCCCCAAATATTATATAAGGTGTTGCAAATATTAGAAGAAAAACTTGTTCCATGTTGCTAAATGGTGTTTCTGTCTTGGACTACATTTATTGTCATACTTCTGCCATTAACACTGCTGTGTATAGTTTTACAAATCAACATCAACTTTGTTCGGATATTTCAGCAAACATTTCTAAAATAGTTCCAATTCCCTGACAGTTATCATATTTAAATCCGGTACGCTATCGAAAATATGTCACAAAGGTGTAAAATTATCATCGGTATGCTCAGCTGTATTCATATTTATTTCAAGGATAAAATCTAGTATTTCATCGAGTGTGTGGTCAGCTTTTTTACCAGTGTGAATAGATAGCCACATTTCAGTGTTATTAGACTATAATATACAACATTTTCATATCTAATAATGTATTTAATGGCCGTATATTTGTCCAGTTGTGCAGGTGACTGTGTGTTTGGCGGTGTGTGTTATACTGATGAAATTGATAAGACATATATTATGGAGAACCTGATATAATGTTGTCACTTAAAAATCAATCATACATTTACCTGTTTACCCAGTGGTTAGCCAAGAGCCGCTGTGCGGTGTTGTGAAATTGGTCGTTTTGCTGCTTGTAGTAAAGCGTTGAATAAATATTTGAATGCAAAGATGAATAAATTAGCATATGAATTCAAGAATGAATAAATAAGTTAACCCTTTAACACACAAATTTCTTCAAGGAATTTTTAATTTTCTGTTAGAAAATTTACCGCTGGAATGACTGGCTCGATTATCGAGGCAGTCATTCCAGTGGAAGATTTTCACAAATAGTTTTCTCTAGCTCGTTTGACATTTCTCAAGAACACGGCAGAAGCTATTTTTGCCCGACTTGAGTGTTAAAGGGTTAATACGCACATATGCACAATGAATACACAAATGAACAGCTGTTATCAATGAACAAACAAGCATGTGAATAAATGATGGAATGAATGAGTGAACAGATGAATGAATAATTGCAAATTTGTTTGTTTGAGAGAACTTGGTCAATGGAGGTATCCAATCTGTCACTCAAGAATTTAACCCTTTAATGGTCAAGCCAACCAAAAGTGGCCTCTGTTATGGTCTTGTTGAATGTCCAATTACAGGCCAAGAGAATACAATTTTTGAAAATTTAGCACTGGAATGACTACTTCAATAACAGAGCCAGTCATTCCAGTGATAAATTCTCAAAAATCTTATTCTCTTGGCCTGTAAATGGACAGGCGGATATTAAAATTTTCTTGACCTAATTTGACCATTAAAGGTTCATGTCATAATTAAATACATCGCTTGTTAGCTGATGTCACAAGCAAAATAACATTTTCCGTCAGGAAAGTGGTAAAAGTCTGTCATGGAAATATCTGACCTGTATATCTTTGTTGAATTTGCAATTTAGGAAACATTCTGTTGAATATTTAGAAACTATTTTGACTGCATGCTGTTGCTGCTATTGGTCAAATTAGTTTCCAAATAGTCAGCCGGTTAGTTTTAAATCGATTCCAATGTGTGTATAAAGTGGGCGGAGTTTAGCTAGAAATCGACATGGCATAGCTTGAAATGGATTTCTCCATAAAATCAATTTGAAACAAAGTTCCATTTAATCCTTTAATGATCAAGCCCACCATAACCGGCCTCTTAAGTGTTCTTGAGCAACCATAACCGGCCTCTTAAGTGTTCTTGAGCAACCATAACCGGCCTCTTAAGTGTTCTTGAGCAACCATAACCGGCCTCTTAAGTGTTCTTGAGCAACCATAACCGGCCTCTTAAGTGTTCTTGAGCAACCATAACCGGCCTCTTAAGTGTTCTTGAGCAACCATAACCGGCCTCTTAAGTGTTCTTGAGCAACCATAACCGGCCTCTGCAGTGTTCTTGAGCAACCGTAACCGACCCCTGCAGTGTTCTTGAGCAACCATAACCGGCCTCTGCAGTGTTCTTGAGCAACCATAACCGGCCTCTGCAGTGGTCTTGAGCAACCATAACCAGCCTCTGCAGTGGTCTTGAGGAGTCCATTTGCAGGCCAAGAGAAGACTATAACCAAGTCGATAACCAAGCCAGTCATTCCAGTGATAAATTTTGGCCTGCAAATTGGCATTCAATGAACAAATATGTTGTCTTTCTTGACCAAATCTGACCATTAAAGGGTTAAGCCTTTGTCCATCGAATTTATTTAAAAAATCTCAGTTATCAAGTCAATCATTTTAGTGGTAAATTTTCAAAAAATAGTCTTCTTGAAAAGACCACGTCAGAAACCGTTTTTGGCTGGTATGAGTGTTAAAGGGTTAATGTTAACCATTTGAACCCAAAAGGACAAATTCAAAAACTCAATGTAGAATTTAATAAATATTATGCTGGATATTTTGAAACAAATTTCAATTAGAGCTGTTGATGACTGTTACAGCAATAGATTCATGTCAAATTATTTTCAAAATATTCAACACGTTACCTGTACAGTTAACTTGAAATATAGATTCTGGGAGTTCAGAGTTGAAAGGGGTAGCATTACGAAAAATTGACCTTTCCGGTTTATCCATCCATCATATGACGTTATAATCAACAACGTGAGGTGTAAGATGATGTCATAATCAAGGACATGACTTTTATTCCGTTTTAAACACTTAATAGCCCGACACGTTGTATGAGTTGTATGTCTACTATTTAATAAACGTTCTGTTGAATATTTTGAAACTAATTTGACTGGTCGCTGTTGCTGCCTATGGCAGCAACAGCGACCAGTCAAATTAGTTTCAAAATTTTCAATCTGCATGGTTTTCGGGAAATTGATAGTTAAGGTGTTCAGGGATCGATCGATCTGAACATGAGCGAGTTGTGGGTGGAGCTTAGTTAGAGATTGGCGTGGCATAGCTAAAGCTGAAAAGGTCCTCTGTGATAGCAGACCAGGCATCTTTTTGGATTGTCTCTCTGTGTGTAGAGTTCACTGATTTTCCCTCCTTTTCTATTTCTTAGGTGACACATCAAAAACGGTTGTGGAAAATTATCAAAATTCAACAGATTTCACCAATTTCACTTCCAGGTATGTCTTAATAAAAGAGTAGACAAAGAATACACACATTAAATCATAGCCACTTAATCGTAATAATTTATTGTTATCTTTTTTGTTATATATTTTTAAATTCATAACTTCCATCTGAAATATTATGTCAAATTAATTTTAATTTCAGTGTCAGAAAATTAAACATTACATTGGGAAAATTATTTTATAATCAAGTAAATCATCATGATAAAAGTGATGAATCGTTGTCATGGAAATTACTTGTCTCTGTCCATGATTTACATTGACAGGTAGGAAGGGACCCAGGTGTGATTAACATCTTTTATCCTGAATTCATGGGTAGAACCAGTCTTGATATGAAACTTGACACAATATTTTCAAAATAATTTGAGTGAAATTTACTGTTTCCTTTTGCAAATACAACTTTGATTCAAATTATTGTTTAAATATCTATCTAGATTTTATGTTGATGCTGTCATAGATCTCATCTTTGATAAACATGATGTGGTGTGTTAATAATTACTTGCACCTAGTCAGCATGCATCACCCGCCCATTGCCAGTCTTGCTACTCGTCAATATGGTGGTGACAATAACACAGGCACACGCCTCCTTCCTCACACACACACACACACCCTCCCACCCCATCCTCCACCCTTCCCCTCTATGTCATTGTAGCGATGAGATTAAAATAATTATAATACAATCATAGTACAGCATCCTTGCAGCAGCATGCTAGAATGACTGATTTCATTAGTGTATTGCATCTTTCTATTCTCCCTAGCAACATGCAAGCGTATCCAGCGAGTGCCATGGCAACAGGACAGACGACTGGCACGTTCGGTTTGCCTAACGCGAGTGCATATGCATATCAGACGCAATCGGGACAGAATCCGTACAGCTTAATGGCTTATTCCCCTGAAGGTGGGTGTAAATAATAAGCAGTTATAAATTCTCCATAATTTCCACCGATGTAGGCAGAATAAATTTTTCTGTGAATCTCTCAAACTAGAATCCGAGTTTTTTCATTGGACCTTTCCACTTTATCCATCCATCATCTGACATCATAATCAACTAAGTGACGTATCGGATGACTTTATAATTAATTATGGCATGAATGACTCGATTTAGTCCATCATTAACGGTTGGTAGTCCGACACGTTGTACGAACTGTATGTCTACCATTTAATGAACATTCTGTTGAATATTTTGAAACTAATTTGGCCATAGGCAGCAACAGCACTCAGTCAAATTAGTTTCAAAATGTTCAACAGCTTACCTGTATAGTTTTCTGGAAATTGATATTCAGGGACTTCAGGGATCAATCGATCCCAACACGAGCGAGGTGTGGGTGGAGCTTGGCTAGTGATGGGTGGCGGGGCATAGCTAAAACCAGAAAAGTTCATTTGCGGAGTTAGTAGAAATCTATTATTTCTTAATCGAATTACCTTTTCTTTAAATCTCTACTATTTATTATTGGTTTGAGTTCTATAACTTCTATTGTATTTGACTTTGCAATCACAAGTTTAACACTATCACATTTAAGCTGGTCAAAATATGGCTATGAAAGTGATCTTTAGAAATGTCAACATGCAGACCAAGAGAAGACTATTATTTTGAAAATTTACCACCGGAATGCGAGCCAGTCATTCCACTGGGAAATTAAAAAAAATAGTCTTCTCTTGTTCTGCAAATGTACATTTTCTATGAGAAAACTGAAAATTTCTTCGGCAAATTTGAGGGTTACGCGGGTTAAACACCGCATTATGCCCCTGTTCATCCAGAAATCTCCATGTACTACATATTCGTCCCCGCACTCTGTATGTACCTCTCCCTCCCACACACACATTCTCCAATCATTACACGGCTTCGGCGATTCAACTTGAGCATGCAAATGTTGAGCCGCTGAAGGAAGATTGAAGTTGTGTTGGTGAAAGGTGCTGCTGCTGAATAACAAGACAGCAGAATGTTTTTCAAAAATTTCTGATTCAGGATAGAACTGAATAGTTCAATTTAACCATTTCACCATAAACTGGGTGTACATTTGGTCAGTTCAGATTATGTATGCTTTTGGATCAAAGTAAAATTAAATTCCTTACCTGAATATCTTTATTCATAATATTTATGCTCAAATTTGTTTTTATTTTTATTCTTTAATAATCAAAGTTGGTCAAATGACCAATTGGTTTCTAATAGATGTCCATTTTCAGAACAAGAGAATACTTTAAACAATTTACAACTGTAATGACTGGCTCGCTTAGCACGTAAGTCAGTCATACCAGTTTTAAAATTTCAAAAATACTTTTTATCAGGTGTACAAAGAGACAATTCCCAAGATCACTGTTGAAAACATTTTGACTTGACCATTAATCCTTTATTCCAGTGATGCATTTAAAAAAATAGTCTTCCGGGCCTGCAAACTGACATTCATTGAGCAAATATTTAAATTTTATTGACCAAATTTGACCATTTGACTAGCAAAGAGTTAAACGTTTAGCATGGTATTCGTATGAACTTGCTTTCTATAACAGTGACAGCTTTCAGTCACATGTGTAAAAACACCAAAACAGTCATTCACAATTTTACACAATGTACCTATTTGGCCATTAAGTAGCAAGGAAAAATGTGTCCAATACCCGCGTATTTGATATATTTTTCAATCAGACCGCCGTGAGGTCAAAAGTGGTTTTTTTTTAAAACAATGTAGGTGAAAGCTGTTGCCTTTTACCGTTTAACCCCCAAGTTGGCATATGTCTTTGGAACCCTACGCGCAAACTTCCACCCAAGTTTGGAGATGTTCACTCCAATAGGACTAGAATTATTGAAAAAATGTGTCAAAAGTTTCCGTTGTGAAAACTGTTGCTGAAAGCTGTTGCTGTTGCCTTCTATGGCTTCCATCCAAGTTTGGAGACAATCCCTCCAGTAGAACCAGTGTTATTAAAAAATATCTTAAGAACCTTGCGTCTAGCAATGGGTAAAAATGTAAATAGATTAGGCATGGGACCTGAGATGATAACTGCTTAACCCTTTAATGGTAAAATTTGGTTAAGAAAATCAAAATATTTGTTTATTGAATGTCCATTTTGCAGGCCAAGAGAAGACTATTTTTTTTAATTCACCACTGGAATGACTAGCCAGTTTGAAAGATAGTCTTCTCTTGACCTGCAAGTGGACAAGACCACTGCAGAGGCTCGTTTTGGCCAGCTTAACCGTTAACCCTTTAACACTCATATCAGCCAAAAACTGCTTCTGCAGTGGTCTTGAGAAATGTTGATTTACAGACCAAGAGAAGGCTACTTTTGAAAATTTACCACTGGTATGACTTGGCTCGATAACCGAGCCAGTCATTCCAGTGGTAAATTTTCAAAAATAGTCTTCTTGATCTGCAAATTGACATTTTTTATGAGAAAATTGAAATTTCTTGAATAAGTTCAAGGGTTAAAGGGTTAATGATCAGTTTTCCCTACCACAGCTCCTTAGTCTATGCTATTTTTATGAATTCCATAATTATCTTCTATTCTATTTAAATGCTCACAAATGAAAAATACAAAATCTATTTGTCCATATAATTGGAAAAATGCTTTTATCCCACATTCATTCTAGAAATGATGAGATCCTAGAAGGTTTTAAAGCAATTACAATTTCATTTGCTATACCGCAGCTCCTAAATAACTTGTTTCCAAAACTACAACAGAAACATGTTAGTTAGTACAACTTTGAATACAATATTAGAAATGTTCTGTTCTGGACTTTTCTGTTCAGCACCAGCACCCAGTCAAATTGGTTTCAAAATATCCAACAGCTTACCTGTATAGTTTTCTGGAAATTGATAGTCGGAGAGTTCAGGGATCAATCGATCCCAACACGAGCGAGGTGAGGGTGGAGCTTAGCTAGAGATGGACAGGGCATAACTAAAACTGGAAAGGTACATTAGAGTCTTCCAATCCAATTATGTTTAAAATATTCAACAGTATGTTTTATTTTATTTTGAGTTTTTTCCGAGGTATACCATAGTCACTGCATCAAATGTTAGCTGGCCAGGTGTGTCAGGTCTTCCCTGATGGGAAGCAGTTAGATTGTTTTCTCTCCATGGCACTCATATTCAGGTGTGCTTGAGATGGCAATGTGATTAATTAAAATAATACGAGAACAATAAAACACAGGTGCTCAGGTGGTCATGCTGAAAATTAACATCCATCCAATTCAATGCATCTCGGAAGAATATGGCTTTGGTTGCTGCAGTGGGGCGGCTGAGAGCGTGCTATGTTGATCGCACTAAATCTTGATGGTGTATGAAATTTATTGAATATTTTTTTAACTAATTAAACTGGAATCTAGTTTCAAAATATTCAATATACAAGCATGATTATTTCCTTTCTCCCAACCACCCCATGACCCCATGTTACTTGGAATGGGAACCCGAACTTATTAGATGGGAGTATGTAGTGGTTCCCGTTTTCTCCATGTCTGACTGTTTGTTCATCTGTCCTTCCACCCATCTGTCCATCTCACCATCTCAGCTTCCAGTTCTGCATAAAAACTTCTGAGTATTTGACCTGCTGCTAGTCCTTGGTGATCAGAGAAAAGATAGTGATTTTGGGGTCAAACCATTAAATGTCAATTTGATGCAATTGCAGAAATGTTTTTTTCTGCGTAATAACTGAAGGAACGTATTATACTAGGGAATTTTCCATAGTATTGGTATGCAGGACGATCTCCTGAATAACACATGTTTTCTGTTAGGTCATGATGATGCAATTACAGAAATTGTGTTCCCAGATAATACCTTGAATGCTTGTGAATCAGCCTTGAGACATACAGTGTCAATGCATATTATGAGATATCTAGCAGGATTATTAGCTCACCTGGCCAGAATAGGTTAGCTCTCTTTGCTGACCCGGAGTCTAATCTTTCTGGCCAGGAGGAAGAGGATTATCTCCTGGGTTCTCCTGATGCCGTGACCATAGACATTGACGTCTGTGCACCCCTCGCGGGGAATACAGGCGACATTGTCCACGGTTATACTCACGCAGGAGTAGAATTCATGGCTCAGAGGGTGGCCCGGGTTGGACCTGACGGCCAGTTCTTCCGCATACCTCAGCTTGCCGAGAGTATAGCTGGTTCTGGCCAGGGCCGTGGTGTGGCGCAATACCACGGCGCCTGCTCCTGGACAAACCAGTCAGATTGTCATGCCTGCTCTTTCGGGCCCGCATGCTTTCTCTGGCTTGCCAGGAGTGTCGGGCTATCCAGCATCAAGCTCGCCTGCGAATGCTCAGGAGGAAGACGAAGGCCCTCGTCTTGTAGAGCTTTTGCAGGTAGCCACGGAGGAGGATTGGTCAGATGCTTGTCAATGGCTTATAAGCGCCAGGCCAGACCTGCCCGTGGAACAGTCGGCTAGCCAGCGAGACCACCAGCCGTGGTTAGCTGGTAAGTCGACTGTTAGCGCCATGCCATTTCTGCCGCTGGTGGAACATATCGTTGATATGTTCTCGGCGGCGAAGACGTCCATCAAGGCGAATGGACGTCTCGCGAAGGCCTCTCGCGAGGTTGCAAGGCGCTGCCGCATCGTACCCGTGGAGTATCAGAGGTACAGTGTGGTAGGTAAGCCGAGCATTGATGACCGCGCAGCATTAGGTGAAGACACGTGGCCAGGCTCCCGTTCTGACACGGGAGCGCTGTGTTCAAACGCGTTGCGTTCGGCCAATACCGCGTTGCGTGATGTGGAGGAGAGTAGGAGAGCGTCTATTGCGGCGCTATCTCATGTCTCCCAGCTGTTGCAAGGGGTAGTGACAGCATCCGCATCGCGCCAGCCGAGCCCGATAACGGTCCAGAGAGCCATCCAGGATGGAATCAACCTGGCTCTGGATTGTTTGACTCGGGCGCACGTTTGCGTTGAACAACCTGTGCCCGTCTCAGGACCTGTACAATAGGCTGCTGCGTATGCCTATGGCAGGTCCTGGTCTCTTTGGAGGTGAGGGATGCAAGCACCTCCAGGAGACGGTCACTCTGGTCAACAACCAGAGGGCACTGCGCGAACAGTTTGAGGTGCTCCGTAGGGAGCGCATTCACGCAGCACCCCCTGCGTACCATCCCCGGCAGGCTCGAGGTGGAGGTGGCCATGTCAGAGGCCAGCCACCAGCGCAACGTCGGCCTCGGCCACGTGCGATTCGGGCAGCAGTGAGGGGGGTGCAGGCTGCTCCAGTGCAGCCACCCGCGCACCTCGGCAGTGCTGGTCGTGGCGTGCGAGGATCTGGTCGTGGTAATCGTGCCTGAGGGGCCGGTTACCACGGTGAGAACCACTCCGGTGTTTCTGGCAAAGGAGACAGTGCCACTCTTGCACTCCTTATGTCCACCTCTCTCCCTAGGTGGTCCAGTGGGAGGCCGGTTGGCCCACCACAAGCAAGAGTGGGAACGGTTAACTCAGGACCGTTTAGTCTTGCGATGGCTTTCAGTCGCGTATCATCCCGATTGGATGACAGGCCCACCATCGCGACTGTCTCTGGTGCCAATCTGGACTCAGAACCCAAGAGATCCAGATCAAAGGTTGTGTATAGAGGAGGAGATAGACTCCCTCATACAAAAAGAAGCAATTCAGCCGGCGCAAAGGTGCCCGGGCTTCTATTCAACCATGTTCTTAGTAACAAAAAGCACCGGAGGGTGGAGACCAATTCTCAACTTCAAGCCATTGAACAAGTTCATAGAGACACCCAGTTTCAAGATGGAGACTGTGAAGTCGGTGTTGGCAGGGTTGGAGAAGGGAATGTGGACAGCTTCAATAGATTTGAAGGATGTTTATTTCCACATTCCTATAGCGAGGAGTTTCCGTCGCTTCCTGAGATTTGCATTCCAGGGCAGACAGTGGTAATTCAGGGTGTTACCCTTCGTAATTTCCACGGCTCCTCGGGTTTTCACCAGAGTGGTTCTTGCGATAACAGCATACCTCCGCAGGAGAAGCATAGCACTCCACACGTACATAGACGACTGGCTGTTAAAAGCACACAACCGGGAAAGTTTATCGGCGAATCTGGAGATAGTTTTGAGGCTGGATAATCAATTTCCAAAAATCAGAGCTGACTCCATCCCAGAAGTTTGTTTACCTGGGAATGTTCTTCGATCTAGAGACAGGATATGTTTATCCTACTCAGGAGAGGGTTCAGATACTCATCTCAGTAATACAGTCAGTGTGCAACAGTCGTCATGTCCTGGCACAGGTTTACTTGAGAATGCTGGGGTTGATGGTTTCTCTGGAACCGGTCATTCCTCAGGCGGCCTTACGCAGGCGGCCGATCCAGTTATTTCTCATGACGCAATGGACCCAGAGTACAGGTTCACTGGACTCACACGTGTCAGTGTTGGAGCCTCTAATTCACCACCTTCAATGGTGGTTGAAGACAGAGAATCTCTTGGCGGGGGTTATGCTAACCCCTCCTCACCCTCAGGTAACGATGTATACAGATGCATCGATGGAGGGGTGGGGAGCTTGCCTGGAAGAATCTGGCTTTGGAATCTGGAACAGTCAAAGGAACATATCAATCTACTGGTGTTACGAGCAGTAGTCCTGGGCCTGGAACATTTGTTACAGAAAGTTCAGGGCAAGAGTGTTCTAATTCGATCAGACAACTCAACAGTAGTGACTTACATAAACCGCCAGGGCGGAACGAAGTCGCCCAGTCTCTGTATGATGACATGAAAACTGCTTTGTTGGTGCCTGGATCACAGGATTACCTTGAAAGCAGTTCATATTCCGGGAAGGTTAAATCTGCTAGCAGACTCATTGAACCGAAGGATGAGTGTTTTACCGACGGAATGGCAACTAAATCAATGTGTGGCGGATCGTCTGTTCGACCACTGGGGGAAACCCAACATAGATTTATTTGCAACAAAGAAGAATGTGAAGATGACGACGTACGTTTCTCCGATTCCAGATCCAAGCGCTTTCGCAACAGATGCGTTAGCTATCAGCTGGGTGGGAATGTATGCATACGCATTCCTTCCAGCAATCCTGATTCCAAAAATTCTTCAGAAGATTAGACAGGAGGAGTGCCAAGTGCTTCTGATCGCCCTAGATTGACCCAGCCGATCATGGTATATGGATCTGCTGGACCTTCTGGTCTGCAATCCGGTTCCTCTGCCTCTGATGGACAACATTATCTTCCAGGGCAAGGCCCTTCACAACAATCCGTCAATGTTCAGATTGACTGCGTGGATGTTGTCAAGGAATCTAGAATTAAGGAGGGCTTTTCTGAGCAAGCAGCCATGTTTATGGCAAAAGGCAGTAGGGGGGGCCAACCTCCAGAGCATATAATTATAAAATCAACAGATTTGCAGAATGGTGCTCAAAAGGATGTATTGATCCAATGGATTCATCTATTCAGGTAGTAGCTGATTTCCTCTGTCACCTGTATGATGCCTATAGCCTCAAGCCTAAATCTATTGCTGGTTATAAATCAGCTTTAATGACAATTATCCCTTGCTTGGCTAATAGGGGAAGTGATGAAGTAAGTACATTAAATATTTTAATTAAAGGCATGGGCAGTTAAGATCAAGGAATCCCCCTGTGATTCCGTCTTGGGGTTTATCTCTAGTGCTTCAGGTACTAGGTGATAAGCCTTTTGAACCACTTAGTTCCATTTCTATGAAAATGTTGACTCTTAAAACTGTATTTTTAATTGCTGCGGCCTCGGCTAGGCGTAGAAGTGAAATTCATGCCTTATCAGCCGAGGCAGACCGTTTTGTGGTTACAGGCCTCGGCTAGGCGTAGAAGTGAAATTCATGCCTTATCAGCCGAGGCAGACCGTTTTGTGGTTACAGGGGAAGGCCTTAAGCTTCTACCTAGGATTAATTTCATGGCTTAAAATCAGTCTTTGAAATATCCAGGTCAACCTATTTTTTTTACCAGCTTTAACTAGATATGATCCTAATTCTAAAGCATGGTGTCCAGTCCGAGCATTAAACCGGTACAAACAATGTACTTAGGAATGGCGGACGGACCCGTCAGCGTTATGGTTGTCATATATTGAACCCCATGGCAGGGTGTCTAAGGAAACCATTTCCAGGTGGATTGTAGAGTGTATTCAATTTTGTCATATATCCGCCACAGGCAAACAATTTGACATAGCCAAGGCTCACAGTGTCCGGGGCGTAGTTGCTTACACTGCCCTATTTAATGGGGTCCCTGTGGATGACTGTCAGTAGCTCAGTATCACTGTGAGTCAAGTTTTAGAGACCATTATCTCCGTGACACCTCGAATCCTGTCGCCTTATCGATTTTGAAAAAAATAATTAGGTGTACATTTTTTATGAGGTTTCCTCATTATTTATATATATCACAATTAATTAATGGGAACAACCACTTATTTGGGACTGCATCAGTCTTCACCACTGGGAAGATGATGTCAGCAGCCAAACTCAACAAGGTCAGTCTTGTTTATGTGTTGTTCATTGTTAATTGTATTGTCAGATGACCCTTTGTTATTAACATGGTGATGGTATGTGTTTTATGTGGTTCATTATTGAGAGTATACGAAAATGGAGCCTTTTCGTCTCTTGTCCTATAGTACATGGCACTTGTACGTAGAGAGCGTATGGGACATTGAGGTCATTCAGTCTTCCTCCCAAGAAGATGGGGGGTAGGGGTGGGGTGAGAGCGCATATGACATTCGGTCATCTCTCATCCATCGGTTTGTGTTAGCCGATGTTCGCATCTAATCCTGACTGTGTTTTCACACAGTTTCAGAAATTTAAGTGCCTTAAACGCAGAAAAGCGCATAGGGAAGAGCTGGTCTTTTGACCTCGCCTCCCTCCCGCCGAATTCCCTGACGAATTCTGGCAATATCAAAGAGTATTAGGGAGGTAAGTATACTCTTGAAGTGAAATAAACGAAATCACGGATTTCTTTTTTCACGAGAGAGTTGATACTTACCTCCCTAATACGGACCCGGCCTCTCCACCCCACAGAGGCTCGGTCTTCAGGCTCTTGTAAGTTGCATGGTGTCAGCCAATAAATTAGTCAGAGGAAGTGCTAGTCTGCGCATGCGCGGTGGTGGGGCTGGCATCCGCCGGACTGCCCTCTGACTCCCTGCCCAGTAGGGGCACCTAACTTTTTTAATCTGAGTGTTTTATTGAGTGAAAGCCGATATTTAGCAATATCAAAGAGCATTAGGGAGGTAAGTATCAACTCTCTCGTGAAAACAGAATTCCGTGATTTCGTTTAGTTTGAGAACATCTAATTTGCAGAATTTCCTGTACCCCTTAAAGATAGACCAGTTTTAAAGTTGTTGAAAACGAGAGATATATTCCCTGAAAAGTGCTTTAATGAACCCGTGAGATTCTGGTATGAGCCATGAAACCGATTCACATTGCTTACATATAGCGTTAAAACATTGGTCGACATGTATGGATGTTTTAACATATATGCTGGGGAGAACAGCATTTTTTATTCCTAATAATTTCACCCCAGTATGTTTACCGGAAACAAGACCATTTTCTATTTCGACCCTAGATCACTTCCAGAATGAACATCTTTTAAAATGGTGGTAGAATATAGGAATTAAAAATTCCAGTGGTCAATGAGTTAATCTAAACCATTTCTCAAAATGTTGTTCCTTCACTACCCCTCAAGTTTTTTAACACCATGTTCAAGATTAAGTCAGCGTATTAACCCTTACCACTCTGATGTCAATATTCTATCTTTTAATGTGTCAAGAGCAAAGAAACTGGTGTACATTTTTCAACAATTTTGGTGAACGATGTTGCTGTCTGCGACAACAACATCTTCCACAAAATTTGTTGAAAAATGTGCACCAGTTAATCTTTTAATTTAATTTGAAAATTAAAACTTTGACATCAGAGTAGTAAGAGTTAAAGCTTCAGCTCACTGGAAACTCCACTGTCTCATTTCTAGACAGTTATACCTAAATGCTGGTGTATATTTTAAATTAATTTGAATGGCAGCAACGGCTCCCAGTCAAATTAGTTTCAAAATAATCAACAGAATATTCCATGCATAATAAAGAGTTGATAATTTCTGTTCTAAGAGGGTTAACAATAGAGGAATCTAGTTTTAGCTATGCACTGCCCATCTGTAGTTAATCTCCACCCACACGTTGCTCTTGTTGGAATTGATGGATCCTTGAACTCCCTGACTATCAATTTCCAGAAAACTATACATATAAGGTGTTGAATATTTTGAAACTAATTTGACTGGGTGCTGTTGATGCCGATGGTTAGTTTCAAAAAATTTGTCAGCATGTTTATTACATAGTAAAGGCATACAATTCGTACAAGTGATGGACTATTAAGTGTTTAAGACAGACTAAATCGAGTCATTCATGACGTAATTGGTTATGACGGCAGCCTACACATCATGTTGTGAATTTTGACATCATATCATTGACTGAGAAACTGAATTCATCAAGTGGATAGGCAGTTTAAATGCTTAGTGCCATTCAATATACGGTTAAATGTCATATTCTTCCATATTTCTCTCTCAAAACTTGAAAATTTTAATAGTGAGCATGTGCGTGCATGTGTGTGTCCATGGTTGTGTGCATGCATTGTGCATGCACATAGACTTCATCCTCATGGCTGGTGTTGTACGGTCCATGAGAGTGACAATGATTAATGGCTCAGTCATTGCACTCATCACAGCCACAATCTTGTAACGGCAATTTCTCTTCGCCCTCATCGCTCAGTCTGTTGGAGTCATTTAGAACAAGATTATCATGATAGTTAGAAGATTATGCTAGCACTCGACCATTATATTGATGAAAAGGACAGTTCTATTCAATTTGTACAGCACTATTGTAGCATTACAACAGAATTACAATGAGCCCAGCCTCTAATGGGTGCTTGATTTATTGGGCTTTATGGCTGAGCACGATTCTGCCAGAGTTATCCATTTTAATGTGTCCCTACTGAGGAATAATATGGAGAGGAGTTTGATGAGTTAGCAGTTTGTCTGATTCTGTGTAAAATATGGATGCTGGAGAGGATTTGTGTGAAATGCATTTTGGCTGATGTATTTGTGTTAATCGCTTTGTAGCATAATGATGCCAAATCGTCCGCAGGGTGCTGTAAATTCACTGTGCAGCACAAATGTAAGGGGTTTTGTTCATGGCTTCATGCGATTAATCGTGGCGTTTGTCATGAGCTGGCAGTGTTCTTGGAGAACTGATTGCTCCCTATTGGCCACTTAGTGCCAGAAGTGTTCACAACAGTTACCTAGCACATTGCTGAATTTCGCACTTTGATGAGTTTAGTGTCATTCTGGACCAGAAATATGGCTTCCTTTCTTGCTGAAATAGATTGACACAAACAGATTCATCGCTACGCTATCTAAACACAGTTTACATGTCACCTCAGAGTGGAATAATCACCTAGACTGGCTCATTTGTCTCAGGCTTAATGATCTCATTAAATGGCAATATTGAACATCTGACATTATGCTACTGACTATTGTCAGGCAATGGTGAATTTAATATTTTGAAAGAAAATTATTTTATTATGTTCACCCCAAATCCTATCTACCTACTATTCTTGATGTGTTCATTAACACCATATTGAGATCTGTTCACAGACAGATTCTTTATTGGCTTGGCGTAGGAACAGGGTTGGGCTGGGCCAGAGGCTTACACACACACACACACACCCAACCCCCCCCCCCCCCAACCCCGGTCAAAGTATGTTCATACACCCCTGCTACTGTTACCTTGAACAAGTGTGCGACACGCTATAGTTGCGACATAGGCAACCGTGCCAGAATCAGAAACGTAACAAATTTGATAGGCAGATAAACAGGCAAGCAGGCAGGCAGGCAGACAGGAAGACCTAAAATGCTTTCTATTCACAACTGCCCCTCACAGACTGGTTTAAATTTGTAGTAAAAGTGAGGGCTTTGATTGTACTGGGATGAGTATTTTACTATCTGACTCATCGGCCTGTAAGATTGTGACAGGGTGTCCAAGAGTCTTTTGACAGAAATCTTGTGAAATTAGATAATATTAGAACCAATCTTCTACATTCTGAGTACATTAAGTAAAAACTACAGTTGCTATGGTTGAACATATATTGTAAGCTTTTAGTATTACATTGAATCTCTGAAACATGAAGGGGATAATAGTATGGGGAAGTTATGCCCGTGCTGAGTGATATATACAATTTGTTAACCTCTCCATAGTATATCATCCAACACGCTGTTCTGATGAAGTTTATCTGACATGTTTGAAATAAAAAGTTTCATTAACATTGGATCACGTCCACTTTCAGTCAAAATAACAGCAAAAAAATATTTGCAGACCAAGAGAACTTTATTTTTGGAAATTGACCCATAGAATGACTGGCTCGATTATCGTGCCAGTATAATCGAGCCAGTCATTCCAATGATACATTTTCAAAAGTAATCTTCTCTTGGTCTACAAATGGGCATTTTTGCAAAAACCACTGCAGAAGCTGGCTTGAATGTCAAAGGGATAATGGTCAAGAGTAATGATGAAAATTAAATTGTTGTCTTACTGAACTTCCATTTGCGGGCCAAGAGAAGGCGATGTTAGCAAATTTAACACAGGAATGAAGGATCGGTTATGGACATCTCTCAAGACCACTGTAGAAGGCAGTTTTTGCCCTAGTTCAACATTAATGTTTAGTGGTCAAGACGTGTCAAAAAATTATGATTCGGACATAGTCAGTATAACCATTATCAGACCAAGTGAAAACCATTTGAAAATTTACCACGATACTGGCATTGGTTCATCTATTAAGCCGGTCATTTTGGTGATACAATTTTCAAATGTGTAAATGGTTAGTCACGCTTTCTACATACTAACCAGCGCAATGGCATGTTTCATTTTCATACTACTAGGTTAGTATTTGTTCGCGAGCTTCCCTTGCAAATTCTGTGTAACAGTTGGTGTTGTTTTACTTTTTCAGCAGCTGTAAAGTTGAAACAGCAGGCAGCTAATAGTCAGATGTGGACATATGGTCAGACAGCACATTCTTATTATCCTAGTGAGTACTCGTGATCAGATGTTGTGCGCCTGTGTTTCTACCTCTGTCTGACTTTCCGTCTTCTCTCTCCATCTGCATGTACACCATGTAATGGACATTTCCACTTTTAGCTATGCCCCGCCCATCACTAGCTAAGCTCCACCCATACCTTGTTCGTGGTGGAATCGATTGATTCTTGAACTCACTGACTATCAATTTCCAAAAAATTATACATGTTAGCTGTTAAATATTTTGAAACTAATTTGACTGGGCAGTGTCCAGTCAAATTCATTTTAAAATATTCAACAGAATATTTATTAAATGGTAATGACATACAAGTCGTACAATGTGTCGGACTATTAAGTGCTAAAGACGGTCTATTTCTATTTATTCATGACGTCATAGTTATGACATCATCTAAATGTCACGTAGTTGATTATGATGTCATATGATGGATGGATAAACTTTGAAAGGACCATTATCTGATTCATTAGTCTGTTGTGCCTTTTTAGATTGTGCTGGTCGAGTTGTGTTTGGGCAGGCTGAGTCGGGTGGGGTCGGTTCGGGTATTATGACTGAACAGTCACTATTACTATGGTTACTTTCTCTCTACAGATGCCACGTTTGCAGCATCCTCAGGTACAGGGTCTCCGTCATCAGGTTATGCCTCACAACCAGTAAGTGCTGCTATGCGAACATATTAATAGATGGAGCAATTTCTAGCTATGGAGCAATTTCTAGCTATGCCCCACCAATCTCTCGCTAAGCTCTCTACTTTCCCCACTTTCTGGAAACAATTTGAAACTTTGAAATCTGAATTACCAGAATCTAAATTTCAAGGTAACTATACAGGTAACCTGTTGATTATTTTGAAACTGAATTGCTTGAGATCTGTTATTGCCTACAGGTCCCAGTTAAATTGATTTCAAAATATTCAACAGAATTGTTATAAATTCATCAAAGTGACAAACTTAGATTTTCATGAAAGAGTTGTGTCATTTTGATTAGTATGTCGGCTAACATGTGATGATTCCATCATATGTTTGACAGAGAGGATCCCTCTATTGTATACGGCGTCTTCTAAATCACACAGATATATTCTACATAGCTAAGATGGTAATAATACAGTATGGTTCAGAAATAAGGTGAAAAAACAAATTATGTTCCACATATTCAACAGTATGTTTAATTTGTTTTGGAAACATGTTAGCTTATTTCTGAGCTGTACTGTAGGTGAAGTCACAGGACTTTAGTCACATGACTAATGAGCAGAGTTTGTGCTTCAGCGTAACCAGGCCAAATAAGCAATGCAAAGCTTGCAAATATTAGTGGATAATTAGCATGAATGATTATCAGAAGGCGTGGCATACAGCCCAACACAGAGGAAAATGTAGAAATAAGTAAATGATTCGCTGTACTTTTAGTAGAATTTTGTATTGCGGGTGTGTGTGTGCTTGAGATGTGTACTGGTGTATATCTAGTAAGTGTGTATGTACAGTATAGTGCATAACTAAGTTAACACGTTTCCAAAACAGAAACATGCATGTTAGTACAATTTTGAACATGGTGTAAGAAATGTTCTGTTGAATATTTTGAACATAATTGGATTTGGAAGACATTGCTGCCCTATGTTCAAACGAGTCAACAGTACATTTTGTTTTGTTTTGGAAACTGTTACATTATTTTCTAGCTGTACCGTATGAGGGTGGGTTGAAGTGATGCATTGTACTCTGAAGGTATGTCACGCATCAGAATTAGGTCAGGATGAAACCATACTTGTATAAAACAAAGGGCAATTATCATCAACATCAAATTCTACGCAATACATTTGTTATTAGCTCACCTGGCTTGAAAGTGAGCTTATGCCGTGGTGACCGTCCGTCGTCCATCCGTCCGTCGTCCGTCAACTTTTTCTTTAAACGACTTCTTCTGAAGAACCACTGGGCCGATTTCAATTATGTTTGGCAGGAAGCATCCCTAGGGCATAGAGATTTAAGTTTGTTCAAACGAAGCTGATCGGCCAAAATCCATGATGGCCGCCAGCCAAAATAGCCGATTTTTAGAAACACTTTAAAAAATCATCTTCTCCGAAACTGCTTGAGGAATTGATTCAAAACTCATAACACATCATCTAGTGCTTGGGTAGACCCAAGTTTGTTCAAGGCAACCTGATTGGATGATTTGCCTGGTGGCCATCTTGGATGACCTAATTTTCGCGAAAACGACTTCTCCCGAACCGCTAAAGGGATAGACCTGAAATTTAGTAAATATGCTTAGGCACCAAGGTCCATTCAAGTTTGTTCAAGGGAAGTTTGTACGTCAAAAAACATGGCCGCCATCAACCAATCAAAATTTAGCATTTGTCGGTCATATTGGCTTTTTTGTATTTGATGTATTTTGAAGGCGAAAATTGCTTTATATATATGCTTATCAGTGTGGCGAGTTCAAATATGCCACTTTTGAGACTGTCGGATAAACGGTTTGGCTGCCATCTTGGTTTGTTTTTCCACCATCAGCTCCAATAGTAAAGCAATGGGCCCATAGTAAAGCAATGGGGAATTCTTTAAGCGACTTATTCTCAAGAACCACCGGGCCAATTTCAATTATATTTTGGAGGAAGCATTCATAGGGCATAGAGATCTAAGTTTGTTCAAACGAAGCAGATCGGTCAAAATCCAAGATGGCCACCGGCCAAAATGGCTGATTTTTAGAAACACTAAAAAATCTTCTCCGAAACCGCTGGAGGAATTGATTCAAAACTCATAACACATCATCTGTGGCAACGGTAGACCGAAGTTTGTTCAAGGCAACCTGATTGACCGATTTGCTTGGCGACCATCTTGGTTGACCTAGTTTTCGCGAAAATGGCTTCTTCTCCCGAACCGCTAAAGGGATAGAGCTGAAATTTTGTAAATATGCTTAGGGACCATGAGCCTTTCAAGTTTGTTCAAGGGAAGTTTGTTCAATAAAAAATATGGCCACCATCAACCAATCAAAATTTAGCATTTCTTGGTCATATTGGCTTTTTTGTATTTTATGTATTTTGATGGCGAAATTGCTTTATATATGCTTATCAGTGTGACTAGTTCAAATATCCCACTTTCGAGACTGTCGGATAAACGGTTTTCCTGCCATCTTGGTTTGTTTTCCTGCCATAGTCTCCCATAGTAAAGCAATGGGCCCATAGTAAAGCAATGGGGAATTCTTTAAACGACTTCTTCTCAAGAACCACTTGGCCGATTTCAATTATACATGTATGTGGGAGGAAGGATTCATAGGGCATAGAGATCTAAGTTTGTTCAAACGAAGCAGATCGGTCAAAATCCAAGATGGGCGGCGGCCAAAATGGAGATTTTTAGACACTTTAAAAAATTTCCGAAACTGCAAGAGGAATTGATTCAATACTCATCATCTATGGCAACGTTAGACCCAAGTTTATTCAAGCCAACCTTATTGGCCTATTTGCTTGGCAACCATCTTGGATGACGTGGTTTTCCCGAAAACGACTTCTCCCGAACCACTGAAGGGATAGAGCTGAAATTTATTAAATATGCTTAGGGACCAAGGGCCATTCAAATTTGTTCAAAGGAATTTTGTATGTTAAAAAACATGGCCGGCATCAACCAATCAAAATTTAGCATTTGTTGGTCATATTGGGGTTTTTTTGTATTTGATGTATTTTAATGGTGAATATTGCTCTATATATGCGTATCATGGTGCCGAGTTCAAATATGCCACTTTCGAGACTGTCGGATAAATGGTTTGGCTACCATCTTGGTTTGTTTTCCCGCCATAGGCTACCATAGTAAAGCAATGGGCCCATAGTAAAGCAATTGGGAATTCTTTAAACGACTTCTTCTCAAGAACCACTGGTCTGATTTCAATTATATTTGGCAGGAAACATCCATAGTGCATAGAGATCTAATTTGTTCAAACGAATCGGATCGGTCAGAATCCAAGATGGCCACCGGCCAAAATGGCCAATTTTTAGAACCACTAAAAAATCTCCGAAACCGCTGGAGGAATTGATTCAAAACTCATAACACATCATCTATGACAACGTTAGACCCAAGTTTATTCAATGCAACCTGATTGGCCTATTTGCTTGGCGACCATCTTGGATGACGTAGTTTTCGCGAAAACGACTTCTCCCGAACCGCTGAAGGGATAGCGCTGAAATTTGGTAAATATGCTTAGGGACCAAGGGCCATTCCAATTTGTTCAAAGGAAGTTCATACGTTAAAAAACATGGCCGGCCATGGCCGACCAATCAAAATTTGGCTTTTTGTCATATTGGCTTTTTTGTATTTGATGTATTTTGATGGCGAAAATTGCTGTATATATGCTTATCAGGGTGGCGAGTTCAAATATGCCACTTTCAAGATGGTTGGATAAATGGTTTGACTGCCATCTTGGTTTGTATTCCTGCCATAGGCTCCCATAGTAAAGCAATGGGCCCATAGTAAAGCAAGGGGGAATTCTTTAAACGACTTCTCAAGAACCACTGGGCCGATTTCAATTATATTTGGCAGAATGCAGCCTTAGGCCATAGAGGTCTAAGTTTGTTCAAACAAAGCTGATCGGCCAATTTTTAGAAATGTCTAAAAATCTCCGAAACGGCTGGGGGTTGCTTCAAAACTCATGAAACATCATCTAATGCAGGAAGAACCAATTTGTTCAAGAGAACCTGATTGGTCCAATGACTTGGTGGCCATCTTGGATGACCTAGTTTTCGCGAAAACAACGTCGTATCCAGAATCGTTGAACGGATTGGCCCGAAATTTGGGAGATATGATAAGGGACTAAGGGCCGTTAAGTTTTGTTCAAAAGTAGTTGATACATAAAGAAACATGGCTTCTGTTTTCTTGTTATAATTCTGCTCAACTCTGTAGGGTTCTACTTATTGTTGATGGCCTTTCTGGTTGAAATGCCTATGATGCAGGTGAGCGATACAGGCCCCTTGGGTCTCTTGTTATAAATACATATTTCGGGGAGCATCCGTCAGTTATACTGATTCACCTTGTTTATATTTATCTATAATCTGTGGGTAATTTCTGCTTCTGTAGGCCTTGGAAAGTTTTCCGTACACATACAGCCAGATGAGCAGTCCATATTACAGTCAGTACCCTTACATGACAGCGGCAACGACGAGCATAAACACGGCAAGCGCATCACCCACTGTGCCTTCCTCTCAGGCCACATATGTTCTGCAGGACGTAGTTCCACCTGCCACCTCAGGTATGTAGTGTGACTTAATAATTCAATGTTTGCAGGATACCTGGTTAAGCAAGACCAGGGGACGTATTCACAAAGTGTACTTAACCATTTAAACTCTCGAATTTGTTCAATAAAATTTAACTTTTCTCGGAGAATGTCCATTTGCAGACCAAGAGAAGACTATTTTTGACAATTTTCCATTGTAATAACTGGCTCGGTTATCAAGCCAGTCATTCCAGCAGTAAATTTTCAAAAACCTCTTGGTCTGCAAATGGACGTTTCTCAAGAACACTGTAGAAGCCGTTTTTGGCCAACATGAGTGTTAAAGGGTTAAATAATTTAGTATGAAAAAAAGCCTAAATAGGGCATATGTCCAAAAATGCCAAAGTCTGTATTTACCTATGTATAGTAGATGGCTAATTAGACGCCTCTTTTTGGATACAACGTAGTCAGGTTTTCTCAGTCGGTGCAGACAGTTAGACGGCTGTGTAAGTTAGGAACGCTTCATGAATACAGCCACATGATGTGAAATCTGCTGGATATTTTGAGAATAATTAGGCTTAAAATCATTACTACACCTTTCACCTTGATGAGGAAACAAGCTGTTGTGTTTGTGTTTGCGTTGTTGATTCTTCCGTAAATATTTCTCGGAAATTAATGATCCAATAGAAGGATCCATTTCTAACTACGTTCCTATTATTACATTTTGTGCATGTGTTGGAATCGATTAAAACTTAAAACTTGAATTCAGGAATCCAGCTGCACCTGGATCTGTAGAAATTAGACACGCTCAGAAAATTCATACGAAGACTTACCCTAGGCCTATTATTTTTAAAGCCTTTGTTATATCAGAAAGGAAGATTTTTGAGCCACGCTATTTTCAGAATGAAATTAGACTTCTGTTCATGCATGTTACATTCTATTCATTTGACCATGCCATCTAGGATTGAATAGAAAGCATCAGTTACAGACAGATTTTCAATGAGAGAATGTTATTATCAGCTTACCTGTAATTAAGATTTAGATTCACTTCAACCGTTTCACCCCAAGCAGCCAAGTCAGTATCGGTCATTCAAGACAACCATACCTGAAGGTTATTATGGTAAAATTAACTAGACTGGAAACTTGTTATTACCGACTCTTTAAATCAGTTTTAAACAATTCAACCTCAAATATCTATCAAATTATTTTCAAAACATTTAACTACCCTGTCAAACAGGGTTTTTTTATTAATGAAAAGGGTTATTTATTACCAGACTTATTAATTAATTATTAATAAGTATTCAGGGCGAAAGATGATCCGCTTATCTACTCTAGTCTGCATAATCCTGCTTTTATTTAACATTTAAGAGTTCTGCTTCCAATTACTCTTAGCTTAGTGTTGAATAATTCAGGTACATCTAGCTCGTTAGCGCCGCACTAATAAATAGAATTATTTAACACCTATACAGGTTTGCTTGTGTGAGAGTTCACTTAATCAGTGCCCTGTAGATAGTATTAGTTGTAGTGATGTAGTTTTAGTGATAGTTAGATAGAGGAACATGTAATAATCCTCTTGGTCTACGTTCGCAAAATCTCATTAATAAATTAAAAATAAAATGTACTGTTGAATATTTTGAATATAATTGGATTGGAAGACATTGCTTCCTACGGCAGCAATGTCTTCCAATCTAATTCACCTTTCCAGAGTATTCATTTATCGTCTGACGTCATAATCAGCTAAGCAGCGTATAGGATGACGTTATAATCATTACGTTATAAATTATTCTATTTGACCCATCTTTAACTTTTAATAGTCCAACATGTCATACAAATTGTATGTCTCTGCTATTTAATAAATATGCTGTTGGATATTTTGAAACTAATTTGACTGGTCGCTGTTGCTGCCATAGGCAGCAACAGCACCCAGTCAAATTAGTTTCAAAATATTTAACAGACTACCTGTAGTTTACTAGAAATTGATAGTCAGGAAGTTCACGGATCGATTGATCCCAACACGAGCGAGGTGTGTGTGGAGCCTAGCTAGTGATGGACGTGGCATAGCTAAAACTGGAAATGTCCATTATGTTCAAAATATTTAACAGAACATTTCTTACATCGTCTTCATAATTGTTTTGTTTTGGAAACATGTTAACCTTTGATGAGTTGTACTGTAGCAACAATTTGATTAACTGTTTAATGGTCAGAGCATCTAAATTTGTCTTAGTGAATGTCCATTTGCAGACCAAGAGAAGACAATTTTTTTTAATTTACCATTGGAATAACTCTTGGTTGTCGAGCCAGTCATTCCAGTGGTCAAATTTCAAAAATAGTCTTCTGTTGGCCTGCAAATGGATATTCCTCGAGATCACTGCAGAGGCCAGTTTTTCCTGATTTGATCATTAAAGGGTTAACTCTTTGATCCTTAGAATTTCAGGATCTTAATTTCAAGACAACTATACAGGGTGGCTGTTGAATACTTTGAAACTAATTGAGTGTCACTCCTGCCATAGGCAGAACCAGCTCAAAGTCAAATTAGTTTCAAAATTTTCAACAGACTGTTCCTTACATCATAAAGCATCTGCCATATCTGATCTGTAAGGGTACAGTTTTAACACTCGTACTTTTGGGAATCCCAGAGGTTTCTAAAAATGAAGACGATTTTTGAAAATTTACCACAGGAACCGAGCCAGTTATTCCAGTGGTAAATTTTCACAAAATAACCTTCACTTGATCAGCAATTGAACATTTTCTATGAGAAAATTTAAATTTTCTAAAATAAATTTGATGGTTAAACGTTTAAATAATAGCATTATTAAAATACACACTGGTTAATCTGATAATGGGAGTTGAGTAATTAATATCCCTGCAGTATTTGATTATTCAATAATGAACAGGTTAACAACATACATAGTAGCTCTTAAATCTCATGGCACTAAGATCAATGGTTGCCGAAGGTATCGTCTGAATTTATGGCTTCTGTTCCTAGTCATATTGTCTCACCTCACATACATTATTCATCCTCTGAGCATTTCTGCATATTTTGACCAATGCCTCAGTATTTTAACAAGCATTTGCACATCAGCTTTTGTACCTTCAGGATCATCAAGGTTTCTCAACGAGTATATAGTGGTGTACATGTATGCATAAACCTTTTAGAAATCATTTAGAGTAGTGTGTGGTAGGATAATTTTTAACCATTTGAACCAGAAAAACAAAAGATGATAAGCCGTTTACAATATATTAAAAAGTATTACGTTTAATATTTTGAAACTAATTTGACTGGAAGCTGTTTCTGCCTATGGCAGCAACAGGTTCCCGTCGATTTTGTTTCAATATATTCAACAGCTCACCTGTATGTTTGCCTTGAGATTGAGATATAGGTATTCGAGAGTTCAAAGGGTTAATAATCTCGATTCTGTGAACGTAAGATGTAAGACCAGTTATTCTCACTACTTCACTGCTGCATGGTGACCTACTAATGCCTTACTGTTTATTCTAGTCGAGTCGAATTGTGCCACGAATAACCATGTGGCACATGGTCGTGCGGTACAAAACCTGCAACTAGCGTTACGTCATCACAACGTAGAACCACCTAGCAACATGCATAACCCAAATTCAGGTCTGTCTATAGACTAGATAAGTGTTGTCTTGTTGAATGGGGCACAGATTGACCTCCACCAAATAGCATGTCTGGTAAAAAATATCAAGATTCCCAGTATGTACTAATAAAGGATTTTAATGATAAATTTCCCTTGCGTAGTCATATCAGGAATCTTCCATCACTTAATAATCAACCATCCTTTCTCAGCATTTACTAAACATCAGTCAATTATAATTGACAGTAATTAATTTATCATTAACTAGTAACTAATAGATAATCTGACATTATTTTTACAAGTTGGCTAACAAATTGCTTTGGTCTGCATTTCATATTTTATGTGATGTCTTGAATAAATTTACAAAGTGATATACATTACGTTTTATTCCTTGAACAATCTGTGACCCATTGTAATGCTTTATGGTTAGTTATCTCGAAGGATCTATTGATATGTAAATTAGGTTGAGAATTAGCTTTAGAAATCAATTTGCATGCAGTTTGATTTTCTATTTGCATTCAAATATTAGCATCATGTGTGATAAGTTCTGCACAAATAACATCACATTCTAGCCATTGAATCGTCAAGATTTGTCAAGAAAATCAAAATAGTTACTGAATGAATGTCTATTTACTGAGCCAGATATAAGACAATTTTTGAAAATTTATCACTTAAATGACTCGCTCAGTTATCGAGCCAGTCATTTCAGTGGTAAATTTCCAAAAATTGTCTTATTTTTTACTAGCAAATGGGCATTCCTCAAGACAACTTCAGAGAGTGGCTTTTGGTCAGTTTGTCTATTAACCCTTTCATGGTGAAGCCACCAAAGCTAGCCCATGCTATGGTCTTGAGGGTTATCTATTTGCAGACCAAGAGAATGCTATTTTTGAAAATTTAGCACTGAAATAACTGGCTCAATAACCGAGCCAATCATTCCAGAAAAGAATTTCCAAAAATAATCTGTATAATTTGACATTTTCTATGAGAAAATAAAAAATTTCTAGAACAAATTTGGGGGTTAGGTTTAACATGCTTCACTCATTCATTTGCATTTTGCATGATAACTCTTGCTGCTATTTCATTAACATTGCTTTGAAATACACTTTGTATTAATATATCTTGTATGCATGTAATTTGTCGCCTAATTAACCCCTTATTCCTCGAATTTGTTCAAGAAAATTTAAATTTTCTCAGAAAATGTCCATTTGCAGACAAGAGAAGCCTATTTTTGAAACTTTACCACAGTCATTCCAGTGGTAAATTTTCAAAAATAGACTTCTCTTGGTCTGCAAATGGATGTTTCTCAAGACCATTGCTGAAGCTGTTTTTTGCTGATATGATTGTTAAAGGGTTATGGTTATATGTGGTATGGTAAGAATAGAACAATAATACCCCCAAGCTTGCGCTTAGTCAATTTATTCTTCAAAATGGTTTAAGAGATTAAAAATAAGGCTAATAACGACACGTGTTAACCTGGTGATGGGATCAAGAATGTGCACTCCCTAAGCCAGACTGATGTTGTGGAGTTGATGAGCCAATGTGATTCTCAGATCCAGACTTTGTTCGGTCTTACTATTAATATTACGGGTCCGGCTACTTAGCAAATCATTTTGATTATGTTGTTATTAACACTTTAATGGTCATACCTGCCAAAACCGGCCTCTGATATGGTCCTGTGGGATGTCCATTTACAGGCCAAAAGAATACAATTTTAGAAAATTTACCACTGGAATTCAAGTGATAAATTTTCAAAAATTGTCTTTTCAATAAGAAAATATTTAAATTTTTTGGACCAAATTTGACCATTAAAGCGTTATGGGGATTTAATTGTCTGTTTGCTGAATTTCTGTATACTAGATTTTCTATGGAATTTAACTCTAATATGCTGATTATTTTAAAAACAATTTGGCTGAAAGGTTCAGTCAGTTGTTTTCAAAATACTCAAGCAGTCAAAAGTTATTGGCCATTGAAATTATTGTGTGGTAGCTTGCAGGAGTCGGACAGTTAAAATGAAGGTTTCTCTGGTTGACGATTCTGAATGATTCTGACTTATTTAACATAAGACAAGATGTGTTTGTTCGTTTTAAAGTTCCTCAAATTTTCTCCAACTTTTCTTTCCCACGAAAGAATGAACACATTTTATTTGAAATTTCTTGTTTTCTCCTGATTTGTAAAATTTTATGAGGATACACACATATGTAATATGTGCACAAATCATGGTTTTACCATTCTAGTTGTTCACCAACTTCAGTGTTAAAGGGTGAAGGAAGGTGAAGGATTAATCCTATTTGAGCTGCGTCTATGCCCCGCCCACTTCCAACTAAGCTCCACCTATGCTTTGCACGTGTTGGGATAGATTTATATACTTTGAATCTTGAATTCCCAGAATACCAATTTCATACCCAGTCAAATTAGTTTCAAAGTATTCAACAGAATGTTTATTAAATAGTAAAGACATACAATTTGTACAACTGACCGATTATTCCAGGTTCATGACGGAGTATTTCTGTTAATTATGATTATGATGTTAGCCTACATGTGACGTAATTAATTATGACGTCATATACTTGACCTACAAATTAGATTCATCTATTATAGCACCCTGTAGTATGGCATTAACCCTTTAACTCTTGAATTTGTTTTTAAAATTTTCAATTTTTTCATAGAAAATGTCCATTTGCAGACCAAGAGATGACTATTTTTGAAAATTTACCACTGTAATGACTGGCTCTGTTATCGAGCCAGTCATTCCAGTGGTAAATTTTCAAAAATAGTCTTCTCTTGGTCTGCAAATGGACATTTTGCAAGACCACTGCAGAAGCCATTTTTGGATGATATGAGTGTTAAAGGGTTAAATAATGGCATTATGTGTCAGTCATGCATTGTGCTTTAGGTGCATGTGTCGCATGTAACAGTGAACTGGTATTGCACGTATTTTCCAGGTAGATTGTAGCTAGCCAGATGATGAAACTATTGAAGGAAATCGAGATAGAAAATGTACCGCCTGAATCTTTTGCTAAATATTTTGGAAACAGTATAATTTAAATCTAATGCTGTTTACAGTTTTTGCAATTTTAGACCATTTTTGTTGAGCTCTCTGTGAAGTAGGTAGCTTGACATAGCAATCCAAATGATGTGCAGTGTCCATCGTACGGTGTGCATCAACAATTATGTAGATGCTGAAGTATTTAAATGGATATTTAATTCATAAAAGAGTTATTGGATGTTAACCATTTAACATTCAAACCGGCCAAAACTGATTCTGTAGTAGTCTTGAAAAATGTTCATTTCCAGACCAAAAGAAGATGATTTTTTAAAATTTACCACTGGAATGACTGGCTCGATAACCGAGCCCGTCATTCCAGTGGTAAATTTTCATAAATTGTCTTTTGGTCTGCAAATTTACATTTTCTATGAGAAAATTTAAATCTTGTTGAACAAATTTAAGACTTAAGCAGTTAATAGATTTGAGCTATATCATCATTGCATCCAGTTTCCCTCATAATGAAAATTATTTTCAGGTTTTTGTGCATATTTTTATGTGGTTTGTCCTTAGTTTCCCAATAGCCATTTGATTTATTAATGGCTTATATACTGTTTTAAGAAACCCTTATTTAGCGATGCCATCATATGATGTGTGATGAGCTGAAAAACAAAAGGGCTGGACACGCGGGACGCAGAGTTTCTTATTGTTCTTTTAACCCTTTAACACCCAAATTTGTTCAAGAAAATTTTAATTTCCTCATGAAAAATGTCCATTTGCAGACCAAGAGAAGACAGTTTTTGAAAATTTACCACTGGAATGACTGGCTCTTCTGTTGGTCTGCAAATGGA
This sequence comes from Chaetoderma sp. LZ-2023a, assembly GCA_034401795.1. Taxonomy (NCBI): domain Eukaryota; kingdom Metazoa; phylum Mollusca; class Caudofoveata; order Chaetodermatida; family Chaetodermatidae; genus Chaetoderma; species Chaetoderma sp. LZ-2023a. Next base: position 164,074,568 of record CM067369.1, on the reverse strand, counting down.
CATTTCTCAAGACCACTATAGAAGCGATTTTTGGCAGACGAGTATTAAAGTGTTAATTTTGCAGCTTATATGAGGGTTAAAGGGTTAATGCATATTGTTATATTTGCCTGTTCTGTTATCAGCTGATGCCCAGTTCGGTTCCTTACCCAGTAGTCCATCTCCGACAGCCACAGTAAAAACAGAGCCCAATGGAAACACAGCCAGTAAGTGTTCTTAGACAGCAGAGAATTATGTCTTTGTTTTCTCCCCCCCCCCCCCTATTTGTTTGCAGCTATGTGTGGGGATTATTTCACTCCCCCCCCCCCCCCTCCCCCTCATAAAGATATATGCAGAGTATATATAATTTTCTTTGTCTGTCCATTAGTCAGTTTGTTTGTCCATTCAAGTTGTCATTTCTGTGCGATAGCTCAAGTTCTACTAGAGCTATGATCAAGAAACTTACGTGGTAGAGTGCCCAAGAGCCCTATTGATTGTGTTGTCAAAAGATCACGGTTCACATGACATAAGAAACTTACGTGGTAGTGTGCCCAAGAGCCCTATTGTTGTCAAAAGATCACGGTTCACATGACATAATTAAGGAAAGTGGGTTGCATTTCCGATTGATAGCTCAAATTCTACTGAACGGATCTTCAGGAATCTTGGTATTGCCATTTGGGGTCTATTTTTGTCACGAAAGGTCAAAGGTCAAGGTTTTGTTGACCTAATTAAAGATAATGGTTTGCATTTCCGGATGATCACTCAAGTTCTACTGCGATATCGTCACCCAACATGTCCTGTATGTTTCCTTGGGGGTTTGAATAAACCTATTAATTTTGGGGTCAAAAGGTCAATGTCAAGGTCAAAATATCAAAGTAAGAAATTGGCATGAACTTGGAGCCCCGAGGAACCCAATTAATATTGGTCTCGAAAGGTCAAATGTCAAGATCACAGTGTCCCATTTACTGAAATTGGTTTACGTTTCTGGATGATAACCCAAGTTCTACTGAAGGATCTTCAATAAAGTTGGCGTGTGTGTTGCCTTTGAGGGGGTCTGAAGACCGCTTTTAATTTAATTTTGGATTTGAATGGTCACCAACAGGTGACTAAGCCCAGTTCAATCGCTGTAGAAACTTCCACATGGGAACAACACGATGATTGTTCTTTAGGACAGATGGTTGAAAAGACCATATTTTGACCTGGGTATCTCAATGAATATATTAGCCACAAAACACAGGTGGTCTCTTCTACAGGTATAATCATCACTTAATTAGAAAGTTTGAGTCTGCAATTGCACTTAATTTATTGGCTTTATTTATTTATTTATTAATTAATAATTATTTTCGTGTTTCATTTCTAGGGCGGTCGAAGAACCGTGGACGTCGACAGAACCCCTCCCCTGGGCCTGAGAATGATTTAGAACGTGTATTTGTATGGGACCTAGACGAAACAATTATTATCTTTCACTCATTACTCACAGGCTCATATGCACAGAGATATGGAAAGGTAAGGTGTCACGAGTGTCTATTCATCTGCCATTTCTTGAATGAGTTAACGTGTTTCCAAGACCAAAACAGAAACATAAATTTTGAACACATTGCGAGAAATGTTCTGTTGAATATTTTGGACTTAATTTGTTCAAAATACTCAACAGCATATTTTGTTTTGCAAACTTGATAAGTTACTTCTGAGCTGTACTGTAAAGTCTACTGCAGTATCTATGCACTGACTGCCATAACTCTAATCGTGAAGTTGACCAAGTGTCCATGGCATATGTCCCGAGAAATGTCCATTTGCTGGTCAAGAATTTTTATTAATCATTACCTGAAACAATGCAATCGAACCTGGGACCGGGTGTCACAGGTGTGGAATTCAATAGTTTCATTCAATTTTAGCGAACATTAACCCTTTAACGGTCAGGATTTGTCCAGAAAATTCAAATTTTTACCAAGCGAATTTCCATCTATAGGCCAAGAGAATACTACTTTTGATAATTTACCACTTGAATGACTGGCTTGGTTATCTAACCAGTCATTCCAGTTGTAGAATTTCAAAAATAGTCTTCTCTTGGCTTGCAAATGGACATTCCTCAAGCCCACTACAGAGGACGGTTTTGGCTGGCTTGACCATTAACCCTTTAACACTCGGCCAAAAACGGCTACAGCACTGGTCTTGAGCAATGTCCATTTGCAGACCAAGAGAAGCTTAGTTTTTGAAAACCTACTGCTGGAATGACTGGCTCGATAATCGAGTCAGTCATTCAAGTGGTAAATTTTCAAAAATAGTCTTCTTGGTCTGCAAATGGACATTTTCTATGAGAAAATTTAAATTTTGTGAACAAATTTGGGGGATAAAAGGTTAAATGGTTAAAAAAAACCATGATTCTCATAAATGCGGTGTGTTTTAACCATTGCACTCTTCATGATACATCTATTGCATGTATGTATCCATTTACCTGTATTTACCTGGCGTGCTTTCTCACCACTACTGGCTAATTAACACACATAATTTTATACTATCACCATGGATAATATTTGCCACTATCATACTTGTAATCCAGCTGAATTACTGTAAAAACATTTTGATTAAAAGTCATTACTGGGTTACATACACAGGAATGGTGTTCAGTAAAATTATTTTCAAAATATTGAAAATTTTATCTATTTAGCTTATTTGAAATCCGGCTTGACTCTTTTAATAAAGAAGACGGCCAAAAATAGCTTCAACAGTAACCTTGACGAATGACCATTTGCAAACCACGAGAAGACTATTTTTGGAAAATTTACCACTGGAATGGCTGGTTCGATAACCGAGCCAGTCATTCCAGTTGTAAATTTCCCAAAATTGGATTCATTTGGCATTCAAGTGGATATACCTTTAGAAGGAATTTAGTTTTCTTGATATATGTTGATCATTAATTGATTAAAATGTGTGTCTCTAAGTGAAGAGCGTGGTACTGCTTTATGTTGTCCTTTGCTGATATCTTGTGTGATTTCACTGTATTGGCTTTGATTATTGACTGTTATTCGTGTCGCCTGCTTGGTTCTCAGCATGTGTAAACAGGTAGGCAGAAACTGAGCCTGATCACTTAACCCTTTAACCCTCAAATTAATTTTTTTAAATTCAATTTTCTCATTAAAAATGTCGATTCTCAAACCAAGAGATTATATTTGAAAGTTTATCACTGGTATAACTGGCTCGCTTGTCGTACCAGATATTCTAGTGGTAAATTTTTTTTTAAAGTCTTCTCTTGGTCTGCAAATGGACCTTTCTCAAAACCGCTGCAAAACCAATTTGTGGCCGGTTTGAGTGTTAAAGGGTTAGACTGATCAATAGTGGCATGCATATTTACCAATGGTAATTAGCACTAGCGAGCCAAGCGAGGAACACTTCTCCTCCCCCTTATTCCGGAACAGAGTTGCATAAATTAATGTCAGCACACAATTTATTTGCTTATTGACCCTTTAACATTGAAATTTATTCAAGAAAATTCTGATAGAAAATGTCCATTTGCAGACCAAGAGAAGGCTATTTTTGAAAATTTATCACTGGAATAACTGGCTCGGTTGTCGAGCCAGTCATTCAGTGATAAATTTACAAAAATAGTCTTCTCTTGGTCTGCAAATGGGCATTTCTCAAGACCACTGCAGAAGCCGTTTTTGGCCGATTTTGAGGGTTAAACGATTAAGACCTGGGATTGGAGGTTGGTTGAAGGAATGGGTTTACAACTAATTGGATTGCAACTAAATTTGAAGACATTTATTTACTAACCTAGATACTGAGAGGAGGCACGGTAATGTTATTGAGGTCACATACTGTCAAAAGGTTAAGTCCGCTGCGACCTTGATACAAAACTATTTATTCATCGTAAAGTATGTGTTTTTAGCCATTTGTTTCAGGATGAGCTGTAGTGGTCTTGAGAAATGTCCATTTGCAAACCAAGAGAAGACTATTTTTGAAAATTTACAACTGGAATGAATGGCTCGATAACCGAGCTAATAATTCCAGTGGTAAATTTGTCAAAATAAATCACTTGGTCTGCAAGTGGACATTTTCTATGAGAAAATTGAAATTTTCTTGAACAAATTTTGAGGGTTAAGGGGTGATGGGGGGGGGGGGTGCCTGACAGGAGGTGTAGCGTGGTAAAGCAAGGTTCATCTACCTACAAATATAGAATGTAATGATTTTATGAAATCAATTTAATAAACCGTCGAGCATTACCATCGAGCATTAGTTGCTCGATGTTCATATCACAGCTTGCCTGATAGGACTGTTCAGGTCACTAAATCTTATGCTTGCCTTTACAAAATAATTACCCCGTGTAGTGTTAGTCAATATTGGAAAGATTCCTCAGGACACTCGCTGACTACAGTGTAATTGTGAAAAATTTATTCATAAAGGTAGACTTGTGTTTGTGATCTTCATCCCTCTGTGTGTATATAAGGTGACTGAACAGAATGGCTAAATATGCTTTGCATGATATTATCAATAGGAAGGCTGCGTCGGCTGACTTTGTTAACGCTTATAGAGGGATTTTGAATAGGCAATTTTGCTTTTGACGGCTCTACTTTTAGGAAGGCTAACATTAATTTTGTTGACAAATACATTTGAACCTGTCGATAGCGAACATCTGATTTTGGGCAAAAAAGATGATGGTTCTTTAAGACAGGTGGTCTTTTGACCACCCATCTTAGACAACACCATCAATAGTAATGAATGAGATGTATTGTGGTACAGCTCAGAAGGTGCATATTCACAGCAGAATGCTTGAAAATAAAATTGTTAAAATTATATACTTTTGTAGGCTTAAATTGTCGGCCAATATGTAGGGAAACAACATAAATCTTAACATATGATGATTTCATTCCATATAAATTAATAAATAATTTACGTTGTCAAATTGAATTAGAGACAAAATATTGTGTCTTCCGTGATAACAGCACCAGTGATTCCCGTTTCATTCATCTGCATGTGATTTAGTTCATTTTCACCTCCAGAAAGGGGGAGGGCCAGACCCCCCACATGCATCCCGGGCCCACCCCCAATGGTGTCCCCCCACCAAAGTTTCATTGCTGCACCAATGCATCCATCCAATTCCCCCCATCCATCTGTTCACCCATTAACTCGCCCACCTGTGTGTGTGCGCGTGAGTACGTGTGTGAGTGCCTGTATTGGGTGAGATAGGGTGGGGGCTGGGTGTGTTATGTGACTGGTCAGTGTTGGTCTTTTATTTAATTTCTCATAAAACCACTCGCTGACAAGCAGCAAATTCTGCATATATCAACACTAATTGTCCACTGATACTCCACCCCTTCACACTCTCCCATTCCTCACCAGGGATGGGGTGGGGGTTTCATCATTCCCACCCCTCCTCAAACACTGTCCCATGTGTTATCAGACTGCTTGTCTCATTATCCAATCATCATACACAAACAATCAGTCAGCTCAATTTAGATAACACCAATCACCTCTCCCAGTCTTCACACCCACTGACCTTTCACCCCCATCCATGTTCTGTATTTAGCAAGACTGTTTGGAGACATGTCCAGCCAGCATGCATAAATAAACAGACAGCCCTTCATTCCCCTGGGTAGAGTCAGGCTAGGGCTGTGTCTCAATCATCAGGTCATTGCTAATGCAGATTGAATTAGAATACCAGCCCCATCACTGATCAAATGTAGGGATGCTGAATAGACTCTGGGACTGATCCCGAAGTAACAAATTATGAACAATGTCAAGAATATTAAGGTAAATATTTTGAAACTAATTTAACTGGAAGCTGTTTCTGCCTAAGGCAGCAACAGCTTCCAGTCAAATTAGTTTCAAAATATTCAACCTGTTACGCGCAAGTTTGCCTTGAGTTTAATCTAGTAATAAATTGCGGTCTTGCAAGGGTATGTTCTTATTCTAATCTTTCTGGGATTGATGAATAGGATAATTTTGAAACAAGTAAACCATTTAATGCTTAAGCTGGCCAAAATCGTCCTCTACAGTGGTCTTGCGAAATGTCCCTTTGCACGCTGAGAGATTATGTTTAAAAGACATTCTAGCGATAAATTTAAAAAAAATAAGCTCTTGGTCTGAAAATGGTAATTTTATGTGAGAAAATTGAATCGTTTTAAACAAATTTGTTTCAAATTCATTTTCACTGTAATCCATATTCTAGTATGTTTGTTTGTCTGTCCAATGCTCTGTCAATCCGGTATATGTTTCTGTGGTCACATTAACTACAAAACCAAATGTTCACCTTTACCATGTAGTTATTAGTTCACTTTCGAGGGTTAAAACATCCTGTTACTATTAATAATACTGACTGATATCTGAGTTTTAATTCTTTGTGCTTGATATTTACCCCAAATGGAATGTCAAATGTTTTATTGCGAAAGCCATCAAATATTGTAATGTACTTTGTTGGAAATGAAAGACTATTTTAATAGCAAACTTTACTTTTAGCAGCCCGTTGGCAAAATATGAATGAGCTAGCTAGCGGCATTGTTGCTATAGAGAAGTGAAAATGGAATTTAACAAATTTTCAGCAATAAAAGAGTTAAAGAATAGGTTTAGTATATTTATTTGAACGTTTTGTAGTGAAATGTGTCTGGTCATCTCACAGACCACTGTCCATGTTTACACATCCAGCAGTCACCTTGTTCTCTTAGCTTAGCTATACATAGATTATTTCTTCACAAATTGACCTGTACATTTGCTTTGCTTGACATTTCATTGCATGGGAAAGCAGTGATTAAGGGGAAAGTGTTAGTTATGACTGGAGATTGGGATCTATTAAAGCAGCTTTGCTCTGTCTTTAGTAAACAAACAACAATGACTGGTCAGGAGGAATGGACTTCAAGTCTAGAAATCTGGTGGTGGTGCAGATGGTTGTGGTGGTGGTGGTGGTGATCGTAGGGGTGATGGGGTGGTGGTGGTGGTGGCAGTGTTGGTGGTGATGATGATGATGCCAGTGTTGGTGGTGGTGGTGATGGAGTGGTGGTGCCAGTATCGTATGCACAAAAACTTTTAAAACTAATTTGACTGGAAGTTGTTGCTGCCAGAGGCAGCAACAGTTCCCAGTGAAATAGGTTTCAAAACATCCAACATAATATTCCCTAAAATATAAAGAATCTGTCATTTCTGGACTTTAATGTTTAATACGCTTTAAGGTAATTGTTTGACTCTGCTTGAGGAGGATTCAGCTAATCACGAAATGCTGTGTGTGGGAAAAATAACTGAGTGGTGCTTCACCAGACAATCCTTACTGACAAAAACAAGCCTACACAAGAAAAAGACAAAATCCCTGACTTTACCCCTTTTCCTTCCAAGACTTAGTCAGAAATCAATATCTATTAGCAGGGCAGATTTAGGATAATCGGCCATTTATGAAAGTCCATCAGTTCTAACAAGCAGTCAATTGTTCCGCTACAACAACATTGGGCTGAAGATGAACAGCTGGTGAATGCTCTTCACTTCCCGCCCCGCCCTGCCAGCAGTTGTACACATTGGTTGCTGGTACTTGTGCTAGAACACAGGGGATATTGGCTGTCCCGCTTTTAGCCATTCACACACATACAGGATTTAGTTGGCTGTTAGCAATATTGGCATCTGTAAAGAATCAATTTAATCTAAGTGCACACAGTTTCTAGCTCCCAAAGCATTTTATATGTTTTCATGGCACATATGGACAATTAGTTTGATTTTGAAACATTCCAGGAAACAGTCTGATTCAATTTGATACATAGCTATAGAAATTTTAATTATTTTCACGTAAACGTTTAATTTTGGTATTTAATATTTTACATCAAATGTCTAGATTCATTTTATTTAATAATAATTCACACAGATATAGTGTTTTGGGAAATAGAAACTGTGTGCAATTAGATTAAATTTAATAAATTTGGATTTTTGGCAGTGAAATAGCTGGGAAAAAATCTTTTCATGTAAAATATTAAATACCAATATTAAATCTTATAAAAATCAGATTCAGATAAAATGTCTTTGGAAGCTAGAAACTGTTTTCATGGTACAGTTTGATTTTGAAACATTCCTGGAACCATTCTGCTTCAGTTTGATTCCCGCTTCAATTTGATACATAGATATAGAAATTTATATTATTTTCACATAAAAGTTTAATCTTGGTATTTAATTTTTTTACACGGAAATCTTTTTCCCAACTATTCAAGCAAGCCACCCACCCACCAAAAAAAAACCCTGATTTATTTAATTTAATAAAATTCTGCTTCTGTTGATAATTGTCTGCCAATCATTATTCATCAGAGCTCATTGAAGTGAATAAGCCTGTGAGGCTGTCAGAGATGTGAATGACATAAGGTCACACAGAATACCATGGAGAAGCGCTTTTTGATCTTCAACAGAGCAAAACTCACTAACTTTACACACCCTGGCAAAGACTTGAGCTCTAAATTGGATTGGACAGCTTATTACCAGAACCGTGTCCCAGCAGCTGCCTATGCCTACACAGGCGTGATATAAGATCCCCCTCCTGGGTCAGACCTAATTGCTGTCAGGGTGTGTGCTTGTCTTGGCCAAACCCAGTGAGAAATCACACCAATTCCACGCAGCGCACATTGCCAACTTCTCTGCAGAGTTTGCTGCACTGACTAGCTCTCAGAACAGATAATCACATCAACATTGCCTTAGTTAAATGTGACACGGGGCCATCGAAAATAATTACATTCCACTGGTTATATGTGTACTAATTGACTAAGGGCTCTCTCAAACGTGATTTCTTTATACAATGCTCCCTGTGCCTATTATCTGATTAGCAGATTCTGTTTGTATATGGACATACACTGTGATTATATCTATGTACATACTGAGTCTTGAGTGGAACCCTTTAATTACTGAAAATTAAATTACTAACCTATTTGAGTTTTCCAAAACAAAATTACTGAACCTATTTCAGCTTTCCAAAACAAAATTACTGAACCTATTACAGTTGTTCAACACAAAATTACTGAGCAATTTCAGAGTTCCAAAACATGAATAATGCTGGCACTTATGACATATAAACAAAGTGAGTCTGGCTTCTTGCTGTAGATAAATCCATGATCACTTTGAACAGAGGGATATCCATAAAATTAAAATAAGGATCCTTGCTACATATATCTATATATTTACCCTGTCAGAGTTTCAATAAAATATTTATGTTTGTCCCTTGATTCATTCAAGATCCTGTCAATCTATTCTCATATCTATATATCATAGCAATCATGATCAGTATCCTTTATCGTCATCGTAGTCGTCGTAATCTTTTAACAATGTAATAGAGGTATCCAGTCTCAGTCAAGTATATGATGTCATAATCAATGGACCATTCCAAGATTATCCATCCATCATATGACGTCATAATCAACCATGTGACGTGTAGGATGATGTCATAATCATGACTGATTCAAAATAGTCCGTCTTTAGCGCTTAATAGTCCGACACATACGAATTGTATGTCTTTACCATTTAATAAACATTTTATTGAATAGTTTTAAACTAATTTGACTGCCATAGGCAGCAACAGCGCCAAGTGAAATAAGTTTCAAAATATTTAACAGCTTACCTGTATAGTTTTCTGGAAATTGATAGTCGAGTGATCCCAACACGAGCGCGGTGTGGGTGGAGCTTAGCTAGAGATGGGTGGGGCATAGCTAAAACTGGAAAGGTCCATTACATCACAGGTAGGCTGACATCACAAGTAAATACATCATACATCATAAATGCTTAACAAGTTGTACGAATTGTCCGTCTACTATTTAATAAAACATTTTGTTGAATATTTTGAAACTAATTTGAGGGGCTGTTGCTGCCTACAGCGCCCTAGGCAGTAACGGCACCCAATCAAATTAGTTTCAAAATATTCAACAGCTTACCTACATATAGTTTTCTGGAAATTGAGGCTCAGGGAGTTCAGGATTCGATTAATTTCAACATGGACAAAGCATGGGTGGAGCTTAATTAGGAATGTGCGGGGCATCTAGCTAAAACTAGATTCATCCATTGCCTGTGTCTGGCTGTGTCCACAGCACAGACTCTAATAGAGGGACACATTTCTAGCTATGCCATGCCGATTTCTAGCTTAGCTCCACCCACTTCTTACATATGTTAGAATTGATTTGAAACTTTGAAACCTGAATTCCACTAAATTTCAAGGTAACTATATCTAGGTAAAGCGTTGAATATTTTGAAACTAATTTGATTGGGGGCTGTTGCTGCCAATGGCCGCAACAGCTCCCAGTAAAATTAGTTTCAGAATATTCAACGGACAGTTTATTAAATCCCAAATTCATCAAAAACATAGTTTGAACACTATGTTAATTAACCATTTAACACCCATATCAGCCAAAGACGGCTTCATCAGATGTCTTGAGAAATGTCCATTTGCAGACCAAGAGAAGACTATTTTTGAAAATTTACCAAGGAATGACTGGCTCGATAACTGATAAAGTGTTAAGGACTTTGATTTTCGTGACAGCTGCTTCATTTTGATTATGACATCAGCTAACATGTGACATTTGATTATGACATCAGCAAACATGTGACATTTGATTATGACATCGGGCACTTGAGTGATGGCTCAGATCCTTGTATTGCTTTTGGTGGGGCGGGTGGGGAGGTGAATGAAGTGAGCTGGCTTGGTGAAGCGGCGGTTGGGATGGGGCAAGGTGGGGACTACTGTATAACTAGAAATAAACTATACAAGTGCTGTACTATTATTATTCTTTCGCCAAATCATTCTATCACTGAAGGGCTTATCAGTGCACATTTTTGTCAAGCCCTACGCCAAACAGAGAATGGCTCGACATAGTAATCCAAATGATGCCTGCTTTCCGGTACGCACCAGGAATTAGAATGTTCAAGTTTTTCAAAGATGTAAAGGGTTTTCATGCAGGCGCAAGTCTCTAGTTAAATGGAGGGATCCAGTCTGTCACTCAAGTGTCTGACATCATAGCCAATAACATCACATGTAGGCTGATGTCATAATCAAAACATGTAATGAATTATGTATCTAAATCTGTCAGGAACATTGAATATTCTGTCAGTTGTATGAATTGTATGTCTTTACCATTTAATAAACATTCTGTTGAATTATTTTGAAACGAATTTGACTAATGGCAGTGAGAGCAACCAGTAAAACTAGTTTCAAATTATTCAACAGCTCACTTGTAGTTACCTTGAAAATGGGATTCTGGGAAGTCAGGGTTCAAAATATATAAATCGATCCCAACACGCTCAATGCATGGACGGAGCTTAGCTAGAAATGGGAGGGCCATAGCTAAAAGTGGATTCATCCATGGCTGTCAAAATAACTAGATCATTCATATTTTTCTTCTGTTGATATTTCAGGATGCCCCTGGCTCTGTTTCATTAGGACTTCGAATGGAAGAAATGATCTTTAATCTGGCTGACACACATTTGTTCTTTAATGATTTAGAGGTAAGTTACCACGCCCTTTGTATGGTGATGGCATTGTCTTGCTCACATGGTTTGCCCATAGTGCCGGAAGTGGAGGAGACAGAGGGGACATGCCTAAACTCATATCCTACCCCCACCCACCCACCCACCCACCCCCCACAATACTTAAGATAACCGCCAATCTGAGAGCATCCAGGTTTCAAAATTTTTTCAAGGGGATCCCCGTTTAGTCCTTTAGTCCTCAAGAATTTTCACAAAAATTTTAATGTTTCCTCAGTGAATGTCCATTTGCAGGCGAAGATAAGACTATCGAGCAAGTCATTCCAGTGGTAAAGTTTTAAAAATAGTCTTATCCTCACCTGCAAATGACCACTGCAGAGGCTGGTTTTGGCCGGCTTGACCATTAAAGGGTTAAAATCTCAGACAGGCAGGCACCATTGCCATACCATCTATATATAAGCAGATTGTTCAGAGGTCTGCAAAATATTCTAACTTGCCAGTTTACATGTGCTTGGGAAGACATCTGGAAGGTAAAAAAAAGTGTGCCGCCACACACCTGCTCTAGCACAGATATACTAACCCCTTTAATGGTCAAGCTGGCCAAAACTGGTCTCTACAATGGTCTTGAGCCTTCTTTTTGCAGACCAAGAGAAGACTATTTTTGAAAATTTACCACTGGAATGACTGGCTCAATAACTGATAACCAAGTCAGTCAGCCCAGTGATAAATTTACAAAAAGTCTTCTTGACCTGCAAATGGATGTTTAAACAAACTTTAGGGTTAACAGATCCACAGGGAGTCAACTGCTACACCTGTCAGTGTCATTATTAGCCGCCTCAAGGCATGTAACATAGAGTACTAATTTGTGTCAGTTACTTAAAATTCTTAAACGCTGAAACCTCATAATAGTCAGAGAAATGAGATTAACCCTTTAATTGTCAAGCCGACCCAAAGCAGCATCTTTTGCAGCTATGACGAATGTCCATTTGCCGGTCTAAAGAAAACTATTTTTGAAAAGTTATGACTGGCTCGATCACTAAGAAATAGTCTTCTCTTGGTCGGCAAATGGATATTTCCTATGAGAAAATTGTAATTGTTTGGAACAAATTTGAGGGTGAAAAAGTTAAGAAACAACCATCCCGATGGCCATTGATTCAGCATAGCATAGCAGACGAGACATTTGTTGTACACACACTAACTGGAGTGACAGTAGTTTTGTCGAAAATCATCTCGCTACTTGTGAGCGGCAAACATCAATGTGATTTCCCTGTCTTCCAATACCCATGCCTTGGCCGTGCGTTTAATTGACTTGCTTTGGATCCACGGTCGCTCGCTATTGTTGCTGGCAGGTTCAGGGAAGGGAGGGAGCATGTGTGAAAGTGTTTGCTCGCTAGCGCCGGCCTGTCTACTGACAGTCCCGTAAGATGGTGTGCAAACAGGCGCCGGTCCCTGTTACATTAAAACTCACACGGTCCCCTCTCTCCATCTCTCACTCTCTTTTTCAATGATGAGGTGATGGACAGTTTGTGCTTTACAATTCCGTACCGAGTATTATCTGTTTGGTAAATATAACACAATGCATTGTCAATGACGCCACCTAAAAGAAAGACTCAGCTTTTCGCCTACTACATCTGAAATCTATTTGTGATTTTTTTAGTTGACGTTCATTAGAAAATGTTTGCCTAAAATTCACAAGTTAAAAATCTTCGTTTATATATTGGTTTAATAATTCACGTTTTGAACATAAAAACGTCAACTGCACAGAAGTTTATTTGCTCAGTGATGTAGTTAGAAGGATGCCGTAATCCTTTTCCTATTTATTCAATCTGCTTGTTAGATGAATGGGTGCCTTTTAATCTTCTCTGTATTATGTTTTGTAGAAGTTAGATAAACTCAAACCAATCATTTCCTTATTCACCAATATGGTCCTCCAGCCCTTTATCCATCCATCCATCCATCCACCCACCCATATAGCCGTCCGTCCATCCATCCATACACTCATCAATCCATCCATCCATCCTGTTTCTGCATCTTACTGCTGCAGTAAGACACACCTTTTTGAAGCACGTGGAATGTTGATGTCCATTGTGAATGCAATGTTAGTGAAAGCTGGTGTTGTCTTCGACAGCAACAGTTTAGAGCAATGGTGTTCTCAGCATTTAGCACTCTGTAAGGAGCTGTGTACTGGAGGCTGAGAATACTGAAATACAGTACATCTCATGTTTCCAAACAAAACAATAAAATATTGAACTTGATGTACAAAAATGTGACTTAATTTAATTGGAAGCCATTGCTGCCAAAATAATCAAATTCAGAATATTGAACAGCAAATTTTATTTTATTTTTTTAAACATATTACGTTATCTGTGGGCTGTAATGTACACCAAGCATTAATTAACAGGTTTTAGATGCGACTTGCAACTAGTATATGTCGTTTTGTCTGTCTGTGTCCATCATTGGGTATCTAACGTTTTTTACATTACTGACGAAGCTGCCTAAATTGCAAGTATAGTATGTTCTGCCCTGTTGTTTTGCTCTTGTTTTCAAATCCATTCATGGCAATCATTTTTTTTTGTCAATGTTAACAAAGGCGATAAAATCTGTTTTCACAAGAGCATTTAGAAAATAATTTCAGTTTTGAAATTATTTTCCAAAATATTCATCATTTCCTTGAAATTGAGAGATGTACTGATTACATCACTAAAATGGTTAATTCACACACGTATCTTCTTAAGTTACTTACCACCATGAGGACAGAAATACAATTTTTTAGGGAATGGCAAAAAAGGCTACCGTATTTCACTTAATAGTAGCCTAGGCTTCTTGTTAGGACAAGGGGTGTTCAATTTCCAACCAAACATCTCTGAGAAACGGGGTGGGCTTATATTACAGAGTTCCCAAAAAGGTTTTCTAAAATTGATACCACTGAAATTCAACATATTTTCTCCCGTAAAAATTCCCACAGCCTGCGTTTAATGTATACCTCAAAACATCACCGGTGAAATTATTGGATTTGAGCGCCTAAATATTGCGTATCCTTTAATAAAGCTCATTTATTACATCAAAATTAATCCACAATTTGATATAAAATGGCGTCGCGAAAAAATACAAATCACATGAAGAGCGAGTGTTCAGATATAAATATTTTGGAATCGGGGACTCGGAACTCGGGAATATCTATATATTATCATTGCGCGATAGGAACTGAGTGTTATCCTGATCTTAAAAAATGGGTACCCGTTTGATAAACTCCTGTTAGCGTATAATATCTCGCGAGAACATGATACCTCCCATCTCAAGAACCGCTGGCTCGCCAACTTAAGAAGCCGGCTATATTGTCGTTCGTAATAATTGAATTTGGATCATTTAATGTTGATCAGTATTACAAAATTGATGCACATTTTCTCCCGTGCTTGTTGTTTGGTTCATAAATTTGGTCATAAAATATATTTATAAGGAAGGTATTTAATCACGCCAAGACTGTTTTACGAGCATTTTGACTACAAAAGTGTGGAATAAACTTTATTATATCTTGAACATACGTGGCCTACTACTAGTATTAATCTAATTTACAAATCCGAGGCCTGTATTGACTTCTAGAGGGGCTGGGAATGTATCAGGGCAGAGATCAGTCTGAGGTAGACACACCCTGTGACACGATTGTTATTATTATACACACTATTCTTACAAATTTGCTCTTATGTTCCTATGCAGTCTGCTGAGTTAGGGGGTGGGCTTCTAATACAGAGTTTTGCAGTTTTGAAACTGCTAAGAAATCATTGGAGCTCATATGTCAAAGTTAGGGGGTGGGCTTCTATTAGAGGATAGGCTACTATTAAGCGGAATACGGTAGTTGTACAAAATCTATAATGACTCCATAAAAATAATTTTTATTTTAGTGGAAATTAGGGCTGCGCGGTTTGGCTTACAGCCATATCGGTTTCGATATGACTTTTCATATCGGTTTTAACCGAATATCGGTTTTATGGACATGAAACAAAAAATTTAAATGATAAAACTTAGCACGAAAACAGAACGTATTTTCACGCCCCGATACATTCGTAACGTTTTACGCCTTTAAAGCTTAATATACCTTATAATATCCATCATCGCGGGAGTGAAATTATTAATTAGACCGCCTAAATATTACGCGCAGTTAAATAAACATCGTTTATTTTGTCAAAATTAATCATAAATCAGCAAAACAGGTTGCGAAAAGACATAAATCACGCGATTGTAATTAATTATGATGTAATTATCTCCCTTTCTTCTTTCATTTCCATTTCGGCCAGAGGACGAAATCATGCCTTGAAGAAAATATTAACTGTAATATTGCGATCGCGAATTTCATAAGTTAATATGATATTGTGTATAGAAGATAACGTTTTAAAAACGGTTTGAGTAATAATTTTATTTAAAATTATATCCTAATCAGCAAAATGTATTCAGCATTATATTTATTGGCGAGATTTTGATGCAATCGGGCGATTTAGTGTTGGGACGACTTTGCATTATGTTAATTAGCCGGTGACGTAAATAAAATGGATGCCGTTGTTTAGAAATGTTTTCCCCGATACAAATTTTAATGACAAATTCCCACATTAGTATTGTGTTTTATATTGCAAATTTATCTGAGACTACCAGAGAAAAGACGAGTGGATATTTATTTAATTAATTCGCTGCTTGATTTCTCTCGGCGTACAGCGAGTTACATGGAGTTACACAATATGCGCAATTGGGGCCACGTTCAATTATTAGTTGCCCGAACATAGCTTAATGGAAAGTATGGCCATTATTATTCATTACGCTTTTCATGCTCGTTAGTATCTTTTATTTTTAACAATCCTGATACGAAAAACCGAAAATATGTTCATATTCGGTTTTTCGATATTTATTTTTTATAATCGGTTATGAAACCGTCAGTGCAGGATATCGGTTTTAAATATGGTATCGGTATATCGCGCAGCCCTAGTAGAAATATATGTTTTTATGTCAGTGACAGGCTATTGTTAATCCTTTCATAGATGAAATCTCAGTCTTACAACAAAATTGTTCACAATAATTATGATGACCAGTTATTATAATCTGATTGAATTTTTTCAGTTCTGTAAGGTCTAAGAGCTTCTGATGTCTTCAGTTCTGCAGATTACATTTTAGATGGTTTATTTCTGGATATGCTGAATATTTTGAAAATTATTTGACTGAACAACTTTCGTTCAAATTGTTTTCAAAATATTCATTAGGTCCAAAGTTATTCATAATTTCAGTAATGCAGCAACAGCTTCTACTAAAATTATTTTCCAAAATATTCAACATTTCTTCAGTCAAATCAACCCATTGCCCATTGAAAATGTTGTCTGGTGGCTTGGAGCAGTGAAGAGGTTAATGTGTAATCAGGCATTTAGTGTTTTTACTCTGGTTTAGTCTAATCAGCTGTTTAGCATTATAACTTCATAAGTTCTTCGGTCAAATCAACCAAGCTTCTATCAATCAATCATCCAGGACTAGAGATGAAAAACATACCCAGATTTCTCCTCAGTGCACACCCTACATTCTCCCAGCAGCAACAACCTGCTAAGAGAATTTAGAATTTTCTAGTTCAGTGAGCATGAAAGAGCCAGCGAGGCTGCTAACACCTCCCTAAGGCCCCTTGTGCCAAATCATTGAAATGGTGAAAAGATGCAAGCTCTTCAATGATTGCTTAACACTTTTAACCCTCAAATTTGCTCAAGAAATTGTCAATTTTCTCGTATAAAATGCCTTTTTGCTGACCAAGGGAAGATATTTTTTTTAAATTTACAATAGGAATGACTGGCTCGGTTATCGAGTCAGTCATTCCGGTGGTAAAATTTTTAAAATAAACTTCTTTTTGGACTGCAAATAAACATTTCTCATTATCACTGCAGAAGTTGTTTTTGGCCAAATTGAGTGTTAGGCTAACAAAGCAACAGAGAGTGGTATAAACATTGTGAATGTAACCAGGGCACTTGAGGGAGAAAAGTGCTGGCAGGCCAACTATAAGCTTGAGGGGGAAGGGTGGTGGGATGAGAAAGCTCAGACCACATAAATCAGGGGAGAGAATCCAGTAATTAGCGGGGCATGTTTCCGCATATACTAGTGAATAGTAATTTATTTTTGCTGGTGTTTGTCTTTTTCACAGGAGTGTGACCAGGTTCATATTGATGATGTGTCTTCAGACGATAATGGCCAGGACCTCAGGTATATAGTGAGAGAGAGAGAGAATGGAAATAAATGTTGGAAGAGTTATAATTTATCATGTCGCATGAAGGAAGCATGCATACACATAAGCACATGTATGAATTGCTAGAAGCATGGTTAACCCTTACCACTCTGATGTCAAGATTTTTAAATTTTCAAATATAAGTAAAAGATGAACTGGTGTTTATTTTTCAACAAATTTGGTGGAAGATGGTGCTGTCGTAGACAGCAACATCTTCCACCAAAATTGTTGAAAAATATACACTAGTTTCTTTGCAATTGACACCATAAAAGATAAAATATTGACACCAGTGTGCTAAGGGTTAAGAGCGACATGAACGATACACCATCCAAACCAATCAATCGGAAATGTTTTCTAGACTTAATTATGAAACAGACTAAATAGGTTGAAAGTAAAATTTTGTTTAAGATTTTCAGTCATGTTCCCTTCAAAATAATGAACTGGAGTCCTACTAGTATATATCATTCACATGTATGTGGGACAGATTGGAGGCGATGAAAGTAGTTGAGGTTGTGGAGAACTAGGGCAGTTGTCCCTGTTAGAAGGAAGTGGAGGATAGTAGTTGACCTTGTTATGGACTATGGTGTTTGTGGGTGGATCTATGGAGGGGGAATCACAATAGGTGAGTTGGGGTTTTTTTGGTGTGGGTGGGGGGGGCAGAAGGGATGGGATTGTGGTAGTTGAGGCTGCTAACCCTTAACACTGATGTTAAAACTTTAAATTTTCAAATTAAATTAAAGGATGAACTGGTGTTCATTTTTAGCTCACCTGGCCTGAAAGGCCAAGTGAGCTTATGTCATGGTGACCATCCGTCGTGTGTCTGTCCGTCGTCCGTCCGTCCGTCAACTTTTCCTTTAAACGACTTCTTCTCAAGAACAGCTGGGCCAATTTCAATTATATTTGGCAGGAAGCATCCTTAGGGCATAGGGTAGGGATCCAAGTTTGTTCAAATGAAGCCGATTGGTCAATTAGGCCGGTGGTCATCTTGGATTTTGGTGGATTTTTAGAAACGTCTAAAAATCTTTACCGAAACCGCTTGAGGGATTGAAGGAAACCTCATGAAATATGATCTAGGGCAAGAGCTCAACCAAATTTGTTCAAGCGAACTTAATTGGTCAAATAGTTTGGCGGCCATCTTGGTTGACCAAGTTTTAGCAAAAATAACTTCTCCAGAACCGCTGAAGGGATCAGGCCGAAATTTGGCAGATATGATTAGGGACTAAGGGCCAGTAAAGTTTGTTCAAGAGAAGTTGATTCGTCAAAAAACATGGCTGCCGTGGGCCAATCAAAATATAGCATGTTTGGCGGCCATATTGGATTTTTTTTTATTTGGGGGATTTTGAGGCCGAAATTGGTTTTATATAGGTTTTTGGGTTTCTGAGCTCAAATTTGCAATTTTCGAAGGTCGGATAAATGGTTGAGCGGCCATCTTGGATCATTTTCTCGCCAAAAGCTCCCATACTAAAGCAATGGGAAATTTAAAATATCTTCTCAAGAACTACTGGTCCGATTTCAGTTATATTTGGCTGGAAGCATCCTTAGGGCATAAGGATCCAAATTTGTTCAAATGAACCTGATCGGCTAATTTGCCCAGCAGGCATTTTGGATTTTGGCCAATTTCAGGAAATGTCTAAATATCTTCTCCGAAACCACTTGGGGAATCTTCATCTAGGCCAAGAGGTAAGCCAATTTTGTTCAAGAGGACTTGATTGACCAAATGGTTCGGCGACCATCTTGGATGACCAGGTTTTCACGGAAATTACTCCTCCAGAACCGCTGAAGGCATCAGGCCAAAATTTGTCCACGGGAAGTTGATCCATCAAAAAAGCATGGGCACCGTAAGCCAATCAAAATGTAGTGTGTTTGGCGGCCATATTGCACTTGCAAAAATGTCCACAAACTCATTTAAAAGACTGCTAAACCACCCACCAACAATTTTGACAAAAATTCATGTTGCTCAACATCGTCCACCAAAATTGCTGAAAAATGTGCACCAGTTTCTTTGATATTGGCACAGTAAAAGATTGAATATTGACATCAGAGTGGTAAGGGTTAAGAGCGATGATGGATGTGTGTGGTAGACTGGAGGGTATTACAGTATTTGAAGTTATTAAGTACTAGGGTGGTTGTTGTTGGCAGAAGTGAGGGTATCACAGTAGTAGAGGTTACTAAGGACTAGGGTGGCTGTTGGTGGTAGAAGGGAGGGGCTCACAGTAGTACAAATTTCTTCATAAAAAATATCCATTTGCAGACCAAGAGAAGCCTATTTTTGAGAATTTACTATTGGAATGACTGGCTAAATAACCGAGCCAGACATCCCAGTGGTAAAATTGTCAAAAATAGGCTTCTTGATCCGCAAATGGTAGTTTCTCAAAACCAGTGCTGAAGCCGGTTTTGGCTGATATGAGGGTTAGAGGGTTATGGACTAGGGTGGTTGTGGGCATCAGAAGGGAAGGGACCACAGTAGTTGGATATTTGTGGGTGGCAGAAGTTAGGGATCACAGTTATGTGGTTTTGGCAGCTAGGTTGATCTGAGGGAATAGATGGAAGTTCCCAGCATGTTGCCTCAGCAGGGAATAAGGAAATGTGAGTGGTCTTTATTAGTGAGTGAAGTGGGAGTTAGCGCAGTAACTGTGGAGTGGAGTTTAAATAACTCATGATGATTGGGTGATATGAGTTAGGAGATTACGAAGTGTATATTTGAGGTTGTGCATGTTGTTGACTGTTGAAATGTAATTGCATCATTGTACCATCACAGGCAAGCATCCGTGTTTGAGGAATGAACCTTTTTATGGTCAAGATTTGCGGGCCAAGAAAATAATATTTTTAAAACTTTGTCACTGGAATGACTGGCTCGGTTATCGAGCCAGTCATTCCAGTGGAAAAGTTTTCCAATATTTGCTTCTCTTGGTCTACATATGTGCATATCTCACGACCGCTGCAAATGCATGTATTGGCTTGCTTGATCTTAAATTTTAAATATAAATTTTAAATATAAAAATTCTGTGTCTTTGCAGTACATATAATTTTGCCACTGATGGCTTCCATGCGGCAGCTAATAATGCAAACCTGTGTTTAGCAACGGGAGTGCGAGGAGGTGTGGACTGGATGCGAAAATTAGCCTTTAGGTATCGACGGATCAAAGAAATCTACAACAGTTACAGAAACAGTGTAGGAGGTGAGGCCTCTCAATTTAATAATTATGTGTGCTTGTGAGCTAGTGTGTGCATGCGTGTGGGTGTAGGACTGACTGATGCATTAGATCATAGGTGGCTGTCAGGCATATGAATATAGATATATCATTTAAGCATGCTCAAAACTACTCAATTCAGTTGTTCTCTTCGTGGAGATAGATTTTAGCATTCATCTTCCTTCATATTTCGGACAAATTAATATAATCTAAATAATAAGCATACAGTACTGATGATGACCACATACAGTACGGCTCAGAAACATCTGAATGTTTACAAAACAGTAAAACATACCCTTGAATAGTGTAAGACTTAATTTGATTGGAAGCCATTGCTGCCTAGGGCAGCAATGGCTTCCAATCAAATTAAGTCCAAAATATTCAACGGACCATTTCTTACATCGTCTTCAAAATTGTTCTAACATATTTGTGTTTTGGAAACATGTTAATTTATTTATAAGCTGTACTGTATATCTCTATATTTTAATATAAATATGTGTGTATATTTTAGGTTTAATAGGTCCTCAGAAGCGAGATCAGTGGCTCGCGGTTCGACAGGAGATAGAGAATCTGACAGATACCTGGCTCACACATGCCATGAAATCATTACAGATTATTGCAAATAGGTCAGTTCAACATTGGAGCGCTCATTTAATGTTATACACATGCTGTGATACGTTCATTAGCATATGTCAATACGATCGTGAATAATCTGAAATTAATTTTGAAATGGAGGGGGAGTGATTTCCGTCCTAACCCTTTAATGCCTGAATTTGGTCAAGAATAACAAAATAATGTCTTATTAAATATACATTTACGAGCCAAGAGAAGACTATTTTTCACAAATTTACCACTGGAATGACTGGCACGATTACCGAGCAAGTCATTCCAATGGTAAATTTTCAAAAACAAAAAGTGTGCTCTTGGCCTAATAATGGACATTTCTCAAGACCATTGCGGAGACCCGTTTTGGCCGGCTTTGTGATGAAAGGGTTAAATGATATTGTTTAGGTTGTTTATGACAATAATGTTGATGATGGATATGATCATAATGATGATGAGCATGGTGATGATGACAGCGATGGGCGTGGTCATGATGATGAGAGATGGTCATGATGATGATGGGCGTGGTCATGATGATGATAGATAGTCATGATGATGATGGGCGTGGTCATGATGATGATGGGTGTGGTCATGATGATGATGGGCAGGGTCATGATGATGATAGATGGTCGTGATGATGATGGGTGTGGTCATGATGATGAGAGATGGTCATGATGATGATGGGCGTGGTCATGATGATGATAGATAGTCATGATGATGATGGGTGTGCTCATGATGATGGGTGTGGTCATGATGATGATAGATGGTCGTGATGATGATGGGTGTGGTCATGATGATGATGATAGCTAGTCGTGATGATGATGGGTGTGGTCATGATGATGATAGGCGTGGTCATGATGATGAGAGATGGTCGTGATGATGATGGGTGTGGTCATGACAATGATGGGTGTGGTCATGATGATGAGATGGTCATGATGATGTTGGGGCGTGGTCATGATGATGATTGATGGTCATGATGATGGGCATGGTCATGATGATGACGGGTGTGGTCATGATGATGGTAGATGGTCGTGATGATGATGGGCATGGTCATGATGATGGTTGTGGTCGTGATGATGATGGGCGTGGTCATGATGATGATAGATCATCGTGATGATGATGGGTGTGGTCATGATGATGATAGATGTTATGATGATGATGAGATGGTCATGATGATGAGAGAGGGTCATGATGATGATGGGCATGGTCATGATGATGATAGATGGTCGTGATGATGATGAGATGGTCGTGATGATGATTGCCGTGGTCATGATGATGATAGATGGTCATGATGATGATGATGGGTGTTGTTATGATGATGATAGATGGTTGTGATGATGATGGCCATGGTCATGATGATGGGTGTGCTCGTGATGATGATGGGCGTGGTCATGTTGATGATAGACGGTCGTGATGATGGGTGTAGTCATGATGATGATGGGTGTGGTCCTGATGATTATAGATGGTCGTGATGCTGATGGGTGTGGTCATGATGATGATGATGGGTGTGGTTATGATGCCGATGGGTGTGGTCATGATGATGATAGATGGTCGTGATGATGATGGGTGTGGTCATGATGATGATAGATGGTCATGATGATGATAGATGGTCGTGATGATGATGGGTGTGGTCATGATGATGATGGGTGTGGTCATGATGATGGTAGATGGTCGTAATGATGATGGGTGTGGTCATGATGCTGATGGGTGTGGTCATGATGATGATAGATGGTCACGATGATGATGGGTGTGGTCATGATGATGATGATAGATAGTCATGATGATGATGATGGGTGTGGCCATGATGATTATGGGTGTTGTGATAAAAATCCATGTGATAGTGCAGTGTAAATCAGATAAAAGCAATAATATTGAATTTGGATTAAGATTAAATAAGTTTACATTATATTTTAAACTTACTTTTTTAAAAACATAAACACTATAAAGTTAAATGTCTGGCATTAATTAGTCAGAACAATTTGTATTAATAATAATTAGTTATCAGAATAATTTGTATTAATAATAATTGGTTAGCTTTGCCTGTATTTTTCAGACCTAACTGTGTGAATGTCCTGGTGACAACTACACAACTGGTGCCTGCCTTGTCTAAAATGTTACTGTATGGCCTCGGCAGTGTGTTCTCTATAGAAAATATTTACAGTGCTACCAAAATAGGTGAGATTTATCTGAAAACCTGGAAAGGTCCATGAGATTTATCGTCAATATATACAGTTTGTTTAGACAGACGTATTTGAGGTACGACATTCTGTTCTCATTTTAATGGATCTTTCCAGTTTATCTATCCATAATATGATATAATAAACAACTACATGACACGTAGCATGACGTCATAATTATTGCATCATGAATGACTTGATTTAGTCTATCTTAAGCGCTTAATAGTCCACAACATTGTGCGATTGTATGTCTTTGCCATTTAATAAACATGCTCTTGAATATTTTGAATGGGCAGCAACAGCACCCGGTCAAATTAGTTTCAAAATATTCAACAGCTTACATGTATAGTTTTCTGGAAATTAATAGTCAGGGAGGTCAGAAATCGATTGATCCCAACAAGCGAGGTGTGGGTGGAGCTTAGCTTAGATGGCCGTGACATAGCTAAAACTGGAAAGGTTCATTGTGGCTGGTTGCCATGTTGTGAAAATATATATATATATATGTTCTGCAGATAGACGTTGTTGATTGGCCGACATTACAGTTTTTATCCTCATCATGGTCATTCTGTTGAATAATTTGCCATAAGCAGCAACATTCCAAATCAAATTAGATTCAAAATATTCAACAGCTTACTTATATAGTTACGTTGAAATTTAAATTCTGTGAATTTTGATTTCACAGTGTCAAATCAATTCCAACACAGGTCAGAAGTAGACAGGGCAGAGCTAGAAATTGATCTTTCTATTTTCATTCTGATATCAGAGAGCTCGAGTTTGATCGGAGTTAATTATTGTCTTGTTTTATTTTAGGCAAAGAAAGTTGTTTTGAGCGAATCGTCTCACGGTTTGGTCGTAAATGTACATATGTAGTAGTGGGAGACGGCCGTGATGAGGAGGCTGCTGCAAAACAGGTTATTTATTATTGATGTCCGTCTATCACCTGATGTTTTGACATCATTTTCATTCTCCTCCCTCCCCAACACCACCCACCCACCCACTCCGGCATCATAGCCATCTTCTGATTTCTAAGGTCACGGTCAGCCTCAAATACCAAAATGCGTTAGTTTGCTGTGTCTTAATATCTCGAAGACATTATCAAATGCTCGTCAAACCTTGAATGAATAAGTTCCAAGAATAACCTCGATGGCATTCATCACATCTTATCTTCCATCATAAGGGCCAAATGTCAAAATGGCTAAATTTCTTACATGCTGTTGTTTTATGTCATTATCTAAGAGAGCAAGAGCAATCAGAGATTACCGACTCCCACATTTGTCACCTTGTAAAGAGTTTTCAGATTTTCAGGATTTTTTCCGAATTTCTCAGGATCACACCCAAAGTTGTGGAATCCTAATGTATGGTCACACCCTTTCTGTTGTTAAAATTTGAGCCAAATTAGACCAGTGTTTTCCAAGACATCATTAGATCCAAAATTTGATCGGATCCTGGTTATTTTATCCAGATCACGCCAAAACTCTAGGAATCCTCTTGCACGGCAAGTTCCTTCATTCTGTTAAAATTTGTGTCAAATCCGATCAGAAGTTTTTTTCCAATCCAGGTGTGAATAGACAGACACATGCACCGACACGCACGCACGCACGCACGCACACACACACTCGCAATACATTCTTCCCCTTACAGGGTGAGGGTAATTATTTGCGATATTTGTATCAAGCCTTGGATATTTATCTAGCTGTACAGTACAGTTCAGAATTAACTTATAACGCACTGCTGAATATTTTGAACATAATTGAATTAGAATACATTGCTGCCTTAACCCCTTGTGTGTCTACTTAACCCTTTAATGGTCAAGTTGGTCTAAGGTGACCTCTGCAGTGATCTTGAGAAATGGCCATTTGCAGGCTAAGAGAACATTTTTGAAAATTTACCACTGGATTGACTTGCTCGGTAACCGAGCCAGTCATTCCAGTGGTAAATTTTCAAAAATGTTCCCCTAGCCTGCAATTGAACACTGGCTAAGCAGAAATTTGAATTTTCTTAACCATTACACTTTTGATGAATGTCCATTTGAAGCCATCTATTTTTTTGTAAATATTTGTTATAAATTTACAAAAAAACTGGCAAAATCTAAATTTCCTTGAAAGGTATTGGCAATTAAATGGTTAATTGAAATAAGTAGTATTTTGAGCACTTTAATGCGATGTTGACACACAAGGGGTTAATAATACATTGTCTTCCAGTCCAATTATGTTCAAAATATTCAACAGAGCGTTTCTTACATCGCTTTAAATATTGTGCTAACCAACAGATTTGCGTTTTTGTTTCGGAAACACGTTCACTTATTTATGATTTATTTCTGTCAATCTGAAAACAAGTCTTAATGGTTTAACACTCAAGATGGTCGAAAGTGATTTCTACAGCGATCTTGAGAAATGCCCATTTGCAGACCAAAAGAAGACTGTTTTTGAAAACTTACCTCCGGAATCACTGGGTCGATAACCGAGCCATCATTCCGATGGGAAATTTTCAAAAATAATCTCTTGGTCTGCAAATTGACATGTTCTATGAGAAAATTAAAACCTTGTATAAATTTGAGGGTTAAAGGGTTAAATAAAGTACGGTTTAAGTATATAATAATTATTGTGTATCTTACTTTGCAGATAAACTGGCCATTTTGGCGAGTGACCAATCATTCCGATTTAGCCGCATTGCATCATGCATTGGACTTGAACTATCTCTAGGACCGGTTCCTGGCTCTAGTGCTGCCATGTCATTGTTTAATATATTCAGTGTTTATACAGAGGCCTAGCCTCACCGGTGTCGAAGAAACAAGAGTAGTGGACGATGACGCGGACTACCGACCAAATGTAGCCGGTTGTAATATGGAGATCGTTAGCTGTGTATTTACCATTCGTAGTGAAGTGCCGGCAACAGTGTTCAATCCCCGGCAGTATGTAACACTGGGAGTGTATATGTCAGGAAAAATGGACCTGGAATTATGCACGAGAATGTAACCAAGACAACAGGGTGTCCTTTGATCCCAAAGAAATGTGTGTATATAATCTAGTATATAATATGTAGAATATCTACAGAACTGGAGCTTGGAGCGAAATGAGAAATTTGCTGAATATTTGAAAACAATTGGTCTAGAAGTCATTGCCAGATAGTTTTCAAAATATCTAACATGAGATTATCTACAGCGGGTAGTAAGTGTCGACTATAACGAGATAGAATGAAAGCTGTTTCGCTATTCAGCCATTGTGATCATCAGACAGTATTTCCGGATATTTGAAACGTATGTGCCATTATTCGCGCAATCATTGATGATATTATTAAAAAAACGGTGTGTGTACCCAGACCCACTGTTCCTGTGGTCTGCAATACCCTGAGATGCAGTTTCGCTACATGAACACATGACAACACAGAAGACAACATGGAATGGTGTTTATAACATGACAGAATATGAAAGTGAAGTTTTTCGTCGGACATGTGCCACAGAGGGTTTTTTTTAAATATCTACTGGACAGTGTTGTATGTGACAACGTTTTTTGTCATGCATGGATGACCATAAAATCATATTCTTCAAGCATATTATGGAAATTGTAGATATTTTTCCTCATAATATATCTGTAAAGATACTAGCATGTGCTAGTACACACAGTTAGGTTCACACTGTTCTGAGCATCAGCGAGCACATTCACAAAACTATGTTAACCCTTTACTAGTCAAATTTGATTATAAAAATCAAGATATTGACTTAGTGAATGTCCATTTTGTAGGCCAAGAGAAGACTATTTTTATGCTCCCCGAAAAAAAAATTTGTCCGCTTTGTCCGTCCGTTCGTCCAGATGTTCGTCTGTCCGTCCGTCCATTCACCATATATAAGTTTGTCCGGGGCATAGTTTCAAGACTTTCACATATGGTCACCAAACTTGGTATGTTGATGCATCTTAGGGAGAAGGTGTGCGGAGTATGAAAAGTATGTCATGCTGACCTACTTTTCATGGTCGACTGAATATCACAGAAAATGTTTGTCCATACCATAGTTTCAAGACTTTCACACATATGGTCACCAAACTTGGTATGTGGATGCATCTTAGGGAGAAGGTGTGCCGAGTATGAAAAGTAGGTCAAACGTAGGTCATGCTGACCTACTTTTCATGGTCGATTTAATATCACAGAAAATGTTTGTCTGGGCTATAGTTTCAAGACTTTCACATATGGTCACCAAACTTGGTATGTGGATACATTGTATGGAAAAGGTGGCGAAGTATCAAAGGTAGGTCATGCTAACCTACTTTTCATGGTCGACTGAATATCACAGAAAATGTTTTTCCGGGCCATAGTTTCAAGACTTTCACATATGGTCACCAAACTTGGTATTGATTATTACAGAAAATATCTGTTCATATGTATTTCTCATATGGTGCCAAGCAAAGTCTTAGTGTGTTTATTTAGAGAAACTTAGATTTTGCTTTTATTAAGCTATCCTTAACAGATTGTTCGTTAGGGCAAATCCCGCCAGACTAAAAGAATGACGGCCCACCGAATCATTCCTACTCCCCAAATTGTGGATTTAACATCATTACCCAAAACCAACAATATTTTAAGGATGGCCTAATATGGTGATATCTCATTGACAATTTCATTCCTAGCTAAAAAGTTTAAACTCTGTTAAACTTTGTTCAGAATGCATCTTAGGTTATCCATTCACCAATTCGTCCATGCCTCCATATGTTTGTTTCTCTGTGTCTGAGCCACAGTTTCAAACCTTTCCCTGAAGCATATGCCTTCGGGGTTATCCATTCAGTTTCTCTGGAGAGTATGCCTTCAGGGAGCATACATCAATTTATTGATTTGCCTTGTTTAAAATTTACCACTGGAATGACTGGCTCGGTTATCGAGCCAGTCATTCCAGTGGTAAAATTTTCAAAAATAGTCTTCTCTTGGCCTGCAAATGGACATTACCAATGACCATTGTGGGGGGGGGGGGCGGTTTTCCCATCTTGACCATTAAAGGGTTTAACAATCCCGGACATCTTATACAAAGATTTACTCTGAAAGTAAGTGATTGATTGAAGGTCGTGAACCCGGACCATATCCAGTGGAGCATCACTATGTATGCTCCACGCAGAAAGAAACATTTCCGGAATTATGGACCCGCGAGTTCTGTCATAATAGTTAGATAATATATAACAATTAGGCTACTATTAATTTCTAGACAGTATTTGTGATGTCATAATTTCGATGCTTTTTCACAGTGACTTGTATAACAGTGTGTGTTAATCTAGTACACTTCATTTTGCTCTATAAGTCACTGTATCAGTGACGGTACTGCAATATGGATGGCTGCTAGTATACACGGTGACTGGTCAAGTCTGGTATCACTTTATGGTCAGGCACTGGTCTCTAGGCACTATGGTCACTGGCCAAGTCACACCATGGTCACAAGTTTCCATGGCTACTGGCCAAATATGGAGTTTCACCAGGGGCCATGGACGCTGGCCACATCTGGAGTAACATAATGGTCACTAGGTACCGTGGACTAGGCTTGCACGATATTGTCCTAGGCGGTATCGCGATATATCGCGGTGAAAAAATTGCGATATTTCGATATATCGTACACCCTATTTTAAGGTATATGAATTCACGGGGTGAATTGGTCTTGGGTTGAGTTGGACTGCATGGTGTGGGTTATGTAGCTGTATCGGGTTTGCTCTGAGTTTTCATATCAGATTTAGCCGGATGACTTCTAATTGGTAAATTAAAAAAAACCTTGAAATCCAGTCGCCAAGATACTTAAACTAAGACCGATCGTTAATAACACGAAAATAGGACACAATTAATAATTTCTTGCCGCCTTACCCATTGGCTTAAGGTATACTATATCCATCATTGCGGGAGTGAAATTATTATATTGGGCAACCTAAATATTGTGTACTCTGTTAAAATCATCGTTTATTACATAAAAATGAATCCTAAAATTTGGCATTTCATCTCGTCTTTGTAAGAATATACAAATCACGTGATATTAGGAATGTACTTTAGATCCATAGACATCTAATGTTTAGATCTGCTCCGAATTTACCGAGTACCCGGTTAATAATAATACTTAGCCTTCAGAAACATCTCGGATAGTTCACCTTGCTTGCTAAAGCATGTATATCATCTCATTTAGCTATCACATTTGTGAACGCACCACCCTCGCCTTCAAAAGTAGGAGAGCGAGCAATATCACGTGTTTACTAATAATAGTTAGCCTTCAGAAACATCTAGGATAATTCGCCATGCTTGCTAAAGCGTGTATACCATCTCATTTAGCTATCACATTTGTGAACGCACCACCTCTCGCCTCCAAAAACAGGAGAGCAAGCAATATCACGTGATTTATTTATTCCCGCGACATCATTTAACGTCAAATTTTGGATTAATTTTGATTTTATAAACCATGCTTATTACAAAACAGGCAATGTTTATAGCTTCCCACGTAATAATTTCACTCCCGTGATCATGGTTTTGAGGTATACAGTAAGGCAGCAAGAAATTATACCGGTAAATTGCGTTGGATTTTCGTATTAATGTCATCTTTTAAAGTAATTTTAGAGAATGAACTTCAACTTTTGTTACCTATTCCTAATATAATCCCACCCCTTTCTCAGAGATGCTGGTTTGGAAATAAATTGAACAGCTTACCGTAATAGACACCTATGCTACAAATAGACAGAATATGGCATGACAATAAAATTTTGGCGATATTTCGATTTTTTCAAAATCACATCGTAAAAAATCGTGGCTGAAAAAGAAATCGCGATTTTCGATAATATCGGTGTGAGAAACGCTCTGTTTAATATTTTGGACTTAATTTGATTGGAAGCAATTGCTGCCTAAGGCAGCAATGGCTTCCAGTTAAATTAAGTCCAACAGACTCAACAGTTGTTTTTATTTTGTTTCAGAAATATTACGTTATTTCTGACCTGTACTGTATTTGAAAAACTAACGCTGTAT
Organism: Chaetoderma sp. LZ-2023a; assembly: GCA_034401795.1. Classification (NCBI taxonomy): domain Eukaryota; kingdom Metazoa; phylum Mollusca; class Caudofoveata; order Chaetodermatida; family Chaetodermatidae; genus Chaetoderma; species Chaetoderma sp. LZ-2023a. Next base: position 164,043,994 of record CM067369.1, on the reverse strand, counting down.
TGCGTTTTCTTGGGGGAAAAACTTACAATTTAAAAGTTTCTAACAATCTGACACTAGTTTACTATACAGCTACCTTTCCTGTGCAAGTTTCATATATCCTCCTTATGCTCGGGTAATTGGACACGGGAAGTGTGACTCAAGTATATGATGTCATAGGCAATAGACCTTTCCAAGTTTATCCATGGATCATCTGACATCAATTGACGTCATAATTAAATAAGTGTGCTGATGTCATAATGATGACGTCATGAATGATTCGATTAAGCCCATCTTTAATGCTTAATAGTCCAACACGTTGTACGAATTGTATGTTTTTACTATTTTTGAAACATGCTGTTGAATATTTTGAAACTAATTTGACTGGATGCTGATGCTGTGCCCATTTGCTGCCATGGGCAGCAACAGCGCCCGGTCAAATTAGTTTAAAACTATTTAACAGCTTACCTGTATAGTTTTCTGGAAATTGATAGTCAGGAAGTTCAGAGATCGATCAATCCCAACACGTATGAGGTGTGGGTGAAGCTTAGATAGAGATAGGTGGAATATAGCTAAAACTGGAAAGGTGAATTAGGTCACAATGAGGCTGACATCACAATCATAATGAGGTAAATTATATAACTCTGTCATGAAGCTTGAAAAGTATGTCAAGTTTACAAATTCTGTGTGTTGATGGATTTGCCATTTAATAAAAACATTCTGTTGAATATTTTGAAATTAATTTGACAGGGCTCCCAGTTAAATTGGTTTCAAAATTTTCAACAGCGTTTAAGACTATAGTTACCTTGAAATTGGGATTATGGTAATTCAGGATTCAGTGTATAAATCAATTCCAACACATTTAAGAGGTGGGCAGATCTTATCTAAAAATAGGCGGGTCATAGCTAGAAATGGACCCTTCCATTGGACAACATGAAATTCTGACAGGAAAGAGGGGTTTATAGCGAACTATTGTCTACTTATTTTAAAGTATTACATAAATTAATGAAAACTGTCGTACTCCATGACCGTAACAATTTAATCCTCAACTTTGCTCAAGAAAATTTTCTCCTGGAAAAAATGTGAATTTGCTGACCAAGAGAAGATGATTTTTGAAATCATATCGAGCCAGTCATTCCAGTTGGTCAATTTTCTAAAATTGTCTTCTTGGTCTGCAAATAGATGTTTCTCAAAACCACTTTAGAAGCCATTTTTGGCTGCCTTGACTGTTAAAGGGTTAACTAACTTGACATAATTCTGATAAATGATGTCTTTAGAGGAAGTGACATCTGATTGCCATGTTAGTTGGATAATGACATGACTGCATCTTTGATTGACAGATGTAATCTACATATTTTGGACTTGTAGCGCTCTGCCCCATCTAGAGACAGGCCCCATTTAATGATGCCGATAATCAGATATCTGTTTATCTATATATCTGTTAATCTGTCTGTTTCGACAACATACATCTTTAAATTCATACACTTCATAATAATGATTGTCATTCTAAATCAGACATTACATATAAAGTTAGGATAAAAAAATGTGGCTACGGGTATCTTCATTGAGGCCGTGTTAACTTAGCTAGCTGTTGAATATTTTGAAACTAATTTGATGAAAATCTGTTGATGCCTTAGTCATCAACAGCATTCAATTTAATTAGCAAACGAGTATTGATTACATTTGAAAAGATTTGTTGTGTGTGTTCAAATTTTGTCACAGTAACTTTAAGTTTTGATGTCATAGAAAATTGTTCATTTACAAACCAAGATTAGACTATTTTTGAAAATATATCACTGGAATGACTGGCTCGTTTAGTGATAAATTTTAAACAAGGACAAATCTGTCCAATTCCGGTGTCGTTGATATATTTTTCAGTCGGGCCGTCGTAAAGTCAAAAGTGTCTATTTTGTTGCTGTTGCATTTTAGGCCCCAAAATTGGCATACTTGCTAGGGATCCCACGGGCATACATCCCTCCAAATTTGGAGAAGATCCCTCCAGTAGAAGCAGAGTTATTCAAAAGTGTCTTAACAACAACAACAACAACAACAACAAGATGAAGCACTCCATGCTAGCATATACCCTTGTGTCTAGTGATGCGGGTAAAAACAGTCTTCTCACGGTATGTAAATAGACACATATGAACTCAAGACTATTGCATTTCAGCCGACTTGGTCCTGAAAGGGTTCATGAATTAAAACGAAACAGAGAGCAGTTATTTTTTCTAATCGGCTCATCCAAAGACCATGCATAATAATAATAATAATAATAATAATAATAATAATAATAAATAAATAATAACATTAACAATAATATACAAATGGTATTTTAACCCTTCTTTTAACAGTTGAAGCATAATCATTTATATTATACATATTCTATCATGGCTGTGTGAAGAAATCTGTAATGAGTGTTATATTCTACTGAGTAGCTCAAAAGCGCCTGTATCATAATTAATTTGTTGTGGGTGTGGCTAGGATATGATGCGTTGAACGTGATTGACAATGCCGGACAGTATTTTGCATTTAGTCATATCATGCTGGTCCAAAGAAAAGCTTAAGTTATGACTGATGCTGCCATTTTGTAATATATAGTAGTTATGTATCACGCATATCATACAGTACAGCTGTTAAATATGTTATAATATTTACAAAACAAAAATAGAAACATGTTAGTTGGTAAGAAATGTTCTGTTGAATATTTTGAGCATAATTGGTTTGGGAGACATTGCTGCCGTAACATTGCCGCGTATGGCAGCAATGTCTTCCAATCCAATTATGTTCAAACTATTCAACAGTACGTTTTATTTTGTTTTGGCAATATCTTAAGTTATTTCTGGGCTGTACTGTAATCATCTTTCACAGAGATCCTCTCATACCTGTTCGTTCAGCAAGCGTTTTCACGATAATTGACTTATTTTAAAATGTTATAATTTAATTTTTAATTGTTTTATTTCATCAGTTTTTGTTCAGAGTTTTAATTATTTCAGTACAAAATGCACAAAAGAAAACGATTTCTAGGTCCATGTCTAGAGGAATTTATTACCGTAAAAATTATTTTTCTGAAACCTGGGGTCTGATCTGAGGGTATAGGGGTTCAATGAAACTTGCAGAGGGGAGAAAATCGTCTCCCATCAGACATTGTGTTTGGTTATGGGAGCCTCTGTTTTGGTAAAAATATGGTTGGAGGGGAGGCATCAAAACAAAATCGTAGTTTTACCTGTAATGTAACATCATATTTCATAAGCCTATTGCGCCATACATATAAGCATTACACTATTCACATGAGACAATGTCATATGCTTCTAGATTCTGTCAAAATCATCTCATGCAAAGGATGCTGGGGCGGAAGCCCTTTTTTAAACACATTTGTTCAAAACAGGTACAAATTTTAGGCCTTCTGCCTCTCCAGGACAGGGTGGGGTGTGTGGCGGTGGCGCCGTTGCTACCTACAAAAGGTTTTAGTCAAATTGTGTTCAATAGATTCCTATATATATGTTATCTGCTTCTCTGATTATTGTCGCGCCTGCGAAGCAGAAAGCGAAACATGTAGCACTTTTCCTACGACAGTGTCATCAACATTATGTTTCTGCGTTTAGCAAATCATCTTTGCCTATATTTTCAGGTGGCTTAATCCTACAGGAGCCAAAGTTGGCCACATGGTTGTTTATACTCTTAAGTTGCTAACATGATGATAGTAGGGTCACTAGGTAAAAGGTCATGGTCATTCTGCCCTTGCTATTTGACCTCTGCTTTTCCAACATTAAGTTTTTGCATTTAGCAAATCGTTTACATTTATATTTCATGATTGGTTAATCCTGTTTGAACTACTAATTTGGATACATGGTGATACACTAACTATAATGTTAGGGAGCAGCATGATGACATCGAGGTCACAAGATCAAAGGTCAAAGTCACTCTGAAAAGATGATAACGGCGAGACATTTAATTCCGTGAAATTCTTGTTTTAGCTGGACATGGTTAACCCTTTCAGTGATGAATTCACAATATCTCTTTTTCAATGAGGAAAACTTTAATATTTTGAAATTAAATAGAATGAAAGTCATTGCTGTCTTAGGCAACAATTTCTTCCAGTCAAATTAATTTCAAAACATTCAGCAAAATAAGTTTTATATTTTAAAGAATATAAAATTTCAGGGATTTGTCAGTGAAAGGGTTAATATAACTACGTGAGTATTGTTTGGTTAATTTTCAAACAAGATTATATCAAATGTTTATTATTTCCCAAAAAATATTTCTCAAAATTCCATTGTTTAATACCTAAATTTACTCACAGAGTTACCTACCAATTAGATGTATTTATTATTCCAACGTAACATAGAATGAATGTGATGCATTTTATTTTTGAATAACGACGATTCATGATAATTTAAAATTTTTAATTGTGCCATCATGCTAGGAGACAAAATGGAAGGTGGTTCATGGAACCAATATATTAAAATTAGACTACAAATTTATTTGCGTGATATGAATACGTGTAATAAGTTTTTCACCAGTATTTCAGTTTTCAAATTTAATATTTAATTTCTCGGTATTCTCGCAAAATATGCATTTACAGGACTTACTTACGGATCATAAATAAGCTAACACATTTCCAAAATAAACACAGAAATTTGTTAGTTAGTAACAAAAGTTATGTTGAATATTTTTGAACATAATTGGATTGGAAGCACTGCTGCCTTCAATACAACTATACAAGAAAGCTGTTTAACTAATTTAACTGCAGCCTGACATTGTTATTGCAGCAACAGATCCCAGTCAAATTAGTTTCAAAACATTCAACAGAATGTTTATTACCAGATTGAATTTGATATTTCATGTCTGTGAGGGTTATAGAGTTAAATTCTAGATATAATGGACCGTTCTATTTTTAGTTATGCTCCACCCACATCTAGCTAAGCTCCACGCACACCTTGCTCGTGTTAGGTTTGATCGATCTCTGAACTCCTTGACTGTTAATTTCCCGAAAACTATACAGGTAAGCTGTTGAATATTTTGAAACTAATTTGACTGGGTGCTGTTGCTGCCTCTGGCAGCAACAGCGCCCAGTCAAATTAGTTTCAAAATAGTCAACAGCATGTTTATTAAATAGTAGAGACATACAATTCATACAATGTGTACAAGACGGGCCTAATAGAATGATTTATGACGTAATGATTATGACATCATCCTACGTGCCGCATAGCTGTGTATGACGTCAAATCATCGATGGATACTCTGGAAATGTGAATTATCCCTGAAGCAGTTGTGTATCACTTCTATTACACTGGAGTCGATGGTATTAATGTTTTGTCCTGTATTATTATATTAATGCCGGATTCCAGTTTATCCATCAATCATGTGACATCATAATTAACTAGGTCACGTGTAGGATGACGTCATAATCAATTACATCATGAATCATGGAATTAATTCCGTCCTAAACGCTTAATAGTCAGTCAAGTTGTACAAATTGTATGCCTTTACTATTTAATAAATATGCTGTTGAATATTTTGAAACTCATTTGACTGGGCACTTTGAAACTCATTTGACTGGGCGCTGTTGCTGATATAGGCAGCAACTGCACCCAGTTAAATTAGTTTCAAAATATTCAACAACTTACCTGTATAGTTTTCTCGAAATTGAGATTCAGGGAGTGCAGGGATCGATCGATCGACATGGGCAAAGTGTGGGTGGAGCTTAGCTAGAGATGGGTGGGGCATAGCTAAAACTGGATTCATTCAATTGCTTAACGTTGAGGAGTATTTAGGTTTTTCCTTAGTGAATGTCAATTTGCAGGCCAATAGACTAATCTTTAAAAATTTCTCGAGCCAGTCATTCCAGTGGTAAATTTTCAAAAATAGTCTGTTGGTCTGCAAATAGAGATTTGTTTCTCGAGACCAGTGCAGAAGCCATCTTATTTCTACATTATGATTGACACTGTATCACCCAATTTTGTTCAAGAAAATTTATATTTTCTTGTATAAAATGCCCATTTGCAGACCAAGAGATGATTAGTTTTGAAAATTTACCACAGATTCCAGTGGTACCGTAAAAAAAATAGTTTTTTCATGGCCTCCAAATGGACATTTCTCAAGACCGCTGCAAAAGCCATTTTTGGCTACATGCATAATTAAGCAGACCAAACGGATAAACGCCGCTCTCATTAATGTCAATAGGTCAAAGGTCATTGTTGATGAGTAAAAAGGCTGGATAGCTGACATGAAGCACAGATTATAATTTCATATCAATGATTCCCATATAATTGCTTTTATCATATCAAAATTATCACAAATTACTGATATCAAAACTACAAATTTGTAATATTTCCATTTTAAAGATATTGTTTTATTAATTAGGAGTACTGGTATACTACTAACATTTTATAGATTCAAATTTGTTAGGTTTTTTGGTGTTTATATATTAGATCTGGTTTTAAAATCATTGTTTTTACAAAGATTGTTCTAAACGTAAAACGTATCATGATAGCTGTATAGACTATGTGATGGCTTTACTACTAAATGCTGGTCATCCATGTACAATGACCCATATCATATAAGCTTACAATGTGTTAACCACTTTCATTCAGAGCTCACAATAAAAGATTGACAAAAGACCTGCTGCCTAGTATGAAAATATGTTGACTGAACATTGTTCCTGCTGTAGGCACCACCAACGTTACTTCGGTCAAATTAATGGACCGTTTCAGTTTGAGCCATACCCCGCCCATCTCTAGCTCGCTTCATCCACTCCTCGATCGTGTTCGGATCGATCGTATCCCTGAGCGCCTTGACAATAAATTTCCACAAAACTATACACGTTAGCTGTTACATATTTTGAGACAAATTTGAGTGGGTGCTGTTGCTGCCTATTGCAGCAGTCAAATTAGTTTCAAAATATTCAACAGAATGTTTATTAAATGGTAAAGACATACAATTCATACAGCGTGTCGAACTATTACGCGTTAAGGACGGACTATATTGAATCGCTCATGACATCATGATTATGACGTCATCCTACACGTCACGTAGTTGATTATCACATCATATCAGGACCATAGGTATATAGCAGTACATATAATGGACCATTCCATTTTTAGCTATGCTCCGCCCATCACTAGCTAAGCTCCACCCACACCTCGCCATGTTGGGATTGATTGATCCCTGAATGCCCTGACTATCAATTTCCTGAAAACTATACAGGGAAGCTGTTGAATATTTTGTAACTAATATTACTGGGTACTGTTGCTGCCTATGGCAGCAACAGCGCCCAGTCAAATTAGTTTCAAAATATTCAACAGAATATTTATTAAATAGTAAATACACACAATTTGTACAACAATGCATAGACCGTCTTCAAATATGCATTTGTGACGTACTTATCGACGTCATTCATTATGATGTCATTCTACACATCACATAGTTGATTATGACATCATATGATGGGTGGATACTCTGGAAAGGTGAATTGAAGGGGTTTAAAATAATTATAAAGCAATCAATATCAGATATAACAATTTATCAATTATTAACCCTCTAAACCAGTTAAATTTATTTTAAAATATTCAATAATTTACGTTAATAATTAACTGAAATTAATATACTTGGTTGTTAGCGATGAAAGTGTTAAAGTTGAAATAGGAATTAAAAATATTAAATATATTATGTCCGTCCAATTCTTGGAGAATTAATATCATGACATTGTTATGCTCCTTATTGCGGACATATCTGTGCATTTTATCGCTACGTTATTGCATCATCAGTATTTTATTTTTTAAAAGACGGACATAAAATTCCTATTTCTGCAAAATTTCTCATCAGCACAACTCCCAGACAAAACACGTTATGTTTATCTTCTTTCATGAAGAACTTTGTTCAAGATTTTAGAAAACAATTTGACAGAAAAGGTGTTATGTTTCTTTGGGGAAGCGACAACATGTAGTAAATAATTACCAACACTCAAGTCGACCAAAAACAGCTGCTACAGTGGTCTGAGAAATGTCCATTTGCAGCCCAAAAGAAAATTTTTTTTTTTAAGTTTACCACTGAAATGACTCATTTCGGTGATAAATTTTCAAAAAATATTCTCTTGATGTACAAATGGACATTTTAATGAGACATTTGAAATTTTATTAAGCAAATTTGAGGATTAAAGGGATAAAAAAAATATAATAATTTCATCTGTGAAATAACATTATCTCAATTTCAGGACGTTCAGCTAATGTTTCAAAATGTTTTACTAAAGCAAGAAACTGTGTTATTCAGTTGTTTTCGGTTTCACTCATTCATACAGAACGTTTTCAGTAGTAAAAGCTGTTCAGTATTTTTAACCTAATTTGCCTGTCAGATTAGCTTCGAAATATTCACCAGGATATTTGTTACATCGTAAAGATCGAGTCTGTCTCATTGAATAGGTTAATAAGTTACTTTTAGGATATTTATAGTCTAATGGAAGGATTTTGTAAATGTGCAAAAATTTAACTATATACTTGCCTTAAGGCTGATCTGCCATGCTAAAAGAAGCAGTGTTTAACGCCTACCAGTAACATAGTGCTATCAATAAATTTCAGTTTATGGTAACTATTATGCGTCCAAGTATTGTTACTGGTTATAAAAGGATTCTCTCAGTACATTCAGCTCACAGTCAGCTGGTAAGTGTTGGCATGAGCGTTTGGCAACTAAGTAATGCACAGGCAACAGCTCTGCATATCGCTGAGCTGTGTCATGCTTACCTTCCCAATGCACATGTAACACACCTGCTGGCTAACTGGTAATCCACTGTACTGAGGGAATCATTTTATTGAGGCTGAGAAGTGTTACTCGGACCTTGTGTAATGAATCAATGCCTGGACTCACCGAGTTACGGAAAATGGAAATTTTTTGATAGCATTATGTTATTGGTAGGCGTAGAAAACTTAGTTTTATCATGGCAGATCAGCTTTAAATACTATTCCTGTTTAAATCCCATCATCAGTATAATGAGCATTTGGAGTTGAATCTCCAAAACATAAACAAAATAATTTGTTTAACCCTTTAATGGACAGACTACCCTAATCCAGCATCTAATGGTTTTAACAAATGTTGATTGACAGGCCACGATACAATTTTTTTACAATTTGCCACTGGAATGACTGGCTCGTTAACCGAGCCAGTCATTCCAGTGGTAAATTGTCAAAAATAGTATATATAGTATATATATATATAATGTAAAGACCACCTGGCAGTATTGAGGCCTTTATTCCTAAGGGTACGATTCTTATTCACAGTAGACTGTGTCTACAAATCTGTTTTTCATCATCCTCTATGTCATTGTCAGTATTCTATTCAGTGGGTATTGCACGTTACAGTCTGTGTATATAATACTATATAGTGTTTTACTTGGTGCAATCTCGCCTGTTCATGTGCAGTCTTGTACAACACACATATTCATATTGTGATCAAACTTAATATTGACACATCTATTGAAAATAATAATAATAATAAAATAATAATAATATAGTAATAATAATTATTGTCTGTGTTGTTTTTACGGCATTCCTTACAGTCCCATGTTCCTTACAGGCGTCATGTGTTAAGTATTAAACAAGGTCGATAGAATCTCGTAGCTGAGTGTCACTGTGACTTTGATAGTTGAGCTTTTGACCCCAAAATTGGCTCGCATCATGGACAACCTTCCACTCAAGTATGGTCAAGATCTCTCCTGTAGAACTATTGTTATATTGGCACATGTCTTTCAGGTACATAGTTTTCAAAAGAAATCATTTGACTGGTCGCTGTGACCTTGACTTTTGACCTTTTTATGCCCTAATTAATCAGACACCTTCGGGACTCCACGCACAAGCTTTCACCCAGGTCTGGTTACGATCTCTCCATAGAACTAGTTATATTGACAAGTTTCCTTCAGGTACAGTTTTCACAATAATCACTTTAATCTAGTCGTTGTGGCCTTGACCCAAATTTATTACATACATTCAGGACTCTACAGACAACCTTTCCCAAAGGGTTGATTAGTGTATGCGAAAAACTGGAAACTGACAGCCCGAAATAAGCTTTTGTCACTGACTGACTGACTAACTAAGGGGACATGGCATTGTATTGAGCTGCTACCAATTACAGTTAAGAATTCGTTTGACAGAAATCCGCTTCGAGTCCAATTAATTTCAAACTATACAACAACTCTGCTATAGTATTGCATTGAAAAGATAGGACTAACCTGGATTATGTTTTCGTCCTTACATCCATACATCCTCAAAACCTTGAAGCTGCAGCTCTTACTAGAGCTTGACAGAGAATTGTACACCAATCAAAGTTGTGGCTAATATAACAAATTTTTGCATCAGTCATGCATGCTTTTGGGGGAGTGCTAAACACATGGAATTTCGGTATGTATGTCCTGAAAATCTTGCCGCTGCAACTCGATCAATCCCAACATGAGCGAGGTGTGGGTGGAGCTTAGCTAGAGATGGGCGGGGCATAGCTAAAATCGGCGAGGTCCATTAACCCGTTCACTGATAAATTCCCCATATCTCATTTTCAAGGCAAACTTTATAGGAAAACTGTTGACTATTTTGAAATTAATTTGACCGGAAACATGAACTTTTAGGTAGAAATGAATGAAGTTGCTATAAAGATTAACATCGTTTTAATCCGAGATGGTCACCAGGCACAATGAACAACCTGGTTCTCTTGAACAAACTTGGTTCAGCTCTCTTCCTAGATGGTTTGCCGAGTTTCATGTCAATTGAGGAATCCTGTTTTAGCTATTCCCTGTCCATCTCTAGCTAAGCGCCACCAATGCTTTCACCATGTTGGTATCGATCGATCCCTGCACTCCCTGAGTCTAAATTTCCAAAAAAACTACAGGTAACCTGTTGAATATTTTAAAACTAATTTGACTGGGTGCTGTTGTTGCCAGGCAAATTAGTTTCAAAATATTCAACAGCATGTTTATTAAATAGTAGACATACAATTCGTACAACCTAACAGACTAGTAAGCATTTAAGACCGACTAAATCGAGTCATTCATGATGTAATTGCTTATGACATCATCCTACACCTCGCATAATTGATTAGGACATCATATACTTTACTAAGAAACTATTTCTCCATTGGCCAATCGGTTTTAGAGATGTTTAACCACTCTGTGATCTTATATATTCTATCTTTTACTGTGTCAAAAGCAAAAAACTGGTGTACATTTTCAACAATTTCGGTAGACGATGTTGCTGTCTCCGACAGCAACATCTTCACCAAATTTGATGGAAAACAAACACTAGTTAATCTTTTAATTTGAAAACTTAAAATTTTAACATCAGAGCGGTAAGAATTAAAGGCGTTTCTAAAAGTAAAGTAAAATTCAAATTGGCTACTAAACCAAAATCAGCCTCTGAACAATCCTGGATCCCTATGCCTTCTGGATACCTCCTCCCTAATTTAATTGGAATCGGCCCCGTGGTTCTTGAGTTGTTAATCATTTTTTGCTTCAATTAATATGTACAGAGTTACCTCACTTGTAAATCAATTAACTAAGAAAAGCACAATCCTCATTGGCACACATTTTTTAACAAACTAGATTTCCTTGAAAAAACTTGTTGCAGGTATTTCCCTAAGTGGAGTATAATGTAGCCAGCTATATAGGAAATGACCCTGAAAGAAAGTGGTCATTATAGACTGGTGGTTCTCTTAAGGAATAGGTCACCTAAGTTCCCCCTGCACATTTTAGCTGACAAATACATTAACCATTTCATTCTGAGGTACCAGAAACATGAATTTATGAATGATAAGCAGGGAGCCTGTTGGTTGTTTTGGAAATGATGACTGAAAGTTATGGCGGTCTAACGAAGATAACTTTCAGTCTACTGGTTTGCAAAATAATCAACAGAATTCTGATGTATTTGCATAAGAACTGGCAGTAACGAGTACTCGAATGAAATGGGTTAATAATCTTATGGTAGATGTCAGCTAACTTTTACGCATGACCATGGGGTGGGCATATCTGAACCAGTACAGTTAGTTATTCCATATTATTATTTAAAACCAAATCAGAAATCAGAAGTATTGATTTTTCACACCTGAGTGACTCCTGACACAGGCCAAGTCCACTGACCAGCCTTGCCATGACCCACCACCCACCACCTCTTATTCAATATTTCTAGAACTCAGATATTATCCCCTATTGTTTACACACCACGCCCTGACCCACACCTATTAACTGACCAGCAACAGACCCACCCACCCATCATACCCACCCATCCCATACTTATGTTAGAACACAAAATATTCAAGTCTGAGTTGTGTTTGAACCTGTCACGTTTGAGTCGTAACCAGGGTGATAGTGAGAGAACATCAACTACGAGCCAAAATTGTCATATTGAATTTTGGGCTTGGAACAGTAAACACACTTATTATTTTACAATATTTGAAAACTGACTTCTCATTGATTTCTAGGAACCCCGTGGAGTTAGAAAGCTGAATCGCCATCAGCATAAGAAAGCCATCCCATCACTATAAGCTTAACCAAGAAACTTACATAACAGATGTTTTCTTGAGGTTCAAATCAATCATCCAAGCAATGGACCTTTCCAGTTTATCCATCCATCATATGATGTCATAATAAACTAAGTGACGTGTAGGATGACGTCATAATCAATGACATCATGAATGCCATAGATGAGTACATCATGAATGCTTAATTGATGATGGACTAAGCATTCTTGTACGAATTGTATGTTTTTACTATTTAATAAAGATGCTGTTGAATATTTTGAAACAAATTTGACTTGGCGCTGTTGCTGCCATAGGCAGCAACAGCACCCAGTCAAATTAATTTCAAAATATTCAACAGCTTACCTGTACAGTTTTCTGGAAATTGATAATCAGTGAGTACAGGGATAGATCGCTCCCAACATAGTGTGGGTGGAGATAAAGCTAAAGCAATAGATGGGCGGGGCATAGCTAAAACTGAATTCCACAATTTCTGTGATGTTTCTTCTAAAAATAGTGCAAAATCCAACATGACCACCACCCAAATAGATCAATCAGCGTCCTTTGAATAATTTTGGATCTCTATGCCCTAATGCTACCTACCAAATTTAATTGAAATTGGCCCAGTGGTCCTCGATGATTCGCCTAAAGAAAAAGTTAATGGACGGTGACTGGTCATTCTGGCAAGGTGAGCTAATAACTATTAGAGAATATTTTGCAAATACTTTGTCTGGAAACCATGGATGTGAGTCAGTACCTCCCCGGTTCCATTCTAGTAGCATATTTAACTACGAGTTCTGGTTTATTGTCCCTTGCCATGAGTAGATGTATTCTATCAATATACACAACAAGCAGGACTTAATTCAGTGTTGAAGCCCAATCATCATTGCAAATACCCATGTTTGTTCGTTAAGTTGAATGATAAGCCTTCTGTCTTCAGCCTTGCCAGTCCAGCATCACCCCTTCCAAGTAGTAAGCTTTTAACCCTTTAACATGCATATCAACCAGAAACAGCTTTTGCAGTGGTCTTGATAAATGTCCATTTGCAGACCAAGAAGACTATTTTTTTTAATTTGCTACTGGAATGACCGGCTCGATAACCGAGCCAGTCATTCCAGTGGTAAATTTTCAAAAATAGTCTTCTCTTAGTCTGCAAATGGGCATTTTCTATGATATTTTTTTTAACAAATTCATGGGTTAAAAGGGTTAAGGGAAATTCTGTACATTAGTACATTAGCACATTAGTACATTAGCACATTAGTACATTAGCACATTAGTACATTAGCACATTAGTACATTAGTACATTAGTACATTAGCACATTAGTACATTAGTACATTAGTACATTAGTACATTAGCACATTAGTACATTAGTACATTAGTACATTATCACATTAGTACATTAGTACATTAGTACATTAGTACATTAGCACATTAGTACATTAGTACATTAGTACATTAGTACATTAGCACATTAGTACATTAGCACATTAGTACATTAGTACATTAGTACAGAATTTCCCTTACCAGCTTACTGCCCTTATCTGTACCAAATGACAATAATTTGTTCAAAGAATTTCTTGCAAATTTAACGGGCCAACTCTTTTGGCCCAAATTTTTACTACCTCCCGTACCCCACCCCCCACACACCTGCCTACCCAGCACTCGTGTTTGCTCCCACGTGCACACACACTCAGAAGGGAAAGACATCACAAATACAAGTCATAATTTGGATGTGTGACATTTCTTTATTTTGACCTGATGTGAATATTGGGAGCGTTAAAGTCACAACCGCATAGGACAATATGTAATGGTTCTTTCCAAGTTTATCCATACATCATCCCGTGTCATAATCAACTAAGCGACGTGTGGGATGACATCATAATTAATTATGGCATGAATGATTCGATTTAGTCCATCTTTAATGCTTAATAGTATGACACGTTGTATGAATTGTATGTCTTTACCATTTAATAAACATGCTGTTAAATATTTTGAAACTAATTTGACTGGGCGCTGTTGCTGCCATAGGTAACAACAGCACCCAGTCAAATTAGTTTCAAAATATTCAACAACTTACCTGTATAGTCTTCTGGAAACTGATACTCAGGGCATTCAGGGGTCGATCGATCCCAACATGAGCGAAGTGTTGGTGGAGCTTAGCTAGAGATGGGCGGGGCATAGCTAAAACTGGAAAGGTCCATTATGAACATAATTATTAATATTTAATTTGCTCAATATGGCATGATCGTTAACTATGGAATGAATTTAATGAGAATAAACGGGCCGATGCCTTTAGATATCACATCAAATGACTGACATTTCAAATAACAAGAGATTATTATTATTATTATTATTACAATTATCTCCATAACTTGTTAATATAATACATATCTACAGAATAGCATCCATATGGAATGTGATTTGTCAAGTAACATAATTAAAATAAAACCATAATAAATAAATTAATCAACCAATCAATCAATCAAGTAATAATCAATCAATCAAGTAATAAACAATCAATCAATCAAGTAATAATCAATCAAGTAATAATAAATAAATCAATTAATAATCAATCAATCAATCAATCAAGTAATAATAAATAAATCAAGTAATAATCAATCAATCATCCAACCAATCAATCATTTCAACACAGACCAATTAATTATGTTAATTCATTAATTAACTCAATTAATTAACAGATGGGATGTGATTTGTCAAGTAACATAATTAAAATAAAACCGTAATCAATTAATTAATTACTCAATCAATCAATCAATAATCAATCAAGTAATAATCAATCAATCAATCCTCCAACCAATCAATCATTTCAACCAACGGACCGATTAATTAAGTAATTAATATATAATTAATTCAGTTATTAATTAATTAAGTTAGTTAATTAACATTGATTAACTAATTAAGTTAATAAATTATCATTAATTAATTAATTAATTAAGTTAACAAATGGTAATTAATTAAGTTAATAAATGTTAATTAATTAATTAACTAATAAGCATAGTGAGTATACACATATCATTGCACTATTCTAGCCAGATCACTCGGTAGATTTGATCTGAAATGAGGAATGGATATTAAAACTGCTCAAGATGTTTGAAAGTAACCTGCTTGAAAATTGCTATCTTTCTATCTACACATCAGTGTGAAATACATGCTTATATCCGCAATACTCACACCGGTATGACAGTCACAAACAGCTACAGAACAACTAAGAAATAATTTAACCTTTTAGCACTCATATCAGTCGAAAAAGGCTTCTGCAGTGGTCATGAGAAATGTCAATTTAGAGACGAAGAGTAAACTATTTTTGAAAATCTACCACTGGAATGACTGGCTCGATAACCGAGCCAGTCATTCCAGTGGTACATTTTCAAAAATAGGCGTCTCTTGGTCTGCAAATGGACATTTTCTAGCTAAAAATTGAAATTTTCTTGAACAATTTCAACGGTTATATGGTTAACATGTTTACAAAACAAACTAAAAGGTACGGTTGAATTGTTGGAACATAACTGGATTGGAAGCCATTTAACTGCCTAATGCTGCAATGTCTTCCAATCCTATGAGGATTCCTGTTTATCCATTAATCATATGACATCATCATCAACTATGTGACATGTATGATGACATCATGAATGACATAGATAACTTCATCATGAACGCTTAATTGATGAAGAACTAAGTGTTGTTGTACGACTTGTATATCCTTACTATTTAATAAACATGCTGTTGAATATTTTGAAACTAATTTGACTGGGTGCTGTTGCTGCCATATTCAAATTAGTTCCAAAATATTCAACAGCTTACCTGTATAGTTTTCTGGAAATTGATAGTCAGGGATCGATCGATTTCAACATGGGCATAGTGTGGGTAGAGCTTAACTAAAGATGGGCGGAGCGGGGCATAGCTAAAACTGGATTCCTCGATTATGTTAAAACTATTCACCATTTCTTACGAACTAACATGTTTCTCTTTCGGAAACATGTTAACTTTTTTTTGCGAGCAGTACTGTATAACACATTTATTCTATTCAATGAAAGACACTGTGCATTGTGAAAGACAGACTAGCTGTAAAATGTTAGCGCATCTATTTAACAGATGCGCAAACAAAAATAAATAACTTGTGCAATGTTGAGATTTACGAGACAGTGGAGTTTTCCACTTTATCCATCCATCGCATCCATCCAACGCCATAATTAACTACGTGACGTGTAGAATGACATCATAATCAATGGCGTCATTATGACATAGATAAGTACGTCACGAAGGCATAATTGAAGACTGACTATGCGTCGCTGTACAAATTGTATGTCTTTACTATTTAATAAACATTCTGTTGAATATTTTGAAACTAATTTGACTGGGTGATGTTGCTGCCTATGGCAGCAACAGCACCCAGTCAAACTAGTTTCAAGATATTTAAACGCTTATCTGTATAGTTTTCTGGAAATTGAGTCAGAGTTTAGGGATCGATCAATCCCAACACAAGCGAGGTGTGGGTGGAGCTTAGATAGAGATGGGTGGGCATAGCTAAAACTGGAAAGGTCCATCCTGGGATGAGAAAAAGTGTACTTTATCATTAAGAATCATCCCCTGTTTAAGACTATATGCTCGGCCTCAACGTGGCGCAGGGGTGTAACCCACTGGGTGTCAATCCAGACATTTGGAAGGGCTAACGAGAGCATTATGCACAACGCAAATGAATGACACTTGGAGATCGAATCAACCAAAATGGTGCTCGCCCTGTGAGGATTCGCCAGGCAGGTGCAGCGCCAGGCTCCACGCCTCGAAGGAGCCCACCCTCAGCTACTGGAGGTTCCATCAACTCGTCTTGTGGAGCCAGGGGACGAGGATGGAGAGCTACTGGCCAACCGAAAGAGAAGACCAAACCCAAAGAGAACGCCAGTATCAACATCATGCACTGGAACGCAGAAGGGGTTACCAACAAGAAATCAGAGCTCGAACAGTTCCTGTACGAAAACAACATTGATATCTGCTGCAACCAAGAGACACACCTGCAAGAAGGAAAACCATTTAAGATCAGAGGTTACCAGATTTTCCGGTGTGATCGAAGAGGAAGAAAGAAAGGCGTGGTGATCACCTTGGTCCGAAACAGCGTGAACGCCAGCCAGATCAAAACCTTTATGGAAGAGGCAGAATATATCAAGATCAAGGTAACAACCAGCAACTCGGTGACTGACATTGTCAATTATTACTGCCCTAATGACAAGAATCTCTCACTTGACACAATCCAGGTCCCGGACTGCCACTTCCTCATTGCGGGAGACTTTAATAGTCAGTCTCAGAGCTGGGGATACAGAACACTTGATAAATGAGAAGACATTGAAGCATGGCAAGATGAAAAGCACCTTTTACTTGTCAACGATCCCACAGATCAGACTACCTTCTACTCGCGCCGGTGGCACTCGACAACAACGCCGGACTTGGAATTTTGTACAGAAGACATTCACAGAAACCTCAGTAGAGTGGTCGGATCGCAGTTAGGAGGAAGCGACCACCGCCCAGTCCTCCTCTCCCTTTCTGGAAGTATTTCGACAAGTACACCTCAACATCCAAGGTGGAACTACAAAAAGGCAAATTGGAGTCTGTTCAGCATTCGTTCCAATGAGCTTACCCAAAATATAGCAGTAGAAGGGAGAAACATCAACAATGTGGTCAAGGAATTTAATTCAAGTATCCTCAAGGCTGCCAATGAAGCGATTCCTCGAGGGTTCAGGAAAAACTACCACCCCTACTGGACAACAGAACTGCAAGCAGCACATGATAAACTAGACATGGCAAGAGAAGATGCAGAGGGTAATCCCTGTCATGAAAACCACTTCACACTACAACAAACTAAAGCCAGGTATCTAAAGACCAAGCTGGAGGCCAAAAGAAGAAGCTGGAGGGAAAAGATGGCAGGGTTTAATTTAGAGAGACACCACAAAGCTATGGAGACTGACTAAAGCACTGAATGATGAGGGTGTCGGGGGAGAGAAGATTACTCTTGAAGAAGATGGACAAACACTGTCAGGAAAGATGGCTGCAGATGCCTTTGCGAACACATCTTGCACAGGTCATAGAGGACACTTTTCAAGTCAAGAAGGTGATGCTAGCTGTCTTTATCGATCAGCAGAAGGCATTTGACAAGGTGTGGAAGGATGGCCTCCTCGTGAAGCTCCGGCGCACAGGCATCGGTGGCAACATGTTCCGATGGACCAAGTCATACCTACACAATCGCAGAGCTAGGGTGCTGGTGGATGGACAATCTGGACAGAATGTATTGCTGAGACAAGGGGTACCACAAGGCGGAGTATTATCACCAACTCTGTTCATATTCTTCATTAATGACATTGTAGCAGAGCTGCTCAATGGGATCCAAGCAGCCCTCTATGCAGATGACCTCATACTCTGGTGCACCGAGGAGTACACAACGACTGCCACGTACAGAATGCAGCTCGCCTTGGACAGAATTACAGCTTGGGCCAATCGCTGGTGTATTACCATCAACAAAGAAAAGTCATCAGCCACGCTATTCTCACTGTCCACCAAAACCACGGTTGGCAATCTGACACTGGGCGGTACTCCACTCGAGTACGAGGACAAGCAGACATACCTGGGAGTCACCTATGACAGAAGATTAACATGGAAGGAGCACATCCAGAATGCAGAGGCAAAGGCCAGAAGAAAGCTAAACATCATGAGGAAGCTGGCAGGAACAAAGTGGGGTGCCAATGAAAGGATCCTCAAGACCATCTACCTAGGTGCCGTACGACCACACCTTGAGTATGGATCCAGCTCATGGATGACAGCAGCTAAATGTCATCAACAGAACCTCGACAGAGTACAAAACCAGGCACTGCGCATCATCACTGGTGGAATGAGATCAACACCAATAGAAAAAATGGAGCAGACAGCAGGCATCCCCCCACTTAGTAAAAGAAGGGAATGGAAAGCACTGATCCAAGCTGCAGTTTAAATCGTTCAACAACCACCCATTGAAGATCAGGCAAGCACAGCTGTCATCAGGAAGACTTAAAAGATCAAGTTTTGTGAAAGAGACAAAAGCACTTCAAACGAAACACCAAGAAATGTTGCCAGCACAAATAGAAGACCCAAACCACACCCTTGATCCTCCACCCTGGGAAAACAAACTAGAGAGCATAGCTATTCGCACCACAGTACCTCATCTCACAACCAAAGATGAACACAGTGATGTGAGCAAGAAGGCCCTGACCCTAGCCATGCTGGAAGAAATGTACCCTCAGGAGACATGGATAAGGATCTACACAGATGGATCAGCCAAAGATGCAATTAGGAGCGGAGGTGCCGGACTGCACATACAGTATCCAAACGGACAACATGAGTCAGCTGCAATACCGACAGGCAAACCCTGCACAAACTACAGAGCTGAAGTCGAAGCACTGGTCCATGCAGCTAATACCATCAGCAGAACAGCAGACCCTATTGCACAGATTGTCTTTTTATCTGATGCCCGCTCCGTCCTTGAGGCTATCACCAAAGGTAAGCTGCCACAACTTGAAGAAGCACTACAAACCATCAAATGCTTTCGGATAGCATTGCAGTGGATCCCCTCACACTGTGGAGTCCAAGGAAATGAGGAAGCAGACAAGATGGCAAAGGTGGGTGCAGAAGAGAATCAGACAGAAAACATGGTTACGCATACAGAGATGAAGACTATCATCAAGTCACTCTATAGAACACCTCAATCAGACGATGCCTACCATCATCTCTCGAGGCCAGAGCAAGTGACCATTTTTCGTCTCAGAACTGGACATAACAGACTAAACCAACACATGTACAAGCGGTTCCACCTTACGACATCGCCCACTTGTCCTTGTGGAGAAGCAGAACAGACCACAGAGCACATACTTCAATGTTTCAGTACGTATCAGCTGCTGAGAGAAGAGATCTGGCCTTTGTCAACCTCTTTTCTTGAAAAGCTGTATGGGCCTGTGGAAGAACTGCAGAAAACCACAGATTTCATCTTGAGAACGGCTCTCCAAGTGTGATACCAGCGATCGAAAAGAAGAAGATTAAGAATCATATGATCAACATATTGCAACTTGAAATATTTAATGCCCAAAATTTGCCAATAAAATTTAAATTGTTGCTTGTTGAATGTTCATTTACATACCAAGAGCATTTCTGAAAAGTTACCATTGGTAAAGGTTAAAAAATAGTCTTATCAAATCTATCTAGAGCTTATATTTGGTCAAGCAATTCCTATTCGGATATTATTTTGGCAAAATTTCATTACAAATTTAGCATCTTAACTTTTAACATCTGGGAATGGTCTTTTAAGTATAATTTTATCCACAGCGAGTGGTGGATAACCAGACAAAATAATGGTGTGCTAATGTTATCAGCATATAATGATAGACAATGACAAGTATTTTAAGAAGTAAAAAATAATTTGGACAGGCCATAGTTGCGCTATCTGACAGGCCATACTTGTGCTAGCAGACACGCCATAGTTGTGTTACCCGACAGGTCATAGTTGTGATAGCATACACACCACAGTTGTGCTATCTGACAGGCCATAGTTGTGCTAGCAGAGAGGTCATAGTTGTGCTAGCAGACACGCCATAGTTTTGCTATCTGACAAGCTATAGTTGTGCTATCTGACATGCCATAGTTGTGCTATCAAGCTGGCAAGATTCCAACACTTCATGTTGAAAGATGTGTGCCAAGTTGGTGATAGCGCATCAAGTGATAAAACATTAACCGAGTATTGAGATAGACAACATACTCACCTTTTATTCACCTGTCAGTCAATCTCAATACCCTGATTTACAAATCATAAAATCCAGTAAGTACTTATGAAATTAGTGTTAAGATAAGTCAAAATTACACACACACACACACGCACGCACACACACACGCACGCATGCACGCACACACGTACATATTAACTCTTTCTTCCATAGTAATTCATCTTACCCGCCGGTACCACACACCCCATACCATGTGATTCTAATAATCATTAAAATTTATACATTGCATCTTACTATTAGAATGTGGATTGAGTAACTCCATCTGAAGTACTCAGGAGAAATATAATAAAGACGCAAAACCATGGGATAATGAAGTGTCAGATACAAGCAGTATAAGTACAATCAAGCATTCAAACTTCAACATTATACCATTCAGCGTAGGACTAAAAACAATGACTTGTTATACTTTTGATTATTCTTTTCCAGACACGACTACATATTTATACATAACGCAATCAATATATCAGGCAAATTATTGTCTGTGTTCAACCAAGCATTGTCTCCAATGACCTTTAACTGTATGACAGCTGTAAGCCACAAGGCAACAATTTCAATGGCCAATAACTCTAGATAGACTAAATATTTTGAAAATAATTTGGCTGAAAGTTGTCAGTGGCTTAGTCACCAACAACTTTCAGTCAAATTGTTTTCAAAATATTCAGCATATCCAGAGTTAAACCCCTAGATGTAGTCTGCAGAAATTCAGCAGACAGATAGTTAAAGAACACATAACTAGACAACAGAGCCCACTCCTCTCCCCACACCTCCCTACGCACTGTGCGTGACAAAGTTATGGTTTGCCTGGATGGCGATGATGGCGATGATGATGATGATGATGATGATGATGATAATGGCAATGATGGTGATGATGATGATGGCGATGACAACGACGGCGATGAAATGTTCTCAAGGGAAACGTGCCTCTATTATTCAGATTTCTGGAATCTTTATGCCGTTGATAAATACTGTGGGAAAAATATAAAATATGATATTGATGAACCCATTGGCCAACAGTGTAGACCATCATTGAATTTAATAATGATGCACCGATTGGTCGATGGTGCAGGGGACCAATATCAAATTTGATATTTGACTAACTCCACTGACTAAAAGGCGCACAGATATCAAATTCAATATTGGTCTTCGTGCCATCGGTCAATGGCATAAATTTTATATTGGCACCGTACAATGGCCATATTCGACTGGGTGAAAACTTAAAGCACACTTGGCTCCATAGAAAATATTTTCTATTCGACTGGTATTTCACGGAAAAAAAGAGCATGAAACAAGCCGGAGCCTACATGCATGGCATGTTTCGCAGGACTTAGGGAGCTGAATTTTACTATTATTTACCATTCACTATGACTGAAAACACCACTGAAAGGTGGATTTTATTTTCAAGACTAAAATTTTGGCGATACCATTTTCTACACCTTCCATACTGATAGTGGTTTTTTTCATTCGAGTGGTACGTTTGTGTAGAGTAAACAAAATCACTTACCTCCCTAACACTCTTTGATATTCCCAAATATCGACTTTCACTCAATAAACACTCAGCTTAAAGTTAGGAGCCCCTATTGGGCAGGTAATCAGATGACAGTCCTTTGGATGCCAGCCCCAACCCCCATGCATGGGCAAACTAGTACTTCCTCTGACTAATTTATCGGCTGACACTATGAAACTTTTAGAAAGCCTGAAAACCGAGCCTCTGTGAGGCGGAGCGGCCGGATCCGTGTTACGGAGGCAAGTATCAACTCTCTCGTGAAAAAAGAAATCCGTGATTTCATTTATTTCACTTCAAGAGTATACTTACCTCCCTAACACTCTTTGATATTGCCAGAATTCGTCGGGAGGGAGGCGAGGTCAAAAGACCAGCTCTTCCCTATGCGCTTTTCTGCATTTAAGGCACTTAAACTTCTGAAATTGTGTGAAAACACAACTAGGGATAGATTTGAACATTGGATAAAACAACCGATGGCTGAGAGAAGACCATATGTCATATGCCCACACACCCGCCCCCCCCCACCCACCCTTTTCTCGGGAGGAAGACAGAATGACCTCAATGTCCCATACACTCCCTACGTACAAGTGCCATGTACTATAGGATATTAAACGAAAAGGCTTTATTTTCGTATAGTCTCAAGAATTAACCACATAAAACACGTACCATCACCATATTAATAATGAAGGGTCACATGACAACACAATCAACAACACATAAACAAGACTGACCTTGTTGAAGTTGGCTGCTGTCATCAGCTTTCCATTGGTGAAGGCTGATGCAGTCCAAGTAAGTGGTTGTCACCATTGATAAATTGTAAAATATGTCTTTAATTAAAGTATTTAATGTACTTACTTCATCACTTCCCCTATTAGCCAAGCAAGGAATAACTGTCATTAAAGCTGACTTATAGCCAGCAATAGCGTTAGGCTTGAGGCTATAGGCATCATACAGGTGACAGAGGAAATCGGCTACTACCTGAATAGATGAATCCATTGGATTAATACATCTTTTTGAGCACCATTCAGCAAATCTGTTGATTTTATAATTATATGCTCTGGAGGTTGACCCCCACCACCCCTCTCCCCCACCTCCCCCCCCCCCCCGGCTTTTGCTTGCTCAGAAAAGCCCTCCTTAATTCTAGATTCCTTGACAACATCCACGCAGTCAACCTGAACATTGATGGATTGTTGTGAAGGGCCTTGCCCTGGAAGATAATATTGTCCATCAGAGGCAGAGGAACCAGATTGCAGACCACAAGGTCCAGCAGATCCGTATACCATGATCGGTGTGGCCTATTTGGGGCGATCAGAAGCACTTGGCACTCCTCCTGTCTGATTTTCTGAAGAATTTTTGGAATCAGGATTGCTGGAGGGGATGCGTATGCATACATTCCCACCCAGCTGATAGCTAACGCATCTGTTGCGATAGCGCTCGGATCTGGAATCGGAAAGACGTACGTCGTCATCTTCGCATTCTTCTTCGTTGCGAATAAATCTATGTTGGCTTTTCCCCAGTGGTTGAACCGACAATCCGCCACACACTGATTTAGTTTCCATTCCGTATTTAAATCACTTATCCTTCAGCTCAATGAGTCTGCTAGCAGATTTAACTTTCCCGGAATATGAACTACTTTCAAGGTGATCCTGTAATCCAGGCACCAGCAAAGCAGTTTCCATGTCATCATACAGAGACTGGGCGACTTCGTTCCACCTTGGCGGTTTATGTGAGTCACTACTGTTGAGTTGTCTGATCGAACTAGAACAATCTTGCCCTGAACTTTCTCTATGAAATGTTCCAGGCCCAGAATTACTGTTCGCAATTCCAGTAGATTGATATGTTCTTGCGACTGATCCAGATTCCAAAGCCCTGATACTGTGGCTTCTTCCAGGCAAGCTCCCCACCCCTCCATCGATGCATCTGTATACATCGTTAACTGAGGGTGGGGAGGGGTTAGCATCAACCCCACCAGGAGATTCTCTGTCTTCATCCACCACTGAAGGTGGTGAATAAGAGGTCCCAACACTGACTCGTTCGAGTCCAGTGATCCTGTACTCTGGGTCCATTGAGTCATGAGAAAGAACTGGATAGGCCACCTGCGTAAGGCTGCCTGAGGAATGACTGGTTCCAAAGAAACCATCAACCCCAGCATTCTGGATATCCTATCTCTAGATCGAAGAACATTCCCAGGTAAACAAATTTCTGGGATGGAGTCAGCTCTGATTTTTTAAAGTTTATTATCCAGCCTAAGTCTGTGAGAGTTTTCAAAACTATCTCCAGATTTGCCGATAGACTTTCTTGATTGTGTGCTTTTAACAGCTAGTCGTCTATGTACATGTAGATTGCTATGCTCCTCCTGCGGAGGTATGCTGTTATTGCAAGAAGCACCCTGGTGAAGACCCGAGGAGCCGTCGAAATTCCAAAGGGTAAAACCCTGAATTCCCACTGTCTGCCCTGGAATGCGAACCTCAGGAACCAACGAAAACTCCTTGCTATTGGAATGTGGAAATAAGCATTCTTCAGGTCTATTGATACTGTCCACATTCCCTTCTCCAAGCCTGCCAACACCATTTTCACTGTTTCCATTTTGAAACTGGGTATGTCTATGAACTTGTTCAATGGCTTGAGGTTGAGAATTGGTCGCCACCATCCAGTGCTCTTTGTCACCAGGAACACGGTTGAATAGAAGCCCGGGCCCTTTTGTACAGGTTGAATTGCTCCTTTTAGTACGAGGGAATTTATTTCCTCCTCTATACACAACCATTGATCTGGATCTCTTGGATTTTGAGTCCCGATAGGCATCAGAGACAGCCGCGATGGCAGGCCTGCTATCCAGTAAGGATGATACCTGACTAAAAGCCATCGCAAGACTAAACAGTCCTGAGTTAACCATTCCCACTCTTGCTTGTGGTGGGCCAACCAGCCTCCCACTGGACCACCTAGAGAGAGAGGTGGACATAAGTAGCGCAAGAGTGGCACTGTCTCCTGGTCCAGAAGCACTGGAGTGGTTCCTACCATGGTAACTGACCCTTCAGGTACGATTACCACAACCAGATCCTTACGCGCCATGGCCGGCGCCGCGCGCACCTCGGTGTATGGGCGGCTGCCTGGCTGGCTGCCCTGGAGTAGCCTGCACCCCTCTCGCTGCTGGCCGAAGCATGCATGGCCGTGGCCGGCACTGCACTGGTGGCTGGCCTCTGACCTGGCCACTGCTACCTCGAGCCTGCAGAGGATGATACGTAGGGCGAGCTGCGCAAACACGCTCTCTGTGGAGCACTTCAAATTGCTCGCGCAATGCCCTCTGGTTATTGACCAGGGTAACCGTCTCCTGGAGGTGCTTACATCCCTCACCTCCAAAAAGACCAGGACCTGTCATAGGCATACGCAGCAGCCTATAATACAGGTCCTGGGATGGGCACAAGTTGTCAAAGGCAAATGTGTGCCACGCCCAGACACTCCTGATCACAGACCGGGTTAAACAATCCAGAGCCAGGTTAATTCCATCCTGGATGGCTCTATGGACTGTTACAGGACTAGGCTGGCGCAATGCGGATGCTGTTACTACCCACTGTAACAGCTGGGAGATGTGCGAAAGCGCTGCAATAGACGCTCTTGAACTCTCCTCCGCATCGTGCAATGTGGTATTTGACGAATGCAAAACATTCGAGCACAGCGCTCCTGTGTCAGACCGGGAGCCTGGCTGTGTATCCTCACCTAGCGCAGCGTGGTCATTTGTGCTTGGCTTAGGCACCACACCGTACATCTGATACTCCTCAGGTATGATACGACATTGTTTCGCCACCTCGCGAGGGGCCTTCACGAGACGTCCATGCGCTTTGATGGACATCTCTGCCGCTGCAAACATATCTACAATATGTTCCGCCAGTGGCAGAGATGGCATAACGGCAGTAGTCGGCATACCTCCTAGCCACGGGTGCTGGTCCCGTTGGCTGGCCGACTGTTCCACAGCAAGACCAGGCCTGACGTTTATTAGCCAATGACAAGCGTCAGACCAGTCTTCTTGTGGCTACCTGTGAATGCTTGACATCTTCCTGAGCAATCGCAGGCGTGTACGTGGCTGGAGGAACTGATATTCCTGGCAAGCCAGAGAAACCATGCAGGCCTGAAAGAATAGGCATACTAAACTGACTGGCTTGACCAGGAACAGGCGCCGTGGTATTGTGTGGGGAAAATTTTGCCACACCACGACTCTGGCCAGAATCTGCTACACCATTGGCAAGCCGAAGTATGCGGTAATGCTGGCCATCAGATCCAGCCCGGTCTACCTTCTGCGCCGTGAACGCTACTCCTGCATGAGTAGTTCCATGGACAATGTTGCCTGTGCTTCCCGTGAGGGGTGCATGTACGTCAATGTCCATGGCAATGGCACCAGAAGGAGAACCCAGCAGATAATCCTCTTCTTCCTGGCCAGAAAGATTAGACTCCAGGTCAGCGAAGAATGCTAAACCGGACTGGCCAGGAAAAGTACCATAGGAGGAAGTGGTACCTATAGGGTGCGGATAATCCTGGCCTGATAAGCAGGCACCAGGTCCCAGCGACACCTGTCCACAAACAATCGGCGCGGCAAGCCTACTGCCAGTGTCTTCATAGTGGACTTCCCCCTCTAATGGGGCCACATCTGAATCTTGGACGAAAACTGGTAAATCCCTACAGAGCACCGATTCAGAGGTGGGGATTATCTACTCCGGAGTAGAAGACGACATTAAAGAACTTGGTCCAGGAAGCATGCCACGAAGCAACTCTGAAACCAAATACTTAATTGTCCTCTTTATCTCTCCCATCATTTCAACGCGGAAGGCCTCCATATCCATGGTGGATGAGGCCTTCCTCTTACCCTTCTTACCAAGAACCTCTTTCCTCGTTCTTCTCTCCTCCTCAATCGCCCTCTCCTTGGTCTGCAATGATAAAAACTCAGACATTAGCTCGGGCCCCCCCTCACTGTTTATAGATGTCACAGTTAAGCAATGGTCCACAAGGACTGCATTGGAAGCATAAATGTGGGGCGAAACGTTCTTTCAAAAACCTTCTACAAGGGCAACCAGGCTTCTGAAAAAGGCCAGAAGACGAAGACAATGAGCATTTTAGTTAATGAATTAGTAACTCAAAACCAAAATAAGAGAGAGGGAAGGTGGCCATAAAGACCACTAACTAATAAGTAAACCAGCGTTGGACAAAACTTTATAATTTAGTTAGTAAAGTGCAAGGCTGATTATGACATCATAACTTCAAAAATAAGAAGTTAATCCGACCCGAAAACATTATCCAGGTGTAAGGATGAATTATATTCATATCCAGAACATCTAACTGGAAAGGATAGTAGAGACAGACTATGCAAACATCAGATATACAATGATAAAATGGCAGCAGATCTCAGAAATATTTTCAAAAATAATTGAAGTGCCTAATATCATAACTTAGAATACCTGCATCTTTAGCATAGACAAACCATCCGATCTGATGCACTGGAAGCTCCACCAAACTCTATGACCTCTTAACTCTCTCCACACAAACCCTCTGATGATGTGCTGTCCTTTTCAATCATAGATAGATACCTGTGGCCACAAACACAAAGACAGATTAGTATTTCATAGCGCCATATAGAAATAAACCAGTTTTATGGACGCTTATCACGTCTAATCGCGAGTCCCGGAAACACATTACATCGGAACCAAAACGCTAAATTAGACAAATATGTATTAGAAATCACCTGATGACTTGGTTCTGGGCCCTCCTCTGGCGACTTCCCACGCTCAGACATGATTTTCAGATGATTACTAAGTTTAGAAAGTGATTTGAAACAGCAGAGAACTCTTAGAAAAAAGTATGCATGTGACTCTTTTGCCAATAAATTGGAAAAGAGGATGTACTAGTCTGCGCATGCGCGGAGGTTGGGGCTGGCATCCGCCGGACTGATCTGACTACCTGCCCAATAGGGGCACCTAACTTTTTTAATCCGAGTGTTTATTGAATGAAAGTCGATATTTGGGAATATCAGAGTGTTAGGGAGGTAAGTATACTCTTAAAGTGAAACACATTTTGACCACTGCGCAAGTAAATTTACTCTACAGAAAAGTCCCAGTCGAATACAGCCAAAGATATTAGACTCAGAAAATTCCGCAATATCATGCCAACAAGCTGCTACCATGGCAACAACCTGTTACCATGGAGTTGTTTCAAGACCTTGAATTGCTTGACAGTAACACACAGTATTTATTATGGACAGATATATAGACTATAACATTCCTGAAAGAAAATGAGCATCTATGTTTATATATCTTAGAGTAAACAAATGAATGAGTTACAGAATTAAATTTAAGTGAGCTTTTTAAAATACATTTAAATTATTTTCATTTAGAATAAAACGTTCTATAAAATAAATAAATATATAACTGTGCATTCTGCATATATTTATATTGAGTGCATCTAATACAATATAAATAACCACAACATGTACAGTAAATACAAAGTGCATATGCTAATGAATATTCATGACTAAATCAGCGACATGCTGCTAATTTACATATCAATAGACATTGTGCAGCTTATTAATAAGAATATGATACATTTTGTTAGATTGCTATATTGTACTGAGCAAGTTAGAAAACATTTGCTTTTTAATACTATGTTCAAAAGTTTGAATAACCCTTTCATCCTGGATACTTCAGAAACAATTTTTTAAATAAACTAAAAACAAAATCTTCTGAATATCTTGAAAAATATTTTGTCTGAAAGTTATTGTTGCTTTATTTAAAGTTACACTATTTATGAGATAATCAGTCAGATCACCACTCTCGGGTAGCATAACGATAATGTTAACTGCCTGCCTGTTGAATTTCTGCAGACTACATTTTCCATGGGGTTTAACTCTAGACATGCTGAATATTTTTTAAATAATTCGACTGAAAGTTGTCGGTGGCTTAGCCACCACCAACTTTCAGGCAAATTCTTTTCAAAATACTCAGCGGGTCCAGAATTATTGCCCATTGAAATTATTGTCTGCTGGCTTGCAGCAGTCAGACAGTTAAGGATGCAGGATGAAATGTGTTAATTGTGAACGCTTTATGAAGAAATGGGATAGCAATTTGCAATGATAATAAATTACATTTTAATGTACATAAACAACAATCCTGAGGTGGGTAATGATGATTGTAATAATAATTTGTTCAGTGTGAATATTATTTACATGTAAATTAGGATAGGTGGCATGTTTACAAAACATCTCAGTCAACTTTCCAACTGTCCTTGCCATTGACACACACCATATGGCATGAGTAAGAATCGAAAATAACCATGAGAAACAAAAATGAAATCATAGCTGGCCCAAATAGTCTCTTGAATTTCTTTACCTTTCAGTAAATCTGTACATTATTTACAATAAATGGTAGGAAAAAAGATGAAGTGATGGAATGAGTATATTCCTACAACGTTATATAAGATGAAATGATTTTTTACTATGTCTCTTTATCCCTTACCACTCTGATGTCAAAATTTTAAATTTTAAAATTAAGTTAAAATATGAACTCAGGTGTTTATTTTTTAACAAATTTGGTGGAAGGTGGGGCTGTCATAGACAGCAACATCTGCCACCAAAATTGTTACAAAATGTACACCAGTTTATTTGCTATTGACAGAGTATAAGATAGAATATGAACATACGAGTGGTATGGGCGCAAGTTGAATGTTAAACATGTCTATGAATATAATTTACATATGAATCATTTTAAATTCAAGGCTAACATAAAAACTATAGGTCACACATTTTAAAAATATTAACCGTCTAGCTAATTCTAGAAGAGGATTCCAGTTTATCCATCAATCACATAACTTCATAATCAACTACGTGACGTGTAGGATGACCTCATAATCAATTACATCATGAATGACGCAGCTAAATTGCCACAAATGCATAACTGATGGTGGATTAAGCGTTGTTGTACGAATTGTCTGTCTTTACTATGTAATAGATCGATCCCAACATATGCGAAGTGTGGGTGGAGCTTAGCTAAAGATGGGCAGGGCATAGCTAAAACTGGATTCCTCCATTGGCTGCGCTACGCTGGATGCGATTTGGATCACTAAGCAGAGCCACATGCTTTGTGTAAGCCTCAACAGACTAGAAATATTACAAGCTGACGTCATATCCATATAGTGTCAACCTAAAGTGGCGTTCTCAAACCTCCACACCAAATTAACAAGAGCAATCAGAGATTGGAGATCCTCGCAATCTCATTTTTGTCATATTGAAAACAATTTAAAGATTTTCTGCATTTTTCTCATTTTCCTGATTTTCTTTCCATATCACGCTCAAAGTTTGTTATTCTAGTGTACAGTCACACCCTTTCTTGTGTTAAAATTTGAGCCAAATCTGACAAGTAGTTTCTGAGATATATATAGATATATATATATTTAGATTCCGAATTTGATCCGATCGGGATACGGTTTCTTTTATTCAGACCATGTTAAAATTTGAGTCAAATAGACAGGCAGGCAGGCAGGCGGGCAGGTGGGCGGGCGGGCAGGTGGGCGGGCGGGCGGGCGGGCGGGCAGGCAGGCAGACAGACAGAGACTGACCCGATTGCAATAACCTCTTCCCCTGGGGAGAGGGTAATAAGAAAATCTGAACCCATGACAATGTGTTCTGAATGTGTAGTGGTTCTGATACCTCTACATCACATTAACTACTCTACTGACAACATTCAATATTGAGTTCTACAAGCAACATGATAACTGGCATAAACTTTGAAAATGGCGAAGAATGAAGGAATAATATTTAACATCTCTGGTATCGATTGCGGTACATCCATCATATGTTTACTTATGTACACATCCACATATTATGATGTTGAAGTCAAAGATTGCTGCCATAGGCAGAGATGGCAGCAATCTCTTACAATCCAATTATGTTCAAAATATTCAACAATACGTTTTACTTTCTTTTGGAACCATTGAACTTATTCCTGAGCGCTACTCTAAATGGATGGGATGATAGATGGCTGTAGTTGATACAGCTTGAGAGAAACATTATTTCTAAATATCTAACTTAATGTCTGACTTGTGTATATTAAAATGATGCAAAACTACTTGACACATAAGTTGAACAATGACCAATTTACTGCGTAGAAGATCCCTCTCGCACACTCTCTCTCTCCCTATGCACCCCACAGTCGCTTGACACTGTATCCCGGCATGTTGTAGAAGAAAAGCGCCAGAAGAAAGATAACTGCAGCAAGTATGAGAATCTTCAAGAGCAACCATTTGTAGTTTCGCCACAGAATATATCGAAGAGACTTCAATGGACTCAAGAACCAGATAAACGATGTATCGGGCCGACTGAAAAACAGAAAAGCATTGCAGCTGTGATAGGTTACACTCTTAGTAGGACATTATTTCAGAGCAAATGACAGCACAATCGAGAGAGCCGATCTGTTACTCAAGGATCTGAAGTTATAATTAAAATAGGTCACCTCCCATTCAAAATGATGTATCGGGAAGTCTGTGACGAAAGTGTTGGAATGGTATTTCTTTGGTGAAATTACAACATTAAAAATTGTTGAATATTTTGAAATTAATTTAACTGGGAGATATAAGCAATAGCTCCAAGTCAAATATTCAACAGGTTATCAAGATAAATACTTTGAAATTTAAATTCTATGAAGTCAGGACTGAAAGTATTAAATTGCTCCATCAAGCGGAAAAAAGTGGGCAGAGCTTATGCACAAATGGGTGGGGCATAGTTAGAAACAGATCCCTCTATTGTTAATATGTGTACCAGTCTTCAATACAGAATCTTCTCGAGGATCAAAAATAACGGGTGGAGTACGATGAGAGGAGATAATAGTTGATGAATCCAGCTTCTCACTCGATCATATGATGTCATAATCAACTACATCACATGTAGGCTGACGTCATAATCAATTATGTCATGAATGACGTGATTTAGTCTGTCATAAATGCTTAATAGTCTGTCACATTGTACGAATTGTATGCCTTTGTTATTTAATAAACATTCTGTTTAATATTTTTAAACCAATTGGACTCGGGGCACCCAATCAAATTAGTTTCAAAATATTCAATAACTTATCTCTATAGTTTTATGGAAATTGCGATTCAGAGTGCATGGATCGAACGATCCCAATACGGGAAAAGTGTGGATGGAACTAACCTAGAGATGGGCGGGGTATAACTAAAACTGGATTTATCCATTGCTATGCTTTCCCAAGAGTCATTGTACATACATCACTACTAACAAAGCATTAAAACTGAGAGTTATCTAAGACAAGAACAATTAAGTAAATTTCACTTGAGCCTGTATGTGTTTCAATCCTAAAGCCTATAAACATTAAATTTGATACAATGTTACACATATACTGTTGAACAGTGCTTCCTCGAATTCAATCCCATATGTGTACCATAACAATATTAGTGAGAAAAACATGTGGCGATTAAATGAGGTTGTTACACTCAGGGAAAGGATGGGAGGGGCTCGCTGACACCCTACCATAAGAAATTTTAAGAGGTAGATAGTCAAAGTCATCTCCAGAAACACTGCCATGTAAATATGGAACATTGTGAGGAGGAAACTGGACATGTTAATGACCGACTACGATCTGGCAGACAGAGAGCAACAACACCACGAGAAGACTGCTACTTAGTGACGTCATCACAGGTTTGAGACTGCGCCGCGGCTGTCCCATAATTTACACATCGCTACCGGCACTACAGTGCGAAACAGACTCCATGATGCTGGACTGCATGCCCATCGTCCACTTGTTGCTTTTCCGCTTACAGAGCGTCACATCAAGAATCGGTTTGCATGGGCAAGAACTCATCAGCGATGGCGCGCTCAACAATGGAGCCACGTTTTGTTCAGGGATGAGTCGAGGTCTTGTGTGGATGTGGCGGATGGTAGGCAATGGGTTTGGCGACGTCTAGGAGAACTGTATGATGCAGCCAACATCATTCAGCACGACAGATTCGGTGGCAGCAGTGTCATTGTATGGGCTGGAATCCATGAAAATGGCAAAACAGATCTTATTGTGATTCGCGGAAATTTAACGGCTCAATATTACTGTGAAGAAGTGTCGTCCCTGTTGTCATCCCTTTTATGCAGCATCATGCAGACTTTATGTTCCAGCAAGACAACGCCCGTCCTCATTCAGCTAGGTTCACCAGTGATTTCCATGAGGCTAACAACGTTCCGGTGTTGGACTGGCCAGCGCGATCACCGGACCTGTCTCCTATCGAACACGTGTGGGACATTCTTGGCGGTATGGTGCGTGAGAACCATCCACATCTTCACAACGTGCGGGAGCTGGAAGCTGCACTGCTCCAGGAATGGGATGTGATTCCTCTTCGTGACATCAGGTGCTTAATTCGAAGCATGAGAAAGCGATGTATGGCAGTGGTTAATGGGCGCGGAGGTCACAACCGGTATTGACAGCTCAGTGTCATTATTTAAATTGGGCCCTTCCGTTGAATGATGCCGTGTTAAAGGCACGATGCTAGCATTACAGTAACAAGAGACTGTTGTTCAAATTGGAAAATGACCTATCGATTAAATAATATATTTGAATCAATTTATTGTTTTTGTTAAATAACATTTATACAGTAATATTCTCAGTGTTGCTAAAACTTTTTTGGTTCAGTATATATATCATATTATATATATATATTCACCAGTTTCTTTGTATGTAGGTTACCTAAAAAGCAATACAAGGTGCTGTATGCATGATTACTGCATTCTGCAGCTGTCGTAGTAGCTGCACTCAGTCCTTTTTCGCTTTTGACCACTGTGTCTTGCCCTCAGCCAAAATCTTTAGCTTCCTCAGGCCCATTCTTGAAACGAGTGTCATGCTTTCTTGAGGTCACCTCGTAGCACACTTAATAGATTTATGCGATGACATCTTCTCCTGGCTTTATATTTGCTGGCTCCCAATAGGGAAAATTCCAAGGCTTTCTGTGATGGTATGTCCCCTGGCATCCTTATCACATGGTCAAACATGAACCCTCTTTGCTGGGTGACCTTTACGGACATCGACGATGTATTACTCATCTTGTATAGTGCATTGTTGGAAATTATGCCATCTGGCCATTGGTGTCCAGTGACGGTGTATAGACATTTGCGGTAGCAGGCATCAAGTTTGTCTAGAGCTGTCTTTGGAGCTGCCAGCTGTTACAGTTAAATACAGCATCAAGGATACGCAGGTTGTGGTGTATAAATATAGTCTTTTTGTCAAGGGCATCTTTGATCTACGAATCCATAGCTTCCATAAGGACTGGAAAGCTATGTCCCCCATTGATGCAGTGTGCAGGAATGTCAGCCGTACCACAAAGCAGTGAGCCCAGGATTTTACCCTTCTTCCATGGTTCGTTGCCACAAAGTAGACCGTTATTTTCTTTAGTTTCATGCTTTGTAGATAGGTATATGTGGATGAACTCACTTTTGAATTCATTCATAAAAATTCTCAATTTTTAGTTCTTTTCCTCCTCTGAGAAGTCCACGTCATCGTCATATTCCATCTCTGGCTCCAAGGAACTGCACGGTATCATTTAACAAGTGGTCCATCTAGAATTATTGGACACTGGCATAACTGAACAAAACAAGATCATCACTGGAAAAATTTACCAATATAATTTCTGCGAAAAAGGTTTAGCCAAGTTTTATTAAGATTGGCCCAGTGGTTAATTAGTCTTTTATATGATTTTCTCCAGAATTATCAGAAAATCCAATATGGCCACCAAACACATTGCATTTTGATTAGTCCACGGCGGCCTTATTTTTTATGCATCAACTCACCTTGAACAAACATTAATGGCCTTTACTCCCTAATCATATCTCTCAACTTTCTGCCTGATCTGTTCAGAGGTTCTGGAGAAGTTGTTTTCTAATATGGCCGCAGAACGATTTGGCCAATCAAGTTCAACTGAACAAACATGGTTCATCTCTTGCCCTAGAGGATATTTCATGAGTATTTAATCAATCTCCCAAGCGCTTTCGGAGATCGTCTTTGTTTGAACAAACTCGGATCCTTATGTCCAAAAGATGCTTTCTGTCAAATATAATGGAAATCAGCCCAGTGGTTCTTGTGAAGTCATTTAAAGAAAACGTTGATGGATGGACAGATGGTCGCCATAACATAAGCTCACTGGCCATTGTGGCCAGGTGTGCTAATGACATATACATACTTGGGTTTATCAAGTGCATCAGGTTCACCACGTCCCAATCCTGCAGGATGCTTCTCTGCCTCTTCCTCAGTCAGAAGATGTAACTCAGCTTCTAATTTACCCTGTAATTAATATAAATTCATAAAATGTACAAGAAAGTCTTGTTTGCATTACATTGTCATAGATACAATACATATTTGTAACTTACAAATACAGGATGGATGGATAATAACAATGTATGCGGATGTCGAGTTGGGACCCGAAACACATCAACTTACAAATACAGCATGAAAACAAGGAAACAAGTGTATATTGAAAGCAAAACATACATATGGCGCTGTGAGGAGGATTTTGTTTTTACAATATTCTGTAATAAAGGTGTTGTCAGAGTTATCAAGGCATACTTTTATCAGAATTGTTACAAAACACAATCAATAGGCAAATGAGTGAAAGCTGGTTTTCAGCCAATGTAAAAAAATTCCTGTATTTATTTAATTACGTTACCAATACATATGTAATATAAATTTGTCAATATAGCATGCTATCAACAATAGGTAGGAACTAATTTTGACTGAGGGTAATGAAACTATACCAGTATGGTGACAATTAGCAACAAAAAAGTTTTAATCAGATGGTAAATGATTTATTTATTTGTTTATTATTATTATTATTATTATTATTATTATTATTATTATTATTATTATTATTATTATTATTTTTATTACTATCATAAACAGTTTGTTAACCTTTCCAAACATGGAGCCAAAAATCCCTGAACCAGACAATATTTGTAATATTACACCATATCCCAAACAGTATTATAATAATATGATCCATTCACAGCATGCAGTAACCATTTCCATTAGCATGCACTCACAGCACATATTTGTCACAAATAGTATTGAACATGAGCCCAACCAACCAGTGAACAGAGATATGCATGCATACATTGCGTCCAGTATATAGCCATCAATACATCCATATTAATATCATCCCATTTTCAGTGTTGGAGCAAATAAAATGTTTTCACTGATTGATGAATGCAACTGTAGAGAGAATGCAATTTTCCAGTAACACCACCACTACCACCATGAAACTACTCCATTGTACTGTTTTGATAGGTTCTGATCACAAACCATATCTGATACACTGTTAGAATCCTGAGCCACGTACATTTTGCAAATACTTATGGCCATAAACTAGACATTACAGTTGTCAGATTTCAAATTCTGCTAAGTATTGTATTTTGAGAATAATTTGACTGCAGAACATAAACATTCAATCTAATTCGTTCTAAAATACAGATTTAGCAGCATTAAAACAATGGGATGGGCCAGTTCTACTACTTATTTAATAAGTAACTATCCTCTAAAAATAAAGTTTTCATTAATATTATATCTACATAAAGCAAAACTGATAGTAAAGATATTGCTAATGCATATAAATGAAGACTGATGATGATAATTCCGAAACCGATGTAGATAAATGGAGATAATTATTATGATGATTTTTCAGGTACAGATGAAAACAGGTTAAACAAAGTTTAACTTGAACAAATTTATTATGGCCATGATCACGTTATAATGATAAATGATAACGATTACCTATACAGATATAATAGTTTAGTAATGAGTGGTCACATCGTCAGAATGATACATGTACGGAAACAATTACCAGTCTCCTGTCAATAAACTTTGTGCATACATGATTTAAACATATTTTGTACCCCTCTTCAACCAATATGGCTGAAAGTGAGAATGAAGATGAAGAATCTCTGCTGATGGATATACAATGCAGATGGCACAAGAAATGGAAATAGTTAAGTAGAAGAATATAAGTACATGAGATATTACAAGGTTGGGAAGAATGGAGGGATCCAATCTGTCACTGAAGTCAATTACGTCACATGTGGTGTGAGATCACAATCATAATTACGTACTATAACTCATGATGCTTGAAAAGTCTGTCAAGTGTATGAATAGTTTGTCACTGATCAATTGACAATTAAAAAAACTGGATGCTCTTGCTGCCTATTGTCACAGTCAAATTAGATTAAAAATATTCAACAGTTTTCCTGTATTATCTTGAAATTTAGATTTTTGGAAATTAGATTTCAAAGTTTAAAATCAATTCCAACGTGAGTAAAAAGCGGGCGGGCATAGCTAGAAATAGATCTCTCTATTGGGAGTTTCATAGATTGCTTCGAATGTCCTTCCTATGAGAAGAA
Source organism: Chaetoderma sp. LZ-2023a (assembly GCA_034401795.1). Classification (NCBI taxonomy): domain Eukaryota; kingdom Metazoa; phylum Mollusca; class Caudofoveata; order Chaetodermatida; family Chaetodermatidae; genus Chaetoderma; species Chaetoderma sp. LZ-2023a. The sequence continues at coordinate 164,005,807 of CM067369.1, read as the reverse complement.
GTTCATTCAATGCAATAAGATAACAGAAAATTAGTTCTTGCATAACTTACTTCACCTAGTTCAAGATGATTTAGAAAAGTGAACCAAGCTAATTAAAACATCTTTCTAACAATGGTTCTTTGTTAGCCGATAAAATCTGAATATTCTTCTAGGCCACTGAAACTGTTGCTAAGAGGGTTCAGAGGTGCAGGGGCATATAAAGGTCCTCTCATTCAATCTATCGGTGCCTAGACCTTTCATCATGTGGAATAAAAGGATCAAGTATGCTTCTTTTTTCCTCCTGATGAGTGTATCTGTATCTGCATTGAGGATCCCCTCTTAAGACCTGTATGATGTATAAAGACATGTTCCTTGTTGTGGACAGGGAGATTCAAGGGTTGAGCCTTTTGCTGGGTCAAGTGACCATCTCACTGAAAATATCTTCATGCGAGAGAGAAATGGTTGGGAAATAGAGAACATTTTCCTGTTTTCCATTGTGAACAGCAATGTTCTGTTGTTAATAGTAGGAAAATATTATTCATCATTGGCACACAGGGTGACAAGTCTGTGAATAATAATGTCATGTTTGTCTGCATTTAGAGACATAGCGCCAACTTTTTTATACACGTTGGAATTCATTTATCTCTGAAACATGAATTCTCAAAACGCAAATTTCATGGTAAGATTGTGGGAAAACAGTTTTCAAGCTTGTACATCGATTCAAACACACATAAAAGTGGGCAGAGCTTATCTAGAAATGGGCCTGGTATAGCTAGAAATGGGCCTGGTATAGCTAGAAATTGGCCTGGTATAGCTAGAAATGGGCCTGGTATAGCTAGAAATGGATAGCTCTATTGCATGGTTGCAACAGCCATTGTATATTATATAGCCATTGTCATGATGTGACCAAAACATAAACGAGAATAAATGACAACCACCAACTTTAATTATTATTAATGCAGATTAATTATATATTATTCCTGTCAACAAGCTTTACTAACAATACATTTTTTGCTGTAGAATCTTGTTAGTAAAGAATATTACAAGGGCATCCTAAACCGGTGAGGACTGTTCTCCTGAACATGATAAAGACATTATATCGTCGCACAAACCTTTAATCTCATACCCTTCATAGCGCCAGTCTGAACAGGAACAGGCTAGGAGAATACAGAATTATTTTATATGGATGTCACTCACACAAACCAAGGGAGATAACTCTTCATAATAGATATAATGTCCATTTACAAACATTAGGGGATAATTCTGAAAGTTTACCACTTTCCTGGTCTGTTTCCTTTAGCGAGCCACACCAGTAGTATAAGTTAGTCTTGTCAAGTTTTTAACATTTTTGGCAAAGTTGCGATGTCACAATTAAATTACTCTCACAGCAATGTTCATTGGTGAGTAGAACTGTATACAATTTTTGTCATCAATTCAACATTTTTGGCCAGCAACTCAGAAATTTAAGTTTTAACCCTTACCACACTGATGTCAGATTTCTTAATTTTCAAATTAAATTAGAAGCTGTACTGGTGTACATTTTAAAACAAATTTGGTGGAAGATGGTGCTGTCGAAGACAGCAACATCGTCCACCAAAATTGTTGAAAAATGTACACCAGATTCTTTGTTATTGACACAGTAAAAGATACACTATTGACATCAGAGTGGTAAGGGGTAACAGTACAAATTTTTGCCAGGGATTTTAGAAAGAATATTGTTAACAATTTCTTGGTAATTTTTGGAAATCCAAGATGATCACCCAAAAATTAACAAACTGAAATTCTCACTAAAAGTGTTGACGGAAACTACACTAGGAACATTCCACTCAAGTTTCATTAAAATCCGGATATTGATTAAGAAGTAGCATTTTAAAAGCCTGGCTTGGCTAAATATCTTCCAAGCAGTTTATGAGATATGTTTTAAAGGAATTTCTGAAAATATTTGGAAAATCCAAGATATCTGGCCAAAAAAGTGAACAACAAAAAATCAGAATAGGTCTGGAGCCTACCACCATAGGATCCTTCCAGCCAAATCTGGTTAATATGTCCAACGTTTTTAAGATATGTATTAAACGATTTCAGGAAAATTTTCAGAAATAAATGGACCAAGGGCCATAGTGCTCACCTAGCTGATGAGGAACTGTAATATTTTTACATTAATTAATGCACATCAAGCACTATTCATTCATCAGGCAACCACTATTAACTGCTGCAATAGACAGATGGGGCAATAGGCCTTATCATTCTTGACCAGTGAGGCAATCATCCTTACCACTAATACAAAAATGTTGGTGTCCTTGACACTACTGACCAATGGGAAAGTACCATTGACCAATGGGGTATTCATCCCTGATATTCACCAATGGGCCAATGGTCACAGGCAAAAGTTTGGATGAGGAAACATTATTGACCAATGGGAAAGGTATGATTGATCAATGAGGAAGACATCACTGATACTATTGACCAATGGGAAAAGTATGATTGATCAATGAGGAAGACATCATTGATACTATTGACCAATGGGAAAAGTATGATTGATCAATGAGGAAGACATCACTGATACTATTGACCAATGGTTCATGTGTCACAACACAGATATTTACCAAAGAGATGAAGCTGAGGTCACATTAAAAAATTTAGATGAGGAAATGCAAGACTATTGGCATGATTGACCAACAGGAAAAGTAAACAAATTTAATTGATTTCAAAATTGTAAAAAATCCAAGATGGCAGCCGGAAAGTGACTAATCAAATTTCTATACACAACTTTGGAAACCTACCAGCCTACTATCATTCCACCCAGGTCTGGTTGAAATTGCCCAAGCAGTTAATGAGTAGTAGTGTTTTAATCTATTTTCTGCAATTTTTCAGAAAATTCAAGATCAAGCCGGTGAAAATATTTACCAATCAAAGTTTTGTATAAAAGTGCTGAAGTATATACCCCTAGGGTCCTTCCTACCAAGTTTGGGGTATTATCAGAGTATTTCATTAACCCTTTCAATGACAAATTACTGAAAAGTAAATTCTTTACGATGCATAGCATATCATGTTACATATTTTGAAATTAATATTACTGGAAGATATATGGCTTCCAGTCATATTAATTTCAAAATATTCAACAACTTTCCTGTTTGATTGCCCTGAGATTGAGATACAGTGAATTTATCAATGAAAGGGTTTAATTATATTTCCATATTCAGGATAATAGATGATTAATAGGGCAGCGGATATCATTCTAGGGACACACCTCTTTTTCTAAATTCAAGCATCAAAATTGCTATTGTAATTCAGCTATAATTAATTACCCGCTGTCACACTTTCTGTGTAAATTATTCTAATGATCACTCTGTTCCCATTGCACATGGACCAGAAGAGGTCAGAGTTCTGTACAACCTCGTTAAGCCAGTATGTTCAACAGGATGTGTAATGAATTATTCAGTAAAATTTTTGATGATTAAATTGAAAATATTTTGATTGAAATAGAGCAATGACTTCCAGTCAAATTGATTTCAAAGCAATCCGTAAAATAAAGACTCATCTCCTTTCAAATCATGTTCAGAGAATTTGGACAGCGATGCGATAATAAGAGAAAATTCCTTCCTCCCCCCCCTGATTAGAGTTATACCTGTCCATAGAAGATGAAATAAGGACAGCGATCAGCAGGAAATCTGATTATTACTGCCCTGCTCTGCCATATATGGAGTCATATTACCAATTTACTGGCAGACTACGTGGAAAGAGCAAGCCTATTAGTGCGCACCCGTTCCAGCCATCAGTCAGCAGAGGTAGGAAGAGACAGGTCATCATTTGCTATTGTCTACCTGGGGCTAGAGAATGACTGAAACCTGATCTAGCACTCTCTCAAGAACTGAGAGAAATCATTATGAACAGCAGTGTAATAAGCAACTTGAAAACCAGTGGATGAATGGATGGATGGTCGGTCAGAGCATGGTGGTAAATAATGGCAAAATAGACTGTAGTATGTCTTCATTATGAAGATACCACAATATGATACATGGATGGATGGATAGATGAATGGATGGGTGGGTAAGTGGGTGGATTGGTGGGTGGGTGGATTGGTGGATGGATGGATGGATGGATGGATGGATGAACACAAGATATAGTTCAATGTGGTGGAGTGGAATCTCCTGAACAGAGATTGGAAAATTTCTCAAAAATCTTGGTCTTTAAGATAAACAGAGGAGGTAAGGCACTGAGATATGAAATGGAATATTAAATAATAATTCAGCAAAATTAAATGTCTCACTTGTCCAGCTCCTTGTTAATAATGCTCAGAGAACACATTAGATATCACTATTTTTGAAGAGCTAGGACACTCGGAACACTTTTCCGTTAATGATGCACAAACCAGGAAATGAACAACAAATTTGATACACCTCACAGTTTTAGCCTAAGATGCACTCATACCCCAGAGTTTGGTGACCATAGGTGGAAGAGTGTTGAGACTACAGCCTGGATAACAATTTCTTTGATATTCATTAAACTTTGACAACTAGGCCACAGTGACCTACTTTTGAACCACCTTTGATGTGACACACCACTAGGCTAAGATGACTCCGGGTATCAGGTTTGGTTGCTTTATATGAAAAATGTCCCCTTAGAATAGTCAATGGAGGAATGCTATCTGTCGCTCAAGTATCTGACATCATAATCAAATACTGTCCAAATTAAAATATAATGCAAATGCAAATTTGCGTTCAAACATAACGCAAATGCATTAGCTGATCTCACAAACAAAATGACAGCTCCCATAAGAAAATGAAACGTCTGTCACTTAAGCGTATGAATTGAATGTCTTTGATGAATTTACAATTCAATAAAGATTTTGTTGACTATTTTAAAACTAACTTGACTGGGAACTGTTGCTGCCATAGCCCTAGTAAAATTAGTTTCAATATATTGTCCAGTTTACCTTTGAAATTTAGATTCTGGGAACTTCGGTTTCAAAGTTTCAAATCAATTACAACATGCTTAATACAGTGGGTGGAGCTTAGCTAGGGATGTGAGAGGCATAGATAAAACTAGATAATGATATTTCAAAATATATACCAAAAGTGCACTGCTAAAAGTAAAAAGGTTAATGAAGCGAATGTCAGCACCATCATAAACGTAATATCTATGTCTCGCTTTCTGATCGTACATGTACCAAGTGTACCGATACCCTGAGATGTAGTTCAATGCAATATTAGCTGCAGCGTTTCATGGGAGTACAGGAAGGATAATAACAATGCATGTGGGTGTTGGGTTAGACCCACATGTAAAGGCGGGTCCTCACCCTGCTAAGTTAATTCCTATTGGTTTCATGGTGTGGAGTTGGTGAATCCAATGGGATTCTTTGGATTTCCTCCATGGTGTCGACTCTGGGTCTGTTGGGTCGGAGGAGAGTACCTGAATAATACGGTAGCTCATATGGGCTCTTATGTGGTTGTTAAAGTGTCATGAGACTGGGGTGTCATAACTTTCTTTTTTGCAGAGATTAGTTATGGATCTAAGGTGTTCTTGAATCCTTATTTTGAATGGTCTCAACGTCTCTCCCACATATTGTTTGTGGCAAAGTTTGCGGTTTAGCAAATAGACTACGTTTGGCAATTGCCTATGATTTTGCATCTATACGTAAATCAAGTATGGTGGCTTTTGAATAACCTCGTTTTCTCCATATTGTTGCAGATGGTGCAGTGTAAGCTATTGCCAACCTGTCGGTAGTGTGAGTTCTAAGAGTTTAATCAATTTATGACTAAAATCCGAGTGGAGATTGATCCACTAGGCCATGAAGACTGAATCCGTGTCGTTCGGTTTCAGGGGAACCGAAGCCACCAGCATGGGCCGGATAGATTTTTTATTTATCGCCTCTTTGAGTTTCTCATGCTTGTACTCGAGCCTGGACTCTTTGCAAGAATTGCGCCAAAGTTTGTATGCGCTTATGTGCTCACTCGGGATCCCTGGTTTGGTGTAGCCAGGGGCATTTTTTTCCTGGCGGTGTTTGGTGGCTTGTAGGAGGGAGGGCTTCGCTGGGCTCCTCTACCCTTCTACATTTTCAGTCTCATAGAGGGACCTGGAGCAGTGGGTCCACTGGGCTAGAGCCGGCGGCATTGGCAGCGTCACTGTGTTGGTAACAATGGTTGTGGACAGCTCCCTCAGTAGTTTGATGTCAATTGAGTCAATAGTTAGCCCTGAAATGGAGGGCATAACTATCTCAATCAACCCCTGGTACTTTTAGGTTTTTGTTAGCAGTATTCATAGCAATCATTCAACAGGTTAATAACTACTTATTGAGAACAGTAGTTCGGTTCTTAAGCCTGATGCTTGATTATTTATTTGTGTAATCCAGAAAGTCCGAATGGTCTGGGCTTGTTTTGTGGGCCCCTTTTATACCCTTTTTGACGTAGTTATTAACCTACATGAGAGTACATAGCAATCAAATAGGGTGATAGAAGCATAGAATTTGGCCATTTATCCCTTTAACCCTCAAATTTATTCCAGAAAATTTCAATTTTAATGTCTCATAGAAAATATCCATTTGCATACTAAGAGATTATTTAAAAAAATTTACCGCTGGAATGACTGGCTCGATTATCAAGTCAGTCATTCCAGTTGTAAATTTACAAAAACAGTCTTCTCTTGGTCTGCAAATGGACATTTCCCAAGACCATTGCGGAAACCGTTTTTGGATGTCTTGAGTATTAAATGGATAAAAGCCATCTAAAATGTCTGCTAAATGATGGAAAATATCTTATTATGTGGAGTATATTATTATTATTATTATTATTATTATTATAATATAATATATATATATATATATATATATATATATATATATATATACACTGAGTCGAAAAAGTTTAGCAACAGTGAAGTTTGGTTTGTTATATTAAAACTATGCGTCCATTTATAACCAAATTTTCAGGCATGTTTCGTCAATGTAATGTCTCGCTGAGCATGAAGAAATGCAAATCATTTCTTGCACTTCTCAGCTGCACGCTTACTGCATGTGAAAATGCATTTTTCATGCACTGGCCCACATTGGCGGGTAGCGAAGGCAAAATTCACCATATTGCAAAAGCAGATAACGAACGTTAACAGAAAACGCTTTAAAAGTTTACCATACCGAACATGGGCCGCCGCCCAGGCTTACCCAAAAATCAGCGCCATGAAGCAATGGGAAGACTCGCTGCTGGGCAGCGTGTTCGCGCTGTTGCTCGACATTTTAATGTTCACGCCTCAACCATTTCCCGTCTCCGCCAAGGTGAGCAGGAAAATGGACATGTTAATGACCGACCACGATCTGGCAGACCGAGAGCAACAACACCACGAGAAGACCGCTACTTAGTGACGTCATCACGATGTCACAGGTTTGAGACTGCGCCGCAGCTGTCCCGTAATTTGCACACCGCTACCGGCACTACAGTGCATGCACAAACTGTGCGAAACAGACTCCATGATGCTGGACTGCATGCACGTCGTCCACTTGTTGCTGTTCCGCTTACAGAGCATCACATCGAGAATCACTTTGCATGAGCAAGAACTCATCAGCGATGGCGTGCTCAACAATGGAGCCACATTTTGTTCAGTGATGAGTCGAGGTTTTGTGTGGATGTGGCGGATGGTAGGCAATGGGTTTGGTGACGTTAAGGAGAACGGTATGATGCAGCCAACATCATTCAGCATGACAGATTCGGTGGCGGCAGTGTCATGGTGTGGGCTGGAATCCATGAAAATGGCAAAACAGATCTTATTGTGATTCGTGGAAATTTAACGGCTCAACATTACTATGAAGAAGTCGTCGGCCCTGTTGTCATCCCTTTTATGCAGCATCATGCAGACATTATGTTCCAGCAAGACAACGCCCGTCCTCATTCAGCTAGGGTCACAAGTGATTTCCTTGAGGCTAACAACGTTCCGGTGTTGGACTGGCCAGTGCCATCACTGGACCTTTCTCCTATTGAACACGTGTGGAACATTCTTGGCCGTATGGTGCGTGAGAACCATCCACATCTTCACAACGTGCGGGAGCTGGAAGCTGCACTGCTCCAGGAATGGGATGCGATTCCTCTTCGTGACATCAGGTGCTTAATTCGAAGTATGAGAAAGCGATGTATGGCGGTGGTTAATGCACGCGGAGGTCACAACCGGTATTGACAGCTCAGTGTCATTATTTAAATTGGACCCTTCCGTTGAATGATGCCGTGTTAAAGGCGCGATGCTAGCATTACAGTAACAAGAGACTTTTGTCCAAATTGGAAAATGACCTATCAATTAAATAATATATTTGAATCAATTTATTGTTTTTGTTAAATAACATTTATACAGTAATATTCTCAGTGTTGCTAAACCTTTTTGGTTCAGTATATATATATATATATATATATATATATATATATATATATATATATATATATATATATGTTTATATTAACAGACATATTAAACTATTATCACCACCACCAGCGTTTCATATGATTCACCATTCCAGCTTTATAGATTTGTTAACCCTTTTATGGTTGAGCCGGCACAAACTGGACACTCAGGAATGCCAATTCGCAGGGCAAGAGATTATTTTTGAAACTTTATCACTGGGATGACTGGCTCAATAATCGAGCCAGTCATTCTAGTGGTAAATTTTCAAAGTCATATCTAGGGCTGCAAATGGACATTCAGTAAAATGTCAGACCAGTAAAGGGTTAATTTTCTTATTACTGTTAGCTTCCACGGGTTCCAAGGGTTAATGTAACCCTTAATTGTCTGGCTGACTTGAGAAATATGTAAATTTTCAGTCCACGAATATTCTTTTGGAAATTTACCACTGGAGTGACTTCCGAATGATAACCCAGCCAGTCTTTCCAGTTGTACATTTTAAAAAAATTTCTTCTCTTCACATGCAAATGGACTTTAACTAAGCAAAGATTTCAATTTCCTTGACAAGTCTTGGCCAGTAAAGGGCTAATGCGATAACTGGTGGTAATTTTGTGAATGGTATTGCTGAATGTAGAGACATCAAGCACGTTCAGCAATACAGGTCTCAATGTTAGCACCATGTTTCCATCCATACACAGGAATATTTGGTTGAATGTCCTATCAACGTTAATCTAATTCTCGAAGCGCTAAAATGAAAATCTTGTATTTACAGTTACTCTCTGCTTGATGCGCCTAAACCAGTTCAAGGGAGGAAAACCAGAACGTGGCAGCTGAAAATGTGTTCATTAACAATAATAATAATAATAATAATAATAATAATAATAATAATAATAATAATAATAATAAACGAATAGACCAAATACCAAAGACTTATGACATCAGACATGGTGTGTGTCCGTGCATGTGTGCGTGTGCACAAGTGCATGCATGTGTCTGATAACCCACTACCAAAATATTATTATAGAAGAATACGATAGTACCAATAAAAAAAACCCATTAACGTTTGATCCACTAAAACAATGCCTTGATAATATACCTACCCTCAGCTTTAGGTGATTCAAATACAACACAATGATATACATCAATCATGTAGGTAGCAATGGACCTTTCCAGTTTATCCATCCATCATATGACATCAGAATCAACTACATGACGTGTAGGGTGACATCATAATCAATTACGTCATTCAATGATGTAGATAACTATGTCTCTAACGCTTAATTGGTGACAGACTAAACATTGTTGAACGAATTGTATGTCTTTACTCTTTAATAAACATGCTATTCAATATTTTGAAATTATTTTGACTTGGCGCTGTTGCTGCCATACAGCTTACCTGTATAGTTTTCTGGGAAATTGATAGTCATGCAGGTCAGGGATCGATCGATCCCAACATCAGCCAGATGTGGGTGGAGCTTAGCTAGAGATGGACGGGGCATAGCTAAAACTGGAAAGGTATGTTAACGCACATTGTACATATGCACAGGAAGGTGTCAAAATGGGTGAGGGCAAAGCCGGCCCATATCAGGTGGCAAGGGCATGGGTGACAATTGCCAAGCAAATGACTGAAATCCAGATGTGCTCAGATGACAGTTCCTGTATGTTTTTTTAGGGACAATGGACAGTAACTTGGTTTACTAAGACTCTGGAAAGGTTGAAGGTGATGGGTGGGTGTGTGTGCCTAATAATAAAGCATCAGGCCTTGTGATCCAGTCACACATTAGAGCTGTAATATTTCAAAAATAGTCTTTTCTTTCTCCGCAAATGGACATTTCTCAAGTTTTGCAGTAACAGAGTTAAACGCTAAACGCAAATCTTAAACTGAATTGAAAAAAGTCCATTCAGTGCAAATAAGGTAAAAATGATAGGAGTTCATTGTAGTATTGACATAGATGTGGTAATAAAGCCATGGTTCATACACGAATTTGGCTGATTCATCCAAGCACTTTTCAAGGACTATGTCTTTCATTTTCAAGAAGTCTAAAACTGGTCTATCTTTAGAGGTGCAGGAAATTTTTGCAAATTACCATCATTTCTCGACTAACGGCCACCCTCGAATATAGGACGCTGTCCCAAATTTGACCAAAATCCGCCCAAAAAACTTGTATTCAAGTATAAGACGCTGTTAAATTTAGATAAACGTACATTTAAAAATTGAAAATTGGTATCAAAAATTACCATCACTCAGCGCTATGTTCAATGGATGCCTAAAAATATCATGGTGGAAGAGAAATTATTAAATAGGACTGACTAAATATTGTGTATCTTCAATAAACCGTAATGGCACTTTTGCGTTTGGAGGCGCTGTTTGATCTTATACGCAAACGGGAGTTGGTTATCTGGCTCTTTTGTGATTGGAGGCGCTGTGTAATCTTATGCGCTAACGGGAGTTGGTTATCAAATGGGTACGGAAATATTCAGATGGTCACTAGTTGTAATGACTCTTTTGCGCTTGGAGGCGCTGTGTAATCTTATGCACTAATGGGAGTTGGTCATCTGGCTTTTTTTCTATTGGAGGCCCTGTGTAATCTTATGCGCTAACGGGAGCTGGTTATCAAACGGGTACGGGAACATTCAGTTCCTATCGCGCAATGATGATATATAGCAATTTCCGAGTCCAGAATATTTAGATCCGAGTACTCGCTCTAATTAGAATAAAGATCGCCATTTTAAGTCAAATTCTGGATTAATTTTGATGTAATAAGTGATATTTATTAAAGAACAAGAGGCCCAAGGGGCCTGTGTCGCTCACCTGGAGCACTGTGCATTTTTGTCAAAATTGTTGGTGGGTGATTTAGGAGTAGTCTTTTAAATGAGTTTGTGGACATTTTTGCAAGTCCAATATAGCCGCCAAATATTCTACATTTTGATTGGTCCACTTCTGCCATGTTTCTGACTAAGCTCCTTCCCTTGAACAAACTTTAATGGCATTCAGTGCCTAATCATATCGCCCAAATTTCGGCCCAATCCGCTCAGTGGTTCTGGAGTTGTTTTGGCAAAATATAGGTTATCCAAGATGGCCGCCAAACCATTTGGCCAATCAAGTTCCCTTGAACAAACTTGGTGCAGCTCTTGTCCTAGATGATATTTCATGCGTTTTGAATTGATCCCCCAAACGGTCTTGGAGAAGATCTTTAAAGACATTTCTAAAAATCGAGCAAAATCCAAGATGTCGCGAAAATACATTTTTAATTTCCCATTGTTTGAGAATGGGAGATTTTGGCGGGTAAATGATCCAAGATGGCTGCTAAACCGTTTATCCGACAGTCTCGAAAATGGCAAATTTGAAATCACAATACGCACAAACATACATAAATCCAATTTCTGCCTCAAAACCAATCAAATAAAAAAAATCCAATATGGCCACCAAAGACGCTATATATTGATAGACCCATCGCGGCCAGTTATTTGACGGATCAATTTCTCTTGAATAAACTTTAATGGCCCTTAGTCCGTAATCATATATCACAAATTTCCGCCTGATCGCTTCAGCGGTTCTGGGGAAGAAGTTGTTTTTGTGAAAACGAGGTCATCCAAGATAGCCGCTGAACCATTTGGTCAATCAAGTTCCCTTGAACAAACTTGAGTGAGCTCTTGCCCTAGATCACATTACATGAGGTCTGAATTGATCCCTCAAACGGTTTTAAAGAGGATTTTTAGACATTTCTAAAAATCAGCCTAAATCCAAGATGGCCACCAGCCATATTGGCTGATCGGCTCCGTTTGAACAAAATGAAATCTCTATGCCATAAGGATGCTCCCTGCCAAATATAATTCAAATCGGCCCAGCAGTTCTCGTGAAGACATTTTAATTTCCCATTGCTTTAGTATGGGAGCTTTTGGCGTGAAAATGATCCAAGATGGCTGCCAAACCGCCTATCCAACAGTTTTGAAAATTGCAAATTTGAGATCAGAATACCCAAAAACCTATATAAAACGAATTTCCATCAAATAAAAGAATCCAATATGGCTGCCAAACACACTATATTTTGATTGGTCCACCGTGGCCATGGTTTTTTTTACGAATCAACTTCTCTTGAACAAACATTGATCACCCTTAGTTGCTAATTACATATCACAAATTTCGGCCTAATCGCTTCAGCGGTTCTGGAGAAGTTATTTTTGTGAAAACTAGGTCATCCAATATGGCCGCTGAACCATTTGATTTAGCTCTTACCCTAGATCATATTTCATGAGTTCTGAATCGATCCCTCAAACGGTTTAAGAGAAGATTTTTAGACATTTCTAAAAATTGGCTGGTTTAGCCAGTGGCCATCTTGGATTTTGGCCGTTCGGCTTCGCTTGGACAAACTTAGACCTCTTTGCGGTAAGGTTGCTTTCTGCCATATATAATTGAAATCGGCCCACTGGTTCTTGAGAAGAAGTTGATTAAAGAATTCCCCATTGCTTTACTATGGGCCCATTGCTTTACTATAGGAGCCTATGGCAGGAAAACAAACCAAGATGGCAGTCAAACCGTTTATCCAACTGTCTCGAAAGTGGCATATTTGAACTCGCCACCCTGATAAGCACATATAGAGCAATTTTCGCCATCAAAATACATCAAATACAAAAAATCCAATATGACAAACAAAAGCTAAATTTTGATTGGTTGATGCCGGCCATGTTTTTTAACGTACGAACTTCCTTTGAACAAATTTGAATGGCCCTTGGTCCCTAAGCATATTTCCAAAATTTCAGCTCTATCCCTTCAGCGGTTCGGGAGAAGTTGTTTTCGGGAAAACGTCATCGAAGATGGCCGCCAAGCAAATAGGCCAATAAGGGTGGCTTGAACAAACTTGGGTCTACCGTTGCCATAGATGATGTGTTATGAGTATTGAATCAATTCCCCTTGCAGTTTCGGATAAGATTTTTTAGTGGTTTTAAAAATCAGCCATTTTGGCTGGAGGCCATCTTGAATTTTTACCGATCCGCTTCGTTTGAACAAATTTAGATCTCTATGCCCTATGAATGCTTCCTCCCAAATATAATTGAAATCGGACCAGTGGTTCTTGAGAAGAAGTCGTTTAAAGAATTCCCCATTGCTTTACTATGGGCCCATTGCTTTACTATGGGAGACTATGGCGAGAAAACAAATCAAGATGGCAGGAAAACCGTTTATCCAACAGTCGCGAAAGTGGGATATTTGAACTGGCCACACTGATAAGCATATATAAAGCAATTTTCGCCATCAAAATACATCAAATACAAAAAAACCCAATATGACCATGAAACGCTAAATTTTGATTGATTGATGGCGGCCATGTTTTTTAAAGACCATACTTCCCTTGAACAAACTTGAAAGACCCTTGGTCCCTAAGCATATTTACAAAATTTCAGCTCTATCCCTTTAGCGGTTCGGGAGAAGTTGTTTTCGCGAAAACTAGGTCATCCAAGATGGCCGCCGAAGCAAATCGGCCAATCAGGTTGCCTTGAACACATTTGGGTCATTGCCACAGATGATGTATTATGAGTTTTAAATCAATTCCTCCAGCGGGTTCGGAGAATATTTTTTAAAGTGTTTCTAAAAATCTGCCATTTTGGCCGACGGCTATCTTGGATTTTGACCCATCTGCTTCGTTTGAACAAACTTAGATCTCTATGCCCTATGAATGCTTCCTCCAAAATATAATTGAAATTGGCCCAGTGGTTCTTGAGAAGAAGTCGTTTAAAGAATTCCCCATTGCTTTACTATGGGCCCATTGCTTTACTATGGGAGACCATGGCGGGAAAACAAACCAAGATGGCAGCCAAACCGTTTATCCGACAGTCTTGAAAGTGGCATATTTGAACTCGCCACACTGATAAGCATATATAAAGCAATTTTCGCCATCAAGCTACATCAAATACAAAAAAAACAATATGACCAACAAACGCTAAATTTTGATTGGTTGATGGCGGCCAAGTTTTTTAACGTACAAACTTCCCTTGAATAAACTTGAATGGACCTTGATCCCTAAGCATATTTACCAAATTTCAGGTCTATCCCTTCAGCTGTTCAGGAGAAGTCATTTTCGCGAAAACTAGGTCATCCAAGATGTCCACCAGGCAAATTGGACAATCAGGTTGCCTTGAACAAACTTGGGTCTACCGTTGCAATAGATGATGTGTTATGAGTTTGAATCAATTCCTCCAGCGGTTTTGGAGATTTTTTAAAGTGTTTCTAAAAATCGGACATTTTGGTCAGCGGCCATCTTGGATTTTGACCGATCGGCTTCATTTGAACAAACTTGATTCTCTATGCCATAGGGATGCTTACTGCCAAATATTGAAATCGGCCTAGTGCTTCTTGAGAAGAAGTCGTTTAAAGAAAAAGTTGACGGATGACAGACGACTGACGACACACAGACGACGGATGGTCGCCATCGCATAAGCTCACTTGGCCATTCTGGCCAGGTGAGCTAATAAGCAATATTTAGGTGTTCCAATTTAATAATTTCACTTCCGCTTGATGTTTTTGGAGTATATATTAAACATAGTCGTCAGGTAGCGTGAATTGTCTACTGTAACATTTAGTTCAATTTTCGTGCTATAATCTGACAATTTAAGAAAAATTTGGACTAAAAAATGTGCTCAAGGAATGTTCTCGATTATAGGATGCACCCCCCTTCCTAGAACATGTAATTTGACCAAAAAACTGCGCCTTTTAGTCAAATTTTTTACGGTAGATGTTCTGCAACACCATCTCCTGCAGTGTTGAGTGATAATCAGCAGCCTTATATTGTATGCAACTTCTGCTTATATTAGGAAAAACACATTTTCAAGTACTTTTCAAGGCCTTTCTGCCATTTTCAAGTACTTTTCAAAGCAAATTTGAAATTCAAGCACTTTGTTCGAACCCTGAAAGCTTTATATAAAATTTGGTGCCACTAGGCCTGATCTAGCAGAGCCAAACGCAAACCATAACCTATAATGTATGTACGCACCAAGTCCAGCTAAACGCAAAACTTAACCTAAAATTACAAAGTTCTTAAGCTAAGAAATATAAGCAAGAACAGTCTAAATGCATCATAGTATTGATAGAGATGCTGTAATAAGGATATATATGAAGTATGGTTACAAAAGGTCTGATAGTTTTACAATAATGGAGCTAAATGCAAAAATTAACAAAGATTGGATGCCGTCGACACCGGTATATGATAACGTGGGTATTCTGATAAGCTCTTTTTAGTTCATAAAGGCAAACTAAAAATTGCCCTCGCTTGACGTGCAAATGGACATTCCACAAGATAACTGCGGCCCATGTTTCCCTGGCTGACCAATTAACAGTATAAGACAGGAGAGTGTTATAAAGAGCTGATACAGTATCAACCCTTTCAATCCTATAGATCGGATCGAACATATTCATTACAAAGCAACAGATATTATGTTGGGAATTTTGATATTAACTTGTCAGGATGATATTGCTTCCGAAGACACCTTCCAGTTGATTGAACATCAAAATCTTCATACTGCAATTTGAGGAATGGAAGAGCACAAAAGCGCTATAAACAACAAAATTTATTAATAATTTAGGAATGCATCATAGCTTGCTTACCGTAAGTTCCAAGTCATCATTGTTTTCAGCTTTGATGGCAAACGGCCACCAGCCCTTAACTCGCTTATGTTTAAAGAGAGACATCTGTGGAACAGTGCCATCAGACTTGAGCATGTCGAGCGTGCACTGTTTGGAAGACTTGGCACCGCGAGGAAACCTTGTCAAATCTAGCGTCAAAGATCCTGAGAAACAAACAATAGATATAAACAATCTCAAATGAGGTCCCGTTTCATAGAACGTTTGTGGAATAGTTTGGTACAAAACTGATGTATCTATCAAATTATAAGGGGAATAGAAAGGGAGGACAGTTTTAGCTATGCCCCGCCCATCTCTAGCTATAAGCTCCACTCATACTCTGCCTGTATTGGGATCGATCAATCCCTGACCAAAACCAGCAACAGTGTCCAGTCAAATTAGTTTCAAAATATTCAACCACATGTTTATTAAATAGTAAAGACATACAATTCGTACAACAACGCTTAGAATTAAGTGTTCGTGATGAACTTATGTCATTCATGACACAATTGATTATGACATCATCCTACACATTACATAGTTGATTATCACGTCATATGATTGATGGATAAACTAGAAAGGTCCATTGTTTGGTAAGTAGATTGACCAGTCGAAGGAAAATCTAGGAATTAGTGTCCACATACAGTACACCTCAGAAATAAATTAAAATATTTCCAAAACAAAACAAAAATGTACTGTTGCACATTTAGAACATAATTGGATTGGAAGGCAGAATAATGTCTTCCAATCCAATTAAGTTCAAAATATTCAACGTAACATTCCATACATCGTGTTCAAATTAAAATTGTTTTGTTTTGCAAACATATTAAGTTATTTATCAGCTGTACAGTAGTGAGCGACTCACACTAATTGTATTTTGACCCTTTAATGGTCAAGATGTGTCAAGAAATTAAAAAAATTTCCTTAGTCAATGTTCGTTTGCATGCCAAAAGGGACTTTAAAAAGTTACCGCTGGAATAACTGGCTAGAGCCCGGCATTTCCGCGGTACATTTTCAAAAATATTTTTCTTTTGGCCAGCAAACAGACATTCCACAAGATCACTCACTGTAGAAGAAGGTTTTGGTGGGTTTGACCATTAGAACACTAAGACACGGCCTCCCAGTATCCCAACCTCGAAGAGGTACATCACTCACCAACGCCCAAATGCACGCATATGTATGATACGTTGCCTACGCGCAACACATTCATTCACGTATGATATGAATGGAGTCATTTTACCATGAATGATGGGTGTTTATTAGAAGATCACTGCCAGGTAAACAATGATGAAAGAGAATTGTCTGTCACAAACTATCATCTTATTGTGAACAAAAACGTTTCTATTGTTTGAGACGATTTCACACTTAATAAACAAACAATGGTTTACCGCGTGAAGCATCTGTTGTTTTGAGTTGTTACCTAGGGAACTATTTCATTGTGTATGACACATATATGTATTCCTACGTAATTATATGCAACAGTTGAAATACTGCCAAATATCATAGAAATAATTTGAGTGAAAATTTGTGCTATTATAGTATCAAGATTTATCTTTTCACCCGAAGGTATTATGATAATCCTGATTTTTTCCCCTAACAAACATTTTAACCCATTATTGATTAATCCTAAAATTTGTTAAAATGTTCATTTGCAACCCAAGAAAAGACTATTTTTGAAAATTTGCCACTGGAATGACTGGCTCGGTTATCGAGCTAGTCATTCCAGTTGTAAATTTACAAAGAGAGTCTTCTCCTGGTCTTCAAATGCACATTTGACAAGACGACTGCACAAGCCGTTTTTGTCCGACTTCAGTAGTTAAAGGTTTAAACTTTACACAATTGGGCGCGTTCATGTCGAATCAGAGATCTTATGACGCAATGCAAATGTTAGTTTTAGACAATATCGGGACGACTGGGTGAGGCGAAGGTATGAAAGAAATGTTGATCTGTTGTTAAGATCAAAGCGTTATGAGAGCTAACATTTCACACATCAGCACGTTTACAAACGCATAGCGATCTACAAGCTATCAGATCCAATCAGCAAACACACAGGGCAACGTGGTAACTAAAGATAAGCTAAATGTCACAGAAAGCCGAGTTTCAGCCGCAACTCTCAGCTAGTATATAGGTCGGCTTATCTGTTTGTCCGTCTATCTGTCCGGCAAATCTTTGACAAAACAGCCTACATGAATACACACATGTTTTTAATTGAGCAATAATTAACTTAACATGTTTCCAAAACAAAATAAAATGTATTTATTGCTGGATATTTTTTACTTAATTTGATTGGAAGTCATAGCTGCCTAAGGCAGCAATGGCTTCCAATCAAATTAAGTCTAAATATTCAACAGAATATTTGTTAAATTTGCCTTTAAGCTAGCAAAGTCTTCCAACACAACCACATGTTTGTTCAAAATATTGAATAATGTTTTATTTTGTCTAGGTTATTTCTGAACCATACTTAGTCTTCAAGAGCTTAATCTTCTTTCACTCACCACGTCCAAGGGAGGTAAGTTAATCATCGTCGCTATAAATATCGAGTAACATACAAAGATGAACAAATTTTGAAAACGTACCACTCTCAAAGCTTTACTTTGAAGAGAATCGCTACGCAATCTAGGATGTAACATTGAAGAGCGGTAAAAAATATTCTTCCTACCATTTGCAAATCGTCTTTTTTGACACGAAAAAGTTATCTCTCTTAGCTACTAATAAAAAATATGGGTGATTATACAAACATATGCAGACGTCCGCATCATCACAATTACCTAAGAAGTCATCAGCTGAGAAATGATCGGCATCCCACACCTGTAACATCAATCGAGGCGGGATCTTCGTTTCCGTCTCATCCCACGACAGGATTGTCTCTTTACGTGAAATTACGATCTTCTCCTCGGCAACCAGGTAGTCGAACGGGAAAATGAAGCGCCAGTTGAAATTACCTTCACCTGTCAATGACCTGTAATATTACAGATGTATCTTCTATGACATGTGTTAACAGCATGTCTGCAACGGAAAATTAACCCTTAATTAACCCTAAAATTTGTTCAAGAAAATTTCAATATTATCATAGAAAATGTCCATTTGCTGACCAAGGGAAAACATATTTTTTTCATTTATCACTGGAATGACTGGCTCGATTATCAAGCCAGTCATTCCTGTGATAAATTTTTTAAAATAGCCTTCACTTGACCTACAAATTGATATTTCTCAAGACGACAGCACAAGCTATTTTTGGCCCGATTTGTGTGTTTAAGCGTTAATTAAGGATGCTGAAATAACATATAATTACAAAAGACGATACAATCACCCACGTGAATCTATAAATAGAAAAGAACAAAAGACAAGAATGCGGAAGCAATGCAGTGTCTCGCCTGCCATTGAACTGGATATCGTGGATTGCCAAAACAAACTAATCATGCACAGTTCACAAAACATATTGATTGAGTCACCATTAGAAACAAACAACTGAAATCCTCAAAATATGGAAGATTTCACAAAGTTATCAATAAAGTTACATTTACTAAGGGTTGAATGGTCAAGCCATTCAAAATGATGTCTACAGTTATCTTGAGAATGGTCTATTTCCAGATCAAGAGAAGACTTTTTAAAAAATATAATACAGTAATAATATATTTTAAAATTATATCACTGGAATGACTGGTGCGATAACAGCGCCAGTCATTCCAATGTTAAATTTTCAAAAATAGTTTTCTGTTAGCCTGTAAATTGACCATTCACATAGCAAAATGTTAAATTGTCTTATCATATCTTGACCATTAAAGGACTAAGCCATGTTAATGGCTGAATCCAATCTGTCACTCAAGTATATGATGTCACAATCAAAATGCATAATGAATGACGTATCTAAGTCCGTCATGAATCTTGAATAGTCTGTCAGTTGTATGAATTGTATGTCTTTACCATTTAATAAACATCCTGTTGAATATTTTAAAACTAATTTGACTGGGTGGGGGGGAGGAGTCATATTAGTTTTGAAATATTCAACAGGTTAGCTGTAAAGTTATCGTGAAATTGGGATTCAGGGAATTCAGGATTCAACGTATTAAAGTTGATACCAAAGCATAAGCGGAGGTCAGCTAGAGATGGGCGTAGCATAACTAAAAGTGGATTCATCTATTTGAGGCTCAGATACCCGTCATATAATTAGTCCAAATTTAAGAAATTAATTTATAATAAGGAATAGTGATTTTTGTTTTAAAATGATCAGAAAATACAAGTTTATTGGCATAGGGCAAGTATATATTATGTCAGTATAAGCAGCTGTGCTCAATGCTAAATATAAGGACATTGGATTATGTCTATCAATAAACCACAAAACTGACGTCGTCCGAAGAAATCTTTCACATCTAAATATGCGTCATCCACACGTCAGAGCGATCATGTTTCCAGGAAACACCATCGCAAAATAATAATTATAATAACAATTTACTAAATATACACAAGCTCTGTTTTAGTTTAATTGCCATTGCGTGGAATTCTCCGCACTTTAACTGTTACTCCTACCCCACCATCCACCACACTCTGCCAACTTTTTATATTATAATCTCCAATCCTTTTTGTAATCGATTTATAGAGTATCAGCCCATTAACACTCAGGCCTGCCAAAACTGACTATTGCTGCTTTTTTGGGAAATGTCAATTTGCAGACCTGGAGAAGACCGAGCCAGTCCTCCCTGTGGTAAATTAAAAAAAATAGCTTTCTCTTGGTCTGTGAAGACATTTCCCATGAGAAAATTGAATTTTTTAACACAAATTTGAGGACTAATAGGTTAATATAACAAGAGGCCCAAGGGGCGTGTGTCGCTCACCTGGATTCCTAGAGCACTTTAATTTTTTTGTCAAAATTGTTGATGGGTTGTTTAGTAGTCCTTTAAATGAGTTTGTGGACATTTTTGCAAGTCCAATATGGCCGCCAACCATGCTACATTTTGATTGGTCCACTGCGGCTGTGTTTTTAGCATAGCTCCCTCCCTTGAACAAACTTTAATGGCACTCAGAGCCTAATAACATCTTCCAGATTTTGGCTCAATCCATTCAGTGTTTCTGGAGTTGTTTTCGCAAAAAATAGGTTATCCAAGATGGCCTCCAACCCATTTGACCAATCAAGTTCCCCCGAACAAACTTGGTGCAGCTCTTGCCGTAGATGATATTTCATGCATTTTGAATTGATTCCCCCAAGTGGGTTCAGAGAAGATTTTTAAAGACATTTCTAAAAATCAGCCAAAATCCGAGATGGCTGCCAGCCAAATTGGCCGATCGGCTTTGTTTGGACAAACATGGACCTCTATGTCCTTAGAATGCTGCCTGCCAAATATACTTGAAATCGGCCCTGTGGTTCTCGAGAAAACACTTTAAATTTCCCATTGCTCTTTTATGGGAGTTTTTGGCAGGAAAAAGATCCAAGATGGCCGCCAAACCGTTTATCCAAGTTTAAAAATGGCGAATACGAAATCAGGATACCCACAAACATACATAAAAACAATTTCGGCTTCAAAATCCATCAAATAAAAAATCCAATATGGCCGCCAAATATGTTACATTTCGATTAACCCATGACGGCCATGTTTTCTGATCGATCACCTTTCTTTGAACAAACTTTAATGGCCCTTAGTGTCTAATTTCGGCCTGATCACTTCAGTGAGAATAGAGAAGTTGTTTTCGGGAACGATTTGGTGAATCAAGTCTCTTGAAGAAAGTTGGCTTACCTCTTGCCCTAGATGAAGTTTCATGAGTTTTGAATCGATTCCCCAAGCGGTTTCGGAGAAGATTTTTAACGACGTTTCCTAAAATCGGCCAAAATCGAAGATGGCCGTTGGCCAAATTGGCCGATCGGGTTCATTTGAACAAACTTGGATCCCTATGTCCTAAGGATGCATCCTGACACATATAATTGAAATTGACCTAGTAGTTCTCAAGAAGACATTTTTAATTTACCATTGCTTTAGTATCATAGCCTTTGGCGGGAAAATAATCCAAGATGGCCGACAGACCGTTTATCCGACAGTTTCCAAAATGGCAAATTTGAGCTCAGAAT
Organism: Chaetoderma sp. LZ-2023a; assembly: GCA_034401795.1. Taxonomy (NCBI): domain Eukaryota; kingdom Metazoa; phylum Mollusca; class Caudofoveata; order Chaetodermatida; family Chaetodermatidae; genus Chaetoderma; species Chaetoderma sp. LZ-2023a. The sequence goes on along the minus strand of CM067369.1, from coordinate 163,983,785 downwards.
ACACAAAAAACATATAAAACCAATATTGGCCTCAAAATCCATCAAATAAAAAATCCAATATAGCCGCCAAAGATGCTATTTTTTTTATTCACCCACGATGGCCATGTTTTTTGACGGATCAACTTACCTTGAACAAACTTTAATGGCCCTTAATTATATCTAGCAAATTTTGACCCGATCCCTTCAGAGGTTCTGGAGAAGTCGTTTACGCTAAAACTAGGTCAACCAAGATGGCCGCCGAACCATTTGAACAATCAAGTTCTCTTGAACAAACTTGGTTCAACTCTTGCCATAGATCATATTTCATGAGGCTTGCATAAATCCCCCAAACGATTTTGGAGATCTTTAAAAACGTTTCTAAAAATCACCTGAAATCCAAGAAGGCTGCCGTCCCAATTGGCCGATCGCCTTCGTTTGAACAAACTTGAATCGCTATGCCCTAAGAATGCTTTCTGTCAAATAGAATTGAAATTGGTCCAGCAGTTCTCGAGAAGACATTTTAAATTTCCCATTGCTTTAGTATGGGAGTTTTTGGCGGGAAAATGATCCAAGATGGCCGCCAAACCGCTTATCCGACCATTTCGCAAATTGCAAATTTGAGATCAGAATACCCAAAAACACATATAAAACCAAGTTCGGCCTCAAGATCCATCAAATATACAAATCGAATATGGCCGCCAAACATGCTATATTTTGATTGGCCCACAGCGGCCATGTTTTTGATGGTTCAACTTCCCTTGAACACACTTTAATGGCCGTTAGTCCGTAATGATAGCTGCCAAATTTCGACCTGATCCCTTCAGCGGTTCTGGAGAAAAAGTAGTTTTTGTTAAAACTAGGTCAACCAAGATGGCCGCCAAACCTTTTGACCAATCAAGTTCCCTTGAACAAACTTGGTTCAACTCTTGGCCTAGATCATATTTCATGAGGTTTGCATCAATCCCACAAACGGTTTCGGAGAAGATTTTTAGACGTTTCCTAAAATCGGCCAAAATCCCAGATGTCCGCTGGCCAAATTGGCCGATCGGCTTCATTTTAACGAACTTGGATCGCTATGTCCTCAGGATGCCTCCTACCAAATATAATTGAAATCGACCCAGTGATTCTTGCGAAGTCGTTTAAAGGAAAAGTTGATGGACGGACGATCGATGGATGGAGACCGGATACACGATGGACGGTCACCATGGCATAAGCTCACTTGGCCTTTCAGGCCAGGTGAGCTAACAATAGGCCCAAGGGGCCTGTATCGCTCACTTGCAATTATTGGCCACTGGCACAACCGAACAATACGAGATAACCACTGAAAAAATTTACAAATCAGATTTCTGTGAAGAAGGTTTAGACAAGTTTTACTAAAATTGGCCCAGAGTTGTCTTTTTATGATTTTATCAAGAAATTTACAGAACATATGAGATGTCCACCGAAACAACTAAATTTTGATTGATTCATGGCGGACATGTTGTTTTGACATATCTCCATGGCCTCTAGTCCCAAATCATCTCCCAAATTTTGTCCTGACCCGTCCAGTGGTTCTGGAGAAGTGTTTTTTGCGAAAACTAGGTCATCCAAGATGGCAGCCAAAACATTTGGCCAATCAAGTTCCGTTGAACAAACTTGGTTCAGACCTTACCTGAACAAATATTTCATGAGTTTGAGATCAATCCCCCAAATGGGTTTGGAGAGGATTTTTAGACGTTTATAAAAATTAACCATAATTCAAGATGGCCACCGGCCAGATTGGTCGATCGGCTTCGTGTGAACAAACATGGATGCCCTAAGAACGTTTCCTGCCAAACATACTTGAACTCGGTCCGGCGGTTCTGGAGAAGAATACATTAAAAATTTCCCATTACTTTAGTATGCGAGCTTTTGGTGAGAAAAAGATCCAAGATAGCCGACAAACCATTTAACCAACAGTTTCGAAAATGGCAAATTTAAAACCAGGATACCCAAAAACATATATAAAACCAATTTCGGCCTCAAAATCCATCAAATAAAACAATCAAATTAATTATTTGATTAATTAAATCTGATTATGACAGATTAAATTCTCTTGAATAAATTGGTCGATTGGGCTCATTTGAACAAACTTGAATCTCTATGCCCTAAAGATTCTTCCCGCTAAATATAATTGAAATTGGTCCAGTGGTTATCGAGAAGACATTTAAAATTTCCCATTGCTTTAGTATTGGAGCTTTTGGCAGGAAAATGATCCAAGATGACCACCAAACCATTTATCAGTCAGTTTCGGAAATGGAAAATTTGAAATCAGAATATGCGAAAACATATATAAAAACAACTACTGCCTCAAAATCCATCAAATAAAAAAATCCAAAATGCCCGCCAAATACGCTACATTTTGATTGGCCGATAGTGGCCATGTTCCCGTGAACAAACTTTAATGCGCTTTAGCCCCTAAGGATACCTCCCAAATTTTGGCCTGATCATTTCAGCAGTTCTGGAGAAGTTGTTTTCGAGAAAGCTAGGTCATCCAAGATGGCCACCGAACCATTTGGCCACTCAAGTTCCCTTGAACAAACTTGGTTCAACTCTTGACCTTGATGATAGTTTTGAATCAATTCCCCCCCAACGGTTTTGGAGATTTTTAAAGACGAATCTAAAAATCGGCCAAAATCCAAGATGGGCGCCGGCCAAATTGGCCGATCGGCATCTTTGAGCAAACTTGAATCTCTATACCCTAAGGATGCTTCCTGCCAAATCCAATTGAAATCAGCCCAGTGGTTCTTGAGAAGGAAGTTGTTTAAAGAAAAAGTTGCCGGACAGATGCCGGACGATGGATGGACGGGCGCCACTGCATAAGCTCACTTGACCATTCTGGCCAGATGAGCTAATAATGCTGGGAATTTTCACATTTAAAACCTTCATTGAGGTAAATTAGCACTTCAAAATGTGCAAGTCTATGTAATTATAGTCTTGGCTGCATAGCAGTGTAACGATTACTCATTGTGTCAGCGGCAATGCCCGTCGTCATCACCATCAATTCACCAGAGTTACCTCCCATGAATGACTATTTTCTCAGTGTTCTTGTCCGGGCCATGTCTCTGAGAGCTTGCAACCAAAATTTCATCCACCAATTGCATATTCGGCAAAGTTATCTCTCTTGAAAGACTAACAATTTTCTTATCTTGGCCAGATCCCGCAGAGTTTTTACGCTGCGCTTGCAATTATTTTTCAGTGGATAAATAAGGGGATGCAGTGTCAGCAAAATTGGTCCATATTCAGCAGAGTTATCTCCTTTGAAAAAGTTAAAATTGTCACCACAGGGTCCTGATCTTGTTTTAGTACTCACAAAATTTATATCCCCTAACCTAAAATCCAATGGAAATTCTTTTTGCCATCAGATAACCTACTTATGACTACCGTTAACTCTTAGCAATCTGATGTCAATATTCTATCTTTTCCTGTGTCAATATCAAAGAAACTGGTGTTCATTTTTCAACAATTTTGCTGAAAGATGTTGCTGTCTACAACAGCACCATCTCCCACCAAATTTGTTGAAAAATGAACACCAGTTCATCTTTTAATTTAATTTGAAAATTTATAATTCTGACACGTAAGTGGTAAGGGTTGAACGTATACTGGTAGTTTTAAGGAGTTAAACCCTATGGAAAATGTAGTCTACAGAAATTCAGTAGGCAGACAGTTAACCTGCTTTGAAAAACTTGACTGCCTAAATCTTTTTAAAACTTAAAAATTTTCTTGAGTTTTGTCGGCTTACTAAAATAGATTTAACTCAGACATGATTAGAACTATAGAAAGCGAAAGATATGATTGCAACACAGTACAGCTCACAAACAAGTTGACATGATTCTAATCCCAAAACAGAAACATGGTAGTAGTTAGTAAAATTTTGAATACAATGTAAGAAATGTTCTGTTGAATATTTTGGAGTTAACTTGATTTGAAGGCTTCCAATCAAATTAAGTCCAAAATATTCAGCAATATGTTTTACTTTACTTTGGAAACATTCTAAGTTATTTCTGAGCTGTACTGTAATGCAGCACAGAAGACTGCACACAATGGTGGGATCCAGTTTTAGATATGCCCTGCCCATCTATACCTAGCCTATCTATACCTACGCTCCACCCACACTTCACCCATGTTGGGATTGATCGATCCCTGAACTTATGACTATCAATTTTCAGAAAACTATACAGGCCATCTGTTGAATATTTTGAAAATAATTTGACTGGGTGCTGTTGCTGCCCAATCAAATTAGTTTAAAAATACTGAACAGCATGTTTAATAACCCTTTAATGGTCATACCGGCCAAAATTGGTCACTGCCATGTTCTTGTGGAATGTCCATTTACAGGCCAAGAGAATACAATTGTTGAAAATTTACCAATGGAATGACTGGCTCGATAACCAAGCCAGTCATTGCAGTGATAAATTTTCAAAAAGTTGTATTATCTTGGCCTGTAAATGAACATTCAATATGAAAATATTAAAATTTTCTTGACTAAATTTTACCATTAAAGGGTTAAATTATAGTAAAGACACACAATTCATACAACGCTTAGTATCATCAATTAAGTGTTCGTGATGAACGTCATTCCAAATCATTCGTGACGTAATTGATTATGACCTCATCCTACACGTGACGTAATTGATTATGATGTAATATGATTGATGGATAAACTGTAATCCTCCATTACATAGTTAGTTCCACAAAGAGTGCTGACTGGGTATATATGGACACATGTACAGGTACAATGTGTTTTGATCACATCTTACTTGCAGGAAGGCTTAATAATTATAATAAAGGCAGAAAAAAATGATTACACAAGTTAAATTATTCTTTCCTTTCAGAATTTTGACTCAGTCATCAAACTTTAATGAATTTCCAATTTTTCTTTAAGGAGAAGATGGAGATTTTAAACAAGAGGCCCAAGAGGCCTGTATCGCTCACCTGCATCATAGGCATTTCAACCAGAAAGGTCATCAACAATAAGTAGAACCCTACAGAGTTGAGCAGAATTATAACAAGAAAACAGAAGCCATGTTTCTTTATGTATCAACTACTTTTGAACAAAACTTAATGTCCCTTAGGCCCTTATCATATCTCCCAAATTTCAGGCCAATCCGTTCAACGATTCTGGATACGAAGTTGTTTTCGCGAAAACTAGGTCATCCAAGATGGCCAGCAAGCCAATGGACACATCAGGTTATCTTGAACAAATTGGTTCTCCTCCTGCATTAGATGACATTTCATGAATTTTGATTCAACCCCCAGCCGTTTCGGAGATTTTTAAAGACATTTCCAAAAATTGGCTGGTTTAGCCAGTGGCCATCTTGGATTCTGACCGATCAGCTTCGTTTGAACAAACTTAGACCTCTATGCCCTAAGGCCGCATTCTGCCAAATATAATTGAAATCGGCCCAGTCATTTAAAGAATTCCCCATTGCTTTACTATCGGCCCATTGCTTTACTATGGGAGCCCATGGAAGGAAAGCAAACCAAGATGGCAGTTAAACCGTTTATCCAACAGTCTCGAAAGTGGCATATTTGAACTCGCCAACCTGATAAGCATATATACAGCAATTTTCGCTATCAAAATACATCAAATACGAAAAAGCCAATATGACAAACAAAAGCTAAATTTTGATTGGTTGATGCCGACCATGTTTTTTAACGTACGAACTTCCTTTGAACAAATTTGAATGGCCCTTGGTCCCTAAGCATATTTACCAAATTTCAGAGCTATCCCTTCAGCGATCCGGGAGAAGTCATTTTCACAAAAACTAGGTCATCCAAGATGGCCACCAAGCAAATAGACCAATCAGGTTGCCTTGAATAAACTTGGGTCTAACGTTGCCATAGATGATGTGTTATAAGTTTTGAATCAATTCCTCCAGCGGTTTCGGACATTTTTTAAAGTGGTTCTAAAAATCGGCCATTTTGGCTGGTGGCCATCTTGGATTATGACCGATCCGCTTCATTTGAACAAAATTAGATCTCTATGCCCTATGGATGTTTCCTACCAAATATAATTGAAATCGGTCCCGAGGTTCTTGAGAAGAAGTCGTTTAAAGAATTCCCCATTGCTTTACTATGGGCCCATTGCTTTACTATGGGAGCCTATGGCGAGAAAACAACCCAAGACGGTAGCTAAACCATTTATCCGACAGTCTCGAAAGTAGAATATTTGAACTCGGCACCCTGATAAGCGTATATAGAGCAATTTTCGCCATAAAAATACATCAAATACAAAAAAAACAATATGACCAACAAATTTTAAATGGTTGATGCCGGCCATGTTTTTTAACATGCAAAGTTCCTTTGAACAAATTTGAATGGCCCTTGGTCCCTAAGCATATTTAATAAATTTCAGCTCTATCCCTTCAGCGGTTCGGGAGAAGTCCTTTTCGGGAAAACCACATCATCCAAGATGGCTGCCAAGCAAATAGGCCAATAAAGTTGGCTTGAATAAACTTGGGTCTAACATTGCCATAGATGATGTGTTATGAGTATTGAATCAATTCCTCTTGCGGTTTCGGAGAAGAAGATTTTTTAACGTGTCTAAAAATCGGACATTTTGGCTGGTGGCCATCTTGGATTTTGACCGATCCGCTTCGTTTGAACAAACCTGGATCTCTATGCCCTATGAATGTTTTCTCCCAAATATAATTGAAATCGGCCCAGTGGTTCTTGAGAAGAAGTCGTTTAAAGAATTCCCCATTGCTTTACCATGGGCCCATTGCTTTACTATGGGAGACTATGGTGGGAAAACAAACCAAGATGGCAGGAAAACCATTTATCCGACAGTCTCGAAAGTGGAATATTTGAACTGGCCACACTGATAAGCATATATAAAGCAATTTTTGCCATCAAAATACATCAAATACAAAAAAGCCAATATGACCAAGAAATGCTAAATTTTGATTGGTTGATGGCAGCCATGTTTTTTAACAAACAAACTTCCCTTGAAGAAACTTGAAAGGCCCTTGGTCTCTAAGCATATTTACAAAATTTCAGCTCTATTCCTTCAGCGGTTCGGGAGAAGTCGTTTTCGCGAAAACTAGGTCATCCAAGATGGTCGCCAAGCAAATTGGCCAATCAGGTTGCCTTGAACAAACTTGGGTCTACAGTTGCCACAGACGATGTGTTATGAGTTTTGAATCAATTCCTCCAGCGGTTTTGGAGAAGATTTTTTAAAGTGTTTCTAAAAATCAGCCATTTTGGCCGGCGGTCATCTTGGATTTTGACCGATCCGCTTCGTTTGAACAAATTTTAATATCTATGCCCTAAGGATTGTTCCTCCAAAATATAATTGAAATTGGCCCAGTGGTTCTTGAGAAGAAGTCGTTTAAAGAATTCCCCATTGCTTTACCATGGGCCCATTGCTTTACTATGGGAGCCGATGGCGGGAAAACAAACCAAGATGGCAGTCAAACTGTTTATCCGACAGTCTCGAAAGTGGTATATTTGAACTCGTCACGCTGATAACCATATGTAAAGCAATTTTCGCCATCAAAATACATCAAATACAAAAAAGCCAATATGACCAACAAACGCTAAATTTTGATTGGTTGATGGCGCCCATGTTTTTTAACGTACGGACTTACCTTGAACAAACTTGAATGGACCTTGGTCCCTAAGCATATTTACCAAATTTCAGGTCTATCCCTTCAGCGGTTCGGGAGAAGTTGTTTTCGCGAAAACCAGGTCATCCAAGATGTCCGCCAGGCAAATCGTCCAATCAGGTTGCCTTGAACATACTTGGGTCTACCATTGCACTAGATGATGTGTTATGAGTTTTGAATCAATTCCTCCAGCGGTTTCGGAGAAGATTTTTTAAAGTGTTTCTAAAAATTGGCTATTTTGGCCGGCGGCCATCTTGGATTTCGGTCGATCAGCTCCGTTTGAACAAACTTGAATCTCTATGCCCGAGGGATGCTTCCTGCCATATATAATTGAAATCGGCCCAGTGGTTCTTGAGAAGAAGTCGTTTAAAGAAAAAGTTGACGGACAACGGATGGACGGTCGCCACGGCATAAGCTCACTTGGCCTTTCAGGCCAGGTGAGCTAATAAAAAATCAGGATTCATAATTAAATCTGGAAATCATTCCAGCCAACTTGGTTATCGTGCCAGTCATTCCAACTATAAATTTTCAAAAATAATCTCTCAACCTGAAAATGGACATTTAAAACGCCATGGGAGATTATTATCATTGGGTTTATCTTCGACATATTTTTACCATTATTAATTAAACACCTGTATCTAGAAAGACATCATCTGCTAAAAGTGTGTTTCTTATATAAATAATAAAACACACAAAAATATGATATAGAAGTCAAAACATAGATTTGATGTAAAAAACAGAAATCACGCGAAATCATAAACAAATAAGTGGAATGGTAAATTGCTGCGCCAGAGTGCCATTCAAACCTGTCTCTAAAGACCGCCCAAGTAAACGGGGTGGTTTTTTAATACAAGTCAGATATTGTCTAGCAGCTTTGGGGGGGGGGGGCACACTGTGGTGGTTCTTTTAGACAGGTGGTCTCATGACCAGTGTGTGGAGCACCTGTTTTAAATGAACCACCAGCATAATGTCCATACAAGTTAGGTGGTCTCTTGGAGTTTTTTGGATTGTATACAGTACAGCTCATAAATAAGTTAGCATGTTTCAAAAACAAAAACAGAAACATATTCTGTTGAATATTTTCAACATAATTGGATTGGAACACATTGCTGCTGCCTTAGGCAGAAATATCTTCCAATCCAATTATGTTGAAAATATTCAACAGTATATTTTTTATTTTGTTTTGGAAACATCCTCAGTTATTTCTGAGCTGTACTGTATACATTCAGGGTGTGTTAGTATTGGGCAATGAGTGTTTGCCATACTCTCAGACACACACACATGGATGATATCTCTGATGCTTTCAACTCTAGCTGGCCAGTCATAACTGTAATTTCACTATGGAGAAAGAAGTGCTGTACATTTATCTAGCAGTTATGAGACGGGAGATTTGGCAATCTGCGTCAATCAGTGCTGAGAAGACACAAGTTTGAGTAAATAAACATTCTTAGAGCCGAATAGACAGCTACAGGACGTTGTATCGCCTTCATGCGTCAGGTGTGGGTGTAGTGCTCAGAGAATGCAAACATACAAGCTAAAGCGAGCAGCGGGTTGGATACAAAGCTCAGCATCTATCATTACAAGCTCAAGATAAATATTTATGGCAAATCAGTAGATTGTGTGTGAATAGAGAGAAGACTGATGGACAGCAATGATGAGGCATGTCAAACACACAGCGAGATGTAAGTTACTAGAACACAGAAACTCTCAACAAAGCGTGTTTTCTCTCCGTGCTGTATTGGCCTCGGCTGCTGAGAGCAGATGTACACCCGTTGAGAAGGCAGGCAGCGACAACAACTATGCTAAGTACATCAAAGTAGAACGTCCGGAAACAACGCTCCATCTACCTTTAGGCGAGCACACCAAGGCAAAACAAGCAGCTCAAAGTAATGTGGAGTTTTCCCCGCAAGAGAAAAAACATCCTCATTTTGGATATTTTTGGATTTTTGTGTTTAAGGGCATCAAGACATGCATATTCAACCGGAGTAGTGTATATGTAGAGCTCTCGAGGCTGTCATTTAGTGTCGATACAAACCATCTCCGCTACTGTTCTGCAGCTGGACTAGAGAGAGCTACATAGCCCTCAGCTGGGCACAGACTGAACAGATCTGCTCTAAAAAAATCAATGCACAAAGGCTCGGATTGTGTTACCATTCAGGTAAAATCCTTGGAAGTTATGCAGAACAAGTCAGACAAACAAAGATCAATAGCTCAGCAAAATGGCTTAGTCTCCTAATGGGCCCTACAGCATAAAGTCCGCCACGAAAATTCAATCATCTATATGGGTTTATTGGACAAAGAGACATTGTATAGAGGTCATGTGCCCTATGGTAATTCTCAAAAGTTGAAAGCATGTAGAACAATCTTTTTGAAATATGATCAGAGTTTCTTTTAAAACCACGTTGCTATTAACAAGACATCTCCCAAGGGAATGAGTCTGTGGTATCAACATATTCAATTTGGGGGTGGGGTTGGGGTATATTATGCTTTCCTTCCAGTTGACTGAAAACAAAATGGACCATTCCAGTTTATCCGTCAATCATATGATGGCATAACCATAATCAAATGTGATGCGTAGGATGACACCATTACCAATAATCGTAAATAACTTCGTCACGAATGCTTAATTGATGATGGACTAAGCATTGTTTTACGAATTGTATGTCTACTATTTAATCAAGATGCTCTAAAATATTTTGAAACTAATTTAACTGGGGAGCAACAGCACCCAGTCAAATTAGTTTTAAAATATTCAACGGCTTAACTGCATAGTTTTCTTGAAATCAGTTCAGGGATCGATCGATCCCAACATGGTGATGTGTGGCTGAAGCTTATAGCTAAAGCTGGCCAGGGCATAGCTAAAACCGGAAAGGTCCATTGTGGTATGCTCCTAGGATGTTCAGTTATTTTCAAATAAAATTTTTTAGAGGAACCTGGTGCTCTCATTCAAAATTGCATTGAAAATGATTTTTCACCTTGGGTTTTATCGTCAGAGTTAAATTTGGTGACCAGCAGCTATCACGTAGATCACATAATATATGGTTAATTGAAAGTGAAAAGAATTATTCGATATATGCATGTATGTAAAAAAAGGGTAAGTATAGTTTTAGATACATGTGTGTGTGTACAAGTAGCAGCAATATTAATAATGTAATGCTGCTGACGCTTGTTGCTATTATACATAGCAGCTGCTAGTAGCAATACTGTTTCCAAAATGAACACCAGTTGTTGCTATTATACATAGCAGCCGCTAGTAGCAATACTGTTTCCAAAATGAACACCAGTTGTTGCTATTATACATAGCAGCCGCTAGTAGCAATACTGTTTCCAAAATGAACACCTGTTGTTGCTATTATACATAGCAGCCGCTAGTAGCAATACTGTTTCCAAAATGAACACCAGTTGTTGCTATTATACATAGCAGCTGCTAGTAGCAATACTGTTTCCAAAATGAACACCAGTTGTTGCTATTATACATAGCAGCTGCTAGTAGCAATACTGTTTCCAAAATGAACACCAGTTGTTGCTATTATACATAGCAGCTGCTAGTAGCAATACTGTTTCCAAAATGAACACCAGTTGTTGCTATTATACATAGCAGCTGCTAGTAGCAATACTGTTTCCAAAATGAACACCAGTTGTTGCTATTATACATAGCAGCTGCTAGTAGCAATACTGTTTCCAAAATGAACACCAGTTGTTGCTATTATACATAGCAGCTGCTAGTAGCAATACTGTTTCCAAAATGAACACCAGTTGTTGCTATTATACATAGCAGCCGCTAGTAGCAATACTGTTTCCAAAATGAACACCAGTTGTTGCTATTATACATAGCAGCCGCTAGTAGCAATACTGTTTCCAAAATGAACACCAGTTGTTGCTATTATACATAGCAGCCGCTAGTAGCAATACTGTTTCCAAAATGAACACCTGTTGTTGCTATTATACATAGCAGCCGCTAGTAGCAATACTGTTTCCAAAATGAACACCAGTTGTTGCTATTATACATAGCAGCCGCTAGTAGCAATACTGTTTCCAAAATGAACACCAGTTGTTGCTATTATACATAGCAGCTGCTAGTAGCAATACTGTTTCCAAAATGAACACCAGTTGTTGCTATTATACATAGCAGCTGCTAGTAGCAATACTGTTTCCAAAATGAACACCAGTTGTTGCTATTATACATAGCAGCTGCTAGTAGCAATACTGTTTCCAAAATGAACACCAGTTGTTGCTATTATACATAGCAGCTGCTAGTAGCAATACTGTTTCCAAAATGAACACCAGTTGTTGCTATTATACATAGCAGCTGCTAGTAGCAATACTGTTTCCAAAATGAACACCAGTTGTTGCTATTATACATAGCAGCTGCTAGTAGCAATACTGTTTCCAAAATGAACACCAGTTGTTGCTATTATACATAGCAGCTGCTAGTAGCAATACTGTTTCCAAAATGAACACCAGTTGTTGCTATTATACATAGCAGCCGCTAGTAGCAATACTGTTTCCAAAATGAACACCAGTTGTTGCTATTATACATAGCAGCCGCTAGTAGCAATACTGTTTCCAAAATGAACACCAGTTGTTGCTATTATACATAGCAGCCGCTAGTAGCAATACTGTTTCCAAAATGAACACCAGTTGTTGCTATTATACATAGCAGCCGCTAGTAGCAATACTGTTTCCAAAATGAACACCAGTTGTTGCTATTATACATAGCAGCCGCTAGTAGCAATACTGTTTCCAAAATGAACACCAGTTGTTGCTATTATACATAGCAGCCGCTAGTAGCAATACTGTTTCCAAAATGAACACCAGTTGTTGCTATTATACATAGCAGCCGCTAGTAGCAATACTGTTTCCAAAATGAACACCAGTTGTTGCTATTATACATAGCAGCCGCTAGTAGCAATACTGTTTCCAAAATGAACACCAGTTGTTGCTATTATACATAGCAGCCGCTAGTAGCAATACTGTTTCCAAAATGAACACCAGTTGTTGCTATTATACATAGCAGCCGCTAGTAGCAATACTGTTTCCAAAATGAACACCAGTTGTTGCTATTATACATAGCAGCCGCTAGTAGCAATACTGTTTCCAAAATGAACACCAGTTGTTGCTATTATACATAGCAGCTGCTAGTAGCAATACTGTTTCCAAAATGAACACCAGTTGTTGCTATTATACATAGCAGCTGCTAGTAGCAATACTGTTTCCAAAATGAACACCAGTTGTTGCTATTATACATAGCAGCTGCTAGTAGCAATACTGTTTCCAAAATGAACACCAGTTGTTGCTATTATACATAGCAGCTGCTAGTAGCAATACTGTTTCCAAAATGAACACCAGTTGTTGCTATTATACATAGCAGCTGCTAGTAGCAATACTGTTTCCAAAATGAACACCAGTTGTTGCTATTATACATAGCAGCTGCTAGTAGCAATACTGTTTCCAAAATGAACACCAGTTGTTGCTATTATACATAGCAGCTGCTAGTAGCAATACTGTTTCCAAAATGAACACCAGTTGTTGCTATTATACATAGCAGCTGCTAGTAGCAATACTGTTTCCAAAATGAACACCAGTTGTTGCTATTATACATAGCAGCTGCTAGTAGCAATACTGTTTCCAAAATGAACACCAGTTGTTGCTATTATACATAGCAGCTGCTAGTAGCAATACTGTTTCCAAAATGAACACCAGTTGTTGCTATTATACATAGCAGCTGCTAGTAGCAATACTGTTTCCAAAATGAACACCAGTTGTTGCTATTATACATAGCAGCTGCTAGTAGCAATACTGTTTCCAAAATGAACACCAGTTGTTGCTATTATACATAGCAGCTGCTAGTAGCAATACTGTTTCCAAAATGAACACCAGTTGTTGCTATTATACATAGCAGCCGCTAGTAGCAATACTGTTTCCAAAATGAACACCAGTTGTTGCTATTATACATAGCAGCCGCTAGTAGCAATACTGTTTCCAAAATGAACACCAGTTGTTGCTATTATACATAGCAGCCGCTAGTAGCAATACTGTTTCCAAAATGAACACCAGTTGTTGCTATTATACATAGCAGCCGCTAGTAGCAATACTGTTTCCAAAATGAACACCAGTTGTTGCTATTATACATAGCAGCCGCTAGTAGCAATACTGTTTCCAAAATGAACACCAGTTGTTGCTATTATACATAGCAGCCGCTAGTAGCAATACTGTTTCCAAAATGAACACCAGTTGTTGCTATTATACATAGCAGCCGCTAGTAGCAATACTGTTTCCAAAATGAACACCAGTTGTTGCTATTATACATAGCAGCCGCTAGTAGCAATACTGTTTCCAAAATGAACACCAGTTGTTGCTATTATACATAGCAGCCGCTAGTAGCAATACTGTTTCCAAAATGAACACCAGTTGTTGCTATTATACATAGCAGCCGCTAGTAGCAATACTGTTTCCAAAATGAACACCAGTTGTTGCTATTATACATAGCAGCTGCTAGTAGCAATACTGTTTCCAAAATGAACACCAGTTGTTGCTATTATACATAGCAGCTGCTAGTAGCAATACTGTTTCCAAAATGAACACCAGTTGTTGCTATTATACATAGCAGCTGCTAGTAGCAATACTGTTTCCAAAATGAACACCAGTTGTTGCTATTATACATAGCAGCTGCTAGTAGCAATACTGTTTCCAAAATGAACACCAGTTGTTGCTATTATACATAGCAGCTGCTAGTAGCAATACTGTTTCCAAAATGAACACCAGTTGTTGCTATTATACATAGCAGCTGCTAGTAGCAATACTGTTTCCAAAATGAACACCAGTTGTTGCTATTATACATAGCAGCTGCTAGTAGCAATACTGTTTCCAAAATGAACACCAGTTGTTGCTATTATACATAGCAGCTGCTAGTAGCAATACTGTTTCCAAAATGAACACCAGTTGTTGCTATTATACATAGCAGCTGCTAGTAGCAATACTGTTTCCAAAATGAACACCAGTTGTTGCTATTATACATAGCAGCTGCTAGTAGCAATACTGTTTCCAAAATGAACACCAGTTGTTGCTATTATACATAGCAGCTGCTAGTAGCAATACTGTTTCCAAAATGAACACCAGTTGTTGCTATTATACATAGCAGCTGCTAGTAGCAATACTGTTTCCAAAATGAACACCAGTTGTTGCTATTATACATAGCAGCCGCTAGTAGCAATACTGTTTCCAAAATGAACACCAGTTGTTGCTATTATACATAGCAGCCGCTAGTAGCAATACTGTTTCCAAAATGAACACCAGTTGTTGCTATTATACATAGCAGCCGCTAGTAGCAATACTGTTTCCAAAATGAACACCAGTTGTTGCTATTATACATAGCAGCCGCTAGTAGCAATACTGTTTCCAAAATGAACACCAGTTGTTGCTATTATACATAGCAGCCGCTAGTAGCAATACTGTTTCCAAAATGAACACCAGTTGTTGCTATTATACATAGCAGCTGCTAGTAGCAATACTGTTTCCAAAATGAACACCAGTTGTTGCTATTATACATAGCAGCTGCTAGTAGCAATACTGTTTCCAAAATGAACACCAGTTGTTGCTATTATACATAGCAGCTGCTAGTAGCAATACTGTTTCCAAAATGAACACCAGTTGTTGCTATTATACATAGCAGCCGCTAGTAGCAATACTGTTTCCAAAATGAACACCAGTTGTTGCTATTATACATAGCAGCCGCTAGTAGCAATACTGTTTCCAAAATGAACACCAGTTGTTGCTATTATACATAGCAGCCGCTAGTAGCAATACTGTTTCCAAAATGAACACCAGTTGTTGCTATTATACATAGCAGCCGCTAGTAGCAATACTGTTTCCAAAATGAACACCAGTTGTTGCTATTATACATAGCAGCCGCTAGTAGCAATACTGTTTCCAAAATGAACACCAGTTGTTGCTATTATACATAGCAGCCGCTAGTAGCAATACTGTTTCCAAAATGAACACCAGTTGTTGCTATTATACATAGCAGCCGCTAGTAGCAATACTGTTTCCAAAATGAACACCAGTTGTTGCTATTATACATAGCAGCCGCTAGTAGCAATACTGTTTCCAAAATGAACACCAGTTGTTGCTATTATACATAGCAGCTGCTAGTAGCAATACTGTTTCCAAAATGAACACCAGTTGTTGCTATTATACATAGCAGCCGCTAGTAGCAATACTGTTTCCAAAATGAACACCAGTTGTTGCTATTATACATAGCAGCCGCTAGTAGCAATACTGTTTCCAAAATGAACACCAGTTGTTGCTATTATACATAGCAGCCGCTAGTAGCAATACTGTTTCCAAAATGAACACCAGTTGTTGCTATTATACATAGCAGCCGCTAGTAGCAATACTGTTTCCAAAATGAACACCAGTTGTTGCTATTATACATAGCAGCCGCTAGTAGCAATACTGTTTCCAAAATGAACACCAGTTGTTGCTATTATACATAGCAGCCGCTAGTAGCAATACTGTTTCCAAAATGAACACCAGTTGTTGCTATTATACATAGCAGCCGCTAGTAGCAATACTGTTTCCAAAATGAACACCAGTTGTTGCTATTATACATAGCAGCTGCTAGTAGCAATACTGTTTCCAAAATGAACACCAGTTGTTGCTATTATACATAGCAGCTGCTAGTAGCAATACTGTTTCCAAAATGAACACCAGTTGTTGCTATTATACATAGCAGCCGCTAGTAGCAATACTGTTTCCAAAATGAACACCAGTTGTTGCTATTATACATAGCAGCCGCTAGTAGCAATACTGTTTCCAAAATGAACACCAGTTGTTGCTATTATACATAGCAGCCGCTAGTAGCAATACTGTTTACAAAATGAACACCAGCTGTTGCTATTATACATAGCAGCCGCTAGTAGCAATACTGTTTCCAAAATGAACACCAGTTGTTGCTATTATACATAGCAGCCGCTAGTAGCAATACTGTTTCCAAAATGAACACCAGTTGTTGCTATTATACATAGCAGCCGCTAGTAGCAATACTGTTTCCAAAATGAACACCAGTTGTTGCTATTATACATAGCAGCCGCTAGTAGCAATACTGTTTCCAAAATGAACACCAGTTGTTGCTATTATACATAGCAGCCGCTAGTAGCAATACTGTTTCCAAAATGAACACCAGTTGTTGCTATTATACATAGCAGCTGCTAGTAGCAATACTGTTTCCAAAATGAACACCAGTTGTTGCTATTATACATAGCAGCCGCTAGTAGCAATACTGTTTCCAAAATGAACACCAGTTGTTGCTATTATACATAGCAGCCGCTAGTAGCAATACTGTTTCCAAAATGAACACCAGTTGTTGCTATTATACATAGCAGCCGCTAGTAGCAATACTGTTTCCAAAATGAACACCAGTTGTTGCTATTATACATAGCAGCCGCTAGTAGCAATACTGTTTCCAAAATGAACACCAGTTGTTGCTATTATACATAGCAGCTGCTAGTAGCAATACTGTTTCCAAAATGAACACCAGTTGTTGCTATTATACATAGCAGCTGCTAGTAGCAATACTGTTACCAAAATGAACACCAGTTGTTGCTATTATACATAGCAGCCGCTAGTAGCAATACTGTTTCCAAAATGAACACCAGTTGTTGCTATTATACATAGCAGCCGCTAGTAGCAATACTGTTTCCAAAATGAACACCATTTGTTGCTATTATACATAGCAGCCGCTAGTAGCAATACTGTTTCCAAAATGAACACCAGTTGTTGCTATTATACATAGCAGCCGCTAGTAGCAATACTGTTTCCAAAATGAACACCAGTTGTTGCTATTATACATAGCAGCCGCTAGTAGCAATACTGTTTCCAAAATGAACACCAGTTGTTGCTATTATACATAGCAGCCGCTAGTAGCAATACTGTTTCCAAAATGAACACCAGTTGTTGCTATTATACATAGCAGCCGCTAGTAGCAATACTGTTTCCAAAATGAACACCAGTTGTTGCTATTATACATAGCAGCCGCTAGTAGCAATACTGTTTCCAAAATGAACACCAGTTGTTGCTATTATACATAGCAGCCGCTAGTAGCAATACTGTTTCCAAAATGAACACCAGTTGTTGCTATTATACATAGCAGCCGCTAGTAGCAATACTGTTTCCAAAATGAACACCAGTTGTTGCTATTATACATAGCAGCCGCTAGTAGCAATACTGTTTCCAAAATGAACACCAGTTGTTGCTATTATACATAGCAGCCGCTAGTAGCAATACTGTTCCCAAAATGAACACCAGTTGTTGCTATTATACATAGCAGCCGCTAGTAGCAATACTGTTTACAAAATGAACACCAGTTGTTGCTATTATACATAGCAGCCGCTAGTAGCAATACTGTTTCCAAAATGAACACCAGTTGTTGCTATTATACATAGCAGCCGCTAGTAGCAATACTGTTTCCAAAATGAACACCAGTTGTTGCTATTATACATAGCAGCCGCTAGTAGCAATACTGTTTCCAAAATGAACACCAGTTGTTGCTATTATACATAGCAGCCGCTAGTAGCAATACTGTTTCCAAAATGAACACCAGTTGTTGCTATTATAC
This sequence comes from Chaetoderma sp. LZ-2023a, assembly GCA_034401795.1. Lineage (NCBI taxonomy): Eukaryota > Metazoa > Mollusca > Caudofoveata > Chaetodermatida > Chaetodermatidae > Chaetoderma > Chaetoderma sp. LZ-2023a. The sequence continues at coordinate 163,965,563 of CM067369.1, read as the reverse complement.
ATAGCAGCTGCTAGTAGCAATACTGTTTCCAAAATGAACACCAGTTGTTGCTATTATACATAGCAGCCGCTAGTAGCAATACTGTTTCCAAAATGAACACCAGTTGTTGCTATTATACATAGCAGCCGCTAGTAGCAATACTGTTTCCAAAATGAACACCAGTTGTTGCTATTATACATAGCAGCCGCTAGTAGCAATACTGTTTCCAAAATGAACACCAGTTGTTGCTATTATACATAGCAGCCGCTAGTAGCAATACTGTTTACAAAATGAACACCAGTTGTTGCTATTATACATAGCAGCCGCTAGTAGCAATACTGTTTCCAAAATGAACACCAGTTGTTGCTATTATACATAGCAGCCGCTAGTAGCAATACTGTTTCCAAAATGAACACCAGTTGTTGCTATTATACATAGCAGCCGCTAGTAGCAATACTGTTTCCAAAATGAACACCAGTTGTTGCTATTATACATAGCAGCCGCTAGTAGCAATACTGTTTCCAAAATGAACACCAGTTGTTGCTATTATACATAGCAGCTGCTAGTAGCAATACTGTTTCCAAAATGAACACCAGTTGTTGCTATTATACATAGCAGCTGCTAGTAGCAATACTGTTTCCAAAATGAACACCAGTTGTTGCTATTATACATAGCAGCCGCTAGTAGCAATACTGTTTCCAAAATGAACACCAGTTGTTGCTATTATACATAGCAGCCGCTAGTAGCAATACTGTTTCCAAAATGAACACCAGTTGTTGCTATTATACATAGCAGCCGCTAGTAGCAATACTGTTTCCAAAATGAACACCAGTTGTTGCTATTATACATAGCAGCCGCTAGTAGCAATACTGTTTCCAAAATGAACACCAGTTGTTGCTATTATACATAGCAGCTGCTAGTAGCAATACTGTTTCCAAAATGAACACCAGTTGTTGCTATTATACATAGCAGCTGCTAGTAGCAATACTGTTACCAAAATGAACACCAGTTGTTGCTATTATACATAGCAGCTGCTAGTAGCAATACTGTTTCCAAAATGAACACCAGTTGTTGCTATTATACATAGCAGCCGCTAGTAGCAATACTGTTTCCAAAATGAACACCATTTGTTGCTATTATACATAGCAGCCGCTAGTAGCAATACTGTTTCCAAAATGAACACCAGTTGTTGCTATTATACATAGCAGCCGCTAGTAGCAATACTGTTTCCAAAATGAACACCAGTTGTTGCTATTATACATAGCAGCCGCTAGTAGCAATACTGTTTCCAAAATGAACACCAGTTGTTGCTATTATACATAGCAGCTGCTAGTAGCAATACTGTTTCCAAAATGAACACCAGTTGTTGCTATTATACATAGCAGCCGCTAGTAGCAATACTGTTTCCAAAATGAACACCAGTTGTTGCTATTATACATAGCAGCTGCTAGTAGCAATACTGTTTCCAAAATGAACACCAGTTATCAATCCATAAATTAATCAATCAATCAATAAGTCAATAAAAAATCTATCAATCGGTTACATGTTTACTAATTTCCACTTGCCACTCCGGCTCAAGTGTACACCGTCAGGGCTGTACATATCTTTTGGCTTTGCCAATAGACCATTCCAGTTTTAGCTATGCCCCACCCATCTCTAGCTAAGCTCCACCCATACCTCAATCATGTTGGGATCGATCGATCCCCGAATGCCCTGACTATCAATTTCCAGAAAACTATATAGGTAAGATGTTAAATATTCTGAAACTAATTTGACAAGGCACTGTTGCTGCCATATTTCGAAACTAATTTGACTGGGCGCTGTTGCTGCCATAGACAGCAACAGCACACCATCAAATTAGTTTCAAAATATTCAATGGAATGTTTATTAAATGGTAGACATACAATTCGTACAACATGTCAGACTATTTTAAATCATTCATGACATCATGATTACGACGTCATCCTACATGTCACGTAGTTGATTATGACATCATATGATGGATGGACAAACTTGGAAAGGTTCATTCTCATGAGCTAATTGATTTTGATTATGTCACCGTCTCATAGTAGCATACAAATAAAGCAATCACAAGGGTCACTAAATATTATGTTCACTATTTTGTAACTAATTGGGCTGGGAGCCTATGAACATCAAGGGGCATTGTATCCGTCACCTGGAACATAGGAATTTCAACTAGAAAGCCATCGCCTATAAGTACAACCCTAAGGTTGCGAGCAGAATTGCAACAAGAACAAATTTAGTTAAAATTGTTCCAGTGGTTAAACTTCCCATTGCTTTACTATGAGAGCTTTTGGTGGGGGGGGGGGGAATCCAAGATGGTAACCAAATGGGAACCTGTTTGTCCGAAATTTGAAATAATTATACCCAAAAAGCAGTATAAAACCAATTTCAGCTTTAAAATCCATCAAATAAAAAATCCAATATGGCCACCAAACATGTTACATATTGATTGGCCCATGGCGGCCATGTTTTGTGACATTTAAGCTTCCCTTGAATAAAATCATATTTGGCCCGATTTGTTCTGGAGTCATTTTCGCAAAAACTAGCTCAACCAAGGTGGCCGCTGAAGCATTTGGACAATTAAGTTCAAACAAAGCTGGTTCAGCTGTTGCCATAGATGATGTTTCATGAGTTTTGAATCGATCCACAAAGCCATTTTGGAGTTTCTAAAAAATCAGCCTAAATCAAAGAGGGCCATTGGTCAATTTGGCCGATCACCTTCATTCGAACAAAATTGGATCTCTATCCATTAGGGATGCTTCCTGCCAAAACATAGTTGAAATCGGCCAAGTGGTTCTCGAGAAGTTGTTTAAATGAAAAGTTGACAGACGAGCTAAAGATTGAATGCCTGGGGGTACTTGTGACTATAACAGACACCTCTTTATGCTTTTAAACTAAAGCAGCTTATGTAGACTGCCCATAAGCTTAGTACTTCGTGATAATGAAGTGGTTATAAAAAAACCTTTGAAACCCAAATTTACAGAATCTAAATTGCAAGGACACCACAAATAAGCTGCTGAACATTTTGAAACTAAGTCACCTATGGCAGCAACATATCCCAGTCAAATTATTTTCTAAATATTCAACATAATGTTCATTAAATTGTAAATTCATAAAAGACATACTATTCGTTTTATAAATTAAATGTGCTGTGAGATGACCTCAAGAAAGCAGGACTCTATAGAACTACTACTACTACTACTACTACTACTACTACTACGACGACGACGACGACGACGACGACGACGACGACTACTACTACTACTACTACTACTACTACTACTACTACCGGTACTACTATTACTACTACTACTACTACTACTACTACTACCGGTACTACTACTATGACTACTACTACTACTACTACTACTACTACTACTACTACTACTACTACCGGTACTACTACTACTACTACTACTACTACTACTACTACTACTACTACTACTACTACTACTACTACCGGTACTACTACTATGACTACTACTACTACTACTACTACTACTACTACTACTACTACTACTTATGGCTCCACAATACAGTAATCATAGATACATACAATTCATCCATTTCCGTGGCAGATTTCTTGATTTTCTTGACAGCTACATCATTAACCCTTTAACCTTCAAATTTGTTCAAGAAAATTTAAATTTTCTCATAGAAAAGGTCGATTTGCAGACCAAGAAAACAATTTTTGAAAATTTACCACTGGAATGACTGGCTCGGCCAGTCATTACAGTGGTAAATTTTCAAAGATAGTCTTCTCTGGGTCTGCAAATGGCCATTTTTCAAGACCACCACAGAAGCCATTTTTAGCTGATATGAGTATTAAATAGTTAATATTACAACGTACTGGTCAGCTAACTGGTGAAGGAATAGCTTATATCGTCAGATATTTGACTGGCAGATTGGATCCCTCTAGCACAATTCCCCCAGCCACAGTTCGAGAGGATTCCTTGAGTGGAAATGAAAATCTAATCTAAATACATACCTATAATGAATATCTGTAGCCTGTAAATCCTCGGGCCCTTTAATCCATCCTTTGACATATATATCACTCATCTTCTCCCCAGTGAAGAACGCGTCATCCTCTAAAACGACATCGTCTGTATTCCAAATGATGATCCGTAGTACATAGCTGAAATAGTATAAAACAAACTAAATTGTCTTACTCCTGCAAGACACCAGACAACAATTTCAATGGGCAATAACTCTGGACCTGCTGCCTTTAATGGTCAAGCCGGCCAAATCCGGTCTTTGCAGTGGGCCTGAGGAATATCAATTTGCAGATCAAGAAATTATTTTTGAAAACATACCACTGGAATGCCTGGCTTGAAATTTCAACCAACGCAGCAACAGCTGCCAGTCAAATTAATTTTGAAATAACAGAATACCTCTTGCTCCGTAAAGACTCTGCAGGCTAATAACCTGGTAAGCAGATGTGTGTAACTAAGTAACTAATAGTTGTCCATTGCTAAGTGTATGAATGAATAGTAAGTGTATGCCAAACAAAGGAAACAATCAAATAGACGAATAATAGAATCCACTATATTCAACATTGTCACATTAAACAAACCACTATAATACTTATACAGATGCTCTCACATACCTTGTAGGTTTCCGGGGTGATATATCTACCTGGGGACCAGGAGGAGGCATATCCATCGGAAACATATCGACAAACATTTCAATTTTACCCTGAAATCACAAAGAAAATATGACACATGTTTATAACTTAAATATACTCTTTAACACTCATATCAGTCAAAAACAGCTTCTGCAGTGGTCTTGAGAAATGTCCATTTGCAAACCAGAAGACTATTTTTGAAAATTTGTCACTGGAATGACTGGCAGTGGTAAATTAAAAAAAAATACTCTTCTCTTGGTCTGCAAATGGACATTTTATATGACAAAATTGAGATTTTCTTGAATAAATTCAAAGGTTCGAGGCTTAATGTTACTTTTATTACTAAGTGGTCAAACATGTCCAAGGAAGAGAATAAAATCCACAAAATGATGTTTCAAAGCACATGTTTAATTTTTTAATGGTCAAGATTAGTAAAGAAAATTAAATTTCTGCTTAATCCTTGCCACTCTGTCAAAATTTCAAATTGTCAAATTAAATTAAATGATGAACTGGTGTTAATTTTTCAACAAATTTGGTGGAAGATGTTATCGTCGACAACAAAATCGTTCACCAAAATTTGTGAAAAATGTACACCAGTTACTTTGCTATCGACACACTAAAGTTGACATCAGAGTGGTAATGGTTAATGAATGTCCATTTGTGGGCCAAGAGGGGACAATTTTTTTTAATTATCACTGCAGTGACTGGCTCAGTCGAGCCAGCTATTCCAGCGATAAATTTTCAAAAATAGATTTCTCTTGGCCCACAAATGGACATAGTACCTACTAGGGTTGGTTTTGGGCTAACCTGTTAATGGTCACAATTTGTCAACAAAGCGTAATTGTTTTGTCTAATCTTTTAATGGATCAAAATATTTGCTTATTAAATGTTCATTTGGAGGTCAAGTGAAGACTATTTTTAACGTTTCAGCGGCAAATTTTCAAAAAGTGAGCAAACATTTTGGATTTTCTTGATCAAGCATGACAATTAACATGATGAAAGGATTAATCCGGTAATAGCTTAAAACCTCGGAGTATGAAATTGTGCATTATTATTTTCCCCATCTCCAATCGTGTGTTCTGGGTGGGAATATTCACAAAACAAAACATTAAATTGGTCTGGCCTAAACTAGAATGCACAGTCAATGGCACATCATCACAAATCTGCATGATTTCACCAACTTTGTCATTCTCAACCACCACCAGCCCACCACCATCGCATTATGACCCCGACCGCACCCTCACCCTGAGGGCGAAGCCAACTGTAAACATCGCCTTACAATTTACAATCATATGAATGTCACATAGCAAATTTGGTTGAATTCTACAAACTTGGCTTTCTGCCCCCAACCCCACCCACCCCAACCCCAGTGGCAGAGTCTAATATAAATATTCACCCACAATCTGCAATCATATGGGTAGCTAACATAGCAAATTTGTTTGAATTCCACAAACTCCGACTTTCTGTCCCCATCTCAACCCTGGCCATATTGGGGGTGGCTAATACAAATGTTATCTTGCAGTTCACTCATATGGGTAACACACAACAAACTTGATTTAATTCCACCGAATGGGTTCAGGGGAGATAGCCCGACAAACAGACAGAATGATGGAAACAAACGGAGGCGATTGCAATATTCCCTCAATTTTTTTCAAAACATGTGGGGATAATGATTCCTTAATAATAAAGAATTCATATGCAAATGACCTGTTCAATCCCTGGTTTGTCTGGGTTAAAAAGTGGCCTTGTTTCAACATGCTCAGGTACCAATGCACAGCCAACCTGTGGAATCTCTGACCAGTTCTGAAGAACAGCCAAGGCAAGATGTTCCTCCATTGTGTTCTTCCCACCTAAAACAATATATATATATATATATATATACATATATGTAGAGATAGATAGATAGATAGATAGATAGATAGATAGATAGATAGATAGATAGATAGATAGATAGATAGATAGATAAATAGATAGATAGATAGTTACGGTGCAGTGAGGCAAACAATTCACCTTTCCAGAGTATCCATCGATGATTTGATGTCATATGATGTCATAATCAGCTAAGCGACGTGTAGGATGACATCATAATCACTATGTCATAAATGATTCTATTAGGCCCGTCTTTAACTCTTAATAGTCCGACATGTAAGAATTGTATGTCTACTATTTAATAAACATGCTGTTGAATATTTTGAAACTAATTTGACTGGGCGCTATTGCTGCCATAGGCAGCAACAGCACCCAGTCAATTTAGTTTCAACAGCTTACCTGTATAGTTTTCTGGAAATTGATAGTCAGGGAGTTCAGGGATCGATCGATCCAAACACGAGCGAGGTGTGGGTGGAGCTGAGCTAGAGATGGTGGGGGCATGGCTAAAACTGGACCGGTCCTTTCCGTTCTTGAGCCTACACATTTGGTCTAAATAGATTAAGCCTATAATGCTCAAACCGGCCAAAACTGGCCTCTGCAGTGGTCTTGAGGAATGTCCATCTGCAGGCCAATAGAAGACTATTTTTTAAATTTTACAACTGGAATGACTGGCTCGATAACCGAGCCAGTCATTCCAGTGGTAAAATTTCAAAAATAGTCTTCTCTTGGCCTACAAATTGACATTCAATGAGCAAATCTTTTGATTTTCTTGACCAAATTTGACCAGTAGCGGGTTAAAATAATACAAAATGTGTCGGCTAAATATTTTATTATTGGTTCTAATAAGGAAATTAACCTTTGACCTAGTTCTATTATTTGGCGAAAACAAAATGACTAGCACCAACAATTGCTCAAGTTAGAAGAGAAAAGTTCTATAAATGTCACAACATGCCAGACTAGTATTTAAATTATCATTTTCAGTTTGATTCCAATACTACAAAAGAATATCTTAAAGGAGATCTTATATGTTTATATGATCATATCAAGACCCCACATGGTATAAATTATTGACTGTCAAAATATTTGATTTTGAACAGAAAAGTTGATTTTAAGCATGGCTATTTTTAGATAGGCATAAGTTATTTTTGAGAACATTACAGACTGAATAATTATAAATAACCTTTGTATTAATGTATGGAAATGGATATTTATTTTACACACATAGGCGTGTACACACCACCCAATGACCAACCCGACCACCCCACCAACCACCCGGCATTAGACAAACTGTCCACAGTCTGTGTATCATTAACACCAATGGCATTTCTTGACAGTCGAAAAAAAGGTATAATGACGTAGTCAGTTAAAAACAAACCAGGATGCAAGGTCTTTAGCCTGACGCTTGGTTTCATATGTGAGACCAAAAGTCTGAATGATCTGGACTTGTTTTGCTGTCCTTTATATACCCTCCTCTGGGTAAACCTGTGAATTGAGTGGATCTTGATCAAATATGGGCAAGTGGGTGGGAGTTTAACGGTTCCCATGTCCAAAATTTTTACCAGTTCGGTAAAAAATATTTTGGTTGACATTTTTACTGGGTTTTTTTTTTGACGGTATGTATGGAATTTTGCCAGTACCGGTGATTTTTTTACCGGTTGGGATAATTTTTACCGGTTGTGGTAAATTTTTGCCGGTTGTGAGCTTTTTAGCAGTTTTTGGTTCCAATATTTTGTTTGGTTGCCAAAGTTTTTTACTGGTTCTGAAAACTTTTTTTCAGCAATTTGGCGAGAAAGGAAATTTTGACAGCCATGATTATTGTGACGTAATTCTGATGCCCAGTTTTTTGGCCTAAATGGTTGCAGGTCAAGATAAACTAGCGTGGGGGCGGTCCTCGTGCATATTGCTCATGGTGTGGCCATCACTGTAATTGATTCAGACTTTATGGCGTTTCGTTCCTTGTGTGGAACTCATCAGAGGCACAGTTTTGAGTTTTTTCTTTGAAATTAAAAAAATTGTATATAAATGTATATATCAATGAGATAATTAAAATAAAAAAGACACAAAAAACATGGTGAGTATATGTCTTGTTGTCATTTACTTAAAAACATATCGTTGTGTGATAGGTTGGGCGCATGAGAAGCATGTTGTTGAGTGTGGTGTGAGTTGGATTCATCACCATGTTGACAGAAGAGGATGAAACAGTGAAAGAAAATGAAGAACAATAATAACATTTTTGTTCACTGCGTGTGTTTCCATTCAGAACCACTGTTTCGAGAAAGTTGATAATTGTTAGAAAAGTTTGTCTGTTGGTCTCCACTCGGTGTGGACACATTTCCCTCATTAGAGACAGTATTCTGGCCCATGTTGGGTATGGTGCCCTTTTATTTTTACTTTCAACCTTAATGTAACAGTGTAGGCAGTTGATACTAAACTTATTCGTGGGCCATCGGTTAGTGATCAAGGTACAAGCCGCGCTTATGTTGATGTTTCTCCTCGTCACACCATCTATTGTTGTCAGGGATGCTGTTTCTGATACAACTTGAGGAGCGATCGGCTTCCAAATAGTCTGAGATACTCCTCACTGATACTGGCTGTTACCCCAGGATGTGAGGAAACGGTCCATGGGGTGGGAGTGTGCACTGATGTTAGAACACCTTGGCTTGCAGTCGGAAAGTCTGAATTGTCAATTAGAGAATTTTATGAAAAAAGATTCTGGAAGGTTTCCTTGAGAGCTCTGTCTATTTTTGACTGTCGCATTGGTGTCTATTATTGTGTTTGTATTGCTGGTATACATAGGAGATGCTGGGATTGTTTGATCCCTGTTCCGTTGGTCGTTAGATGACCAGCAGCTAAACTGGTTTTGTGCTATTTCTTCTTGCGGGTTGTCCAAGGAAATCATATGGCAGAGGGTAGATAGGATACTGTCCATGACTTCGTGGTCCTTCTCAGTGCAAAGTTCTGTAATATTAACAGTTGTGTTATTCGAATCTATTTTTGGAATTGTGTAACCTGCCGGGCATGCACCCATAGATTGTCGGATGGATGCCGGCAGGATCCACTTATTAATAGTTCTCTTACTGAGTTTCTGTGGCCATTTATAATCGTAAATGTCACATCGGCGTGGTTTCGTGAGAGGCCGACCTGGGTCCACGATCTTGACTCCTTCTATGACCTTGCCGTGGAAAGGAGTCCTGGGATCTCTGAGTCTGGAACCGAGTGTCGTTTAAGATGTGTTCTCATGTATTCTGTACATTTGATAGGAATAATGCACCAATCGAACATCCATGCAGGAAGGTCTGTGTGTCTGCTCTTGGTGTGTCTATTCAAACTGCTTCTATGCGTGAAGACGGCATCGCATTTATCACAATAGTCGGATGCCATTTTACTGAGAGTTAGCATAGGAGTGATGCTTAGCGATGACAATGTGTATGATGTCATTGTTTATGATGTGGGCGACGAAAGTGGTGACATTGTAAAAAGATGTGTGGTTTATGGAAACTGACTGAAAAGATGAGCTTGGAGGACACCTGTGATGAAGAAGGATAATAACGACGTACTGGACAGATTCGCTTAGGGTGTGTGTGTTGGTCCAGGGAATGGGTGTCCTATCCCGCTAGGTTTATGCCTATCGGCCCCATTGTGTGGAGCTGGTGTATCCAGTGACATTCTTTCTTTTTTCTCCATGGTGTAGAATTTTCGTCGTCTGGGTCTGACGTAAGGACCTGGATAATCCTGAACTGCATGTCAGTTCGGGTGCGCTCAGGCCTATTAAAATGTTTGGATATCGGGGTGTCATATCTCTCACTTTTGTACAGGTTTGATATAGATTGAAGATGTTCTTGGATTCTGATCTTGAAAGTGTGCAGGGATTCTCCTACATACTGTTTTTTTGCATCTTTCGCATGTGAGGAGATAGACAATGTTTCTAGTCTGGCAATTGCCTATGAGCTTTGCTCTGTAGGAAAGGCTGGTGTGCGTGCTGGGGAAGTATCGGCTCTTCTGCATGTTTTGGCAGATGATGCTATTTTTTGTTTTGCATGCTGGGAAGGGATTTCTATGTTGAACATGGGTGTTGCCGGATGGTAGTTTGGCTCTGATGATCATGTCTTTGATTGTCTTATTTGTTCTGTAGCCGAAAAGTGGGGGATCTGGAAAAGCTATTCTGCATTTGTTGCCAGCTTGCAGAATCAGCCAGTATTTTTTGATTGTCTTAAAAAAAAAAATCCTGGTCCGGATGAATTCACAAACAAATATTGGCCTTGATTGTGGGCTTTTGGTGGTGGGTGAAGGATTTAATTTCTGTCTTGTGACCTAACTTTCGCTCTAGCCTCATTGAGGATGTTGGTGGGATATCCTCTTGCTTCAAAATATCCTTGTAGGAGGATGCTGTTCTTGTCATAATCTTGCAGGAGGGTGCAGATGCATCTAAGTCTAAGGAACTGCCCATATGGCGACGCGTCCTTGCAGGTTGGTGGATGTGCAGAATCGTAGTGCAGATAGCCGTGCGTGTCTGTTGTTTTTGTGAGGAGGTCGAAAATGATGGTGTGATCCTGTGTTTGTTTCACCATGATGTCCAGAAAAGATACTTGAGTTTCTGATGATTCCATGGTGAATTTGATGCTGTGGTGGGCTCCGTTCATGTATGTCATGAACTTGTCTAAAGCCATTTTGCCATGTTCCCAAATCATGAAGATCTCATCTATATATCTGACAAAAAGTGCCGGCTGGTAAGGTGCTGTAGGTAGCAGCCTTTCCTCCAGATCAGACATAAAAATGCATGCGAAAGTGCATGCTGCTTTGCTGCCCATTGCAGTTCCTCCTATCTGGAGGTAATGTTCACCATTGAACTCCAAATTGTTGCATTCCAGGACTAATTTGAGCAGATTCAGGAGTCCTCTGATGGAAAGGTCGCCAGGTACTCCGTGTTTTTTGCAGAACTTGGCTACTACTCTAAGTCCTTCGTTGTTGGGAATGTTGGTGTACAGAGAGGTGACATCCATTGTCACTAGGATAGTGCCTGCTTTTGTTGTACCAAATGCTTCTATTTGGTTAATGAAATCTGTGGTGTCTTTCACATAAGATTTGATTTTGGAAACATGAACTTTGATGTGCTCATCCACGAAACTGCGGATGACTCAGTTGGGCAGCCTATACAGCTGATGATAGGTCTGCCTGGGGTCAGGTTGTTTTGTTTGGTCTTATGTACTTTAGGTAGTTGATAAAACGCGCTGTAATTGGCGGGTTTGGAATCAACCTGTTAGCGGTTTGAGCGTTAATCTCAATGTCTCGGACTAGTTGGTGTAGTCTTTTCTCTACAAGTTTAGTGTGTGTGATCGTGACATCTTGGTCGACCTTCTCGCACAATCGTGTCTGCTAGTTGCCAGTGCGCCTCTGCTATGTAGTCCACTTTGTTTTGGACCACTGTGGCTTGCCCGTATCAGCTTTTTTGATCACTATAGAATTAGTTTTAAGGTGACAGACACCAACCTGTTTAGTTGTCTGACTGCTGAGATTTTGCAGACGACATATTCCAAGGGTTATATCGCTAGACCAGCTCAATATTTTGAAAACAGTTTGATTGAAAGTTGTTGGTGCATAAGGCACCAACAATTTTCAGTCAAATTGTTTTCAAAATATTCAGCAGGTTCAGAGGTATTGCCCATTGAAATTCTAGTCTGGTGGCTTCCAGCGACGAGACAGTTAAAATGTCCTTACATAGCCATGTAATAACTATAATATGAAACTGAAGACAAATCGACCCCAAATGGTACTGGAACGAATGGGAACTTATAATAGCTAAATGTTCCTATAGGCACCGAATATTTCCATTATAAAAATGAATGGTATAAATAATAAAGTAATAGATGGATCCATTTCCAGCTAAATATGCTCTGCCCACTTCTAGCAAACCTCCGCCCAATGCTAACTAAGCCCCACCTACTTTTATGTGTATTGAAATCAATTTGAAACTATGGAACCGGAATTCCTAGAATCTATATTTCAATGTAATTTGTTGAATATTTTAACATTAATTTGACTACTGCCAGTCAAATAAGCTTTAAAATATTCACCAGAATCTTTATTAAATTGTAAATTCATCAAAGACATACAATTTGTACACCTCGTGACAAACTGTTTGATTTTTATGACACAGTCTATGCTATTTTGATTGCGAAGTCAGCTAACCTGTGAAGTAATGGATCTTTGCATTTTTAGCTATGCCCCACTCATCTCTAGCTAAGGTCCACCCCCACCTCGATTGCGTTGTGATCGATCAATCTCTGAACTTCCGGGATATCAATTCCAGAAAACTACACAGGTAAGCTGTTGAATATTTTGAAACTAATTTGGCTGGGCCATAGGCAGCAACAGTGCTGAGTCAAATTAGTTTCAAAATATTCAAATGAATATTTATTAAATAGTAGACATACAATTCGTACAACAATGCATAGTCCATCTTAAAATATGCGTTCATGATGTACTTATCTATGTCATTCATGATGTCATTCATTATGATGTCATTCTACATCTCCCATAGTTGATTATGACTTCATATGATGTATTGATAAAGTTGAAAGTCCATTGATTATGACATCATATACTTGAGAGACACATCCATTCCTCTTAAATTGTTCATAATCAATGCAGCGCCATAAATCCTGATAATCTCCCATTATACAAATTCGACGATAGGCCGATTGGTTAGGGTCAGCGGCATAAGGTCAAAGGTCAAGAATGAAAAACATAATTACAGCTGGCCCGATGATCTTGTCAAAACACCGCTAAGAGACCAAATATATTTAGAGTTCCTGGCTTCTAGAGAAGCCACTCTGTAAGCAATTTGCTAGTGTTTGCCTAGGCGGCAATCTAGGGATGGCGGAGAAATGCGGTAATTTCCTTGAGGGGTCTAGCAATAACAGTGAGACAGAGTGTGAATGTTTGGATTGTGTGCAAGTACAACACGCACCAGACTAGCAGACTCTAAGCTAGTGCCAAGATCATGTTTGCTGTCTTGAATATTACTTCATGTATATAATCATATTAAGAGGGTCAGCAAACATTCAGTCTCTCAGACACATCAATAAATGTTTCATAAAATAATTGGACAGGGATCTAGAATGTAATAATAACAGGTAATAATAATAATAATAATAATAATAATTATTATTATTATTATTATTATTATTAAACTTTTATTCAATATGGTCGATTTCTTCATCAATTTCTTTATTACAAAGTAAACTAGAGAACATTTACTGAAGTAACTGTAAATCTGCGATGTCAGGCCATGAAGAAATAGTATAAGGCCTCTTTTTACCAGACCATTGAATACGCCTGGTGCTGATCAGATAAAAAAAACTATAGGTGTATTCACAGTTCAAAGATCCATGCTTGAAATGCCCATAGGTTTACACTAAAAGGTCACCTTGACCCTAAGGCTAAAAGTGTCTCTTCTAACATGTTCGTTGAAGTTGCGTGATGAAAGGCAGGTAACTATTTTCCAAACACGAAAATTTGAAATTTTTACCAGTGTATGACCTTGACCCCACAACAGATATTAAAATTTTAATTGGAAATTATTTAGATCCCTCAATGTTCTAGAATCGGGCCAGGTTTTAAGAGAATTGGAAGAAAACTCTAGGAGCAAAGCTTGCTCAAATATTGCTCCCATAGGTGATATGTGGCACGGAAAAGCGAATTTCTCAAAAACTGTTGAATGGGTCAACTTTAAATTTGAGACCAACTAAAGTCAATAGAAGTTCACCATATTATAACTCGATCACAGCCAAACACAAATTTGACGGCCCTTTTGAACCAAAAAAATGTCAACAAAACATTTGTTTCATCGTTTGTCATCCGGAGTTCATTTCTGCAAAAAAACAACCTGGTACTTTTGGCCCCAAAATGTGTCTTTTTTCTACATTTTTCATCTTGAGTTCATTTTTTCAAAGAACCGAAAACCTGTATTTTGAACCAAAATTTTCACATGGCAGCCATTAAAAAAAATATATTAAAAAAAAGTCCTCCATTAGTAACATCCCAACAAAGTATGGTAGTGATCCCGATCAAAACTCTAGGTATAGTAGCAGTTCAAAGATCCATCCTGAAATTCCCATTCATTCCATATGGGGCCGGCCAATTTCCATGCATTAAAAGGTCTGGCAGCCATTTTGAAAAAAAATCTTCAGTGGTAAGGTCCTCGCCGAGTATGGCAGTGATCCGATCAAAACTCTAGGTGTAGTAGCAGTTCAAAGATCCATCCTGAAATTCCCATTCATTCCCTATGGGGCCAATTTCCATGCATTGTGAGTAAAAGGTCTGACGGCCATTTTGAAAAAAAATCTTCAGTGGTAAGGTCCTCACCGAGGATGGTAGTGATCCGATATCTGCATTTCAGTGATATACATTCCTCATAACTGCAAATAGCCATTCAAATGACAAACCTTTTTTTTTTTTTACCAATCTTAATCATTAACCATTTAATCATCAAATTTAATCAAGGAAATTTCAATTTTCATCGAAGATTGTAAAACAACAAGACTTTTGAAAATTTATGACTGAAATGATTGTCTTAAAGAATCACTATCTATTAGTATCAAAGGGCATGTGGTCTCGTGAACAGGTTTCAGTTGTCATTATAATAAGCCCACCTTCTTCATCCATAGTTTCAATTTCCCGTGTGAACACATGGTTTCCAATCCGCACCTTGCCCATATAGTAATGCGGCCCATCCAGCTTATTGTCCTTACAGAGCTTGGAGAGTATCTGACTAGGCTTCTGAGGATCTCGCCACATATTGTATCCACTCCTAAGTTATACAACAAAAATACAAAGCTATAATGTATATTCTAATCATTAACCGTCTCGCTGCTGCAGTCACCAGACAAAGATTTCAATGCGCAGAAACTCTTGCCACCAACAACTTTCAGTCAAATTGTTTCCAAAATATTTAGCGGAGATATAACCACTGGAATATGTTGGCTGCAAAAACTCTGCAGTCACAGCTACAACCATGGACATCATTATAATCATCACTTTACCAATCAGCAACATCAACGTCATTGGCCAAAAACTATAATTTTTGCCAACAAAAGAGGGACACTATTTCTAGCTATGTACCACCCATTCAACTGTGGTGACAGAGTTAGAATGATTGTGATATCAGCTGACATGTGACATATTTGATTTAATGACATATGGATTAATTACAGTGGCGGCCCCTGGGCAGTAATTGGGGAGGACCTGGGAGGGCTTCATGTCCCTTTCCCATAGACAGGGGTCTGGGGGAAGGGGTGTCTCCCCCCTGAGAAAATTGAATATTAGATGTTCTGAGAAGCCATGTAATTGCTTCTCCGAGCATCTGATTTTTAATTTTCTCTGGGGGAAAACCTGGACCCCTGTCTATGGGAGAGGGACATGCCATCTTTTGGAGGGCTAAAAACATCCGTATCTTGCTTCGACTGTTGCCATTAATTTTCAATAGAATTTGGACAGAAATACAACAATCACCTTATCACAATAATCCACACTGATTACTCATCATTAATTAAGCATTATAATTTTGTCTTCACAGCACAACAATACTTCTTGGTGGAGGTGCCATAGAAGTTTAGGCACCAATTTTCATATTTGATTTTGGTGGAGGCCCCTGGGCAACTGTCCAGTCCTAGATTCGGCATGGCATCAGAAACCTGAGTGACTGATCAGATCCCTCCATTGATTATGATATACATGATTTCATATTTCGTGAACATGCTCACCATATTTAACATCCTTCATCATTTTCTCAATGAACCTCTCCACTTTTAGCCATGCCCCACCCATCTCTAGCTCAGCTCCACCCACATCTCGCTGATGTTGGAATCGATCGATCCCTGAACTCCCTGACTATCAATTTCCAGAAATCTATACAGTTAATCAACAACGACCAGTCAAATTAGTTTCAAAAGATTCAACAGCATGTTTATTAAATAGTAAAGACATACAATTCATACAACCATGCTTAGTCCGTCACCAACTATGCGTTCGTGACACACTTATCTATGCCATTCATGATATAATTGATTATGACATCATCCTACAGTATGCAGAGTAGTTGATTATGACATCATATGATCAATGGATAAACTGGAAGGAGTCCATAATTGTTAATCTCTACATGATTAATCTGCTCCATTCATTCATCCCTTCATCGACTCTCCTCTAATTCCCAATCATTCCCACAATCCCCCACTGCGTGTTTCCTGTACTATAATATGTCATCTATTTCCCTCAACCAGTGTGTAATGAGCACAGCTGCTATTCATAAGCGATGACATTCCTAAGTGGACATGACAAGTTTTGTGCGAGAATGAACAAAAAAGTATATACAACTTAGATTCACGAATTCCTGACAGCTGATTCATAATAATCATGATCGAGGTGATTTTGACAGAGATGCATTGCAGTCATTTCTTCACCATATGGATAGCCAGTAGTCAGCAGTTTGTATCATTTATATTTGACTAAAGCAGAGGTACTATCAATCAATTACATTATCATTTTACGGATAAATTTGGTCAAGAAAATCTAAATATTTGCTTATTAAATGTCCATTTGCAGGTCAGGAAGAGTTTTTGAAAATTTACCACTGGAATGACGAGCTTGATTATCGAGCCTGATCCATCAAGTGGTACATTTTCAAAAATAGTCTTTCCTTGGCTTGCAAATGGACATTCCTCAGGACCAATGCAGAGGCCGGGCTTTGGCCGTGAAAATGTCAAGTAAGAATTCAAATAACAACACAGATGTTGGATTAAATTATCAGTATTTTAAAAATTAAAAAAATAATTAAAATCTTCATCGAATTCAGGATAACATGAGAATGAACTTGCGCTTATTTACCCCCAGATATCCCCGGACCCTCATCTCATTGCTTCTCAGTAAAAGCATGTTGAACTTGTTTCATTGCATGCACATTATTGATTGACATAAAACACAAATCATGTCAAAATCTCTGAAAAAAATCCTGTGAACAATAAGCTTCAACAAACAGTTAGTCTTAACCATAAGATTTTGAGAAATATGCTATGTCAATAACTGTGAAATAAATATGAAAATTCTTCAAAGTACCAATGGAATTTACAATCTAATTCAAATATCATTTCCTTAAAGATTCATGGACATGATAAAGAGTTGTTGAATAACAAGACCCCCCCACCCCACCCCCATACTAAAAGACTTAAACAGACTAACCTTGATGGTGACAGTTGTACCACCGCTAATTGAATGAGTGACCCCTTTCTCATGTTATGGCAGAGTGATCGACAAGACAGAAATTTGCAAGGTTTCTTATTTAATTTCCATGAAAGCCAGAGTACAGCGCATGCATTCAGAACAAGGGTCTGGTGAATTACAGTTATATTCAAAAGTATGGTAGAAGTAGAAGTTAATAGGTCATCTGTGGAAGGGTGCATACTTAATATGCCCATTCGCAGGCCAAGAAAAGACTATGTAAAAATTTTTACCCCTGAAATGACTGGCTCGAAAATTGAGCCAGTCATTTCAGTGATAAATTCTCAAAAGTAGCCTTCTAAACTTGGCCTGCAAATGTACATTCGCTAAAGAAAAAGGTTTGATTTTCTTGTCAAATCATAACCATTAACTGACTGACTGCAAAATTTTTGTAGACAACATATTCCAAGGGCTACGCCACCAAAAACTTTCAGTCAAATTGTTTTCAAAATAGTCAACAAATTAGTTTTTACTCATTGAAATTATTGTCTGATGCTTGTAGCAGCGAGACAGCTAAAGGATTAAATTTAATTGACAGAGTTGCTATAAGGTGTTGCGGTCATGCAACAACCATGTCATCAAACAATGACCATGAGTCAGGTGACACCTTTTGATATTTAGGTGAAGCAGTAAGTTAGTGAGACAAGAGGCCCAAGGACCTGTGATGCTCACTTGCGCATTTAAGCATTTGCATTTAAACAGACATAATGGATAAAGATGACCACCAAAAAAGTACACTAATCAAAATTCTCATTTGATATGTTGAAGCATACTGCCACATAATAATTCCACCCAAATTTTGTTGGAATCGGGCCAATAATATGTTTTAAAGGATTTCTGGAAATTTTTCAGAAAATCCAAGATGGCCATCAAATAAGATAGTTCCACTGAAGTCCTGCTGAAATCGTGAGTAACATATTTTAAATGGTTGCAGAAAATTTCCACAAAATCTAAAATACTCGCCAAAATATAATCGACCAATAAAAATTCTGAATAGAAGTTTCCTTTCATATCCAAATTTGTTTGAAATTCATTGTAGGATGCATTTTGACAATTTGTATACATATTCTGGAGCATTATCAAGATATGGTTCTTCTAGACATATTTGATTGAAATCCACCAAGTAGCTAAGGAGGAGATGCAGTTTGAGAATGTCCAGCAAAATTTCCCATAAAATCTAAGATTTTCACCCAAAAAATTGATCAATTAAAATTCTGAACAGATTTTCTGGAGCCTAGCAACATAGAATTCTTCCAGACAAATTTGGTTGAAAGCAGGTAAGGAGGTGATGCGTTTTGACCATTTCCGGTAAATTTTGCATAAAATCTAGGATTTTATCCCCCAAATTGACATTGGTTCTGATTAGAAGTTATGGAGCCTGCCAGCCATCCTATGGTCTTTCTAGCGAAATTAGGTTGAAATTCATCAAGCAGCTAAGGAGATGCGTTTTGACAATTTCTGGTAAATTTTGCACAAAATCTAAGATGATAGTCCAGAAAATTGCGAAATCAAAATTCTGCAAAGAAGTTCAGGTGCATTAACTACAATAGGATCCGTGAAGCCAAATTTTGTTGAAATCCACCAAGCGGTTAAGGAGATGCGTTTTTGACAATTTCCGGTAAATTTTGCATAACAACTGAGATTTTCACAAAAAAAAAAGACCAATCAAAATTCTGAATAGAAGTTCTAGAGTCTACCCTCAAAGGCTTTTACCCAGCCAAATTTGGTTATCTGCCAAGCGTCTTAGGAGGAGATACATTTTAAAGCAACAGTTGATGGATGGATGGTTGGACAGATGACAGACGGTCGCCATGCCATAAGCTCACTTGGCCATTCTGGCCAGGTGAGCTAATAATGTGAGCGTCATGACAAATTATTATTCATAAATGTATCGATTTTATAACATCATTATTCAGAGTAACGATGTTAACATAATGGCATCGAGCGACCGAAATGTAAATTTACTCATTTTTCTATATTAAAATATAATAACAAACTGTTTGACGATTTATTTATCTGTGGATCGACAAATGTACATTGCAAATGACTGAAACATAAGCTTTAGCGGAAATGTTTTGACAGCTATATTTGAATACACCTAGAACAGTAGGCTTATAGTACACATAGTGGGTTTAATAAAGGCAAAAATCAGCATGTGTTTCATTTGACTGGCCATCTTTTATAATCAAATCAAACCAAACAATCAGTTTAGTGGCAGGGATGCGGAGCACTTAATCAGAATTACAAGGAGGGATCGATGTTTACACAAGAGCTCAAAAGCAAATGGCTTCCTCATAGAGCAGTGTTAGTTCTAGCCATGGTCCTGCGCCTACAAATCACACAAAATGACAGGACCCCTTTTACAAGGTCTGCACTCCATCTGCCTGGAAATTAAGTGACAGGATTGGCCAATAATCCACATAATTGATCAAGTATAGGGGAGATTACCTCGCTTACGGAGAACTCACAGGACCCGCGTTAAATTGTGTAGATTCAACCGTGATCGGATTTACGCGAGCTAAATCCTGGCTCAATCTCTGACAGAGATTGTCTCAATGTGTGCTGGAGTTTGTCTTAGAGGGAAGGGGTGGATTAAATTTCCCACGAAAATTGCCAAACTGGCCAAAATTCCTTATTCTACTGATTGAAAATGAAATTAGTTTTAATCTGTCGATAACAGTGGGAAATGAATGTTTGGCGAGAATTAATGCGTTTAACACTGTGGATCAGACATGGGGTAAATGATACGTAATGCGTGATATAAAAAGCTAAAATTATGTACATTAACCCTTACCACTCTGATATCAAAATTTGAATTTTTGAAACAAAATTTAAAAGATGAACTTGTACTTGGACATGCGAAGAGTATTTTTTTTTAATTTACCACTGGAATGATTGGTTTGATAATCGAGCTCGATAATCGAGTCAGTCACTCCAGTGCTAAGTTTTCAAAAATAATATTCTCTTGGTCTACAAATTGACAGTTTCTATAACAAAATTGAAATTTTCTTGAACACATTTGAGTGTTAAAGCTTTACACAAACTAAATAAGCAGTCACAAGACTCCTGACTCAGCTGATAGGAAATGCAATTAAATTCAGCCACTAGCGCATGGATCTAGCGTAAATAGATGTATATGCAGACAGAAGGCCTGCCACCACGCACCACAATCGCACGGTCACGCATATATGTTTTGCATTAGCTTCTTGTAAATTCCAAGATCTGAAACGATGATTATTTTCTTGGTCGTGTCAAATCAAAGGCTGGCTTGTCAAACAAAAAATTGAAATAATAACAAGAAAAAACAGCAAATTGGGTGTTTCCCCCATGAGTGAAAATGCCAGGAGAAGCGCTTATAGTGTGCGTGCGTGCGTGCGTGCGTGCGTGCGTGCGTGCGTGCGTGCGTGCGTGCGTGCGTGCGTGCGTGCGTGCGTGCGTGCGTGCGTGCGTGATG
Source organism: Chaetoderma sp. LZ-2023a (assembly GCA_034401795.1). Lineage (NCBI taxonomy): Eukaryota > Metazoa > Mollusca > Caudofoveata > Chaetodermatida > Chaetodermatidae > Chaetoderma > Chaetoderma sp. LZ-2023a. Next base: position 163,944,339 of record CM067369.1, on the reverse strand, counting down.
GAGTGGTGGGTGGGCATGTCTTTGGTGGGTTATTAGAGATGTAGGATCAAGGAGATTAATATTTTTATTTTCAGTATCAGAATGGTTTTAACCCTTTAATGGCCATGTGAGCTAAAACCAGCCTTTGCAGTCATCTTTGAGAATGTCCATTTGACTGGCAACACACTATTTTTGAAAATTTACCACTGAAATGAGTAGATCAATAACAGAGCCAGCCATTGTATTGGTAACTGTTAAAATGATAGACATTCACTAACCATCTTGTTCATTGAATGGTTAATGCAGATCACTATAAAAATTTGTTGAATGTTGAATATTTTGAATGCTGTTTGATTAAAATCTCTCTCCCTCCCACCTCTCGCCTCCCTCTCTCTCCTCCCTCCCTCCCTCCCTCTCTCTCTCCAGTCAAAATATAACAAGAGGCCCAAGGGGCCTGTATCGCTCAACTTGAATTATTGGCCACTGGCACAACCACACAAAATGAGATGACCACTGGAAAAAGGTACCAATCATATTTCTGTGAAGAAGGTTTAGCCAAGTTTTATTAAAATTGGTCTAGTGGTTAATAAGTTGTCGTTTTATGATTTTCTCAGAAATTTTCAGAAAATACAAGATGTCTGGCAAAAAAGCTACATTTTGAATGATTCATAGCGGACATGGTTTTTTTTGACATATCAACTTTTCATAGACAAATTTTAATGGTGTTTTAGCTCTAATCATAATTGCCAAAATTTTGGCCCGATCCGTTCAGTGGTTCTGAAGTTGTTTTCGCGAAAACTAGGTCATCCAAGATGGCCGCCAAACTATTTGACCAATCACGATTCCTTAAACAAACTTGGTTCAGCTCTTTCCCTAGATCATATTTCATGAGCTTTGAATCAATGCCCCAAGCAGTTTCGGAGAAGATTTTTAAAGATATTTCTAAAAAATCCGCCAAAATCCAACTTGGATCTCTATGCCTTAAGGATTGTACCTGCTGAATATAATTGAAATCGGCCTGGTGGTTCTCGAGAAAACATTTTAAATTTCCTATTGCTTTAGTGTGGGAGCTTTTGGCGGGAAAATTGTGCAAGATGGTTACTAAACCGTTTATCCGACAGTTCTGAAAATGGCAAATTTGAGATCAGAATACTCAAAAACATATAAAATCAATTCCAGCCTCAAAATCCATCAAATAAAAAATCCAATATGGCTGCCAAACACACTACATTTTGATTGGCCAACAGGGGCAATTTTTTTTACGGATCAACTTCCCCTGGACAAATTTTAATGGCCCTTAGTCCCTAATCATATCTCCTAAATTTCGGCCTCATCCCTTCATCGGTTCTGAAAAAGTTGTTTTTGCAAAAATTAGGTCATCCAAGATGTGCAGCAAACCATTTGGCAAATCAAATTCCCTTGCACAAACTTGGCTTACTTCTTGCTCTAGATGTTGTTTCATGAGTGTTGAATCGATTCCCCAGGTGGTTTCAGAGATTTTTAAAAACATTTCTAAAAATCGGCCACAATCCAAATTGCCCAATCGACTTCATTTGAACAAACATGGATCCCTCTATCCTAAGTAGGCTTCCTGCCAAATATAATTGAAATTGGACCACTGCTTCTTGAGAAGCCATTTAATGGAAAAGTTGACGGATGGACACACAATGGACGGTCGACATGGCATAAGCTCACTTGGCCCAGGCGAGTCAAAAAACATACTAGCTAATTCTTGGACATCATTTGGATCACTATATGTCTCCACTTTGTGTAGGATTTGACAAAATAATATATGTCATGTTTAAGATGTACATGCAGAATGTTTGGTGATGGTAACGAGTGGGGTGTGTGGTAAATTTTAAGGAGCCGGTGAGGTGGGGGTGCGTAGGGGAAGGAATTCGACATAAAGGTACACTTATAATCTGGTACAACTTACTGTTCATATTGCTGGCTGAATCCACATGTTGCTCGATGCCGACTGTAGTAACGATTCTCTAAGTCAATTTTTGTCTCTCCAATAAGATCGTCCATACCGACGAGGTCCCAATCAAAGACCTGTACAGTGAGCAGTGACTCCATGGGAAATGTGGCTTGGATTTCAAAACACCTACAACACGAAACACGTCACACCCTAACTGACAAGTTTGTCAAAAACATCACAAGAATCATGTGCACAGATGGAGAAATGTGTACACGTCAAAACAAAAACAAAACAAAAAATGAAATTTGATATCAGCCAAGATTTTCGCTCAAGATTGAATGAATTGGTCTAGAACTAATTGGTGACATTACACGTTAAAGGTTACTGAGTTATCAGGAAGAAGCTGTGTGTAAAAATGTGTAGCAGGTGGGAATATTACTTTCCCACTGTGAACTGAAATTTTCATATTATAAAGAACACTTGTACACCATTTCCAGAGTTGAATTCAGAGCAAGACTAAGGCAAGGGTTAATGGGGCGAGAGTCCTGGGGCCCCAAATAAAATAAAACACAATTTTGACATTTTATACATTTGAACATGAAATCCCAGTAATATAGGAGTCAAATTAGTTTCAAAATATTTAAAAGAATTTTGACAAATACATAACAAATCTATTATATTTGGTCTTGTCGGTTGAAAGGGTAGTAGTAGTAGTAGTAGTAGTACTAGTAGTAGTAGTAGTAGTAGTAGTAGTAGTAGTAGTAGTAGTAGCAGCAGCAACAGCCGCAGCAGTAGTAGTAGTAGTAGTAGTAGTAGTAGTAGTAGTAGTAGTAGTAGTAGTAGTAGTAGCTGTCGCAGTAGTAGTAGTAGTAGTAGTAGTAGTAGTAGTAGTAGTAGTAGTAGTAGCAGTAGCAGTAGTAGTAGTAGTAGTAGTAGTAGTCAATATTGTCAACACACTGGCTCAGAATCTTCAATAATTGAAAAAATTCAAAAATTCAAAATATTTTGGTTTATCTTACTGCCTGAGATTTGTCATTTTGTTTGAGGAAAGTCACATGGCATTAATGTTAACCCCTTACTGGTTAAATTTGTTCAATAACGTCTAAATATGCGCTTACTTATTTAATGTACATTTGCAGGCACAGAATATGCCACTGGAATGACTGTCTCGGTTCCTGCACCAGTCATTACAGCACCAAGTTTTCAAAAATACTCCAATCCCCGCCGGCAAATGGACATTGCCCAAGATCACTAAAGGGACCGCTTTTGGCTGACTATCATGAAAGGGTTAATGTAGAATGATTGAGATGGATATTCTGGACAGCTATTTGAGTTTTGCTTTTACCAAGATGTCACGTAAATTCGGGTTTTTCCTAAACGCAATTACTGGACGCTTGTTAAAGGGTTGTTTCAGTTTCTCCTGTAGGTTTTGATACTCATCTTTCAAGATTTTGGAAATTTCAACGTTTTTTCGATTATAGGTCAGAATGAATGGAATTTTGTCACATTGATCAGATAAGCCTGGGTACGAGTTTATTCCCCTTGGCCACTGTGTTTCAAGTTCTTTAATCCAAAATGATTCTCAAAGTTTTCTTTGTTTATCAGTTTCTTCTGCCGTATCTGAAAGGGGTGGCTGTTCAATTGGCATAATTTCAAAGTCACGAGGGACTAGATGGTCAGGAAGATTAAAATGTTCGGAAACATGTGTTTCTTCCTCTAGCCTAATATCTGAGAGGTGTCGGGTTGCCCGCCATCTTAATGGACATTTGGTTTCGCCGACATACTGTTTTTGGCACAATTTGCATGAAATTAGATAAATAACATTTTCAGTGTCACAATCTAGATTAGACTGATGTTGGACTTGCTTTTGTTCTGAAAGCTCGTGAAAGCATTCTGGTTTGGGAGAAATTCATCTAACTTGCACCTTTTCTTTCCGCATTTGCGAGATTCACCTACACCTATAATCGGACGATTGTGAGAAATTTTGGTAGGCCGATGATTTGAGGCATTATCTGGAATGGTTTCCAAGCCGTCCAATGTTTCAGATTTGATTTTGCGCAAGAATCGTGAGGAGTAACCTCGTGGTTTGAGGGCTTTGAATAGAGTAGAGCATGCTTCTTCAAAGTTTTTCCCATCGCTCAAATTCCTGTGAAAATGGATTATTTGCGAATTTACAATTCCTTTAAAAGTATGCGGCGGATGGAGATTTTTTGTGTAATAGCTGATGTGAATCAGTTGGTTTGAAATACACTTTGTAGTCTAAGTAGCCAGTTGTTTCATACTTTAGACCTTTATATACAGTTACATCCAGGAAATCTACAGACATTTCGTCAATGGTTGCTTTTAATTTGCTATTTGGATCGTGATTGCTTAGAATTTCAAAGAATTCATCAAACTCTGCCTGTGTGTGTTGCCAAATCATGAAAATGTCATCAAGGTACCTGCGATAAATGAGACGCTGCTTTGGATACTTTTCTAGCGCTTCCTCCTCCCACTCTGCTACATAAATATTGGCAAAACATGGGCTAAAGTGCTTACCCATCACGCAGCCACAAATTTGTTGGTAAATTTTGCAATCAAATTCAAAATCATTGCCTTTCAGACTCAGCTCTAATAGAGCTATTACTTCTCTGTCTGGCCTGTTGGTATCTGGGTAGTTCACGAATGCTTTACGGATAGAATTTATACCCTTCTCGATGTCAATGTTTGTATACATAGCATCGATTTTAAGCGCGACCAGGAATGAATTCGGAGGTATCCAGGTCTCAGAGACCTGGGATAACAAGTCTTCCGTGTTTTTCAAGAAGCCGGGGTGTCTATTTGCTATTGGCTGTAGATGGTAATCGATGTAGTCACTGATTCTGTAGGATTCTGAACCACAATCAGAGATTATAAGTCGCCCGGGTGGTGACATTGGGTCCAACCACGAATCTATGGGTTTATGAATTTTTGGCAAAAGATAGAAAGTCTGTGGTTTGACTCAAGCTTAGCAAAGAGATACTTATGTTGCTTTTCAGTGATCTTCTTGCTATCGAGCAATTTTTTAAGAATCTCATTAAATTTGCTGCAATTATTTTGCCAAAGTGGCTCGCTTAGTTTCTGGTAATGCTTTGGGTTACTAAGTTGTCGTTGTGCTTCACATTTATAGTTATCTTTAAGTATTATTACAGTCGCCGGTCCTTTATCCGCAGGTTTGATGACAATTTCGCTGTTTTTAGACAATTCAATTAGGGCCTGGCATTCTTCATAGGGTAAATTTGGTTGATCATTAGGAAATGTAGAATTTTTAACACGTTCTGAAAAGAGTAGTAGTAGTAGTAGTAGTAGTAGTAGTAGTAGTAGTAGTAGTAGTAGTAGTAGTAGTAGTAGTAGTAGTAGTAGTAGTGTAGTAGCGGTAGCAGTAGTAGCGGTAGCAGTAGTAGCGGTAGCAGTAGTAGCGGTAGCAGTAGTAACGGTAGTAGTAGCAGTAGTAGTCGTAGTAGTAGTAGTAGTAGTAGTAGTAGTAGTAGTAGTAGTAGTAGTAGTAGTGTAGCAGCAGCAGTAGTAGTAGTAGTAGTAGTAGTAGTAGTAGTAGTAGTAGTAGTAGTAGTAGTAGTAGTGTAGTAGTAGTAGTAGTAGTAGTAGTAGTAGTAGTAGTAGTAGTAGTAGTAGCAGCAGCAGCACTAGTTGTATCAGCAATATCTGCGCAGCAGTAACAGGAGAGTAGCAGTAGTATTAGCGGTATCAGCAGCAATAGCACTAGTAGAGGTATTAGCAGTATTAGCAGCAATTGCAGCAGCTGTAGCAGTAGCAACTAGCAGTAGCATTAATAGTAGCAGTAGTATTAGCAGCAATAGCGGTAGCTGTAGTAGAAGTAGTAGCAATAGCAGCAGCTGTAGCAGTAGTATTAGCAGTATCAGCAGCAGCAGCAGCAGCAGTAGAAGTAGTAGCAGCAGCTGTAGTATTAGCAGTAGCAGTAGAAATAACTGTAGCAGTAGCAGTAGCAATAGCAGCACCTGTAGCAGTGGAAATAGCAGCAGCTGTAGCAGTAGCAACAGCAGCAGCAGTAGTATTAACAGTAGCATTGGTAGTAGCAGCAGCAGTAGTATTAGCAGTAGCATTAGCAGCAGCCACTAGCAGTAGTTATAGCAGTATCAGCAGCAATAGCAGCAGCTGTAGCAGTATCACCAGCCGTATCAGCAGCTGTAGCAGTAGTAGTAGCAGCAGTAGCAGTAGTAAAAGCAGTAGCAGAAGGAACTAGCAGTAGCAATAGCAGCAGTAGTTGTAGCACAGGTACACATTAGGTACAGGTGCTAACACCTGTGAACAAACACAATAATTAATATTTTGCCTTCCCCGTAACTATATTAAGTCTTAACACTCTGAAATTAAATTAAAAGATGAACTGGTGATCATTCTTAAACAAATTTGGTGGAAGATGGTGCTGTCGTAGACAGCAACATCGTCCACCAAAATTGTTTAAAAATGTACACCAGTTTCTTTGCTACAGGGCACCGTAATAAGATAGAATGCTGACATCAGAGTGATTATGAGTTTACCTATGTTTCAATAGCATAAATATTGTACAAAGTGCAGACATTTTTGTGCATTTTAAGAATCTCTCACAATCTGACGTGAATGCGCTGTAGTTATGTTTCACATATACTGAAGGACATTATATCATCATTAATCATCTGTACAAGTACTTCTTTCTATGCGTGTGGCTCACGTTCTGTCACATCGTAAAACCACAGACAAATATATCACGGGACCGTCTTCGACTCAACTAGTTATTGACAATCAAACCTGCTAAGGTGATCATGTAATATTGGTGGGATGAATACTATGGGACCGCAGCCTGGGCGGGGGAGGGGGGGGGAACATGGTGCATCAGTGGCCTTGACCTAGATAATATTAGGAGCAGTCAAGGATCTACTTTTGGGATCTATATGCGCCATATACTTAGATATCAATGCAGAGTTTGAATAGATCTTTGAGTTCAACCTATTAATGGTCAAGCCAGCCAAAAGTGACCTGTACAACTGGCTTGAGAAATGTCCATTTATAGGCAGAGAGAAGACTTATTTTTACAATTTACCTCGAGAATAACTGGCTCGATACTCATGTCACGTATTCCAAACATAAACGGAATATTACTGTTTATCCATCAATCATATGACATCATAATTAACTGCAGGGTGTGTAGGATGACATCACAATCAATTATGCCATGAATGACACAGATAAGTTCATTACGACTGCTTAATTATGACAGACTAAGCGTTGTTGTACGAAGTATTTAATAAACATTCTGTTGAATATTTTGAAACTAATTTGACTGGGCGCTGTTGCTGACATAGGCAGCAACAGCACACAGTCCCAGGCAAATTAGTTTCAAAATATCCAACAGCTTAGTTTTGTGGAAATTGATAGTCAGGGACACAGGCAAAGCATGGGTGAAACATAACTAAATAGCTGGTAGCTGGCCTCCATCTTAGATCATAGAATATTTTGATAGGTTTCTTCCCTAAACCGAGTCGAAACAACTTATGAAATTTCAACACAATCCGATAAATGGTAATCAAGATATCACCTCAAATTCTCTCTTCCGCCCTCCCAAACGTAATAACCCCTTTTTTATGGTGGGTTCTAAAAATTGTCCTCTCTTGGTCTGCAAATGGACATTTCTCTAGACCACTTCAGAAGCAGTCTGTTCATATACACACACACACACACACACACACACACACACACACACACACACACACACACACACACACACACCACACACACACACACACACACACACACACACACACACACACTCATGCACGCACGCATGCATGCACATGCATACAAACACACACACACACGCGCGTGCACACACACACGCACACACACACACACACACACGCCTGTTGAACATGAATCTTTCACCATTGCATGATTTCAGTTGAATGTTTGACACACATTTCTACAAGCTTAATGTTGTAGCCGTCACCATTCATCATGTTCTAAGCTGCTTGTCAGCGCACCATACACAAATAAATATTCATAAATGCATATATTCCACGCTGACTGAATATTGCAATGCTACAGCTTGAAATACCAGAGCAGAAAAACCCTTCAACCCATTATATCCTGAATGCTATCAATAATATTAATTAGGTGTTTTTGTTTTTAAAAATGCTCATTACTGTGAAATTAATTTGACTAAAGGTTATTTCCGTCACAAGTGGCAAGTGTGGCTATTAATCAAAATCCTTAAAAAAGATACAACAGCGAAAACTTATTTTTTTCTGATGACAAAGTTAAAGTAGATTTTTAGATATATTCATAATATAACTTGCTCAAACCAAATCATCATTAATCACATATATATGACATTGCATCGGCAACACTTACAGCGAGTCCCAGATGAGAGATTAATGTGGATACAACCATGGCTGGGAGGGAGACATAGTGAGGGGAGGATGGAGGGAGGGATAGAGGGGAGGGAGAGAGAGAAAGATGGAGAGAGAGAGATGGGAGGGAGAGGGAGGGAGGGAGGGATGGAGGGAGGGAGGGGGGAGGGAGGGAGGGAGGGAGGGAGGGAGGGAGGGAGGGAGAAGATAAATGGGGATATAAACATGTAATGACCCTTTAATTCTCAAACCGACCAATGGTCTTCAGAAATTACATCTACTAGCCAAGAGAAGACTATTTTTTTAATTTACCATGGGAATGATGGCCCAATAATCAAGCCAGCCATTCCACTGGTAAATTCTTCAAAAGTCTTCTCTTGGTCTGAATAGATTTTCACTAATCTAAAATCTTCTTGACAAATCTTTACCATAAAATGGTTAATTTAATAACTTGTGATAAGTTGTGTAGGTTCTTAACTGACAACACAGGGTTAAATATGTAATGAGATAATATGAATGTAAGTAATGTAAGTAGGAGACCATTAAAAATTATGCAACACTGTTTTACAGTCTATTTAACCCTTTAAGCCTTAAATTTGTTTATGAAAATTTCAATTTTCCCAAAGAAAATGTAAATTTTTAGACCAAGAGAAGACTATTTTTGAAAATTTACCACTGGAATGACTGGCTCGGTTATTGAGCCAGTCATTCCCGTGGTAAATTTTCAAAAATAGTCCTCTCTTGGTCTGCAAATTGACATTTCTCAAGACCACTGTAGAACCCGTTTTCGGCTGATATGACTGTTAAAGGGTTAATCCCCACCCCCATGTGAGCCATGAATATAATAAATAGGGTAATAAGTAATGTCCCTGTTCTAACCTCCTCTACCATATGCAATACCTATAAGTCCATGCAGTTAATGAAACAGGAAAGCTGTTAATTATTTTTAATATTAATATGACTGGAAGCCAGTGCTGCCTTGGGCAGCAATGGCTTCCAGTTATATTAATTTCAAAAATATTCACCAGAATATACTATACGTCGCAAAGAATTTACTTTTTCAGGGATTTGTCATTGAAAGGGTTTACAGGTGCTTACATTTTGTGTCTCTTAAATCCCAGAATCTCCCTTTCAAGGCCGTACAGGAAAACCACTGAATATTTTGGAAGCGATCTGACCAGGAGCTGCTTTCAGTCAAATTACCTTCGACATATATATTCAAACCAATATTTCTTATATCATAAGCAATTTACATGCTCTCAGGCTAAAGTTTACGTGTACCAATAAATAGTGAACATTATGCAAAATTGTGTTGAGCAATGAGAACAGTACTGTCAGTACCGTATTTCACTTAATTGAAGCCTATGCTCTAATAGAAGCCCACCCCATAACTTTGACATATGAGCTCCAATGATTTCTTAGCAGTTTCAAAACGGCAAAACTCTGTATTAGAAGGCCACCCCCTAACTCAGCAGATTGTATAGGAAAATTTTTTTTAAGAGCAAATTTGTAAGAATAAAGAATAGCGTGTATAATAACAACAAACGTGTCACAGGGTGTGTCTACTTCACACCCATCTCTGCCCTGATACATTTCCGGCCCCTCTAGAAGTCAATACAGGCCTCGGATTTGTAAATCTAATACTAATAGTAAGCCACGCACGTATGTTCAAGATATAATAAAGTTTATTCCACACTTTTGTAGTCAAAATGTGTGTAAAACAGTCTTGGCGTGATTAAATACCTTCCTTATAAATATATTTTAAGACCAAATTTATGTACCAAACAAGCAGTATTGCGCATCCATTTTGTAACGCCGATCAACATTAAATGATCCAAAATATAGCTGGCTTCTTAAGTTGGCGAGCCAGCGGCTCTTTTGTGATTGGAGGTGGTGTGTTCTCACGAGATATTATATGCTAACGGGAGTTTATTCAGATCAGTATGATACTCAGTTCCTATCGCGCAATGATAATATATACAAATTTCCGAGTCCCCAATTCCAGAATATTTATATCCGAGTACTCGCTCTAAAATAAATTCTTCAATTGGAGGCGAATCATGTGATTTGTATTTTTTCATGACGTCATTTTATATTAAAATTGTAGATTAGGTTTGATGTAATAAATGACTTTTATTAAAGGATACGCAATATTTAGGCGCTCAAATAAACTAATTTTGCTTCCCCGGTGATGTAGGCGTAGGTGGTGGGAATTTTTATGGGAGAAAATGCATTGAATTTTCGTGCTATCAGTTTTAGAAAACTTTTTTGGTAAAACTCTCTAATATAAGCCCACCCCCTTTCTCAGAGACGTTGGGTTGGAAATTGAACACCTCTTGTCCTAATAGAAGCCTAGGCATCAATTAAGCGAAATACGGTACATACAGATCATAAGCGGTTCCGGATCACTATCTTATTCATCAATTAAGTTCCTTGGAACTGGGATTTGATTTAATATTTTTCTATGTTTGTCAGTAACTTCAGTTTATATACAACCAAAAAACAAAAATGTGTGTCTCATTTGTGTCAGATTTCCAGCATGTAATACATACATGTAATAAATGGCCGGTCGCGAGGAACGATTCAACTACCAAAATTTAATCTTGAAAATCTGTTCATTGTGGTGTCTACTGAAAATGCTGCTATAGCGCAGTACATGTTTGTATGCCATTGATGCTTTTCACATTTATGTTTTCTGCCTTGTCTAAACATGACAATGGGAAAAGACTGGATTAAAAATCTTCTTTTATAGTCTTCAAACTTGGTATTTTAAATGACCTGATCCGGAATTACCCAAAGTGATCATAATTGTCACATTCTGTCTACTCCCACTATTGTTAAACCATTCAAAGGGCAAAAGTCAAACGAAATCTTTTTTATATTTGCATAAAGCACAAATGTGTGTCATCAAAATCTAACATATTAGATTAAAATTATTGTATAAATAAATTCACAGGAATTAATTGTTTAAGTAGTCAACCAAAACTACCTGAAATACTATACCTCCTTAATGGAACAGGTGAAATGAACTTTAAACATTTTAAATGGTCAAATTTGATCAAGAAAGTTTTAATTTTCTCATTGAGTAGACTATTGGGGAAAATTTACCGCAGGAATTAATTGGTCAGCGAACCAGTCATTCTAGCAACACATTTTCAAAAATACTCTTCTCTTGGTCTATTAATGATGATTCCTCAGGACCGCTGCACCAGTTTTGTTGGGAATAACCATTAACCCGGTCAAAACTTACCTTTGCAGTGGTCTTGAGGAATGTCCATTAGTGCAGTCCAAATAATGTTATTTTTGAAAATTTATTACTGGAATGACTGGCTCGATAACCTAGCCAGTAATTCCAGTGATAAATTTTCAAAAAGTCTTCTTTTGGCCAGCAAATGTCCATTCAAGAAGGAAATAATTAGATTTTCTTGACCAAATTTAGCCATTAAATAGTTAAAGGGTTAAAACGTTTCAATCAACCCAGACATAGTACAGATGGAACTTACTTGCCGAATACAGGGTTGAGCTGCTTCGAGACATAATTATCTTTATCGTTAACGCTCGTTTTCCCAAGACGAATCATCAGGTATGGATCAGCTTTGCCATTGATATCTTGAGGATGAAGGTCATTGGCCTGAGAATAAGCATGATAATTCACATTCATATATCATAAATATGATGTTAATCCACACATGTGCTGTAGATAGAGATTAATGTCTAACATATAGCTTGTTTTCAAGGTTGCGTTTTCAGGCGAAATACATGACACAGTGTGACACTGGGTTTCGATGACCTCAATGTTTAAATGCATAGAGCCAGTTTTGGCTCACCTTTTAATAATCTCAGTAATGGGGATAGTGAAAGGTCATTTCGGCATCCAAAAATTTGGTACCTCGGCACGATTTCAGGTACCTCGACACGAGGGTTTGTATCCAATTTTTTACACTGATGAATCTGTAAATGGTACTGGAGGCATGGATGGTACAATACCAAAAAAGACGCAATGCTGAAGCCGCCCTCAGTCCATCGTTACTGCGGCAGGACAACTATGTCATGGATGAATTTAGTTTTAGCTAGACCCCCGCTCATTCCTAGCTAAGCTCCACACACGTTTTGTCCGTGTTGGGACATATCAAACCCTGAACTCCCTGAACCTCAGTCTCTACAAAACTGTACAGGTAAGCGGTTGAACATTTTGAAACTAATTTGACTGGGTGCTGTTGCTGCCTATTAGTACAGTAGAAATTGACATGGACCCGGACATTTTGTATAACAGACAAATTTTTGTTTTAATCACTTCGGTATGGCCCAAAATACTTCCCAGAAAAATTCTCCAAAATTCACACATCGGGAAATATGTTTTTTAGAGGAAATTCAAAATGGCCACCAAGGCGATGACCAATAACCAGGTAATATGTATTTTGACTCTAAAAACCCGTGTTTTGGTAAGTGTTGTACAGTTTAAAGCATGTCATCATCAAAATCACTTGATAAACTATAAATTTAATGCAAACTGAGCGACTGTTGTAGCGAACAGGCAGAATGGCTGAAATTTGTCTATGCATTTTCACTTTCAAATTTCGAGCTGCCTTTCTTAGAGCAACTACACGAGGAACACAGACGTGCGCTGCTTTTACACTGGCACCTTATATTTAGAAGTAGCTCCAGAGGCGCTGCTGACTTGTCCATAATGATCGCCGTCACTGATCCTTGATCTACTGCATAACCATACTCTTCTTTCTTTAACACAGTTTTTAGGTGAAGCCATGTGCTTGCATGGAGATGAACCCGAAGGCTATGAAAGTATCCTTCCCTACATGTGGGTGGCATCCTTTCAACTGGTACATGCTTAGGAGAGATGGCAGTCATGTATCTGAGATTGTCTAAGCCAGGACTTCTTGATCCAGCACTATACAAAGACTTAATGTACTTTTCACCAATAACCATTATATCCGCCTTTGATCTGGAGATGTCGCCAAATGCAAGTACATCTTGTCTGAGGGTTGGTGAAGATTGGATCATTTTCATATGCTTTACTTTGCCCATGCCATATAAAGCTGATGTCGTGTCACATCCAGACATACTATGGACGAATGGCAGGCACATACACAATTCCTTGCCTAAGATCTCTGTGGCCACTTTGATGCATAGCTTATGTTGCTTTGTTTGCAGAAAAATATTTGCAGAGGTGCTTGCATGATAGAGGAGTAAGATCAATATGTCTGTATCGTCAGCAACAACTATCGTTGTTCTTTCAGTTCCTGCCAATTCTAATGCTCTCCTTACAATCACCACATCAGCATCGCCTTCATCTACTGCATGTACCACCTCAACACCTGCATCTGATAAATGTTTTTCCAACAGATTTATGGTGTTCTGCTTGTTGCGTTTGGTTGATAGAAATCCAGTTTTGTTTCCTGGAACAGGTGTGTTGTCTTGGACAGCTACATCAGGAGCGCCAACTTGATTAAGCCGTCGTCGCTTCTGTTCTTGATCTTTTGTGGTCTCAGTTTGATAGTTATCAAATATAACGTGTACAGGCGCATCAAGCCTCTGATAATGTACTACTGATGCTACGAATGAGCTACAAACGGTCTCCATTGTTCCAACCGTAGGCCATGGTATCCGATGCAAAAGTGCGCAGCCATCAAATACTCTTGCAGCTGGCTCTGTTGTCTCTTGCTGTAGCACTGATGTGTTCATTTCAATTATATACTTCGCCAGTTGTGACTTTTGCGATTTCCTCATAGTTCCATCATCGTGGAAGAGGGCGGGACATACCGTTGCAAGCTCCTATTCAAAGATCACTTTGTCTGGAGGTCCTGAAACAGATGCAGTTGACATTAAGTGATGGTACAGCTCCTGGGAAGACATATGGACATCTTCATTTCCTACTTTAACTACCTTTCGCATGACAGCAAATGTTACAGCTTGATCTGCTTTCTTTAGCCTAATGTCGTGAAACCTTTTCTCATTTAACTTCTCATGAATTCTTCGACCAATATCAATGGCATCATCGGCAGTAACACGATGGTCTGCAATCAAACCAGTTGCGATATTTCTCAGTTGGTCGTCTTCAACTGCGAATGGATTGTGTTCTCTGAGAAACAGAGTGAATTTCTTCATGTCTTCTACATCTCGTCTCATATTTGCAGGGTGAACATCTCTGTGTTGTTCCGACCATGTCCCGGTGAACGTGTCAGTCAATAACCGCAGAGCGTGTGTGTACTGTGCTATGATGTGTGCAGTGAGAAGCCATTTTGTTCTAGCGGATTCCTTGTGCGTTATATTGATCAATCCACCCTGTGTCTTCCCAGCTCTCATTAGACTCTGTTCAATTGTCATATCAGACCAGGCACCACTCCAATACAGTTTAGCATTCCTGCGTACAGCAGTGCCCTTCGTGCATGGGACCATCCAGACAAGTACATAGATCATCAGAATCTTGGAAGTAAAGGCGACAACACTTTGTGTAATTGTTGTAGCATTTATCGTGTACATAATGTTCGTTCGACGGAGATAGTTTCAAATCAATACCATCTCCAGGAAGCTTTGAAGCGTCAAGCAGCATTGAAAGCCCTTTATGACTAAGTTTTCTAGAACTGCTGCAATCATGGGAAACATTACATACAACACATGTTTTTTCTTGCGTAGGGTCAGACATAATTGTACTAAACCATTAATTAGCATGAACAATGTGATTTTGACTCTATATATTTATCGTTTTATAATTGAATCGACTTAACTTACTTCAAGTAACATTTTCTAAATTTACCCCGGACTATATATTATTGTAATAGTAAGAATAATAGCGTTAGGAATATTTATATCATTGACTGCATAGTTGCGATCAACATGCTGTCCATATGTGTTTTTAAAAAAACTGGCCATACATTGATGTACCATGTTCTGGAATTCACACTCATGTATCAAATCATATATGGTTGTTATAGACAGGTTTTACTGATTAA
This sequence comes from Chaetoderma sp. LZ-2023a, assembly GCA_034401795.1. NCBI lineage: Eukaryota > Metazoa > Mollusca > Caudofoveata > Chaetodermatida > Chaetodermatidae > Chaetoderma > Chaetoderma sp. LZ-2023a. Next base: position 163,929,088 of record CM067369.1, on the reverse strand, counting down.
TTTTAATTTACATTAGTATGTCTTACAGGTTATTTGACTGGGATCTGTTGTCATATACACAATTGACAATAGCAATTGTCAGTAGGTCTAATTTTATAAAATTCTCAACAGATTACCTATTTATGCTAAATATTTTTCACATTACATTCCCTAACTTCAAAGGGTTAAAAATCAGGTTTCCCCAAGTGTGAATTTGTGAGAATTTCTTGTGTGGACTCTGGACAGTCATAAAAAGTGTTTGGAACACAAAATCGTCTGTTATACAAAATGTCCGGGTTAGCCTATATTTCTGTTGATTTCTACTGGACTATATGCCTAAGAAATTAGTTTCAAAATATTCAACAGAATGTTTATTAAATAGTAATGACATATAATTTCTACAACTTGATGTTTATGACAGACATATATGTCATTCATGACGCAATTAATTGTGACGTTAACCTACACATGACGCAATTCATTATGACATCATATACTTGACTGACAAATTGGATTCATCCATTTTAATGATCACACATGTCTACAGATGCGGTCCTGATATTGATCTGTTCAAATCACATCCCAATAGAGGGATCCATGTCTAGCTATGCCCCTCCCATTTCTAGCTATGCCCCTCCCATTTCTTGCTATGCCCCTCCAATTTCTTGCTATGCTCCTCCCATTTCTAGCTATGCCCCTCCCATTTCTAGCCATGTCCCTCCCATTTCTTGCTATGCCCCTCCCATTTCTAGCTATGCCCCTCCCATTTCTAGCTGTGCCCATCCCATTTCTAGCTATGCCCCTCCCATTTCTAGCTGTGCCCATCCCATTTCTAGCTGTGCCCATCCCATTTCTAGCTATGCCCCTCCCATTTCTAGCTATGCCCCTCCCATTTCTTGCTATGCCCCTCCAATTTCTTGCTATGCCCATCCTATTTCTAGCTATGCTCCTCCCATTTCTAGCTATGCCCCTCCCATTTCTAGCCATGTCCCTCCCATTTCTTGCTATGCCCCTCCCATTTCTAGCTATGCCCCTCCCATTTCTAGCCGTGCCCCTCCCATTTCTAGCTATGCCCCTCCCATTTCTAGCTGTGCCCCTCCCATTTATAGCTATGCCCCTCCTATTTCTTGCTATGCCCCTCCCATTTCTAGCTATGGCCCTCCCATTTCTAGCTGTGCCCATCCCATCTCTACCTGTGCCCATCACATCTCTAGCTATGCCCCACCCATTTCTAGCTGTGCCCCTCCCATTTCTAGCTGTGCCCCTCCCATTTCTAGCTATGCCCCACCCATTTCTAGCTGTGCCCCTCCCATTTCTTGCTGTGCCCATCCCATTTCTAGCTGTGCCCCTCCCATTTCTAGCTATGCCCCACCCATTTCTAGCTATGTCCCACCCATTTCTAGCTGTGCCCCTCCCATTTCTAGCTGTGCCCCTCCCATTTCTAGCTATGCCCCACCCATTTCTAGCTGTGCCCCTCCCATTTCTTGCTATGCCCCTCCCATTTCTAGCTGTGCCCATCCCATTTCTAGCTGTGCCCCTCCCATTTCTAGCTATGCCCCACCCATTTCTAGCTGTGCCCCTCCCATTTCTAGCTATGCCCCACCCATTTCTAGTTATGCCCCACCCATTTCTAGCTGTGCCCCACCCATTTCTAGCTGTGCCCCACCCATTTCTAGCTATGCCCCACCCATTTCTAGCTGTGGACCCCCCATTTCTAGCTGTGCCCATCCCATTTCTAGCTATGCCCCACCCATTTCTAGCTATTCCCCACCCATTTCTAGCTGTGCCCCACCCATTTCTAGCTGTGCCCCTCCCATTTCTAGCTGTGCCCATCCCATTTCTAGCTTTGCCCATCCCATTTCTAGCTATGCCCCACCTATTTCTAGCTATGCCCCACCCATTTCTAGCTGTGCCCCACCCATTTCTAGCTGTGCCCCTCCCATTTCTAGCTGTGCCCCTCCCATTTCTAGCTATGCCCCACCCATTTCTAGCTGTGCCCCTCCCATTTCTTGCTTTGCCCATCCCATTTCTAGCTGTGCCCCTTCCATTTCTAGCTATGCCCCACCCATTTCTAGCTATGTCCCACCCATTTCTAGCTATTCCCCACCCATTTCTAGCTGTGCCCCACCCATTTCTAGCTGTGCCCCTCCCATTTCTAGCTGTGCCCATCCCATTTCTAGCTTTGCCCATCCCATTTCTAGCTATGCCCCACCTATTTCTAGCTATGCCCCACCCATTTCTAGCTGTGCCCCACCCATTTCTAGCTGTGCCCCTCCCATTTCTAGCTGTGCCCCTCCCATTTCTAGCTATGCCCCACCCATTTCTAGCTGTGCCCCTCCCATTTCTAGCTGTGCCCCTCCCATTTCTTGCTGTGCCCATCCCATTTCTAGCTGTGCCCCTCCCATTTCTAGCTATGTCCCACCCATTTCTAGCTATGCCCCTCCCATTTCTAGCTATGCCCCTCCCATTTCGTGCTATGCCCCTCCAATTTCTTGCTATGCCCATCCTATTTCTAGCTATGCTCCTCCCATTTCTAGCTATGCCCCTCCCATTTCTAGCCATGTCCCTCCCATTTCTTGCTATGCCCCTCCCATTTCTAGCTATGCCCCTCCCATTTCTAGCCGTGCCCCTCCCATTTCTAGCTATGCCCCTCCCATTTCTAGCTGTGCCCCTCCCATTTATAGCTATGCCCCTCCTATTTCTTGCTATGCCCCTCCCATTTCTAGCTATGGCCCTCCCATTTCTAGCTGTGCCCATCCCATCTCTACCTGTGCCCATCACATCTCTAGCTATGCCCCACCCATTTCTAGCTGTGCCCCTCCCATTTCTAGCTGTGCCCCTCCCATTTCTAGCTATGCCCCACCCATTTCTAGCTGTGCCCCTCCCATTTCTTGCTGTGCCCATCCCATTTCTAGCTGTGCCCCTCCCATTTCTAGCTATGCCCCACCCATTTCTAGCTATGTCCCACCCATTTCTAGCTGTGCCCCTCCCATTTCTAGCTGTGCCCCTCCCATTTCTAGCTATGCCCCACCCATTTCTAGCTGTGCCCCTCCCATTTCTTGCTATGCCCCTCCCATTTCTAGCTGTGCCCATCCCATTTCTAGCTGTGCCCCTCCCATTTCTAGCTATGCCCCACCCATTTCTAGCTGTGCCCCTCCCATTTCTAGCTATGCCCCACCCATTTCTAGTTATGCCCCACCCATTTCTAGCTGTGCCCCACCCATTTCTAGCTGTGCCCCACCCATTTCTAGCTATGCCCCACCCATTTCTAGCTGTGGACCCCCCATTTCTAGCTGTGCCCATCCCATTTCTAGCTATGCCCCACCCATTTCTAGCTATTCCCCACCCATTTCTAGCTGTGCCCCACCCATTTCTAGCTGTGCCCCTCCCATTTCTAGCTGTGCCCATCCCATTTCTAGCTTTGCCCATCCCATTTCTAGCTATGCCCCACCTATTTCTAGCTATGCCCCACCCATTTCTAGCTGTGCCCCACCCATTTCTAGCTGTGCCCCTCCCATTTCTAGCTGTGCCCCTCCCATTTCTAGCTATGCCCCACCCATTTCTAGCTGTGCCCCTCCCATTTCTTGCTTTGCCCATCCCATTTCTAGCTGTGCCCCTTCCATTTCTAGCTATGCCCCACCCATTTCTAGCTATGTCCCACCCATTTCTAGCTATTCCCCACCCATTTCTAGCTGTGCCCCACCCATTTCTAGCTGTGCCCCTCCCATTTCTAGCTGTGCCCATCCCATTTCTAGCTTTGCCCATCCCATTTCTAGCTATGCCCCACCTATTTCTAGCTATGCCCCACCCATTTCTAGCTGTGCCCCACCCATTTCTAGCTGTGCCCCTCCCATTTCTAGCTGTGCCCCTCCCATTTCTAGCTATGCCCCACCCATTTCTAGCTGTGCCCCTCCCATTTCTAGCTGTGCCCCTCCCATTTCTTGCTGTGCCCATCCCATTTCTAGCTGTGCCCCTCCCATTTCTAGCTATGCCCCACCCATTTCTAGCTATGTCCCACCCATTTCTAGCTGTGCCCCTCCCATTTCTAGCTGTGGCCCTTTCATTTCTAGCTATGCCCCACCCATTTCTAGCTGTGCCCCTCCCATTTCTTGCTATGCCCCTCCCATTTCTAGCTGTGCCCATCCCATTTCTAGCTGTGCCCCACCCATTTCTAGCTATGCCCCACCCATTTCTAGCTGTGCCCCTCCCATTTCTAGCTATGGCCCACCCATTTCTAGCTATGCCCCACCCATTTCTAGCTGTGCCCCCCCCCCATTTCTAGCTATGCCCCACCCATTTCTAGCTGTGCCCCCCCCCCATTTCTAGCTGTGCCCATCCCATTTCTAGCTATGCCCCACCCATTTCTAGCTATTCCCCAACCATTTCTAGCTGTGCCCCACCCATTTCTAGCTGTGCCCCTCCCATTTCTAGCTGTGCCCATCCCATTTCTAGCTTTGCCCATCACATTTCTAGCTATGCCCCACCTATTTCTAGCTATGCCCCACCCATTTCTAGCTGTGCCCCAAACATTTCTAGCTGTGCCCCACCCATTTCTAGCTATACCCCTCCCATTTCTTGCTGTGCCCATCCCATTTCTAGCTATGCCCCACCCATTTCTAGCTATGCCCCACCCATTTCTAGCTGTGCCCATCCCATTTCTAGCTGTGTCAATCCCATTTCTAGCTATGCCCCACCCATTTCTAGCTGTGCCCCACCCATTTCTAGCTATGCCCCTCCCATTTCTAGCTATGCCCCTCCCATTTCTAGCTATGCCCCTCCCATTTCTAGCTGTGCCCCTCCCATTTTTTTGCTATGCCCCTCCCATTTCTTGCTATGCCCCTCCCATTTCTTGCTATGCCCCTCCCATTTCTTGCTATGCCCCTCCCATTTCTAGCTATGCCCCACCCATTTCTAGCTGTGCCCCTCCCATTTCTAGCTATGCCCCTCCCATTTCTGGCTATGCCCCTCCAATTTCTTGCTATGCCCCACCCATTTCTAGCTGTGCCCCACCCATTTCTAGCTGTGCCCCACCCATTTCTAGCTGTGCCCCACCCATTTCTAGCTATGCCCCACCCATTTCTAGCTGTGGACCCCCCATTTCTAGCTGTGCCCATCCCATTTCTAGCTATGCCCCACCCATTTCTAGCTATTCCCCACCCATTTCTAGCTGTGCCCCACCCATTTCTAGCTGTGCCCCTCCCATTTCTAGCTGTGCCCATCCCATTTCTAGCTTTGCCCATCCCATTTCTAGCTATGCCCCACCCATTTCTAGCTGTGCCCCACCCATTTCTAGCTGTGCCCCTCCCATTTCTAGCTGTGCCCCTCCCATTTCTAGCTATGCCCCACCCATTTCTAGCTGTGCCCCTCCCATTTCTTGCTGTGCCCATCCCATTTCTAGCTGTGCCCCTCCCATTTCTAGCTATGCCCCACCCATTTCTAGCTATGTCCCACCCATTTCTAGCTGTGCCCCTCCCATTTCTAGCTATGCCCCTCCCATTTCTAGCTGTGCCCATCCCATCTCTACCTGTGCCCATCACATCTCTAGCTATGCCACACCCATTTCTAGCTGTGCCCCTCCCATTTCTAGCTATGCCCCACCCATTTCTAGCTGTGCCCCTCCCATTTCTTGCTGTGCCCATCCCATTTCTAGCTGTGCCCCTCCCATTTCTAGCTATGCCCCACCCATTTCTAGCTATGTCCCACCCATTTCTAGCTGTGCCCCTCCCATTTCTAGCTGTGGCCCTTTCATTTCTAGCTATGCCCCACCCATTTCTAGCTGTGCCCCTCCCATTTCTTGCTATGCCCCTCCCATTTCTAGCTGTGCCCATCCCATTTCTAGCTGTGCCCCACCCATTTCTAGCTATGCCCCACCCATTTCTAGCTGTGCCCCTCCCATTTCTAGCTATGCCCCACCCATTTCTAGCTATGCCCCACCCATTTCTAGCTGTGCCCCACCCATTTCTAGCTATTCCCCACCCATTTCTAGCTGTGCCCCACCCATTTCTAGCTGTGTCCATCCCATTTCTAGCTTTGCCCATCCCATTTCTAGCTATGCCCCACCTATTTCTAGCTATGCCCCACCTATTTCTAGCTATGCCCCACCCATTTCTAGCTGTGCCCCAAACATTTCTAGCTGTGCCCCACCCATTTCTAGCTATACCCCTCCCATTTCTTGCTGTGCCCATCCCATTTCTAGCTATGCCCCACCCATTTCTAGCTATGCCCCTCCCATTTCTCGCTATGCCCCTCCCATTTCTCGCTATGTCCCTCCCATTTCTAGCTATGCCCCTCCCATTTCTTGCTATGTCCCTCCCATTTCTAGCTATGCCCCACCCATTTCTAGCTGTGCCCCTCCCATTTCTAGCAGTGCCCCTCCCATTTCTAGCTGTGCCCCTCCCATTTCTAGCTGTGCCCCTCTCATTTCTTGCTATGCCCCTCCCATTTCTTGCTAAACTCCACCCACTTTTTATGCGTGTTGGAATTGATTTGAAACTTTGAAACCGGAATTCCCAAAAATCCCGATTTTTCTATAACTCTACAAAGAAGCTGTTGAATATTTTGAAATTAATTTGACTTTGACTGAGGGGTGTTCAGCAACAGCTCCCAGTCCGGCCTTTTCCAGCTTTAGCTATGCCCCGCCCAACTCTAGCTAAGCTCCCCCACACTTTGCTGCATTGGGATTGATCGATCCCGAGTGCCCTAACTGTCAATTTCATGAAAACTATATAGATAAGCTGTTGAATATTTTGCAACTAATTTGACTGGGTGATGTTGCTGCCTATGGTAGCAACAGCGCCCGGTCAAATTAGACTGTTTATTAAATAGTAAAGACATAGAATTCATACAACAACGCATAGTCCATCTTCAAATATGTGTTCATGACGTACTTATCTACGTCATTCATTATGATGTCATTCTATACTTCACATAGCTGATTATGATGTCATATGATGGATGGATAAAGTGGAAATGTCCATTGAAAATTTGATGATGACATTGTACCTATGTGTTTGACGATAGCAGCGTTAAATATCCCAACCCATGACTCTATATATACTTAAGTATTAGTGTCTTATATAGATTCAGACAGATTGCAATCCACGCACAGTCAAGTGAGAAATATAATTAAAAGTTATGTAAATATTCCGATAAATCTTAAATCTTTGATTAAATATGCCAGGAAGATTATTTAATACAATTTTTAAATAAATTATTTGTTTAAAATTCATATTTAAATGAACCTCTGATTTTAATTGAAAAATTAAATCGGCTGTCAAGCACAGCAAACATAATCGGTCAGTAAAATAAATCATAGTCAAGGGTTATGGTGACGTCTTAATGGAATTTCTCTAGTGTTTGCGCTGTCACATATGAATAGTATGTATTGACATTCGTTAATATTTGATCGCTATGCATTCAGTGGCTTTACGGCCAGTGCCTCTGTTCATTATTGACTTCATTGATGAGAGAGTTTGAACAAACTGACCGATTCACTAAGTGTCCCTAATAAGGTAATGTTAGCAGAAATCATAACCCAGATGAACTGTGTATAAATATACAAATATTGACTTGTATCTGAGCGTCGGCGTTTCCCCGCACGCGCGTCATGACTTTCATTCAATGACTCGTTCTCCTCCCATTCTCTCGCCGAACATATTGATTTGAAACCCTTTCACACTCAAATTTGTTCGAGAAAATTAAAAAAATTTTGAGGGAAAATTTCTATTTGCAGACCAAGAAGATTATTTTTGAAAATTTATCCCTGGGATGACTGGCTCCCCACCCCTCACATCCCGCTATGGTGCACAGTGTACTGTTATCATTCAGAAAAAGAATCAGAATTCTAGAAATGGTTTCTCATAAAAATTATCCGATTATCAACAGATGGAAAGGTGTGGGGGGAGGAGGTGGGGTGGGGTGGGGGGGGGGGGGAATGGAGGAGGTGGGGTGGGGTGGGGGGGGGAATGGAACATCCAGTTAGATTGAGAGGTGTGTCACCTAACATTTCCTCAGGTAGTGCTATATATGAAGTTAATGAGATGAGTGTAGCAAAATTTAGACCCATCCAGATGCACCCGCTGGAGCAATTTATAATACCATTTTGCAAACCATTTAATTGTCAAATTTATTCAGGATTTTTCAATTGATCCAGTCATTAGTCGTAAATTTTCAAAAGTAGTCTTCGCTTGATCTGCAAATGGACCATTTCTCGAGATCACTGCAGAGGCCAGTTTGGCCCAATTGACTGTTAAAGGGTTAGGGTACAAAAGAGGAATCCAGTTTATCGATCAATCATAGGACGTCATAATCCACTATGTCACATTTAGGACTAGGATGATGTCATAATCAATTACGCTTAATGCTTAATAGTCTGTTAAGTTGTATGAATTGTATGACTTTAGTATTTAATAAACATTCAGTTGAATATTTTGAAATTAATTTGACTGGGTGCTTGGCACCAACCATACCCAGTCAAATTAGTTTCAAAATACTCAATTTCTTACCATATAGGTTTCTGGATATTGAGATTCAGAGTGCAGGGAGACAGAGATGGGCGGGGCATAGCTAAAACTGAATTCCTCAATTGAAGTTGATATAGTGGAGGAAACTTCATAATGCTGTACTAACAGTGACAGGCAGGACTATGGACATAATGTTTACAGTCTTTTTAAACATGTTTTGCCGTAATTGTGATCAAGGGAAACAACTCTCTTTATATATGACACATGTAATGATGAATAAAGTTATCTCCCTTAATTCAGTCATACCTAATGGGAAGACAAACCATAGTTTTATAGCTACTAGTTTTATTTTGAAATTGGCTTGAAATTTACATCTTAACCCTTCAGGACTGGTCAAGATAATTTTAATATTTGTTTTTTGAATGTCCATTTGCAATCCAAGAGATTATTTTTGAAAATTCAGCACTGGAATGACTGGATCAGCAAATTGATTTTTAAAATAGCTGTCTGATAGCCATATTTGAGACCATATCCAGACCAATTTCGCCAGGCGTCCATATAAAAAGCTTTCCTTAACTCGTTAACACACAGCCGGCCAAATATGGCTTCTGTAATCATTTTGAGAACTGTCCTTTTGCGGTTTAAGACCATATTTGAAAATTTACCACTGGAATGACAGGCCTAATCTCAGCGCTAAGTTTTAAAAAAGAATCTCTTTTTCTGCAAATGGAGATTTTATATGACAAAAGATTTACATGAGAAAATTTAAATTTTCCAGGAACAGATTTAAGTGTTAAAGGGTTACTCTGACAAAGCTACAAGGATAGAACACACAATGGAAAAACCCAGTTTCTCAGTCACTCATATGATGCCATAATCAACTGTCACATGCAGGCTGATGCTATAATCAATTACGTCATGAATGACGCAATTTTGTCCCTCTTAAAGACTTAATAGTTCATCAGGTTGTATGAATTGTATGTCTGTACTATTTAATAAACATGCTGTTGAATATTTTGAAACTAACTTGACTGGGTGTTGTTGCAGCCATAGGCAGCAACAGCACCCAGTCAAATTAGTTTCAAAATATTCAACAGCTTACCTGTATAGTGTTCTGGAAATTAATAGTCAGGGAGTTCAGGGATTGATCAATACCAATGCGGGTGAAGCGTGGGTCGAGCTTAGCTAGTGATGGGTGGGGTATCGCTAAAACTGGATTCATCCATTCAGGTTTAACCCGTTCTTCTCGAGACATCTCCAGCCATCATAAAAATTGTGTTGACCAGAGACCATTTAATCCTTTAATGGTCAAGATTGGTAATGAAAACTGAGATTTTTACTTAGTCAATATCCATTTGGAGATGTATGACAATTTTTGAGAATTTAACAGTGGAATGACTTGCTCAATAACCGAACTAGTCATGGCTTGCTAACAGAGCCAGTCATTCTAGTGATAAATTTTGAAAAAAATTTCTTCTCCTGGTCTGCATACTGACATTGTCTTTAACAAAATTGAAAATTTTTAAATAAATTTGAGGGTTAACCCTTTAAACACTTATATCAGTCTAAAATGGCTTCTACAGTGGTCTTGAGAAATGTAAATTTTCAGACCAAGAGTAGACTACTTTTTAAAATTTACCACTCGAATAACTGGCTCAATAACTGAGCCAGTCAAAAATAGTCTTCTCTTGGGCTGCAAATTGACAGTTTCTTTGAAAAAACTAAAATTTTCCTGAACAAATTCAAGGTTTAAAGGGTTATAGCGCTAAATAATGAAGCTCATATTTGAGACCATTATTAGAAAGAAATATTGTTCATTTCTGACACACCTTAATAATGTAGACTCTAACGAGCACTTTGATTGGGTCATTTCCTGGAAGACCCTGGAACAAGCCATACTGCGGATCTCCTCCGGTCACTGTTCGGTCCTCAATATCTTTTGGCAATGGAAACTTGTAGATTCGCAAAGAACCCTGAAATAACAATTTTAACATAAACAAGAATAACAATTAGAGGTTGCTAAGTCCCCATTCTGCCAAGATTGGTCACCGTCACCGCGACCTTTGACACCAAAATCTATAGGGGTCTTCGAAACACCAAGTACAAACTCCCACCCAAGATTAGTAATGATCCCTTCAATCGAACTAGAGTTATCATCCGGAATCGCAATATTACATCATTAATTAGGTCACAGTGACCATGGCCCCAAAATTGATAGGGTTCTTCGGATCACCAAGGGCACACTCCCACACCAGATTGGTAATGATCTCTTCAATAGAACTCGAGTTATCATCCGGAAACGCAATTTTACGTAATTAATTAGGTCACTGTGGTCTTGACCTTTGACTGTTTGATGCTAAAATTTATGCAAATTAACAACATTTTCTGTGCGCAACAATTACACATTAGCATGGGAAAATCGAAAACATTAACATTTTTCTCACCTTAAATTTCCCGACAATCCTTCCTTCATCTGTTTCCTCATCACCCATGTTTTTACCTCGGTACAGTTCAAACGTATCAAGCCAGTCTTTGAAGCCACCAAATTCTGGTTGACTCTCCAGCTCGTTAGGATACACCTAGAACATGCACGGTTAAAACAATTAACTAAATGCGTATCACATAGTAAGTGTAGAATTAATGTAACCATTTCACGATGAAGCCAATGAAGATTGGCTTTTACAGCGGTCTTGAGGAATCACCATTTCCAGGTCAAGAGAATAGTATTTTTTTTTTAATTTACCACTGGAATGACTGGCTCGATAATCGAGCCAGTCATTCCAGTGGTTAATTTTCAAAAAATTGTCTTCTCTTAGCCTGCAAATACATATTTAATAAGCAAATATTTAGATTTTCTCCACCAAATTTAGACATTAATAGGTTAAACTTGGTAATTCAGGACAAAATTTTAGCTGAGTTAATTTAGTGTAGCCACTATATTTATTTCATACTAAAACTAAGATCAAAATTTTCAGAAATGGTCATAAAAAAGACACTTCATCACAGGTAATTAGTATCCGAGACCAAAAACAGGTTTGAAAACATTCTACTGAAATGACTGGCTTGGTTAATGAGACTGTCATACCGGTGGTTACTAAGTTTTAAAAGATATTTTTCTCTTGGACTGCAAATGGACAATTCTCGAGAAAACTGCCATAGCCATTCTTTGTCAGACAAGGCTATGATTCATATAATGGAGGAAACCAGTTTTAGCTATGCCCCACCCATCTCTATCTAAGCTCCACCCGGTCTTTGCCCATGTTTGGATCGATCGATCCCTTCACTCTCAAAATCTCACTTTTCAGAAAACTATACATTTAAGCTATGGCAGCAACAGCACCGTCAAATTATTTTTAAAATATTCAATAGCATGTTTATGAAATAGAAAAGACATGAAATTTGTACAACATCACTTAGTCCGCCATCAATTAAACGTTCGTGATGAAGTTAGCGACGTCATTCATGACGTTACTGATTATGATGTCACATAGCTGATTATGACGTCATATGATTGACTGAGAAACTGGAATCCTCCCTCTACTGTTCTCAGTGGTCTTCGGAAATGACCATTTGCAAACAGACATAACACAGATTTTAACTGAGTGAGTCATCCAGTGAAAGATTTTCAAAAATAGTCTTCTCTTGGTCTGCAAATGGAAATTCAATGAGCAAAAATATATTTTTTTTAAATCTTGAACATTATGTTAATATTCACATCTAGTTTTTTTTATCTATCAGATTACAGGATAATCAGTATGTTAAATTATTTAACACTTTAAACTTCAAATTTGTTCAAGAAGATTTATATTTTCTCATAGAAAATATCCATTCAGTGGAAGAGTATTTTTTTTTAATTTACCATAAGAATGACTATCATTCTAGTAGAAAATTGTCAAAAAACAATTTTTCTTATTTTACCAACATTTTGGACATTTCTTAAAACCATGGTAGATGCCATTATTGGCCATCCTGGCTATTAAAGGGTTAATTTTATAAAATAGATCCAGAGAAATGCATGAAGCAAATTCCAATCCGAACCACAAGATAATCCAGAGTTAATAGAGAAATCCAATCTGTCACTCAAGTATTAATGTCAATTACGTCACACAGGTAGGCATACAAAATGCGCGATGAATCTCGTAAATAAGTTTGTCATGAACTTTGAATAGTCTATCACTTGTACGAATTGTATGTCTTTACCATTTTATAAACATTCTGTTGTATATTTTGAAACTAATTTGATTGGGCGCTGTTGCTACAACAGCCCCCAGTCAAATTAATTTCAAAATATTCAACAGTTTACATGTATTTTTTTCTGAAAATTAAGATTCAGGGCATTCAGGATTCGATCGATCCCAACACGGACAAAGCGTGGGAGGAGCTTAGCTAGAGAGGGGAGGGGCAAAGCTAAAAGTCAATTCATCCATTGGCATAATATCCTGAATAAGCCCATTAACCCTTAGACTCTAGAACATTTTCAAGAAAATTTAAATTTTCTCATAGAAAATGTCCATTTGCAGACCAAGAGAAGACTGTTTTTGAAAATTTACCACCGGAATGACTGGCTCGGTTATCGAGCCAGTCATTAGTGCTAATTTTTCAAAATTAGTCCTCTCTTGGCCTGTAAATGGGCATTTCTCAAGCTCACTACAGAAACCATTTTTGTCTGATATAAGTGTTAAAGGATTCAAGCAGCAAACATGCACGAGTATCTGAATACTCATCCACATGCTAAGGGAGACAATTATGGCTAGAAACTAGTTTTTTATTTATCTTCCTTAATTACCTCCCTTATTCAACAAAGTTCTAAATCATTCCATTTTCAAAATGCTTTATAATTACATATCCAGAATGAGATAATGAAGGGATGTTATTTTATTAAAAGCTTTGTTACTTAGTTATTAACAAGGATTAATGTATTATATATAAGCAGACAGAAAGAAGCCATCAAAATTTATTTTTAAAACCAAGGAAACAGAAAAAGGTTGTAATTAATGTATTTCCTTATGAATCAAGCTGATTTAAAAGCTAAATACCATTATTATTTTAGTTAACTAGATGACATAAATCAAATGATCCCCCTCTCCTCCATGCAACCTTCACACACACATACACCCACCCACCCAATCCCCACCCACCACCCCGAAACCCTCACCGCCTCTGAGCATTTAGGGGCCAAAAGGTTACAATTTTGGCTAACTGTTTTCATATTCCTCAATAGTGTGATCCATTTCTGGCTACCTGGTATGCTCAGCCCATTTCTAGCTATGCTGCGCCCATTTCTAGCTATGCCCTGCCCATTTATAGATACCAGGTATGCCCCTCCCATTTGTTGCTATTCCCAGCCCATTTCTAGCTACCGTTAAAACTCGACTAAAGGACGCAGTTCTTTGGTCAAAACACATGTACTAGAAAGGGGGGTGCATACTATAATCGAGAACATTCCTTCCGCACATCTTTGGGTCGAAATTTTTCTTAAAAAGTCAGATTATACCACGGAAATTGAGCTAAATGTTACCCTAGCCAATTCGCGCCGACTGACGACTATGTTTAATGTATACTCCAAAAAACACCAAGCGGAAGTGAAATTATTAAATTGGGCCGCCTAAATATTGCTTATTATTTAATACATATCACATATTACATCAAAATTAATCCGGAATTTGACATAAAATGGCGTCGAGAAAAGATACGTGTATAAATCACGTGATTCGCCTCCAATCGCAAAAGATCTTTATTCTAATTAGAGCGAGTACTCGGATATAAATATTCTGGACTCGGAACTCGGAAATTGCTATATATCATCATTGCGCGATAGGAACTGAATGTTCCCGTACCTTTTTGATAACCAACTCCCGTTAGCGCATAAGATTACACAGCGCCTCCCAATCACAAAAGAGCCAGATAACCAACTCCCGTTAGCACATAAGATCACACAGCGCCTCCAAACGCAAAAGAGCCATTACAATCTGTTTCTATCACGCGATTTCGATGTTTTCAAGGAGACATTTTATGCCAAAATTAGATTGATTTTGATGTAATAAACAATCTTTATTGAAGATACACAATATTTAGGCGGTCCTCTTTAATAATTTCTCTAACATCATGATAATGTTTAGTCATGCATTAAACATGACCGGATTGATGGTTATTTTTGATACCAATTTTCGATTTTTTAAAGGTACGTTTTTTCTAAATCTAACAACGTCTTATACTTGAATACAAGAGTTTTTTTGGGCGGATTTTGGTCAAATTTGGGACAGCGTCCTATATTCGAGGGCGGCCTTTAGTCGAGAAATTACGGTACCCAGTATGCTCTGCCCATTTCTAGCTACTCTTTATGCCTCGTCCATTTCTACAAGGGCTCCAACCCTCCATCCATTTCTAGCTAAGCTCCTCCTACTTTTTAAGCATGATGTAATCGATTTGCTACCTGAAGTCCCAGAATCTAAATTTCAAGGTAATTACACAGGTATGCTGTTGAATATTTTAAAATTAATTTGATTGCAGAGCTGTTGCTACTTATGGCAGCAAGAGCTCCCAGGCAAATTATTTCAAATTATTAAACAGAATGTTTATTATATTGCAATTTCATCAAAGACATACATTGCATACATTTTTGTGATAGAATTTTTGATTTTCATGACTGAACAACGTCATTTTGATTGTGCCATCAGCTACTGGACCTTTCCAGTTTATCCATTCATCATATAACGTCATAATCAAATATGTGACATGTAGGATGATATCGTAATCAATTATGTGACATGTAGGATGACGTCATAATCAACTATGTGATGTGTACGATGATATCATAATGACATCATGAATGACATAGATAAGTATGTCACGAACGCATAATTGAACACGGACTAAGCATTGTTGTACGAATTGTATGTACTATTTAATAAACATTCTGGTGAATATTTTGAAACTAATTGCAACAGCACCCAGTGAAGTTAGTTTCAAAATATTCAACAACTTACCCGTATAGTTTTCTGGAAATTGATAGTCAAGGCATTCGGGGATCGATCGATCCTAACACGGGCGAAACATGGGTGGAGCTTAATTAGAGATGGGTGGCACAGCAAAAACTGGAAAGGTCCATTGATTGTGATGTTAGATACTTGAGTGCCACAGCAGATCTCTCTATAACTGTCTTTTATCCAGTACAAGAAAAAACAATTTGTGTTATAAGGCAATGTCAGCTGAAGGCCGACACACCCTCCGCGTGATCAACATCAGTGCTTCCCCGACATGAGTGCTTCCCAATACCAGAATACAAATTAGTCATGCAAAAACGTATAACATAGACAGGCACATCTTTAGGCTGTGTACAATCATCCTATCAAGTTTCATCCAACCCTCTCTCAAACTGTTTGAGTTACAGCAACAAGATTTTCGGGGATGGGCTGATGTACATACATACACAGGGATTGGTGTCATTGAAATGATGAACAATTTTTTAATATTAGGCATATATTTTGGTGGTGGACAATCACCCTGTCAAGTTTTAAACAACAGATCTTTTCACTTTATCCATCCATCGTATGACATCATAATCAACCACGTGACGTGTAGAATGACATCATAATGAATGATGTCATTTGAATGTTGTAAATAAGTACGTCATGAATGCATATTTGAAGACAGACTATGCGCTGTTGTACGAATTGTATGTATTTACTATTTAATACATATTCTGTTGAATATTTTGAAACTAAAATATTCAACAGCTTACCTGTATAGTTTTCAAGAAATTAATGGCATTCTGGGGATCGATCGATCCCATCAAGGCGAAGTGTCGGTGGAGCTTAGCTAGAGGTGGGTGGGGCATAGCTAAAACAGGAAAGCTCCATTCTCCCTCAAACTGGAGAAGTTGCAGGGATAGGAATTTCGGGATGCATGCACATGACGCAAACATAATAGTCCCGCGACGCGTAGAGGTTGGTGTGTGGGTGGTGTGGGTGAGGGCGTGTATAACCACAAAAGCATGCTTTCCATATACATGTAAGTTATCATACAAAAATATGAGTTAGTATATACAGTCAGTGTATCCCAGTCCACATGCAATTCAGGTAGAAATGAGAAAACCTGAAATAAATTATTAGTAGTAATTGGCAGGCATATTTATAAATTTGAGTCTCATACTATACTGAACCAAAAAAGTTTAGCAACACAGAATATTACTGTATAGATGTTATTTAACAAAAACAATAAATTGATTCAAATATATTATTTAATTGATAAGTAATTTTCCAATTTGAACAACAGTCTCTTGTTACTGTAATGCTAGCATCGCGCCTTTAACATGCCATCATTCAATGGAAGGGTCCAATTTAAATAATGACACTGAGCTGTCAATACCGGTTGTGACCTCTACGCGCATTAACCACCGTCGTACATCGCTTTCTCATGCTTGGAATTAAGCACCTGATGTCACGAAGAGGAATCGCATCCCATTCCTGGAGCAGTGCAGCTTCCAGCTCCCACACGTTGTGAAGATGTGGATGGTTCTCACGCACCATACGGCCAAGAATGTCCCACACATGTTCGATAGGAGACAGGTCCGGTGATCGCGCTGGCCAGTCCAACAGCATTGTCTTGCTGGAACATAAAGCCTGCATGATGCTGCATAAAAGGGATGACAACAGGGACGACAACTTCTTCACAGTAACGTTGAGCCGTTAAACTTCCGCGAATCACAATAAGATCTGTTTTGCCATTTTCATGGATTCCAGCCCACACCATGACACTGCCGCCACCGAATCTGTTGTGCTGAATGATGTTGGCTGCATCATACCATTCTCCTAAATGTCGCCAAACCCATTTCCTACCATCCGCCACATCCACACAAAACCTCGACTCATCACTGAACAAAACGTGGTTCCATTGTTGAGCACGCCATCGCTGATGAGTTCTTGCCCATGCAAACCGATTCTCGATGTGATGCTCTGTAAGCGGAACAGCAACAAGTGGACGACGGGAATGCAGTCCAGCATCATGGAGTCTGTTTCGCAGTTTGTGCATGCACTGTAGTGCCAGTAGCGGTGAGCAAATTACGGGACAGCCGCGGCGCAGTCTCAAATCTGTGACGTCGTGATGACATCACTAAGTAGCGGCCTTCTCATGGTGTTGTTGCTCTCGGTCTGCCAGATCGTGGTCGGTCATTAACATGTCCAGTTTCCTGCTCACGTTGGCGGAGATGGGAAATGGTTGAGGTGTGAACATTAAAATGTTGAGCAACAGCGCGAACGCTCTGCCCAGCAGCGAGTCATCCCATTGCTTCAAGGCGCTGATTTTCGGGTAGCCCTGGGCGGCGGCCCATGTTCGGTAGGGTAAACTTTTAAGCGTTTTCTGTTAACGTTCGTTATCTGCTTTTGCAATATGGTGAATTTTTGCCTTTGCTACCTGCCAATGTGGGCCAGTGCTTGAAAAATGCATTTTCACATGCAGTAAGCGTGCGGCCGAGAAATGCAAGAAATGATTTGCATTTCTTCATGATCAGCGAGACATTACATTGACGAAACATGCCTGCAAATTTGGTTATAAATGGACGCATAGTTTTAATACAACAAACCAAACTTCACTGTTGCTAAACTTTTTTGGCTCAGTATATATACATTTATACAATATAATTCCTGATAAACTGTTTCAAATATCAATTTCATTTAATTTATTTCCAAATAAGTTCATCAGGATGTTTTAACCCATTAACCCGTAAGACTTACCAATTTGATGCAAAATTTTTAACTTTCAAATTAAATTAAAAGATGAACTAGTGTTTATTTTTTAACCGATTTTGTGGAAGACGTTGTCGTCGTAGACAGCAACATCGTCCACCAAACTCGTTAAAAAATGTACACCAGTTTCCTTGCTATACTGACACAGTAAAAGATAGAATACGGACATCAGTGCGTTTAGGGTTAAAGACCACAAGTAACACACTCTTTATCATGTAAGGAATATTCTGTTGAATATTTTGAAACTAATTTGACAGGGAGATGTTGCGGAACACGTTCAATTCAAATTAGTTTCAGAGTCTTAAGCCTTTAACACTTGAATTTGTTCAAGATAATTTCAATTTCTTTCATAGAAAATGTCCATTTGCAGAACAAGAAAAGACAATTTTTGAAAATTTACCACCGGAATGACTGGCTCGCTTATCGAGCCAGTCATTCCCGTGGTAAATTGTCAAAAATAGTCTTCTCCTGGTCTGCAAATGGACATTTCGCAAGACCACTGCAGAAGACGTTTTTGACTGATATGAGTGTTAAAGGGTGGGTTAAGAAACCAATCAATATAGAACTAGCTATGCCCCGCCCATTTATAATTAAGCTCCGCCCAATTTGTACACACTTTTGAATCTTAATTTTGAGGTACAGGTAAACTGTTGAATATTTTAAAACTAATTTCACTGGGAGCTATTGCTGCCTATGGCTAACGCTCATACATTTTTCACTTTTGCAACAGCCTTGCATTCCATAGGGAAAACAATCCAAAATGTTTTGCTAATCCGCAAACTATTGACAATCTGCTGTTTTTGTATTAATTATATCTTATAATATACAAAAAGAGAGACTCTGATTTTGCACGTGGAGAGTTTTCCCTATGGAACGCAAGGCAGATATATGTTATTTGAGTGTGATGTCAGCTAACACGTGACATATTTTACTTATGACATCAGATACTTGAGTGTCAGATCAGATCTTTTCAATGTCACCCAACAATACGTTTTTCCCCAGGAATTATACGCTACTTATGTCGATGCTGCAAGCCATCAGACAATAATTTCAGTGGACAATGACTGGATATGTTGAATATTTTGAAAATGATTTGACTGAAAGTTATTGGCCACCAACAACTTTCAGTCAAATTGTTTTCAAAATATTCAACATATCCACAGTTAAACCACATGAAAAATGTAGTCTGCAAACATTCAGCAGGCAGACTGATAAATATTAAAAAATATTTAATGATATAAATGCACAGAATTAGGTATTCAGAAATATCGCAAGAAGAAGACTGCATCCAATCACCAGCTGAGTATGTTTAAATCAGACGGTGCATGCTGGGTAGTGTTACCCGTATTTTGGCAGCATATTGCTTCCAGTCATCATATGAATCATCTTCGATCTCACCCGTATCATTTCTGAACATTTTGTTGAGTCGCCCAAACATTTTACCCTGAAAACGTGTGTATATATAATCATAAATAAACCACACACTGGTATTTCAAGTGCATATTTGTTGTTACACAGTATGTCCAGACCATGTTAACCCTATATATTGGTAAGATATCCGGGTAGGCATTACAAAGGTGCTTAGATTATGCACTGTAGACAGCAAACCAATCAGAATACTGCATTTGACAATTATGCCATACTTACATCATCTACTGTACTTAGGTGGTATGCTTGCTGAAACAAACCTAAGTGAGGTCAAAGGCTACATCATATGGATGAAAGAGTTCAAATGTTACATTGTAACGGTATCAGAGGTGTCAAAGATACATTGCAAGGATATTAAAGAGGTCAAAGGTTACATTGCATGGATATTAAACACGTGAAAGGTTACATTGTAAGTGTTATAGATCACAGGTAAAAGGTTATAACAAAAGGATATCAGAGGTCAAAGGCTACAACATAACGATATCAGAGGTCAAAGGCCACAAAATAATGATATCAGAGGTCAAAGGCTCCCACATAATGATATCAGAGGTCAAATGCTACAACATAAGGATATCAGAGGTCAAAGGATACAACAAAAGGACATCAGAGGTCAAAGGTTACAACATAAGGATATCAGAGGTCAAAGGTTACAACATATGGATCTTAAGTGGTTAAAGCTTACATTATAAGGGGTATAGGTCAAAGATTACATTGCAAGGATATTAGAGGTCAAAGGCTACAACATAAGGATATTAAAGAAGTCAAAGGCTACAACATAAGGATATTTAAGAAGTCAAAGACTACAACATAAGGATATTAAATAGGTCAAACATTACATTGTAAGAGTTTTAGATCAAAGGTAATATTCTAAGGGTATCAGACAGGTAAAAGTTTACAATATAAAGAAATAAGAAATGCAAAATGTAACACTCTAAGGTTATCATTTAGGTCAAATGTCGATTTAGTTGTAAGTTTTCTAAAATATTGTTCTGCGGGCATGTAAATGAATGTTATCTAGAAGAAATGTCATATTCACATGTCTAACTTTGACCACTAGATGCTTAACCCTTTAACCCTTGAATTTATCCAAGAAAATGAAAAGTCCATTTGTAGACCAAGAGAAGACTATTTTAGAAAATTTACCACCGGAATGACTGGCTCGGTTATCGAGCCAGTCATTATATTGGTAAATTTTCAAAAATAGTATTTTCTTGGTCTGCAAATGGACATTCCACAAGACCACTGCAGAAGCCGTTTTCGGCTGATATGAGTGTTAAAGGGTTAACTCCTTAATGGTCAAGAAAAGCAAGAGGTTTGCTTAGTCAACGTTCATTTGCAGCCCAAAAGACTATTTTTTTAATGTACCGCTGGAATGACAGGCTTGGTAACCTAGCCAGTTATTCCAGCAATTCAAAAATTGTCTTCTCTTGACCTTCTCTTAAATGTTTAACGTGACAGAATATAAGAGCAGAAATGCTGCCAGTTCTTAATGATAAATTCACTTTCTACGTACCTTAAGCTGAGATGCAACTGGCTCAGATTTCTTCTTTCGTTGTGCTTTGGGTGATAGTCTCTGTGCCAGATTAACAGCTCTAGCTGTACCTTTCAACGTCCTCTTTTCTTTTTTGTTGTCTTTTGGGGACTTCTCCGCACCATCTTGGTTCTCTGACAACGGAGCATAGTAAATTACTAAAACTAAATTAATACTTATGCATTACGCAAAGAATAAATTTGAAGCAGAATGTCCTCACTTGACTAGTCCCATATTGCACGCTAAATTACTGTAAACAGAATGTTGAAAACTAACTCAGTATTATAAAGAAATATTAGTTACCTCTCTGGGATATAGAAATTGTTTGAGTGTAGCTTTCGTGACCATCTAGGTCACTTCTTCAGCACTAACTGATGCTACACTTCAACAATTTCTACAATTCGGGAGAGGTAACTAATATTTCTTTACTATGAATCATCCCGGGATCGGGACCAACATTTTCGGAAATAACTCGGTATACTTTCCTGGGAAGAAAACCGACTGTTCCTATTTCTTGGGTCCTACACAACAGAGGCAAAGTTCTGACAGTAACTACCTGAATTCACCTTTCCAGAGTATCCATCCATCACCTGACCTCGTATGATGTCATAATCCGCTCAGCTCATGTATGACGATGTCACAATCATTACGTCACAAAGGGTTCCATATAGACCTTCATCACACCTCAAATAGTCTGACAAGTTGTATGAATTGTATGTCTTTGTAATTCTTTGCTATTTAATAAACATGCTTAGGCAGCAACAGCGCCCAGTCAAATAAGTTTCAAAATATTCAACAGCTTAGCTGTGCAATTTTTTTTTAATTTACAGTCAGGGTGTTCAGAGATCGATCGATTCCAACACAAGCGAGGTGTGGGTGGAGCTTAACTAGAGATGGGCGGGGTATAGCTTAAACCGGAAAGGTCTTGTTGAATTAGCACGGGGTGGGAAAATGCTCTATTTTCAGCGGTAATCTAACGTGAATGGAAACATATACATACACGCTCACGTAAATGAGCGTGAGAAAGTCCACATGGAATCGCTTACATGGAAAGCAGGCCTACATCTATGGTCTAGTCAGGCTGATAAGACTGAATACTGATAAAGTGTGGTAAGTATATTAGATGACGTGAAAATCCTATTTTAATGAGTATCTATCTACTCGCAAAATTGATTGACATTAGAATGTCTGTCTTACCATCTGTTTGTGAGTTGCCTCCATTTGGCATTGTACCATATGGTGTGGTTGTACCAGTGCTTGCGGCAGGAGCAGGTGCATTGATAGGCTGATGCTCTAAATCGAGCGGGTCTCCCGCAGCTTCTATCCGATTCTCCTCATGTTCCTATTGCACAAAATAACAAACAATCATGCTTACACAATAATGAAATATCTTCAAAATAGCTATTTAACAAGCGCACCATGAACAGAGCATAATACAATACCCACCATGATGACAAGCCAATGAATGAGAGCTTTCAGAAAATATTTATTTCTTCCTCAGACCCAGATCAGTCATCCTATGAAGTGTGAAAGCGATCCGTTAAACGGTCAAGGAGTTATCATCCTGAAACCAATTTTCAAGATGGCCGCCTGTGACTGGTGGCCATATTGTATTTTTGATCATTGTAAATTTTGTTAAGTTTTTTCACCAGACATAATCCAACCACCCTATGAAGTGATCCGATAAATGGTAATGGAGATATCATCAAGAAACCAATTTTCAAGATGGCAGCCTGTGGCTGGCAGCCATCTTGGAGTTTGGATCATCATCAAGTTCGTTACGTTTCTTCCCAAGACCTAGTCCAACTACCCTATGAACTTTGAAAGTGATCCGATAAGTTTACGGGAACAGAGTTCTTATCCAGAAACCAATTTTCAAGATGGCCGCCAACCACCAGTACACCAATTTCAGATCATTGTCATATTCAATAGGTTTCTTCTTCAGACCTAGTCCAACAACCCTAAAAGTTTCAACGTGATCCAATAAACGGCAACAGAGTTATCATCTGGAAACCAATTTCCAAGATGGGAGCCAGTGACTGGCAGCCATCTTGGGTTTTGGATCATCGTCGATTTCAGTAGGGTTCTTCCTCAGACCTAGTCCATCCCCCTGTGATGTTTCAAAGCGATCCAATAACGAGTTAAGGAGTTATCACCCGGAAACCAATTTTCAAGATGGCCGCCAATGGTTGGTGGCCATCTTGGATTTTGGATCATCATCAATTTCGATAGGTTTCTTCCCAAGACCTAGTCTAACCACCCTATGAAGTTTCAAACAAATGGTAACAGAAGATAAAAAAGTAGCCACCGGATGAACTACAGGACTGTTGATAAGAAATTCACAGACTGCAAAATAGGCCATTATTCTAATTCATAAATCAATGCCTTCATGCCATTATGCCCTCAAATTTGTTCTACAAATTTCAATTTAATCATAGAGAATGTCCATTTGCAATCAAAAATTATTTCTAAATCTGGCCAAAACAGCCTTCTGCGGCAGTCTTGAGAAATGTCTATTTGCAGAAGAAGAGAAGACTATCTTTGACAGGTTACCACTGTAATGACTGGCATGATAACCGATCCGGTCATTTCAGTGGTAAATTTTCAAACAAGAACGCTGAAGTGTACAATGTCTCGCCTGTAAAGGCATGGATAGTGTTGATTGGCAAAGCAAACGTGGCATGGTTTGTAATACACATATTCAGTAATGCACCAACAAACAAGTGTAACCAATCGAATATGGACATTTTTTACCAAACTGCGGATAGTCTGATCATGTAATTTTTTTCCAAATGAAACTAGTAATGATGCAGATAGTACTCTTGCATAGTATATAACTCTGCTGTAAAATATTGTTGATATTTGGTGAGCCATTGTTGAAAATGAGTGATCCATAAAAAACTACAAGTAAACAAACATGAAAAAAGTTCAAAGTCGAAAACCATGAAAAAAGTAGTAAAAATTGCCCAAAACCACATCCCTGGCCATATGTGTAATCATTCCGAAAGTTTAAAGTTTCTATGTGAAATTGTCTTGGAGGAATTGCGTTACAATCGATTAGTGCCCACTTTTGACCCCACCTCTCACCCTCAGTTTGACCAAAGATCAAAATAATTCCCTGTACTGTAGTCTACTCATCATTGGCTTGAAAATTATATGCGACATGACGAGCTTTGGAAATTTTTTATTTATTACCCCACATTTTCCACCCCCAGGGCCCCATACCCCTAGGATCATGCCAATATTTCAAGTGTCATGCACATCCCTAGCCATATGTGCAATTATCCCCAAAGTTTCAAGTTTCTATCTGAAATGGTCTAGGAGGAGTTGCATTACAATCGATAATTACTGACCAATTTTGATCTTTTGACCTCTGGGCCGAGCCCCGGGGGGTTAAAACAAAATTCCAAGTGTCATGTACATCCTTGCCAATATGTATAGTCCTCCCCAAGGTTTCTAGTTTCAAAAGCAAGTCTTTGCTGATTAAATTGTCATTTGAAAACCTTAACCAAAACATAATGAGTATAACCTGGATACAAATCAGGCCTAAAATTATTAAAGTCCAAAGACCAAAAAAACATATTTATAAAAATTTGAAAATCAATTTCCTTTTGATGTGGTCTAGTCATAAGCATGGTATAGAACAAATCTGTGAAGTTTTACTGAAATCTGATAACCCCTTGTGGGTGCAAATGTCGTTTTAAAAAACCTTAACAAAAACTGCACTGGCAAAATACATGAAAAAAGTCCAAAACCGTGAAAAAAAAAAAGAGTTAAAATGCCCCAAAATTAAATGTGTTCTTATGTAGCTCACATCCCTGTATAGTATAGATCACTTCCGTAAAGTTTCATTAAAATCAGATGAGCCAGTTCTGAAGAATAAGTTGATTAAAAAACCTTAACCAAAACTGCACAAATGGCGGATGCCGCCGCCGACAATGCCACCAGAATTAGTGATCCCTATGTCTCGCTTTCAGCTTCGCAGGCGAGACAAAAATAATCTTTTGGTTTGGAAATGGACAGTTTCTATGAGAAAATAAAATTTTCCTGAATGAATTTGGGCACTAAAGGGCTAATGACTTAACATAGCTTTTATACAAACAGCAAGCGTTGTGGGGAACCCTTCCACTGATGAATTCCCCACATCTCATTTTTCAGGCAACAGGAAACCAGTTGACAATATTTTGAAATTAATTTGACAGGAAATTATTCCACATACTAAGTTTTATATTGTAAAGTATACTACTTTTTCTCTCATTTGTTGGTGAAACGATTAATGAGTGAAGTATGGCTGATGCCTGATGGACCTATTATATACATCCAATAAGACACACACTTAGACATGGCTTCCATGTTTTCAGGCCCATGAACTTTAATAGTTATTCAGGGCGACCATCTCTCCAGATTTATCCAAAAAATGTGTATATTTAAACATGCCACCAGATTTCTGAACCTACTGTCAAATATCCAAAATTTTCTTTCATTCATGTATCAAATAAATGTTTAAAGCAAGATTTAGAGAGGACATGGTTAAGCTAGTTACCTTCAGCCTGTTCAAAAGGGAAGACATTCGTTTGCAATTTGTAATAGACAGTTTTGTAACACAACAAAAATATTAAGCCACTCAATTCACTGTTTGCCATATGTCACCTGACTTAGATAACCTATTCATTCCCATGGCGTGTGGGTTCCCTGGTAAACAAGGTTAGCAGAGATACATCCCTCCATTGGGTATTCTTGATAGTATCTCTTTAACCCTAATGCAGTCATTGCTCTAGGGAACCGGTTCCTCTATTCCTACAGAGTACATATAAACGAGTCTGTGAGCATGCACACTTATGCTACTATGCATGCGACCAAGTCCAAGCCGTCATTAATTAATTTTCTGTATTACAGGAAACACCTAATTTATATCTATTCATTTCCTAATCTTGTGGAGTTACATCCACATTTGATTTTTCATGAATGCCACAGAACAAGCAGTCTTTGTTGAACAAGTCATAGTATTTATGTAAAATGTTTATAATTTACGTGGATATGAACGGAAAGTTCGTTGTGAACAAGTTGAAAGAAAATGGCACCAGCTTCACAGTACAAGCCAGGTGAAGTCAATAACTCTGATCCTATTTTAACCACAGAGGCTTATTCCTACGTAAAGTATCCTACATAAGTTAGTGGATCAATTAAGAGTTTTGACTAGGTACGTATTTCCGAGCATCATTCTTTCCTACATAAGGTATACTACATACCGGTTGGGATCGAATCCTAAATAAGCTATCCTACATAGCATATGTAACATACCGGTTGGGAAGTTATTGGATCTCTTAAGAACGTGACAGTGGTGCAAACAGGCATGGTGGACCGGATGAACACCACAAGGATACACCATGATCATCATTATCCCATAAAGAAAAAGCGAGGGGTCCTTCTAAGGACCGTTACTAAGCAACTAACATGAAACTCGCAAATACTTTACGATGATCAGTCATGTCAGTCACATTACAATAAAGACAAGACCATATTTATTCATGGTTCGCTCATCACGATTAAGATTTTTCCGGTCATGGGAAAATGTAAACATTGTGTTGCTATGGGCATTCCTCTTTAGCATGTAGTAATCCGCAAAATATCTCGTAATACCTGGATGTTCAAAATTACGATATTGAGCTCTTTCCTCATATTCACATAATCGTCTTCTGTTAGATAGGCTATTGGGCCCAAATATACCTTGTAATGAGGTCTGGGTGTAAATAAGTTCATTCATTCAAGCCTGTGTCAGAGTCTAGCATTCATTTAGTTTTTAAATCTAGCGAGAAAATGCATTACATATGTCTGGTTATATTGTATTTTAAGTGACCAACATAAAATGATCCAAAATGATATGTGATGTACGAGAAAAATTGCTTGAACGCCCGAGAATTAAAGAGCGGTGGAACGATTCTAATGGCATTCAATGGCAAAACCAAAATTAGTTTGGAGGCGCTGACGAGACTTACAATATAATCATAGAGCCGTAGTTTCATGCTATTTCGCTCTCGTTAGCATAGGAGATCTCGCGAGAACGCAAATGGAGACTGTTAGATCGCATTTCTGAGTTTCCGCTTCCCGCCTAATTATATATGCGAGTACTCGCTCCTTTGTGAGATACTTCATTAAAATTCGATTTAACAGGGGCGAACACCTAATATTATGTAATTGAATTATGTATTTCAAGACGACATTTTATGTCATGTTTATGATTAGTTTTGATGGAATAAACAATCTTTTTTTAAGAGTACACAATATTTAGGCGGTTCAATTTAATAATTTCACTTCTGAATCATGTTTGGAGGTACACAGTAAACATAGGCGCAGGATGGCAACAGTTCATGCGGGGGTGATGTTGTTCAATTTTTGTGCTATGTTAGATGTTCAGAAATGTTTCAAAATTCAGAGGGAAAAACGTGACTAAGTATATAAATTGAGCATAAATATGCAGTCTAGCGCACTTTCATTTTCTAATTCTAACTTATTTCGGTTGCATCATAACTTTAATAACTTCGGAGAGAAATGGTTAATATTTTGATATTAAAAAGTAAAAATGTCCACTCCATGCTCAATTTGAGTATATCATGGATGTATGTCTATCTCCGTGTTTTAGTAGGATGCATCATCAGGAATGTTCTTGACTATCAGACGCTTTATTAGTCTAAGCTAAACACAAGCTAAGATGGGTCTTTTCCTACCTAAAGTATAATCATTCATACCATTGGAAATTCTTTCGGTGGATCTTCATATCACTCAAAATTTGATTTAATGAGCACGCTTAACCAGGGTATGAAGGATAATTTTCTACAGTAGACGTCTTCAAAGTCCTTCCTACGTAAGGTATACTATATACCGGTTTGTAACATCTCCTACAAAGGTATTCTACATAACATATGTAACATACCGGTTGGGAAGTTAGTGAATCGATTAAGAGTCGGTGGAATAAACTACCATCGGATGCAGCAGGCGGGTCCATAAAATGTCAAAAATAATGTACAATGTATGTAGTTTTAACATTTGTATAAAGGTTTGGCACCAGCTCCTTCGTGCAGTCACACATACATTGCAGGACATCCAATTGGAATTTGCAGAGTTAACATATACAAATACAGATCAGCTCTCAATCGATTGTTATAGTCAAATATAACTTGTTTTCATTATTTATGATATACCAATTGATTATAATTGAACTGCGGTTTTAGGTATGCCAAATCAATTCGCTTCTGTTTTGCTGGTATTGTTTATGTTTCTAAATCACATTTGACAATTTAAATGCCCTATCTCAGACGGATCTTATTTAAAAATTTTTTATTTTCTTTATCAGTTGTTCTTAATGAAATGGCTGAATCATCCAATTCTCCTCATCCTTCGGAACCTTGGGTACACTCATCTCTGCCTTTTGTTCCTAATTTTTTATGCTCTAGTTCACCCTTATACATCTTCTCATTTATTTTCCAGGAATAAATTTATTTTTTCTTATGATCCTAGCAGTTCTTTTGTCATTTTGATTTCACCAGATTTCGTTTTGCTCCTGAATCTTCTCATGTATTAGTTTCTTCCTATCAGCCTCCATCTAGTCACATCCCTATTTTTCCACCTCTTCTCTCAAAATATAGGAATCAATCTTCTTTCGATTCTCCTAATAACAATCTGCAATCAGCAGGGTTCACACTGGTCATGGAAATCCTGGAAAGTCATGGAATTTGAAAATTAAAATTCCAGGCCTGGAAAGTCATGGAAAATCAGCATTTTTTATCATATGTCATGGAAAAGTCATGGAAAATGGTGATCATGCAAAATAAAATAAATCTCTTGGCATAAATTTCACCCTTGCCTCTATACAATAAAATTCTGGCAACAGCTTATCAAAACAAGTCTTTGGATTGGTTATTCAGTGACATAATATTTAAAAAAACAAGAGCTCCGTAAACGGCGCATAATACCCCGCCATGATGACAAACCAAAGAATGAGAGCTGTTGACATATAGCACACTTTAATATATATATATATATAATATCACAGGAAACTTTTCCGACACGTCATAGCAAGAGTTATCACTCTGAAACTGGTCTATAAGATGGCTGGTCAAATTGACCAATCCTAGATTTTAGAAGTTTGTTCATCAGACTGTAGATGGTAGAAAAGCTATAGTTCCTCGTCAAATGTAATTCAATGAACCAAAAAGGTTTCAACCGGATTCGAAATGATAACAGTTACCATATGGAAAGTGATTTTCAAGATATCTGCCATAAATTGGTGGTCATATTGGATTTTGGAACAATGTAGATTTCAATAGGTTTCTTCCGAGTTCAATGAACCTATAAAGTTTCAAATTGATCGGATGAACAGTTTCGGAATTATCATCCAGAAACCAATTTTCAAGATGGCCACCAGTGGCTGGCAGCCATTTTGGGTTTCGGACCATACTCTATTGCTGGCAGCCATCTTGGATTTCGGACCATCCTCTATTTCGATAAATTTCTTCCCGGGTGTTAGTTCAACCACCCTATTAAGTCTCAAAGCAATCAGAGTTATCATCCGGAAAACAATTTTCAATATGGTCACCGGTGGCTGGCGGCAATCTTGCATTTCGGATCATAGTCAATTTCAATTGGTTTCTTCCCCAGAGGTAGTCCAACCGCTCTATGAAGTTTCATAGCAATCCGATAAACGATAACGGAGTTATCATCTAGAAACCAATTTTCAAGATGGCCACTGGTGGCTGGCGGCCATCTTGGATTTCGGATCATTGTTGATTTGGATAGGGTTCTTCCTCAGACCTAATCCAACCACTCTATGAAGGTTCAAAGTGATCCGATAAACGGTAACGGAGTTATCGTCTGGAAACCAATTTTCAAGATGGCCACCAGTGGCTGGCTGCCATCTTGGATTTCGGATCATTGTCAATTTTGAAAGCTTTCTTCCCCAGACCTAGTCCAACGACTCTATGAAGTTTCAAAGCGATTCGATAAACGGTAACGGAGTTATCATCCAGAAACCAATTTTCAAGATGGCCGCCTGTGGTTGGCGGCCATCTTGGATTTTGGAGCAGCATCGATTTCGATAGGTTTCTTCCTTCCGCAGACTTAGTCCAACCATTCTCTGAAGTTTCAAAGCGATACGATAAACGGTAACGGAGTTATAATTCAGAAACCAATTTTCAAGATGGCTACCGGTGGCCGGCGGCCATCTTGGGTTTCCGATCGTTGTCAATTTTGATAGGTTTCTTCCCCAGTCCTGCTCCAACCACTCCATGACGTTTCAATGCGATCCGACAAACGGTAACTGAGTTATCATCCAGAAACCAATTTTCAAGATGGCCGCAGACTTAGTCCAACCATTCTATGAAGTTTCAAAGCGATCCGATAAACGGTAACGGAGTTATAATTCAGAAACCAATTTTCAAGATGGCTACCGGTGGCTGGTGGCCATCTTGGATTTCGGATCATCGTCGATTTCGATAGGTTTCTTCCCCAGGCCTAGTCCCACAACCCTATGAAGTTTCAATGCGATCCGACAAACGGTAACAGAGTTATCATCTGACTCTGCCGCTCGCCCGCACGCCCGGACGGACGGACGGACGGCGCCATTACATAATACACCGCCAAATTTGATAAAAATTGCAGATTAAAGTTAAGTTGTGATTTATGTAGCTATGTCTCCTAGATATTAATTCTTAGATGTCGTAGAATTTGGTAATTTTGGTCATGAAAAGTCATGGAAAAGTCATGGAATTTCAAATACAAAAAGGTGTACAAACCCTGAATCAGTGCGTCAGTTTTTATTATTTTAATTATGGATAGTGGTTTGCTATCTTTTAGTATCATATCGGGTCTGATTTTTTTTTTCTTCACATAGGACAGGCGTGAGTCCATCTAGTTTTTTTACATCAGTCTTACCTTTCTGTCTGTCAGTAGGATCCCTCGTCATGATGAAGCATATATATGTGTGAAAGTAAGCTTGTTACAATAATAAAGATAGTCTACATAACATACCTCCTCTAATCTTTTATTACTCCTTTCTCAAGTTCAGTAGAAATTTTTATCTTTTTCTTTGACTAGTGATATGTCTTTTTCTGTTATTTTCATATGGAGCTGTTTTCTCTGTTTTATCTATTCAAGCTTATTTTTATGCTTCTAAATTCTAACATTTCCAGGCATTATTAAATAAATTCCTCGAGGGGGCCTAACCAAGATGATTGGGTCATTGCCTTCTCATGGATTGTGGAATATTGGTTTTTTCTTTCACCCTTCTGTATATTCAGTCTTTTGTCCTTATTCATCCTCGATCTGGTAACAGGTTTGGTGGACTTCTTTCCTGTTTAATCATCTGATAATGATATTAACATTTGGGCTCATATACTAGCTTTGTTTAGCATTAGATTTTGTAAAATAAGATTCTGCAGGTTTATTCTTATCCTAGCTGCTATGCTTAAGTGCCTCTAGATAATCTCTACTTTCTCAGGGGTGGGGATGGATATAGCTAGCCTCATGCTGTCATAGGTAGCAGATTTCCTACATATAAGGTACAATCAATTGGTCATTGAATCCGGCCCCTTTTTTCTATCAAACCACGTTGGTCTCCTGTGACATAGTTCTGCCTCTGTTGCTGATCATAAATTTCTGTTCTTCAAGTAGGATACAGTGGAGGAAGGCAAAGAATTCAAGGATTTTAAAGAGTATGAGGTGCTGGCAGGTCATCTTTTTAAAGGGTCTCAGCTCTTATCTTCACCTTATATATTATCCTTTCCCAACAACTTTGAGAAATTTTTTTACACTTCATGTCCTTATTATTTAATACTAATTCTGTTGCATATTTTGGAATTATTTTGACTGGAATCCATGGCCGCTTTATTGCTGCTTGAGACAACGATGACTTACAGTTAAATCGTTTTATAATATTCAACTCTTTTCCTGATACGTTGTCTCAGAATTGGTGTTCATCGATGCGAGGAATAATATGGTCATGGAGACTTTTTGGCCGGTCATCACTGGTCTCATCAAGGATAAGGGACAGTGTTTTCTGATATTTCCATACATACAGATTTGATCCTAACTGGATCCGGGTTCTTTTAACCACATCATGGCCAGTCTGGGATTCCTCTTGCTTGGAAGGTTCCTTAAGTCTGGTAATTCAGAATTTTGTCCTTCACCATGACTGCATACACTGCATTTTCATTCGCTGGGTATCATCGGTATCAATCCACCAGTTTATCCATCTGCAGGTCCTTTTGATGTCTTGTGGCATCATCAAATCACCCAAGTTTTTCAGTCAGGTCTTAGACAGGATAAAAGATTGAGAAAAGTTGAGTATATTTCCATACCAATCCTTCATCAACATATATAAATTTGATCTGTTGCTGGGATTTTTCCCCCATAAGATCATGTTGGACTCAATGTCAATCATGATGTATTTTCTTCTCCAGAATTCATTGGTATTTTTAAGCTTCCTCTTCAGAGTTTCTTCAGTCTTGTGGCCAGTTCGAAGATTCCTCAGCCATATCTTTTAGGAGTCTTGTTTAAATTTGTCATGTTTGAACCCATAGTCTTCGGACGAATCCTTCCTTTGATCCTTTCTACTAAGAGTTTGGGGGAGGGGTTTGCTATAGAATTTCCTCTCGCTCTTGTGTCTATGGAACCAGCTACGGTAGTCTTATTCCCTCTTCAATACTCTGGAATATTGGAGAATGATGAGATATTGTCTCTTTGACAAGCCACCTAGCTGCTCATGCAGTCATTTCTATAGTAGTGACTTACATCAACAAGCAGGGCGGGTGAAGGTTATAATTTTTTGTCTGGAGTCTTGGTCCTCCTTCAGTGGTGGAGATGTCAGGAAATCTATCAGCCTCTCACATTCCAGGTAGAATGGTTTTCATTGTAGCTCATTTATTACATCCCATTAAGTTTCTACTCAGTATAGCATCCAGATCTGATGTTCATATTCTTCCTCCCATCTCAGCTCTGGCGATAGATGCTCTGGCCCAGTCATAGAAATCACATTTTGTTTAAATAGCTTCAATTTAACTTTATAATGCAAATTGTCTTTAAGAACTTTTGTCAGTGGAATGTATTATCCCTTTAATCACTCCCGCTTGGCCCAATGTGAGTTAATCAATGCATCTCGTAGTCCGCTTTGTGGAAATCCAAAGAGTCTGTCCCAATGTTGCGGATTTTCTATCTAGTTTAAGAGCAGCTTTCATTTCATTATTCCACAAATCTTCAATATGTATACTGGGTATTTTCCAAGAGACCTGTTTCTAAGAAATTAATTTTTTTTGTCTGAACTTTAGTATTCTTAATCAATTCAAATATATCTGTTACAGGAGAATTTACCACAGTATATTTAAGGTTTTCAAATGGTTGTAAGAACAACACATTATCATGCCCGATTCTGCATCCCATCATCAAGTCATAGATTCATGGGATATTTTTTGATGACTTAAATCTCTGTATGTTGGGGTGGTGTTATTGTTTTACACTAGCATCTATCCTTCCTTATATTCTAGAAGCCGGTTTGAAAGTTATTAGGTATTTACATCATTTATCCATGGTACAGGTATTTTTAGGCTATAGTGCAACGATAAATGCCCATAATAAAGTTCTCTATTAACTCATGTCCTGGTCCATCTGTTTAATTGTTTAACTCTGAAATCATTCTTTTTCTACTAGCTGCCATGTTTGCTAGATGGTATTCAGAAATTCATATTCTTTTTGTGAATGATCTTTTCTAGATCGTGGTAGGAGATCTGGCTACATTCTTTGCCCTTGAAGAGATCTTATATATAAAACGTAATTAATTGTTTTCAATCCTTTCCAAAAACTATACCCAATTTAAAAGATCTTTTTGAAACACCGTTCAGATTACTTGTGCTAATTTGTTTAATAAGCGCGCATCTCATCAACTGGATTACACACACCATTAATTGACATTAGAATGTATCTCCAGGAGACACTCAGTAAGTGTTGTTGGCACACAGCATTCGTATTCTCCTTCGCATTCTATGCAGATCTATCAGTGGATGACATTATGTAAGTTGCAGTATAAATGTCAGAATCCACATTATTTTTATCTAAAAGATCAGATTCAATTCGCAATGTGACATTTCTAATTTTGCCACTCAAACCTAGACTCAATTGCCTAGATTCTTTAGTTAGCCGTCTTCTTCATCACCTCGTGTCTGTTTTTAAATTCTCTTTGCTGAGATTTTCTAATTATCATTATTTTAGTGTATTTTGTTTAGAACATTTGTTTGTTCGTGCTCTTTCAGCACTTAGCGATTTAGTTGATTTTAGTATTTTTGGTGATTAACCTTTCATTCTTGATTTGCAATTTACAAACTAACCTAGTATTTGGCTCTGACTAATTCTATGTTTTAGCAAACAGTGAATTGAGTGGCTTAGTATTTTTGTTGTGCTACAAAGCGACCCAGACGTATATACTGGTCTGACGTTTTGTTAGCTTACTAAAATACTTACCACTCAATTCACTGTGGCCCACCTCAGCCACCCAGCATCGTTAAATAGCAAATCATTATTAAATTTTGTGGAATTAATTAATGACGGCTTGGACTCGGTCGCATGCATAGTAGCATAAGTGTGCATGCTCACAGACTCGTTTATATGTTCTCTATAGGAATAGAGGAATTGGTTCCCTAGAGAAATGACTGCATTAGGGTTCAAGACATACTATCAAGAATACCCAATAGAGGGATGTATCACTGCTAACCTTGTTTACTAGGAACCAACACACCATGGGAATGAATAGATTAAAATTTTCTGAGATATCTAAGTCAGGTGACTTATAGCAAACAGTGAATTGAGTGGTATTTTAGTAAGCTAACAAAACGCCAGACCAGTATATACATCTGGAGCGGTTAGAGTTTAAATTGACGATTTGAATGCGTTTCTGCATTCTCACAAATGAGACAAATCTCGGGCTCACGCGTTCCATTTGAAAACAACAAACCACTCGCTCTCTTCCAAATGTATCTTCCGGACAAATAATCATGATAAACTGTTCACCGCATGAAGATCCAAAGGGCTATAAATTGTGCCAGCATGCCAGCATCATTCTCACAGTATTGTGCAGTAGAGCCACTAGTGTGGCTTTAACCCCGTAAGCATCAAATTTGTTTAAAAAAATTCAAATTTCTCATAGAAAATGCCCATTTGCTGACTAAGAGAAGACTATATTTAAAAATTTACCACTGGAATGACTGGCTTGGTTATCGACCCAGTCATTTCAGTTGTAAATTTTCAAAAATTGTCTTCTCTTGGTATGCAAATTGACATTTCTGAAGACCACTGCAGAAGTAATTTTTGGCCGATATGAGAGCTAAAGGATTAAAATTGTACAGGTACATTAGCAGCAGTGCTGTCAGGAGACATCTTTTTTCTTTTAGAAGTTCTTCACGCATCTCCTCAGGACTTAAACCATTAATGGAAAATATTGGTTTAAAAAAATTAAAAACTTAACTTGTTGAATCACCATTTGCAGGAAAAGTGGCCTGAAAATTTAGTGCTGGAATGACTGATTTAGTTTTCGATCCAGTAATTTGCAGAAATTAAAAAAAAATGGTCTTGGCCCAAGATCACTAAAAAGCCATTTATGGAGGGATCTGATGCATTACTCAAACATATGACAAACATACAGCATCGCATCTAGGCTGATGTTATAATACATAGTGACGTATCTAGCTCTGTCATTAAGCATTTTAAAAGTCTGTCAAGTGTACAAATTTTATGTCTTTGATGAAGTTAGTATTTAATAAACATTATGTTGAATATTTTGAAACTAATTTGATTGGCCGCTGTTGCTGCCATAGGATATCAACAGCAGTAGTATAGTGTGGGGCTATTCGCTATTGTTCTTTTCCTCTGGGGGGGGGGGCTGTCTGCCATTGTTCTAGCCCCATTGGGGGCTGTTCGCTATTGTTCTTCACCGCAGGTGGTCTTCGAGAACAATGGCGAATGGCCACACACACCCCCACCCACCCCAGAGGTAGAACAATGGCAAACAGCCTCCCAGGGGTAAAGAACAATGATGAACAGCGGCACACGTTTGAGAGTTTTGAGAACAATGGCGAACAGCTGCACACACTTGCTAGATTCTAGAACACTGTGGAATCATCTGAATGAATGTTGTAGTTGCTGTAGTTTGAAAATGTTAACCCTTAAAAGTTGTGTATTTTACGTTTTAACATAGCGGTGCATGCCTCCCCTCTGTGGTTATCTACCGTAGTAGTGTGGTAAGGTAAAAATAATAAGAGAGGATGTATGATAATGTACAAAAATAGTTTAAGAGGTGGTCTGATAAGGGAGGACGTAGGATGAGGAGGAGGGAGTATGAGATAGAGGGGTGAGGAATTAGGCCAATGTTCGATATTGATGTATATTTTGAAAATAATTTGACTGTTTCGTCGCTTACGTTAATTTATTAGTAAACTATTTTGTTGCATATTTTGAAAATGTTTTGCCTGTTGGCTTAACCGTCATTATGCGCAAATTGTTTTTAAATACTTAATATTTCATTTGCAATAATGTCAATAGTTTTAGATTTAGTGGTAGCACGATGATTAAAAATGTAGTCATTATGTCTCTGAGTGCTCCATGTGTTTATAGAATTGTGTGTCGATCATACGTATGATAAAAAGATTATTTGTTGCATATGATTTAACCACACGACGTGAATAGCTGTGAGATCGAGCTTTAATCGTGATACAAACATGCCATGTGTTAAGGAATAATGTAAGAATGTATCTCCCTTCTCGTTCTACGTGGTTTTTTTTAGAAATATTCAAAATTACTATTGAATTATCGCCTAGGTTACTCGCTAGGAGATTTCACTGTGTAGTTGCGAATGCGTACTTCCCTGGAATGTATTTGAATAAATAACATAATCGTATTATTGTATCATTTCCTAGTTCTTAACCGAGTGGACATATGCACCAATTCCCTTGGACAATTATTAGAATATCACGTTTTGTTGCATTAGTGCTTATGCATATTTATGATGTGTTCACGCATTACTCATATTAACATTAAACACGTCCGCTTCATTCGCGTTAAGTGCATCTGCTGTTAGATTTGGTCTATGTCTGCTTCCTCGCGAACTAATAATGTTGTTGGACCACGACAAAAGGCTTCGCCCATGGTGGAATATGTGGTTGAATGCGTCTGTATCGATGGAAATCTGTTACTGATCCATCATCCACAAGGGTGTCCTACTTTTTTCGCATACATACCCACACACACGAACGCACCCGATGCACCAACACACGCACGTACTGCGCATACCCTCACACGCGCATGGTGCTCCGCGGTTGCCCCTTGTCACCCGTGTTCCCTGTCCCCTATGCGTGTTTGTCATCCATCGATCGCATAATTGAGATTCCATTTTACGTGTTTTGTTAAATTCAAAAAGCTGTATGCCTTACTAGTCGCGCGCATTTCGCTTTTATAGCTAAAATATGAGCTGTCACTAAAACTATCTTTCCAATCTGAACACACGCTTATTTCGGTCACATGTTTTTTCTCCACCGCTTAAAAGTAACATCATCGGTTTTCAAAACATTACTATTGCATCATGTTTGAATGACATTTTTTTTAATAGAAAACTGGAATTTATACGCAGGGTTCAATTACAGAGCACGTCATATGGTTTCCTCTGTATTCAAATATGTCTGCATTTTGTCATTGTCACAATGTGAATACGATTAATTACGGATCTTTGGATCATTGTGGTACGCCTCGCGTGCCTAGTGTACCATTAATATTTTTACCCATTATCGGCATTCATCCATCGCGACGTATCAAAATAGCGATAATTGGGGATGGATGGGTGAGGGGTGAGAAGGGAACACGAAGAAATAATAACATATTTTTACAAAATAAATATTTTTTTTATTGACACGTGCATTTTTCTTATGATAAATATTAGCGATATTTATTCACGATAATTAAAAAAAGAAAACATAGTACATAAATAATTATACATTAAATATGATAATTTTTTCTGTTTATTCATAAGCCTGCGCGTCAGACGTTTCACTATCGTGTCATTTTTGTCTTTGTTTCGTAGGGCCCATAATATGTGTTTCATTTGTACACCTCTCGACCGATGGTATAAGAAATATACGCAATAATATCCACAGGTTCGTCGTCACGGCTGGTTGGACACGTCAATTGTTGTAATAATAAACACACGCATGGTGTCCATTTTGTACATTTGATATCATTCTTCCGTCTGAAGGGCGTCTTGCATAAGGAGCAAAGTATTCAGCATTTCCATTTCTACTGGAATAAACTGCCACCCAATGTTGTCCGGATTTATTACTGGGATGCGTGTTTATTACTAATGAGGCCGGGAGATATTTAATATGTGCGGGTACATTGTCAATTGGAAAAACAGCGAGAAAGTGTTCACGCGTTTTATTGTCGCCGAATAATAGATCCTCTATATCAAATGTATTCAACATATTTGTTAATAATCTGTTAATACGTTAAAGTCTGATCCAATTTCTAACGTATTATCAAATTCAGCCTCGAGATACAAACATGTCACGTGTTAAGGAATACTAAAAGAATGTACCACCCGTCTCGTTCTAAGCACGGGATATTACAATGTCCTCACCGAGTTTTAAAAAAAATCGATAATAAAGCGTGCACCCGTTCACTGGCTATTGTTGATTACCGACGTATAAAGATTTGGCAATTAAGAGCAACATTACAAGCGTAGTAGCATAATCATAGATGTTCGTTTACTACAAATATAAATATATTCTTTTGGCTACAGAGCACTGATACGTTATAACCATGTTTTTACTATATAATTCAATCCTGCCCTAAGCGACCACCTCGTGTTACACCATTACATGTGCGCTAGTGACTTTCTTAACCCTTTTAACCCTCAAATTTCTTCAAGAAAATGTTAATTTTCTTCATATTCATATTTGTAGTACAAGAGAAGACTATTTTTGAAAATTTATCATTGGAATGACTGGCACTGCAGGCCATCCATTTGCCTAGACATTGCGCCAGCAAACACCCCCCCCCCCAACCACCACCACCCACCACCACCACTACGACCTACACCCAACACCATGCATTAACCCCACCACCAACACCCACGCATCCGCCAACCCATAGCAAATTTCTTCATATTCATACTTGCATCCTTAGAGAAGGTTATTTTTGAAAATTTATCATCGGAATGACTGACTCTGACAGCTATCCATTTGTCTAGACATTGTGGTCGGAATGGGTGAGAGCGCGGTGTTTGAAAAAAAATGGCATATAGGTTGGAGAGGGTATGTCAACGAGGATTTAATAAAGGTCTTGCTCATATGCACATGTGCTAATATGTGATACTGCTAGTTATATGTTGTACCCTTGTGCGTGCATGCATGCCCCGGTGTGTGCCCTTGTGTGCCAGAAGACTATTTTTGAAAACTTATCATTGGAATGACTGGCTCTGCTGGCTATCCATTTGTCTAGACATTGCGACAGCAAACACCACCCTCCAACCACCCATCATCTTCATCAACACCCACCACCATCACGACGAGCATCAACACCATCACCTTCAACACCACTGCCACTAGGACCACCACCGCCAGTACCGACATCCACCACCAACCACTAGGCACCACCACCACCGCATGTTGCGGATTGCGACCACTTGTTGTGGATTGCGGATTGTATTTCATGTTGAGGATTTGCGTTCGCATGTTGTGGATTTGCGGGCGCATGTTGTGGACTTGCCGGCGCATGTTGCGGATGGCAACAAGTATATGTACATGCCTGAACACACATACACGCCAAAATATATGCGTAAATGTGCGGACGCATGTGGTCCGCATGTTGTGGATTTGCGATCACATGTTGCGGATTGCGGGCACATGTTGCAGATTTGCAGGCGCATGTTGCGGATGGCAACAAGTATATGTACATGCCTGAACACACATACATGCCAAAATGTATGCATACATGTGCGGACGCATACGGTCCACATGTTGTGGATTTGCGGGCGTATGTTGCGGATTGTGGGCGCATGATGTGGATTGCGGGCGCATGATGCGGATGGCAACAAGTATATGTACATGCCTGAACACACATACACGCCAAAATGTATGCGTACATGTGCGGATGCATGATGCGGATTGCGGGCGCATGTTGCGGATTGTGGGCGCATGTTGCGGATAGCAACAAGTGCATGTACATGCCTGAACATGCATACACGCCAAAATGCATGCGTACATGTTGCGGATTTGCGGGCGTATGTTGCGGATTGCGGGCGCATGAGGCGGATTGCGGGTGCATGTTGCAGATTTGCGGGCGCATATTGCGGATTTGCGGCCGCAGTACATATAATCCTATAAATCGTACAAATTCAATCCCTTTTCTCATTCCAGTTTAAACATCGCAAAGTGGTTGGACGTGTAACTGCAGAATAGTTAGGCAGTCAGATTTCTTTGAAGAACCTTGTAACTTGAATACTTGCTAGATTTATCCTATAATCAATATGCCGAGACATAAATGTTTTGAATGTGGTTCAACTTTTAATAGGTCAAATGACCTGCAGCGGCATAAGATCCGATTCCATAACGATGAAGATAGCAAAAATCTAGACAGCGAAGATGAAGAAATGACAGAGATGAAGAGTGAAGATGATGAGCCAGCGGAGTCGGAGAGTGAAGACAGTGATTACTCAGCGGAGTCTGAGAGTGAAGATGAAAAAGAAAACATAGGCAATGAGGAACTATTTACCATATTCCAAAATATTAAGCAGGGCTTAGACGCTGAACAATCAGATTTAGATGAGGATGGTGAAGTGGATACAGACCCAAATGGTGTAGGCAATGTGCCTATTTTCGTATATGCTGATGCTTTAGTTACAAAGTGTATAGACATAATGTTCCAGTGGAGAAGATTACAGAGCTCTACACTCATTAAAATGATTCGTCGGGAAATTAAAGATTTTATCGATGAGGGGTACGCATACGATGAAGCAGTCTTCTCAGCTTTTCGAAAAAGAGAGTTTCTGATCAAGAAGTATATAAGGAACCATCTAGATGCTGAGGATAATGATGATGATTCTGTCGGTGATGGATCTGATCCATAAGGAATCAGTCATCGATAAAATGGATCTCCAGAACATTGACTATTTGTTTATGCTACAGCAACTATATGTTTTATCATATGTAATATTTTCTTCAATGTAAAAATATGGATACAAATAAAACATTGGTTCTTCATGTGTGTGTTGATTTGATGATTGTAGCTGCCCAACCGGGTCCCCCCACATCCCTCGATATACAAATTAGAGTGCTGATGATGTTGGTGGTCGTGGCGGTGGGGTTGGCAGTTGGTGAAAATAGGTGTTGTGGTGGATGATGGGGTGGGGTTAATACTTGGTGGTGGGTGTTGGTGCTTAGTGGGTGGTGGTGATAGAGGGATGGTGATGGTGGTGGTGTTAGTGGTGGTGATGATGGTGGTGGTGATGGTAGTAGGCGGTTGCGGTCACAATGTCTAGACAATGGTTAGCCAACTATATTATTTTTTGTTGTCGGGGTCTCATTGACTAGGTACTCATAATACATTCATACTGTGTGTACCCGTAATTTTTCCTAGTTTTATTACCTTTAACTGGCTGACTGGCGAAGTGTTACAGACATTCCAGGGATCTCCGTATCCTGCTAAATATTTTGGAAACGATTTGAGCAAAAGTTGATGGAGACAGTCAAATTATTTTCAAAACATTCACCAAATATCTTGGAAAGCGATTTTATAGAAAGTTGTTTCTAACACCGCGGTCAAATTATTTTAAAAATATTCGTACAATGCGCATTGCCGGCCTTGTAAACAAGTACGCTAGTATACCTCATCCCTCGCGTCAGGCATCACCACGCTAGCATACCTCATCCCTCCTCCTCCTCACTCATTCGACCTCAATTATGCGACCACCTCTAGTCATTCTAGGGATATTATTTTCTGATTTTTCAAACCTAAATCATGGCACATTGGTAGTTTAAGCAAATAGTTTTGATACTAATTTGACATAGGAAGCTACAATTCGCACTAGTGCCTTCATATGCACAAACTCTTAAAAAAGGTGCTGTTCAATGCGACAATTTGACATAGGAAGCCACAATTCCACTTAATTTCAAAAGACTTTTTTACTACAACCACAAGGGAGAGCATTGACCACCTAACTAATATATTAAACGATACAAGTGTGCTCATCATTATTCGTCAACGATGACGATGGTGGACATTGTTCCCACCATTTTTATAACAATTTTTAATATTTAATAATTAAATGACTGTCGCTTTAAAGACCATTCCTTAAATACGAGATTCATGATTATTATCTATATAATATTATACATAGAACATCGCTTGATTTACCTATATATTACCCACATAGAGATGTACTTTGCCGTTTAAAAAAAAAAATTAAATGACTGGTAGGAAGCCACTTAGTTTCATGTTGGAGGGTTTTAGATGAAGGTTAACGTGTTTGCATACAAGTTGAAGTATTAAAAGCGAACCATAGATGCATTATGCACAATAACGAGGTGGTCAGAGAAAACATATTTCCCTGGATACTTTTTTAAGACGCACATATTTTATGCGTGTTAACCATTTAACAGACTGATCCATCGCGTCTAGCCCATGAACATATCTAATATTTTCGCCTGCATGTATGTGTCATTATATGGAGGTCAGTACACAACATTTTTTTGATAGGTCCGTAGTCATCTCACGTGATATTCCTTATATTTTTTTGTAGTAGAGCGATGTAGTATAAATATAAATGTTAATGTACATTC
The DNA here is from genome assembly GCA_034401795.1 of Chaetoderma sp. LZ-2023a. Taxonomy (NCBI): domain Eukaryota; kingdom Metazoa; phylum Mollusca; class Caudofoveata; order Chaetodermatida; family Chaetodermatidae; genus Chaetoderma; species Chaetoderma sp. LZ-2023a. The sequence continues at coordinate 163,886,085 of CM067369.1, read as the reverse complement.
GGCTAGAATGTCCAGCAGTACAAACTTTGACGGATCAGACACTGGGTATGTGGGATGTCGTTGGCGTTCCATTGACATCCGTGACACCATATGCCGACGGTCGAAACACGAGAGGGTCTGTAGGCGTATGATCAAGAAAACAGAACCTAAAGAGATGGTGTACACCTGCAAGGAGTGCTATTGTCTATTACCAATCAAACAGTATCCGCATGGGTGTCCTGTTATCGCCGATACTCCAACTGATATACAAAAAGCAAACATGACGCAGTTTGTTACCAAACTGCCAACCACGCCTGTGCGGATCTGCGACCTATCTCAAAACACGGCCCTTTTCAGGGCACACAAATCATTCGAAAGAGAACTCTTTATCTGTTAAAAAAATAAAATAATGTAATAAAGTTTTTACACACAACAACCCTCTTCACACATGCATACACAAGCACACATTCTGATCCGTCAAAGGTGGTCGATGGAATATCGATAGCGAACTAGACAGATACGCTCCGCCTAAGCGCAGAGAATAGCGCCAGGTAGAGGCCGGCCGCCATAGCATTCCTCCTCAGCCTCCTCCTCCTATGACCTCCCTTATCAGACCACCTCTTAAACTCTTATTTTTTTTACATTATCATACATCCTCTCTTATTATTTTTACCTTACCACACTACCACGGTAGATAACCACGCATGGGGGGGGGGGGGGGGCACGCACCGCTATGTTAAAACGTAAAATACACAACTTTTAAGGGTTAACATTTCCAAAATACAGCAACTAAAATATTCATTCAGACGATTCCACAGTGTTCTAGAATCTAGCAAGTGTGTGCGGCTGTTCGCCATGGTTCTCAAAACTTTCAAACGTGTGCCGCTGTTTGTCATTGTTCTTTACCCCTGGGAGGCTGTTCGCCATTGTTCTACCTCTGGGGGTGGGGGCGGCGTTCGCCATTGTTCTCGAAGACCACCTGCGGTGAAGAACAATAGCGAACAGCCCCACAGAGGCTCGAACAATGGCGAACATCCCCCCCCCCCAGAGGAAAAGAACAATAGCGAATAGCCCCACGCTATACTACTAACAGCACCCAGTCAAATTAGTTCCAACATATTCAACAAATTACCTGTATACTTACCTTGAAATTAGGATTCATGCAATTCAGGATTCAACGTATATAGATTGATTCATAGCACGTGTAAAAAAGTGGGCTGGCTTGGCCAGAAATGGCCGTGGCATAGCTAGAAATGGGTACCTCTATTGTTCAGCTTGACCATCAACCATCTAATGGTCAAGCTGGTCAAAAGCGGCATCTGCAGTGGTCTTCAGGAATGCCCATTTGCAGACCAAGAGATTTTTTTTTTTAATTTACTATTACAATGACGTATACTTTGCGACAGACTTTTTCAATTATTGTTTACATTATTTTGATTGCGAAGTCAACTAATGAGAGGCATAATTGATTATGATGTCAGATACTTGAGTCACGGACCGGATCCCTCCATTATAAAATGTCCTTGTTCAGTTTACAATGTGAACAATATAATATCTCACAGATACCTACTGATGCCAATGTCAGGAATCATTTAAATATACTGTTGTCCACGGGAATTATTTACAAATTATTCAACAACTTTCCTGTTTGACAGGGATGATAACGCCAGGCACCATCCACTCCCAGCTTACTGTAGATAATACATCATAGAACTTCATAACAAGTAATGTGTTAAATTTAAAGCAACTTTTCATTGACTTGTGAAGGCTGTGCTTTAACCCGTTAATGGTCAAATTTGGTCAAGAAAATTTAAATATCTGCCTAGTGAATGCCCATTTAAAGACCAAGCGAACACAATTTTTGAAAGATTTATCACTGGAATGACTGGCTTAATTATCAAGCCAGTCATTCCAGTGGTAAATTTTCAAAAATTCTATTCACTTGGACTGTAATTGGACATTCCAAAAGACCATAACAGAAGCCGGTTTTGGCTGCCATGACCATTAAATGGTTAAATTCCAGGCTGAGTCATGGAATTCCTCCACTGATATGGAGTCCGTGAAGCAATGACTAAATTTGTTGCAAAATCACACACACACACACACACACACACACACACACACACACACACACACACACACACACACACACACACACACACACACACACACACACACACACACACACACACACACACACACACACACACACACACACACACACACACACACACACACACACACACACACACACACACACACACACACACACACACACACACACACACACACACACACACACACACACACACTCACACACTAAAAAAACCCTATAATTAGTCATTTATCAATTATACCGTTTTACAAATAGATAAATTTCTAAATAATTGAATAAATAAGCAATGACAAAAATTGGTATATCTGACAATGTTATGTGAGAAAACACCTACCCATTTACAACATACAAACTATACCTCTAAAGCAATGTTAATGAATAAAACATGCAACTGACAGAAAGACAAACGGATAAACAGGACAAGATTGAAATGTGGAGACACCTCTTTCTGCGCAGGGACAACAACTTGCTGATGTAAACAGATCAGCGGTAAGCTTAGGTTTGTGCAACAGAATGAAAATGCTAATAAGTATGACTTTCAGTAGTCCTTATTACACTTAATTTACATTTTACGGAATGTTGTTAAATTTTGTTTGCCTATTAATACTAATATATCATTATATTAGTTATTCAGCTGCTAGGCAAGGAATGAAGGGATGAATGTGTTGATAGAACAGACATCCATTTCTAGCTATGCCCTGCCCTTTTCTATCTAAGCTCCGATTATTATTTTTTCATGAGTTGGGATTGATTTTAATGGAAAGGAGCGAGGAACTATCAAAAGCTGTTGAATGATCATTTCAAATATTAAATAATGATAAAACTAACCATCGGTAAAAAAATAAAATAAATCGGAATAATTTGAAAAATGCAGCTAAATAACCTTTATGTGACTCTAATTTCACCTAAGCTGGAAGCAATTAGTGGCACTGCTGGGAATAAAAAATAATATACTCTACAGCCAATCCCATAATCTCATTTATACTTGCGCTATGCTGATTAGCCACTACATCCTACACGCAAAATACTATTAATTTTAAAACAATTTGTCTGAAAGCCACTGTTCCAAGTTACATGAGCGACTTCCAGTCACACTGTTTTGAAAATATTGAACAGATATCGTGTTATAACCCTGGAAACCAGCATGTATTTTGAAAACATTTTGACTTGTTGCTTCGACCAGAAAAAATGACTTTCAATTACAATCTTTAAAACCAGAAAGGTGGCAACCGCGAAGGTCGACTTTTACGACTTTGCAATGAACTATGAAGCTTTACCCCAACTCTAAAATAAATACAGAAAGCTTATCAAACTACTTATCATTGACCATGACCTTTGACCCTTTGACCCCAAAGTACTTGTCTCATCCTCTCTCATTAGCATGTGTCCAAGTTTGGGTGCATTATGATTAACACAACACATGATATGAATTGCAAAGTTGATGTAAAAGTAAAATGTTATTGTTGAGAAAACCCTTGAGTTTTGTCATTATCACACTGACCTTGACCTTTTCATGCCAATGTATTTGTGGCATGCCAAGTCATTATAAAGAAAGATGTGTAAGCTAACCCATCAATGGTCAAGCCGGCTAAAAACGCAGAGGTCTTCAGAAATATTCATCTGCAGGACAACAGGCAACTCATTTTGTAAACTCCATTGTCAAATTAAAATTCTCTTGTCACGCAAACGGCCATTCATTGAACAAAACTGTTCAAGCTTCTTTCAGAACCTTGACTGTTAAATGGTTAATGAATAGACGTAGCTTTGAGGAGCTGCTCAATGCCTCCTATACATCTTTTCAAATCACCATCATGGTATATACAGTTATGGTGCCTGAAACAGCCCAGGCCACCCTGCTCACTCCAGAATGTAGTGGCCAAGCCACCACCACCCCCACCACCATACAACCATACATTACCAATGGCAATATAAACACAAATTTTCATGGAAGAGTACTCTTCCTTTAGCTGATAGCCATCTGCGTTATATAGGCATATTTCTGTGATGAAATACCGTACCAGTATATGCGTTGAAGTTATTTTAGTTGAAGTTATTTTAGACGATTGGCAGCTTGTCGACCCGCCAAATGCAGTAATCACAAAAAACCTCATCACAGGCTATATGAGGATTTAATTTATAATCACATAACATTGACAGATATACCATTGGTAAAGTATGGGCAGTCTGGGCCATTCCAGTCTGGAGTGAGCATAGACGTAATTTCACATATTTAAACAAACATCCCCCCAAAAATCTGATTTTGAAAAAAATTTTAAATTAATTTAGTCCACACAAAACATTTTGTAGATATATTAAGACATGAAAGGGTTAAACCAAAGCCATATTAAGTTAGTCATTATAAAATTAACCCCTACCCCAGCAAGAGACGTAATGGATATTAAAACGAGATTATGTTAAACAGTTGTTGGCCTGATTTTATGAAGAGAGAAAAGATGTGAGATGAGATTTGACACGTATATACCATATACCATAACAAAGAAGCTTCATAAAGAAGAAACTTACTATACACCTGTGCAAAAGTTAAGCACCACCCTATTTTTACGCACATGCGAGGGTATAATCATGTGCTATGAAGAAAGCAATAGCATAAACATTTATGTACCCATCCATCTTAGTGCAAGAGGTAATAATGCAAATAGAGGAATGCTGATTATGATGGTGGGGAAACACTGTATGTTTTTGTTTGAACTTGAAAACGAGGCCTGAATATGGTTACGTTGACACAACTGACAACTATTGCCCTACAGTTGACACACGTGGCTAGATTGTCATTAATGGTGTCTGAAAACGAAGTTTAACATCTGTGCACGAGTTTGAGACTGTCATTATTAATACCGGGTATATCCACCTTGTGCCTGGATGACGGCCTGGACACGACGTCTCATGCTGGTCACCAACCGACTGAGACGCCATTGTGGTATTCGTTGCCATTCAAGATGGAGTGCGTCTGTTAATTCCTGTAGGTTCTGCACAGGAGGATCCCTCCTTCTCACCATGTTTCCCAGAATGTCCCAGACATGCTCAATAGGGTTCATGTCAGGGCTCCTTGCTGGCCATGGTAGGGTTTCGATGGCATTCTGGCGGAGGTATTCATGCACAGCTCTAGCACGATGTGGTCGGGCATTGTCATCCATGAATATAGGGTGGGTTCCAGGTGCATGATTTACAAAATGAGGGACCACAACTCTATCCAGTATGGAATCTTGATATCTTTGTCCATTTAGTGTTCCAGGTACAGTCAACAGATCCAGCTTACAATCAAATGAGATGCACCCCCATATCATAACGGAACCTCCACCAAATGGAACTTCTTCCATGATGTTACGTTGGTCGTACGCCGTGCGTCTGGACCTCCATACACGAGTTCGACCATCTGTGGCATGAAGCAGGAACCGACTTTCATCGGACCAGTGTACCCGTCTCCAGGATCTCATGTTCCAGTGTCTTCTTTCGTTGCACCACCTCAGACGCTCCTCTTTGTGGTGTGCAGTGAGGAGAGGACGTCTGACAGGTCTCCTAGCTTTCATGCCAGCAGCATACAGTCTCCTTTTGACGGTAGACATTGACACTCTATTGCGCGTTTCCCATTGCTGGCTGAGCACTCTGCTGTTGGTGAATGGAGATCTCCTAACAAGGCGTACTAGGGCTCGATCATCACGGGCAGTAGTCTTCTTCGGTCTTCCAGATCTAGGCCTGTCCTTCACCTCGTTAGTTTGCCCATGTTTTGCAATCAAACGACTGATTACAGTATGGTTAATGTTCAGCTGTCTGCCAATCTCTCTGCATGACATACCAGTGGTATGCATGCCTATGATTTGCCATTTCACACGATCACTTAACCTTCGTCTTGCCATAGCGGTTCACAATCAAGAGCTAATTCTCTCTGTACAAATAAACCATGGTCATGAACACAAAATTCCTAATCTTGTCGCCTAAATCTGTATGTAATGTTCTACACCTCAAACTGGACTTTTACATAACTGAACATGTGTGCTGTTTCCCGCCACGCACGGACATCAAGCGGCGTGAAGTCATGCATGCATGTGCATTTCGTACTTGGAATTATGTCAGCTAACGCGGGGACAAAAAGTATGGCAGCCTAGTTGTACCATCATGTTTCTACGTTCTATTGTTTTTGCTGGTGCTTAACTTTTGCACAGGTGTATATAATGTATATAATGGACATTGGAGACATAGCAAGATGTTTTTATCCATGCATGATGATGATGATGATGAATGATGATGATGATGATGATGATGATGATGATGATGATGATGATGATGATGATGATGATAATGATGACGCCGATGGTTACGATGATGGTGATGACGATGACGATGATGATGAAGAATCATCATCAACATCATCCGTAGATGAAAACATCTTGCTATGTCTCCAATGTATGTAACTGGCTAGTGATGTTGCAATGCCGTTAACTGTCTGACTGCTGAGGTTTTTTTACAGAGGACATATTCTAGGGTTTATATGTCTGGAGCTGATATATATTTTGAAAACAATTTGACTGAAAGTTGTTGGTGGCTAAACCACCAACAACTTTCAGTTAATTTGTTTTCAAAATATTCAGCAATTCTAGATTTTTTTGTTCAATGAAATTAATGTCTGGTGTTGCAAGCCAGTAAGTATTAAATAAGCTTTTAGTTGTCTCACGACTAGTATAAGTTTATCTATATGTCTGTCAAACATGTGACATTTATGACTTAATCTGTCCAAGGCACAAGAATAGGACACTTGTTATTCAAATAGAATTAAACAAATAAATCCAATATAAAATCTACAAAAAAAAACCCCACAAACCCCCCTTGCGGGTTGGTCTGTTGTTTTATTAACCACTATAAAAACATACTTACTACTTGCTAAATCAACTACTCTGCATTTAGCCACCAGATTAAGATGTTTATGCTTGCCTACAAACCCCCATATGTCTATTCCATTTCTATGTATACCCTCAACCAGGCTACTGGTAGGGTATACCCCCAGCATATGACCTGATAGAGACTGTCACCAGTCTGTACTCACTCCTTGGTGACACCTGTCACTTAGCACGCTCGCACACAGGAGCCCAAATAGGAAACAGATTCACTTTTCTAAATTTAAGTGCCAAATATTACAAATATATTCTCAAGTCATTCCCACGCGGGGTGGTTGAGGCCGGGTCATAGTGATTGAACGGTAAGTATGTTTTTATAGTGGTTAATAAAACAACAGACCAACTCACAAGGGGGGTCTGTGGGGCGGTTGTTATTACACAACAAAAACATCAGTTACCATTCAATCACTACATGCTAAACCCATAGATTTGGTCAGTGCCCAACTTAAAAGCCCTTGGTGGGTGGAGATTTGAGAATCATTACACAAGGATAAAAATTAAACAACTCATATCCAAATGTTAATAAAATAACATAATAGTGCATCCATAACAAATCACACAGTGATTATCAAACAAGTAAAATTGTTGACTCAATGAAATAAACAAAACAAGAGAATGTTCTCACCATATCTGACAGGCATACAGACTAACGAAATTGGTTAGATGTGCTTGGTAAATGGTCCATGTCTTGTTTTGTTAAAAACATTATATTTCTAAAAAAGGAGGCCGCTGGGCTTTGATCCTTTAAATAGAAAGAGGAAAAAGTCGATTCAGATTTCCAACCTGCGACTTACATTCATGACATCGTCCAATGAGCCAGCGAAAAGAGCGAAGGAGGAAGCCATACCACGAAGGTCAAGAGCCTTGACGTGGGCTAAATTGACCTCACCTGGGGAGGCAATCTCATAGCATAATTTTATGATCTCACAGATCCATCTGACAACTGTGGCCTTAGAAACTGATCTAGCCACCTCCTCCACATACGGAATCCATAAGTGCAAAGAATCGGATCTTTTGTATAATTGGTACAACGTTTATAGACTTTTAAGGCCATGACAGGACACCAGAATCTGTCCGACGGCGAAAAAGACAATACAAATTTAAGAATAATAGGTTTGGCTGGGTAACGGTTAGAATGGGTCTTCAATAAAAAATCCCTTCTGGGATATAAAATTAGACCGTCCCCAGAATCGATAAATCTGTCTTTTGATGTGGAAAGAGAATGAATTTTGGGTCTTCTCCTAGCTGAAGAGGCAGCAACAAGGAAACAGCCTCAATAGTTTGAGACTGATAGAACCAATTGGCTCAAAATGGAGACCTGCCAAAACTTGAAGAATCAAGGCCAAATTTCAGGAAGACAAAGGCTTATCCATTGGAGGACGAATATTGCCCAATCTTCTAATAAAACCATTGAGAATCCTTGATATCATCATTCAGAAGACAAGGACGAGACGAACCCAAGGAATTAATAGTCGACCTTTGAACAAATTTGACAGGTCGACTCCCTCCGGGAAGAGACAATGATTTCCTGAGATCTTGAATAAAAGTTGATCTCACAGAGACCGGACACTAAAAAATTCTCCAAACTAACAGGATGAAGAATTCTTCATTGGATGAAGATGTAAGCCCCTTACTTGAGCGAGATCTGATGATACTGGGAGAAGGATAGCAAAATCTTACCAGAAGATCGAGAAAGGCTACCAATCAGATCCTCTTAGACCAAAAGGGTGCTGCTTGAAGAAATTCTTTAAACTGGTTCATGACTATCTTCAGAACCATTAGAATCCAGAATATTAGAAGGAACATGAAACAATCCTGTCCCAAACTGAGACAGTGCGATCATCGCCCAAACCCGCCTGGCTGAAAAGGGAGACATGAAAGGTGAGATCTGGGCAATCAGACATGTCGCAAATAGATCTAAATGGGGAAGCTTGAAAACTCGGCAACCAACCTCTTAAACTACCACTCAGAGAGTGAGAACTTGCTAGGACTGAACTACTGGTCTGCAAGAAATATCTGTCTAACTGGAACATGACTGGGAACTAGAAAGATTTGGATCTAGTGACATCCCAAGAAAAGGATCTAAAATCCCCATATAAAGAAAGAAAATCCTCGTTCCTCTATCTGAAAATGAAAGAAAACCCAGTGGCATTGACTGATCGAATCGAGATCTTGATGTCTATCACTCAATCCGACCAAAAGTGCAGCGGCTTCAGAGTGAACTAGAATGTACCGACTGCTACTAGAAGAAGATCAGGAACATTAAATGTTTTCTCATCAACGTCACCCTGGGAATGACATTCTCGACGCTGATCATCAAGCCTAGAATACTAAGAAAAAATCTTGCCCTGACATAGAATGAGGGTGTCAGGGTGATCACTGTCAACAAGAATGCCTCTACCCTTGTTTCTGAACGAAAAAACTTGACCCTGAAAACAGCTCGAGGGAGATGCCTATATGGGAGAAACTTGAGAAGGAACTAGGCTTGACTTATTGAAAAATAAAATTCACCTAGGCTGCAAGGCGAACTGCAAACCTTTGGAATAGATCTTAAAAGAATTGAGAAAGACCTAGCTTTTATTAACCGAATGTCTATAAAGACTGACGAATAAAATGACAGCGCAAGACACCTGCCACAACTGAGACCAGACGTGAGAAAGAAAAGCGGCAAGATCAGATCGAAGGACATGTCTCAAACTGCCATACCCTATCCTTGAAAGCAAAACTCGTGTACCTTCAGAAGGAAAGGTAAAAAAAAAAGGCACATGAAATAGGCATCCTAACAATCGATAGAACAGGATCACACGCCTAAAAAATAAACTAGCGATAGGGGAGGACTCCATCCTGAATTTATGAGATAAAGAAAGAAGATATAACTTCTTCAGGAAGATAAAAGGACGCCAGCCTTATAAGAATGAAAACTATGAAGATCGTTGCACAGAAGCCTGGATCTACTTTCCAAGGTAGAGCCTCCTCTATAGACTCCATGACAATCATAGAAACCAACAACACCTCTAATGCTAATAGCTTCTGATTGGAAGGAACATAAGACCAGTTGGGAGCAGAGACTGCAGAGAAAGGGTCTACATCCAAGAACATCTGGCCCGTTTGATAAGGGCCGCCCTTAAGATGGGGCAAACTTACTATATGCTAAAGACGACTGCTCATAGAAAAACATAGTTTACATATGCCATGATACTACAACCATAAAATCCTTGGCTATATCTTTATGCTTAGCCCTCACGAAAAGTGGTAACTCGTGTTTATTATGGTTATTTTAATTTTACCACTTACTTTGAATGGAGAAAAAAGTATCATATAAGTATAGCCTTACTTATTAAAATGCTGAAGACCCTGAAAATATTATAGATACTTTTATTTATAGAGATTTAATCAGATATTGTGGCAAACCAAAACCCATAGTAAGCCTATGTGAGGGGTTAGAATCAAGATATAGCCAAATCCTGTACCTGAGAATCTGCAATAATCCCGTCTGGAATTCAAAATCATCAAATCGTGACTGAATTTAGCAAGATAGTAAAGAAAATGAAAATTAGTCCCTCCAGAAATGGCGTCTCTCCAGGGAACTAATGGAAATTTACTTTTGATGACATCATCACGATTCTACAAATCGAATCCATGACATTGGCCTGCTAAGAGAACTATGGCAAACCTTTGACTTTCTTGGAATCTGACATAACCAAGCTTAATGAGATTACTAATTTTGACTCGCTTGGTAGGTGTAGCCAATTTAAATGTTAACAAATGTATAATAATGTAGGTGATCTAATAAAAAATTTATATTGATTACATCAACGTTTACCTAGCCGCTCGGGCTTGCACTTTAAATTCCTATGCAACGACACAATATGTCAGATCATCATCCTGTACCTGAGGCAGGATCCTATAATGATTGCATAACTGTGTCCTATATAAATCAACGTCCATATCAATTTCATTGGGAAACTAGCCAGCTTCATGAGTCCTGGTATTTGATATATTGTTTAATTAGATATCCCAAACAATCTGATATTTATGGCGAGAGGCAGTAAACGTAAAACATAGCCAAAACATTAATCGGTAAAATTTTTATTTATTTTATTTTTTTATATTGATAGTCTTAGAACCAATATTTTCATCTCTGTAATGGCGTATGTCATTGTGTTTGATATGCCAAAAAAGGATTGATTGACTGATTGATAATGAATCTCCGGGATCAGCTCGAATGTAAAAATACGCAAAACACTGATACTTGATTAAAAACCAATGATGACATCATAAATAAGCATTTATGGTGAAAGAAAGCAAAAAAACACACTACTGGGTTGAATCACGCGCAGAGGTGTCATACCTAATCATGCCCATAGAATGAAATTCAACTGGCAAAATAGAATAAAAACTAAGAATTAGAGTAAAAAATTATGTTATAAAAGCGAACAACAAAATTTGAAAAATAATAGAGAAATTACAAATGCTGAAAAGACCGAGGTGATATGAAAGCAGGGTGAAATGACTCACCGAAACCATGACAACACAGATTAAAACTCGGCTCTTATTCCATCTTCCTTTTCCCTTTATGGGTTATTTCTCCTTTCTTAGCGTCTTTTTGTTCTTGTGGTTATTATTCTTGGTGCCTATTCTCTTCCCTATGTATCCTCTATTGACTCTATTTCCTTTCAGCGACTGTCAGATTTAGACTAAGGATTACGCTAGAATCAGGGCAACAAATTAACTCCCTTTGGCTAAAATAAATATGTCAACCTGCCGACATAAGAGGAAAAAAGAGCGAGAAAAAAGGCTGAACGTCCCGAAGACAGCTGGCCATCTAAAGTTGGATGAAAGGGAAAATTATGTATCTAGAGATAATGCGTAGAATACAGACTGACTCGGCTGAGTGGAACCATTCAAAATTAATTGATGATATGCGCATATAAAATAACCTGCAACAAAAAACCCCTATGGCAACCAGTCGGAAGAGTCTTTAAATATGTTGAAAATTGTCACTGATAAAAGAAATGCTGAATATCTACAATTTCAAGAGAGACTTCAAGACTGGCAGTCTCGGTATGAATATTTTCAGCCATTAAACATTCCGATTTTTTAAAAGCAATTACGGAAATAAGACTAACTCTTAGGCAAGATGATGACTAGATTCCAGGAAAACGAACATGTAAACCGAACCTGAAGAACTAACCTGGAGCCTCAGGAAGTTCTCTAACACCAGAAATCCAAGACAGGAAGACGGAACCAGAAGTTAATCCTGGGACACCAGAAAGATCCATGAAAACTGGAAATGACCCTAACCCCGGATGTATTTAATCCGGAAGTAGAAAAGTAGGAAACGGAAATGCGCAAACCGGAAGTAGACAACCGTAACCTGAATAGGATCCTACAGACTTGGATGTACAGTAAAAAAACAGAAGTAGCATAGGAACTGGAAATACGCAAACCGGAAGAAGAAAACTGGAAGCGGAAGATGGATGCTTAGCCAGGTCTAGCAGACCCGGAAAAGCACCTCTCAAACTGGAAACAGAAGCGCTATTACCGGAAACGGAAGCAGAAAAACCTGAGCCGGAAACGGGAAAACTGTCTACCGGATGTCGAAAATGCCAGATGTTCTTGAGACTCCAAATGCCCAGCCAAGCCAGAAGCAATCACAGAGTTATATATAGCACCCATAGGCCCGGACAAGCCAGGAGCTAAAACGGGAGCGGACGAACAGATCTCTTTACATTACTGGCAATAGGAATAATGGAAAAATGATACCGTGGCATGGGACGATTTATCGGTGACTTCCGCCACCGACGCTACTGCATGAAGGTAATGGCATTCCCCCCCCCCCCCCCCATCAAGGCTTATGTGGTCGTTGCCCCGAGACTTACACAAAGTTATTTTCGCAGGCTTTTTCTTTGGACTTAGATCTTGGAGAACATAATTCCTGTCTTGACGTGAGGGAAGTGGGCTTCCTCCATTTGCAAGCCCGCCCGCTAGACTTACAACTATCGTCTGCGCGCGGATGGCAGATGATATTCGCTCATATAATGATTTCGTCAAGACGGTCTACAAAATCCTTAAAATATGGTTTAGAGACAGTCGATGACCATCCGTTGCATAATTACAAACTTTCTTAGAGATATAAAACGAAATGCACTAAAGGATTTGATTCTAGAAATAAGTGGATATAAAGGCTCTTAGATTAATTGAGGGTTAGAAATGATAATGATGACTTAGGCATTTTGGTTACCACGAGAACGGGATATCACCACGAAAACCGGTAACACATATATACAGAGTATACAATGCAGTAAAAGCAACGAAATACTCGATAAACGTAAAAAGGGAGGATAGACTTCATTAGACATAATCATGGAGCGAAGCACTATCAAATAAGTAAGCTGAACTCAGCGCAAAGCCATAAAAACAGCTGGAATATTTGCAGACTGTACAGCTTGCAGAATATTTGAAAAGTGAATCTGTTTCCTATTTGGGCTCCTATGCGCATGCGCGAGCGTGCTAAGTGACAGGTGTCACAAAGGCGTGAGTAGAGACTCTATCAGGTCATATGCTGGTGGTGTACCCTACCAGTAGCCTGTTTGAAGGTATACATAAAAATGAAATAGGCATATGGGGGTTTGAAAGCAAGCATAAAAATCTTATTCTGGTGGCTAAATGCAGAGTAGTTGATTTAGCAAGTAGTGATTGAACGGTAATGGATGTTTTTGTGGTGTAATAACAATGCTGGTGTAAAGTTTCATTAAAATCCTAAACTCAATTATAGCAAAGGGGGAAACAAACCATTAAGAGAAAAACATGAAATATACTTGATCACAAAATCAGAATCTCAACTCCACCCCTCCCACCTATTTTCCTTATTGTCCGATCCCCACCTCAAGGGTTTAGACTGCATATTCACACATATCTATACCTCCAATAGCCAAGCTCTGCGTATGGTATTACCTACTGAGGAGAGACAGAGAGACTGAGATAATTGACACCCTTGAAAAGCCTATCCACACACACACAACCGCGGCCCAGCCCCAACACATCCGTTAGAGGTGAGTGTATGTCTGTCTGTTTGACATAGAATATTCCATAAAGCTTAAGTGAACTCCGCCGAGACAACAAAAATTAATATCCTAATTATGACCTGACATTGATAAGAATTTTCCAAGAAAAGGTGTGTGTGTTTTGGATGTGTGTGCATGTATGGGTAGCGGGCAAATGCACCTGAGGCCATCTGGGAAGCCGATTCCGCCGCCTCCGGAGACAACTATTAAATGAACTGTTTATTGATGGCTGTATTCGACTGGGACTTTTCTGTAGAGTAAATTTACTCACGCAGTTGCCAAAATGTTCTCTACACAAACGTACAAGTTGAATGAAAAAACCCTAGCAGGTGCAGAAACTGACTAAATCGCCTGAATTTTACTATCTTGAAATTAAAATCCACCTTTCAGCCAAGTCCCGCATTTTCATATTTTTTTATCCCGTGACATACTTCACGAAACATGCCAGACATTTTGGCTCCGGCTTGTTTCGTACTCTATTTTTTCCCGGGAAATACCAGTCGAATAAAAAATATACACTACGGAGCCAATATACTTTAACTTTTCACCCAGTCGAATACAGCCAATGTCTAAACACTTAAATGAACCAATCCCGCATACAGTAAGATAGGCCTGCTTTCCCTTTGTTCTGCAAATTCCTTTGTTATGCAAATTTCCTGATCTGTGTTAGTTAAAGTAGCAGCATGCTTTAGTACCAGGTTACCTTAAACGGGCCCCGAGTTATAGTCTTTTTAATCTGTGAAAATGTCATACAATGTGTGTATAGATACATGTATATTAAATATCGTTTATTAGACATAACATAACATATTTTCAAAGCAAAAATATAAATATGTTATTTAGTATGATTTTGAACACGGTGTAAGAAATGTTTTCTTGAATATTTTGGGATTAATTTGATTGGAAGCCATTAGACCGCAGGCAGCTAAGGCTTCCAATCAAATTAAGTACAAAATATTTGATAGTATATTTTATTTTGCCTTGGAAACACGTTAAGTTATTTCTGATGTGTACTGTATCCCCAAGATAGAGTGAAATAACATATATATTTAACCCATTATTGGTCAAGTTAGCCAAAAACAGTTTCCACAGTGGCACTGAGAAATGTAAATTTGCAGACTCAGAGAAGGCTAATTTGTAAACTTACCACTTGAATTACTGGCTTGATAATTGAGCCAGTCATTCCAGTGGTAAACCTTCAAAAATTGTCTTCAGATTAACATTTTCTGTGAGAAAATTTATTTCTTGACCAAATCTGACTATCAACCCTTTAGCACTCATATCAGCCAAAAACGGCTTCTGCAGTGGTCTTGAGAAATGTCAATTTGCAGACCAAGAGAAGACTATTTTTTGAAAATTTCCCACTGGAATAACTGGCTCGATAACTGAGGCAGTCATTCCAGTGGCAAATTTTCAAAAATAATCTCTTGGTCTGCAAATGGACATTTTCTATGAGAAAATTTATTTTCGTAAGAGCAAATCTGCCCATTAAAAGGTTAATTTGTCTGATTTTCCATATCTCATAACGTATCACCTTTGCTTAGAAGCAATCTTGGTGAAAAACACTATTCCATAGCCGTATGTATATATATATTACAATATTTCAACTACGCTTACTGTTTGTTTGTACGGTGTGCGCGCATGTGAGCGAGTGTGAGTGTATGCGTGCGTGCGTGCGTGTGTGTAAAAATAACTAAAATTGTATAATTAGTAGGAAAATAGGCACTTGTAATTATTATTCATCCAGTATACTATTCTGTAAAAATAATTTGTTGAATAATTGTGCTAAAAATATTCTGTCACTAAGTATCACATTTTCCTAAACAACATTGGATAAGGTGTGCATTATTTAAATAACAATTTTGGGAAATTAAATTAAGAAGGAAATGAAAAATTTTAAAAGACAAAAATGCAATAAAATTTGGACAAGAAATTTTAATTGAAGGGAAAATATTTCAGTATATTAAGTTAGAAATACGTCAAGCAAAGAAGTTGTAATTTTAACCAATTTCACGTCAATTATCAATATTTGATACAAGCTCATGATACACAATGATAATTTTGAAAACAGTTTGACTGAAAGCTTTTGCTACGAAATGATATGAAGTAATGACTTTCAGTCTAATCGATCTCAAAAATACATAATAAGCTTCTTTACCAATCATAGGTATAGGATTCATAAAAGGTATTTTAGAAAGAAACTGGTTAAATATTGTTAAAAATTACCTCATTTCTAACATTTCCTGTGCCCTGTGCAGAAACAAACAACACAACATAATATAAGGGTTTTAAGAATTGTAACTATCAAACATCGGAAACCAAAGAAAACTTGTCGCTGTGACATCATCATGCAGACACACCAGGCAAATAATGACAAGGATTCACGTCAGATACACAGAAATGACAGACATAGACATCCAGAGCAAGTGACGCATTAGTCCATCTTTCTGCTTCAAGTCAGTTATGTTTCAACTAGTTAATGGTCAAATTTGGTCAAGAAAATGGGCAATTTGCAGGCCAGATCATTTAGAAAATGTACCATTGGAACGACATTCCAGGGGTAAATTTTCTAAAATAGTCCTCTCTTGGTCTGCAAATTGACATTTCTCAAGACTACTGCAGAAACCATTTTTGACCAGCTTCACCGTTAATGGCTCAACTAATATTGGTTGGGGTTGTCTGACCACTGGTGACCAGTGTTGGCAGAAACATGATTCTGAGGTCAGCTATGGTGTACAAAATAGTATATAATGGGTGTGACTTCATCCTGAAGATATAGATTTATTCAGAAATTATATGTGTTACTACCAGAGGTAGAGTGAGATTACCAATCAGCGTGATTGATGACTATAGGATACATGCAATGTGATTGATGGATCCAGAACTCTTCACGATCCTTGCGGTCACCCCCCCCCACATGTAGCCGCATTGAGAAAAGTATAAAAGGAAGGCCCACACTGTGTTTTGGCATCCAGACTCAAACCTACACACAAGTTCGCATCAGGAACAATAAGCGCTACCAAGTTTTTTGAAGATTTATTCAGAAATTATACTGATTTTAAACAAAACAAAAAATTCTAAAATCCTTGGTTAATAATAATTTCAATGGGCAAAAACTCTGGACCTACTGAATATTTCGAAAACAATTTGAGGGGTTGGTGGCTTAGCCAATCTTGGTTAAAGACATACTATTCCATATATGCTTCGTGAAAGACATACTATTCCATCGCTGAGCCACCAACAACTGGCTTAGCTATCAACAACTTTCAGTTAAATTGTTTTCAAAATGGTCAGCACATGCAGAGTTCAACCTCATTGAAAGAGGTAGTCTGAGGGAACTTAGACAGTTAAGAGATACAAATCTCATCCTTAATGTTGCATTGCAGTGACAGATTATGCTATATTATTAGGTTATTTAAAATTTCCGAGTACAATATGGACTTTTATTGTACGAGTCCATGTTGTGTTTAACAAGAATTCTGCGGAATTAAATGTCTCACCTGTCTCCTGTTTGTCGCAGTTACCTTTACCGTTAACCTTCTGCCCTCAATGTTATTATGCTGCATCCTATCATTATAGGTAACCAGGTATCCAAGTTTAGTTGCAATAGGCTTAACCAATCACGAAATATAAGCTGAAAGGTTTTGCTAAATGCAAAAACTTAATGTTGAAAAAGCAGCGTTCTGTGTCAAGTTCAGTAACCTTGTCCTTTGACCTTGTTCCCGCAACATCATCATGCTGCTTCCTAACATTATAGGTAACCAGGTATCCAAGTTCAGTTACAATAGGCTTAATCAATCCTGAAATATAAGCCGAGAAGTTTTGCTAAACGCAAAACCTTAATGTTGAAATAAGAGTTCTGTATCAAGGTCACAGTGACCTTGACCTTTGACCCTGTGAAAAGAACATCATCATCATGTTGCTTCCTATCATTATAGGTAACCATGTATCCAAGCCTGGTTGCAATAGGCTTAACCAATCCTGAAATATAAGCTGAAAAGTTTTGCTAAACGCAAAAACATAATGTTGAAATAACATAATTCTGTATCAACGTAACAGTGACCTTTGACCTTGTGACCTCAACATCATCATGCTGCTTTCTATCATTATAGGTAACCAAGTATACAAGTTTGGTTTCAATTGGATCAGGCATTGCTGAGATATAAGGCAATAACTTTTGTTTAATGCAAAAACTTAACGTAAAATAGTAACAAAGATTATACCATGACCTTTGACCCCCCCACCCTAACCTTGACCGCATGATGTCTGCATCAGCATAATGCTCCCTTTTGATGTATATCACCATGTACCCAAGTTTGGTTCCAATTGGATCAGGCATTGCTGAGATATAAGGCAATAACTTTTGTTTAATGCAAAAACTTAACGTAAAATATTAACAAAGATTATACTGTGACCTTTGACCCCCATAACCTTGACCTCATGATGTCTGCATCAGCATACTGTTTCCGTTTAATGTAAATCACCATGTACCCAAGTTTGGTTCCAATTGGATAAGGCATTGTTGAGATATAAGGCAATAACTTTTGTTTAATGCAAGAACTTAACATAAAATATTAACAAAGATTATACCGTGACCTTTGACCCCCATAACCTTGAACGCATGATGCCTGCATCAGCGTATTGCTTCCTTTCGATGTATATCTCCATGTATCCAAGTTTGGTTCCAATTGGATGAGGCATTGCTAAAGTATAAGGCAATAACTTTTGTTTAACGCAAAAACTTAACGTAAAATATTAACAAAACCGTGACCTCATGGCCTTTTTATCGGCGGGCTGCTTCCTTTCGATGTATATTATCATGCACCCAAGTATGGTTCCAATTAGAGCAGGCATTGCTGAGATATAAACTTAACTTAAAAGTTTACGCCGCCGCCGCCGGAAAAGTGATACCTATGTCTTGATCCTGCTTCGCAGGCGAGACAAAAATCAGTATTGGATGAAACGCTGAAGGCACTGAGTTCAATACAGATTTTTAAATACAACGTGGAAGAGTACAATAAAAATCCATATTATACTCGCAAATACCAAATGATCTATTTATTATACACTTATATATTGAAATAATTTGAAAATAAACGATTCAAAGCAACATGCTCGCTGAATTTACTATTTACCTAATACAGCGCGAATGATACAAGTTAGCAATTCATTTATAACATAATACTGCATTGAGTAATCCTATTATGAAGTAATGTTTGCGTGATGTAACAACTCTGATACAAATGACATCATAAACCACGGTGACATAAAGTTATTATGACATAACAAATAGCCTCGAGAGTCCAATAACACTTTTAGACAGAGTCGAATATCACGTTTTAGAGTCCAATAACCCTTTTTATTGGACAGTCATGTGGTAGTATTGCAGCAATTTCATTGGCTAATATATGCAGGTGTATAATAAAGATTCAATATCATTCACTTCTCGACGCATTTCTTTATCTGTATCACATTAATTTTTTAACATCGCATTAATGTTGAACTATGGTTGCTGCCATTTTGTCTCCTCAAACGATACTGTATGATGTCATGTAGGTGCATTCTATACAATACTTTCTTTATTATGTAATAATTATCATGGTGAATATTTTAGAACTAACTTGACTGGAAGCTATTGCTGCCTAATGCATCTTCCAGTCGAATTAGTTTCAAACTATTCAACAGCTTACTTGCATGTTTGGTTTTACAACGCACTGCAAAACTAACGAGTTCATCTATATCATTGAACGAGAGGCTAGAGTTTTTTTGATTGGATCATTCCAGTGATACATATTCGAAAATAATCTTTTCTCGGCCTGCAAATTGAGATTTTCTTACACAGATTTGAGGGGTATAGGACTAAAGCGTGAATATCTTCCTTTGATAAAAAGCTAAAGATATCTAGTTTATGTGGGGAATATTATATCATTGATTTCAATAGGTTTCTTCCACAAGACCTGGTCCAAACAACCCTATGAAGTTTCAAAGTAATCCGACAAATGGTAACAGAGTTATCATCCGGAAACCAATTTTCAAGATAGCCACAGGTGGCTGGCGGCCATCTTGGATTTTGGATCATCGTCGATTTCGATAGGTTTCTTCCCCAGACCTAGTCCAACCACCCTAAGAACTTTCAAAGCGATTCGACAAACGGTAACATAGTTATCATCCGGAAACCACTTTGCCACCCACCCATCCGCCTGCCCGCATCATCACATAATAACATCGCACATTTTTTGCTGGTGTATAAAAATAAATGTTCAGAATGTAACAGGCATTCGCCTACATATGCCAGCATCACTAAACAGAACAGCTTGGTAGACTAAGGGGAATAACTCTCAGTTTGCCTGAAATTTGAATCCTAATCTCATTTGTCTCCCTTGCTGTTCTTAGAGGATTACAACAGGTGACACTGATTACAATAAACCTGATCAAATTTCAGAACAATATATGACACTATGCCTGTTTATGTGTTGAAATATATAAAGGATATGTATGGACAGTGGTCAGACTCAATGCTCTGTTAAGGACAGCGGTCAGCCTCAGTACCATGGTCATAGTCATGATGGACTGGTAGAAGACACATACACAAACACGCACACAGATATCCTACTGCCTTACCAAAACTAACTAACCACAAGCAATACATCATATAAACAGTCAATAAATTTAAATTTACTAAGACAAAATTTAAAATTAAATCTACAATCTTCTAAATATTACACTAAAACATACAGTTCTAACCATTTAATGGTCAAATTTGGTCATTTTAATTTTAATTTTCTCACTTAAAATGTCAATTTGTAGGCCAAGAGAAAACTACTACTGAAAAATTACCAATGGATAACTGAGCCAGTCATTCCAGTTGTCAATTTACAAAAAAAAGTCTAGTTTTCTCGCCGCATGTACATAACCATTACTCAAGAATACTGCAGAGGCTGATTATGACTGGTTTGACCACCAAAGGGTTAAAAAAATTATTCCTAATAATTTCTAATTCATGATTAACCAATTTACCTACAAAATCCCAGCTTCCTAAATTTCAAACCAAACAAACCATTAAGCTATCAAATGTTTTGAAACCATTTTAACTGGATGCTCTTAACATCCATGAAAAAAACCCATCTGACAAAGGCAGCAACAGCTCCAAGTAAAATTAGTTTCAAAATATTCATCAGACTATTCAGCAGATCAAAAGGAATTTATTGCTTCTGGACTGTGAGGTGTAAAAGGGTTAATCGAGAGTGAAGGACGTGAGTTACTGGTAAATTAAAATTGACACACAAAACAAATTAACCCATTCACTGATAAATCCCTGAAAAAGTAAATTCTCTCCGATCCATATCATTTTCAGTTGACTATTTTGAAATTAATATGACTGGAAGCTGTTGCTGCCTAGGGCAGCAACAGCTTCCAGTCATATTAATTTCAAAATATTCAACAGCTTCCGTGTATTATTGTCTTGAAATTCAGATATGAGGAATTCATCGGTGAAAGTATTAATGTGAATTTCTTCTTGTCAGTTAAAAAATTCAAATAATAGTTTCCACTTGTGGTGGAAGGCTAAAATATTTCACTAGCTGATCCACAAAGATGTAACTATGGCTACCTTGATTAGGGTCTCAACGGAGGCGAAGTACTTGCTCCACCAATCTAGACTCGTCAGATCCACATCTTCTCCGTCTTTCTCTTTTCGCCGTTTATTCACCTCGGTCTTCTGGTCTTTCGTAATCTGAAAGAATGTGGGCCAACCATTATGCTTCATATAAATTGTGTGATCCTATTTTTAGAAAGAAACCATGAAGCATGGATTTAAATACTAGAATGTCTAAACGCAAAACTAAATTTGAGATGAATCAATCTGAGGGAGTTCAAATATAAACCAGAAATGTGGTTGCAATGTAACAATGAAGTTTGACTTTACGACTTTGCAATGAACTCTGAAGCTTTGACTTAAAAACATAAAATAAATATAGACGGACATATCAACAAGAGGCCCAAGGGCCTGTAATGCTAACCTGGACCATTAGCATTAATTTATTTGAACAATTTGCATTTAAATACCAGTAGACATTATGGATAAATTTTGAAAAATCCAGGATGGCCATCAAAGAAATTGACCAATCAGAGTTCTCACTTGACATGTTGAAGCTTACAGCCATATGATCATTCCACCCAAGTTTCATTGAAATTGGCCCACTAATTAAGGGGTAGCATTTTAAATGGTTCTCTAAAGTTTAAAAAAAACCAAATGGTCACTAAAAAAATTGGCCAACCAAAATTCTGAATACAAGATCTAGAGCAAACCACGATAGAATCCTTCCAGCCAAATTTGGATAAAATCCACCAAGCGGTTATAGAGAAGATGCATTTTGATAATTTTCAATAAATTTGTCATAAAATGTATGATTTTCAGCAAAAAAATTGACCCATTAAAATTCTGAATAGATGTTCTGGAGCTTACCGTGATAGGGTCTGTCTAGCCAACTAGGGCTATCTGTTATGCGGTTAATGACGAGTAGCGCTTAGACAATTTACAGTAAATCTTTCATAAAATCTAAGGTTTTCACCAAAAAACTTGACCAGTCAAAATTCTGTATATAGGTTCTGAAGCATATCCCAATAAGGTCCTTCCAGCAAAAGTAAGTTGCAATCTGCCAAGCGGTTAATGAGGAGTAGTGTATTAACGATTTCAGGTAAATCGTTCATAAAATCTAAGGTTTTCAGCAAAAAACATGACCAATCAAAATTCTGTATATAATCTTTGAAGCATAGGTCGTTCCAGCCAAAGTAAATTTAAATCTGCCAAGCGGTTACTAATAAGTAGAGTTTTGAGAATTTCCGGTAAATTTTTCATAAAATCAAAGATTTTCACACAAATAAATTTACCAATTAAAATTCTGTATATATGTTCCGAAACCGAAAGCATTAGGGTCCTTCCAGCCAAATTAGGTTGAAATCTGCCAAGCGATTAATGAGGAGTAATGTTTTGACAATTTCTGGTAAATTTTTCATAAAATCTCAGATTTAAAATTCTATCTATGACTTCTGAAGCCTACTCCCATAGGGTCTATTCATCCAAATTAGGTTAAAATCCGCTAAGCGGTTAATGAGGAGTAGCATTTTTAAACAAAGGTTGATTGATGGATGACAGATGACAGACAGTTGCCATGCGTGTCAGTGACCTTGATTGTTTGACCAAAACAGCATTGTGTAATGCCAGGTCATTATAAGGAGGCATATGTCCAAGCTAGTGTCCAGTATGATTAACCAAACCTGAGATATAAACAGAAAAGTCGAGCTAAACGGAAAATGTTAATGTTGAAAAAGACAAGGTTTTTTACCAAGGTCACAGTAACCTTGACCTTTGACCTCAACATAATTGTGTGATGCCAGGTCATTATAAGGAGGCATGTGTCCAAGTTTGGCTCCAGTATGATTAACCAAATCTGAGATATAAACAGAAAAGTTGAGCTAAACACAAATTGGATGACGCCAACACCGCCGCCGGACGACGTGCAGGGTATCACAATAGCTAGTTTTACTTCATAAAGTCGAGATAAAAATGGAATCCTGTTTATCGAAATAAATCATGTTTGTCAGTCAAATAGAAACAGAAGGAAGTTCTTAGAAGATCTGTAAGTATTAAGATGCACACACGCATGCACACACACACAGCGTCTGGACCATTTCATGATAGCAGAATGTGCATAACATTACAAATACAACATATTACAATATTAATCCTTTCATGGTCAAGATTTGTCAGTAAAATCAAATCTTGGCTCAGTGAATGTTCATTTACAAGCCAAACAGAGGCTATTTTTTGAAAATTTGCAACTGAAATGACTGGCTTGGTAATCCAACCAGTCATTTCAGTGGTAAATTTTTAAAAAATTGTCTTGGCCTGAAAATGAACCGACTCGACCACTAAGTGGCTATTTACAATAACATACCGTTTCTATGGTAACAACATGATCTTTGGTTATGAGCGGTTGTGATTCTCCCTCAATTATAACAGCAACATCGTCAGCCTTTAGTGATGATTTACCGAAAAACTTTGGTCCGCCATCAACATTATGACCTAAAATCACAGATTTGTTCTAAATTTCTTTAATTATGCTTGGAAATGTGAAGAAATCTAAATATTTGCACAGAATTGAACCATGGTTAAACCGTTAACACTAAAGCTGGCCAAAAATGTCTTCTACAGTGGTCTTGACAATTTCCATTTGCAGACCAGGAGAAGACTATTTTTGAAAATTTAACGCTGTCATGACTGGCTCAATAACAGACTCAGTCATTCCAGAAATAAGTTTTCAAAAATAGTTTTCTCTTGGTCTGCAAATGCAAATTTTATATGAGAAAATTTACATTTTCTTGAACAAATTTGACAGTTAAAGGTGTCATCATTAGACATTTATGGTGATAGAAAGAAGTCAGATTTATTATGTTATAAGGGATGATTGACAGTAACCTAGTTTTCATTTCTACATCAGCATTACTGCCTTATGAAACAGTGCCCTTCAGTCAACATCACTTTCAAATAAGCACCAAATGGATGTTGTGAAATAAACAAGAGTATCCAAGTGGCCTGTATCGTTCATCTGCAACTGTAAACTAAGAACACTGAAAAACATTAACATTCTTCTAATTCTTGGTCCACAATAAACTAATTCCAAACCATGTAATAATATGAAAAAAATCTGACAATCATTTTAATTATGATGTAGACTGGATGCAATGATGGTATAGAGTAAATCTGTACAGTGTTACTGAGATTGGATAAGCCCTTGATGAATTAAATGTCTATTGAAAAACTTTAACATTTACCAAATTCTTGTTGCAAAATAGCCCAAGACCAATCCCCCTAAAATTATGGGAAAAATTTAAAAATCATTTTAATTATGATATAGACTGGATGCATTCATGGTATAGAACAAATATGCAATATTTTATTGAGATCGGGTCAGCCCTTGATGAAGTAAATGTCTATTGAAAAACTTTAACATGTATCTGCATGCCGCACCCCGTGTGGATCGCTAGGTTGAGCCATCACAAATTAGGCTGTATGAAGCTGAAAAATCTGAATTACAAATGTGGCAATTGTGACAGAGAACTTGAATATGAACAAATTTTAGTAAAAAATGCAAACATTTGTGTACAAAACAAAGAAATTCATGATGGCCACTGATCGGGTCCACCAATTAGAATGAAAGGTGCCTTATTTCTATTCAGCCGTCCTTAAATCTTGTACATAAACAGTTTTACTGTCAAAGGTTGATGCCAATGGGTTCCATGTGTGTGTCATTCCTGGAAAGATTTTCTGACATGAAGTGTCTAGATACGGGAGCTTCGTTGTGGAAATTTTGACTGTAGCTTATATGCCCTTATATCCTGATCTTAAAGGTGCATTTTATTTCTCCCACAATGTTTTTATACCTCACCAGCACCATATGGCTGCTGCCCACTCTTCCTTTTTGTGTGTGCGTGCGTGCGTGCGTGCATGTGTTACCAACAATTATCATTCAAATTTGTATCCAATCTGTAGCAAGTAGTAATAGCATTACCTACTAATTATTTTGATAATGATTTGATTGAATGTCATTGCTGTCACTGATAGCAACAACTTTCAAGCAGATTATTGTCAAAGTATATAAAAGCTTTCTAGTTTTTTCTCTTGGGAATTTACACACGTGTACTGCACAGTACGCCGTCGAATGTACTGCCGTAAATATGTCCTATGTGCTTACGCTTCATTTGGGAAATCCTGGTCTGTATAGACAATAGGCTCAATATGGTGTCCAATAGCTACAACAAATATGGAGTCAGAGCATTGCGTGCTGCGTGAGAATTGCACACTAGGTAGCATTGCGTGTTGAGTAAATTACACATAAATCAACAGGCATCTCATATCTCGTGCAAAAGTGTCCATTTAATGGGACATGAGAACTGTTTCACTGATGAATTAAACGAAATCTAGGATTTCTTTTTTCACGAGAGAGTTGATACTTACCTCCCTAATACTTTTGATATTGCTAAATATTGGCTTTCACTCAATAAACACTCAGATTTAAAACAGTTAGGTGCCCCTACTGGGCAGGGAGTCAGAGCGTAGTCTGGCGGATGCCAGCCCCACCACCGCGCATGCGCAGACTAGCACTTCCTCTGACTAGATTATTGGCTGACACACATGCAACTATTAAGAGCCTGAAGACCGAGCCTCTGTGGGGTGGAGAGGCCGGGTCCGTATCTAGGGAGGTAAGTATCAACTCTCTCGTGAAAAAAGAAATCCTAGATTTCGTTTATTTCACTTCAAGAGTATACTTACCTCCCTAATACTTTTGATATTGCCAGAATTCGAAAGTGAATCTGGCGGGAGGGAGGCGAGGTCAAAAGACCAGCTCATCCCTATACGCTTTTCTGCGTTTAAGGCACTTAAACTTCTGAAACTGTAAGAAAAAACAGTCAGGATTTGACTAACCATCGGATAACACCACCGATGTATGAGAGATGACCGAATGTCATATGCGCTCCCCCCCCCCTCCTTCCTGGGAGGAAGAGTCGACTGACCTCAATGTCCTATACGCTCTCTACGTACAAGTGCCATGTACTACAGGACAGAGACGAAAAAGCTCCATTTTCGTAACTCTCAACAATGAACCACACAAATACACAAACCATCACCATATTAATAACGGGTAATCGTGACAATACAATCAACAACGGACAACACATGAACAAGACTGACCTTGTTGAAAATGGCTGCTGACATCATCTTCCCATCGGTAAAGACTGATGCAGGCCCAAAAAAGTGGGTGTTTCCATAAATTAATTGTGATATATATAAGTAATGAGGAAATCACCTCAAAAAATATAAACCGATTTATTTTTTCAAAACCGACAAGGCGAGAGGATTAGAGGTGTCACGGAGATAATGGTCTGTAAAACTTGACTCACAGTGCCACTGAGCCACCGACATAATATCATCCACAGGGACCCCATTAAATAGGGCCGTGGATGTCACTACGCCGCGGACACTGTGAGCCTTGGCCACGTCAACCTGCTTCCCGGTGGCGGATTTATGGCAAAACTGAATGCATTCCACAATCCACCTGGAAATGGTGTCCTTAGAAGCCCTCCCATGGGGTTCAATATATGACAACCATAATGCTGACTGGTCGGTGCGCCATGCCGCCGTACGTTGTTTGTACCGGCGCAGCGCCCGGACGGGACACCATGCTTTAGAATTAGGATCATATCTAGTTAAAGCAGGCAAAATAATAGGTTGACCTGGATATTTCAACGACTGATTTTTAGCCAAGAAATTAATCCTAGGTAGCAGCTTAAGGCCTTCCCCTGAAACCACAAAACGGTCATCCTCGGCTGATAAGGCATGAATCTCACTCCTACGCCTAGCCAAGGCCGCAGCAATTAAAAACACAGTCTTCAGTGTTAATAGTTTCATAGAAATGGAACTAAGTGGTTCAAAAGGCTTATCACCTAGTACTTGAAGCACTAGCGATAAACTCCAAGACGGAATCACAGGTGGATTCCTTGGTCTTAGATTGCCCATGCCTTTAATTAATACATTCAATGTATTTACTTCATCACTTCCCCTCTTAGCCAAGCAAGGAATAACAGACATTAATGCTGACTTATAACCAGCAATAGAGTTAGGCTTGAGGCTATAGGCATCATAGAGGTGACAGAGGAAATCAGCTACTACTTGAATAGATGAATCCATTGGATCAATACATCTTTTTGAGCACCATTCTGCAAATCTGTTGATTTTATAATTATATGCTCTGGAGGTTGACCCCCTCCTGGCTTTGGCCATAAACATGGCTGCTTGCTCAGAAAAGCCCTCCTTAATTCTAGATTCCTTGACAACATCCACGCAGTCAATCTGAACATTGACGGATTGTTGTGAAGGGCCTTGCCCTGGAAGATAATATCGTCCATCAGAGGCAGAGGAACCGGATTGCAGACCAGAAGGTCCAGCAGATCCGTATACCATGATCGGCTTGGCCAATCCGGGGCGATCAGAAGCACTTGGCATTCCTCTTGTCTGATTTTCTGAAGAATTTTTGGAATCAGGATTGCTGGAGGGAATGCGTATGCATACATTCTCCCCCAGCTGATAGCTAACGCATCTGTTGCGAAAGCGCTTGGATCCGGAATCGGAGAGACGTACGTCGTCATCTTCGCATTCTTCCTCGTTGCGAACAAATCGATGTTGGGTTTCCCCCAATGGTCGAACAGACGATCCGCCACACATTGATTTAGTTGCCATTCCGTGGGTAAAACACTCATCCTTCGGCTCAATGAGTCTGCTAGCAGGTTTAACCTTCCCGGAATATGAACTGCTTTCAAGGTAATCTGGTGATCCAGACACCAACAAAGCAGTTTCCATGTCATCATACAGAGACTGGGCGACTTCGTTCCGCCCTGGCGGTTTATGTAAGTCACAACTGTTGAGTTGTCTGAACGAATAAGAACAATCTTGCCCTGAACTTTCTGTAAGAAATGTTCCAGGCCCAGGACTACTGCTCTTAGCTCCAGTAGATTTATATGTTCCTGTGACTGTTCCAGATTCCAAAGCCCTGATA
Organism: Chaetoderma sp. LZ-2023a; assembly: GCA_034401795.1. Lineage (NCBI taxonomy): Eukaryota > Metazoa > Mollusca > Caudofoveata > Chaetodermatida > Chaetodermatidae > Chaetoderma > Chaetoderma sp. LZ-2023a. Next base: position 163,857,401 of record CM067369.1, on the reverse strand, counting down.
TCGTGGATTCTTCCAGGCAAGCTCCCCAGCCCTCCATCGATGCATCTGTATACACAGTCACCTGAGGGTGGGGAGGGGTTAGCAAAACCCCCGGCAAGAGATTCTCTGTATTCAACCACCATTGCAGGTGGTGAATCAGAGGCGCCAACACTGACACATTCGAGTCCAGCGAACCTGTACTCTGGGTCCATTGTGTCATGAGAAACAACTGGATCGGCCGCCTGCGTAAGGCGGCCTGAGGAATGACTGGTTCCAACGAAACCATCAACCCCAGCATTCTCAAGTAAACCCGTGCCAGGACATGACGACTGTCGCACACTGACTGAATCAACGAGATGAGTATTTGAACCCTCTCCTGAGTAGGATAAACATATCCTGTCTCCAGATCGAAGAACATCCCCAGGTAAACAAACTTCTGGGATGGAGTCAGCTCTGATTTTGGGAAATTGATCATCCAGCCCAAGTCTGTGAGAATTTTCAAAACAATCTCCAGATTGGCGGACAAACTTTCCCGGGTGTGCGCTTTCAACAGCCAGTCGTCTATGTACGTGTGGACTGCTATGCTTCTCCTGCGGAGGTATGCTGTGATCGCAAGAACCACACGGGTGAAAACCCGAGGAGCCGTGGAAATTCCGAAGGGCAACACCCTGAATTCCCACTGTCTGCCCTGGAATGCAAATCTCAGGAAGCGACAGAAACTCCTGTGGATGGGGATGTGGAAATAAGCGTCCTTCAAATCTATCGACGCCGTCCACATCCCCCTCTCCAACCCCGCCAACACCGAGCGCACCGTTTCCATCTTGAAACTGGGCGTCTCGATGAACTTGTTCAATGGCTTGAGGTTGAGAATCGGTCTCCACCCACCGGTGCGTTTTGTTACCAAGAACAGGGTTGAATAGAAGCCCGGACACCTTTGTGCCGGCTGAATAGCTCCTTTTTGTACGAGGGAATTTATCTCCTCCTCGATACACAACCTTTGATCTGGATCTCTCGGAATGGGAGTCCAGATTGGCACCAGAGACAGTCGCGACGGCGGGCCTGTCATCCACTCTGGATGATACCCCACGGAAAGCCATCGCAAGACTAAACGGTCCTGAGTTAACCGTTCCCACTCTTGCATGTGGTCGGCTAGCCGGCCTCCCACCGGTCCACCTAGGGACCGCGGTGGACACAAGGCATGCAAGAGCGGCACTGTCTCCGTCGCCATACACACCGGCGTGGTCCTTACCGCGGTAAGCGCCCTGTCAGGAACGATAACCACGCCCAGATCCTCGCGCGACCCGCCCCGCCCCGCGCGCACCTCGGTGCACGGGCGGCTGCCTGGCTGACGGCGGCTGAGGAGCCTGCGCCCCCCTCACTGCTGGCCGAATCGCACGCGGCCGAGGCCGGCGCTGCGACGGCGGCTGGCCTCTGACTTGGCCAGCACCACCTCGAGCCTGCAGGGGACGATACGCAGGGGCCGCGGCGCGAACGTTAGCACGACGCAGCACCTCAAACTGTTCGCGCAGCGCCCTCTGGTTATTCACCAGGGTGACCGTCTCCTGGAGGTGGCGACATCCCTCACCTCCAAAAAGACCAGGACCCGTCATAGGCGTACGGAGTAGCCTATTATACAGGTCCTGAGACGGGCACAGATTGTCCAGGGCAAATGTGCGTCTTGCCCGGACACTCCTGGTCACCGCCCGCGTCAGACAGTCCAGCGCCAGGTTAATACCATCCTGGATGGTACGCTGGACCGCGAGCGGGCCTGGCTGGCGCGATGCGGATGCCGTTACTACCCCCTGTAACAGCTGGGAGACGTGGGACAGAGCGGCAATCGAAGCCCTCCCACTCTCCTCCGCATCACGCAACGCGGTATTCGCCGAACGCAACGCGTTCGCGCACAAGCCCCCCGCGTCAGAACGGGAGCCTGGCCGCGTATCCTCACCCAAAGCCGCGCGGTCATCCACGCTGGGCTTGGGTACCACACCGTACCGCTGGTAGTCCAGGGGCACGATGCGACAACGCCTGGCCACCTCGCGAGGGGCCTTCGCGAGACGTCCACTCGTGTTAATGGACGACTCCGCCGCCTTGAACATGTCAACGACATGCTCCGCCAGCGGCAGAGAAGGCATAGCGTTAGCAGTTGGTTTCCCAGCTAACCACGGCGTGTGAACACGGTGGCTAGCCGACTGCTCCACGGGCAGATCAGGCCTAACGCTCACCAACCACTGGCAAGCGTCATACCAATCCTCCTCCGTGGCTAACTGCGAGCGCTCTACAAGACGGGGTCCTTCGTCTTCCTCCTGAGCGCAAGCAGTAGAGCTTGACGGCGGGTACGCTGATACACCTGGCAAGCCAGGGAAAACATGCGGGCCTGACAGCACCGGCATGAGAATATCACTGGTTTGACCAGGAGCAGGCACCGCGGTAGAGCGCGGGGTATATATATCCCCACCACGGGCCCGGCCAGCACCAGCTACACTCTCGGCAAGCCGAGGTATGCGGTACCGCTGGCCATCAGCAGCGCCCTGGGCCACCACCTGAACCGCGGACCTTACTCCAGGGTGAGTAATACCGTGGAAAAAAGCGCCTGTATTCCCCGCGAGGGGTGCACAAACGTCTTCATCCATGTCCACGTCGTCAGACGGCGACCCTAGCAGGTAATCCTCATCACCCTGGTCAGAAAGATTAGACCCCGGGTCAGCAAAGAGAGCTAACCCGGGCTGACCAGGAACGGTGCCATAGGAGGTACTGGCCACCGCGGCGTGCGGATACCCCTGGACTGATAAGCAGCCCGCGGGTTCCAGCGACAACCGTCCACGGTCCCCTATCGGCGCGGCAATAAGCCTGCTGCCAGGGTCGTGGAACGCCCCCTCTAATGGGGCCACCTCTGAATCGTCGGACAACGGAAGCGGACTAAGGAAAATCGATCCAGAGGCGGGGATTACCTGCTCCGAAGCCGATGATGAGGACAATAAAGGATCTGGTCCAGGAAGCATGCCACGAAGCAACCCTGGAACCAAATCTTTTATTGTCCTCTTCATCTCTCCCAACATCTCGGTCCGGAAGGTCTCCATATCCACCGCGGACGAGACCTTCCCCTTACCCTTCCTACTTACAACCTCTCGTTTCCGCTTCTTCTTCTTCTCCTCCTCTACCACCTTGTCCGTCGCCTGTAAGCAGCACAAGAATTCGGACATTAACTCGCCCCCCCAGTGCTTACATATGTCACAATTAATCAATGGACCACAAGGGCTACATCGATAACACAGATGCGGCCAGAACTTTACATGCATAAAACGTCCACAGGACGTGCAACCCGGTCCCTGAAACAGGGCAAAGGACAAGGAGTATGAGCAACTAGTTAAGCTTAGAAACTCAATCCAACTCAAAGAGAAGGAAAACGATCCCAAAGATCAATATACATCAAAAACCAGCATAGCGCTTGAATTGCTAATAAATACATAGCCAGGCCGATTATGACGTCATTAATCCCGTGACAGGAAAAATTCGATCCCAACAAAACATCCAAGTGCAAGGACGAATTGTATGCTGAATGGATAAGTTGACTACACAACCATCAGATACATATAGATAACTCTTTTCTGGCAAAAATGTTAATTATCTCCCTTTGTTTGTTTACAATAATTAACATCACCACATTATCAATAACTAGATACCTGACACTTTGTATAGACAAACCATCCAACGTGACGAACCGGAAACTCCACCATCTGCACGCCTCTTAACTCTCTCCACCTCATGGGGAAGGAATTGGATCAAGAGGGCAAAGTGAGAAGACCTTTATACCAGGCCTCCAACTCACTGGACATAATTTTTCATTTGGTTAGATAACCTAACAGTGTTAGTAGGAAATGGAACCATGGTGGAGAGAAAACTAACTCTCTGCAACTGTGACGTCACAACCTAGCGTCATACAGACCTGTGGACAGAAACAGAAAGAGAAATTAGTCCTAGGTAGCACCGAGTTGACCTAAACCAACTAACTAAGGCGCTTATCACGGTAAACGCGAGTCCCGGAAACACAATACACCGGGAAGAAAACTCGCTAATTTTACTAGAAGTCACCTGATTTAAAGGTCCAACGTCCTCCTGTGGCGAAGTGTATCCTCCCGCCATCCAAATCAGGTCTTATCACTTCCAAAATAACACCAATAAAAACGTTAAAGAGCAAGAAAAGCTTATGACTCAAAAAACATGTGTGTTCTCTTTGCCAATAATCTAGCAAAGAGGAAGTGCTAGTCTGCGCATGCGCGGTGGTGGGGCTGGCATCCGCCAGACTACGCTCTGACTCCCTGCCCAGTAGGGGCACCTAACTGTTTTAAATCTGAGTGTTTATTGAGTGAAAGCCAATATTTAGCAATATCAAAAGTATTAGGGAGGTAAGTATACTCTTGAAGTGAAATCTCCATATCACATTTTCAAGGAAACCATACATGAAAACACCTGAATATTTTGAAATTAATTTGACTGGAAGCCGTTGCCCTCAAACCGTTTGCCAATACCGGGGTTGTAGCAAGGATGAGGTCTCTCTGCATATAAAATTACCCAATGGTCATACGCCACAAATCGCCTCTGACAACTCAGCTCCTACCACTGGCATTCATGTCCCAGAGTGTTTCAACTAACAGTGGGGCTGTGAAAGGCGAATCTCTGACATCTTAAAACTGGACTGTTCTGAGTAGATGAGGCTCATTAACCATGGTAGGCAGCTTATCTATGGGAGGTGATCCCTGATTTCAAATCACGAGGGTGAGTAACCCAGACCTTGAGGACTGAAGACGGAGGTACTGGGATGTACGCCATCCTCTAACAAAACCACACCACCATCATATGCAAACGAAAATAAGACTGAAAGCTGTTGCTACCGCAAAGTCTTCCAGTCAAATTAATTTCAAAATAGCCAACAGAATAAGTTTTATATCATAAAGAATACACTTTTTCTAGGATTTGTCAGTAACCAGGTTAATGATAAATCATATTTCCTAAATGTTGGTCTTACTGCTTCAGACATGCCGAGATGCAAGCCAATTCAAATGCATGACATGCTGTACGATACATAATGAGAATAATCAATCAGTTTGCGAAATAAACAAAGTAAAACTATAAAATGATAGACATATGGTTACAGTTGTGTAAGTTTCATAGTAGGCCTATCGCATCTTGGGCATACAACACAGCCTTGATCAAGAGGATCATTGCTAAGCCAAGCCTCTAGCCAGGGCACCAGTTTGTTACACTTGGAACCAGTTTCTTTACCTGGAAACAATTTCTGCATAGCGTTCTTTGCTGATTTCGTTGTTGGAGTGTACATAAACTTGTGCAGCATGTTAATGACATGTGTGCCGACGAGGACAAATCGTCCAAAGTTACGACAGTCCACACACCGGATGGTGATTGGTGGACAATATAGTCCATTGTCAGGAAGTTCCTGGAAAAGAAAGAAACAAAATTAAAAAATGATAGAGACTAGAAAGTTATAGTCATCAAATCAGTAATGTATTAAAAATACATGTACATGGAGTAAGGCTTTTGGTGCAGGTATACAGGTAGCATGCCCAAATGGGCTCAAAGAAAATGCATCCAAATGAAATAGTGACACCTTTTTTAATACAAAATAAATAGAAATTCTAACTAATATAGTAATTTAGGACAAGAATGCATAATTAGGTTCAAGCTTGTTTAAGATTATTTGTTCATCAGAATGCAGAAAATGGCTTCTGAAGGGATCAAAGTTTCAAAATTTTCCAGGAAAGGATCTCTCCACCCCAGCATTTTGGGTAGTCTGATGACAACAGGCATCCCTGATGTATGGTGGGCTTCACAACTAAGCTTTACATTCATAACACTAAATAATTTAGATTGTAGGAACATAATGTCCATCTAAGTAACTTCAAAGAGTGTTTTGTAAAACAGGTGGCCATTAAACAAAGTCATTTCGCATAAGAAATATTCTTTGTGATCACATGACCAACTGTTTTAACCATTTAATGATCAAGCCGGCCAAAACCGTCCTCTGCAGTGGTCTTGAGGAATGTTCATTTGCAGGTCAAGACTATTTTTGAAAATTTACCACTGGAATGCCTGGCTCGATAACCGAGCCACTCATCCCAATGGTACATTAAAAAAAATAGTCCTCTCTTAGCCTGCAAATGGACAGTCAATGAGCAAATATTTAGATTTTCTTGACCAAATTTGACAATTAAAGAACCACTATTTTCTGTATACAATACTTAACAACCCTCGAGTGCTATATCGTAAAATATTAGAGCCAGCCACTCCCTTTGTCAAATCAAAACAAGCAGCCACTCCCTTTGTCAAATCAAAACAGGCAGCCACTCCATTTGTCAAATCAAAACAAGCAGCCACTCCCTTTGTCAAATCAAAACAAGCAGCCACTCCCTTTGCCAAATCAAAACAAACAGCCACTCTCTTTGTCAAATCAAAACAAGCAGCCACTCCCTTTGTCAAAACAAAACAAGCAGCCACTCCCTTTGTCAAATCAAAACAAGCAGCCACTCCCTTTGTCAAATCAAAACAAACAGCCACTCCCTTTGTCAAATCAAAACAAGCAGCCACTCCCTTTGTCAAATCAAAACAAGCAGCCACTCCCTTTGTCAAATCAAAACAAGCAGACCCTCCCTTTGTTAAATCAAAACAAGCAGCCGCACCCTTTGTCAAATCAAAACAAGCAGCCACTCCCTTTGTTAAATCAAAACAAGCAGCCACTCCCTTTGTCAAATCAAGCAAGCAGCCACTCCCTTTGTCAAAGCAAAACAAACAGCCACTCCCTTTGTCAAATCAAAACAAGAAGCCACTCCCTTTGTCAAATCAAAACAAGCAGCCACTCCCTTTGTCAAATCAAAACAAGCAGCTACTCCCTTTGTCAAATCAAAACAAGCAGCCACTCCATTTGTCAAATCAAAACAAGCAGCCACTCCCTTTGTCAAATCAAAACAAGCAACCGCTCCCTTTGTCAAATCAAAACAAGCAGCCACTCCCTTTGTCAAATCAAAACAAGCAGCCGCTCCCTTTGTCAAATCAAAACAAGCAGCCACTCCCTTTGTCAAATCAAATCAAGCAGCCGCTCCCTTTGTCAAATCAAAACAAGCAGCCACTCCATTTGTCAAATCAAAATAAGCAGCCACTCCATTTGTCAAATCAAAACAAGCAAACGCTCCCTTTGTCAAATCAAAACAAGCAGCTCTCCATTTGTCAAATCAAAACAAGCAGCCACTCCCTTTGTCAAATCAAAACAAGCAGCCACTCCATTTGTCAAATCGAAACAACCAGCCACTCCCTTTATCAAATCAAAACAAGCAGCCACTCCCTTTGTCAAATCAAAACAAGCAGCCACTCCCTTCGTCAAATCAAAACAAGCAGCCACTCACTTCATCAAATCAAAACAAGCAGCCACTGCTTTCGTCAAATCAAAACAAGCAGCCACTCCCTTTGTCAAATCAAAACAAGCAGCCACTCATTTTGTCAAATCAAAACAAGCAGCCACTCCCTTTGTCAAATCAAAACAAGCAGCCCTCCCTTTGTCAAATCAAAACAAGCAGCCACTCCCTTTGTCAAATCAAAACAAGCAGCCACTCCCTTTGTCAAATCGAAACAACCAGCCACTCCCTTTGTCAAATCAAAACAAGCGGCCACTCCCTTTGTCCAATCAAAAGCCACTCCCTTTGTCAAATCAAAACAAGAACTATTCGAGATTGCAGACCTTGGCCTTCAATTTTTGATATATTCTAAAAAGTTCTCCGGATTTTCCGAAAAGTTGTCCTAGGATATGGACACACCCTTTAATGTGAGCCAAATTGGACCAGTAGTTTTCATGATATACATAGATCCAGAATTTGATCTGATCTGGATCTGGGGTTTTTTTCATCTGGATTACTGCTAGTCTAGAAATCCTATTGCACTGCATGTTCCTTTGCAGTGTTAAAATCTAAGCCAAATCAGATCAGTAACTTTTAAGACACAGCTCTGGAGACAGACAGGCAAGCAGACAGACAGACGGACAAAGACAGACAGACAGACCTGATTGCAATACCCTCTTCGCCTTACGCTGCGAGGGTAAACATGTATTCACCCATAGTTCCGCAATGCAGTTCTCTTAGTAGAGTTCTGTAGTACATGTATATAAAGGTCATTATAAGTTTGCAGTGGCACTTATCCCCACATTCACATTAACATGCTAACCCACAAATTTGTTCAAGAAAATTTAAATTTTCACATTTTAAAAATCCATTTGTAAACCAAGAGATTATTCTAGAAAATTTATCAATAGAATGACTGGCTTGGTGAATGAGCCAGTCATTTCAGTGGTAAATTTTCAAAGAGTTCTCTTGGTCTGCAATTTGACATTTGTCACGACCACTACAGGGGATGATTTTGGACAGCTTGTGTGTTAAAGGGTCAATTAAACTATTAATATTTTCATAATAAAACTCCATTAACACAAGATATATAACAAAATACAAATATATCATTGATTACTGACGACATCGAAAAACTTGACAGGAACAAGAAAATTTGGATTCTTTTTGGCATTCATAATGACGGCTGACTGTAGGATGTGTCCTGAACACTCGATATCAATGCGAGGCTTGTCCACAGAGGTCAGTTGAACACGCTTCAGGTCACGCACACCCCAGAATAACACCTAAACACATGAGAAAGATAGGAAAAGATGAGAAATAACACTCACTATGGATTTGTTGCATGATAAGCAGTGATTATCTTGAAACTTTTACGGTTTACTGTGACTAATCCACCAACAACTTTCACTCAAATAGTTATCAAAATATTCAGCATACCCAGAGTTATTGGCCATTCAAGTTGTGTTGTGGCTTGCAGCATTCAGACAGTTAAAATAATACAAGTGCAAGTCAAATTCTTCATAAATTTGAAACATGTCATGGGAGATAAAATACAATCCCATAATGCATGCTCTTCTCACAAGACATCCAGGTAGCAAATTTGAAAAGTATTGAATGGCCATTTAGAGCTCAACAGAAAACAATTTTGTTAAGATTTACAACCAGAATAACTGTCTCCGCCATCGAGCGAGTCAAACCAGTGGTATATTTTCAAAAATAGTCTCTACTTGGACTGTAAATGTACATGCTCATAGCAGAAGTCAGTTTTGGCTGGCTTGACCATTAACTCCTTCATGCCTAAACCGGCCTAAACCGGCCTAAACCGGCCTCTGCAGTAGTCTTGATGAATGTCCATTTGCAGATGAAGAAGACATTTTAACAAATTTACCACTGGAATGACTGGCTCGATAACCGAGCCAGTCATTTCAGTGGTAATGGTCAAAAATAGTTTTTTCTTGGCCTACAAATGGACATTCAATAAGCAAATTGTTTTATATTTTTGGACAAATTTTGCCAATAAAGGATTAAAATGGTCAAAAGTGACAAACCACGGTTTGGTGATGATCTAATGCTACACCCAGTATTCAATTTGATGTGAATCCGTGACATTAGAAAAGAATGATACTCACTTCAATCCGGTGTTTGCTAAGAACCGGGCGTATGCCTTTAGGAACGGGCATGATAGGACCGCGATCACGATCAACCGTCGGCATTTCCAAGGGAGGTAAGTCTTCACCATGTTTATCTCCAAACGGAGCCAACTGAAATACATCAGATCATGTTTAATAGCATGCTGATAAAATATAAACAAGAGCGATTAGCGATTTGACCCTTGCAGTACTATTCCTGTCACATTATAAAGATTTTCCAGATTTTTTTTAGATTATTTTGGATCACGCCCAAGATTTAAGTCAAATCTGACCATTAGTTTCTGAGATATTCATAGATCTAGAATTTAATGCGATTCCCGATTATCTTATCCAGATCATGGCAATGACTGAAAACCCTATTCCACTTTAACCCTTTAATGACTGAATTTGTTAAAAAGTTAAAATATCTACTTATTGAACGTCCATTTGCAGGCCAAGATAAGACTATTTTTAATAACTTGGACATTTCTCAAGAATACTGCAGAAACCGTTTTTGGCTGGTATGAGTATTAAAAGGTGAAATATTTTGTAACTAATCTTAAAATGGACCTCACATTTGAATAAGATTAAATTTCAAGTTAAAATAGCTTATTAATCCGTTACTGTTCATGCCACCTATAATCGGCCTCTGCGGGGATCTTGAGGTATGGCCATTTGCAGACCAATAGAAGATTATTTTTTGAAAATTTATCACTGGAATTTCTGGCTTGATAATCGAGCCAGGAATTCCAGTGGTAAATTGTCAAAAATAGACTCCTCTTGGCCATCAAATGGACATTCACTAGGCATAAATTTCAATTTTCTTGCTAAATCTTGACCAGTAAACGGTTAATACATTAACAAGTACATATATAAGAAACATATGTGATTGTACAAACTCAATTAATAATGGAAGAAGTGATAATAGTTAAATACATAATAGAGAAATCTAGTTAGCCATGCCCCGCCCATCCCTAGTTAAGCTCGTGTTGGGATCGATCAATCCCTGCACTCCCTGAATCTCAATTTCCAGAAAACTATCCAGGTAAGCTGTCAAATATTTTGATACTTATTTGACTTGGTGCTGTTGCTGCCTTTGGCAGCAACAGCGCCAGTCAAATTAGTTTCAAGATATTCAACAGCATGTTTATTAAATAGTAAAGACATACAATTTGCACAACAATGCTTAGTCCGTCATCAATTATGCAATCGTGACAAACTTAGAGACATCATTCATCACGCAATTGATTATGACATCATCCTACACGTCATGTAGTTGATTACGATGTCATATGTTTGACTGAGAAACTGCAATACAAGAGGACTGACTAAAGGGCTTTTATCGCTCAACTGTTAAGCTGATTTTAGCTGAACATGGTATGCGGGCAGCAGAATATGTGGTACGGAACATGGTATATGGAATGCGTTAATCCTACCGCATCTGCTATTTACCCGTTTACCACAGTATAATTCTGTTTTTACATCAACTGATTTTTAAAAACCTAGGATGATTCCAGCTAAATTGGCTTGCGATTGGCCTAGTGGTTCTTAACGTCTAAAGAAAGGTTGATAGATGACGGACGAATGATCAATGGATGGCAGAGTGTCACCATGGCATAACTGTATATAGTATTTATGAGTCAAGTAGGTTAAATTGTGAAAAAATATTTTAACTCAAATATTATCGAGTAAAATTTTGTCAAACTAAAAAAATTGAAACTAGCGATGATGCAGATTGCATCGTTCTTAATATAAAGACACAAACAGCGAATTTTAAATAATTTTAAACAGAAAACATGCTAAATAGTTTACAAAATTTGTCATACTTAATCCTTTAACATTTAAGCTGGCCAAAAACGGCTCTGCAGTGGTTCTGAGAAATGTCTGTTTGCAGACCAAGAGATGAACCCTTTTGAAATTTTAACACAGGAATGAGTGCCTCGATAACTGAACCAGTCAGTACAGAGGGAAATTTTCAAAAACAAATTCTTGGTCTGTAAATGGGCATTTTCTTGAAGAAAATTTCACTTTTCTTGAACAAATTTTATGGTTAAAGGATTAAGGGAACAAAAACAAATTGAATCAAATTTCTTATAGAAGAATGTGATACTATTTGATGTCATATATATCATCGTAACATGTATAAAGATTGAAATGAGTCAAAGTGCTTCGAAGATATCAGTCTAAGTGATTTCGTCCTCTCTTTTTAAAAGGCAGAAACTTCACGGAAGTAAATGTCTCGCCTGTCCCACTTATTGTCAATAAACATCAAAGGTTAATGACCTTGATCTTTGACCTTGTGACCTCGATGCCATCATGAGGAATCCCAACAGCATAAGCAACTATGTAGCCAAGTTAGGTTTGACAGGGTTACGTAAAACGGAAACACTCAAATTTATTCAAGATAATTTCAATTTTCTCATAGAAAATGTCCATTTGCAGACCAAGAGAGACTATTTTTGGAAATCTATCACTGTACTAACTGGCTCGGTTATCGAGCCAGTCATTCCAGTGGTAAATTCTCAAAAATAGTCTTCTCTTGGTCTGCGAATTGACATTTTTTGGCCGATTTGATGGTTAAAAGGTTAACCCTGAAATATACGCCAAAGTGATATGCTAAATGCAAAACTTAATGCTGCTGCCACCGGCAGTGCCACTGCCGCCACCACCATCAGAAAGGTGATCTCTATGTGTCAATTCTGCTTCGCAAATCAGACAAAAAATTTTAACAACAAAAAAGGTGGGAAAGATTTGATGAAAAATCAATCTGAAAAATAAAAACAATATTCTTAAGTCAAATCTGACTAAAGCCTTGTGAACATAAGGTGACATATATCTGGTAATACTGTCTAGGAAAACAATGACAGAACAAGATCACATGATCATTTTGCCAGAAACAGCAAAAACCTCTAAGCAAATTGTTTTCAAAATGTTCTACATACTAATGGTTAGATCAGTTTCCTGCATTCCTCTACACAGTATCCATTTCGCAGACCAAGAGATTATTTTTGAAAATTTACCACTGGAATGACTTGCTTGGTTATCGCGGCAGTCAATACGAGCCCGTCATTCCAGTGGCAAATTTTCAAAAATAGTCTTCTCTTGGTCTGCAAATGGAGATTTCTCAATACCACTGCAGAAGCCATTTTTTGGCTGATATAAGAGTTAAAAGGTTAAGCTATGGCTACAGGTGAGGTATCGCTGAATATTTTGAAATTTATCTACCCCAAACAATAGCATTGGCGAACCTGAAGTGAATGTTAGGCTTCCTATAGATATTTGTGAAAATCCTGTCACAAACTACTAAGGTGGTGACTAATTTGGTGTGAACCTAGCCAGGGTTTTTTCCCTAGATACATTTGAGTGATCGATCCTTGTGGATGCAAAGTAATAGGATCCATTTATATCTCTGACCTACCTATTTCTAGATAGGCTCCGCAAACATTTTTACGCGTGTTGAAGTTAATTTGAAACTTTGAATAATGAATTCCCAGAATCTAAATTTGGAGATACCTATACAGGTAAGCTGTTGAATATTTTGACACTAATTTGACTGTACTCTGTTGTTGCCTAAGGCGCTTCCACTCTAATTGGTTTCAAAATATTTAACAATATGCCTATTAAATTGTAAATTAACCAGACATACAATTCAGACACTAAGAGTTTCTAAACGCCTGACGTATCCCAGGCTGTGACTGGCTAAAGTGTTCTATGAGAACTGGACTCCTCGCAAAAACATTATGATGTAATGCATTAATATTACATCATGATGTCATACCGCTATGACGTCGCATTCTATTTCCCATGCCCAACAAGTCAATCAAAGTCTAAATTTTTTGACACGAAGATGGTGGCCATTTACATTTCTACTACAGGGATAGACCGGGTCCTGACCCATCTGGTCTACGAAGTGGAGTCTGCAACAGTCTAAATTTGTGTTTGTCTTTCCGTGTCCAGTTATTCAGCAGAATATTTATTAAATAGTAAATACATACAATTCGTACAACAATGCATAGTCCGTCTTCAATTGTGCAGTCGTGACGTACTTATCTATGTCATAATGGCCTTGTTGATTATGAGGTCATTCTACACATCACTTAGTTAATTATGACGTTATATGATCGATGGATAAACTGGAAAGGTGAATTAACTGTAGTACAACATGGCCGTAAGTAATCAGCTTACGACGGAGTTGTCAGGTGGAAAGATCTGTTTTGGGACTGACATAAATGACTGGAGAACCGACGAAGAATCTTCCATGGAAATTAATCCTCACAAATGCCTCAGACACATAGACAAACAGGGCTTAAAATAAACACCAGTAGTCACATAACCTAAATTATGTTGTAAGACAATTAACCAATTTTACAAACAGCAATTAGTTGTAAAAAATAGTTTTACCTGAAATCTAAATTAACATTCTCATAAAATGTAAAATTTAAAGATACTTTCAAGCAATATCTAATAAAATAATATGATATATTTAGGTTAATTAATCAAATGTATCTTGTTCTGTCGCAGTGCGTGCATTCTGTGATTCAATTAATTTCATAAATCACAAATGTGATCATAAGAAACTGAAGTATATGAAAGTAATGTGTACCACATTGCGTCGTTTTCTGGCATAAGGCGGAGTTTGGTATGCCGGCCAGAGGTCCCGCTCATCAATAGGATGCTGGCAGCCAGATAGGACAACAGAAAACATGTAAGCCAATGACAAGACAAAGCGATATTTGATATGATGACAGTAACAAACGAGCAATCTATACATTAATTTATCAATTTGTTTTGTAATAGCGCCTCACGTTTCTCAGCCCTGAAAACATAATATCTCCATCCTAATCCATCCATACAGGAAAGCTGTTGAATGCTTATTAATTTATGATTTTTAAGAAAAGTTTCTTGCAACTTACATAATTAGGATATATTCAAATATTTAGCCCTTTAATCCTCTCAACAAGAGCTCCGCAAACGGCGCAAAATACCTCACCCTGATGACAAACCAATGAATGGGAGCTATCTTCCTCAGACCTAGACCTGTCATCCCTTGAAGTTTCAAAGTGATCTGATGGAGTTATTGTCCGGAAACCAATTTTCAAGATGGCTGGCCACCACAGTGGCTGTCGGTCATATTGGATTTCGGATCATCTTCTATTTTAATAGGTTTCTTCCTCAGACATAGTCTAATCACCCTATGAAGGTTAAAAGCGATCCGCTAAACGAAAACGGAGTTGTCGTTCATAAACTTAATTTTCAAGATGGCCGTTGGCTACCATATTGGATTTAGGATCATCGCCGATTTCAATAAGTTTATTCCTCAGACCTAGTCCAGTCATCCTATGAAGTTTCATATCAATTCGATAAACACTAGCAGAGATATCATCCGGAAACCAATTTTCACGATGGCTGGTGGCCATCTTGGACTTTGGATCAATGTAAATTTTGATAGGTTTCTTCCCCAGACCTAGTCCAAACACCAAATGACATTTCAAAGCGATCCGATAAACGCTAACAGAGTTATCATCAGGAAATCAATTTTCAAGATAGCCACCGGTGACTGGTGGCCATCTTGGATTTAGGATCATTGTCGATTTCGATAGGTTTCTTGCTCAGACCTAGGCAAACCACCATATGAAGTTTCAAAGCGATCCCATATACGGTAACAGAATTATCATCTGGAAACCACTTTTGAAGATCGCTGCACTTGGCTGGTGGCCATCTTGGATTTCGGATCAGCATCAATTTCGATAGGTTTCTTCCCCTGACCTAGTCCAATTACCTTATGAAGTTTCAAAGCGATCTGATAAACGGTAACGGAGCTATCGCCCAGAAACCAATTTTCAAGATGGCCACCCGTGGCTGGTGGCCATCTTGGATTTCAGATAATCGTCAGTTTCGATAGGTTTCTTACCCAGACCAAGTCCAACAAATCTTTTTTTGCTCTTAGCTGTAGGTGAGCGTGGCTGCCAAAATAAACTCAGGATTCAACGTGTCAATGATCAAGATTTGCAGATAAATCAAGATGTTTTGATCGATGAATGTCCATCTACAAGAACAGGTTCTGTAGTGATCTTGAGGAATGTCCATTTCCAGGCCAAGAGGAGGCTATTTCTGACATTTTACCATTGGAGTGACTGTCTGTAATATGGAATCAGGCATTCCTGATAAATTTTCAAAAAATTGTATTCTCATGGCCTGCAAATGGACATTCCTCAAGATCACTACAGAAACTTTGTTGACCAGCTTGACCATTACAGGCATAACCTTTTCACTGACAAATCTCTGAAAAACTTAATTCTTTACGATATAAAACTTATTCTGTTGAATATTTCGAAATTAACGGCTTCCAGTTAAATAAATTACTAAAGATTCAACATTTTTCTTATACGGCTGCCGTGAAAATGAAATATGGAGAATTTGTCGGTGAATGGGTTAACAACCCTTTTATCTGCGAGGCACACAGACTGGACAGTTGTTAATGGATATACTATGTTGTTGTTGAATGGTTGCTTGTACTTGTATCTGACTGAAACACTGAACATTTTAATATATTTATCCCAACTTTTAGTTCCATATCTACTTAGACTGTACTATTATCTCATGCAATTTCTCTCTAAATAATAGACAATTCAAGATCCAACAATCACTTTACTATGACTATGGACATGCTATGTGAATGACCGGCTGACAATCAACTCATCGGACAGCATTTCTATGAAAATTCCGCAAATTAAAATGATGCTTTCTAACTATGACACACATTCTAGATCTTCCCTACTGAAATCTGTAACAACAATAGCTACTGAGTACATTAGCAACTGGGACAGATGCTTGCAATAGGTGTGTGATCAAACTCATACACTTTCACGGACAACAATACAGATAATAATCTGGTATTCACATACATGCCACGTTGGACATTTTCTACCAGTCTGTCCATCGGCTGTAGCATTATTTACTTATAACAACACCATATATATCCATTACATGTGTGTGCAAATTTTACACTAATTAACTACATGTTTAACAGGCCTATGCTACTCTGCTGTGAGGGTTTTAGCAATTACCGAATCCTCAGTGGGTGTATTTGGCAGTCCACCTATCTGAAATAGAAAGGTATCGCCTGAATTTGAGAAGCTCTTTATAAAATGACAAGATTTATTTCACTCACAATCAGGCACTGTAGATGTTATACTTCCATCTCATCCACACTCAATCTAAGTTAATGTGCGCAGTTCCCAGAGCCAATATCAATCCTTCGTATGGTTAACCACGCCATACGCGCACATGCACTTCACCCCGGGTGGGAATATGCGACCAATGGTAATTGAGTATCATCATTCTTAAGCCACTATCCGGCTGTCAGAGCCAGCAATCTGCCATTTGCTTCTCTAGCCATATCTCTTCAGTATATAAATTTAATTCTCCCATCCCTACCTCCCTCTGCGCATCCGTACACTGGCGTATCACCCTCTGAAGGGTGTATCATATTGGTTTGTGTATTGCATTATATATATTTAATCTTGTTTATAACATACTAAATTGTTCGTTGTAATATAATATAGTTTGTAATATATCATTTTGTTTAGTATCTACAGGGATGACCATAGATTCCAGTATTGTCATGAAATATATTGCTGTTCTTGCTGGGAGAAAGATGACACCTTCACGCCGGTCTCCTCCATAAGTACCAACTTTGTTGGGAAACTAAGTCATCAAGGATTGCGGGCTGACATCCGCATACAGAAGCAACTCTGATTATGTCTACCCTTCTTCAAACAACAAACTGTGCTCGACATCCTCGGATGACGCAATCTTCCCAGGAGCTTACCATAGCTACGTGGAATGTACGTGGTCTGAGTGCAACATCAGAGGCAAACCTTAGGTGCAGACTGTGAACACTATAACATCGATCTTGCATGCATTCAAGACACTAAAGTAGCTAAACACTCAGAGCAGCAACTACAGACAGGCCATAAGCTAGTGCTCATGGAGCAAAAACAGGCCACATACTGGGGCTTAGGCTTCGTAATCAGACCAAGGGTCTAGGATCATGTCATTAGTTTTGGATACATCAGTGAGTGCGTTGCATTCATCGACCTGGCTATACCTACATGAAAACACACCAACACTAAGTGTCGAATTATCAACACATACGGCCCAACTACCGAAAAACCTAAAGAGAATCCAGCAATATTAGATTCCTTCTATGCAGAACTGAGCTCCGCCATTACAATCCCAGCGAGATGGCAACTGTTCATGTGTGGAGATTTCAACTCCAAGCTGGGTAAACTCGGAATTGTGGACAAAAGTTCAGGACTTGGTTTATGCATGGGATCCTATGGAGAGGGCACACGCAACAGCAATGGAGATGCACTTGTGGCATTCCTTAGTTCCAACGGCCTATTTGTCACAAATATGACTTTCAAACACCCATGCCGTCATTGGACAACATGGACTGGACACATTACTGATCGCAAAGCCTCAAACGGTTCTAAGGCTACAACAGCTGTCTTCAACCAAATAGACTTCATAATATGCAAGACAGAAGCAAAACCCTTACTCCGGAACACTCGTTCATATGGCGGCACAGACCTCAATTCTGACTATAAGCTAGTCATTACACACCTTCAGATGAACGATCTCTACCTAATATATAAACACCATACCAGGCAAGAGGATAGAGTCACCCACAACCTACCCAAGCTCATCAGCGACACTGACACTCAAATGTCATAGAAAAAAGTTCTCGGGGAGCAGATAGCTAACATCGATGTCAGCTCCGATCCAAACGAAGCCCTAACCAAAATACTGAAATCTATGGAATCATCCGCTACCTATCATCTTAACAACAACCAAACAAGGTATACTGACAACCCTCTAGTAGTAAAACTGTCAGCAGAGCAGAAAGCGTTACGGCTGCGCATCTATCAAAGTGGCCAAAGTGAAGACCGCACCAAACTACGCCGGGAGCACAATATTATTCTGAGCCACATTAGTGAACGCTTAAAAGATCTTGCTATTCAACAGGCAGACTCCCTAGCAGATGAAATCACTGCCACGGATGACTGTCACAAAAGGTTTCAGGCAGCCCAAGCCCTGAGAGTTACTGAGTACACACCACCACTCACTGTACACAACTCTGAAGGACACTTTATCGGGACTGATCATGGAAAAGCCGAGTCAATCTGAGAATGGTTCAAGGAACAGTTCAGTGACAACGATGATGAGCCCTTGCACCTGTTCTCAGGAGACCCCAGGTCATTACTAACGCCAATTAAAACACCAGAAGTTGAGAAGGCACTTAAAGCCTTGAAAAATGGATGTGCATCTGGTCCTGATGGCATGAGCAATGAACTATTCAAATATGCAAGTGACATTATCTCAAAACCGATCACGCACCTAATCAATTCAGCTTTTATGCACCACCTTCCCATCGATGCTGTAGGCCAAGGCACCCTTATTGCGCTACCCAAACCCAAGAAGCCACCTGGGCCCCCAGCCAATCTGCGGCCTATTGTGCTCCTCAACAGCATACAGAAAATCCTATCCAATGTTACTCTATGCCGCATCCGAGACAAGATTGATTACTTCACCGGATCATGTCAAAGTGGCTTCAAACATGGACGCAGCTGTGCAGACATTGTACGGGCTCAACGCATGCTTGTGTCGGTAGTCATGTCCAAACACTGGGACTTCCAAAAATGGGCATTGACATGTCACGAGCCTTCGACACAATTAAGGCATCAAAGATTCTAGATGTACTATGCCAGGCCAGTTGCAATGAAGATGAGATACAACTAGTGAGACTTCTGTTTGCAGACACCAAGCTGAGAGTACGAGTCAAGTCAGTGAAGTCTGTAGAGTTTGAGACATTAATCGGCTCCCCACAGGGAGATGGTCTATCTCCGGTTCTTTTCACATGCTACCTTGCTGCCGCATTGAAATCTGTGCGGGAGAGTTCCACAAGACCAAACCAAACCCACCCCCCCCCCCCTCCCCAGTGTCAATACTGGGCATACTGCTAGAGATGGAATATGCCGACAATGTGGACTTCATAGACGAGGAAAAGAAACCCCTTAACGAAAATCTCCCAATAGCGGAAAGCAAACTAAAAATTGAGAATCTCTTTATGAATGAATCCAAAACAGAGTTCACCCACATATACCTATTGACAAAGCATGAAACTATAGATAATGATGATCCACTTCATGGCGGCGAATCATGGAGGAAAAGTAAAATCCTGGGCTCACTACTTTGCAGTACTGCTAACATTTCTGCATGCTGCGTTATGGGGAACATAGCTTTCCAGTCCTTCAGGAAGCTATGGATTCGTAGATCAAAGGTGCCCTTGATAAAGAGGCTACGTTTATACAATGCAACCTGCGTATCCTTGATGCTGTATAACTGTAACAGCTGGGCAGCTCCAAAGGCAGCTCTAGACAAACTCGATGTCTGCCACTGCAAACACCTATGCACCATCACTGGAAACCGATGGCCAGACATCATAATTCCCAACGATGCATTATACAAGATATGTAATACGTCGCCGCTGTCTGTAAAAGTCGCCCAGCAAAGATGGTTCATGTTTGGCCATGTGCTACGGATGCCAGAAGAGACACCAGCACAGACAGCCTTGAAATTCGCCTTACTCGGAGCCAGCAAATACAAAGCCAGGAGAGGATGTCATTGCATAAATCTGCTAAGCATGCTACGATGTGACCACAAGAAAGCAGGACTTGGTACACTCAAGTCAAGAATGGACCTTAGGAAGCTAAGGATTTTGGCTGAGGACAAGACGCAGTGGGCAAAAGCAAAGAAGGACTGATTGCAGCTGTAGGATGTTTCTACTACTACAGCCGCAGAATACAGTAAGCATACATATTGCTGTTCTAATCTGTACCTGGGACCACATCTCCCAGGGTTTGCTAATGTGAATAAATCTATGGTTTTTCTCATGTTTCGCCCAAACAACCCTTGTATGCTTTGCTTTACCTGCCCGTATTGGGTGGGATGGAGGGCTCTGCACACACAAACCCCCTGCATTAATATTAATTATGTTATAAACAACAGGCTATTGGCAGGTGACCATTAGCTGCTGACACCCATTAGGAAACTTAAGACAACATTTCGTAGTGTTCTGCCTACGCAGGCCCATTGTACCAATAGAGGGATCCTTTTCTAGCTTTGCCCTGCCCCTCTCTAGATAAGCTCCGCCAACTTTGCATGTACGATTGAATCAATTTAATACTTTGATCCCTGAATGTTAATTTCAAGGTATCTATCCATGTAACCTGTTGATTATTTTAAAACTAATATGACTGTGAACTGTTGCTGCCTATGTCAGCAACGCCTCCCAGTCAAATCAGTTTCTAAATGTTCAGAAGGATGTTAATTAGAGACAGATTGGATCCCACAAGCAAAATTGTAAAATTTATAATGATCGACCAGCGATACCACTCAATGGTCAATGTCACAAAGGATTTATGGTCATAATAAACTAAAAGTTATTGAAAAAGTCCCCTCTATCACCGAGGACATGGGTCAGCTGATAATTTGATAGAAACCTTTAAATGATAAACCTGGTCAAAACCAGGCCATGTAACGGTCTTGAGGAACATCCATTGGCATGCTGACAGAAGAGTATTTTTATAAAGATATATCACCAGAATGCATGGCTTGGTAATTGAGTCAGTCATTCCAATAGTATATGTTTGACAATTTCTTCTCTCAGCTTGCAAATGAACATTCATTATTAAACCAAAAATGTTAATCATCTTCAATCTTGACCACTTGACCACCCTTTAATCCTCAAATTTGTCCAAAAATTTTATATTTTTCACAGAAAATGTCCATTTACAGACCAAGAGAAGACTATTTTAAAAAATTTACCATTGGACTAACTGGCTCGGTTATCGATCCAGACATTCCCCTGTTAAATTAAAAAAAATAGTCTTCTCTTTGTCTTCAAATGGACATTTCTCAAGACCATGGCAAAAGCCATTTTTGGCTGATATAAGTATTAAAAGGTTAAAAGGTCAATTGACAGCTCACAACAAGGAAAATACATATACAGGTAGACCGATTAATGAATAGATGAAAGAAAATAATAAAATAGGGAGGAATGACAGTAAATATCAGCGACTCTTCATGACATTCCATGCAAGGCAGTTAGATAGCGATAGAACTATGAGCATGTAAACTTGTAGAAAAGATTCAGGCACTGCTGGCTTCTTTAGTACTCGTGAATGTATTTTCATAATCCTTTCAACAGTAAAATCCTAGGATCTCAATCTCGATGCATCACTATATTAACGCTGCTAAATATTTTTAAAACAAAGTTGACTTGGAAGATGTGGATGGCTAAGGAATCAACAGTATGTGGTCAAGGTTGTCTAAGAATATTTATTAAAGAGTTAGTCATCTATGGCCTGTGAAAATATTAATTATCTAGAGATTAATCCTCTTTTCACAGAAAACACATTAAATTCAAACTAATAAGGTGATCCATTTCTAACTATGCTCTGCCCAATTCTAACTAAGCTCCGCCTAATTCTTACCCATGCTGAAATCGATTTAAGATTATGAAACCTGAATTACCAGAATCTAAATTTCAAGATAACTATACCGGTAAGATTTTGTATATTTTGAAACTAATTTATCTTAGCGCTGTTGCTGCCTATGATAGCAACATCTGCCAGACAAATTAGTTTCAAAATATTCCAACTTAATGTTTATTAAATTGTAAATTCACCAATTGTACATACAATTTGTACATTTTTAGGAGACATTTTGATTTTCGTCATGAAGCTAGTTCATTTTGATTGCGACATCATCTGACATGCGACATATTTAATTATGACATCAGACACTTGAGTGACAGGTCAGATCCTTATATTATGAAATTATTTAAGTTTTTCAATCCTAGCATATTTGGAAATGACTTTCACAAAAATTATCTTTATAATACTTTATAATAGCAGGATTGTGAAATTTTCTTTCATTAAAAAACAAACCCACAATGCAACATCATTACATGCATTCATAATTACCTGTAAAAGCTCAAAAGCTGCCAACAATTCTCCCGCTTTGTCGTTACCTCGGAAGATATCCCACCATTCCAAGCGAGGAGGGAAGTTTGGTGATTCATATTTTTCGTTGCTCATCTTGACGATTGGCTTAGTAATCGCTCGGCCAATAAATTCTGCTTTGCCCTGGAAGATTGAATGGTATAATTATTAATAAGAATTAAATCTTTGTGAAATGATAAGAGAATTCTGTTGTTATCGTTGTTAAATCTATTATTTAACAACTTTAAAAGATTGAAAATTAAAGCATTGAATAGCGAAGACAATCGTCATACCTGACTACAGTAATGACTTACAAGTATATTTCCTCACATGAACTGAGAAATTGTGAAGAAAGGTCAATAAAATGATGTGTCTATGTAATTAATATACACGGTATATTCCCTACATTTAACAAATCTCATAGAGATACCAAAGAATAGACGGATCCAATATGTCACTCCCGTAATTGAGGTAATAATTAAACATGTCACATGTTAGCTGACGTCACGATCAAGGTGACATAGTTCTGTCATGAAAATTGAAGTGTATCACTAAAGTGCACAAATTATATGTCTTTGATGTTAATAAACATTCTGTTGAATATTTTGAAACTAATTTAACTGTGAGCTGTTGCTGCTATAGTCAAGTTAGTTTCAAAATATCCAACAGCTTACCTGTATAATTACCTTGATATTTGGATTCTGGGAATTTAGGGCTCAAAGTATAGAAATTTATTCCAACCCGTGCACAAAGTAGACTGAGCTTGGATGGAAATGAGCGGGGCATGGATCGAAATGAGCGGGACATGGATCGAAATGAGTGGGACATGGATAGAAATGGGCCAGGCATAGCTAGAAATGGGCGGGACATAGGCAGATATGGGCTAGGTATAGCTAGAAATGGGTGGGACATAGCTAGAAATGGGTGAGACATGGATAGAAATGGGCTAGGCATAGCTAAAATGGGCAGAACATAGCTAGAAATGAGCAGGAAACAGCTAGAAATGGGCGGGATCGAGCTAGAAATGGGCGGGACATAGCTAGAAATGGATGGGACATAGATAGAAATGGGCTAGGCATAGCTAGATATGGTGAGACATAGCTAGAAATGGGCTGGGCATAGCTAGAAATGGGTGGGACATAGCTAGAAATTGGCGGGATATAGCTTTAAATATCCTAGGCATAGCTGAAAATGGGCGGGACATAGCTAGAAAAGAGCTAGGAATATCTAGAAATGGGTGGGACATAGCTAGAAATGGGCTGGCATAGATAGAAATGGGTGAAACATAGCTAGAAATTGCTGGGATCTATCTAGAAATGGGCGGGACATAACTAGAAATGGGCAGAACATAGCTAGACATGGGCGGGACATGGCTGGAAATTGATGGGCAAAGCTAGAAATGGGTGGGAATAGCTAGAAATGGGTGGAACAGTTAGAAATGGGTGGGCAGATAGAAATGGGTGAGGCATAGATAGAAATGGCTTGGACATACCTAGAAATGTGTGGGATATAGCTAGAAATGGGTGGGACATAGCTAGAAATGGGTGGGACATAGCTAGAAATGGATCCCCCTAATACATAGTGATTCCAAAGAATTACATAATTTGAGTAATGGACCTTTCCAGTCTAAGCTATGATTCCCCCCACCCCACCCCTCTCTAGCTAAACTCCACCTACACTTCGCCTGTGTTGGGATCGATCCCTGAACTCCCTGACTATCAATTTACAGAAAACTATACAGGTAAGCTGTTGAATATTTTGAAACTAATTTGATTGAGTTCTGTTCAACACCCAGTTAAATTAGTTTCAAAATATTTGACAGAATGTTTATTATAGAGTAAAGACATACAATTCCTACAACGTGTCAGTCTATTAAGTGTTTAAAATTAACTAAATCGAGTCATTCATGCTGTGTTTGATCATGACATCATCCTACGCGTCACCTAGTTGTTTGTGACGTCATATGATGGATGGATAAATTGGAAAGGGCCATTGTTTCATTACATCAGAAACCCAGTTCCTTACCACACGGTCCTGATCGAATACTTCCACAATAATCCCAGGCGGGTCCTCCTTAATATCATCCATCACGCCGTATACAGTGAGTTCATTCATAATAAGCATCTCATCCCACGTCGGGCTTAGCGTCTCTTCTATAATCTGTGTGCACAGGCTTTGATCCACAAAGCATATCTGTGCATATGGATCCGACAATCCAGATTTATCTGAACCAATCAAACTACGTGCCTGGAACATGTGCGCTCGTAGTTGAAATGTTTGTTTTTCTGTCAAAATCAGCAATATACATTTTTTGTAAAATTTCTACATTTTGTATATTTTAAACAGTCAAATCGCAAATGCACAGATTAATACCTACGGGTTGATATCCTATGGAACTATAAAAAAAAGAATGCTTCAATTAGACAGTGATCAGTTATGTACTGTACCGAGCTAGCCTCGACACAACAATGCAGCTGACGGCTTGACTTCAAATGGCCTGAAAACCAGGTTGGTTATTTAAGGAACAGTTATATTTAAGGAATGGTTATTGACATTTAATTTATTTGAGAAATGTACTATTAGAAAGAAAAGCCATATATCCCGAAATGATGAAGAAAATAAATATAAAGTTATCAGTAGTATTTGTAAACTAAACAGAGGATCTCATACAAGGTCCAATTTAACATCACAATTATTACCCGAGTTGAAAATCATTTCCTATTTCTGAGCTGTAATTGTATATACAACTCGCATCCTGCACTCGAGGAAACCTAGCTGGGTAAAGTTAACTATGATTGTAAATTTACTTTCAGGTAAATTATTTTCAAAATATTCAGCAGGAAATTAACAGTCCACTAACCTCTATACGTGATCATAATAGGAGGCGCTGCCTGCGGTCGTATAGATGCTGTTTTGAGGGCTTTTGTCTCCTCATAGCCTCGAGGAAGCCCAGCTAAGAAGTCCTTTTTATGCTTAGTCAGCCCTAGCCAGAAGTAGATCTGTAGTTTGCATTGTATAGCCCAGCCTGCCTGACCGGAGGCCTTTTTGCCAGGTAACTATAACAGAAAAGCTTATCAAGTCAAATTTGCATTCCAGGAAAAAAGCGTTATCTTTATAATTAAGGGCGGTCTGTTAACCTTTTAGTGACCAAGCTGGCCACAGGCAACGTCTGCAGTGGCTTGAGGAAGGTACATTTACAGACCAAAAGAAGCCTACTCTTGAACTGGAATCACTGGCTCGATAACGTGCGTCCTTTACTGTAAATTTGCCATATGCTTGCTGGTAGGTTAATATTGGATTGCCATTTTCTGCATCAAATAGACTGTTGATTTTCAAAGAGAAAATGCGATAAATATATGGGTAAAGCACATTACATTTAGTTACACTAATAAGTTATAATAATAATAATAATAATAATAATAATAACTAGATTAATCAGTCGATAACGCGTTATCGCAAATCCCCATGTTCACTGCTTTGAACTTTTGATCCCACCGCACAACCCAATACTGGGCCGGCGCCAAATGTAAATGTCCTTTTGCTCTCCACAATTATATGGCTAACTCACATATCGAATTTGTTTGAATTTTGTACAAGTGTCAGAGGGGTTGCATTACAATCAATTTCATAACCTTTTTTTATCCCATCCCCACCCACTCCTGTGTCAGAGGGGTTGCATTACAATCAATTTCATAACCTTTTTTTATCCCATCCCCACCCACTCCTGGAGGCGAGCCTATTGTAAATGCGCTCGTGTACTCCACATTGATATGAGTAACTCACATACCAAATTTTGTTGAATTCTGTCCAATGGTTTCGGAGATGCATTACAATCAATTTCTTGATACTTGGACTGCACCCCCACACACCCCTGGGGGTGGGGACAAATCTAAACATGCTCATGCACTTCACATTGATATGGGTAACTTCCCTTAAACAGTTTCGGACGAGTTGCATTACAATTAATTTCTTGACCTAATGACACCCCCCCCCCATCCAAAGGAGGCAGGGCAAAATGTAAATGTGCTTATCCACTCCACATTGATATGGGTAAATCACATACCAAATTTCATTGAATTCCATCCAATGGTTGTGGAGGAGTTGCATTACACTCAATTTTTTTACCTTTTGACAACCATCCCCACCCACCCCTGGGGGCGAGCCAAATATAAATGTGCTCATGTACTCCACATTGATATGGGTAACTCACATACCAAAATTTGTTGAATTATGCAGGTTAGAATTTGACACCTCACCCACCCCCTGGAAAGAGGGGGGGGGGGGGGGGGGGGCGGTGCCAAATGTAAATGGCCTCTTGCACTTCTACACAATTTCAATGATATGGGTAACTCACATATCAAATTTGGCTGAGTTCCGTCTAACAGTTTCAGAGGAGATGCGTTACAAGTGAGTTTACCTTTTGACCCCTACCGCCAGCCCTGGGGGTGGAGCAAAATGTAAATAATGTCCTGGAAAGTGGAATTATATGAGTAACTCACATCCCAAATTTGGT
Source organism: Chaetoderma sp. LZ-2023a (assembly GCA_034401795.1). Taxonomy (NCBI): domain Eukaryota; kingdom Metazoa; phylum Mollusca; class Caudofoveata; order Chaetodermatida; family Chaetodermatidae; genus Chaetoderma; species Chaetoderma sp. LZ-2023a. Next base: position 163,830,304 of record CM067369.1, on the reverse strand, counting down.
TGAATTTCACCAAACGGTTTGGGAAGAGATAGTGTGAGGGACGGACAGATGGATAGACAGGCGGAGGCGATTACAATATATCCCTGACGTTTTTTAAAAACGTGGGGATAATAATTTCTTTTTTTACTTTGTAGCTGTTTTAGTTGGTTGGGATATTTTCCTATAGATTGGAAAGTCGACTTTGTTCTATCATATACGTGTAATTTATCAAATCTCTTACCCTGAGGAATAGACACATTGGTTTGGCGCAGTTCTTCCCTCTCTCCTCATCGACAATGGAGAACAGCAGATCTTTAGCCGATTGACGACAGTACGCTATCCGCTTATTCCCAGAAACCATCCATATAAATATGTCAGGAAGCGCATGTTGAGGCTAAAACAAATACAAAGATTACATCATAATATATCTGTGAACCATGAAAAGTAGGTAGTAATATACACCACATAGAGTTAAAGCTGAAATTAGAGACCAAAGACAAATTTCCAATGAACCATGAAACTTTTCAGACTTATCTTCCTTCACTGCTCTGCTTATTATCACCCTTGTTCTTTATTAGCTCCCTTGGTTATCATTACCTCCCTTGCTTCTAAGCTGCTCTACATCTATCGCTAAGCTAATTTTAATCAATGTCTTTGTACAGTTTGTATTATTTAATAGAATTTAGTTATGTATCTGGTGGACCATAAATTTAGATCAAGCCTCAATTGTATACAGCTGGGACTTTAGTGTCCATCTATACTTCGCAAAAAATAAATCTATGAATCATCATTATCACCAAATCCATTCTTGTTTGTCCTCTTCTTTCTCTTTCTTTTGTCCTGTAAATGGACATTTTTCAAGCCAAATGCAAACGGCAATTTTTGCCGGCTTGACCAGTAAATGGTTAAATGTCTGCTTGTTTTATATGTACCTCAACTCCCAATGAGCGGAGGTTCTGTAAGTGTGTGTTTGCCAGTTTTAGTTTTTCATGCATACAAGCTTTCGTTACTGTGGCCTTTAAACCGCGCGCCTGATTCGATAACTGGTCCTGTAGAAGAAATAAACATAAAACATCTTATTAGTCAGTATGTAATGTCCAATACACTACAGCTTACAAATAAGTTAACATGTTTTTAAAATATTTTAGTTGGTACAATTTTAAACACGATGTAAGAAATTTTATTTTGTTTTGGAAACGTCAAGTTATTTCTAAGCTGCACTATAGATAACAATGGAATGATAATACGCATTTGAGTTTGATTTAATTAATTTAACACTTTTTCGTCGCGACTCAACTAGCATAAGTCTGTCTGTCAAATTTTTAACATTTCTGACAAAGTCGCCTATGTCACAACTATAGAACAGTCACACTTGCAAATAAGTAAACAAATATCTCGAAAGTCTTGCCTACATTTAAGGCCTGAGCTACGACACAGTTTCCTGCCCATTAAATCTCCCAGATTAATGCTAGGTGTGTGCGTGCGTGCGTGCGTGCGTGCGTGTGTGTGTGTGTGAGAGAGATGCACCATCTCGCCACATCAAAAAAGCATCCGCTTTTGTTTCTATGAGAATTCTTAATACTTACCAGATGTACTATTATGATAATGTCTATTATCTAGTCTAGCTCAAAATAAACAATTAAAACTCCGTACTCTCCTGGCCCTGCCCACACTGTGTCCGGGAATTACCATAGCCGCAGGTACTGAGTCAATTCCCAATCACAGTCAGATTCGTCTTATATTTGTCTTGACAAACAGTGAAAGCAGCTCAGCCTCACCTCAGCGGGGCGGCTGAGACAGGGCCATAGTACATCTGGTAAGTATTAAGAATTCTCGTAGAAACAAAAGCGGATGCTTTTTTTATTCTACTTTGAATAATACTTACCAGATGTACTATTATGATAAACTCCGGATTTCAACAGCCAAGAAATACCGGTGGGAGGAGGTGAGGCTTGAACCAGCACTCATCTACCATCCGACAGAGAAGGTTGTGGCATACGCTTGGGTTCTGCCATCTGACTCATAAAGTGCTAAACTTCCATGGTCTAGACCGCGCTCCCACCCCCCACCCCCTCATTTGTCCGCACAAATTCCAAGGCCTGTCAAAAACGGGGAGCAACACCCACCAGACCTGTGTCAGCCCGAAGTCTCAGCTAGGCCAGTCCAGAGAGTGCAAAGAAGCTACTACAACTTCTAATTTTGAAAAAACTATCAGTATATCGATTAGAATTTCAAATTGGAATGAGTCTAATGTCTGCAAAAGAATAAGATGTTCTTGTCCAGACTATTTACTTAAATAGACTGGTATTTCGACCATAAGTAAACTTAAAATAGTCACTTAATTAATGTAAACACTCACCATTTTGAGTGCTTGGTGTTTTTAGTTCATCACAGGAGCTTGGCCCAATCCATGGTCAGTCATTCTCAGGTCATGTGCATGGCCATTGTTCAGTGCACGTGGAAGAACTTGTGATGTGTGCGGAATAGTGGTTGGATGTGGCTTAGTTCAGATTCGATAAATTGGCGACGGCTACCGGATTAAGTGTGCTGGAGATGTCGCGAAGGTAGAAATCAGTAAATGACGCCTCAGCATGCCATTGTGCTACAGACATCACCTCCTCTAATGAGACACCATTATAAAGGGCCGATGATTCTGCTAGTGCTCAGACCTGATGGGCATTCGCACGATCAATCTGCTTTCCTGTAGCGATTTTGTGCGACATCTGAATAGGATCGACTATCCAACGAGAAATGGTATCTTTCGAGGCACGCAAATGAGGAGCTTTGAGACATAACCACAGAGATTTTGGGTCATCTCTCCACTCCTCAGTACATTTCTTATACATTTTCAGACACCTGACAGGACACCAAGCAGAAGAGTTTGGGTCATGTCTAATTAAACTTGGCAAATTGATCGGCTGTCCTGGATATTTAAGTGACTGATTCTTTGCCAGGAAACAAAGACGTGGAAGTAGTCTTAAACCTTCACCCGTGACGACAAAACGGTCTTGTTCGGCAGAAAGCGCATGAATTTCGCTTCTCCTCATCGCCGATGCTGCTGCAACCAAGAAAACTGATTTAATAGTTAACAGTTTAAAATCTATAGATCTAATCGGTTCAAAGGGAGCATGCCCTAAAACCTGTAGAACAAGAGACAGATTCTATGCTGGGATAGGAATTGGCTGTCTAGGTCGCAGATTGCTCATTCCCCTAATGCAGACTTATATGCTGCTAGGGTTGAAGGTACAAGTTTGTCAACTTCGTATAAATGACAGATAAAATCTGCTACGTGCTGAACAGATGCAGAAAAGGGATCGATATCTCTTCCCTTACACCACTCTGCAAATTTGTTGATTCTATAATTATGTGTTTTAGTGGTTGACCCTCTTCTGGCTGAAGCAACAAACTTCGCTGCTTGCTCAGAAAAGCCACCATTAATTGCACGCTGCTTGATAACATCCATGCAGTCAATTTGAACATTTCTGGTCTGTCGTGGAAGTACAGACCCCTGTTCTGAGAGATTAAATCTCTTCTGTCTGGAAGAGGGATTGGATTGCAGACCAGAAGGTCCAGCAGATCCGTAAACCATGATCGGCCTGGCCAATAAGGGGCGATCAGTAGTACTTGGCACATACCCTCTCTTATCTTTGCCAGAACTTTTGGGATGAGAATCGTTGGAGGATACGCATACGCGTACATTCCCTTCCAACTTATCGCCAGTGCGTCTACTGCTAGAGCTAGCGGGTCTGGGATCGGTGACACATATGTGACCATCTTGGCGTTCTGTTTCATCGCAAACATGTCCACATTTGGCGTGCCTCAATGTTTGAATAGAACCTCCGCTACCGATTGGTTGAGCTGCCACTCCGTCGGACGACAAATCGTCCTTCGACTGAGAGCATCTGTTAAGATGTTCAGTCTTCCTGGAATGTGTGCTGCCTGAAGAATAACATTCCTCTCTTGGCACCACAACAGAAGGTTCCAAATCATCATACACAACTCCGGTGATCTCGTCCCGCCTTGGCGGTTCAAATAAGACACCACTGTTGAGTTGTCTGTCCTTACTAGGACAATCTTGTCTCGGATTAAGCTCTCAAATTTTCGAAGTGCTAATGTCACTGCTAATAATTCGAGAACATTGATATGTTTCTGCGCATTGGTCGGATCCCATTCCTCTGACACTGACTGATCGTCCAATACTGCTCCCCAACCCGTTGTCGATGCATCTGTGAAGATGGACATCTGTGGTTGAGGAGGTTGTAGAGGAACTCCTCGCAGGAGATTCTGTTCTGATAACCACCACTGAAGGTGGAATATCAATGGTTCTTTTACTGGAATTTTCAGAGATAACGGATCCGTTCTCTGAGACCAGAATGACATTAGATACATCTGAATCGGCATGCGCCTGAGTGCCGCATAAGGCACCACTTTCTCCAGGGACACTAGTAAACCCAGTATCCTGAGAAATTGGCGCGCCATCAGAAAAGCTCCTAGAGAAACTGACTCCAGTACTGCAATCAAACTCTTGACTCTGCTCTCCAACGGAAAAGCTACGCCATCCCTGAGGTAGAAAAATATTCCCAGATAAACAAACTCCTGGGATGGAGTCAATTCTGATTTCGCTAGATTCACAATCCATCCTAGATCCTTTAGTAAGGCTAGGACTACCTGAAGATTGTTGCGCAGAGTGACTAGATTCCCCGCCTTCAGCAGCCAGTCGTCTATGTAAGTATGAACAGCTATGTTTCTCCTGCGAAGATAAGAAGTCATGGCGAGAACCACTTTGGTGAAGACCCTCGGTGCTGTGGTCAGGCCGAATGAAAGCACACTGAATTCCCAAACATTGTCTTGGAATGCCAAGTGAAGGTATTTCGGAAAAGGAATTGACATTGGAATATGAAAATATGCATCCTTCAGATCGATCGACACTGCCCACATGCCTTTTCTCAGCCCTGTCATCACCGCTGTTACAGTCTCCATCTGAAATTTTGGAGAAAAAATAAATTTGTTCAACGGTTTGAGATTGAGAATTGGTCTCCAACCTCCGGTACATTTCGGAACGAGGAACATCATCGAATAGAAGCCTAGGGAGGACTGATTGCGGACTAGATGAATCGCGTTCTTCCGCTGAAGAGCTTCAATTTCTGAGCAAATGGCATCTAGACGATCGGATTCCCTTGGAACGGAGTCCACACTGGAGTCGATGTTAACGGAACTAACGATTGACGGATGAGCCAGTCCGGTTTGTAGCCGTTTCTTAACCACTGACAGACTAAACAATCTCGCACGACCTGTTCCCATTGGCTTGAGAACAGTTGAAGTCTGCCTCCAACGGTAGGAATCTGCACACAGCTGGTGGTCGATATTGCACGATAAGACGTTACATCGCTTGGGTGAAGATTCTCGACTCCCTTCGTTCCTGACGTCACCGGAACTGATTCCGCCGGAAACCCGTCAGGATCGGCCTCCACGGCTGCCCCGCGGTTTCTTGGAATATGACGGCCCGGAACCACCGCCACGGCTATCCTTATGATAACTGCCGCTACCCGAACCGCCACCCTTCCTGTCCTCCTCATATGGCCTCTTATTAGAGGACTTGTATGAGGACGAACGGCCAGGTCTCTGCGATCCGGATGCCCGATGGACATCACGGCCAGAAGAATGGAAGGGCGATCTCTGGCGCTGCCTCTGCTGCTCATGCCGATGCTGTTTGTAGGACTGCTGCGGCTGTGTCCTCTTAGTCGACTTCCACGACTTGCCGACTACTTCCTGCTCAGCGACCATTGACGCGACCTTGGATAAGGCTTGCCGTGCCGAGCCGCCGAACAAGCCTGGACCAATGAAAGGCGCAGAAGATAACGCAGCCCTCATCTCAGGTCCTGGTTCTACACAGTCCAGAACCATTCTCCTTCGCTCCGGCAATGATCTGGTGATCACCCTGGCCAGGCAATCCTGGGACAAGCGCATGGTGTCCCGGACAACTCCGGGAGCAGCCTCTGGCACTTGTCCACCTTCAGCTACGCAAGTCAGCATACCCTGCAAGATGGTACATCCATGCGAGAGCGCAGCCATGGCTGCCCTCGCTGCATCTTCAATGAGCATTAGCTCATTAAATGGATCTTTATTGGCCTCGGAAACTAAGGGACGAGAACGCCCCTTCGATTTGCCAGCCAAGGGCCTATTCAGCGCCTCTCGCTACCCGATGGAAAGCCGTGGAACCCAGGCATACTAATTGTAGGGCAGCTCTGGAAAACAGGCCCTACTCCTTATCCCCTTCAGGGCTTTGGGCAATGCGTAATCTGGCTGAACCAGACGATACGCCGCAACCTCCAACATGTCGGAAGTCTGCGTGTCCAAAGGGAGCGTTGGCATGGCCGAAGAGCCACTTGACAGAGCGCTAGCCGCTCGCTCTGACATCCGTTCCATCGTCGGATCGCGCTGAGATCCTTGATCCGATGCCAACCCGAGACAGTCGGACATCCAGCCAAGGAACTGTACCCATTCAGCTCCGGTGCAGAAAGCGGATTCGTCCATCAATTGACTACCGTTCTCATCTTCCTTCTCACCCTTGGATGAGTAGGTCACCGACGAGAGCTATGGCACGCACTTCTTCCAACATGGGCATGGGATGAATTTATTCCCCTCCCAGTGTGGGGTAAATGGATTATCCTCCGTAGAAAATTAGAAAATAAGATGCTCTGTGAGGCCGTTTTCCAAATTCTGAGTGATTAATAACACCATTTATTTATTAGTTGTATATGAAAGCTATAAAACTGGTATGTTATCCATTTTGTTTTATGTTTGGTTATTCCTCAAATTAATGGAGCACCCACATCAAATGTGGTAGTAAAAAAAAATGGCAACCAATAGGGGGGAGGGGAGCGATCATTTCATCACCTCCTTATGCATCTACCACTGGGCACTACCAATGAACCTTTCCAGTTTTAGCTATGCCCTGCTCACACCTCTAGCTAAGCTCCACCCACACTTCGTCGTGTTGGGATTGATTGATCAATCCCTGAATGCCCTATCAATTTCTTTAAAATTATACAGGGAAGCTGTTGAATATTTTGAAAGTAATTTGACTGGCAGCAACAGCGGCCAGTCAAATTACTTTCAAAATATTCAACAGCATATTTATTATTTGGTAAAGACATACAATTCGTACAACAACGCATAGTCAATCTTCAAATATGCATTCGTGACATCCTTATCTACGTCATTCATTATGGTGTCATCTTCACTGGTACACATGACGATGTTATCACCACACCCCTAACTCATTCTATATACATGTTGTAGATGCTAATTAGTAAAAACAAATTCATACTAAATAATTTGAAAATATTTCTCAGGTTTCATATAAAGGTCCCTGGAAGCAAAGTTTACGTAGGTTCACCATATAATAAAATTTCTGTCAAAAAGATGGTAACAATGGGGGGGGGGGGGGGGGGGGCTGGAAGCAAAGTTTACGTAGGTTCACCATATAATAAAATTTCTGTCAAAAAGATGGTAACAATGGGGGGGGGGGGACTGATCTGTCACTCAAGTATAGGGGGTTATAACAAATTACATCACATGTAGGCTGACATCACAATCATCATGACATATTATAACTCCGTCATAAAGCCCGAAAAGTCTGTCAAGTGTACGAATTGTTTGTCATGATGATGAATTTACAATTTAATAAGCATTCTGTTTAATTTTTTTAAATTAATTTGATTAGCAGTTGTTGATGCTATAGGCACACCAACAATCACCAGTTAAATTAGTTTCAAAATATGCAACAGCTTACCTGCATAGTTATCTTGAAAGGATTCTGGGAATTCAGCGCTGAAAATATATACATTAATCCCAACATGTGGAAAATGTGGGTAGAGCTTGGCTAGAAATAGGCAGGGCTTAGCTAGAAATGGAACCCTTTATTAGCTGATGAATATAATTAGATGGACTGCATCCTGCATCCCGAGCCCTTTAGGTTTTCTGCATATCATACACCATGTGTGGCAGGATTTCTTAAAATAGTATACCACCGTGACAAATCAAATGTCATTTCAAAGCTCCAAACCATGTAAAAGTATGGAAAAAACTTTAAATTCTTTTTAATTTTGTTGCATACTGAATGCGATGGTGATATATAACAAATCTGTAAAGTTTCATTGGGAACGAATAAGCCCTTAATAAATTTAAAAACTGAAAAAAATATCCTAATTTTGGGGCTAAGCAGGATATAAATCACACACAAATAAACTAAGTCCAAACCTGGTAAAAATAAGGAAAAAATTAGAAAATCTTATTTATTGATTATGGAGACTAAATGCACTGATGGTATAAAACAAAACTTTGAAGTTTTAGTGGGATTGAATAAGTTCTTGATCGATCAACTGAAAAGCTTTAACATCCCATGGGGAGTATGCTCATTCTTCGGCGCAATGAGTATGCTAGGAGATTTAACCTTCCCGGAATATGAGCCGCTTTCAGGGTCAAGGCACCAAGAAAGCAGTTTCCATGTCATCATACAGAGACTGGGTGACCTCGTTCCGCCCTGGCGGTTTATGTAAGTCACTACTGCCGAGTTGTCTGAATGAACCAGAACTATCTTGCCCTGAACTTTCTCCAAGCAAGGTTCCATGGCTAAGACTACTGCTCCCATTTCTAGTAGATTGATGTGTTCTTGTGACTGTTCCAGATTCCAAAGCACTGATACTTTGTGATCTTCCAGGCAAGCTCCCCAGCCTTCCATGGATGCATCCATGTACATCAATACTTTATGGTGGGGAGGAGACATCAACCCCACCAGGAGATTTTCTCTCTTCGCCCACCATTGAAGGTGTTGAATAAGAGGTTCCAACACTGACATATTTGACTCCAGGGATCCTGTAATCTGGGTCCACTGTGCCATGAGAAATAACTGGATAGGCTGCCTGTGTAAGGCCACCTGTGGAATGACTTGCTCCAAAGAAACCATGAACCCCAGCAATCTCAAGTAAACCGGTGCCAGGACACTGACTGTATGACTGAGAGGAATATTTCTACTATCTCCTGAGATGGATAAACATATTCTATCTCTAGATCAAAGCACATGTCCAGGTAAACAAAGTTCTGGCATGGCGTCAGCTCTGACTTCTGAAAGTTGGTTATCCAGCCTAGATCTGTCAATAGTTTTACAACTATCTCCAGATTTGCTGATAGACTTTCTTGATTGTGTGATTTTAACAGCCAGTCATCTATGTATGCATGGACTGCTATGCGTCTCCTGCAGAGGTGTGCTGTCATAGCTAGGACCACTCTGGTGGAGCCCATTGGAACTATCGAGATCCCAAATGGGAGAACCCTGAATTCCCATTGGCAGCCATGAAAGGCAAATTTCAGGAACCCACGAAAGCTCTTCGCAATTACAATATGGAAATAAGCATCCTTTAAACCTATGGATGTTTTCCACATTCCTTTTCTCAATCCTGCCAGCACCGTTTTCATAGTGTTCATTTTGAAACTCGGTGTGAGAATAAACATGTTTAGAGGTTGAGAATGGGTCTCCACCCTCCAGTGCTTTTGTCACTAGGAACACGGTTGAATGGAAGACCAGACATTCCTGAGCCGGCTGAATAGCTCGTTTCTGTATGAGGGATTTTATTTCCTCCTTTATACACAACCGTTCATCTGGATCTCTTGAATTTTGAGTCCAGATCACCACCAGAGACAAAAGCGATGATGGATTTGCTATCCAGTCAGGATGGTAGCCGACTGAAAGCCATCGCAAGACTAAGCGGACCTGAATTACCCACTCACACTATTGCGTGTGGAAGACCAGGTGGCCTCCCACGGGTCCACCTAGGGAGAGAGGTGGACCCGAGTAGTGCAAGAGCGGCACTCTCTGGTTGCTGTCCTAGCAGCATTGGTGTGATTCTCGTGTGGGCAAGACCTTCAGATACGACCCGCACAACCAGATCCTCATGCTCCTCTACTAGCACCACATGCACTCGAGGTGCGCGGGCTGTCTGGGATGGAGGAGCATGCTCCTCCCTTCCCAAGCTGTCCTTTGCTGGTGTGGCCATGGCCTAAGCTGTGCTGGTGGCTGTACTCTGGCCTGCTGCAGGCGGAAGGCAGGGGGGGGGCACGAACACGCTCCCTACGGAGCACCTCTAACTGTTTGCGTAGCGCCCTCTGGTTATTTACCAGCATTACCGTCTTATGGAGGTGCCGGCATCCCTCACCTCCAAAGAGACCAGGACCTGACATAGTCGTCCGCAGAAGCCAATTGTACAAGTCCTGGGACAGGCACAAATTGTCCAGGGCAAATGTGCACAGTGACCGGAAACTGCAGGTAACTAACCTCGTCATGCAGTTCAGACCCAGGTTAATGCCATCCTGGATGGCTCTCTGGACTGCGACACATGATGGTTTGCCTGATACGGATGCTGCTCCTACACCCGGTAGCAGGTGGGAAACATGTGAAAGAGCGGAGATGGCTCCTCTCGTACTTTTCTCCGTATCATGCAATGCGGCATTTGCATTGCACAAAGCACTAGTGCACAAGGGCTCTGTGTTAGAATGGGACCCTGGCTGCGTGTCCTCTCCTAAAGCCGCACAGTCATCCGCACACAGCTTGAGGACTCTGCCAAATTTCTAATATTGATTAGAATTCGGCAATGCCGTGCCACCTCGCGATGGGCCTTCGCGAGCCATCCATTGGGTTTAATGGACGTCTAAGCCACAGTGAACTCATCTACGATATGCTCTGCATAGGGCAGAGATGGCACGGCATTCATCGTCTGCTTACCCATCAACCATGGTGCTGGTCCAGCTGGGTAGCCGATGGCTCCACTTGAAGGTCTAGCTTGACGCCACCTACTAGCCATTGGCAGGTGGCCAGCCAATCCTCCTCAGAGGCCATTTGGGTATGCTCATCGAGCCTAGGGCCTTCGATACACATGGATAGCCAGGGAAGTCATACGGCCCAACAAGGGGCGGCATGGCTTGCACCATGGCTATGCCAGCAGCTGGATCCATGGCATCATGAGGGGCTAAATACATCATGCCATCCTCTCGACAAGCCAAGGGATACGGTATGGCCGGCCATCGGCTCCGACCTGACCTACCCGCTAAGCCGTGAAACTTACTCCTGTGGGAGTAATTCCATGGAAAACGTAACCCGTGGGCATACTGGTGGCCAACTCCATGGCCATCGGCTCATCGGGAGACTCCAGCAAAATGTGCTCATCGTCCTGCCCAGAAAGATTAAACACCTGTTTTGAAAAGAAATCAAACCTGGCCCAGGCAGGAAAGGAAGCTGAAGAGCCGATTCCTGGAGCCTTTGGCTGTTCTATGGCGTCCGTTAAACTCCCGCCCCCGGGTCTACGGATGAGGCAAGCCTCAGACCCGGACCTGCAGGGGCCACCTCTGGTCCATAATCGAAAACCGGTTGTGGCTTAATGGAAAACTCAGGACCAGAGGTAAGGACATTTTGCTCCGGTGCAAACGAAGAGGACTGTAAACCATTTGAACTGGGAAGCATGCTGCAAGCAACTCTGGTACCAGGTCTTTTATCGTCCTCTTCATTTCACCCATCATTTCTACGTGGAAAGTTTCCATGCCAGACATGGACACTTTCCTCTTCTTAACAGAACCCTTTTTTTCCACTCTCCTCTTCTTCAACACCGCCGCCTTGTCCTTTAACTGCTGATGAAGAAAATCGTTAAAAAGGTCCAAGGAACCACATTTCACATTCATGGCATTTTAGGAGGGCTGCAAGTACTACATGTGGAACAATCATGCAGGGAAAACTTTGCCTCTATGAAACGATGGCACAACGGGCAATCAGTAATGACCTTCTGAAAAACATACGATGAGGACAATAGAGAAACAAAAGATTAACTCAAATAGGTAGCAATTATAAAGGTAATCGACTTTGAGGGGAAGTTGCTAAAGGAAATCAGCCCAGACAATAGTTTGTTAGTAAAATAACAAGGCCGATTATGACGTCATATCTCTTTATGTATATAAAGGAATATAATAAGTAGTTGAACAATCAGCATAGTGCAAGACGAATTGTAATCAACACCCTATGGCATAGATTCATTAGTATACACTTTCCATAAACACTTGTATAACCATCAGAGAAAACAGCAGAAATATTTGGCAGTCAAAAAATAGTTAAATTTTCAAATAAATTGAGTGCCTCCTGCATAACTCTCTAAATACCTGTAACCATACTTATCACAAAGGCTTACCACCGCTGAAGCGCAAGTGTCGTTCACCAGTCAAGCTAAGCCAGCCTCCAGAATCCATTATTAGGGACCACATGGCAGAGAATGCGAAAGTTACTTCTTCGTTAACTTTCAAAAAGGCAAACTGTGGGTATTGATTTTTTCTATTAAAAACAAAGTAAAAGGCCAGACTGAGAGAAGTCAAGTGCATGAACTTTCATGAAATGTACCTGTGAACACAAAGCACATGTGATTAGCTAATCAAGTCATCACATCAGTTTAAGAACCTTATATAGACGTCTACCACGTCTAAATCGCGTTCCCGGAAACACATTATTATTGAAAAAGCGAGTTAACCCTTTCACGACGAAGCCAGCCCAAACTGGCTTCTGTAGTGGTCTTGATGTGTCCATTTGCAGGCCAAGAGATTATTTTTGAAAATAACCGAGCCAGCCATTTCAGTGGTCAATTAAAAAAAAAAAAGTTTTCTCCTGGCCTGCAAATGGACATTCAATAAGTAGATATTTAAATTTGTTGAACAAATTTAGCTACGTATTAATAATATTAATTTTAATTAAAGACACCATGGCTTGGTCCAGGAGTACCCTCCTATGACTTAACATGATCTTTCTAGGATAAACTAGAAAACTAGCTCTAAATCAGAGTTGGGATCGGAACAAAAAGCAAAAGCTGAATGAGTGAACAAAACAAGCGTGTTGCAATGGTGGCCAATAATCAACAAAGAGGAAGTGACAGCCGGTGCATGCACAGCTTTGGGTGGCATATGCGCCGAGCTGTCAGATGAATAACCTACCCAGTAGGGATGGTTTCTTTAAGTCTGAGTCTTATTGGAACTAGGTCGATATTTAGGATATATCAATGAGTATCAGGGAGATAAGTATACTCTTGAAGTAAAATAAGCTAAGTACAAACACCCTAAAAATATGGAAAGAATTTGAAAATCATTTCAATTAGGATGGAGACTAGATGCAATGATGGCATAGATAAAATCTATAGTTTTATTAACATCAGATAAATCCTTGATGAATTAAATGTCCATTGAAAAACTTTAACATTTTCCTAATTCTTGTCGGATGCCGGACATCGCCATGTTGAGATCCTCCGCTTCGCAATGGGCTGGACCAAAATGAGCACTGATCTTTTCTTACCATTTCCCTGAGAAGAAGCTTATGTCGTTCTTTATCCAGCTTTGTCTTGCCCGCTGATGCTCCACTTCCTGCGCTTTTGATTAGAGACACAAATTTGGAGCAGCCCGCTCCAAACTCCTCAAAAACAACCTTTAATCGCTTCTCCGGATAGGGCTGCTCCTGTGCAATCATCTCATGTACCTCTGTGATGCCATCCTCCTGAAAATCATATACATATGTGCTTGTAAATATATAACAGATAGTGGATGAAGCCAGTTTTAGCTATGCCCTACCAATTCCTTGCTAAGCTCCACCCATACTTTGTCCATGTTGGGATCGATCGAACCCTGAACTTCAATTTCCTGAAATCTAAACGGGTAAGCTGCTGAATATTTTGAAACTACTTTGACTAGGTGCTGTTGCTGCCTATGACAGCAACAGCGCCTATTCAAATTTGTTTCAAAATATTCAACACACGGTTTATTAACCCTTTCACCGATAAATTCCCTGAATCTCAATCTCGGGGCAAGCGAACAGGAAAGCTGTTGACTATTTTAAAATTAAAATGACTGGAAGCCATTTTTGCAACAACTTCCAGTCATATTAATTTCAATATAGTCAACAGAATATGTTATACATCGTAAAGAATTAATTTTTCAGGGATTTGTTGTTCACAGGGTTAAATATTAGACATACAATTCGTACAACTTGATGGACTATTAAACATTTATGACAGACTTCGATAAGTCATTCATGGCATAATTAATTGTGACATCAAACTACATATGACGTCATATATTTGACTGACAGATTGGATTCCTCTATTAATAAGTGAACAAGAATGAAGGCTGTCATAACGCTGCTCGCCGGTACATCTCACAAATAGTTTTACCCATATCAAACAACCATATTGAAACTGGCCTCTGCAGTGATCTTGAGAAATATCCATTTACAGTGCAATTGAAGACAATTTTTGAAAATTTACCACGGGAATGATTGGCTCAATAATCATTCTCTTGACCTCTAAATGGGCATGTGCTCAACTAATCTCCCAATTTCCTTGAGCAATCCTGACAATGAAAGGGTTAAATAATGCGGACATCAAAAGATGAAAATTGTAGGTATACTCTCTACAAGTGGATACAATAATATAGCCTGGCCATGTTTTCGTGACTGACTGCATCTGCCCTGGATCCTGGTTCCTGTATTTTGGTGTTCCGGAAGTGTATGATTTACTGATGCGGTTTGTGGAACGACTAACTGAGTTTTAATCCCAGTTCATGATTACTGTTTCATAAATTTTGAGATGGTGGCGGGCAGCTAAATTTCACATCTTATTTGAATAACATTTCGTCAGTATTTTAGTGGATGAAGCTATCTGCAATTTACATACATTGAATTTAAAGCATAAATCGAAATACGATCAAATCAATCACCAAAGTTAACGCCATTTAAAATGCTCGATTTGGATTCAGAACATTGCCATGAAACTATGACTATTAAACTTTGTCAATTTCCATAAATGCTGTTTTAGTGTTTCTGGTTTGCGATTAATGCTTCCTGCTAAGAACCAAGTCTGCAAATTCAATAACCATGTCAGTCACGAAAACAGGGCCATGATGGAAACGAATGCGAAAATTAATTATAAAAAAACTGTTCATGTAAAACATTTGCTTATATGAGTTTATTTATAATGTATAAGTTGACCTCAACCTCAAATCTTGTCTGTTTGAAATACTTTCGCACTGATGGCGCTTACAAAATTATTTTTAGTTTATTAATAACCTTAGGTGTAGAATCAGACTTTCTGATCAGGCCACTCCATAATGAATGGACACAATCTGTCACTTAACCCTTTAACCCTTGAATTTATTCAAAAATATTTCAATTTTCTCATAAAATGTTTATTTGCAGACCAAGAGAAGGCTATTTTTGATTTTTCGGTTATTGAGTCAGTCATTCCAGTGGTAAATTTTCAAAAATAGTCATCTTTTGGTCTGCAAATGGACATTTCTCAAGACCACTGCAGAAGTTGTTTTTGGCTGATATGAGTGTCAACGGGTTAAGTATCTGACATCATAATCAACCATGTCACTTCTCAGCCGACATTACAATCAAAATTAATAAACATTCTGTTAAATATTTTGAAAGGAATTTGCCCCCAGTCAAATTAGTTTCAAAATATTTAACAGCTTACCTGTATAGTTAACATGAAATCTAGATTCTAGGACTTCAGGTTTCAAACTTTCAAATTGATTCCAACATACGTAAAAAGTGGATGGAACTTAGCTAGAAATGGAAGTTGCTTAGCTAGAAATGGGAGGAGTTCAGCTAGAAATGGGAGGAGCTTAGCTAGAAATAGGTTCTTAGATAGAAATGGGAGGAGTTCAGCTAGAAATGGGAGCTGATCTAGAAATGGGAGGAGTTCAGCTAGAAATGGGAGCTGATCTAGAAATGGGAGGAGTTCAGCTAGAAATGGGAGCTGATCTAGAAATGGAAGGTGGGTAGCTAGAAATGGAAGTTCAGCTAGAAATGGAAGGTGCTTAGCTAGAAATGGAAGGAGTTCAGCTAGAAATGGGCGGAGCTTAGCTATAAATAGGTTATTAGCTAGAAATGGGAGCTGATCTAGAAATGGAAGGTGGGTAGCTAGAAATGGAAGGAGTTCAGCTAGAAATGGGAGGAGCTTGGCTAGAAATGGAAGGTTCTCAGCTAGAAATGGGAGGAGTTCCGCTAGAAATGGGGAGCTTAGCTAGAAATAGGGGCTTAGCTAGAAATGGGAGATCAGCTAGAAATGGAAGGTGCTTAGCTAGAAATGGGAGGAGTTCAGCTAGAAATGGAAGATGCTTAGCTAGAAATGGGAGTGCATCTAGAAATGGAGGGTGTTTAGTTAGAAATGGGAGGAGTTCAGCTAGAAATGGGAGGAGCTTAGCTTTAAATAGGTGCTTAGCTATAAATGGGAGGAGTTCAGCTAGAAATGGGAGGAGCATAGCCAGTAATGGAAGGTGTTTAGCTAGAAATGGAAGGTGCTTAGCTAGAAATGGGAGGAGTTCAGCTAGAAATGGGAGGAGCTTAGCTAGAAATAGGTTCTTAGATAGAAATGGAAGTTCAGCTAGAAATGGGAGGAGCTCATCTAGAAATGGAAGTTGCTTAGCTAGAAATGGGAGTTCAGCTAGAAATGGAAGGTGCTTAGCTAGAAATGGAAGGAGTTCAGCTATAAATGGGCAGAGCTTAGCTAGAAATAGGTTCTTAGCTAGAAACAGGAGTTCAGCTAGAAATGGGAGGAGCTTAGCTAGAAATGGAAGGTGCTTAGCTAGAAATGGGAGTTAATCTAGAAATGGAAGGTGGTTAGCTAGAAATGGGAGGAGTTCATCTAGAAATGGGAGGAGCTTAGCTATAAATAGGTGCTTAGCTAGAAATGGGACTTCAGCTAGAAATGGGAGGAGCTTAGCTAGAAATGGAAGGTGCTTAGCTAGAAATGGGAGATCAGCTAGAAATGGAAGGTGCTTAGCTAGAAATGGGAGGAGTTCAGCCAGAAACGGAAGGTGCTTAGCTAGAAATAGTTCATCTAGAAATGGAAGGAGCTTACCTAGAAATGCGAAGAGTTCAGCTAGAAATGTGAGGAGCTTAGCTATAAATAGGTGCTTAGCTAGAAATGGGAGTTCAGCTAGAAATAGGAGCTTAGCTAGAAATGGAAGGTGCTTAGCTAGAAATGGGAGGAGCTCAGCTAGAAATGGGAGGAGCTCAGCTAGAAATGCGAGGAGCTTAGCTAGAAATGGAAGGTGCTTAGCTAGAAATGAGAGTTCAGCTAGAAATGGGAGGAGCTTAGCTAGAAATGGGAGTTCCGCTAGAAATGGGAGGAGCTTAGCTAGAAATGGGAGGAGTTTAGCTAGAAATGGGAGTTCAGCTAGAAATGGGAGGAGCTTAGCTAGAAATGGGAGTTCTGCTAGAAATGGGAGGAGCTTAGCTAGAAATGGGAGGAGTTTAGCTAGAAATGGGAGGAGCTTAGCTAGAAATTGTAGGAGCTTCGCTAGAACTGGGAGGAGTTTAGCTAGAAATGGGAGGAGCTTAGCTAGAAAAGGGAGACCTTAGCTAGAAATTGATTCCTCTGTTTACATCTCTGCCAAAATTTGACCCTTTCCTCATGTACATGCGAATAAAAGGTAGAAGCGGGGATAGGCAGGGATAGCCACCACACCCTCTACAATAAGAGAATATTAATTTTATTAATTTTCCATAAAATGCTAATAATTAAATATATCAAACGATATCTATGACTAAGTGCTGACTAATGCTGCTGCTACAACTACGCTACAACGCATCACAGCATTAATCCTCTATACTAACCAGTTTCTCTGCAATCTTTTCAATGATATTCGTGTTGTACATGCGCCGCCGATGATCCTCAAACATGGCTCTGACGAAGACGCAAGGCTTGTTCTCATAGTAAGGCATGTGAAAGTAAAGGTTGTCAAATGATCGAGCCTTCATAGAAGGCGTCGTACTCTGCCATTTTATTGCTTCTTGTGTGGAACCCGTATCAGGCTGATCCTCTTCTGATTGGTCAGCATCAGATCTGTCACCATCACTACTCGTGGAGTTACTATGACGACGGGTTGGGGGGTTGTAACCATCGAGAACATTGCCCTCATTTGCTGGAAATCAGAATTGTTATAGATAGAGAAAAGAAAAGAGGCATTCAGAGTGACATAAAGCAACAACAATGGATTTTTATTTTGAAAATCAAGTTTCCATCATGGTGCTGATAACTATATGTGATACACCTTTATAAAGGTAACATGTTATGACATGATAATAGAGCGACCAGATCTGTCACTCACGAATCTGTTACATTCTAAATATGTCGCTTGATAGCTGACGTTGTAATCAAATGACTTAGGTCCAACACAAAAGGCGCAAAAGTGTGAATTGTACATTTTTAGGTGAATTTATTAAATATTCTGTAGAACAGCCAACAACAGCTCCCAGTCAAATTAGCTTCAAAATATTCAACAGCTTAACTGCATAGTTACCATGAAATTGAGATTATGAGAATTGAGTGTTCAAAGTTTTAAAATCGATTTAGACACATGTACAAAGTAGGCGGAGCTTCATTAGAAGTGGGCTGGGCATAGCTAGAAATGGATACATTTACTACATCCTAATTATTACATTAGTTAAAAATCAGCTTATCATCACGGGAAATGATTACTATGTCAAGGGCCGGTGCAACTTCTGTGTGCTGCTGCTCGCGGAATGTGCACGTCCATCTAATGCGCTTCTATCCCGCACTGTTGATGTCTGATGGTGCTTGCAATGTAGTTGATGGATCCAGTGTTGGCGGTGCTCCCACTCCCCAGGGGCACTGCACACAGATGCGTGGTATCCCATCTCAGCATTATTTTTGTGGCTATACAGCACAGATTTTGTGCTATATGAAGGTGCCCGTAAAGTTGGAATGGGTGGACAGTGGACCGTAGCTGTCCCTATTGATTACATATGCTGCAAGTCCAGCAATGGGGATGGTTTCCTCAATTGTTGGTGTCCCCTGTGTTGGTGGCTCGTGTGGAGTCGTGCATGTTTGCGCCATCGCCCATGTCAATTGTACCGAGGCCAGGCGCAGGCGACGGTCACGTCATGCTAGGTGGAGGGCGGGCCAGAGGGGATGACTGTAGTGATGTCATCCCTCCTCTCCGACTCAAGTAGGCTTTTTAGAGATTCAAACTGATAGCGTTTCATTCCAATGCGTCTTGGCTACTTATCATTCGAGTTCAGTTCCCACTGGCTTCTTGTGTGATAGTTTCAAATTCAACAGATTAGTTTTATAGTTACCTTAAAATTTGGATTTTGGGACTTCACGTTTCGAAGTTTAAAATTGATTCTAACAAGTTAAAAAAGTGGGCAGAGCGTAGCTAGGAATTGGCGGGGCATAGCTAGAAATGGATACCTCTATTGAAAAATATTCTTACCAATACTGATTTCAAAATGTATGGGTTTTTCTGAACACTTTTTGTCAATCATGGAAGCCTCTAGGAATGTGCCGAATAGTAAGAATTCTTCTTGTCGACCAGCAGCAATCTGCAACACATCAACAAGTACAGCCAGGTTATGCAAAATACAACAGACATCAACACATCAAACAGTATTCAAATCAGGCATAATACAACCGACATCCACAAATCAATCAGTATTCAAATCATGCATAATACAACCAACATCAACAATTCAAACATCTATGCTAGGTATCGTACAGCAGCACACAACTAATCAGATAGGAGACATAGCCACCTGCTGATATCTCAGACAGAGACCAAATATGAAGAAATAATTGCAAAATAACTCTGAATTCACACTTATAAACTGGATTGCATGACTACATACTTTGGCCTAACTGTCAATTCTATAGCTAATGTACGACATTTAAATAGAAATTCCAGAAGGTTTATATTTTGAAATCAATTCACTGTTATAGAAAATGATGATGATGTACTCTATAATAGCTGGGGCTGTAGAAATGAAACTATCCTGTAGCTCCTGTCAGTCCTTCTTTCTTGCCCACTGTCTCTTATCCACAGCCAGAGTCCTTAGCTCCTTCAGGCTCTTCTAAGTCCTCAGTGTATCCAGTCTTGCTTCCGTTCATTGGGTACATAACACATTTAAAAGACTTGTTTTGTAGGGTCCCTCTACAAGCCTTATAGGTGTTGCTAAGTATAGAGAATTCCAAGCCTTTTCGTACAAGTTTTTGATTATATTTGCAGAGCATGAGCAAGCACAGACAATCTTTGTTGGGCCACTTTCAAGTTGATGACGAGACTGCATTGTGCATAGTGTATAATGTATAATGTGTCTATAGAGATTATAATGTCCAGCCGGTGATGTTGAGTGACAGCACAAATGTGTTTGCATTGGCAGACACCAACCAATTGAATCCTCAATTCACAGAAAGCCAGGTTAAAGGTAATTATACAGGGAAACTGTTAAATGTTTTGAAACTAATTTGACAGGAAACTGTTGCTGCAATAGGCAGTAACAGGTTCCAGTCAAATTTGTTTCAAAATATTCAAACTAGAAGGCTGTGTAATAAAGATTGCTATAACATGGTGTTTGTATGTTATTGTATAGGTCATGATATAGCATGACAAGGTGTCATATAGGGCAGGGCATTTTATTGAGTTAAATGTCTATTGAAAAACTTTAACATTCTTCTAATTCTTGGCGCACACTGAAATAAATTAAGGTTAAATGTAAAAATATGGAAAAAATAGAATAATACCATCATTTCTCGACCAAAAGCCGCCCTCGAATATAGGACGCTGTCCCAAATTTGACCCAAATCAACCCAAAAAACTCTTGTATTCAAGTATAAGACGGTGTTAAATTTAGAAAAACGTACCTTTAAAAAATCGAAACTTGGTATCAACAAGAACACGAACGCGTGCTATGTCTCTCCCCTGGATGGCCTTTAATATTATTAATTAAGTTCCTATTGACTAATAATTGAAAAAATATTATCTGATGACATTGCACAAAATCAACTTTTTAATGATAAATAGTGCATCCCTACATGAGATAGAAACAGTTAGTAAGGTTTCAAAATCCGAAGAGCTCTTGTTAACTAATACAGTGATTATGTGATATATCTCACCCCAGTATTTTCTTTCATGTTATAACCATCACCATTGACGTACCGATGGTACCGCATATATGAATGCATCCAATTCCACTTTTTACTGCCAGTGAAACCATCTAAATGGAATACTAACCTTATTCAGGATATAAAAATAATTTTGAAATGTAAATGTGCCTTGGAAATACATTGTTTGTTTTTCTTTTTAACCCTCTTTTGTGGTTTTCTTCCTCGTGTTGATCTTGGCCAAACATATCTTGTGAAAGGTCATCTTTAAGGTTTTTTGAAGCATCCACAGGAGTTGATACAAGTATTTCAGATTTAGTGATGTCAAGTGGCACTTCACTGGCATCCAAAAATTCATCAGTAAAGCTGCTTAACATGCATTCAGCTTTTCAGTGCTGTTATATAACTCTATATTGAGTAATGAATTCTGGGATAAAGATGTGAATTCTCCTTCATTAGTCTTTCAACTTTTGATTCCAGTTCCTTAATTTTAAGTTTTAACTCACTTGTTTGTGATTCATTTGCACAAATGGTTTTTTTTTAGCTCAGTGCACTTATAATTTGCTGATAAAGCATTTGCCTTAATTTTCATTGCCATGCTTTCCAACGCCTTTCGCGTTTCCTCAGTACAAGTGTTTCTAATTTTATACAAAGTTCCTAATATCCCACATTCTGTAGGCTTAATCTCAGAAATGTTCTTTCCTATCTGCTCACACAGTTTAATATTGTCTGACATTGTTGACTCTATCTGGAAAAGTAAAAGGGAATTTCATGATTATATTTTAGGCCTGCAGAATTGCATAACCCATTTTTTTATTCGTGTAAAGGTTATGCAAATATAAGATTGAGAAATGATGGATGTGCACCATAGCATAAGCTCAGGTGGAGAAATGATGGATGTGCACCATAGCATAAGCTCAGATTGAGAAATGACAGATGTGCACCAAAGCATAAGCTCAGGTGAAGAAATGACGGATGTGCACCATAGCATAAGCTCAGGTGGAGAAATGATGGATGTGCACCATAGCATAAGCTCAGATTGAGAAATGACGGATGTGCACCATAGCATAAGCTCAGATGGAGAAATGAAAAACACGTGAAATTTCCTTAGCAATGATGAGCAATTACATCTCTACCTTGCATAGAATACGTCTGTGAAGTTTCACTTAAATCTGATGACCCATTGTTGAATAATCAGGCTGATGAAAAACTTTAACACAAATGACACACCACTGCGGATGATGACACCAAAGATAACCCCATTGTCTCGCTTTCCCTACGGGGCGAGAGTAAAAAACCCCACAGACCCCCGTTGCGGGTTGGTCTGTTGTTTTATTAACCACTAGAAAACATACTTACCGTTCAATCACTACTTGCTAAATCAATTATCTGCATTTAGCTACCAGAATAAGATTTTTATGCTTGCATACACTCCTCCCCATGCCTATTCCTATAAATATGGACCCTCAACCAGGCTACTGGTTAAGTCCATCTCCAGTATATTAACTGATATAGACTTGCACCAGTCTGTACTTACTCCATAGTGACACCTGTCACTAAGCGCGCTTGCGCATGCGCACTAGAGCCCAAATAGGAAACAGATTCACTTTTCTGAATTTAAGTGCCAAATATTATAGGCAAATTCTCAAATCAATTCCATGCAGGGTGCCTGAGACCGGGTCGTAGTGATTGAATGGTAAGTATGTTTTATAGTGGTTAATAAAACAACAGACCAACCCGCAAGGGGGGTCTGTGGGGGGTTGTTATTACACCACAAAAACATCCATTACCGTTCAATCACTACTTGCTAGACCCGTAGATTTGGTCAGTGGCCCACTTAAAACATTAGGTGGGAGGCGATTTGAGAATCAACAAACAAGGATAAAAATCAAACCAATCTTATCCAAATGTTAATAACATAACATAATAGTGCATTTAAATCACTCACACCGTGATTATCAAATAAGGAAAACTTGAACCTAGAGATAAATAAAAAACAAAATAAACTCTCACCATTCTTACAGATGCAGTCTTAACGAAAATGGCGAGATGTGCTTGGTAAATGGTCTTCGGCTACTTTGGTTAAAATCGTAATATTATGAAAGGAGGCTGCTGCACTCTGATCTTTCAAATAAAAGGTTGTAAAAGAGGATTCAGATTTCCATCCTGCAACCTGCATGACTTCATCTAAATACGAACCGGCAAAAAGCGCAAAAGAGGAAGCCATTCCTCTAACATCGTGAGCTTTAATATGGGAGAGATTAATTTGCTCCGGAGAAGCAATCTCGTAACAAAGCTTAATCATCTCCCAAATCCATCAGGATATCGTAAACTTTGAGACCGGCTTAGCTAACTCTTCCGCATAAGAAAACCATAAAAGGGACGGATCAAATCTTTTGAAATCAGTTCGCTGTTTGTATATTCTTAATGCCCTAACAGGACACCAGAGTTTGTCGGAAGGCGAAAAAGACGATAATGATTTTAAAATGATCGGACTAGCAGGAAACCGGTAGACTGAGTTTTAGATTAAAAATCCCTTCTGGGTTAAAAAACTAAACCGTTTCCTGAAACTACAAATCTCTCCCTTTCAGCAGAAAAAGCATGAATTTCTGAACACCTAGCAGAAGCCGTTAATACTAATAGAGGAAAGAGGTTCAGAATGACGGCCTGCCAGCACCTGAAGAACCAAAGCCAAGTTCCATGAAAATAAAGGCTTAGCTATCTGAGTATGAATTTTGCCTAGACCTCTAATAGAAACTATTAACGGTCTTAGTGCCCTTGACATCGGCAGAGAAGATGCCAGAGAAAATCTATATCCCATAACCGTATTAGCTGATAAATGTAAGGAATCAAAGAGATATGTTAAAAAGTCTAATACTTGGGGAATAGAAACAGAATCGGGCACAAGACCTTGGTCTGAACACCATTCTCCAAAAATTTTAAGTCGAAACTTGTAAACTCTGCAGGGCAACTCTCTTCTGGAAGAATTGATAATAACTGGAGATCTTGAAGAAACTTTATTCTCGTAGACTTTAGTTTCAATATTCTCCAAACGCACAGACTGAAGATTTCTGGGTTTGGATAAAGACAAAGCCCTCTTACTTGAGACAGATCCTGGGAGAATGGAAGAAGACGGGGGAAGTCTACCAGGAGATCTAGAAGGTCTACAAACCAAATCCTCTTTGGCCACAAAGGAGCTATTAAAAGAATCTCACAGATTTGTTCTTTGACCTTCTTCAAACACTAACAGAATCAAAATCGTTGGAGGGAACGCATAGACGAACATTCCTGTCCAGGACTGAGACAGGGCATCCACCACCAGGGCTTGACTGTCCGGAAAAGGAGACATGTAAGAGGAGATCTGAGCATTCAGAGATGTCGCAAACAGATCTACCAGAGGACGATCCATTAGACTGAAAATTGCTTTGACAACCGACCTCTTTAACTGCCACTCTGTGTGGGCGAATTTGCTGGGACGTGACAGTTGGGCCGCAAGAAAATTCAGACTGCCCGAGACATGGGAAGACACTAGAAGAATCTGATTCTTGCGACACCATAAAAGATTCCACACTTCTAGACAAAGGAGGGATGACCGTGAACCCCCCTGCCTGTTGAAATAAGAGACCACAGTCGAATTGTCCGACCGAATCGAGACTTCGAGACCTATCACAAGATCTGACCATGAAGGGAGAGCCTTCTTGACAGCACACAATTCCAGAATGTTGATATGAGCTGTCGACTCCTCCAGGGACCAAAGACAGGAAACCGACAGGGAGTCCCAGACTGCTCCCCATCCCTCCTGAGAAGCGTCTGTGAAGATAATCGCCTGAGGGGAGGACTTTATCAGTGGAAAACCCAGCAGAAGCAGAGAACGATCTTTCCAAAAATCTAGATGAGGAATCAAGTGTTCTCTGATGGGAATCTGATGGTAACTAGAGTGAACCGACTGCTTCCAAAGGGACATTAAATACATTTGGAAGGGTCTTCTCATCAGCGCCGCCCATGGAATAACATTCTCTATGCTGACCATCAAGAAGAACACAGGATTTCCATTGCCACTAATAAAGCCTCTATTCTTGGATTTGAGGGGAAGACTAGACCCTGGGCCAGATCGAAAGAAACGCCTAGATGCGTGAAGATTTGAGAGGAACCTAGGCTTGATTTCTTTAGATTTAAAATCCACACTAGGTTGCATGCCAGACTGCAAACCTCTGGAAGAATTCCTGAGAGAATTGAAGAAGACTTTACTTTAATAACCAATCGACTATATAAACATGAGGATGGATAGAACGACGGTGTAAAATTCCTGCCACGGCTGAGACTAGACGAGTAAAAAGAAAAGGAGCCGTGGTCAGGCCAAAAGGCATGCCGCGAAACTGACAAACTCGATCTTTGTAAGCAAATCTCAGGAATTTTCTGAAGGAAGGGTGAATGAGAACATGAAAGAAGGTGTCATTTTGATCTATGGAAAATGACCACATACCCTGATCTAGACTGGAAATGATCTGGGAGAAAGAATCATGAGATTTAATCATGTCATACCCCCTTGTTAAATTAAAATTAATGCAGAATTGAATGTTTCAGAATGAATAGAGATCATTTCAATTTACTAAGATTTAATGACAGGGTAATAATTCCTACCCTAGGCTGAATGCTCTCATGTATGTATAAGGCCCTGGACCAATGGATCCAAAGAACGAAGAAGAGGAAGAGAAGAGATAAAATAGAAGAAAGGTTTGGACCTACCCGGGCGGAGGCCACATCTTCACTCTCTTAGCTAGAAAAACCTCTGTGAGAAGACCTACTACTAGACCTTGACTAGGTCTGTAAAAATAAGCCTGCCCACCCCCCACTCGCTCTAAGAGCAGGGGATTGACTAACCTTAGAAAAAAATGTTAACATGAGGAAAAAACTTCCCAGGAAGATCCAGAGAGAGAGAGAGAGAGAGGTGGCGACTCGTAAGTAATCATCTTGGGATCTGAAAGGGAGCATCACAATTAGAGGTAAGAGAAAATTCCTTAGAATTAATATCATTCACAAATAAAACTAACATGTTAATGACCAAATTGTCAATTGGAAGGACCTGAGGAGACAAGAATGAAGAATTAGTACAAAGAGCTGACACAAAAGAAGGAAGGACGATAGAAAACTCATCCTTAAAAGGAAGAGGAAGAGACTAAGCAATCCACCTGTGAGCCAGGGGCCAGACATCCGAACAGACCATGACTGAATAAAATCTCCTCAGCCCTGCCCGACTTGGGAATTGAAGAATTAGAAGAAGGATTAGGAGCTGGAGAAGAAAAATTATGAGAAGAATCACCAGAGGCCATAGAATCAATAGTTCAAATGGAAAGAGGAGAGCAATGCCTCCTGAAAGCTTGAAGAGAAAACAGTAAAGAATCAGAAAAGGAATAAGATTGATCAGAAGAAATGTGATCAGATAAAACATCCTGACCAGAGGACATGGAAAGTGATTCAGGCCACTAGCGGAAAACCTTGAAAGAATAGAGAAAAAAGCTGACATGAAAGAACGAACAAGAGACGAATCCCTGAGCACAGAAAACAATGAGAAAACCAGACCGTAATCAACAATTTGAAACTCAAGCTCAAAAGAGAGAACGACAGAAACAATCGGATAAAGATGATCAAAGGAGAAAGAAGAGGAAGAAGAAGGAGGAAGAGAGGAATTAAGAAGAATGGAAGATGAAGAGGAAAGAACAGGACCAGAAGATCCCTGGAGAGGATTGATAGAAGATGAAATACGGGAAAACCCCAGAGGAGGGAAAAAAGAAGAAAACTGAGAGAGAGAGAGAGAGAGAGAGAGAGAGAGAGAGAGAGAGAGAGAGAGAGAGAGAGAGAGAGCGCGAGAGAGAGAGAGAGAGAGCATGACTAGAAGAAAACTTTAGAAGGAGAAGGGGCCACGTATGTGACCATCTTTGCGTTTAGATTCATCGCAAATAGATCCACATTTGGTTTGCCCCATTGTTTGAATAGAACCTCCACTACCGATTGGTTGAGCTGCCATTCCGTCGGACGACAAACCATCCTTCGACTGAGCGTATCTGCTAAGATGTTCAGTCTTCATGGAATGTGTGCTGCCCGAAGAATAATATTCCTCTCTTGGCACCACAGCAGAAGGTTCCAAATCATCATGCACAACTCTGGTGACCTCATCCCGCCTTGGCGGTTCAAATAAGCCACCACTGTTGAGTTGTCTGTCCTTATTAGGACAATCTTGTCTTGGATTAAATTCTCGAACTTTCAAAGTGCTAATACCACCGCTAATAATTCGAGAACATTGATATGTTTCTGCGCATTGGTCCGATCCTATTTCCCTGACACTGATCGATTGTCCAATACCGCTCCACAACGCATCGTCGATGCATCTGTAAAGATGGACATCTGTGGTTGAGGAGGTTGTAGAGTAACACCTCGCAGGAGATTCTGTTCTGATAACCACCACTGAAGATGGAATATCAATGGTTCTTTTACTGGAATTCTCAGAGATAACGGATCCGTTTTCTGAGACCAGAACGACCTTAAATACATCTGAATCGGCCTGCGCCTGAGTGCCGCATAAGGAACCACTTTCTCCAGACACTAGTAAACCCAGTATTCTGAGAAATTGGCGCACCGTCAGATAGGCTCCTAGAGAAACCGACTCCAAAACTGCAATCAGGCTCTTGACTCTGCTCTCTGCCAGAAAAGCTACGCCGTCCCTGAGATTGAAAAATATTCCCAGATAAACAAACTCCTGGGATGGAGTCAATTCTGATTTCTCTAGATTCACAATCCATCCTAGATCCTTTAGTAAGGCTAGGACTACCTAAAGATTGTTGCACAGATTGACTGGATTCCCCGCCTTCAGCAGCCAGTCATCTATGTAAGTATGAACAGCTATGTTTCTCCTGTGAAGATAAGAAGTCATGGCGAGGACCACTTTGGTGAAGACCCTCGGAGCTGTGGTCAAGCCGAATGGAAGCGCATTGAATTCCCAAACATTGTCTTGGAACGCAAAGCGAAGGTATTTCTGAAAAGGAATTGACATTGGAATATGAAAATATGCATCTTTCAGATCTATCGACACTGCCCACTTGCCTTTCCTCAAACCTGACATCACTGCCGCTACAGTCTCCATCTGAAACTTTGGTGGCAGAACAAACTTGTTTAACGGTTTGAGATTGAGAATCGGTCTCCACCCTCCGGTGCGTTTCGGAATGAGGAATATCATCGAATAGAAGCCTGGGGATGACTGATTGCAGACTAAGTGAATCGCATTCTTCCGCTGAAGACTTTCGATTTCTGAGCAAAGGCCTCTAGACGATCGGATTCCCTTGGAACGGGAGTCCACACTGAAGTCGATGTTAACGGAACTAACGCTTGACGGATGAGCCAGTCTGGTTCGTAGCCATTTCTTAACCATTGACAGACCAAACAATCTTGCACAACCTGTTCCCACTGGTTTGAGAACAGTTGAAGTCTGCCTCTGACGGAAGGAATCTGCACACAATTCGCGATCGATATTGCACGAGACGACGTTAAGTCGCCTAGGTGAAGATCCTCGACTCCCCTTGTTTCCGGTGATACCGGAGCGGATCCCGCCGGAAATCCGTCAGGACCGTCCCACATAGCCACCCCATGGTTTCTTGGCAAACGACGGTCCAGAACCACCACCACGGCTATCCTTATGGTAGCCGCCACGACCCGAACCGCCACCCTTCCTATCCTCCTCATACAGCCTCTTATTAGAGGACTTGTATGAGCAAGAACAACCAGGACCTTGCGAACCGGATGCCTGATAGATATCACGGCCAGAAGGACGAAAGTGCAATCTTTGGCGCTGCCTCTGCTGCTCCTGTCGGTGCTGCTTGTAGGACTGGTGCGGCTGGGTCCTTTTCATCGACTTCCACGACTTGCCGACTACTTCTTGTTCCACAACCATTGGCACGACCTTGGATAAGGCTTGCCGTGCCGAGCCGCCGAACAACGCAGTCCTTATTTCAGGTCCTGGTTCTACAAAATCGAGAAAAATTGTCCTTCGCTCAGCCAATGATTTTGTGACCACCCTGGCCAGGCAATCCTGAGATAGGTGCATGGTGTCCCGGATAATTCCGGGAGCAGCCTCTGGCACTACCCCACATTCCACCGCGCAGGTCAGCATACCCTGCAGGACGGTACAGCCGTGCGAAAGCGCCGCCATGGCAGCTCTCGCCGCATCCTCAATAAGGGTCAACTCATTGAAAGGATCTTTATTTGTCTGGGAAACTAACGGACGAGAACGCCCCTTAGCCTTGCCAGCCAATGGCCTATTCAGTGCCTCTCTCTCCCTGATGGAAAGCCATGGGAATCGGGCATACTGATCATAGGGTTGCTCCGGAAAACGGACCCTACTCCTAATCCCTTTCGGGGCCTTCGGAAGCGTAAAGTCTGGCTGGACCATACGATACGCTGCCACCTCCAACATATCAGAGGTCAACGTATCCAAAGGCAGAGCAGGTATGGCAGAAGAGCCACTGGACAGAGCGCTAGCCGCTCGCTCTGACATCCGCTCTATTGCCGGATCGCGTTGAGATCCTTGATCCGATGCCAACCCTAGACGGCCGGACATCCATTCAAGGATCTGCACCCATTCAGCCTTGGTGGAGAAGGATGACTCATCCAACAAGGGACTGCCGTTCTCATCTTCTTTCTCGCCCTTGGACGAGACAAACACCAACGATCCATGCTGAGGACTGCGAACTTGCTTACTAGTGTAAACAACACCCGCAGACCGTGCACTCGTGGCTCCAGTATCCAACGATTCGCCGGACACGGACTCACTGAAATCCATCGGCTCCAACATGGGAGCCAGGATCACAGCCACATTACTCACGGTGACCAATGGAAATCCGATAGAACCCATAACCACCGGCACCGGGATGCCGTCAGAAGCCGTCAAACACGACTCCAACGGCAGCACGGGCTGAACAAAATCCGGATGGAAGATGCCCGACGGAACATCAACATCACCACCCGGCTGGCAAACCCGTACATAACCTGAAGGAGAACCTTGGGATGTACCAGCTACAGCCATCGCGGAAAGATCTGGCATGCCGGAATCCTCCATGAGAAAAAGCTCTTCCTCCTCTGCCGGCGGCTCTTGAGCCAATGCAACAGGAGGTACAGGTGCAACACCCTACGCAGCACTGACCGGACCACCGAAAGGTAGTCCTGCACCAGAATGCATCGATGGGATTGTGGATTGCAGGGACTCAAACATGGCTTTAAACTGGGCCGCCCATACACCCAAAGCTGAGTCCATTCTCTCATTCAGGCGCTCCTCCAAGCCTCTGTTGGATGCCTGATCTGCCTTGGCCGCCTTGTCCCTCGCGATTCTGTCCATTCACGCATGCCGATCACAGTCGAACTCCGCCACTAACTCCGATGACCACTTCACACAAACTTCGCATGGACTTCCCACCTTGCACTTCGCGCAAGCTACGCAGTGGTGACCAGCAAATCTCCGTTTCATGAACCGATTGCATTTGGTACACAAAGTATCCAGGCCTTTACCCCTCTGCAAACACAAAGCAAGAATTAAAATGCTGCACATGACATAGATGATGAGCAAACGCACAATGACTTTATTGTAATATTAAAATTACTTAGAAACATTAACTTTCTCTTAAATTAATGATAATCAAGACTTAAGGCAGGAGATATTAAAAAAATTTTAGAGTGAAAATTAATAAACACGGCTTGGTAATTAACTAACCATTAAAATAACCAAGAAAAATGTACCGATCGCTACAAACACCTTCATCAATGAAGTGAAGACTAAAGATCGGCACAATTAGAGTGCAGACATGCCAAGCCGAAGGCAAACATAACTCATGGTCACCGCCATCTTGGCTAAGAGCGCATCCATCTTGGAAGGAACCAAGTCGCAAGAGAAATTAACCGAGTACCCGCATAATGCTTAAACAGTTAAGGGTACCGGACCAACTCCAACAATGGCTACCATTTTAAAACAATGTGCCAATTTAAGGAAAATTCAATCATTCATTACGGCACGAAAGTATAAATTCTAGATTGATACAACCTGCCTCTGAGATGATTTCCCTTTCTCTTCCATGATGCCAGTAACAGGACACTCCAACAACGCTGAATTTCGTTCAAAATTGAGAATTTTAACGAGCTTAGAAAACGTGACTTTCAAAGTCAGCAAAATAGACGAATCTGACTGTGTTTGGGAATTGACTCGGTACCTGGGGCTATGGTAATTCCCGGACTCAGTATGGGCAGGACCAGGAGAGTGCGGAGTTTTAATTGTTTATTTTGAGCTAGACTTGATAATAGACATTATCATAATAGTACATCTGGTAAGTATTATTCGAAGTAGAATAAGGGCTCACTGGAGTTTTTTATATGATGATGACTTATAAAGTTCAATATAACGACGAAATACTTCCAAAAACATAATTTTGGGAGGATACACTTCATAGTAGGCATATCTTAGCGTGAGGAAGTCCTTCAATAGTAAGCTGACACAGCGCAAAGCTATAAAAACTTTCTGATAATATTTGTGCAGTTTGTTCTGCTTGCAGAATAATTGAAAAGTGAATCTGTTTCCTATTTGGGCTCCAGTGCGCATGCGCAAGCTCGCTTAGTGACAGGCGTAACTATGGAGTGAGTACAGACTGGTGCCAGTCTATATCAGTTAATATACTGGAGATGGACCTAACCAGTAGCCTGGTTGAGGGTCCATATTTATAGGAATAGGCATGGGGAGGAGTGTATGCAAGCATAAAAATCTTATTCTGGTAGTTAAATGCAGATAATTGATTTAGCAAGTAGTGATTGAACGGTAATGGATGTTTTTGTGGTGTAATAACAACTTTAACATTTATCTGATTTTTGTGGAAAATAGACCAAGTTCAAACTTGGAACAAATTTGAAAATCATTTTGCTGATGTTGGAGACTAGATGCCATGATGGTATAGATCATATCTGTAAAGTTTCGTCAAGATCAGATAAGGCTTTGATGAATTATATGTTGATTGAAATCTTTAACATTTACCTGATTTTTGTTGGAAAATAGGCTAAGTTCAAACCCCGAAATTTTTTTTTTCAAATTTGAAAATCATTTTGCTGATGATGGAGACTAGATGCCATGATGGTATAGATTATATCTGTATAATTTTGTCAAGATTGGATAAGTCTTTGATGAATTAAATGTACATTCCCCTGCTACAAGTGCTAGGCCTCAAAGTAGCTCTAAGATCTCTGATCTTGGGTCGGGCGCAGGGGTGTAACACTTTATCTGGGTACCAAGCCAGGTATTTGGAGCGAGTGGCCAACCCTAGCACTAAACAACTCATCTTTCATTACAGTTAATATTATGAATATCGGTCATGGTGCTCGCCGTGTGAGTTCCCGCCAGGCATGTGCAGCACCGGGGCCCCCCAGCCTCGAAGGGGTCCACCCAAGCTACTGGTGGTAAAATTTGTAGACCTTGGAGAAAAAGGAAGAAGGTTGTCCAAGCTAAAGCACAAGTAAGCAAACCGCTGACTATCATGCAATGGAATGCTGAAGGAGTTTCTAACAAGAAAACTGAGCTTAGCCAAATTCTCAAGGAGAAAGGCATAGATGTTGCGTGTATCCAAGAAACTCATCTGAATGCCAACAGAAGATTCTGTATAAGAGGATTTCAGTGCTTCAGATCTGACAGGGATGGAAGACATAAAGGAGGAGTCATAACCCTGGTCCGGAAAAACCTAAACGCCATTGAAGTTCAGAGAGACATGGACAGACCTGAAATTCTCACAATCAAGATAATTCCAGAGAAACATCCTATCACTGTTGTCAACTATTACTGCCCTAATAATCAACCATTGAATCTCAGAAAAATCCCAGTTCACCCAGATTCAACTATCATTGCTGGTGACCTCAACAGTCGTTCTCAGTTATGGGGCTATCATTCTACTGATAGGAGGGGTGAGGACATTGAAAATTGGATGGATGAGCAGAAGCTGATTCTCTTGAATAAGGCAGATGACCCCCTACATTCTACTCAAGACGATTGCATACCTCAAGTTCTCCTGATCTAGCATATTCGACAGAAAATCTACATCAAGAATCTTTGCGTATTGTTGGGGAACAACTTGGAGGCAGTGATCACGGCCCTGTTTTCATTACTATTAACATGGATGTTGAGATTGACCGAAATCAGACTCCTCGATGGAACTATAAGAAAGCAGACTGGGACAGATATCAGAAAGAGTGACAGATTGGTAAAAGAAATTGATATCAAAAACCAAAATATCAATAAAGTTCTTAAAGAGCTTAACTCTGCTTTACTCTCTGCTGCTGGCAAATGCATTCCTAAGGGATCCAGGAAAAATTACAGACCTTACTGGAGTATGTCTCTGCAAAAGTTACATGAAGAAATGTCCAACGCAAGGGGAATTGCAGAGAATGTCCCAACAGAAGCCAACCATGTGAGACTCCAACAATCCAAGGCAAAATATCTGAAAGCTAAAATCAGAGCCACCAGAGAATCGTGGAGAAAAAACGTTAAGCTTAAATCTTGAAAAAGATACAAACAACTCTGGAGGCTTGTGAAGCAGCTTAACGATGAAAACACCAGAGTACCGAACGTAACTCTTGAAGAGGATTGTGAAATCAAAACATGAGAGGCTGCTGCTGAACACTGCTTGTATGTATCAGAAAGTAAGCAATCTAGATGTGCCAGTGAGTCGTAAAAAAGGTGCAATGAAGTCTGCAAAGGGGAACAGAGAGACACAAATACATGCCGTGGGATTGGATGAGCTTCTGACCATCAGCGAGTTGGAGAAAAGCTTGAAAGTTCTGAAAAACAGGAAGTCTCCTGGACCAGATGGAATAACCAATGAGATGTTGAGGAATCTGGGTACTATTGGAAAACACAAGCTTTTGGAGATTTTCAACCACAGTTGGTACACAGGAGAAGTTCCACAGTCTTGAAGAGAGGCCAACATGATCCCTGTACTGAAGAAAGGCAAGAATAAATCCAAAGCGGCACGTTATCGACCTATCAGTCTGACTAGTTGCACTGTCAAAGCCATGGAAAGAATCCTCAACCAGAGACTTCTTCGACATCTTGAAAGCAACAATCCCTTAGCGGATGAACAAAATGGCTTCAGAAAGTGTAGATCTACTGAGGATCAAACAACATATCTGACACAGTCTATTGAGGAGGCGTTCCAACAGAAAAAGCATACCATCACTGTGTGAGTTGATCTGCAGAAGGCATTTGATAAAGTATGGAAGCATGGACTCCTCCAAAAGCTCAGGACCAGTGATATTTCTGGGGAAATGTACAGCTGGATATGCCAGTATCTCCACAACCGAAAGGCATCAGTACAGCTGAATGGGACGAACAGCAAGAAAGTCCGGCTACGACATGGTGTACCTCAGGGTGGTGTAGTCTCTCCCACCCTCTTCACAATATTCATCAATGACCTGGTGAAGAACCTTCCAATGGGAGTCAGAGCTGCATTGTATGCTGACGATCTTGTGATGTGAAGCAGCGAGGAGTACGTGTCAACAGCCAATTACCGCATGCAACTCACAATTGATCACCTCAATTCTTGGGTTACAAGATGGTTTGTCCAGATCAACAAAGAGAAGACAGTCGCAACTTTATTCACACTAGCCACTAAAAAGGAACACAAGACAAGTCTGAAATTTGGTGACTCAGTTCTGCACTTTGAGGTTGAAGTAACTTATCTTGGTCTGATATTTGACAAAAGACTAACCTGGAAGGCGCAAATCAGAAAAGCTGAAGGTATAGCCAAGCGAAGACTGGCAGTTATGCGGAAGCTCTCTGGAACAAAATGGGGAGCTAACATGAAAATTCTGAAACAGGTTTACTCTGGATCAGTTAGGCCAATCATCGAATACAGCTCATCATCATGGATGACAGCTGCTACAAGCACCCTTCAGACATTGGATAAGGTACAAAATCAGGCTCTTCGTATTATAACAGGGTCTATGAAGACCACCCCAATAGCAGCAATGGAAGAATTGACCAATATCCAGCCACTCCAGCAGAGACGAGAAATCAAGGTCGAGATTCAATATGAGAAATTCAAATTGATGCCTCACCATTCCATGCATATGCTGACTCACCAAATGTCTAGAGGAGGCTCATAAGGAATAATTTCTTATTAACTTCAAAGAAAATTGAAAGAAACAGTCTGACATCTTCCCCAGATGTAGAAATGTAACTGCTATCCCTGAGAGGGAACCGTGGAAAGCTGAAATATAAAACACAATTTCAATCTGGCCCTCGATTCCAGGGATTGAAAGCAAGGGAGATCAAGCAGATGTGACAAACAAAGTTCTTGCATTGAGTCATATTGCAGAAAACTACCCTGAGGAAGAGTGGATACATGTTTATACAGATGGATCAGCTATCCAGGCTGTCAAGAATGGAGGGGCAGGTGCTCACATTCGGTTTCCATGTGGAGATATAACAGACTCATGCTTGCCAACAGGGAAGCACTGTAGCAATTACACTGCAGAAATCCAGGCACTGATCTTAGCTAGCCAAATGCTGATACAGCGTAAAACCAGAAATGAAAATATTGTCTTCCTGACAGACTCCCTCTCAGCGCTCCAGGCACTGGAGAGTGGAAAGGAAAGCACAGATTTAATTCATGAAGAGCATACGCAACTGGCTAAGGAGAACAATGTCAACTTACAGTGGATCCCCTCGCATTGTGGCATATTAGGAAATGACAAAGCTGATCAACTGGCTAAGGAAGGGTTAAATAAAGAACAATTCAACCGCGAGGTTGACTTTGAAGAACTGAAGCATATCATTAAAGCCACAAGAACCACCAGGAGGCAGCATAATGATGCAATACACAGCCTCAGTAGCGAGGATCAGACGTGTATCTTCAGATTGAGGACTGGTCACAATCGTCTCAATGCACATCTTCACCGTCTCAAGATTACAGATTCTGCACTTTGTGAGTGTCAGCAGGCAGAAGAAACAGCAGAACATCTCTTGCAGCACTGCCAGTGATATGAACAGGCTTAGAAAAAGCTTCTGGCCTATTGAAGTATCTTTTGAAGAGAAGATCAGAGGAGAAAGAGACAGTTTGGTGACCACTTCAGCTTTCATGCACCAAATAAGGAAAACGGTCTAAGATTACTGTCATGAGAAAGATGAACTCAAGAAGAAAAAATGTACATTCAAAAACTTTAACATTTACCTGATTTTTGTTGGAAAATAGGCCAAGTTCAAACCCCGAAAAAATCATTTTGCTGATGATGGAGACTAGATGGCATGATGGTATAGATCATATCTGTATAATTTCGACAAGATCGGATAAGTCTTTGATGAATTAAATGTACATTCAAAAACTTTAACACAAATGACACACCGCCGCGGCCGACGACACGGACGCCGCCGCCTAAAGGTAACCCCATTGTCTCACTTTCACTACGGTGAGAGACAAAATTATCATCATTCAGCACTATGTTTAATGTATGCCTAAAAAATATCATGGTGGAAGAAAAATTATTAAATAGGACTGCCTAAATATTGTGTATCTTCAATAAAGATCGTTTATTACATCAAAATCAATCTAATTTTGGCATAAAATGTCGCCTTGAAAATATAGAAATCACATGACACAATCAGAATGTAATGGCTCGTTTGCGCGTTTAGAGGCGCTGTGTGATCTTATGTGCTAACGGGAGTTGGTTATCTGGCTCTTTTGTGATTGGAGGTGCTGTGTAATCTTATGCGCTAACGGGAGTTGGTTATCAAATGGGTACGGGAATATTCAGATGGTCACTAGTTGCAATGACTCTTTTGCATTTGGAGGCGCTAGGTGATCTTATGCGCTAATAGGAGTTGGTTATCTGGCTCTTTTGCGATTGGAGGTGCTGTGTAATCTTATGCGCTAATGGGAGTTGGTTATCAAATGGGTACGGGAACAATCAGTTCCTATCGCGCAATGATGATATAGCAATTTCTGAGTCCAGAATATTTAGATCCGAGTACGCGCTCTAATTAGAATAAAGATCTTTTGTGATTGGAGGCGAATCACGTGATTTATACATGTATCTTTTCTCGACGCCATTTTATGTCAAATTCTGGATTAATTTTGATGTAATAAGTGATACTTATTAAAGAATAAGCAATATTTAGGTGGCCCAATTTAATAATATCACTTCCGCTTGGTGCTTTTGGAGTATACATTAAACATAGCCGCCAGGCGGCGCAAATTGTCTACCGTAACATTTAGTTCAATTTCCGTGGTATAATCTTTGACTTTTTAAGAAAAATTTTTACCCAAAAATGTGCTCAAGGAATGTTCTCAATTATAGGATGCACCCCCATTCCTAGAACATGTAATTTGACAAAAAGACAAATTTTTATGGTAATTTCCATTATAATGAAGACTGATGCAATGATGGTATAGAACAGATCTCTAAAGTTTTAGTGAGATCGGATAAGTCTTTGATGAAGTAACAGGCAATTGATAAACTTTAACAATTACCTAATTCTGTGTATATGCAGGACCATATGGATCGCCACGTCGACCCATCATCACAAGAATCTTTAAATCTATCAAAATTTCAGTATATTAAGTCCTTAAAAGATAGTATACATTCCAAACAGAGGGATTGCAGAAATATTAAATGAAATTTATTACTAATCTGCTGCACTACCAAATACTGTCAATCACGTAGAGCAGATATTCGGTAATAGGTGAGGAATATTGTTGAATAATTTGAACCTAATCTGACTGCCAATGTGAGGAACAATTTCCTGTCAAAATAGGTTCAAAATATTCACGAGCTTACTTGTAAGGTTGTTTAAAATTGAGATATACTCGAGGAAGAAACTGTTTAAGCTACTCACATCTGAAACAGGCAGAGTGGCCTCAACTTCTACCACAGATGGACACGTATCTGTTATGTCAAGAATCTCTGTTTTCAACGCCAGAAGTATACGTCCTCGATAAGAAACACCCTCACCTAAGCCGTCATTCAAGTGAGTATGCTCATCTAATAATGAAAAGTGACGCGGTGACCCGTAAAGGTTGACCCAACATGGGCCGATTGTGGGCAAAAAACCTGATAGATAGAGAAAAATACGGTGAAAAATATATACATATGACAGCAAGTTAGTGTAAATTTGAACAAACTGAATGCCAATGCTTTTTAACTGTTTAACCCTTAAATCTTTTCAAGAACATTTTAATTTTCTCATACAAAATGTCCATTTGCAGACCAAGAGATTATTTTTGAAAATTTATCATTGGAATGACTGGCTCGATTATCGAGCCAGTAATTCCAGCAATAAATTTTCAAAAAGTCTTCTCTTGGTCTGCAAATGGACATATCTCAAGATCACCGCAGAGGCATTCTTTGGCTGATATGAGTGCTAAAGGGTTAATTTGAGAACCCAGGATTAAATTGGGTTAGATTGCTAGATGCCATACAGTACAGATTAGAAATAACTTATCGTGTTTCCAAAACAAAATTAAACTTACTGTTGTTCATGTTTTGGACTTAATTTGATTGGAAGCCATTGCAGCAATAGTTTCCAATCAAATCAAATCCAAAACATTCAACTGGACATTTTTTACATCATGTTCAAAATTGTATTAACTAAAATCCTAACTTATTTATGAGCTGTATTGTACGTTTCCAGTGACCATAAATGTGTACAAATCATGTATAATATGTTATCTGTACTAACAATTGATAAATACACTTTTAGTCATGCCATGCTCATCTCTAGTTAAGCTCCGCCCATCTCTAGTTAAGCTCCGCCCATGCTTTACATGTATTGGCATCAATTTATATACTTTAAGCCCTTAATTCCCAGAATTCCAATTTCAAGCCAACTATACACGTAAGCTCTTGAATATTTTGAAACTAATTTGACTGGGTGCTGTTGATGTCTATGGTGAATATTTTGAAACTAATTTGACTGGGTGCTATGGCAGCAACAGCTCCGAGTCAAATTAGTTTCAAAATATTCAATAGAATGTTTACTAAATAGTAAAGATATACAATTTGTACAACTGACAAACTTTGAAAGGCTTACGACAGACTTAGCCCCGTCATTCATTACGCATCATGATTGTGATGTCAGCCTACATGTGATGCAATTGATTATGACATCATAAACTTGAGTGACAGATTGGATTCCTCCATTGTGATTATCTTCACGTTTTGAAAGAGTTGGGGATATTAAAATCACCTCCGTTCATGTCCTTCACGCTATCTCCTCCCAAACCATTGCGTGGAATTCACCCAATTTGGTATGTGTTTGCCCATATGATTGCACTTTGCAAGACGCCATTTATATTTGGTGGAATCAAAAGGTAAAATATCCTAAAAACTCTGTCTCTATCTTCTCTCAAACCACTATGTGGAATTCAACCAAACTTTGTATGTGTTACACATATAATTATGGATTAATTGTGTGATGACGTTTATGTTTGGCTCTGCCCCTGGGGGAGCAGCGATCAGGGTGGGTTCAAAAGTGCAAATATCCTAAAAACTGTCTGTCACGACATCTCCTCCCAAACCATTGTGTAGAAATTAACAAAATTTGTTATGCATATTCTGGACTACCAGAATTGGTGTTTGGGGTTACCAATCTGCGTGATTGATGCCGAAGGGATCCATTGTGTGTAGTTGGTGGATCAAATAAGATTCATAGTCCTGGTGAGGATTTGTTGCATCAGAGCTTTCTGGATTGTGTCGAAGAACCTCAATAATTCTATACTGAATGCAAGTGGCATCATGTCCAGCAAGATTAAATTGGTTTGCTACAGGGCTGCACTACGCTTAGGAACATGTGAAGTCACCAACGGCAAGACACACACAAATTTTTTAAAGGTAAGTCTAAACTTACTAAAGCCCTCTGCTGACTAGTCCAAACATGGAAGGTGAGACAAACCATTCTCATCAATGCTGAACAGTATTATACACATCCAGTTTTTAGCATAACGCATGCTCATCCTCCTGATTCCTCCATACTACACATCTAGCGAAATTTATTGTTATGCTGCTGCACTGCCAAATACTGTCAATCATGTAGAGCAGATATTTGGTAATAGGTGAGGAATACTGTTGAATATTTTGAACCTATTCTGACTGCCAATGTGAGGAACAATTTCCTGTCAAAGTAGGAAATACAATCAAGGGAGACAAATCTTCATGCCTTACAACCTTCCTGAAAGGCTAGGACGGATTATTCCCCCTTGGACACAATTTCATCACGCATCCCCTGTTGTCAATCAACTTTGATTGGCACCAAAGTGATGT
Source organism: Chaetoderma sp. LZ-2023a (assembly GCA_034401795.1). NCBI lineage: Eukaryota > Metazoa > Mollusca > Caudofoveata > Chaetodermatida > Chaetodermatidae > Chaetoderma > Chaetoderma sp. LZ-2023a. The sequence goes on along the minus strand of CM067369.1, from coordinate 163,790,015 downwards.
GGCTAATGGCGGATAACTCGATCAATTGATGTTACACAGCGGCTAACTACCACTTACCCGCCATTACCCACATTTCCAAACCAGAAATATGCGGGTAATTGCGGCCAACACGGCTAACCGGTCTTAGCTACACACCCAGGAGTAGTTAACTGAGTCAGTAGCAAAATTACCGGCACTTGCAGTGTATATAAGCAGACTCCATAACTCGGATAAGCATCCAGACTCTACTACAACATTAGTAAGCATCAGGCAGTTATAGGCCCGAATTTAAGTTTTTCAAAATTTGTTATGCAGCTTACAAATATAATTCAGGACTGCATAACAACATTTACATTTGGCTCTGTCCCAGGAGGGGGTAAAAAAATCAAGAAATTGATTATAATGCAACTTCCACAAAACCTGTGGACAGAATTCAACGAAATATGGTAGGTGAGTTACACAAATGATTGTGGAGTGCAAGGGTACATCTACATTTGGCTCCGACCCAAGGGTTATGGTGGGGTGGGTGTCAAGTACTGACTGTGGGAAATTGCGATGACGCGTCATCAACTGAGCAATCTAGTTTATTCTTAATATCCACCCAAATAAGTGGAACAGGAAGTCACTTGTCATTCCTACTTTTAACCCTTACCACTCAGGGGCCGTATTCACAGAGGGCTTAACTTACACTTGGCATAACTTATGCCCTAGAGTTATGCCTCATAGTTACGCCGTATTCATGAAGAGGGGCATAAATAAATGCATCACTGTAATGCATGTAGGCCAGAATTTGTTGGTCACATATAGGCCGCTTATTGACGTATAGTACCATATGCGTCAACAGCTGTCAAAATGTGAAGCCTTCACTACAACATGGAATGCTGAACAGCCACAGGCTAGCCACCATCGACTCAAAATTTAGTATGTACGCTTAATACTGACAAATAAATAAATAAATAAATAAATAATATTCATTCAGACGTTCTATCGAGTCTGACTAACCTAGCATATAACCATTCATTAGTAAAATACTTGTCATTACAAAAGCTAAGTGCTGCGAAAACATGTAATTATTATATTCTTACAACTTTTCTTTAGCATTCTGAAGCCTTTTTGGGAAAACTTGATTTGAGCGCGGCTCGTCATTCAGACTGTTCACGCGCGCTTGTTGCCAGGCAATGACGTATCGCTCTACTGTATTTATTTACCATATTGTTTCAGCTTCACATTTAGCGCACTAAGGGTACTTTGAATACAGAAATAGGAAAAGTATTCGGCTCAAATATTTTTAAAAACCGGCTGCTATGGCTTTACATTAAACAACACTTAATATTTACAAAACGTCAGTTAAATGCAAATTCAATTTATAAAATTTGCAATATCCGATATTCGACTAAAATTCGAGACCACATCAAAAATGCTGTAAATAATGACTTACACCTTGTAGTTGGAGGGCATAAGTTACGCCCGATTTTATGGATGGGCATAAGCTATGCCCTTTTCGTGAATACTGACGTTGGGGGGCTTATGCCCTAGTTACGCCTATTCTAGGGCGTAAGCCCCCTTCGTGAATACGGCCCCTGATGTCACTAGTTTATCTGTTACTCTGTCAATAGCAAAGAAACTGGTGTAGACTTTTCAACAATTCTGACAGCAACATCTTCCATCAAATTTGTTGAACACCAGTTTATCGCTTAATTTAATTAAATTAAAATTTTTTACATCAGAGTGGTAAAGGTTAAATAGTAGTTCTAAATATTAGTTCTTCTTAATGGTAATCATAAGCATTATATTTGACCCCTTAACATTAATAAAAATAACTATGTTGATTTATGCAATGTAAGAAAAATTCAGTTTGATATTTTGAAATGTAATTGACTGAAAGAAATTTGTAACTAAGGTAATAATGGTCTCTAGGCAAATTCAATTTCAGAATTGAAGAGAAGACACTTCTGCCTAAGGTAGCAAAGGCTTAAAGTCATATTACTTTCAAAATATTCAACAGCTTTCTCTTAGGACTATTTTGAAATAAACCCACAGAATTTCATCGATGACAAAGCTCACAATGACATACATATATATGGTTCAATTTTAGTGATTGTGCATCGATGCACCTCGGGTACCAATCTCAAAATATAGACATAGCTTCATGCCGAGAATACGCCTATAGCGCAATGGCAAGGCATCTTGTCGCGTCATCAAAACAATTAGACTGCTACACAGACTTCACATCTCAGGCCAGAGAGGTTGGGACACATTCTATCTCTGTAGTGAGACTGTAAATGCACCACTGTGGGTCATGTTGCTTTGGGTATCATCTTAACACCCTTATCACTAGCTTGATGCAGACAAATCAACCCAATCCATTCAGTGGTTCATGTGATATCAGCGTCTATGCAATGTCAGCAAATTCTTGTCCTCAAGTTGTGTGCATTCATTTTGAATTTTAACACGAGGTAAGAGGGACTATTTTTCTGTTAACTATTCTTTATATAGAAGACTATGATCGTTTATATCATCTTGTCTTAGTTGAAGCCATATTGTCTGGTCTAAACAGGCTAGTTCTCAGGTCCTTAAAATAACATTCAATGGACCTTTCTAGTTTTAGCTATGCCCTGCCAATCCCTGTTGGGATCGATCAATCCCCGACTATCAATTTCCAGAAACCTATACAGGTAAGTTGTTGAATATTTGGAAACTAATTTGACTGGCTGCTGTAGCTAATTATGGCAGCAACAGCACCCCACCCAGTACAATTAGTTTCAAAATATTCAACAGCACATTTATTAATAGCAGACATACAATTCGTACACCGTGTCGGACTAAAGTAAGGCATTTAAAACAGACTAAATCGAGTCATTGATGCTGTAATTGATTATGACATCATCCTACTCATCATGTAGTTGATTAGGACGTCATATGATGTCAGATGATGGATGGATAAACACTTTATTACCATATTCTGGTGGAAATTACTATGCCAATGGCTACACATTGCACACGAGACTCATTTGCCCGATCTCGTATCGAAGCAGAAGTCATGAGACACGATTGCTCAGGTGCAATATGTGCATGCTAGTTACACATGAAACATATGAACCCTAAATGATTTAACTGCATGTTTCTATTTATGTACCTTTCTCGCCCTCATTTGATATTTTAGAGAGGTCAAGGAAGTGTGTGGCTATCGTGTCGTCCTGGACGCTGTCATTATCACGAAGCTGCACTTTGATTCGTCGGCATAGAGGTGGGAACATCTCTGTGAAAACTATTTGCTCGTGCCATACTGGTTCATACGACGACTTACATACTGAAGTCTTTCCCTTAAAATTATAAACATAGGAATTTACATAACATTTAAACATATACTTAAGAAATTTAATGAAGAAAATCCAAATAATTCCTTATTGAATGAATGTTCATTTGCGGGCCAATAGAAGTACCCATGGAATGTCTGGCTCGCTTATCGACCCAGTTATCTTAGTAGTGAATTTTCAAGAATAATCTATTCTTGGCCTGCAAATGGACATTGCTCAAGATCACTGCAGAAGCAGCTTTTGGCTGGGTTGAGCATTAACTGTCTGCCTGCTGAATTACTACATTTTCCATGGGGTTTAACTCTGGATATGCTGAATATTTTGAAAACAATTTGACTGAAAGCTAAGGCTAAGCCACCAATAACTTTCATTCAAATTGTTTTCAAAATATTCAGCATAGTCAGAGTTATTGTCCATTGAAATTAGTGGCAGCAGTCAGATAGTTAAAGGGTTAAGTAACTGTAACAACAAACTAAACAACCAGAAATGTGTTTGTAATGCAACCATAAAGCTTGACGTTACAACTTTCATACTGTTTCTAAGTAGTTTTTGAGGGCTATGATTTAACCAGAAATGTTGTTGCAATGCAACCATGAAGCTCGACTTTACAACTTTGCAATGACATATGAAGCTTAACTGCAAACAAAAAATAAATATAGAAGGCCTATCAACACCCTTATCAACAAGAGGTGCCTCTAACGCTCACCTGGACCATTGCATTTAAGACATTTGCATTTAAATTCCCATAGACATGATGGACAATTTTCGAAGAATCCAAGATGGCCACCAAAGAAATTGACCAATCAAAAGTCTTCTTTGCTATGTTGAAGTGTACGGCCATAGGATCATTCCATCCATGTTTTGTTGAAATTGGGCTACTAATTAACGCTTACCACACTGATGTCAATATTTTATCTTTTACAATGGCAATAGCAAAGAACACAGTGTAACATTTTCAACAATTTTGGTTGAAGATGTTGCTGTATCGTCTTCCACCAAATTTGTTGAAAAATAAACAACAGTTCATCTTTTACTTTAATTTGAAAATTTAAAATTTTGTCATCAGAGTGTTAAGGGTTAAGGAATAGCGTTTTGAATGGTTCTGGAAATTTTCCAAAAAATCCAAATGGCCACCCAAAAATTGACCGACCAAAATTCTTAAAAGAAGTTCTAGAGACTACCACTATAGAATCCTTCCAGCCAAATTTGGATAAAATCCACCAAGAAGTTATGGAGGAGACACATTTTGACAATTTTGAGTACATTTTTCATAAAATTTATGATTTTCACAAAGATAATTGAAGCATTAAAATTCTGAATAGATATTCTGGAGCCTGCCAAGATAGGGAATGTCCAGCCAACTATGGTTGAAATCTGTCAAGCGGTTAATGATAAGGTATGTTTTGACAATTTCCGGTAAGTTTTTCATAAAATCTAAGCTTTTCACCCAAAAACTTGACCAATCAAAATTCTGTATATAAATTCTGAAGCCTAGCTCCATAGGATCCTTCCAGCCAAAGTAAGTTGAAATCTGCCAAGTGGTTAATGCGGATTAGAGGAGTAGGAATAGAGGTTCAATACCCAACCACAATAGGATCGTTTCAGACAAATTTGGTTAAAATCTGCCAAATGGTCTAGGAGGAGATATGTTTTAAAGCAAGTTAACTGACGGATGGTTTGACGATGGACAGTCGCCATGGCATACGCTCACTTGGTCATTCTCACCAGGTGAGCTAATAAAGCAATTGATCTTACCCGATGTCCAGCAAATGACACGGCCACGTATGGGTCTACTAGGTCCTTACTCTCACCAGTAAATGCCTTCTTTACATTGGCTACTAGACCTGAATTCATCTTGGGAAGACCTTCAGCCTTGTATACTTTGATGATAAAGTTAGCTCGTTGTCGGTCAGCTGGTACTCCCGCAGGTAGCAACAGATTTCTGTATTAAAATGTGAGAATGATGGATGAATTTTCTGACAGGAACCTATAGAGAGCCATTTCTAGCTATGCCCTGCCCACTAAATAATCTCTACTCACATTTTTATGCGTATTAGAATCAATAAAAAAGTTTTGAAATCTATGTTCACAAAATTTTAATTTCAAGTTAACAATTCAAATAAGCTGTTGACAATTTTGAAATTAATTTGACTTGGGCTCTTACTGCCTATTGCTGCACCAGCTCCCTATGAAATTAGTTTCAAAATATTCAAACAAATATTTATTAAATTGTAAATTCGAATTAACTTTTGGATTTTCGTGACAGGGCTAGCCATCATTTTGATTGTGACGTCAGCTAATATGACATACTTGATTATGATGTCAGATACTTGAGTAACAGATCAAATCCCTCCACTGCAAAGAGGATGCTCCATCCACCACACTTAATGGATCTCTAAAGAACCGATTTTTGAGATGGCCGCCTGGTGGCCATTTTGAAATCTGGATCCAAATGAATTGTGAAAAAGACCATTCACACCAAATGGATTTCTAAATTTTTGAATTACCGGTAATCTACTAAAGCCACATACATAGTCATTGCATAGAAATTTGCAGAATACCCGTTTAATGGCCATATTTGATTTCACATTCATACACAATTCTGACAGATTTCTTTCCCATACCACCCACAAAGGATTTCCAAGGTCCTTAATCATTAGATCAAAGTAAAGTTATGTAGATTAATCACGTGGAGATCAATTTTCAAAATTGCTGCTTAGTGGCCATATTGGATATTGGACCTGTACCAAGCTTAGATCTTACATAAATAGGACCTCCCCATATATATATCACATGAAATTAATATTATGTTATGCTACGTTATTATGGTATGTAGAAGATAGGCATCTAACAGAAATCAACTCAATAATTTTATTATAGGATGTAATGGAAAAATTTACCATTGACCTTTATTCTCCAAAAACTAGGCCAAAACTGGACCTACTTTGTAAATAGGTGGTAGTACCTACCAACCATGCAAAAATACTTTAGCGTGAAACAGGTATAAAACCTGAATATCTCTCAAACAATTTCAAAATTAGATTAACAGCTTTCAGTAAAATTCTTTTTAAAATATTCTTTTAATTCAAGTCTAGCCAACTAAATATCGCCGAAGAAATAAATAATGGTACCACTAAACAATAAATTTTGTATGATATATGTACTAAATATTCGACCAAATTTTTAGAAAATAATTTCTAGTCAAATTCAATTCAAAACCTTGAAAGGTTGCCCAGGATTGTTGCTTTGAAATAGAGTTATTCTTTTTTCAGTGTTGAAATAGAGGGATCACTCAAGGTACTGCATAATTTCGTAATCAATTATGTCACTATTTAGCTGATATTACTATCAAAATGATATCGCTCCATCATGAAACTCTGTTGAATATTTTGAAACTAATTTGACTGGGAGCTGTTGCTGCATACAAAAACTTCCTCGCATAACTATCTGGAAAATGTGATTCTATGAATTGAGGGTTCAAAGTATATAAATCGAGTCCAACACGTGTACAAAATGGGCTGAGCTAGGTTAAAAGTGGGTGGGGCATAATTGGAAATGGATTGCTCCATTGTTTATTAATCCTTTCATGGTCAAGCCGGACAAAACCGGCCTCAGCCGTTGTCTTTAGAAATGTCCATTTGCAGGCCTTGGAAGGCTTTTTTTGAAAATCTACAACTGGAATGACTGGCTCGATAACCGAGCCTGTCATTCCAGTTGTAAAATTTCAAAAATAGCCTTCTAAGGCCGGCAAACAAGCATTCGCTAAGCAAAAATCTAGATTTTCTTGACAAATCTTGACCATTAATGGTTAACTAACACATCACCCATTTATGATGTCAATGTGTACTGTCTAGACATTGATCAACATTAATATTTCACGATACGTACGCTTCGACGTCATCTTCATCCTTGTCAGATTTAGCGGGAATCTGAAAATATATCGGCAAAAAGCAGGTCAACAATTTTCATTCTGTATGCAAAAGACAAGCTAAGAAATCTGTAAAAAATTAATTTTAGTGAGGTCTGGCTGATGAGGAAGAGGCGGTACACAGATGAGACAGCGCAACCGTTCAGTCATATTCCCCTCGCAGAGATGCAACAGTATCAGAGAAATATGTTCGGGAGCACTGTCACCAACCGCACCTTGCCCACCCTCCCCCCCCCACCCACCCAAAACCCAAATCATTTCTAGCTAAGCTCCATCCACTTTTTTTACTTGTGGTGGAATCAATTTGGAACTTTGAAGCCTGAATTATCAGAATCTAACTGTAATTATACCATGTTGTTTTTATCCACCAGCAAATTTTGATTCAGATTGTGAATGAATTAACGATCATTATTTAACATTAATTCAAACCCATAACGTAAGTATTTAATCCTTTACTAGTCACGCGTCGGACAAAACCGGCTGCTGATGTGGTCTTGCGGAATGGATATTTGCAGGGAAAGATGACTATTTTTGAAAATTTACCACTGGAATGACTGGCTCGGTTACCGAGCCAGTCATTCCAGTGGTAAATTTTCAAAAATAGTCTTCTCTTGCCCTGCAAATGGACATTAAAAAGGGAACTATTTAGATTTTCTCGACAAAATTTGACCATTAAAGGGTTAAGGTATCAGATGCCAGCTGAAGAAGGTTTATCAATGGATAGAGCCGATCAATCTGTCACTCAAGTATTTGACATCACAATCAAATACATCACTTGTTAGCTGACGCTACAATCAAAATGTCATAGGTCCATCACCAAAGTGGCAATAGTCCATCACGAAAGTGTCTGAATTGCATGTCTTTGATGAATTTACAATTTACTAAACATTCCTTCGAATATTTTCCAACTAATTTGACTGTCAAATTAGTTTTGAAATATGCTACATTGAGGATGTGATCACTGTTGGCTTGGATAGTTACCCGGAAATTGGTACTCTGGGATTTCAGGGATAAGTGTTAAAATTGATTGAAATGCGCCTACAAATTTGGCAGAGCTTTGTGAGAAATGGGCGGGGCATACCTAGAAAATGGACACATCAATTAACAAAATTTTTATTTTATTTCTACCAAAGTCCACTAATTATTCTGACAGATTTTGAAACCTTAGATTTATTACTTACAAAAAATCTGTATACGGTCATTGTGTATTATGCTATAAACACAGTGTAACCATGTAACTCAGTTCTGGGCGAAACATTTTAACCATTTAACACTCAAGCCGACCAAAAATGGCTTCTACAGTTCTCTTGAGAAATCTAGATTTGCAGTCAAAGAGAAGACTATTTTTTTTAATTTACGACTGGAATAAATGGCTGAAAAATCGTAATGGCCAAGATTGGTCAAGACGATACAGTGAATGTCCATTTGCAAGTGAAGAAAAGAAAATTTTTGAAAATATATTACTGGAATGACTGGCTCTGTTGGCAAATTTTCACGAACATTCCTCTCTTGGACTGCAAATGCATTTCTTTAGATCACTGTAGAGACGAGGTTTGGCTGGCTCAATTGTTAAATTGGCAACTATATAGAGATTAGCTTAAAGATATCGTAAGCTGATGAAAGCACAAAATTAGGCTAAGAAAAACGCTCAGAATTCTGCTGCTAAGAACTGCTTTGCAATCCTGTATTGAGTTGTGACGTCAAAATTCCCTTTATATACCAGACTAGCCAGGTAATACATTTTAGTCGAGCAGTGCTCGTCGAGTCGATAGTTTGCAACGCGCTAGGCTAATTATATTTAGAGCAAGTTGGCTGACAATTATCACTTCGTATAGCAGCACAAGCATTCGGTCAAATTGTACTCAAAATAATCTAGCATATAATACAGTTTTCACCAGCTAATGTTTTGATAATGAATTGATGGAAAATCAATGTGGCAACAACTTTTCATCAAATTGTTCTCAAAATAAGCAGCAATGCAGTAACACTTACTGCAGATATTTTGAGCAATTTGATTGCCAGTCCTTGCTGACTAAGGCAGCAACAACTTTGTCAAATTATTCTAAGTATAATCATTTCCTTTCTTTCAATATTATTAGCTAACAGACGTAGGAACAATTACCATTTGCCATATACGCTATCGAAATCCAGTGTGATATGTGTTAGCAACTGCTGTAGTCGTGTTCATTTCATTGTCAATCAGTTGGTAATCATGTCATTTATAATCACTGTACGTCAGATCGTGAATGTGCCAGGCGGATCTACCAGTCATTGGAAATATATTTCACCTCGATAACATATATGGCATAGGCCTAACCACGTTTCATATAAAAACATTAGCTAAAAATATTGAAACTCAATTGATAATTCTGAGAACAATTTGACAAAGTTGTTGCTGCCTTAGACAGCAACGACTGTTGCTGCCTTAGACAGCAACGACTGGCAATCAAATTGCTCAAAATATCTGCAGTAAGTGCTATTTCATTGCTACTTCTTTCGAGAACAATTTGATTGAAAGTTGTTGCCACAATGATTTCCATTCAAATCATTATCAAAACATTAGCTGGTGAAAACTGTATTATCAGCTAGATTATTTTGAGAACAATATGACTGAATGTTCTTGCTACTATAGGCAGAAATATAGCCAACCAACTTGTTCTAAAGATAATGGACCTTTCCGGTTTTAGCTATGCCCTGCCCATCTCTAGCTAAGCTCCACCCACACCTCGCTCGTGTTGGGATCAATCTATCTCTGAACACCCTGACTATCAATTTCCAAAAAACTACTACGGTAAGCTGTTGAATATTTTGAAACTATTTTGATTGGGTGCCGTTGCTGTTGCTGCCTAAGCAACAGAGCCCAAATTAGTTTCAAAATATTCAACAGTATGATTATGACGTCATACGAGGTCAGATGATGGATGGATACTCTGGAAAGGTGAATTAGCTTAGCAAGCTACAAACTATCAACTCGAAGAGCATGGCTCAACTAAAATTGTATTACCTGACTAGTCCGGTATATAAAGGGAATTTTGATTTCATAACTCGATACAAGATTGCAATGGGGCTCTTATCTTACCAGCAGAACTCTGAGAATTTTTAATTAGCCCAATCTGGTAGTTGTATCGGCTTACAATAGCTTTAATTAAATCAGATCTGATTACATGACTCTCAAGCAGCACTGGTGCAGACAAATTTGAACTTAAAATGCAGGTGCAGGTCAGGACCCAATGGATGAATACAATCTGTCACTGAAGTATATGACATCATAATCATTTACGTCAAATGTAGGGTGATATATTACAATCAAAATATGCAATGATTGATGTATCTAAGTGTGTCACAAACACTTAACAGTCTGTCAAATGTACGAATTGAATGTCTTTACAATTTAACAAGCATTCTTTTGAATATTTTGAAACTAATTTGACTAGGTGCTGATGCTGCTAATCTCACATCCAAATTAGTTTCAAAATATTCAACAGGTCACCTGCATAGTAAACATGATATTGGGATACTGGCAATTACATGGGCAAAGCATGGGCAATGGGCGGGTCATTATAAAGCTAAAAGTGGATTCATCAATTACCTGTGGTTAAACTGTCCCGGTGCATTCGACCCAGTAGGATTAATATAAGTAATGCACAGCATATTACACTAATATGAAGCAACAGAAATTAAACTGTTAAAAATTCAAGGAGCTAAGATTGGACAGTTCCTTTAAAAAAACATATGTTCATCTTGCAAATGAACACGATTTATACAATAAGTATTCAAGAGAATTCTAAATCTCACCAATCCACACATGACCTTGACATCCGACCTTTTGACACCAAAATCATGAGAGCCCTTTATGACCCTGAGGGCAAACGCTCACTCAAGTTTGGCCATGTATTGTATTGTATTTTATTTCATAAGTTCCTCCTTACTGCTCAGTGAAGTTCCTGGTCACATATCCACACCTCTTGGGGTGTTTCTACAATTACTTGTGTATTTACAGACAGTCTAGATAGTGAAGCAGGGAGCTACTGACAGCGTCGCTGAATAATTATACAGGCACACAGACAGATAGACAAACAGACAGACTATTAACCATTTCATGGACAAATCCATGAAAAATATAAATTCTTTCTGATGCATAACATATTCAATTGAATATTCTTAAGCTACGGAGATGAATAAACAGAATTCATCAGTAACTGAAGTTTAACCCTTTAACACTCATATTAGCCAAAAACGGCTTTTGCAGTGGTCTTCAGAAATGTCCATTTGCAGACCAACAGAAGACTATTTTTGAAAATTTACCACTGGAATGACTGGCTCGATAACCGAGCCAGCCATTCCAGTGGTAAATTATCAAAAATGGTCTTCTCTTGGTCTGCAAATGGACACTTTCTATGAGAAAATTGAATTTTCCTGACCAAATTCGAGGGTTCCGGGTTAATGTACAGTAATCTAACTTAAAAGTCTCAATTTAATCTAACCTCATTAACTAATGGATGAAACCCCTTTTAGCTATTCTCCGCCAATCTCTGCCTAAGCTCAGCCTATGCTTTGCATGTGTTGGAAAGATTTATATACTTTGAATCCTGAATTCCCAGAATCCCAATTTCACGGTAACAATACACCTAACATTTTGAATATTTTGAAACTAATTTGATAGTGGGCTGTTGCTGCAAATTAGTTTCAAAATATTCAAAAGAATGTTTATTAAATAGTAAAGACATACAATTCTTACAACTGACAGACTATTCCAGGTTCATGATAGAGTATTTCTGTCAATTATGATTGTGATGTCAACCTACAAGTGACGTAATTGATTACGATGTCATATAACTGACTGACAGATCAGATTCATCTATTATCTCTGAAATGACAGGATATAAATTACAAATCAACCATGTATTAGCTGTTAATATTCCGAAACTAATTCGAATGAAGGCCATTACTGCTTTGGCCTCCAGCTAAAATAGTTTCAAAATATTCAGAAAATATTTCCTACTTGATATAAACATTTGGTTTATGTGGTCTTTAGAGTAGAAAGAGTGAAGACAAAAGAGATATGTAAGATGTTGATTTAAATTAAAATTTCAAATTATTGTCTATAATGAGTAAACTACTATTGGTTACATAGTGCTTTAATGGTTAAAATTGGTCATGAAAATCTAAATATTTGCTTTTTAAATATTGATTTGTAAGCCAAAAGGACTATTTTTGAAAACTTATCACTGGAATGACTGGCTTCGCTACTGAGCCAGTCATTAGTGGTAAATTTTCAAAAGTAGTCTTCTCTCGGCCTGTAAATGGACATCATGTAAGACCACTGCAGAGGCCAACTTGACCATTAAAGAGATAAATGCTAAATGACATAATATCACACTAGTCTACGAAAATCTCTTAAAATATTTCAAAATAAATTAAAAATTCATTCACATAGTCCGCTAAAAATGCTGTTAAATATAAATCATATGTGTACATAAACCAAGAGAACCAAAACGTCTATTAAATACATGTCAAGCTATGGAGCAAGAAATCAAGATGAGAGGCAGTAGTATCAAGAAAGTCAGTATTTCAGAGAGTGGAATGTGCAAACAATCATGGGAAAGCTGGTCAATACCGCTTGTTCACTCCTCATTACCTCTCTCCATCCAGTGTTCCTACAGCCAGCAGAGGTTTTATTCAAGGACTTTTCAAGGACTTTCATGGCCACAATTTGAACATTTTCAAGGGCCTGATACCAGGCTGGACATGGGGTAGGAAGTGACTGGGGAAGGAAGGGTAGGAGGAGGAATCCCTTGACAATACAACATCAAGAGTCTGCTATTGATGCAAACATTTTAATATTAGATGCTCTGAGAAGGCAATTCCTTCATTTTGTCTGATGATTCACGACAACACTTTTTTATTCAATAAAAATAATTTGAGCTGAAATGTTAAATTCAAGGGATTTTCAATTCAATAATGTAATTTTCAAGTACAATTCATAGTACATGTCAAAATTCAAGTACTTTTCAAGTTTGTATGAACTCTGAAAAGGGTACCAGCATATAAGACGGGCTAAGTTTTCAATCTCGAGCGAATCACTTCAAATATGGGTAGGGCTCAAATGAATCTAAATATATGCGGCGGTGCAGCTCATACAACCCAAAAAACAACAATAAATCTACACATATATATATATATATATATATGAAGTCATCTTTGAAATTATACTCACAGCATACTCCTACAATGAAATTAGTCAGAAATTAATCGCAAAACAATATAAACCTCCTACCGGTATCAATTCTCATAGCAAGGTTTCTTAATTTTCATTTACTAAAGCTTCATTTCCACCCAACACCACCCGCCCCCCCCCCCCCCCAATCTTAAACGCATTATTACATAAACGTAACTATACAAATGCTACCTGTCGCTATCAATAATAGGGCATTGTAAATACAATGCCTCATGATGCTCCAATGAGGAATGCGTATATAGAGTATTAATGTGCGCGTGAATTCGTGCGCACATGCGGATGAAGGCAAATATGCATGTCTGCATGTGACTACACGTGACAGGTCTTCAACAGAAGGATCCATTTCTAGCTAAGTACTGTCTATTTCTCGCTAAGCTTCGCCCTCTTTGTATGGGTATTTGAAGCGAATTATACACTTGTAAATCTTGAATTCCCAGAATCACAATTTCAAGATAATTATACAAATAAGCTGTTGAATATTTTAAAACTAATTTGACTGGGGGCTGTTGCTGCCTATTATATCAGCAATAGCTCCCAGTTAAATTAGTTTCAGAATATTCAACAGAATGATTTTTAAATTGTAAATGCGTCAAAGACATACAATTCGTACACTTTCATGACAGCTTTTGATTTTCGTAATGGAGCTACGTCAGTATGATTATGCATGACGTCAGCTAACTAGTGATGAAACTGTTTATGACATCATATACATGAGTGACAGATCCGATCCATTAACTGATAAGTTATGTGGCCTTAGAGACATAATTAATCAGTTATAAAATATATCTAAAAAGCACAAACCTTAATAGAATCTCCTTTGCCAATGACCGCAATGTCACATTTGAGGTAGCCTTTTGGTCCGCTATTCAAATCATCTGGATCGGTCAGCACTGCCCACTTGTGGTAAAACTGATGATCTAAACGAAACAAACACGTAAGTGTGATGAATGGCCAGTGTCCTGATCTACACAATGGCGAATAATTTATAAGAAATCATTGAGAAAAGCAACACACCTAACTCAATGTGTGGTGCTTTAAGTCATGTATTCATTTGGCCTCCTCTCATAAGTAACCACTCACTTCTGGTCCTAAGAAGGTGTTTGATCTATATTAACCCTTTAACCATTTAAGCCTTGAATTTGTTCAAGAAAATTTCAATTTTTTTCAAAGAAATGTCAATCTGCAGACCAAGAGAAGACTATTTTTTAAAGTTTAGCATGGGAATGACTGCCTCGGTTATCGAGCCGGTCATTCCAATGGTAAATTTTCAAAAATAGCCTTCTCTTAGTCTACAAATGGACATTTCTCAAGACAACTCTAGAAGTAATTTTTGGATGATATAAGTGTTATAGCGTTAACAGTCATATCAGCCAAAAACAACTTCTGCAGTGGCCTTGAGAAATGTCCATTTACAGACCAAGTGAAGACTAATTTAGAAAATTTACCAGGAGAACCGAGCCAGTCATTCCTGTGGTAAATTAAAAAAAATAGTCTTCTCTTGGTCTGCAAATGGACCTTTTTATGAGAAAATTGAAATTTTCTTGAACAAATTCGAGGGTTAAGATACTACCTATCTTTACTGACCTTAAACAACTAACACATAAATTTGTTTAAGAAAATTTCAATTCCTTCATCGAAAATTTCTATTTGCAGACAACGAAAGGAGTATTTTTGGAAATTTACTACTGGAATGACTGGCGCAGTTATCGAGCCTGTATGCAGATGGCCATATCACAAGCCCACCAGAAGCAGGTTTTGTCCAGCTTCAGTGTTGATGGGTTAAGGTGGCTTAAGACTGGGTTCATAGTCTATTGAGGAGAAAAAGCAGTCTAGTTACCAGTATTTAAAGGTGCATATTCACCCCAAAATGCTTGAAAGTAAGCGTTAAAATTGCATAGTTTTTACAGCCTTAAATTGTGTGCCTCGATGGAATGAAACGAACTGAATTTTGTATTTTCAGTTGTGAATTTGAAATAGAGGCAATGGTCCCTAATTCAAATTCACAACTTAAAAAATGATATTAATTTATGTGTAATGAAATCATTACATGTTAAGATTTATTGCATTTCATTACATCTATAGGCGTACAATTTAACCTTCTAAAAGTATACAATTTTAACCATTTTATTTTCAAGCATACTGCACCTTTAAATTAAAATTTTGTGAACAAATTTTACTAACAATATTTATTATTAATTGAATATCAAAGAGGAGCAGCAGGCAATCCGAGTCAGAAACAATTCATGAATTATGTTCTTGGGACAATAATTTAGCATGCACTTTTAGCAAGGAACATAACTCCTAGCTAAGGACATATCAGATTAGTATACATTCAACCCATAAATTAGGCTAAAGGCCTCATTTCCTAACTGGCTATGTATAAAATCCATAACACATTAATAGTCAAGACAGCCAAAACTGGCCTCTTCAGAAAAGTCCATATGCAGGCCAATATAAGACGAGATTTGAAAATTTACCACTGGAATGACTGGGTCGATAACCGAGCCAGTCATTCCAATGGTAGATTTTCAAAGAGGCTTCTTCTCTTGGCTTGCAAATGGATATTCAGAAAGCAAATATTTATATGATTCTAGCTTGGCCAAATATGACCATTGAAGTGTTACGGTTTTGCTGTTTTCTAGTAAATTTAATACTTCATTAAAGCTTTAACAGAGAAAATTAATAAAATTTTAATATTCTCATGGAAAATGTCCATTTGCAGATTTTTTTTAAAATTTATAACTGGAATGACTCACGTAGTTATCGAATGAGTCATTTCAGTGGATCGCTGTAGAATCTGTTTGCTGCCAGTGACAATTAAATGATTACATATTAAAAGTACAATTTAACTGGTTAGCTGATACAAGCCACCAGACAATAATTTCAATGAGCAAAATCTCCTGACTTGCTGAATATTCCGAAAACAATTTTACTGAAAGTTGTTGGTGGCTTAGCCACCAACAACTTTCAGTCAAATTGTTTTCAAAATATTTAGCAGGTCCAGAGATAGAACCCTTGGAATATGTTGTTTACAAATACTCAACAGTCAGACAGTTAATTAATTAACTCATTAATGTTTAAAATTTGTAAAAAAAAAATCAAAACATCTGCTTATTGCATGTTAATTTGCAGTCTAGAAGACTATTTTTTCGATTAGCAAGCCAGTCATTCCAGCAATAAAATTTCAAAAATATTCTTCTCTTGGCCTGCAAATGGACATGTTTTGGGTGGTTTGACCATTAACCCTTTCACAGATAAATTCCCTATATCTCATTTTCAATACAACCGTACTGGAAAACTGTTGAATATTTTGAAATTAAGTTAACTGGAACCCATTGCTGCCTTAAGAAGTAATGGCTTCCAATTACATTAATTTCAAAGTTTTCAACAGAATAAGTTTTATATTCGCAAAGAATATTCTTTTTCAGAAATTTGTCGGTGAGGGTGTTAAAGGGATAAAATATGTAGAAATGAATCCGTCGATTCTGATCGGCTAAAATCACGGTCATACAATATCTACATTATGCTGCGCCAATATGACACAATGTGCAGACTATGACAATGTGTGACAGCAATACTCAACCATGTAGTGTGAACAGAAAGTGAAAGTGATGTCAAAATGACAGAAACATGGAATAAAATGAATTATAATCAATGCGCATAATAGACATGATGAGGAAAGTGTTCTAACTAGGTGCAAGCTGTGATCATTAGAACTGAAAACAAACAAAACAATCGCTCAATTTAAAATTAAATTAAACTAGCTGGTTTGGATCGCGAAGTTTACATAAGTATTTTAAAAAGAAAGTGCTGGAAATTTGTGAAAATCCAAGACGGACACAAACTCTTCGACCAAAAAGATGGTTTGAAGCTTAGCACCCGTAACCCAAAAATGGCTTCTGCAGTGGTCTTGAGAAATGTCCATTTGCAGACCAAGAGAAGCCTATTTTTGAAAATTTCCCACTGGAATGACTGGCTCGATAACCGAGCCAGTCATTCCAGTCGGAAATTAAAAAAAATAATCTTCTCTTGGTCTGCAAATGGATATTTTCTACGACAAAATTTTTTGGGACAAATTTAAGGATAAGAGCTATGGTCTATCCGACAAACTCAGTTTTAAATTTGCCAAGAGGTTGATGAATACTAATCTTTTCAAAACAATTTTCTGGAAATTTCAGAAAATACAAAATGATGATGATGAAGCAAAATGTGCATTAACCCTTTCAGCCTCGCAAGCCAGAAATGACTAATTCTTTATGATATATGGAATATCATGTTGAATATTTTGAAACTAATTTGACTGGGAGTCGCTGCTCCTTATAGCAGTAACGGGTTCCAGTCAAATCAGTTTCAAAATATCCAACAGAGTTCCTACAGAGCTTTCATTAATTTGAGATACTGGGTTATATATAGGATCACTGTACAAGTCTCCACTTTGTACAGTCTTGCTATTAACTCTTATAGTAATGCTGAGAAAATTCTAGTTTTATTTTGAGTGGGAGGAAGCAACACTAGAGTTTAGTCTTTCAATGGTCTTACTGAAAGCTAGTTTATCATTGTTTAAATTTACATCAGATATCACGCTAGAATGGCATGATAAACAAGAGAAATCCAATATTTGAAGACCCTTGCCCTCCCTCGTCTTTGTCATATTGTAAAAAGTTTTCGGATTTTTATTCTTTTTGAACCTTTCAGATTTTTTCAGATTTTTCAGATTTTTGCACTTCATACACAAAGTTGTGGACTCCTAGAGTATGGTCACACGATTACCTATGTTAAAATTTGAGCCAAATCAGACGAGAAGTTTGACAGATATCCACAGATCCAGAATCTGATCTGACACACACACATACACACACACACACACACACATGCGAGCACGTGCTCGCATACACCAGATTTAGGGGTGAGAGTACTGATAATTAAATCAGGGAAAGTCACAGCTCAAGCTACACATGCAAAGGAAATGATGATAAAGCACATGATAATATGAAAACTGTAATCATCAAGCTGGCCAAAAATGACGACTCTTGGGAAATGTATGCTTACAGGAGAAGAGATGGTTATTTTGAAAACTTAGCAATGGAATGACTGTGAAAAAGGACAAAATTTAGCACCTTTGTTACCAATAGTGACCATTAAAGTTGATCTGTTATGCTAAAAGAATCCGTATTTGACATCTGCCAGTTTGACGTCTGCCAGTAAGTGCTATCAAATATTTAAGTTTCCATTATTTTTATTTTAAGCAAGACCCGCTTCAAGCGCATTATGAAAGTATTCGCTTAGTAGATACCTGCTGGCTAGTTGATAACTCACTCTACTGAGTGAATGATGATTTATAGAAGCTGACAAGTGTTGCGGGCGGGTCTTGTTTAATGAATGAATGAGTGCCTGAGGACTTATAATGGACCTTTCCATTTTTAGATATGCCCCACCCATCTCTAGCTAAGCTCCACCCACACCTTGATCGTGTTGGGATAGATTGATCTCTGAACTCTCTGACTATCAATTTCCAGAAAACTATAGAGACAAGCTATTGAATATTTTGGAACTAATTTGACTGGGCACCAGACAAATTAATTTCAAAATATTCAGCAGCATGTTTATTAGATAGTAGAGACATACAATTTTCACGTGTCGGACCATTAAGAATTAAAGACGGGCCAAATAGAATCATTTATGATGCAATGATTATGACATCATCCTACACGCCATTTAGCTGATAATGACATCATATGATGACAGATTGATAGATGGATACTCTGAAAATTTATTGAGTTACCGAAAACAGAAATTTATTGATAGCACTATGTTACTGGTAAACGTTACACACTGCTTCTTTTAGCATGATAGGTTAGCTTTAAGAAATTTAAACACCATCAAAAATGACATTCCAGTATATTAATCTCAAACCAGACATGAATCTTAGATCTAATTTGATTGGATTAAGGCAATGTGTCCATTGTTACAGTAAATAATTGCCAAGGATACACAGGGCTTGATGGGTTCGAGCCTTACTAATATAGCTGAGCATACAGTACAGCTCAGAAATAA
Source organism: Chaetoderma sp. LZ-2023a (assembly GCA_034401795.1). NCBI lineage: Eukaryota > Metazoa > Mollusca > Caudofoveata > Chaetodermatida > Chaetodermatidae > Chaetoderma > Chaetoderma sp. LZ-2023a. The sequence goes on along the minus strand of CM067369.1, from coordinate 163,770,499 downwards.
CTTAGTGTTTCCAAAACAAAATAAAATGTACCGTTGATCATTAGGAACATAATTGCTGCAGCAATACCTTCCAATCCAATTATGTTCAAAATATTCAACATAGCACTGCTTAAATCATGTTTAAAATTGTACTAACTAACATGTTTCTGTTGTGGAAACGTTTTAACTTATTTATGAGCTGTACTGTACGCTGCAGGTGTCTTCAGCGTGTGGGCCGAGTTTGCCCAGGTAGTAACTATGATTAACACTATAGCTGACATTATGAGTTCATCACCAGCCTCTTCTGGGAATTGGTTAATTACTTCATTTTCTGCAGCACCATCAATCAGAAGGATAGGTACTGATACACGCTGCCGTCATCTATCATGTCCAATGACAATTACTGTGGCTGGTATACAGAAGAATTGTTATTTCCCTTGACATGGTAAACGCTTATATCTCCTACGAAGACTATATTTTAACCCTTTAATCATTAAATTTGCTTAAAATTTTTAAATTTTCTCATATAAAATATCCACGTGCAGACAACGAAATGACTTTTTGGGGGAAAACTTACCGCTGAAATGACTTCCAGATAAAAGTTGTCCTTAACGATTGAGCTTTCCAGTTTTAGCTATACCCTGCCCATCTCTAGCTAAGCGCCACCTCTCGTGTTGAGATTGATCGCTCCCAGTGAACTCCCTGACTATCAATTTCCAGAAAACAATACAGGGTAAGCTGTTGAATCTTTTAAAGCAGCAACAGTGCCCAGTCAAATGAGTTTCAAAATATACAACAGCATCTTTATTAAATAGTAAAGACATATAATTTATGCAACAACGCTTAGTCCTCTACCAATTACGCGTTCGTGATGTACTTATCTCCGTCATTCATGACGTCATTGATTATGACATCATATGATGGATGGATAAAGTGGAAATGTCCATTGCTATGTCAGTCTAATAAAGAGTTCCAGCACTGAATTTCATCACAAAGGAAACATGTCAAGCCTCGAAAAATAATTGTCTGAACCCCTTGCTGAACCAAGTAAAGTAGCTGACACACTTGCCGTACTTTTGATACATGCCACCTTTAGAACTAAAAATATACCAATACACCAAAGTTGAATGAAGGTTGACACAAATTACCTGCCAGATACAAAGTACCTTTAAATAGTCAATAAACCGTGAAAAGTAAGTCAGCCTGACCTACTTTTAATTGCACAAAACATTTTAGGCTATGTCCGTGTAGTGATGGCCCAAGTCCAGTAACCATAGATGAGTGATGAAATTTTAGACAAAAGCGGTTTTCTTTGACATATTTGATGTTCAGTGTGACAAAAATAGGTCATGCTAATTCTAGATTTTATCATGCACTCTCATCTACATTTCATAGATGAAACACCAGCAGCTGGAAAACGTGGATCAATTCACCAAGTCCTGTTGCCAAATGTACAGTTAAGATATTAGTGAAATTTCCATTGAATTTCAGTGAACTGTAAAGAGCATGACACACTGACCTAGTTTCTATAAGGGGGCACAGATTTATCTTAAGAAATATAGTTGTCAAATCTGATGATTAAGTAGGAAAGGGATGATGGATGCACAAACGCATGAACAATTTTGGTCAGACCTGATGATGAGAGATGTGTATGGTACAAATGCTTGTCAAACATCAACCAATTTGTTCATTAACTCGATTTATAGCAGTTGTGAATCGCAGCTAAAAATCTCAATTTGCAGACTAATGGAAGAGTATTTTTCAAAATTTTGTACCGAATGACTTGCTCGGTTCTCATATCAGTCATTCAAATTGTAAGTGTTCGAAAGATAGTTTTGTCTTTATCTGGTCCATTTTTGACTGGCATGATCATAATGGCATTCAAGGGATACCGCCGCTGAATCATATTATCCCTTGATTTAGGGCAACTCAGAATTGGTCTATACAAGTACCCTTTATTCATTTGGGACCAAATTTATTCGTATCAGGTTCGTATTACAGTCAGGGGAAGGCCGATGAGGTGCCAGGGGGTGGGGGAGAGGGAGTCTATTTTTATCTCCCATGGTGAACGAATGACACATAGAACAAATTTGACATAATTTTGTAGTCATCGCTGGAACTTGCTTATTTCATTGTCGTATAACATTTGCATATCCTTGGGGACCAATACTAATAGTCTAATCGTCACAATTCATCTTCCGTGCAAAATATAAGAACGTTTAGTCTAATTCAGCTGTATGTCACAGCTAATAATATACTCAGAATTCTGATGATTAATTTTAAATCAAACTCCGAAAAAAACAATCAATGAAATTGTTTTCAAAAATTTCTTCACGTTTCTCAGTTTATGTCATTAAAAATGGTACAAAAGAAGTTTAAGCTTTAATTGTCAAGCCTGCCAAAACCAGCTTGTGCAGTGGTCTTGAGCAATGTCCATTCGCAGGCCAAAGGAAGTGGTTTTTAAAATTTTACCACTGGATATTACTGGCTCCATAACCGAGCCAGTCATTCCAGCGGGAAAATGTTAAAAAACACCTTTCTTGGTCCGCAAATGGACATATACTGCACAAATTTATTGACTTTCATGATCAATCTTAAACATGTGGTTGCTGGAATATCTGATAATGATGCTCAGTACTGTTGATTAACACTTTAACCCTCAGATTTGTGTAAGAAAATTTCAGATTTTCTCTTAGAAAATGTCCATTTGCAGACCAAGAGAAGAGTATTTTTGAAAATTTACCACTGGAATGACTGGCTCGGTTATCATTCCAGTGGTAAATTTTCTAAATTACTCTTCTCTTGGTCTGCAAATCAACATATCTTAAGACCACTGCAGAAGTTGTATTTGGCTGATATGAGGGTTAAAGGGTTAACAGACAATGCGTGATAGATGGAAGGAGAGAGATGGGATAACAGATGACAGAATGCATTAGTATATTCTTCAAGATAACTTCGTTGGACAGGACAATAACAACTCCTCACATTAAGTTAATCTTATCATGGCTTCAAAGAAACTAAACTTAAAATATCCATTATTTGCATTCATATAGATATTTATATATGGATTCAAATGAAATGAACAAGTGAGATATTCGAACTGTCACACGGACATCTGATGTCATAATCAATTATATCACTAGTTAGTTGACGTCACAATCAAGATGATGTCGCTCCATAAAAAAAAAAACCTCGAAAAATCTGTCACAAAGAGGTACAAATTGCATGTTCTTGGTGAATTGATAGTTTACTAAATTTTCTGTTGAACAGCTTTCCTGTATAGTCATCTTGAAATGTAGATTCTGGGAATTCAAGTTTCAACGTTTCAAATTGATTCCAACATGTGTAAAAAAGTGGACGGAACTCAGCTATAAATGGGCGGGGCATAATTATAAATGGGCAGGGCATAGTTAGAAATGGGTTCCTCTATTGGTAGGGAAACATGATATTAACCATTTACTGATAAAAATTGAATTTTGAAAGATTGAATTTGTTCAAGAAAATTCCAATTTCTCATAGAAACTTCATTTGCAGACGAAGGGAAGATTATTTTTGAAAATTTACCACTGGAATGACTGGCTCGGTTATCGAGCAAGTCATTCCTGTTGTGAATTTTCAAAAATAGTCTTCTCTTGGTCTGCAAATGGACATCTCTCAAGACCACTGCAGAAGTCGTTTTTGGCTGATGAGTGTTTATAGGGTTAATAAGCACATGTGATTATATTTCTACGAAAGTGAGAAATGCACAGCAATACAAAACTATGAGCATTACGATATTCAAAATCAACAACACATCATGCAAAATATTTAGAAAAGATTCATTTGAATGTCCACCGAGTACCTGGTGCAGAATATACCATAGCCACATCTAACTTATAGCTGCCTAGAGGCTTGTTGGTTTTGAGGAGCCTTCCGGCTTGACAGACCTTTAGAAATATATGTTGGACAACAGTAAGAGACATGCGTGTTGGTCGTAATATTATAGTCTTAAAAATGATACAATATTTATATAAACCATCACCATAATAAAATAAACCAACAGATTTCAGCGGGCCCTATGAAAGCCACAAACCTGAATGCCCAAACAAATTACAATGTAAGAAATATTCTTCCAGACATTTTCAAACCAATTTAACTTAACAAAAATCACAACAGCATTTATTTACACTAGATTTGAAATATTCAACAGCTTACCACCTGTGTGATTGCTCTGAAATTAGCATGCCTTTACCGGTAGTTAAATACTGATAATGCAAAGTACCCATAAATCCTCAGCATTAAATGCCTTGCCAGTTACTTTTAATGTTGATAAACATCAGAGCTTAAAGGTCAAAATCATTTGGTAGAAGGTTTAGTCTGGTTGCAACACATTAAGTTGATGATCTCATATAAAATAGGACTCCAATACTGATTTTGTTATACCTGACGTTAACTATGGACTTAAAGATCATTGATTTTTCCTTTGTAACCATGTCAATAAGATTGACAAATTCTGAGAGAGGATGAGATTCAGAGCTAAATGCGAAAACTTAAGAGAAAAATATGTTTTATACCAGGGTCCGGATGACACTGACCTCTGACCTAAAACTGCTTCATATTGGTATTGGTAAAAAATAATCCAACCTTAGTTTCAATGATGATGAGTGACTGTGTTCTGCATCTGAAGATGCGAAAACTTCTTTCAACTGCCATCAGTTTTACTTCAAACTTCTCCATTGTGAGCATCCTAAAATCCATATCATTATCATCTTTAGTTGTCCTAGGTGATATTTTTTTTGGTCTGATCTCAAAACACTTAGCGAGTGGATTTTGTGGCGTTCAGAGTGCCTGATACCTGCTGGCACATACGACTGAAAATTCAACTGCTTTCTGAGCTGGTGAATTTTCTGGCATTCAAAGATATCCAAACATAGACCATTAGAGTTGCGCCACCCTCAGAGACAGTGGCTCTGTGTTTAGTTTAGAGTGTTGCATTTAATATTAGAATCTGTGGCCAACAATGATTTGTAATGGCTCACAGATGTTTGGGGTGATATGCATCAAGTTTGTTCAAAGGAGTCTTTGGAGTTGTCCAGCTGTGGCAATTGTATAGCATTATGGAAACACATGTATCATCACATAGTTGCATCTTGACACTCATGGGGATTTTAGAGCCATGAAACCACACCATCCAAAAGGACTGGAAGATGATATTTCGTGTTACACAGTGAGTTCCAATGCCAGTAGAGCTGCAGAGGAGGGATCGCAAGATTCTGCTCTTCCTCCACTTCTCAGTACCCTGATAGGAGATACCATCATAATTTATTTCAGCAGTGTTGAATAGATTTTGTGAATTCAGTTTCATTCACGAAGAAGTTTGCTGCCTTGAGCTGTTCTAGCTATTGGAAGTAGTTTATCAAGAGGACCCTTTTCCTCATCGATAAAGTCAACATCATTTGCATACTATATCTTTAGCGGGATACCTATCACTGACAAAGAATGACTTAGTTTTGTAGAGTATTCTCGGGCAGATGGTAATTCTGTGGCGAGATAGCAAGTGAAGAGCACTGGTGATAACACATCACCTCGTGGTGATCCTCATGGTGTTTCAAATTGTGCAGAAAGTTTTGATTTGATGCGAACATTTAGTTTTGTGTTTGCTAATAAGTCTCACCAGGCGTTGTTTGTGATCATCGAATTGAAGGATCTGTTGTCTCTTCATGGTATCAAATACATGTGACACATCGATTCCCATCTTGTAGACGTCACAATGCTTTGATAGTACTACCATGTCAACATTTGTTGTACCCAGACTATGTCAGCACAGCTACATCCCCTATCTTAAAACCAACCTGCCATTTTCCAGTAAATTTGTCAATCTTATCTCCGATACAATATGTCACATTTAATAGAATTTTTAAGACACTGTTCAAATGCATTATTGGCCTTAGGTTGGAAAGATGTCCATGTGGTTTGCTACGCTTTGGGAGTGCGATGAGCTAGTGTACCTTTTCCAACCACATCGATATGGAGGTGTTGTTTAAAGTCAGAGTTGAGGATGTGTGCAATTTGTGTCAAGATGGTATTATCTGCATATTTAAGTTTATTATTAATAGGGCCCCGATGTACAACCATTGCTTAGAAATATTAAAGCTTTTCGTACTTAGGCATCTGTTATTGGCTTTGGCAAGGACAGTGGCTTGCCTTCATGTGTGAGTAAAGTTCCATTTTCTGTGTTACTGAACTTATCTTTGAACTATTCCATGATTGTCTCAGCCTTTCCCTGGTCAGAGCCGATGAAGTGGCCATTTAAGTTATGTACAACAAGTGGTTGTTGTAGAGTGCTGATTTTTAGTGTTTTGCATACTCTAAAGATTTTTCATCTGTGCAACGTGATCTCGCGTACCAGGTTATCTGCTCTTTTGATGGCAAGTTCTTTCAATCGTTCACTCATTTGGTGCAGGATCTTATTGCAATTCTGTCTTATTTCAATTTGGTGTTCATTTCGACTGCTTTGATATATGCATACTCACAGTGTTCTCTGTTATTCGGCCAGCTTTGTAACAAGTGGGTCATCAATGCAGGATTTCCTTTAGTTGGTATTCCTGGCTATACTGATGTTTTTAGCAGCTGACCTAGGGCTTCATTTGGCTTATGGTGGAGGTCAACCATGGCCATCTGCTCAACTATTGTTTTACAGATACAGTGCCTGGATGGCCTTGTCGTTAGTTAGTTTTGAGCTTGGATTTTTGCTTGGAGGGTCGCCTCTAGATGAGGAACATTTGATCAATCCTCAATTGTTTAATCACTGGTTTGTGGTCAGAATTAAGGTCTGTATCACCGTATGATCGTGAATCTCGGATTAATGTCTTTGAATTCACCTTGCAATGAGTATGCAGTCAATCTGCTTAAAGATTGCTTTTGTGGTTTTAATTTCTTGTCGGCTATGTGTACTGTCCAGGTTGTTCGATGACAGTACGGTTGTGTTTATTGCATATATCAACCATAAGTGCAGCTGATTCATCTCCATCAATAGGAACCAATACATGAAGCACACCCTGTTTGTTTCTCTGTTTTGCTTAATTTTCCAAGCTTGGAGCTGGTCACCACACAGGAAGTTTCAATCTTGCTGGAATGTTGACAGGTGTGCACGATTCAGAATTAGTTTCAATAAAATTAACTAATTCATACAAATAAACCAAGATGATTTGCGCAAACACAAAACCTTAAAATTGGCAAAACAGAGTTTTGTAGCAAGTCAAATAAATGACCTTCACTACGGTTAATGTTCAATTATTACCAATAAAAAAATATTTTATAAGTGAAGAAATGTTTCATTTAATTTACCATGCCCTGTTAGTAAAGTGTGAAGTGGTTAATATTATTTAAACACCCAAACCTTTAATTAAAAATAAAATAAATTGCAAATACCCATTTCAGAAACAATAGACATCACATCGATTGTGAATACACCTATAATATTTGCCATTGTGGCGGTATGATAGTATCTGCGCACGCCGGGATGAAGATCAAGTACATGTTCGGAATAACGAACATGCAGCGATTTCTTAACCTACAAGTTAAACGGGTAACAAAACACACGTGTCAACACCCATAATATCAACACAACAAAGTAAATCATTAATAATCAAAATTAACAATGATTAAAATCAAGCTTTGTTAATACTAAACAAATTGGTATTAGTAATTATTCAGCTAATATGTAAGTAAACCATGTCTAATTTAAAAGTCAGTCTTTGTATAATTACCAATTTACATTGTATCCATCGCTCAATAATTATAATTCAAACCATTTAACAGTTTCACACCAAAAGTACAAAAATTCTCTATGATGTAAGGAATATTCTGGTGAATATTTTGAAACCCCCCACAGACCCCCCTTGCGGGTTGGTCTGTTGTTTTATTAACCACTATAAAAACATACTTACCGTTCAATCACTACTTGCTAAATCAATTATTTGCATTTTGCTATCAGAATAAGATTTTTATGCCTGCATACACACCTCCCCATGCCTAATCCTATTCCTTTGGACCCTCAACCAGGCTACTGGTTGAGTCCCACCTCCAGCCTACCATCAGGTATAGACTGGCACCAGTCTATACTCACGTCATAGTGACGCTTGTCGATACGCGCGCTCACGCACACGCATCAGAGCCCGAATAGGAAACAGATTCACTTTTCTAAATTTAAGTGCAAAATATTTAAGTCTGATTCTCAAATCTTACCACGCGGGGTGGTTGAGGCAGGGTCGTAGTGATTGAACGGTAAGTATGTTTTTATAGTGGTTAATAAAACAACAGACCAACCCGCAAGGGGGGGGTCTGTGGGGGGTTGTTATTACACCACAAAAACATCCATTACCGTTCAATCACTACTTGCTAAACCCGTAGATTTGGTCAGTGCCCCCTGTCCACATAAGGTGGGAGGAGATTTGAGAATCAATAAACCAGGATAAAAATCAAACCAATCTTATCCCTATGTTATTAACATAACATATTAGTGTATTTAGCTCAATCACACCGTGATTAGCAAATAAGAACAAGTTGAACTTAAAGAAATAACTAAAAATCAAAAAAAGACTCACCATTTCTCACCGACGCAGTCTTTTAACGAAATGGTGGAGTGATTGGTAAATAGTCTTAGGCTTTTTTGGTTAACAAACAAGGATAAAATTAAACCAATCTTATCCAAATGTTAACAACATAACCTAATATAGCATTTAGCTCAATCACACCGTGATTAGCAAATACGACCAACTTGAACTTAAAGAAATAACTAAAAACCAAAAGAAGACTCTCCCCCTATCTCACAGACGCATAGTCCTAACGAAAATGGTGGGAAGTACTTGGTAAATAGTCTTCGGCTTTTTTAGTTAACAAACAAGGATAAAATTAAATCAATCTTATCCAAATGCTAATAACGTAACCTAATAGTGCATTTAGCTCAATCGCACCATGATTAGCCTGCACTCTGGTCTTTGAGTTAAAAGGATGTAAGGTGTATTCACAGTTCCCTCCTGCTACCTGCATGATCTCATCTAAAGACGATCCCTCAAAAAGAGCGAAAGAAGTAGCCATACCTCTAACGTCATCGGCTTTAATAAGGGAGAGATTAATTTGATCCGGTGAGGCTATCTCATAACAAGGATTAAGTATTCTCTCAAAATCCATCTGACAATCGAAGAATTTGAGACCGGCTTAGATAAATTTTCCTCGTAGGAAAAACATAAATGAGATGGATCGATTCTTATAACATCTGATTGCTGATTGAAGGTTCCTAATGCCCTAATAGGACACCAAAATTTTTCGGATGGCGACCGACGAAAAAGATTTTAAAATGATCGGACTAGCAGGATAGCGGTTAGTGCGAGTTATAGATAAAAAATTCCTTCTGGGATATCAAAGCCGTCTCCTGAAACTATAAATCTCTCCTTTTCAGCAGAAAGAGCATGAATCTCTTGAACGCCTTCTAGCAGAGGCTGTAGCAACAAGAAAAAACAGCTTTGACAATTAAAAACAAAACCAAGCTTACTACTGGTAGAAGAAATAGGTTCAAAATGGTGCCCTGCCAAAACTTGAAGAACCAAAGCCCAACTCCAGGAAGGAAAAGACGTAGCAATCGGAGGACGAATATTACTTAGACCTCTAATAAAGCTATTAAAAGTCTTAGTATCCTTGACATCGGCATACAGAAGACAAGGAAGGGATGACACCAGAGAACATCTATACTCCCTGAACGTAATAACTGACAAATGAAAATACCCAAACAGATAAGATAAAAAATCTAATAATTTGGGTATCGAACGAGAATCGGGCACGAAACCTTGGTCTGACCATCATTCACCTAAATTTTTTAAATCGACCCTTGTAAACTCAACGGGTCGAATCCCTTCTGGCAGAGTCAATCATTTCCTGATATCAGAAGAAACCTTATTCTCGACGACTTCAGACTCGAGATTCTCCAGACACACAGACTAAAATTTATTGGATTTGGATGCACACAAAGACCTCTTACTTAAGATAGAAGATCCTGGTATACTGGAAGAAGAAGAGGGAAATCTACCAGAAAATCTAGAAGGTCTAAAAACCAAATCCTCTTTGGCCAACAGGGAGCTATCAGAAGAATTTCGCAAACCTGATCCTTGACCCTCTTCAAAACTAACTGAATCAAAATCGTTCGAGAGAAGGCATTCCTGTCCACTACTGAGACAGAGAATCCCCCCCCGAAGGGTTGACTGTCCAGAAAAGGAGACATGTAAGAGAAGATCTGAGCATTCAGAGGCCGCGAACAGCTCTACTAGAGGACAATCCATAAGACTAAACCTCATTCCACCTTCTAAAAATGAAAGAAAACCCCATGGCCATGACTGAACGAATCGAGATTTAGAAGCCTAACAGACAATCCGACCAATGCACAGAAGCCTGTATCTACTTTCCAATGAATAGCCTCTTCTATAGACTCCCTGACAATCATAGACAAACAACAACCCCTCTAAAGCTAATAGCTTCTAATAATAAGGAACAGAAAACCTTTTTGTAAGAGGAGACTACATAGAAGGATTCTAGATCCAAGAATATCTAGACCCTTTTAATAAGGGCCCCCCCCCCGCCCCCCCCTTAAAGAAGAGTCAAACTTACTATATGCTAAGGAGGAGTGCTCATAGAAAACACATAGATTACATATGCCAAAAATCCTGGCCTATATCATAACGCTTATACCTCACTAAATAGGTAACTCACGTTTATTATGGATATTTTAATAATACCGCTTACTCTGAATGGAGACCAAAAAGGGTCATATCAGAATAGCCTAACTTATTAATAATGCTAAAGACTCTGCAAAAATTATAGATAATATTAGTTACAGAGATTTAACCAGAGATTGTGGCAAACCAAAACCCCATAGTAAGTCTATGGGAGTGCTTAGATTCAAGATATAGCCAAATCATGTGCCCGAGATCTACATGAACTACGGGAAAGTCACTAGTGATGACCGTCATCACAATTCTATGAATAGCATACATGACAGGTCACAAGGTCCTGATAAGAGAACTATGGCCCACATTAGATTTTCTAATTTAAACATCGTATAACAATGGAGATTTAATAAAAAATTGTATTGAATACATCAACGGTTGCCTAGCCGCTCGAGCTTGCTGATAAATTAGATATCCTAAACAATTCGATATTTATGCCACGAGGCAGAAACTTAAAAGATTTTAGTAAATTTATTGATTCTTATATTCATAATCTTAGCATCAATAATTTCATCTTTGTACTAACAAATGCCATTGTGTTAGAAATCCCCAAGAAAGATTGAACACTGATACTAGATATTAACTGATTGAATACTGAATTTTGCAGACGACATATCACAACTGTAATATCTCTGGACTTGCAAAGATTTAGAAAACATTTTGACCGAAATAGTTGGTGGATGCTTAAATCCAAAGATTCTCGTCCGCTCTTCCCCCCTTCAGCGCAACCCCAACCCCACTCCAACCGGCCCACCGCCAACCCCAGACAACAACCTCAACAAGCAAAAACCCAAGACTCACCGAATAATCCGGGAATAATCCGACCGAAAATTGCCGGTGGCATCACCAACAACCTTCAGCCAAACTGCCCCCAAAATACCCAGCAGATCCCGAGCCCTGCCCCCCGAAACCCCCGTCCGAAGGCCCGCAGCAACCCAGCCAAAATAGAGCAAAATTTACGCTATAAAAGGAAAACCAAACAAAAATCTGGATTGAAAAATGAAAACAAAACGAACTCACCGAAACTATGTCAACGCAGAAGAATCCGACTCATATTCCTCCTTCCTGCCCCTTTATCCGATTGATTATCCTTTCTAAGCGAATAATGTACTTGTAGACATTAATCCTGTACTCATAATGATCCTATGAAACCTTTACTGAATCTAATTCTTTTCAGCGACTGACGAAATTATACTACGATTTACTTAAGAATCAGGGATATCCCCTCCACAAATAAACTCCCTTTGGTTAAATAAATATGTAAACCTGCCGACATAAGAGGTAAAAGGAGCGAGAAAAAAGGCTGAATGGCCCGAAGACAACTGGCCATCTAAAGTTGGATGAAAGCAAAAATCGTATCTCGAAATAATGCGTAGAATACCACCTGACTTATCGGCTTATGAAATGCGCATAGAAAATAATCTGCAACAAAATCCCATACGGTAACCAGTCAGGAGAGTCTTTAATTACGCTGAAATTGTCGCTGATAAACGAATAAATGTCTGAATAGACTACCATTCCAAGAGAGACTACAAGACTGGCAATGACTTGGAATGACTATTTTCAGCAATTTAACATTCCCAATATTAAACAAAAACTGAAATAAGACTAATTCTTAGGCAAGAAGATGACTAGATTCTAGGAATGCGGATATGGAAAAAGGGAAACGGAAATGCATAAACCCGGAAGTATACTACCGGAAACTGATAAAAATCCTACAACCCGGATGTACAGAATTACCGGAAGAGGAAGCTGAAAACCCGGAAATGGATGAACATGTAATGCCGGGTAAAACCGGAAATGACCCTATCCCCGGCTGTACGAAATCCGGATGTGGAAAAAAGGAAAAAGAAATGGATAAAACCGGAAGTAGACTACCGGAACTGATCAATCCGGATGTACAGGCTAACCGGAAGAGGGAACTGAAAAAACGGAACCGGAAATTGGTGAACAATGCAATGTCGGGTCCAACAGACCCGGATATGCATTCTTCCAGAAGGTCTCATGAAACCGGAAACAGAAATCGGAATTACATCCAGGTCTGACCGACCCGGAAGTACACTTTTAATACCGGAAGCGGAAGTAAACTGACTAGTGTCCACCCCGGAACCGGAAACGCCTCTACCAGAATTCGGAAAATAAAAAGAGTCCTCAGACTCCGGATATCCGGAATGGGCGGAAGCGCTAAAAGACCCGGAAACGGAAGTAGAAGTAGACACTAGACCTCTAGGACCCGGATGTCCTACATAACCGGAAGTTACCGAAACGGAAGTGGTAACCGGATCTTGCCGACCCGGATCACCCCCCCCCCCCACCCCCCCCCCCCCCAAACCGGAAGTCCTTCCGGAAACGGAAGCTACCGAAGCCTGAACCGGATCTTGCCGACCCGGATGTCTCGCTAAACCGGAAGTCTGGCCGGAAAAAGAATGAGAATCGTAAAACGGAAGTAACCGGAATTAGCAAGACTAGGTAACAACCTCTCAACAATGGGCGCTTTCGAGACTACTTTAACCACCGGAACCACCGTTACATTGGCATTTTCATAAGTACTAGCCTTATGGACGCCAGCTTCCGCCGACGCCACCACGGCTTGAAGGTTATGCCCGTCACCTTCTACTCTAACGTGGATTTTCTGTGGTGCACCCTCCGAGCACACCTTCAAGAGCTTAGATGCTCTTGTCTTCTGCTTTTTCGGCGATTCCATCACCTGTCTAGAGGACAGGGGGACCGGCTTCCCCCATTTGCGGGAACGCCCGCTAGCCTTCGGGCTATCCTCGGAGCTTGACGAGCTCTCCTTCCTTTTTGCCTCTTTTAGTGCAGAAGAGATCCTTTCATCAAGTGATTTCGTCAAAACGGTGGCAAACGACTCAAACCTAGCAAAGAGCGCCATCACGGCGTCCGAATTTCCCAATGAATTTCCCCCCTCCGTTGCTACCGATAACGGAACAGAGGTTGAAGCAAAGGACACCGCCCTTGTCTTGCTAGCAACGGAGGAAGGGGAAGGACGACCAGAGGCAGCGATTGTTAGACCGACAAATCTTTAAAGAACGCTTTCGCTACCGAAAACCGGCCACCCTTTACAAATCACACACATAGCATTAGTAGTACAGGACACTTCGCACAAACGTGCCCGGCGAATCGAGTGATGACGATCACATTTTGCCGACGAACATTTAGTCTTATCTGACCTTTTCGCTAACTCCTACAAACGAAAAAACGTAACAATGAAGCATACCGCTCAAACTCTCACACAAGAGACACCCTCAACTCAGTTCTAACGGCGGGAAAATTCAAATTTCCTTACCAGAAACTTTCAAGGGATTTTAATATAATCCTTATAATGCACTAGAAATAACTTCGTTACAGGCTCTATATATGGACTGGACATTATCAATGATGATGATGATGATTTAGGATAGGCATAACAATCAAGATACCATGAAGCAAAAACGATCTTCGCGAAAACCGGTAATATATAAATTCGTCTATAAGATACCATATAAACACAATTATACTCCTAGACGTAACTTAGGGAGGATTGACTTCATATTGGGCATATTGTTCCGAGATATAAAGTCAAAAGGTATCACTGCCACAGCGCAAAACACAAAAACTTATATAAATATTTTTAGACAACTATTCTGCATGCAGAATAATTGAAAAGTGAATCTGTTTCCTATTCGGGCTCTGATGCGCAGTGGTAATTGTTAAAAAATAGTCTTCTCTTGCCCTGCAAATATCCATTCCGCAAGACCACTCCAGTGGCCGGTTTTGGCTGGCATGACCAGAAAAGGGTCAATGACATGTTAATCCACCAAATCAATGACATTTAAATGTTTACCATAGTCAACTTGTTTTGCCACATATTTCAAAAGTAGTACAACCAAATAATTTGATTACAGATAATGTTCTCTTTGCTTTAGGAGCCATGAGCATGATATATCATCACGCAGTGCTTATGCCAAGAAGACATGACGTTACTGACCCCGTTTTGACTTTCTCATAGAAAATGTCAATTTGCAGGCCAAGAGAAGACTACTTTAGAAAATTTACCACTGGAATGACTGGCTCGGATATCGAGCCAGTCATTCAGTGGTAAATTTTCAAAAATAGCCTTCTCATGGTCTGCAAAAGGACATTTCTCAAGACGACTCCTGAAGCCGTTTTTAGCCGGCATGAGTGTTAAAGGGGTAACTTTAGATACAGCAGCCCATCTCCCCTCCTCCTCCTCCTATGCACAACATCATTTACCAAATATACAAAACATTTTGTTCTCAGAATTGCCTTGATAACACGGTTTATGACCTTATTTACAGACACCAAACGAATCCCTAATATTTATTTCTTCTCACATTGGCGGGGCAGGTTGACCCCACCCATGCAATAATCCCCTTTACTTTATCTATCACTTGTTTTTATGCTTACACAGTTTCTACTTTTTTCAGTAATCATCTTTTTATGGTTTGATTCGTCAATTGTCCATTATTTTCCAAAGTTATTCTTTACTCATTAGACTTAGAATAACATGAATATTTTCCTTCAAACTTTCATTTTGTATGTTTGATCAGCGACAGCTTCCATCCTCGGTGGAGAATTAAACCCTCTGTTCTCTCGCTTATTTTATCTCTAGGCGTGACAAAATTGTCAAACCAACTACACAAGTGGAAAGGTATATGTTCATGGCTTTGAGAAAAGGTACCGCGATTGACACAATTGTACAATTAGCATCGCGACGGAATCCTCCCTGTTTGTGACAAAATAAGTTCAACGCCTCTAGTATACAGATATAATATCTTATTAAATGTCTGACTGCTGTAAGCCACCAGACAATAATTTCAATAGGCAAAAACTTGGTACCTCTGAAGATTTTGAAAACAATTTGACTGAAAGTTGTTGGTGGCTGAGCCACCAACAACTTTCAGTCAAATTGTTTCCAACTATTCAGCATATTCAGAGTTAAACCCCTTGGAAAACATAGTCTGCAGAAATTCAGCAGGCAGACTTAATCATTGATGCTGAGCAAAAGCAGCAACAACTCTCATTGCAACAACATCCTGTCACTACATATTTGTGTCAAACAATACAAATGTCTTACCGTAAGGGTGATAATTTTGTCAAACAACATTGCTGGCGCCATGTGAAAATCAAACACAAAATACTGAAAAGGGGAAATTATAAGCAAGTGTTAATGCAAAGAATGTCAATCAAATTGCTGAAATCTATGCCACCGCCGATCTCTTCCCCTACTCCCACCCCCCCCCCCCCATTCACAATCTTATGGCAATAAAACGGCCATATTTGGTGATGAGCAGCACATAGCTATGGCGCCATATTCCGTGCAGAATAGAAACCATGGATGGACACATAGATTACCCCTTTCACTGACAAATCCCTGGAAAAAGTAAATTCTTTACGATTCATAGCATATTCTGTTGAATATTTTGAAATTAATATAATGGGAAGCTACTGCCGCAAGGCGACATTAGGTTCCAGTTGCATTAATTTCAAACTATTCAACAGCTTTTCCTGCTTCCTTGCCCAGAAATTGAGTTACTTTTATTGGTAAAATGGTTAATGGACAAGACAACAAATAAATGGGCAAACAGAAAAGCAAATGCTAAATACCTCTCTATATCTATAATGGTGTGTAATAAACATTATGATGCAGCAACAGCAACCAGTTAAATTAGTTTCAAAATATTCAACAGCATCTTTATTAAATAGTAAAGACACAGTTCATACAACAACGCTTAGCCTGTCGCCAATTATGCGTTCGTGATGTACTTATCTACGTCATTCATGATGTCATTGATTATGACATCAATTTACATATCATGTAGTTGATTATGACCTCATATGCTGGATACATAAACTGAAAAGGTACATTCCTAGCTATGTGCCGCCCATTTAACACTTGCGTTTGAAATTATTAAAAAACTTTGAATCCTGCATCCCCAGAAACTCAATTTCAAACTAATTCTCCTTGGGACTGCGGTTTCCAATGGCAGTAGGCTGCAACAGCTCGTAATCAAATTAGTTTTGAAATATTCAACGGAATGTTTATTAAAATGCAAATCCATCAAAGACATACATTTCATACACATTCGTGACGGACCATTGGGTCATGAAGAAACTACGTAATTTTGATTGTGATGTCAGCGAACAAGTGATATATCTGATTATCCTGCCACATACTTGAGAAACAGATGAGATCCCTCTATTATTAGGCCAATCAAATACCAATGAACAAAAACAGATGAAACTGACAAAAATTTACACCGACTAGATAACTGGCTAATCAGCTGATAGCATCAGCATCAAACTGTTGTCAGAAAATTCAAGTCAAACTTGACAGTTCATTGGTCTCCTGATGATTGACTATAGTGTCGCTGAATTCAATGTGGAGTCACCACACAGAAGCTGTCATTCTAATCACATGACCAAATAATCTCAATGAATGACCAGAATTTTGAACCAGTGATGTAAGAGATTTGAGGCAACTGTGTGACCTCTTGACCCTGTGAGATAAACTAATGTGAGGTGGCTGTTTGTTTTCAATCTATAAATACACACAGACTGAAAATTTCATGAGCATTTGGCTGTTCCCATGAGATAATATAGTCATGAAACAGTAATTTGCTTTCTTAGCACATTCTCAGTTAACTACTGGTAATTCCTGATACTTCACACAATGTACTCTACCATGGGAGCTGTTCCGTACATTTAATCAACTTACAGTCCAGTATCTCTATCTGTGGTGACATTCCATGTGTACATTAAATGGCAGGATTGTTAATATTTAATGAACAGTGGATTGGTATTTTTTATAAAGGACTGCTAGACATCAATATACTAACTGAATATGGGGGTAATATGTGAGAGTTCCTTTGCTGAAAAAATTAATTTTGAATTAATAGCAAGTTGTTTTTAGTAAGATTAATGTGATACCAGGAAAACACGGGCAAGCAATGATAGAAGATGGCATCATAATCATTACATTGTAAATGCTTCTATTAGACCCGTCTTTAACTCTTAATAGTCTGACACATACGTTGAATGGATTGTATGTCATAGGCAGCAACAGCAACCAGTCAAATTAGTTTCAAAATATGCAACATCTTACCTGTATAGTTCCCTGGAAATTGATAGTCATGAAGTTCTGGGTGGAGCTTAGCTAGAGATGGGCAGGGCAAAGCTAAAACAGGAACGGTCAATTAGGTGAAGCTATGGACCTCCCCTGAACTACAACAGTTAACTATGACACCGAGACAAACACAGGACACAACAGTGTGCATGATACTGGCAGACAGACAAACTATGGGAGGGAGGGAGTGTTAAAAACGTGCCAAAATTGATGGAGAAAGCTTGATGATGGCCGCGAAACTGTTGAAGGAATGTGGTGCTGAGGAAGTTACCACTGGCTCACATTCATTCAAGAAGACAGGCTTCATATGAATTGGTCAGTTCTAACACAATGACCACAGTGAATGATTGGTAAAAGAAGCATGGGGAGTACTATGGTTGGTTACCAGTGACCAGTATGCGGGCCCCAGATTGAGCAAACTATGCAAGATGCAGTGCATGCTGCATTCCCTGCCCATTAATAATATATTAACCATTTAGTATTTTAATTAATGATTGTATGAATCTACTCTGTCAATCCAAGGTCTTTCCATTTCAATTGATGTCACTTCAACTTAAGTGTCACAAATAAAATATGTATTTTGTCTGAGTTTCGTCAGAGTAATGTGACAAACTAAGTAGGCAATGCAGTTAGACCATTATAGGTTTACTATAAAATAATTTGTGTGCATTAATTGACGTATTCATTTCTAGCAATGCTTCGCCCATTTCTAGCTAAGCTCTGCCACAATTTGTATACAAGTTTGAATCAATGTTAACACTGAACGATGAATTCCCAGAATCTCAATTTCAAGGTAGTTATACAGGTAACCTGCTAAAATATTCATCCACCCATCTCTAGCTATGACCCACCCACAATGATCCCTGAACTCCATGACTATAAATTCCCAGAAAACTATAAGTAAACTAACTATATGTAAGCTGCTGAATATTTTGAAACTAATTTTACTGGGTGCTGTTGCTGCCTATAGAGCATGTTTATTAAAGAGTAGACACACAATTCGTACAATTGATTATCACGTCATATGATTGATGGATAAAACGTATTCTTACATTCGGCTGACAAATGAGGTAACCTAAAAATCTTAACACAAAAATGTGGCATTAAAAGAACAAGAACGCTGAAGTGTACAATGTCGCGCCTGTAAAGGCATGGATAGTGTTGATTGGCAAAGCAAACTTGGCATGGTTTGTAATACACATATTCAGTAATGCACCAACAAACAAGTGTAACCAATCGAACATGGACATTTGTTACCAAACTGTGGATAGTCTGATCTTGAAATTTTTTCCCAAATGAAACTAGTAATGATGCAGATAGTACTTCTTGTATAGTGTAAAATTTTGTTGATATCTGGTGAGCCATTGTTGAAAAAATGGCCAAGTCCAAAACCGTGAAAAAAATAGTTAAAATGCCCCAAAATTAAATCCATTGTTTGTAGATCACATCCCTGTACAGAATAGATCACTTCTGTAAAGTTTCATTGAGATCGGATGAGTCAGTGTTGAAAAATAAGTTTGACCCCTGGCCACTGCCCTCAGATTGACTCAAGAAAAAAAAATTGTACTGTAGTCTACTAACTACAAGCTTCGAAACGACATGTGACACGACCACATTTGCTAAAATGTATTTTCTGCCCACCATTTCCCCCCACCCCTGCCCCTGGGGGTGATATAAAAATTCCAATGTGTTATGCACATCTCTGGCCATATGTGTAACCATACAGAAAGTTTCAAGTTTCTATCTGAAATGGTCTAGGAGTTGCGCTACAATAGATTGGTGTCCACTTTTGACTCCTTCCACACACACCCCCCCCCCACCCCACCCCTTCAGTTTGACCCAAGATCAAAATAATTCCCTGTATTGTAGTCTACTCATTATTGTCTTGGTAATGATATGCGACATGACAAGTTTTGGAAAAATGTTATCTTTTACCCCACATTTCCCACCCCCAGGGGTACATGCCAAAATTTCAAAAGTATCATGCACATTCCTGGCCATATGTGCAATCAGCCCCAAAGTTTCAAGTTTCTATCTGAAATGGTCTAGGATTTGCATTACAATAGATTGGTGCCCACTTTTAACCGCACCCCCTAACCTCAGTTTGTGACCCAAGATCAATATAATTCCTTGTACTGTAGTCTATGCTTCATTGGCTTGAAAATGATATGCGACATGACAACCTTTGGAAAAATTTAATATTTGACCCCACATTCTACACATCCCCCACACCCCGCCCCTGGGGTCATGCCAAAATTCCAAAAGTGTCAAGCACACCCTGTCTATATGAAATGACTTTTCTAAAAGCTTGATGCGTTGCTTCTGGTTTGTCCTGACGCGAACTGAGGTGTCAGTTGAGTCTGGATGCCGATGTGCTGTTTACACGCTCCTTTTATACCCTTTGGCCACACCAAATGTACCCGTTTGGTTGTGTACTCATACCCGTTTGTACCCGTTTGGGTGTGTACTTGTACCAGTTTGTTGGGGTAGCTTTTAATTGTTTTTGTCATTGTATACCCGTTTGCATTGTGTGGGTATGCTTTCCTGTATACCCGGTTGTACCCATTGGCTGTTTTGTTGTGTACTCAAAGGTGTGAGTATGTGTATATTATTAGTTGCATATACCCGGTTGTTTGTATACATAAAGACTGTGTTGGTTTTATACATGTTCTGTTTGTATACTTGGCGGGTGGTTTTTGGGCAAGGAATAATGGGGGGATGACAGTGATTTTTTGTGGCTCTGCTGGGTTTTGCAGAGCTATCAGTTTTTTTTGGTAAAAAGGAGTATGTCGGTCATTGTTTAGCGTGTTGGCGAAAACGGTCCAATATTGATCCAGACTACTACCGTTTCGTGCCATTGTTATGGCTTTACTCATCAGAGGACTGACATATTCTGATTAAGAATATTTCCATAAAATGTTTTGAGTTTTTTTGTGTTGTTGAGCTTGTAACTGTTGGTACATTTAGTACACTGGAAACGGTCCATTAGTAAACACTGTTTAAACTCATATGATTATTAAATTGGTTTGTAATAGAATTTGACGTTGGTGTAGTGAACATCATACGCAGTGCTGCGTCATCGCAGGTGTTTCTATCTGAAATGGTTTAGGAGGAGCTGCATTACAATCGATAATTACTGGCCAAAACTGCACTTGCAAAACACATTAAAAATTCCAAGTCCAAAACTGTGAAAAAAATTGTTAATTTGCCCCAAAATTAAATCTATTGTTATGTAGATCACACCCCTGTATAGAATAGATCAGCTCTGTAAAGTTTCATTGAGATCGGATGAGCCAGTGTTGAAAAATAAGTTGATTAAAAAACCTTAACCAAAACTGCACTTGAAAAATACATGAAAAAAGTTCAAGTCCAAAACCGTAAAAAAAATAATTAAAATGCTCCAAAACTAAATGTGTTCTTATGTAGATCACATTCCTGTATAGTATAGATCACTTCTGTAAAGTAAGTTGATTAAAAAACCTTAAACAAAACTGCACAAATGACGGACGCCGCTGCTGCCGCCGAGATGCATAACAAAGAGTATACCATGACCTTTGATCCCATAACCTTGAACGCATGATGCCTGCATCAGCATGCTTCTTCCTTTCGATGTATGTCTTCATGTATCCTAGTTTAGTTCCAATTGGATCAGACATTGCTGAGATATAAGACAATAACTTTTGTTCAACGCAAAAACTTAACGTAAAATATTAACAAAGA
Organism: Chaetoderma sp. LZ-2023a; assembly: GCA_034401795.1. Classification (NCBI taxonomy): domain Eukaryota; kingdom Metazoa; phylum Mollusca; class Caudofoveata; order Chaetodermatida; family Chaetodermatidae; genus Chaetoderma; species Chaetoderma sp. LZ-2023a. The sequence goes on along the minus strand of CM067369.1, from coordinate 163,748,899 downwards.
TTATACTGTGACCTTTGACCCCATAGCCTTGACGTCATGACTGTTTTATCAGTGGGCTGCTTCCAATCAATGTATATCACCATGTACCCAAGTTTGGTTCCAATTGGATCAGGCATTGCTGAGATATAAGGCAATAACTTTTGTTTAATGCAAAAACTTAACGTGAAATATTAACAAAGATTATACCATGACCTTTGACCCCCCTAACCTTGACCGCATGATGTCTGCATCAGCACGCTGCTTCCTTTTTATGTATATCACCATGTACCCAAGTTTGGTTCCAATTGGATCAGGCATTGTTGAGATATAAGGCAATAACTTTTGTTTAACGCAAAAACTTAACGTAAAATATTAACAAAGATTATACTGTAACCTTTGACCCCCTGTAACCTTGACCTCTTGGCCTTTTTATTGGCGGGCTGCTTCCTTTTGATGTATATTACCATGCACCCAAGTTTGGTTCCAATTGGATCAGGCATTGCTGAGATATAAACTTAACTTAAAGGTTTACGCCGCCGCCAGAAAAGTGATACCTATGTCTCGATCCTGCTTCGCAGGCGAGATAATAACCGTGACCTTTGACCTAGTGACACTGTTGCACACATACGCACTCATTTGGCAAGTCATATGGATGGAGATAGACCCAAAAAACAATAAGTTTCTTCCTATCCACATGGTCACCCAACAAAGATTCATCAACATTTGTATGAACAGATATCCTTACAAAAAAACCCATAGTCCCTTCACTTTTGCAAAAATCGTGGATACTTATTATTAATCTAGTCTACTTTGAAAGATACTATAAAAGGCCACAACTTTTAAAAAGTCAATGACCACTATTTATGATTGATTCAAACTCATAGCATCAGTTTTCGTATATCACAGTCTCTAGGAAGTTAATATAAATTGAAAGTGGTGCAATAATATTACATACGTCAAAGCATGACATAATGAACACATAATGTATTGACTAAGAGACAGACTGCGAGATCTGTGACAGATGCAAAATAGTATTACATCATCTCGGTATGAGTGAAAGCAAAGATCTCGCCTATTAGCGAGATATCTGTAACTGCCAAATTACCTATTAGAGCGCGCAATTTGGAAATCTATAGAGATGTTACTCGCTCTGAGATATTGGTTTGATCCATATATGTGACTTAACACTTTAACACTCAGCGAAAAATGGCTCCTGTAGTGGTCTTGAGAAATGTCTATTTGCACACCAAGAGTTTATTTTTTAAATTTTATCACTGGAATGACTGGTTCAATAATCGAGCCAGCCATTCAAGTGTTAAATTTCAGAAAAATTGTCTTCTCTTGGCCTGTAAATGACCATTTAATAAGTAAATATTTGTTATTTTCTTGAGACCAAATTTGGTCATTAAATGGTTAAACAACGAATGGTTTTGGTGAATTTGAAGGAGCCTCTAGCATTCTTATGCCATCATATGCTCTCATTAAATTCACCGAACCCAATCTTTACCTGTTAATTCTTAGTTGTTCTGCCTTGAAGCGATATGGTGCGGTGTCCGGTCGTCTCTTCGTACTGTTATTAATGGCACTATAAATGCTTTGGTCTTAAATGCTAAAAGGGATGGATGAAAAAGCCTAGCATACCAATGATACACAAGGTCACTTTATTACCAGTACTAAAAAAACTCCAATTTATTAAAGTTCTGATGCATAATGATGAAACTTTCTGATAAATGCATTAAGAAATTGTTATTTCCTCCTTAGAAATACTAATAATCAAATAAAGATGCACTTTGAAACATAGCATGGTAAAATATGTGACATGGCTGGGTATGGGCTCAGGTCTTCTGATGCAAGATCACAATTGCACCATCACAAGCTTATTTATTGTTTGGGTTCTACAAAAGTAATTGAAACATTTTGCGCTGAAATGGACACTTTTAATAATGAAAGCCTCAAACGGGACCATTAATAATTGCCATTATAAACATGTTGCTCAATTATTTGACAACAATTTAACTGAAAGTATTTGAAGCCAGTTTTATAGAGGTTTCAAAATTATGAGTTTTATACATTATATTCTACATACCCATGTGATAGTTAAAATTGATGTGTACCTTGTTGTAAAATCGGCAATTAGTGGATTCATTGTACCTGGTTGTACTAAATTGTTGCTGCTTCTAATAGCAGTGATAACTCCCTGCTAAATTAGTTTCAAAATATTCAACAATGTTCCTGTATAGTTACCTTGAAATTGGGATTCTGTTAATTCAGGCCTCAAAGTAAATAAATTGAGCTTAGATAGAAATGGGCAAAGCATAGCTAGAAATGGGTGCATGGTATCGCTAGAAATGGGTGGGCATAGTGAGAAATGGGTGGGGAATAGCTAGAAGTGGATCCCTCCAACGGGACAATTAGTAGTTTCTTCATACATGTACCTCATTGTAATATGGACAATTCGTTGATTCCTTGACACTGGTGTATTTCTTCTGTTCCCCGACCTGCACACAGACAACTGGATCCATGTTTAGCCCTGCCAACTGGCGAGCTTCTATCACAGTAACGCTTACCTGAAATATGAGGAAATAAATAAACTTGAGAAAGTTGTGCTCCTTACACTACACAATGGTCTCCTGTGTCCTTGAAATATGCACTCAGCTTGAAAAGAATACCGTAAATTGCCTATTTGTAGTCACAACATCTAATAAATTAAATAAAATAAATTGTTTAAATCTGTCTTAGGACTATGCATAATGTATATCATATCCATCACTGTGGGAGTTAAATTATTAAATGAGACTGCGTAAATATAGTGTATGCTTTAATAAAGAGCATTGTTTATTACATCAAAATTAATCCTAAATTTGACATAAAATGTCGTCGAGAAATCACACAATGCTCCCTCTAAGGATGGGTTTAGGTAACCACGCTCACGTTTATTGTGTAGCGCAAAAAAGCAAATATTTATGCCTGGGTTGGGTTGTCATGTTATGTTTAGTGGCAGTATGAATATGTATTTCTCATACATATATACCGTACTGAACCAAAAAAGTTTAACCATTCCGTACAAAGAATGAAATAAATAAATACAATCTTGTAAAATATTTGTTTTATGTGGACACATTATTTGATTGATGCATCATTTCTTAATTTGAAAAGCATTTCATTTTCATCCAAATGTCAACATTGTTACTTTAACTAACTTTATTTAACGTAGAAGTCGATGCACCAAAATCGTTTTAATGTGTTGGAGCACCTTCTGCTTTGGCAACGGCAGTACAATGTGTTCTAACGCTTCTGATGAAACCTCAGGAACTGTAATGGTGTCCCATTCCTGATTCAAAGCAAGTTCAAGGTCAAGGACATCATGAATATGGGGATGTTCTCTTGTACCCTGCGACCAAGAATGTCCCATGCATAGACAATGGGGGATAAGTCAGGGGACCTTGCTGGCCTGTTTAACACCTGAATGTTATTTCACTGAAGATCAGTGGTAAGCCGAGCAGAATGTGGTCGCACATTGTCCTGCTGAAACAAAATGTCAGCATGCTGCTACATAAATGGAATCACAACTGGTGTGATTACCTCATTGTCATAACAAGATCTGTTTTTCCTGTGCCATAAATGCCTGCCCACACCATGATGCTATCAACACCATACCTGTCATGCTCAATGATGTCTTTGCGATACTATTCTCCTGGTCTCCTCCATACACAATGCTTACCATCCGCAAATTGCACACAAAATCTGGATTCATCAGTAAATAACGTCTGATTCCTTTGTCTGATGATTCATTGTTGGTGAATTTGAGCCCATCTCAAACATTCCTGAATGTGACGTGGCATTAGTGGCATGGCTACGACAGGACGACGTACACGTAATCCACCGGCATGGAGACAATTACGAAGCCTGTGGATAAACTCACAAACCAGTGGGATTCTGCAATGTCTGGGATAAACGTGGTGCGCTTTCGAACCTGTGACATCGAGATGACATCACTAAGTACCGTTCTCGACTTTGAGTTGTTGCGCTTCGCCTACCAGAACATGGTCGATTTTGAACCTGCCCGTCTACTGTACACGTTGTCGGAGACTGTCATGAAAATTGGTGCCGTGCAACTTCACAAACGCTTTGGCCCACGCCAAGCCTTCCCATTGCTTCATGATGCTGGTATTCGGATAAACCTGGACGGCGACCAATGTTAACATGTGAAGGTTTTGCTAACGTTTTCTGTTTATGTTGACTACATGATTTGAAATGCAATGTCAATTCATCCACGTTGCACGCAGATCATGACCAGCAAAAGCAATACATTTGCAAGTGCAGTAAACATACAAGCGTGGAAAGCGAGAAATGATTTTAATTTCATTGCAGGCAAGTGATCATGTTCAACAAGAAAACAAACACATTTGATCCACAGATTTCTATATACATTGATCACATTAGCGTACACGATTTGGATGTTCTAAGCAAAATGCCTAAATTGCTAAACCTTTTTGGTTCAGCATATAAGCGCTTTGGTAGGTACTTTTGCAATCCTTGTAAAAGGATGGGATCCCTCGAGTACCTACCCAAGTAGCTATGAGAGTGGCTGCCTAAACCCACCAAATTAAGAAGTATTAATATTTAGAGCGAGTACTCAGTAGACATATTATCACTACATGATGGTGACCGAGCGCCATACATTCGATCCAATCAGCATAATGGATACCCATTTAATAACTTATTTTTCATTGATAGGAGTCTTACTTTCATATAAGGAAGTGCTGCAATTTCGATGATATTTCTTTGAAAAAATGTTGCAAAATTAATTCAAATTTCCTTTTATTTGACATTTATAAACTATTTACCTAACAATCAAAATCTTCTTTACACAGACTGCTGAAATTTGGATGTGACTTCTATTAGATACATTTGCTGTTTTAAAACTGGTAAGAAATTGAAATGGCTCAACCTTGAAAATTGGAATGCGACTTTACGGTAGACCTGATATTGATCAAATTGTATAAATAAAATAAAAATAAAAATTATTGTATACACATAAGTTATATGCATATGTGTAATATTGACTTACATCATTATACGGGAGGGATTAATAATAATAATAATAATAATAATAATAATAATGATAATAATAACTTACTTGAAAATCTTGGGCCTTTAATGAAACTGGTTCAGCTTTTTGTTGTGGTCTGTTTCTGAAATGATAAGGCAATAATGATCAACCATAAACGTCCTTCCTTCTAAGGAATATCACTTCAACTACAAAATCATGGATGTATTTTGCATGTGACCAATTTTTCTCCTTAACCGCGCAAAGATGCTATCATATTGCCAAAGCAGGACTTGTGTCGGCTTGGACAATGGTGTTGAGGAGATTTGTGTTCATCATCTTCACAATGGACACCGGCTATCATACAAAAGATAATGAAAGAATGGAGTTTTACACTAAAAACATAACTGTTGCCACCTGTAAAACTAAGAATAATCGAGGGGTCTATTTGTAGCTAAGCTCCGTTCACCTTTTTATGCGCGTTGGAATCGATTTGAAACTTTGTGAAACCTGAACTCCCAAAATTTTAATTTAACCCTTTCACTGATGAATTCCTCATATCTCATTTTCACAGCAACCATACAGGAAAACTGTTCAATATTTTGTAGGCAGCAATGGCTTCCAGTCAATTTAACCAAAATATTCATCAAAATAAGCTTTATATCGTAAAAAATTTACTTTTTCCGGGATTTGCTGGTGAAAGAGTTAAAGGTAACTATACATGTAAGCTGTTGAATATTTTGAATCTTATTTGACTGGCGTCTATTGCTGCTTATGGTAAAATTAGTTTCAAAATATTCACCAGAATGTTTATTAAATTGGGAATTTATCAAAGTCACACCATTCGTACACTAGTGACATACCTTTCGATTTTCATGATGGAGGTATACATTATTATGACTGTACACTCAGTTAATTAGCGATGTAATTTATTATGACATCATATAATTGAGTGACAGATAGTATTCCTCCATTGCAGCTAATAAGCTTTATTTACCTTTTACTAGTGCCAGGTCCCGTTTTGACAGAGTGGTTAGATCCACGTCCTTCGCTTCCCTGATCATCGTCAATGTCCTTCAACCCACCAGCGAGCATAGTACCAATCTCTGCTGCCCGCTGGTCTAGGGAATTTGGATCAGCTGAAAGATTGAGACATAGTTTAAGATACATTGAAGATGTGCTTGAAGTTAACAGTCTCGCTACTGCGAGCCACCAGACCATTATTTTAATGAACGAAAAATCTTGACTTGCTAAATATTTTGAAAACAATTTGAGTGAAAGTTGTTGGTGACTTTTTTGAAAACCGGTTGACTGAAAATTGTTGGTGGCTTAGCCACCAACAACTTTCAGTCAACCGGTTTTCAAAATATTTTGCAGGTCTAGTGATATAACCATTCGAATATGTCATTTGCAAAATTTCAGCAGTCAGACGATTACGCAGGGCAATGCAATGATTTGTGGTCACTTTCTGGAACATTGATGTTATGAGTATGCACCATGTGTCAGGTGAGACATGAGAACACGCAATATACATCTTGTCAATGAAGCTTTCAAATATTTAAGAAAGCTGCCCCAGAGTAGGCCTGTTCGGTTAATCGATATTTCATCAGTAGTCGATTCTTTTTCTTGGCGATTATATAATCGAGTGTAAAATAAAATAATCCAAAAATAAAAAAAATTGATTTAATCAACCAAAAATCGATTATTTATTTTAATCAGGCATAATTTAATATTTAGTCTTTTAATACAACTAATGCATTGATGGTTTGATTGTTCTAACCAGGTAGATGTATAAACATCTATTCCTGACGTTCAAGCCCACACCTCCCGAGACATAATACATGCGCGCGAAAATTTTAACATAAGTAATTACTTGATACGCCAATGATCAGAAGCATTTCATTGCTACTGTTTAATATCCCCCTCTGATGGCTATAGGCTGAATTGGTGGTGGCCATTTTGCGGAGAAAATTAGAAAATAAATTAGGTTTTCATAAAAAATTCACAAAATTTTGATGCAAATTTTCACAAATTCTGACGACTGTTTTGGAACTAATTTGACTTAAAATTGTTGCTGTCTAAGGCAGCAACAACTTGCAGTCAAATGATTTTCAAAATATTAGACTTTTCTAATGCCGGATAATCGGGAAACGCCGGATAGGCACTACGGGCGAAATCCATGTAATAATAAAAATTAAAATAATATGGCCATTTCACGAAAAAATGCATAAAATTTATTTGTAACCAAATTGACTTAAAGCTGTTGCTCCACTCACATTCAAATGATTTTCAAAATATCCATCTTTTCCAATGCTGGAAAATATGGAAACCATCATAGATAGACATTACGGGCAAGTTCTACGGATATATAATTAAAAGTTAATCTTTGTAATGTTAAATTGGCGCCTTTTTAGCGGCTTGAAAATCTGGGCATACGTGCCGGTTTATTAAAACCGTTATCTAATGGGAACAAGTGAACAATGGATTCCAAATTTACTTCATTATACTGGGCGGGGTTGTTCCTCGTATTCAGCTAAACAGTGGACTGGTTGATATAGCCTGCCCTATTGAGCGTCTTGCAGTCTTTTCATAGACCTACTTAGTTGAGGTCATCTAAAGCTAACTGGGAACCAATTTAAGAAATTGTGCATTCGGTTATTTTTATAGAAATTATTTATTTATTTAATTTCTTCTTCCTCTTTTTCTTCTTCTTCTTATTATTATTATCATTAATTTTAAGAAAGCTTTACTCTCCTCTGTCTATCTCTCTCGCCCTCACTCACTCACTACGTAGTTGCTACTTCCAAAGTTTCAAGATTAAATAATCGATTATTTATCTCCATAATCGAACAGCCCTGGGGGCCAATCATACTCTCTACAACAAATCAGACATATAGCGCCTAGTGATCTTTCAACCAAATTTCATTTAAATCAGCCGGATTCAGTAGTAGTATTCAAAAATATGTTCTAGACATTTACGTAGATCTAAGTTCTAGTCACTGAACAAAATGTCACTAATCAAGTTTCCACATAGATGGTCGGATGCCTACATGTACATTATATCGCTAGGTTTTCTAAAACCATGATTAGCGCAAATGATCCCATTTGGCAGTCTCTCAAGAATAGGCTTCTTTCAAAGAATTTACTGAATACTTTTTTGACTGTCCAAAAACTCTCTACTAGCTTAACACATCAAGGTTAACCATGTTTGCTTGAAATCAGTTCAGCGGTTCAAATGAAATCATCATGTACTGAAATAAGTTGATGTGTGAGTGATGGGTGATCGTCGTGTCATAAGATCACTTTATTTATCAGTCCTCTGCATCGTGTGAGATAAAAACATTCAAAGTTTTTCAAACTACTCTAAGCAAATATAAACAATTAAAAAATTCTAACTTAGCCATAAATTTGTGTAAATAGTCTTATCTTGGTCCGCAAATGAACATTTCTCAAAACCGTTTTTGGACCACTTGAGCGCTAAAGGGCTACGACACAATCGTAACTTGTTACTTCCAGTTGCTGGTGACATAAATGTGTGATGATGGTGGAAACTACAATAATTTGTGACTGATGTTAAAGTAGGATTTTGGCAGATTTGGTTCTTCATCTTGAAAATGTGATTATTATCACAGAAAGTCATTTATTCATCTCATTCTGATCAGCATTGGTTGGTGTATGCTAATGGAGGATTCCAGTTTATTCATCAATCATATGACATCATAATCAACCACGTGATGTGTAGGCTGCCGTATTAATAAATTACGTCATGAATGGCATAGATAAGTTTGTCACGAAGGTGTAATTGATGACGGACTAAGCATTGTTCGATGAATTGTATGCCTTTACAATTTAATAAACATGCTGTTGAATATTTTGAAACTAATTTGACTGGGCACTGTTGCTGCCACAGGCAGCTCTTGTACAACATTCAGTGAAATTCGTTTCAATATATTAAGTCGAACATAAACATCGGTGTCTGCCTAATGTGCATAGCTGAAAGAAAGTCTGTTGCATCACTCATTCTGTCTGCGGCAGTATTAAGCTGGGTTCATGTTAGTCCTTTTAGTCTTGGCAAGCTTATTCATAAATGCCTCTTTAATATATATATGAACATTAGGCCAAACCAATTTAATGTTTTGTTTTATGATCAGAGACGGGGAAAACCCCTAAAAGTAATGCACAATTTCAAGCTCAGAAGTTTTAAGCTATTACTGTACAGTGTGGGTGGGCAGGCGGCTGTGGTCCCGCGCCTGTCCCCATCTGAGGGGACCGGGTGGCCAGTCGTCACACAAGCTGTCTTCTCCTTCGAATCCCTCGAGCTCCGGGCCGGGCAAGGTCGGTCCACCGGGGCAGAGGCTGTTCACGCCTGTGAGTCCGGGTCACTCTCGGGTATCTGTCGTGGGGCTTGAAATGCTGTTCCCTGGACGCAAGGTTGGGGCTCCACAACAAATGTTTGCTGACTAGAGAGGTTGCTGTTCCCTGCACACGAGGTTGGGGCTCCCACACAAATGTTTGATGACCGGAGCGGTCAGCCGTCTCCTTGGAGACACACAGGTACACGCGGACAATTCCCACATAGCAGTGTTCCTAAGTTTGACACAACCAGAAGGCTGGTATCTCCCTGGCAGTCGGTTTGCTATCTGGTCTTGCTTTCCTTCTATTCCCTTTCTTTCAGTCTGAGCGGGGGAGGGTCGCGCTGATGCGCACGGTCCTTCCAGCCAAATTAGTTTGAAATCCGCCAAGCAGTTAATGAGAAGTAGTGTTTTTAAACAAAGTTGACAGACGAGATGGTCAACATGCACATCAGTGACCTTGATCTTTGACCTTTTGCCCATATCATTTTCTAATTTTGTGCCATTACAAGGAGGCATGTGTCCAGGTTTGGGTCCAGTATGATTAACCAACATGAGATTTAAATATGTATAGATTAAATTACTTTCTTGTCTTGCACGGGTTTGTAATTTCATGCTTCAGTAAAACATTAGTTCTTAGCTTGTCGTTCAGAATTTAAAGAGGACGTACAAAGTTAAAATGTAGTGTGATGTTGTTCTTGGCTACTTTGGTGTCTGTAGTAGCATCCATGTCAGATAGCATTAATATATACAATCTATAGTGGAGAAAGTTGGAGACAACTGATTGCTGATTGAAGCAGTTTCCACTCCTTCCATTCTCATCATCATACAATGTATTCACATTGTAGGTGTATCATAACGAAACCTTGTCAAATATTTAGTTATATATAGAGAATCTGGAACAAGGTCACTTTTCATATCACTATAATGGACCGAGTTGAAAATGATCAATTTTCATGAGCTTTAGCGAGTGCAAAATTTATAATTTTCAACGAGGTTCATAATAGTGATATGAAAAGTGACCGAGTTATTTATTTATCATATAAACTGTAATTTTGAAATATTTGCCAATAGTTGCTGATGTGACTTTTATCTGATTTCTCATTGTTGATTTTCATGAAATCGATACCGCTGCTGTGACGCACCACTACTTGATAACAGATACTGAATGCGCAGCAAAATATAGTTACAAACACAAAGTCTGGCGATGTCAGCCGTAAACCACACTTTTCTTCTAAGACTATCGCAGAGCCACGGCCATCAATCGTTACTTTGACTTTTGCGATGGCGTTTCATGAATGACAAATCGTAGTAAAACAGTACCGCGTAGAAATCCCTACGCATCACGCTCACATTAATCGATGTTTTAATTGGTCAATTTAAATGGGCTGCGCACCCAAAAGCCAATGAAAATACTCCATTGAATATGGCACATATGCTCATATCGAAAAATATGGAACGGGTTAGAAGGCTTGTTTATATGATAAATTAGTGTATTTAAACTACGTATCTCCACTCTGGGTTACTGATTGCCCACTTAAACATGTCCCTATTTATCTGTAACTTTTCTGGATCATTGTTCATTATGCTCAATCAGGGCATACACTTTCTGGTTGAGCTGAACTATCTCCAGGTCATCTCGTCTGGCAGCAATGTTCCTTGGCAGGCTTTCTTGATCCAATCATATATCAGTTGTTGAACTTTGATATTGTTAGAATTTATGAATCTTAATTCCATCATCAGTCGCCTGTTCATTATGCTCAATCAGGGCATACACTTTCTGGTTGAGCTGAACCATCTCCAGGTCATCTCGTCTGGCAGCAATGTTCTTTGTCAGGCTTTCTTGATCAAATCATATATCAGTTGTTGAACTTTGATATTGTTAGATTTTATGAATCTTAACTCCATCATCAGTCGCCATTTGTCTTCCAGATAATATTACACAAGCCTTCATTTCTTAAGACTAATGCATAAATAACAGGTGATATGGCTAGGGCTGTTTTGTTATGGAAATAAATAATCAATTATGTCTGGAACATAATCGATTTAATCGGATAATCAATTATTTAATCATGGAACTTTGGAAGTAGCAACTGCCACAGGGGGGTGGGGGGTGGGTGGGTGTATTGGTATTCCAGTATAGGAAAAGCTGAATATTTTTAAAATCATTTGACTGTGGGTTGTTGCTGCCTTAGGCAACAACAGTTTTAAGTCAAATTATTTCCGAAACAATCGGCAGATTTTGTGAAAATCGGCATCAAAATTTTGTGAATTTATTATGAAAAACAGTAATTCATTTTTTTGTACTTTTTTTTGCAAAATGGCCACCAAGACTTCAGCCTATTGCCTTCAGACAGTAGCAATTAATCAAATGTTTCCAATTACTTTCCGATCACTTACTTATATAAACATTAGTGTGCATGGACTATGACTCAGGAGGTGTGGGCTTGAACGTCAGGAATAGATGTTTATACAATTACCTAGCTAGAACAATCAAACCACTGATGATGCATTAGATTAGCTGTATTATAGAACTAAACACTAAATTATGGCTGATTAAAATAAATAATCGATTTTTGCTCGATCAAATAAATTTGTTTAACTTTTTTATTATTTCATTTTACACTCGATTATATAATCGTCAGGAAAAATAATCGACTATCGATGAAATATCAATTAACCGAACAGGCCTCGATATGGCATAGTAACAATATTATAAGCGTCGCTAGAAACAAGGGTTAATGCCAGCATGGAGTACGCCTTCATGTTCTTACAATTTTAAAACTCAAATTTCTTCAAAGAAATTTCAATTTGCTCGTTGAAAATGTCCATTTGCAGACCAAGAGAAGACTATATTTTAAAATTTATCACTGGCATGACTGGCTTGGTATTCGAGGCTGTCATTCCAGTGGTAAATTTTCAAAAATAATCTTCTCTTGGTCTGCAAAAGGACATTACTTAAGAACACTGCAGAAGCCGTTTTTGACTGATATGAGTGTTAAAGGGTTGTTAAGACATTTTTCAATAATTTGTACTGGAGGAATCTTCTCAAACTTGGGTGGAAGCTAGCGCGTGGGTCCCATAGTTGTATGCCAATTTTGGGGTTAAAATCTAAAACACAACATCAGTGGCTTTCAGCAAAATTGTTTTCAAAATAGACACTTTTAACATACGTCATTATGATTGTGACACGTGACGTAATTGATTATGATGTCATATAGTTGAGTGACAGATCAGATCACTCTATCGCGACATACACGTAACAAAACCACACCCATAATGGCCGCCATTTTGGCGGGTCGTATTAGCCATATATGTATGGATGGATTGATAGATGGGTACTGAAAATTAAAATTTGTATGAACAGATGGAAAGCAAAAACATAATCCTTCAGAGTGGGCCTGATTGAGTGGCACATGCTTTCAATGGACCTTTCCAGTTTTAGCTACACCACCCACCCCCACCTTGAAAACTATACAGTTAAGTTGTTGAATATTTTGTACCTAATTTGACTGGGTGGTGTTGCTGCCTATGGCAGCAACAGTGCCCAGTTAAATTAGTTTCAAAATATTCAACACGATATTTATTAAATAGTAGACATACAATTCGTACAACAACGCATAGTCCGTCTTCAACTATGCGTTCGTGATGTACTTATCTATGTCATTCATGATGTCATTGATTGTGATGTCGCTCTATATGTCACGTAGTTGATTACAACATCATATAATGGATTGATACAGTGGAACGGTTCATTACGATTTCACAATAGGATGTTTAACTGTCTGACGGTTGCAAGCCACCAGTCAATAATTTCAATGCGCAATATTCAGCATATCCAAAGTTAAAAGGAAAATGTAGTCTGCAGAATTTAAACAGGAAGACAGTAAAAAATGAATATGGACCTCTACAGTTTATCCACCCATCATACGCCGTCATAATCAACTACATGACGTGTAGGATGATGTCAAGATCAACTACAGCATGAATGGCAGCAACAGCGGCCCAGTCAAATTAGTTTCAAAATATTCAATAGTTTTCTGGAAATTGAGGTTCAGAGAGTGCAGCGATCGATTGATCCCAACATTGGCAAAGCATAGGTGGCTCTTAGCTTCAGATGGACAGGGCATATCTAAAACTGGAAAGGTTCGTTGAATCAACAACATTAAGACATAAAATTACCAGCCTCCTATTTTTCACCAGTTTCTTTCCCAATCCAATCAAACTCGCTAATATTTGTCTGCATATGTGGCTGATATAAATTCATGGTCATCTTTAAATAACTTATAATTAAATTTATAATAATGAATATTTGCCATTACATGGATGCGTGTACACATGATTACAGGGTACTAATAAACTGACATGCTTAACAAAGAGACAGGTGATGAAAGAAGCGAGTCTTATAATAATTACAGGAGCTAGTTTGATGGGTGGATAACAAAAAAAAGAATTCCTCAATTTATAATTATTCTTATAATTTATAATTCTTCTTCTTACTCCTGAATAATCATCATTTCTTATGCAGATAAAGTCAAAAAGGTAACTAATGTAAATTTTCAAGCTATTGCTATGAAAACTGTTGCTATTGAGAATGGACCTTTCTATTTTTAGCTATTCCCAGCACATCTCTACATAAGCTCCACCCACATCCCGCTCGTGTTGGGAACGATCTCTGAACTCTCTGACTATCAATTTCCAGAAAACTATACAAGTTGTTGAATATTTTGAAACTAATTAGATTGGGTGTTGTTGCTGCCTATAGCATGTTTATTAAATAGTAGACATACAATTTGTACAAACTGACAAACTATTAAGTGTTTAAGACAGACTAAATCATTCATGACATAATTGATTATGTCAGCCTACACGTCACATAGTTGATCATGATGTCATATGATTGACCGAGAAACTGGATTCATGAGAACCTTTCTCTATCTTACAAATGGGTGACTGTCTCTTCAGTCAATGAGGGATAGTGTATCTTCATCATGCTTACCCATATCATCTGCTGAGTCAATGAGGGACAGTGTATATTCATCATGCTTACCCGTATCATCTCCTGAGTCAATGAGTGATAGTGTATCTTCATCATGCTTACCCGTATCATCTCCTGAGTCAATGAGTGATAGTGTATCTTCATCATGCTTACCCGTATCCTCTCCTGAGTCAATGAGTGATAGTTTGTCGTCATCATCATGCTTACCTGTATCATCTCCTGAGTCAATGAGGGATAGTTTGTCATCATGCGCTGGAGGTGGTCGTTGTTTACTCAACTTCATTTTCTTCACCACAGTACTCAACCCAGTGTATCTGCTACCACTGAAAACAAAGCAATTGTTCACTTATCATTACATCAGGAAATGATCATACTGATCATAAAAGAAGTAATATGACACGATAAATATATATATATAATATATATATATATACATATATACAGTCATGACAGTATATAAACAAACATAAATTAGTGGTTATGTTTTGTACAATGGATTTACGATTTCAAATAACCATTTATTACAAACCTAATAGAGGAATCCAGTTTATCGATCAATCATATGACGTCATAATCAACATCGCATATAGGATGACTAATCAATTACCGATATGTCACGAATGACATAATTAAGTCCATCACATGCTTAATAGTCCGTCAAGCTGTACGAATTGTGTGACTACTATTTAATAAACATTCTGTTGAATATTTTGTAACTAATTTGACTGGGTGCTGTTGCTGTCATATGCAGTAATAGCTTCCAGTCAAATTAGTTTCAAAATATTCAACAGCTTACCTGTTTAGTTTTCTGGAAATTGACAGTCAGGGAGTGCAGGCATCGATTGATTCCAAAACAGGTAAAGTGTGGTGGATCTTAGCTAGAAATGGGTGGGGCATAGGTAAAACTGGATTCATCCATTAGCTCATTAACCCTTACCACTCTGGTGTCAAAACTTTAAAATTTCAAATTAAATTAGAAGATGAACCAGTGTTCATTAGTCAACAAATTTGGTTGGAGATGATGCTGTCGTAGACAGCAACATCTACCAAAATTGTTGAAAAAAGTACACCATTTCCTTTGATATTGACACAATAAAAAATAGAATATTGACATCAGAGTGTTATGGGTTAATGTAAATTGCCCCTTTGAGGGCTAAGAGATTATTTTTGTTTAAATCTACCATTAGAATGACTGGCTTAGTTTTTCGACAAGAACACTGAAGCATGCGATGTAAGATGTGTGCTGTCTATCTATTGGTCTGTCTTAATGCAGTCAAATTGATTCAAGAATTGGTCATCGTTGAGATCTGATCTGTCACTCAAGTATATGAGGTCATAATCAAATATGTCACATGTAAGTTGACATCACAATCATGATGCTCGAAAAGCTTGAAGTGTATGAATTATATTTCATTGATGGATTTACTATTTAGTAAATATTGTTGAAAATTTTAAAATTAATTTGATTGCGAGCTGTTGCTGCTATACAGCAAACAGCACCCAGTCAAATTAGTTTCTAATTATTCAACAGCTTACCTGTATAATTAACTTGAAAATGGGATTCTGGGAATTCAGGGTTAAAAGTATATCAATTTATTTCAAAAGTCGGCTAAGTTTAGCTAGAAAGTGGCGGGGCCTAGCTAGACTTGCATGATATTGTCGTAGGAGATATTGAAATATTTCGAGATATCGCATAGGCTATGTTATGGAATTAATCTACGGGGCAAATTGGTCATGGTTGGACTGTGCGGTTTCGCTATGAGTTTTCACTTAGGTTTTAACCGAATATTAGTTTTAGAAGTGTTTGGTGAATTTCAATAAAAAGATAAAATCCAGTCGGCAAAATGCTTAAACAAGAATTCTACAGAATTAAATGTCTCGCCTGTCTGCTGTTTGTCACAGTGGCATTGGCCTTTGACCTTGTGACCGACCTCCATGGTATCACGCTGCTTCCTAACAGTATAGGTAGTCATGTATTCAAGTTTAGTTCCAATAGGACTAACCAATCCTGAAATATAAATGATCTGCTGAATGGAAAAACAAGGTTGAAAAAACAGAGGTCAAATAGCAATATTAGAATGGCCTTGACCTTTGACCTGGTGACCTCCATGTCACCATCCTGTATCCTCTTGGAATAAGCAACCATGTACCCAAGTTGTGTTCCATTAGGACTAAGCAATCGCAAAATATAACATGATAAGATTTGCTAAGCCTAAAAACTTAACATTGAAAAGTAACAGTTTTGTAGAGGTCAGAATGGCCTTGACCTTTGACATTGTAACTTCAGCGTCAGCATGCCGCTTCCTAACATTATAGGTAACAATGTATCCAAGTTTAGCTCCAATAGGACTAAGCTATCCTGAAAGATAAGGAAAGAAGTTTTGCTAAACGCAAAAACTTAACATTGAAAAAACAGTTTTGTATCAAGGTCACTGTGTGACCTCAGTATCATCATGCTGCTTCCTAACCATATAGGCAACCACATAGCCAAGTTTGGTTGCAATAGGATCAATTGATCCTCAAATATAAGCTGAGAAGTTTTGCTAAACGCAAAACCATAACATTGTTAACGCAGTCGCCATCAGAAAAGTGATACATATATCTCGCTTTCTGCTTGCAGGTGAAACAAAAACCGATTGTTAATAACACGAAAATAGGACACAATTTCCCGGTATAAATTCTTGCTGCCTTATACATTGGCTTAATGTATACCTGTCTAATAACTACGGGAGTGAAATTATTATACTGAATAACCTAAACATTGCTGTTATAATCATCATATATTACATCAAAAATGAATCCTAAAATTTGACATTTCACGTCGTCTTTGTGAAAATATACAAATCATGTAATATTAGGAATGTGCTAAATTTACATATTTAGAGCAAGTTGACCCATGGTCTGGACTAGTAGTATTATTACTGTATTTTAGATCAATCCGCATCTACCGAGTACCTGTTTACTAATAATAGTTAGCCTTCAGAAACATCTTGGATAGTTCACGTTGCTTACTAAAGCGTGTATATCATCTCATTTAGCTATCACATTTTTTAACGGACTTCTCGTCTCCAAAAATAGGAAAGTGAGCAATATCTCATGATTTACATATTTTCTAATAATAGTTAGCCTTCAGAAACATCTCAGATAGTTTGCCTTGCTTGATAAAGTGTATATACCGTCTCATTTAGTTATCACATTTGTGAATGAAGCACTTCTCACCTCCAAAAACAGGAAGTGAGCAACATCACATGATTTATATATATTTTCGTGCAACAATTTATGGTCAAATTCAGGAATAATATTTATTTTATCAACCTTGTTTATTTAAAAAATACGCAATATTTATTCGGTACCAGGTACCGATTCCACTCCCGCGATGGCGGTTTTGAGTTATCCAGTAAGTGGGCAAGAAATTGCACTGGTAAATTGTTTTCAATTTTCGTGTTATTGTCTATCTTTTTAAACAATTGTGATAAAGACGAATTATCTCTTGGAATATTTCCTTGTGACCTTACGCCGAGTTTGTTTGTACTCAAAAGTCTAAATGGTTGGGAGCTCATTTGCTCCCTCCTTTTATACTCTCCGGCCTGGGCACCGCTGGCATTAGCGGTGGCCCCAGCTGGGGGCACCACACATTTTGTGAGGTGCCCTGGGGCACCATTCATGCATGTGTGCGATCCCCTTTTAAAAACGAGTGGGCACAGCATGTGTGAGTGGTGCCCGCTTAAGAGTGGTTGTGAGGGCACCCCACATGTGTGGGGTACGTGCCCGCGGGAACTGTGGTGCACATTTTGTATGATAGGGGGTGCTGCGCAAGTTTTTGCGGTGCTCCCAGTGTTTTACAGAGCATGCTTTGTGGGCTATTGAGCGGGTTTGTACCATGGCTCATGTTGGCTGTACTGAGGCCAGGCATAAGCAAAGGGACCGATCCGCTGCCGAGATGGGGGCATGGGGAGGACTGTACTGATGGCCTCTCCCCATCCCTGGCTTCCTACAATAGCTATGTATTGCTCTATGGTGAAGATTCAGACTTATAGCATTTCGTTCCAATGTTTCTTGGATATCTCATCAGAGGTTGAAGTAATGGTTTTCTATGATTCCACATACTGGGTTTTGTATGTAATTTTGTAATAACCATTCTCGGGGGTGTTCTTCTACAAAATGTTAAGAAGTTTCAAGAATTTTTGTTTTCTTTCAGGTGGATGGCTGGTTGTGCTTAGAACCGCTTGTATGTTGGCGTGTTTCTGCTGTGATACCTATATCCAGTTTTTGTGACATCATCTTATTTTTGTAGAGACGGAATCGATAAAAGTGGAGGGATTTGTGAGGAAAGACACCCCATTTCTGTATTGACCTTGTTAATATTGTCAATACATTTCTGGGTGACGTATGATGGCATAGATGTGTGTATTCCTCGTTGCTGGGCAGAGAGTATTGAGGAGTGCCGTCATACATTTATGACGTCATAAAGGTAAGCTAGGAAGCGATGTCCACAGAGATAAGAAAGAGTAGAGTGGTGATAGGAGCATGGAGAACTGGATAAGTGGGATAATAACTACGTCATGGGCGCGTATCTGGAACTGGTGCTTTTTTGCTCTAACTCAGTGTGCGTCCATCGAATGCGCTCCTAACCCGCATTGTGGATCCATAGTGTATCTGGTGGATCCAGTGGTGTTCTTTTAGTCGGCTCCATTTGGTGGATTCTGGATCCTGTTGGACGTGCCCCTGTCCCCGCTGTGGGGAATAATAAACGTATGACGTCACTCATCAATACTCTCTGCACACCAATGAGGAACACGCACATCTATGCCATCATACATCAGCCAGAAATTTATTGACAATATTAACAAGGTCAATACAGAAATGGGGTGTCTTTGGCGTGGCACCCCTTATCATACAAAATGGGCAGCATGGTTCCCGCGGGCACGTACCACACACATGTGGGGTGCCATCACAACAACTCTTAAGTGGGCACCGCTCACACAAAATGTGTGGTGCCCCCAGCAGTGCCCAAGAACACTCATATCAGCCAAAAAACACTTCTGCAGTGGTCTTTAGAAATAACCATTTGCAGAACAAGAAGACTATTTTGGAAAATTACCACTCGAATGACTGGCTCAATAACCGATCTGCAGAAGGACATTTTCTATGAAATAATTTACATTTTCGTTAACAAATTCAAGGTTTAAGGGGTTAAAAGGTCTTACAAATTTAATGCATCCTCAATCTAAGAAATTTCAGTAAGTAGATGAACGCAACAGACCTTGTGTGCAGTCTAAATTATGCCAAGCACAATCGCAAACACAGACACGGAAGATTAAATATTCTCTAAGGACTGATTATGATTCACACATTCACAAACCTGGAATGCCATCAATTATTGATAGGCAATCTCCTTGGACTGCAAACCCTGTGCTTAACCAAAGGATGTGCCCATGTAAGTGTGCCGAGTTCAATGTTCTACAAACTCCCAGCACATAAACTATATTACTTTCTGTATGGGAATTCCAAGAAAACTAATCAACTAAGTAGATAGCAATCATGCCTAAGATTCTAATGGCCAAGCTGGGTAATACAGGTGAAAACAAAATCATTACACAGGCCATGGCAGTACATCACTGACTTGCTCAAGGTGTACCTGTGAGCCAGCTAGAACATTGACACTGTCCCTGGCCGTACCACTTAGGAAGGCAACACAATGCGGTGACTTGTGTTTCAAACGGGCTGCGCTGAGTAATTGTGCAATTAGCCTTTCGGAAGAAAAGATAGGGACATTGCAAAATCATATTCTTTTAAGAAATCATGAAAGACCCATTTATTTTTAAATCACTATGGCCCATAAGTTGCCTAAATTTCTGCCACTTTAATTATTATACATAAAATTTTTTAAATGGCTTTTTTTTAAAGTCTAAATATAGTTAATAATAAATGTGTATACAGAACATGAGCTCTTTTATCCAAACTCAGCTGTTTTTTTAAATATTTTGAATTCTTTTTGGATACTGGTATATGGTCTTCAAAATTACAAGAGGCCCAAGGGGCCCCGTGTCGCTCACCTGGAGCACCATCAATTTTTGTCCAAATTGTTGGTGGGTGGTTTAGCAGTCTTTTAAATGAGTTTATGGACATTTTTGCAAGTGCAATATGGCCGCCAAACACACTACATTTTGATTGCCCAACGGCGCCCATGTTTTTTTGATGGATCAACTTCCTTTGAACAAATTTTAATGGCTCAAATTTTGGCCCAATCCCTTCAGCGGTTCTGGAGGAGTCATTTTCGTGAAAACCAGATCCAAGATGGTCGCTGAACCATTCGGTCAATCAAGTCCTCTTGAACAAACTTGGTTTACCTCTTGGCCTAGATGAAGATTCCCCAAGTGGTTTCGGAGATTTTTAAAGACATTTCCTGAAATCGGCCAAAATCCAAAATGGCCGCTGGGCAAATTGGCCGATTGGGTTCATTTGAACAAACTTGGATCCTTATGCCCTAAGGATGCTTCCTGCCAAATATAATTGAAATCGGCCTGGTAGTTCTAAGAAAATATTTTAAATTTCCCATTGCTTTAGCATGGGAGCTTTTGACGAGAAAATTATCCAAGATGGTCACCAAACCATTTATCCGACAGTTTTGAAAATTGCAAATTTGAGCTCAGAATACCCAAAAACATATATAGAACCAATTTTGGCCTCAAAATCCATCAAATAAAAAAATCGAATATGTTCACCAAACACGCTACATTTTGATTGGCCCATGGTGGCCATGTTTTTTGACGGAGCAACTTCCCTTGAACAAATTTAATGGCCCTTAGTCCCTAATCATATCTCCCAAATTTTGGCATGATCCATTCAGCGGTTCTGGAGAAGTCGTTTTCGGGAAAACTAGGTCATCCAAGATGGCTGCCGAACCATTCGGTCAATTAAGTCGTCTTAAACAAGCTTGGCTTACCTCTTTGCCTAGATGAGGTTTCATAAGTTTTGAATCGATTCCCAAAGCCGTTTTGGAGAACGAGATTTTTACAGACATTTCTAAAAATCGGCCAAAATCCAAGATGGCCACCAGCCAAATTGGCCGATTGGCTTCATTTGAATAAATTCAAATCTCTATGCCATAAGAATGCTTCCTGCCAAATATAATTCAAATCGGCCCAGTAGTTCTCGAGAAGACATTTTAAATTTCCCATTGCTTTAGTATGGGAGCTTTTGGCAGGAAAATGATCCAAAATAGCTGCCAAACCATTTATTCGACAGTTTCGAAAATTGCAAATTTGAGATCAGAATACACAAAAACCTATATCAAATGAATTTCGGCCTCAAAATCCATCAAATAAAAAAAATCCAATATGGCTGCCAAACACACTATGTTTTGATTGGTCCACCGTGGCCATACTTTTTGGCGAATCAACTTCTCTTGAACTAACATTAATCGCCGCTTAGTTGCTATTTATATATCACAAATTTTGGCTTGATCGCTTCAGCGGTTCTGGGGAAGAAGTAATTTTTGTGAAAACTATGTCATCCACATTGGCCGCTGAACCATTTGGTCAATCAAGTTCCCTTGAACAAACTTGATTCAGCGCTTACCCTAGATCATATTTCGTGAGTTTTGAATCGATCCCTCAAATGGTTTGGGAGAAGATTTTTAAAAACATTTCTAAAAAATCGACCAAAATTAAGATGGTTGCCGGCCAAATTGGCCTATCGGGTTCGTTTGAACAAACTTGAATCTCTATGCCTTAAGGATGCTTCATGTCAAATATAATTGAAATCGGCCCAGTAGTTCTTGAGAAGATATTTTTAATTTCCCATTGCTTTAGTATGGGAGCTTTTGGGGGAAAATGATCCAAGATGGCCACCAAACCGTTCATCCGACAGTTTCGAAAATTGTAAATTTGAGATCAGAATACCCAAAAACCTACATATAAAACCAATTTCGGCCTCAAATTCCATCAAATAAAAAAATCCAATACGGCTGCCAAACATGCTGTATTTTGATTGGCCCACAGCTGCCATGTTTTTTGACGGATCAACTTCTCTTAAACAAACTTTACTGGCCCTTAGTCCCTAATCATATCTGCCAAATTTTGGCCTGATCCCTTCAACGGTTCTGGAGAAGAAGTTATTTTCGCTAAAACTAGGTCAACCAAGATGGCTGCCAAACTATTTGACCAATTAAGTTCCCTTGAACAAATTTGGTTGAGCTCTTGCCCTAGATCATATTTCATGAGGTTTCCTTCAATCCCACAAGCAGTTTCTGAGAAGATTTTCAAAGACGTTTCTAAAAATTGGCCAAAATCCAAGATGGCCACCGGCCTAATTGACCGATCGGTTTCATTTGAACAATTGGCCCAGTGGTTCTTGAGAAGAAGTCATTTAAAGGAAAAGTTGACGGACGGTCACCACGACATAAGCTCACTTGGCCTTTCAGGCCAGGTGAGCTAATAATGCATTAATATTTTGTATTTTTATTAGGCATATAGTCATAAACTTTCCAATATATATTGCATGTTTTAATACTCGGAGCAGATCTCTGAAGCGTGGTCATATTGCTGTTGTTGTTGTTGTTGACATATTGTTTCTTGTTGCCACTCCTCATCTTATTCACTTCCTGCTGGGTCTTAGCAGGAGGGGGGGGGGGGGGGGGGGGGCTACGATAAGATTTTCGCTACTCTGATACTGGTGAATGTAAATTAGCACTTTAACACTCATCAGCCAAAAACGGCTTATGCAGTGGTCTTCAGAAATGTTAATTTTCAGACCAAGAAGACTATTTTTGAAAATTTACCATTGGAATGACGGGGTCGATAAACGAGCCAGTCATTCCAGTGGTAAATTTTCAAAAATACTCTTCTCTTGGTCTACAAATGGACATTTTCTATGAGAAAACAAATTCTAGGGTTAAAGGGTTAATAAAACTGTATTGGTATATTCTAGGGGTAACTTTCTATTCATCACCATAGTGGGTTTTATAAGGGCACCTACCCCCCAACACTGTATTGAAATTTTGAAATTGCTACACCTCTGTTACTGATGAGTATATCTGGATAAAACTTGAGAGGGATAATCTATGGATAACCAGGGTTTCTTATAAGGGTCCTCTTGAGGGTATAGACCCCCAAAATGTAACTGAGGACCCCCCCCAAAGTCGTAGTATTCGGTCCCATAAGACCACTGAAAATCTTGTATGATTGTTAAATGTGCACAAACATACCACAAAATCTAGCATGGGAAGCCCATAATTCACCTTTCCAGAGTATCCACCCATCATATAATGAACTGCATGATGTGTACAATGACATCATAATGAATGACGTCGTGGATGATGTCGATAAGTACGTCACGAACCCATATTTGAATACGGTCTATGCATTGTTGTACAAATTGTTTGCTTTTACTATTTAATAAATATTTTGTTGAATATTTTGAAACTAATTTGACTGGGCGCTGTTGCTGCCACAGGCAGCAACAGCGTGCAGTCAAATTAGTTACAAAATATTCAACAGCTTTCCTGTATAGTTGTCTGGAAATTGATGGCTAGGGCAATCGGGGATCGATCAATTCCAACACGGCCAGGTGTGGGTGGAGCTTAGCTAGTGATGGGCGGGGCATAGATAAAAATGGAAAGGTCCATTCATAGGCTGTTCTCCCATGGTACACTCTAATTTTAGCATGGATGAGAAAAACTGCATGGGAATTCCAGATTTCAGGTTGGGACCCCTAGATTTCTAGGTGTGGGGACCCTGGGACCTCCAAAATTTAGATGCCATGAGAAACACTGTGGATAACGCTTGACATCGAACATAACAGAGCCCGCCTCTCAATTCATTCACCCCACACCTCAAATTTATTAGGGTCCCCTACCGTTAACCCTTTAGTGGTCAAATTTGGTCAAGAAAATCAAAATATTTAGTTATTAAATGACCATTTGCAGGCCGAGAGAATTATTTTTGAAAATTTACTATTGAAATGACTGGGTCGGTTATCGAGGCAGGCATTCCAGTGGTAAATTAAAAAAAATAGTAAACTCCTGGACTGCAAATAAATATTCGTCAAGACAACTGCAGAGGCCGGATTTGACCGGCTTGACCATTAAAGCATTAAATTTTAAACTCGCTACTCCCGAGTTATCGATGAACGATCCTCGATAAAACTTGAGAGGTATATTCTATGGATAATACTTGACAACCTTACAGAGCCCAATTTCTAATTCACTGCCCTGCTGGGTTTTAGTACGGCACCCCACCCTCTGGTATTGAACAACGAATCTTCATTAAACTTGAGAATAGTATTCTATGTGTCACTCTCAACGTCCTTACACAGATTTTTAGTCACTATCCTGCTGGATTTTAGAAGGATGGCCCACCCGACCACTTTGAAATCGTTATCCATCTGTCATTGACAAACAGATCTTGATTAAACATGAGGGGTATGTTAGTGGTAACTATTTACCTCATGCCGGAGCCAATTTTCGATTCACCTCATAATGGTGTTTAGAGGGGCGGCTGCCCTTCAATTTAAATATCTCTACAAGTTGTGGAATGTTCTGGATCTTTCAGGTTGTAAAGCTCTTTTCTAGCTAGTCAAATTTTTTTATAATTGTAAAGCATTTTTGAACATGTTTTTAACATTCATGACAAAGAGTGCGATAGAAATGCGGTAAATAAAATGTCTGCCTGTCTGTCTGTCCATCTTTCCTGAGCTGTATCTAAAGAAATACTGATCTGATTTAAATTCAAATTTTAACACAACGAAGGAATCTGCCTTGCAAGAGGATTTTCAGGGATTGGCAATGATGGTGATAAAGGAACATAGATCTTGATAGAACAAAATTCTGTGAATAACTTGTAAACTACTGATCTGATTTGGATTAAACTTTAACACAAGAAAGGGTGAGACAGCCTTCTATAGCCACTCAGAACTGCTGCACGTATCTTGTTAAGTGAATCATTAATACGTATGGGGTGGTAGCAGGGGCTGCCCACCTCGGCTCACCTCACCTGTAGATTGGGGTCCTAAAGGTGATAACAGACCATACTTGTTTTTGGTGAAATGAAGATCCATAGTATTTATTGTGCACATGTGAGCACCCACGCAAGGATAACCACAATGTTTGTTGTGCTAACATAAAGCAATAACTTATGTATATATAAACTATGGACCTCTAACTATGACTATGAACTAATACTAAATAAGATAATACTCAACATACATAAATAAACATGAACGTACAGGTGTACAGACAAAGGGAGGGTGGATGGGGCAAAAAGAAATTTTGTTAGCGCACCTAAATAACTGCATAGAGTTATGGCTGCTGAACTTGGAATGGATAGCCTATTTGAAATGGACAAAGCGAGAGGTGGGCCCCGAGATCATTGGTCCATTCAAATCTATCACCCCTCTGATTAGCTGGATAACACACACCCCATGGTGGGAGGGATGCTGAGTAATCGGTTAGAATGATTCCAGGTCCCACCCCTTGCATTAATAAAAAAAAAAAGCAAGCTTAATATATCCATTAATACCGATGGTGTGGTAGTGGGGGCTGCCCACCCCGGCCCACCCGTAGATTGGGGTCCTAAAGGTGATATCAGACCATACTTGTTTTTGGGTGAAATGAAGATCCATAGTATTTATTGTGCAAAGGGGGGGCTCACATATGTTCCCCATGCAAGGATGACCACAATGCTTGTTGTGCTAACATAAAGCAATAACTTATTTATATATACACTATGGAACTCCAAAGAAAGAAGTTTACTCAAACCCCCCCCCCCCCCCCCCCCAAACAGATCCCCTTTGCGGGTTGGTCTGTTGTTTTATTAACCACTATAAAAACATAGTTACCGTTCAATCACTACTTGCTAAATCAATTATCTGCATTTAGCTACCAGAATAAGATCTTTATGCTTGCATACACTCCTCCCCATGCCTATTCCTATAAATATGGACCCTCAACCAGGCTACTGGTTAGGTCCATCTCCAGTATATTAAGTGAGATAGACTGGCACCAGTCTGTAGTCACTCCCTAGTGACGCCTGTCACTAAGCGCGCTTGCCCATGCGCACTGGAGCCCAAATAGGAAACAGATTCACTTTTCTGAATATAATTGTCAAATATCATAGGCAAATTCTCAAATCAATTCCACGCGGGGTGGCTGAGGCCGGGTCGTAGTGATTGAATGGTAAGTATGTTTTTATAGTGGTTACAAGATTTGAGGGACCTAGGCTTGATTTCTTTAGATTTAAAATCCATCCTAGGTTGCATGCCAGACTGCACACCTCTGGAAGAATCCCTGAGAGAATTATGGAAGACTGCTTTACTAACCAATCGTCTATATAAACGTGTAGATGGATAGAACGACGGTGAAAATTTCTGCCACGGCTGAGACTAGGCGAGTAAAAAGAAAAGGAGCCGTGGTCAGGCCAAAAGGCATGGCGCGAAACTGCCAAACTCGATCTTAGTAAGCAAATCTCAGGAATTTTCTGAAGGAAGGGTAAATGAGAACACGAAAGAAGGCGTCATTTGGGTCGATGGAAAACGACCACATACTCTGATCTAGACTGGAAATGATCTGGGAGATGGTCTCCATCTTGACTTGGGAATAAGAATCATGAGATTTAATCATGTCATACCCCTTGTTAAATTAAAATTAATGCAGATTTGAATGTTTCAGAGTGAATAGAGATCATTTTACTAAGATTTAATGACAGGGTAGGAAGTCCTACCCTAGGCTGAACGCTCTCATGTATGTATAAATTCCTTAGATTTAACATCATTCACAAAGAAAACTAACATGTTAATGACCAAATTGTCAATTGGAAAGACCAGAGGAGACAAGAAAGAAGAATTAGAAGAGGAAAGAGCCGACACAAAAGAAGGAAGGGCTATAGAAAACTCGTCCTTAAAAGGAAGAGAAAGAGTCTAAGCAATCCACCTGTGAGCCAGGGACCAGTCATCCAAAGAGACCCTGACTGGACAAAATCTCCTCAGCCCTGACCGACTAGGGAATATAAGAATTAGAAGAAGGATTATGAGATGGAGAAGAAAAATGATGAGAAGAGTCACCAGAGGCCATAGAATCAACAGTTCAAATGGAAAGGAGAGCAAGGCCTCTTGGAAGCTAGAAGAGAAGAAAACTGTAAAGAGTCAGAAAAGGAAAAAGATTGATCAGAAGGAATGTGAACAGATACAACATCCTGACCAGAGAACATGGAAAGTGAATCAGGCCACTAGCGGAAAACCTTGAAAGAATAGAGAAAAAAGCTGACATGAAAGAACGAACAAGGGACGGATCCCTAACAACAGAAAACAATGAGAAAACCAGACCTTAATCAACAATTAGAAACTGAAGCTCAAAAGAGAGAATCACAGAAACAATTGGATCAAGATGATCAAATGAGGTAGAAGAGGAAGAAAGGAATTAAGACTAATGGAAGATGAAGAGGAAAGAACAGGACAAGAAGATCCCTGGAGAGGATTGATAGAAGATGAAATATGGGAAAACCCCAGAGGGAAAAAGGAGGAAGCCAAAAAGAGAGAGAGAGAGAGGAAGCAGTACATGACTAGAAGAAAACTTTAGAAGGAGAAGGGGCAGAGGATGAAGGAAGAGACCTATACTTATCTTTACTCATTATTATTAAAGACTTAGAACCAATATTATCATCTTGTAAAGACGGATGTCATTGAGTTTGATATGCCAATAAAAGGAATGATTGATAGAATGATAATGAATCTCCAGGAACAGCTAGAATGTTAAAGACACAAAACACTGATACTTGATTATGATTAAACACTACGGGATGAATCACGAAACAAAACGCTGAAAGACAGAGTCGATATAAAATCAAAGCAAAAAGACTCACCTAAACCATGACTGTGACAACGCAGAAGAAAAAACTCGGCTTTTATTCCTTCTTCCTTCACCCGTATCTTATTTCTCTATTCTCAGCATTTTCTAGCTCTTGTAATCATTAATCTTAGAGCCATTCTCTTCCCTATGAATCTACTACTGAATCTTTTCCTTTCAGCGCCTGTCAGAATTAGACTAAGAATTACGCTAGAAACAGGGATTTTCTTCAAGAAATTAACTCCCTTTAGATAAAATAAATATGTCAACCTGCCGACATATGAGGAAAAAAGAGCGTGAAAAAAGGCTGAACGGCCCGAAGACAACTGGCCATCTAATGTTGGATGAAATTAAAAATTATGTATCTAGCGATAATGCATAGAATACAGACTGACTTATCGACTGCAACAACAAACCTATCCGGCAACCAGTCGGAAGAGTCTTTAATTACGTTGAAATGTTTCACTGATAAAAGAATAAATGCTGAATATCTACGATCCCAAGACAGACTTCAAGACTGGCAATGTCTCGGAATTAATAATTTCAGCGATTAAACATTCCGATTTTAAAAGCACTTACTGAAATAAGACTAACTAGATGTTGCTAGATCTTAGGAAAGACAAACCTGGAATCTCAGTAAGAGCTATCACCGGAAATCCAAAAAGGAAGACAGAACCGGAAGTTAATTATAGAACACCATGGAAACCGGTAATGACCCTATCCTCAGATGTACGAATCCGGAAGTGGAAAAATAGGAAACGGAAATGTGCAAACTGGAAACTGAACCCAGATGTACAGTAAAAAACCAGATTAAGCATAGGAACCGGAAATACGCAAACCAGAAGACAGACCGGATACGGAAAGAACGGAAGTAACCCCTGTCCTGAGGATCTGAATCCACTACAACTGAACTAGGACTTTGACATTGGCATATATGTTAAAGATGGGGGCTTCCGCCGCCGCCACCACTGCTTGAAGGTCATGCCTTTTCTTCTTATTTACAACCTCAAGACTGACGTGGGTTTGACCAGTTGACCTGCTCGAGATCACCTTCGAGAGCTTATTTGCTCTAATTATTTGCTCTTTGTTCTTTATTCATCCACTAGACCGGAAGTTATGTCCCAACCGGAAGCGGAAGTCGGAAGAGCTTATTAAATTAGAAGAGACGCAGATAACTCGAATCTTGCATACAAAACCAAAACGGTTACATTGGCATATATGATAAATACAGGGGCTTCCGCCGCCGCCACAACTGCTTGAGGGTCTTTTCTTCTTATTTTCAACCTCAAGATTCACGTGGGTTTGACCGGGAGACCTGAATCCATTACAACTGATCTAGGACTTTGACATTGGCATATATGTTAAAGACGGGGGCTTCCGCTGCCGCAACCACTGCTTGAAGGTCATGACTTTTCTTCTTATTTACAACCTCAAGACTGACGTGGGTTTGACCCGTTGACTTGCTCGAGATCACCTTCGACAGCTTATTTGCTCTAATTATTTGCTATTTGTTCTTTATTCATCCACTAGACCGGAAGAACGTCCCAACTGGAAGCGGAAGTCAGAAGAATTTATTAGACATACCGGAAACAGTCGGAATGGAAGTAGCACCGGAAAACGGAAGTAAACCCGAGTCCCGAATCCACCAAAACGGAACCGGAAGAACTAGCAAAACTAGATTGCGGACTATGGCTATAGGTGACCTATGAAGAATCTTGCCGACCGGTATGACCAAAATTTTGGCATTAGCATAATGCTTATGGACGGGGGCTTCCGCCGCCGCCACCACCACTGCTTGAGGTTATGCCTATCACCCTCAAGACTAATGTGGGTTTGACCCGGTGACCTGCTACGAGATCACCTTCGAGAGCTTTGTCGCTCTAGACTTTTGTTTAAGAGACCTGATTTCTAGCACAGACGTTAGAGGAATCGGTTTTCCCCATATGCAGGAACGCCCGCTAGCCCTCAGGCTATTGTCCAAATCAGAAGAAACTTCCTGTTTCTTGGCCGCCATGATGGCAGAAATCTTTCGTCTAAAGATTTAGTCAGGAGTACAGTGAATGATTCAAATCTTGCAAATAAAGCTAAAAAGGTTTCCAAATTCGCCGATGAAGCCCCCCCCCCCTCCCCCTCTGTTGCTGTTGGATTAGACATATTAGATATTGCAAAAGACACAGCTTTTGTCTTACTAGCAATGGAGGAAGGGGAAGGACGACCATAGGGCAGCGCTGTAAGGACGAATAATCCTTAAAGAAAACTTAGATACGAACACAGACCACCCTATGCAAAACCCGCACATCGATGTGGGGGTACACGTAGTGCACTTAAAAACAGAAATGTCCTCCATACTCCACAGAGTGAACTCGTTCACAGATTGAGGACATGCACTTGATTTATCGGTCATTAAAACACTCTTAAAAAACGAAAGATTACGAAAGAAGCACACAGCTTAGAATTTTGATAAAAGGAGTCTAGAAACATACAAACGCCTTTCAAAGAAAGGCTGGAAAAGTTCAAATTCAAAAATCCCTAACGACAAGAAAACAATCTATCATAGGGAAATAAACATAATTCCTTGTAAAGCACTATTTTTTCTTTTAACTGAAAGTGATTAAGGGCTCACTGGAGTAATAGAGTGTTTTTATATGATGATGGCTTAGGCATATTAAAGTTGTTACCATGAAAACGAAACCCCACGAAAACTGGTAACATTTATATACAAATGTACATAGTCATAAAGTTCAATATAACCACAAAATACTTCCAAAAACATAATTTTGGGAGGATAGACTTCATAGTAGGCATATCTTAGCGTGAGGAAGTCCTTCAATAGTAAGCTGACACTGACCCTGTAGGTGGGGTTTAGAATACACCTTCCGTATCCTCTGCGTGTCGTAAGAGGCGACTAAAGGAGGTAAGGGTGAGGTAACCCTGACAGAAACCTCGAGTGCTGAAGACGGAGGTTCCAGGCCGCACGGCGCACTCTAATATACCATGGATCCATGCACTTAACGCTTATGATCATGTCGATAGTCACTTAGGACTGGCGGTATGATCAGCGAACGAAAAGAAGAAGTAAGCTGACACAGCAAGCTATACAAACTTTCTGATAATATTTGTGCAGTTGTTCTGTTTGCAGAATAACTGAAAAGTGAGTCTGTTTCCTATTTGGGCTCCAGTGCGCATAGTGACAGGTGTCACTATGGAGTGAGTACAGACTTGTGCCAGTCTATCTCAGTTAATATACTGGAGATCGACCTAACCAGTATCCTGGTTGAGGGTCCATATTTATAGAAATAGGCATGGGGAGGAGTGTATGCAAGCATAAAAATCTTATTCAGGTAGCTAAATGCAGATAATTGATTTAGCAAGTAGTGATTGAACGGTAATGGATGTTTTTGTGGTGTAATAACAACCATAGATGTAGACCATAGGGGGTATTGAAGGAAGGAGTGGCTGTAAAAGAGACATACATATAAATATATAAGAGACATACATATACATATATACAAACTAGCATCCATACCTGACGCACATACGCACGCTCACACTGGACACACACACACACACACACACACACACACACTAAAATTAATAAAATTGAGTGTCTGTATAGTGATCCAATGCAATGCTGGGTAACATCCCGTCAGAATCAGTCCTTATTTGGCCCTGTGCCACTGGTTGTCAATGCCACGACACATATACCATCGTAACTGTCAACTGTCCCAAAGTTTGTGCCACCATGTCCAGCTCACAAACGATCATTCACCTACTAAATGTCAGTAGCTCTCTAATGTCTATCATTCCAGTTACCATACAAATATATAATACACCTTTCCCATTTTTGTGACCGCAGGTTCGCAAAGTTGACATTCGCAAAGCTGATATGACCACGCCTAGTGAGTTGAGTGCCGAACCGAAAGATGATGACTTGATCCTCGCGACATGCCCCCCTAAGGGGGTGTATGACTGAACATATTACACGTCACCACTGCCTAGACCGACTACGGGACCAGACATGGGCAATACCCATGTCGGTCTAGGCTCCTAAAGCTACACATATATAAAGACATTGTGACCAAAATACACGTCATGACAGGAAATCACATCCTAACAGCAACACATTTATGATAAAATGGGTGCTCGCACACACAAAAAAGATTACTCCCTGCTCCAGCTTTGCATCAGTGTGTGTGACAGACAGTGACCCAGCAAGATGCCTTGAACAACGTGAACAGAAGCTAGCCAGAACAGATTTGCTACGGCCCTGTCCAAGTCCACAACAAGCATGGCCCAAATGGGACAGAAAAGCCTCCAATTTAACCCCAAAACCGGCTTCGGCAGTGGACATGAGAAATGTCCATTCTGCAGACCAGGAGACCATCCAAAAATTTCACCACTGGGATGACTGACTCGATAACTGAGCCAGTTATTCCAGTGATAAACCCTCAGAAAAAACAACAAACAGCCCTCTTCCAGCCCACCACTTTCTTGACAAAAATTTGAGATTCGAGGGTCAAATGGTTAAAAAGTTAGGTATGGGTCTGCATCGTGACAAGCCCCGGATCACAATGCCCTTGTTGCCTCGCTGCATCATGCAGACCCACAGCTCTGCTGGTTGATAGGCGCCAGCTTCAATCTCATCTCAAAGGACGGCTCCAAATAGGACTTATAAGCCTCACTAGCCCAGTCACCCTGGGCTTGGATTAGCTCTGATGGAAGACTACATTCAAGAACAAATGTGGCGCCCCCTCGGCGGAAACTATGACCAGAGAAATTTCCAGCCTGTATATCAACCCTTTACAGGCTAGATTTTAACAGGGACACAAATTTTGGGTATGACAGAGGGACCAACCCGGGAGGAGTGCGGAACATAAATAGGGGATGTTCTGGGTTCGGGATAGGAGATAGCTTAAGGGACAAGAGGAGGGCTTTTTCAGGGCACAAGACTAATCCTGGGATGTGGGGAAGGGGGATAAATAGGACTCGCTCCCTGAACTGAATAGTCTTGGTACAAGTGCCTAAGTGAGACCCACCCCCCCCCCCCCCCCCCACCTGGAAAGATGCCGACGACCTGACCAGGTGATATTTAGACAGTGGGTTGTTACACTGAGAGCGGATGAAGAGGTTTGACTTATGAAGAAAGAAGAAGAAAGCCACTAGGCATGCCGCCCAAAAACAAATATCCATGGGAGATGTGATGTCCAATTGGGACAGAATTTTCAAAAAGATAGCTGGGGTAATAAGCAACTTTGGTTGAGCTGAGTCTCCCAAAACCCTTCTAGCCTCCTGTAAAGCTGATTTGATGAAATGGGACTGTAAGGGATTCTCATACCCTGCTTCCAAATGCAACAACCTAATGACAGACAGATAGTTTTGAATTGACTGAATGGAAAGTCTGACCAACAGGAAGGCTATGTACATGCCCAAATTGTGGCAGGATACAGGTATCCAGCTTATGCCCCGGTTCTTGCAGAATTCCGCATACGGAGATAGGTAGCACATGTAAGGTTTTCTCGTAGATGGGGCCAATGCATTCAGGTGAAAATTAGCAAGGATGCCATCCAAAGTCTCTGAGAACCGTTGGGAAAAGCCTAGATAAGAGAAAAATAAAAGTATCACGTGACATGTGCAGACATAGTTCAGAAGAATATACAGGTACGGACTCATAGAAGGTAAGTAAGGACTGAAAGAAGCTAAGCTCATGGATTCTAGAGATGCAATCAGCCACCTCATTATTCTTACCAGGGATATGGCCTGCCACCAAACGAAAGTTGTAACAGACCGAAGTCCAAAACAAGGATCTGATAGTCTGCATGATGACATTGTTATGGGAAAATCCCTTGTTAATGCAGTGGATGGTGGCACTGTAGTCTGAGTAAACAAAAAACTTACTGTTCTGGAAATATTTGCCCCATCTTTCCACAGCCATGGCCACAGAAATTATTTCCTTCTCATTAATATGGAGGTTAACCAGGTCAGGGCAATCAATTGACCAGTTCACATAAAACCAGTCACCCCACCCCCACCACCAGAAACCCCACCACCTTGTACACAGGCGTCTCTGTAGACCACGGATACTGGACGCGTGTCCAGCAGCAAAGATTTCCCATTAAACGCTGCCATGAAATGGTGCCACCATTTAATGTCTAACTGGATCTCGCTAGCCATGCCCAATTTGTGATGGCTTTGCTTGAGCAAGCACACGCCCTTGATTATAGGCCAAAGGAAGACTCTTCCACCGAAAACCACTGAGGCTGCCAGTTCAGTTTCCCAGTCAAAGACTGGAGTTGTTTATTTGAAGCCCTAGTCCTCTGCATGAAGGATGCCAATTCCTTCTGCAAAGACACCAACTTCTCCTGTGGAAGATGCAAACCCATACCCACCGAGTCAAATTGTACCCCAAGAAAAATAAGTTTTTAGGATGGGCCTATAACCTTAGATCAGTTTATCATAAATCCCAGTTGCCTGATTAAATTGACTAAGGTGTTTACACCAAGAAAACATCTGTCTTGGGATGGTTCACATAAAAAGAAATCATATAAGTACGCTACTACATTAAAATCTTTGCGGGACATCATGCGGCGCACTGCTTGTGTCAATCTATGAAAAATACCTGGGGAGGTCTTGGCCCCTAAAGGCAAATGTGTGTCGTAAAAATACTGTATGCCTTCTGGAAAACCCCACATCAATCCCATAACTCTCTGGCTCTCTTGCGAGATGGGGACAGAGCGATAAGTTGACCTAAGGCTGATTTTTGCCATAAAACAACCTTGTGTGACCAATTTTGCAGCATCGTCCACGGTTTGAAAACATTGCTTGTCCAAATTGGAAACATAATCATTGATTATTATGACTACAGTCATGAATTAATCTAATGCCATCGTCAGATTTGGGAATAATGCCCATAGGACTTACAATGAGGTGTTCGAGAGACTGGGATATAATTCCCATTTTCTACCTCTTGCAAAACTTGTGCCATGGCCTCTTGGTAGTATTCACTTGCAAGGCCGACTGACGGGTGGTTTGGTATTATGACAGCTACTGGGGACGAAGTAGAGCCCCCTATATGGAACCTATCTTTAATGCCAGATAGAATAAAATCTTTGTCAAAATCGTTCCCCAGTTCCCCCGAGGTAGTCAAACGCAGGCCGTTGAACACCCCCTTGTTAGTTTTTTTGGAGGCTTATGGTCCATTGTGGCCTATGTCTGGGAGCAGCCTGGTACTGAGCAAGCATGTGCATACTTGCAGAAAGCCAGTCTGCACTCATTCCTGCCATAATGCACAGATGGCAAATAATGGAACGCTGGGCTGAATGGGATGCTACATACCTACCCCAAGGGGTGGACTGTGAGCTCGCTGAATTCTATTTGTTAAGGTTTTGTTTGGGAGCCTGAGATGTGTTAGCCCATGGCAACCTTGGTTTCAAAAACACAGTTTGGATGTGGGGGGACATCCGTGACCCAATGAAATTTATATGTTTGTTGTAGGCAACGATATTCTCAATCATAGAAGAATATCGACGCCTGATCATATGTCGAAATTAGATGGTAAATTCTGGTGGTGTATGAAAGGGAATCCACCATATTAGAGGGGGAAATGTCACCATCTACTACTGATCTGCTCAGTATGGTCATATTTGTCAGTGACCACTGATTTTGAATGAGATTTTCTAAGTTAGGTCTGGTTTTGTAAACAAGTTGGCCACCCTCCACCCCCGAGATTACCTCCTCTGTCATGCTTGTAGCTGACAAGTGGACAAAGTCAGCAATGTCATGGTAAGGCACTTGACTTTTCTGGCTATTAATAGCTTTAAAATACATCTGCAGATATTGCCAGGAAAGAATATCTGCCACATTACCTGATGCAATTCCGGTAGCATTGGCAGGGAAATTCGGAGCGCCACCATTATGCGTCGGTGTGTGATGGGATTGCATATCCGTTAACATCCGCTGAAACGGATCCTCTGGAATGTGAGCACCCGGTTCCTGATCTTGTGCTGAACGAGAAATCGGAGCCAGCTGATGCTGCGTTTCACTCTTGGCGCAGACTGCTGTGGGCTACAATCCTACCGTATCTCCCTCAGCCACAAATGTTTTGTCTCACTGCACGAAGCATGAGCTTGCGCTGGCCTACCAGGATGCTCATGATGTCCTCTGCTTTAAGTAACGATAGCGCTTCAATGGAAGAAAATCCCAGGGTAATCAGATTGTCCATTGTATCATTCGCAATTTTCATTCATCCATGTTACTGGGAGGCATTAAACACTGCTTCTTTTAGCATGCAAGATCAGCTTTAACCCTTTAAACCTTAAATTTATTAAAGAAAATTTCAATTTTTTTCAAAGAAAATGTAAATTTGCGGTTATCGAGCCATACATTCCAGTGGTAAATTTTCAAAAATAGTCTCTTGGTTTGCAAATTTACATTTCTCAAGACCACTGTAGAAGTCATTTATTTGGCCAGGTTTAGTTTTAAATGGTTAGGCGGTTAAGCAATGCAGCAGTGCTTATGAGAATTGCGAAATATATCGCTATCAATCATCACTAAATACACCGCACCATGCATCACCCCAATCCCACCTGTCCAATAAACCATGACATCATTGATATTGATGACACGCACGCACGCACGCACGCACGCACGCACGCACGCACGCACGCACACACACACACACAGGTAGACATAAATATAGACTGAAGGTGGATAGTTCACCAACCTGAGACATCTGTTGACATAGTAAAAATATGAGACAATTTTGTTATCAATCATCTCTATAACAAATCTATGGAATCCTGGGGGGAAGGGGAGTGTGGTCACGCATAGTACAAGATCACAGATGAAAGATGAAGCCCACGCAGTAGATAAGAAAGAAAGACCGTTTGGTTTTGCATTCTGCCTGAAAATGATGCACCTTAACTATCTCTCTGCTACAAGCCACCAGAAAATAATTTCGATGAGCAAAAACTCTACTTGCTAAATATTTTGAAAACAATTTGACTGAGGTTGTTGGTGGTTTAGCCACCAACAACTTTCACTCAAATTTTTTTCAAAGTATTAAGGAGGTCCAGAGATATAACACCTAGAATATCCTGTCTGCAAAAACCCAGCAGTCAGATGATTAGGTATCATACACTCACATACAAGATCAATAGACATGCACACAGAACACATAAATTTCAGACATATTTCCGAGAAGGAATTTATCGAAACAAAAACTTGTACAGATCAATAGGATTTGTGCTCTACACTGCATAAATACATAACATATTCCCCATTTGGATATCAATCGTCACTCGATCACTTATGATGGCAAATGATGGAAAGAAACTTACAGATCGGTGAAAGTTTCTAGAAAACTGTTTTCTTATCGATGTAGAAACAATTAACGATGTTTTTTATCGAGGACATCTAAACGGAAGAGCTGTAAGACCAATTAGTCTGTACACTGATATTGATTTCTAAGCACGGAACCATGACCATGTGTATAAATATTGATACCACAGACACAGACATTCTTGATTGTGAAAATCCAACTTAAAGCACTGGTAACCAAGATTCTCATAACACGGATGAGTAAACCAACTGGTCAACATATTTGTCTTGTAAATAAACAAACAGGAATTCTCAGGAATGTATTAACCCCTCTTGTGTCAACTTAACCCTTTAATGGTCAAACTGACCAAAAAACAACTTTGCAGTTAGTCTTCAGACATAGATATTTGAAAGGCCCAGAGAAGAGTATTTTTAAATATTTACCCCTAGAATGACTGGCTAAGTAAGAACTTCTTTAATGGTCAAGCCGGCGAAAGAAAATTCAGTGGTAAATTTACAAAAAAAGTCTTCTAAAATTAAATATCTTGAAAAATAATGACCATCAAAATGTTTAATTGATATATTAAGTAGCATTTTGAGCGCCTTGAGGCGCTGTTGTCACAAGTTGGGTTAATGTCTCAGAATTTAATGTCTCATCTGTCTTCTGATTTGTTGATAAGGATCAGAACTCATTATCAATGATGTTGCAGTATGGAGAGATCATGATAATTTCTGATTTTTACCAAGTTCTGGATAACTTTCAACTCTTTTAGCCTTAACACTCATATCTGCTAAAAACCGCTTCTACAGTGGTCATAAGAAATGTTTTCGAAAATTTACCACTGGAATGACTGGCTCGATAACCGAGCCAGTCATTCCTGCAGTCAATTTTTTTTAAATGGTCTTCTCTTGGTCTGCAAATGGACATTTTCTATGAGAAAATTTAAATTTTCCCAAACAAATTCGAGGGATAAAGGGTTAATGATTGTGGTCACACCCTGAATTTTAACACTTTAATGCTCAAGCTGGTAAAAAACTGCCTCTGCAGATATTACAAGATTTTTTCTTGTTTGGATCAATCAATCCCTGCACTCTCTGAATCACAATTTCCAGAAAACTATACCGGTAAGCTGTTGAATAGATTGAAACTAATTTGACTCGAGGCCGTTGATGCCTATTAACCCATACCACTCTGGTGTTAAAAGTTTAAATTTTCAAATTAAATTAAAAGATGAACTAGTGCTCATTTTTAAACAAATTTGGTGGAGGATGGTGCTGTCGTAGACAGCAACATCTTCCACCCAAATTGTTGAAAAATGTACACCCGCTTCTTTGATATTGACACAGTAAAAGATAGAATATTGACATCAGTGTGCTAAGGGTTAAGTAATACAGACATACAATTCATACCCAATGACGGACTATTAAGAGTTTATGACGGACTAAATTTTGTCATTCATAATGTAATTTATTATGGCGTCGGCCTAGATGTAACATAGTTGCATATGATTTCATATTATTATGGGACAGACTGGATTCCTCTATTCTTGGCTCATCTTGGTGAGCTTAACAACTTCATGGTCAAGCCAATACCGGCTTTTGCAGTAATCTTGGGAAATGTCCTTTTGCAGGCCATGAGGAGGCTATTTTTGAAAATGTACCACTAGAATGACTGGCTCGATAACTGAGCCAGTCATTCGAGTAGTAAAATTTTTTAAATAGTCTTCTCTTGGTCTGCAAATGGACATCTAGGAGAAAATTGAAATTTTCTTGACAAATATGATGGTTAAATAATACGTGATTCAATGGTTTTCTTCCCCTGACCTACAAAAATTGCACAGGTGAATTCTGAGAGCTGTCCAACGCATTTTTGTGAAGATACTGATCAAAAACTGATATTTAATGATTTCTCTAGCCTTATTGCATTGTTAACTCATGAAACACACTTGAAACTTGTCTTCTTTTTTATCTAACCTATTGTGATGGATTTACAAAATCATAAAATGATCAAACAATCTGTACCAAAACATATTTTCAACAAGGATGGTGAGGGGTGATGTAACATTGGATTTCGGATCATCCTGGATCATCTTATACATCGTCACAGTAAGGGTTTACTTCAATCGATCGAAGATCTTGATATCAATCCAACATTCACCAGTGGAGTTATCATTCACTTGCATTTAACCATTAATGGTTAAATTTGATCAAGAACATCAATAAATTTGCTTACAAAATGTCCAGTTGCAGGCCAAGACAAATTAATTTTGAAAATTTACCACTGGAATGACTGGCTCGGCTATCTAGCCAGACATTCCAAATGTTAATTTTCAAAAACACTTGACCTGCAAATGGGCATTCCTCACGACAATGCAAAAGGCTGGTTTTACCTGCTTGACAATTAAACTGAGAAAGAGAGAGAGAGTGGTCAAAAGATTAGCTCTGGATTACTCTCAGGCTTATTAGAACACAGATTACAATGGAGATTCTTAATTAGTAATCAACTATATCATCTGAAATAACCATCCTTCTATGTAATTAGTCCTGTACGCAATTAATCACAAGATCAAGGAATAGCAAGCAACATCAATAATGCAGCAGTAATCAATAAAACGATATGAAGTATTTTAGTTTGAGCTACAATGACCGCGGTCACGGACCAGGGTATGACTTAGGTGCTCAGGTTATTGTCTAATCATTTAATAATCAAATCGTCCAAAACTAGCCTACGCAATGGCCTTGAGGAATGTCAATTTGTATGGCATGAGAAGGGTGCTTTGGAAAATTCATCACCGCAAAGCCTCGAGCAATGACCGTACCAGGCTGGTTTTCTACCCTTCATCTGTCAAGTCTGTGTGAAGTAGACAATTTATTTTGCAGAGCAATTAAGCTACATCTACTACTACAATGCCCACCCAGATGTCCACTGCTAGATACGCTACTGAATGTGGCTTTAATGTACACTTCTAGTATTACAGACTCCTGCTTCAACTAATTAAGCTTGAAATACAATGGAGGGATCTGATCTGTCACTCAAGCATATGATGTCATACTCATCACTCGCATCACATGTATAGGCAGATGTCACAATCATAATGACATATCTATGTTCTGTCATGAACATTGAAAAGTTGTTAGAAATTTTCTGTTGAATATTTAGAACATAATTGGATTGGAAGACATTTCTGCCTAAGGCAGCAATGTCTTCCAATCTAATTATAACATAAATATTCAACAGTATGTTTTATTTTTGCTTTAGTTATTTCTGTGATCTACTGCAGTAAATCAGTTGATTAATGTGATGCAGTGTTGAACTAGGCCAGGAAGTGAAAGATTACTCAAGAGGAAGTGTTAGGATGACAAGACAACCATATATGTCAATTAAAAACAGCAAGTAATAAAATGTATAATAACCTGAGATACCCAGCCAGTATGTATTATAATGGTATCTCAGGCAATAGCGAGCTATGGTTTTCCAAAGCACCCAATCGCTAAGTAATGAGATGTAATTCACTGTGAAAGAGATGAAGCAGCGCCTTAAAAGTGGCCCAATGTAAGCTATGCATGTAGACCCATATAAGCTAGCTTATACGAGAATAATACACTTTTAGATGGATGCACCGATGTATTCGCATTATAAGGCAGGTAATTAACTGCACCATGACGTATAACAACAAGAGGCCCAAAGCTCACCGGGACCATTAGTATTTGAAGACACAATTCTTTAAATAATTCAGCAATAACAAGACCAAAAAATACAAACTTGCGATTCAGTACAGACAATATTTAGTAGGATATTGATGATGGATGCCTGCTGACCAGACAATCAGATCAAACTTTAGGAAATTACTGATGGATGCATGCTGACCAGACAATCAGATCAAACTTTAGGAAATTACTGATGGATGCACGCTGACCAGACAATCAGATCAAACTTTAGGAAATTACTGATGGATGCACGCTGACCAGACAATCAGATCAAACTTTAGGAAATTACTGATGGATGCATGCTGACCAGACAATCAGATCAAACTTTAGGAAATTACTGATGGATGCACGCTGACCAGACAATCAGATCAAACTTTAGGAAATTACTGATGGATGCACGCTGACCAGACAATCAGATCAAACTTTAGGAAATCAATGATGGATACATGCTGACCAGACAATCAGATCAAACTTTAGGAAATTACTGATGGATGCCTGCTGACCAGACAATCAGATCAAACTTTAGGAAATTACTGATGGATGCACGCTGACCAGACAATCAGATCAAACTTTAGGAAATTACTGATGGATGCCTGCTGACCAGACAATCAGATCAAACTTTAGGAAATTACTGATGGATGCATGCTGACCAGACAATCAGATCAAACTTTAGGAAATTACTGATGGATGCACGCTGACCAGACAATCAGATCAAACTTTAGGAAATTACTGATGGATGCACGCTGACCAGACAATCAGATCAAACTTTAGGAAATTACTGATGGATGCATGCTGACCAGACAATCAGATCAAACTTGAGGAAATTACTGATGGATGCACGCTGACCAGACAATCAGATCAAACTTTAGGAAATTACTGATGGATGCATGCTGACCAGACAATCAGATCAAACTTTAGGAAATTACTGATGGATGCACGCTGACCAGACAATCAGATCAAACTTTAGGAAATTACTGATGGATGCACATTGACCAGACAATCAGATCAAACTTTAGGAAATTACTGATGGATGCCTGTTGACCAGACAATCAGATCAAACTTTAGGAAATTACTGATGGATGCATGCTGACCAGACAATCAGATCAAACTTTAGGAAATTACTGATGGATGCACGTTGACCAGACAATCAGATCAAACTTTAGGAAATTACTGATGGATGCCTGCTGACCAGACAATCAGATCAAACTTTAGGAAATTACTGATGGATGCACGTTGACCAGACAATCAGATCAAACTTTAGGAAATTACTGATGGATGCCTGCTGACCAGACAATCAGATCAAACTTTAGGAAATTACTGATGGATGCCTGCTGACCAGACAATCAGATCAAACTTTAGGCTTCGATCCAGACAATAAAAAATAATCAAAATATGGCCACCAAATGCAAAATTTTGATATGTCCATGGACAACCATGTTTTATCACAGATTAGGTTTTCGTGAACAAACATTAATTGCCCTTAGTTATTGATCAAATCTACTGGCTTTCAAAATGGACCAAGCAATATTCTGAATGGAAGTTCTGAAGCCAATCACAGGGGCATCCACCCAACTTTCATTGAAATCGACAAGGTGGTTCTTGAGAAGTTATTTAAAGCTCTTCTCATTGATTTCCTATAGGATTTCCAGAAATTATGACAGTCCCAGGAAAGCCGATGGCAAAACCGACAAATCAAA
Source organism: Chaetoderma sp. LZ-2023a (assembly GCA_034401795.1). Taxonomy (NCBI): domain Eukaryota; kingdom Metazoa; phylum Mollusca; class Caudofoveata; order Chaetodermatida; family Chaetodermatidae; genus Chaetoderma; species Chaetoderma sp. LZ-2023a. Next base: position 163,705,959 of record CM067369.1, on the reverse strand, counting down.
ATTCTGAATGGTAGTCCCGAAGACTATTGCCATGGGGTACACTTGGCCACATTTCTGGCTAAAAGCGAGACATTGATTTAAGGATAAGTAGCATTGCAAAAATTTCCGCAATTTCCAAAAAAATAAGATTTTCACTTAGAAAACGGACCAATCAAAATTCTGAACAGAAATCTTGGAGTGTACAACCATAGGGTCCTCATAACCAAATTTGGTTGAAATCCACCAAGCGACTAAGGCGATGCATTTTGACAATTCCTGTAAATTCTTCATAAAATATATTTTCACCCAAAAACTGAGCAATTAAAATTCTGGATCGAAGGCCATTGAGCATCCTACAATATAATCTTTCCAGCCAAATTTGGTTGATATCAGTCAAACCATTAACCCTTACTACACTGATGTCAGATATTAAAATTTTCAACTTAAATTAAAATATGAACTGGTGTACATTTTTCAACAAATTTGGTGGAAGATGCTGCTGTCAAAGAAAGTTGGTTGATATTAGTCAAATCGTTAACCCTTACTACACTGATGTCAGATATTAAAATTTTCAAATTAAATTAAAAGATGAACTGGTGTACATTTTTCAACAAATTTTGTGGAAGATGGTGCAATTGAAGACAGCAACATCGTCCACCAAGATTGTTGAAAATGTACAGCAGATTCTTTGCTATTGTCACAGTAAGAGATAGAATATCAGGGTGGTACGGGCTAAGGAGATGAGATTTGACAGATCGATGATGGACGGCCGCCATGGCATATGCTGACTTGGACGTTCGGGTCAGGTGAGTTAATAAGGCCATCCATAAAAAAACCATTTTGTTTCCTGAAAACAGGGTGGGAAAATGTTTGTTTTTTTCAATTATAAATTTATTTTAAAACGGTCATAAATATTTGTTTTTCAGATATTTGACTAGATGTTCATTAAATATGGTTGTAATTGTCAAACTTGTCATGTTTTTCACGATTATATGGGGTATGAAATATACATGTAAATAAATTTTGATATTGATTTTTGATTATGTTGTATATAGACATTAATTATTGATATATTTTTATTTTGAGATGGCTTGTAAACAGATAGTAATTATAACTTCACTGTTTAAATTTTTTGTTTGAAAGGCAGATAGAAATGATTCAAGATTCTTTAAATTTTGTATAGATATAACAGACTATTGGCAATGGCTTAGATTCTTTTAGGCACATGCATTTTGTTACGATAGCCCCTTTGTTTAGATTCTTTTGATTGTGGTCATTAGTAAACAGTGTTCAGTTTATGACAAAAACACTGACAACATAGCTACCTATTATCTGAAATAAGTACATCTTAACAGTACTTAGAAGTCTTTCACTAAATTCCTGAGTTGCTCATGCACAAATCTAATGTTATTTATTATACAGGGCAGCGTTTTACTAACACATGGCTTATTCAATACATTGTCCATTTCATTACATAAATCTGGATAACTTTGATATTCCTATCTATTATTAAGAATTTTGTAGTTCTTTAGTAAAATAATGGTTTGCAGTTAATGTACAATTTATTATATAAATACTGGCAACCATAAAATTTCTATGTAAAACTTGTCTTTTATCTTCCCGCAAATGGGCTGGTGTTATCATACACAAGGCATTATCTTCATATTGTCTCAAATCATGTTCCATGCTTCATTGTACTCTCCCAGATCAGATTTTCATTGTGCTTTGGGAGCAGTCAATTTATAAATATAAGCTTAGGACATTATGCAGAAAATACAATGTCAAAAGTTCTGAAATTCCACTCCTGACATTATGTAAAATTACGCAATGTGACGAAATTGAACACCTGCTAAGATTTAATTAAATGTTGCTAAATGTTATTTACAAAAGCCAGGCAGTTAACTTAACCATTAGCCTAAGTCCACTGTCCAATGACAAATCAACTGCCAGACAAGATGAGCCAATTACAACGAATCCAACCTTAGCTGAGATCATTTGGAACCTTTATAAGCAAGAAATTTCTTGTGGAGCACTGCTCAGTCTTCTCGGATGGGACTTTAAACTGAGGTCCCGTCATACAGTGCCCATCACTGTGTGAACGTGAGCTAGGGTTAGGTAGGCAAGAAATTTCGGCATAGTCAAAGTAAACCGGATGCTGAATGGATCCCTCCTCGGATGGAACCACGCAACATACGGATTACAAAACCAAAACCAAATTGCTAGAATTAGAATCTTTCGTAATTTTCGAGGGGACTATGGAGGGATGTAACCCGGATGACTGATCGAGTTCGTCCTCGGACGGACACAGTCACCATACGGGCTACCTAACCAATCAAAATCAAACAAGTGCGCGCTGGTGCCTGCTCGGATGATGGCCAGAAGACCAAATGGGTCCCAGGACCCGAAAGACCCCACACCCCAACCTCCCCACTCCCCCCAAAGGGGCCGGGAGGTCTCTGACCTAAAGCCCCCCCCCCCCTTGGGTGCATCAGGTCATAAGACCGTACGCACCTCCCCCGACCCAACACCTACCCCATCCCTTCCCCACCCCCGTTAGGTCCAGGTTAGGCCATCCCCATTACACACGCCCAAGCATGAGGAGCAACAAAAAAAAGCCATGGAAAAGAACAGCAACATGAGACAAAATCGAGAGACAACGATCAACACACACACACACACACACACAGAGAGAGACACAAGCTAATGCACAAACCGACGTCACAAGAATTCACAAGAATTCAACAGAAACCATAAAGGCCAGGCGTGAGTCTAGACCCTAGCATTGGGAACTAGCATATAAATGCCTCAAATATTACAACACACACACACACACACACACACACACACACACACACGTGGAGCACTGCACTGAACTGAATTTAGCCATAATAAAAAGTTGCAGTTTGCTCTGATTATTTACGAAGAATTTCTTGTGTTCTTTCTAAGGTAACCCATAGTCAATTTGTATCATAAAGTAAAAGACTAAATGCATCAACAGCATTTAGAAAGTCAAAATTATTTATAATTCATAAGTTAGATTTATAGCTATATTTTGAACTTAAGAATGATTATAGCACAGAGTACAAATTATCAGAAGTCACCAGTAAGCTATTTGATAACTTTGTACATTTAAAATGCAAGCATCTTTAACCAAATTTTCAGAAGCTGATTTTTCAGTTTACTATACTTGCATTTGCTGAAGCTATAATTATTTGGAAGTCAACAAATGTACTGTACATAATTCATTAAGATATTTTGGACGCTGTTGATAACAGGAGTCATTTACCATTTTTATAGTGTGTAATTTTTATATTAAACTTTATATTTTTTATTATTATATATATCACATATCTTTGATTAATAACTAAGTGATTTTAAGAGCTGAATGCATTTGATGTTTAAGCCATTAAAAATAGTAGTCTCCCCTTGTGTATGGATGCAAATATCACATTTTGGAAGTGAAATTTACAGACAATCAAGTTCATTGAAAAAAATATTTTAATAATTCCCTCCAATCAACTATGATTCATTTAGACTTAACATTGAAAACATTTATCAAAGAGTTATCTAATTTGGATTAATTGAAGTGAAAACAAACAAGCATTTGATTTATGTTTCTAATTCAGTCCAGATCAAATTATCTCCCCTGAATAGAACTAAATTTGTCTAGAGTCTGAGCTATCTCCCTTGGTTGACACCGACTTATTTTGGTGTGTTTTTGCATCCATCAATTTATTTTATTTATATATGTATTATTAGGCTTATGCATTCAAATGAATTGAGAAAGCTAGTTTATATGATTTTCACATATAATTATCTGTTTAATTTTAGAATATTCAGTTTCAAAGATGATTATGAATTTATTTAATAAGTAATTAAATGTAATACAGTTGATCATATATAGATCTACAGTAAGTATATTAATATAGCTACTGAATAAGGCACTGAACTGAATTTAGCCATAATAAAAAGTTGCGAGTACGACCCAAGACAGCCCGAACCATCATTACAAATAATTCCCACCCACCCCCATAATACAATTAGCAAAAGGGATTCACATTGCATACAAATGGTACTAAAACATTGTAATTTGTATAGTTTGACAAATGTATTGATGTTTTTAACATTTATAATGGATAGAAATTTTTTTTATATTTCCGGCGTGGTGAAAAAAAGAGAACAATTTCACCCAGGAGGTTTAAAGGAAACAAAACTATTCTTTATTTTGGCTTAACACTATAAACACTATAACACGATACATAAAGCTAATTTTATTCAGCAGACTCTCGAGATGGGTTGAGATAAGGCCTTTTTACATGCACAGTGCAGATAAAGAATGGCTGGTGAATGGGGGCATTTGTAATCCTTAGGGTCCACAGGGTCCACATACATTCTGGCTGATAGGTTACGATGTTAATGAACCTTTCCAGTTTTAGCCACGCCCTGCCCATTCCTAACTAAGCTCCACCCACACGTTGCACGTGTTGAGATCAATCGATCACTGCACTAAACAAATCTCAATTTCCAGAAAACTATACATGTAAGCTGTTGAATATTTTGAAACTAATTTGACTATGTCAGCAACAGCACTCAGTGAAATTAGTTTCAAAATATTCAACAATGTTTATTAAATAGTAGACATACAATTCTTACAACAAGACTTAGTCCGTCATCAATTAAACGTTTCGTGACAAACTTATCATTTATTATGATGTCATCCTACACATCCCGTAATTGATGGACGATGGATGGATAAACTTGGTCTATTCATGCGCTTGTATAGATATGATGCCGTGTATGTAAAATCCCAATGTTATATACATAATGCACATTGCTACAGAAAAAAATCTCTTATTTCTAGCTCATTTGCTAGGAACACGATGTCATCCCATTGTTTACCTAAACAACATTTACACTGAAAACATTAAATTTTTATGTGCATTTTCGTAATAAAGCCAAACTTTAAAAAAAAAAGTATTGGATAGTTAACTGTGGTGCATATATGGTATTTGTGATTTGATTTGTGATTGATTTGTTTATCTGAATGTTAGCAAGCCTATTACAGAGCATCGTCCTATAGCATGGTCCTCACCCTGGACCATTCAGGCTTTTGAGGCCTGCGCTAAGTTCATGAAACTTCATAAATATTAATGAGATGGGGGTCAGTCAACTTCTGCCACAGAAATTGCTGGATATGAAATAAAGGAAGTACACAAACTTACACATGCGCATAAGACAAACTGGCAAACCAATCTACATGTTTTCTGTTCTTCTTTTAACTCGTTTACAGCAAAACGATTGCACACTTTTGCAAATATCTCTTTCCAGTTCAACGGTGTCGCCATTGTTGTTGTTGTTTTATTGTAAATTAGGTCATCAGATTAAGTCTCGCCTATTGCGCAAAGTAAGCTGAAACCTAATTGGTGGACTGAAAAGCGCTAGGAACGTTACGTCACATAGCAGAAGATCAAAGGACTGCAATACAGCCACATACACCAGAGCTATGCGAGTGCGCATATGTTAGCATGATAATTCCAGAGCAGCACAGCAAAGATACCAGTTTCCGTGAATTGAATCTTCAACATTAATGTTCTGCTCTTGCTTTTGATTTGGGGTTTGGCATTTCGCTATGATGCAAGAAAAATTGTATTAAAAATTTTGAATTTAAGTTGCTTAGACGCTGTTCCAATGGCTTGGAGTCATTTGGATAAAAATATATCTATGGCTTTACTGCATGTTTGATTTTAAATAGTTTTCCGTGATTTCATCTGTCAAACCAGGAATGACGTAATAACATTGTTGTTATTACACCACCAATGTCTATACCATTCAATCACTACTTGGTAAATCTAAAAAAAAAAAATCAAGCTTTACCCTTTGCCGTTTCATACTAGTAGCAATAACTTCCTAACTATATTCTATGCCTCAGAATAAATTACCTCCCTTATTGTTATGCTAATCAAACTGGTTTCAGTCTATTTACATAGAGGTCAGTCAAAGGTCACAGCACATGTGCACACGCTCCCTATTATTACCTTCAGCCTTTGTAGGGTTTCTCTTGCATTTGTTACACTCCGCTTAAGTTTATCAACAGACAGTGTCCTATTTATTCTAATCTATTTGATATTGTGCATAGCCTTTAGAATGCTTCATTTGCATTCATTTTAAGTGGCAGTTATAGTTGACACTTTGGTTTTATGTTCGTCATCAAAATGTGGTAGGTACTTATTTCCCCAACCCCCCTCCTCCCACTCCCTCTGTTGCCTCTAAAGAAAAGTCTGGTTTCTCCTCAAATTTGTTTGAAACAGCAGAAGGGGGTGGTCTTCGATCTTATCAAATCCTAATAATGCATATAGGACCTTTTTTTTTTTTTGACAGATTCGTGTCATTCGCAGACGTGTTAACGAAGATGTTGGATGTCCGATTATATACAGTGATTCAGGAGTCGATCAGCTCTTCCCAGGACCGGTCACTTATTCCTGAGTCTAATGTATAGACGGGCCATGATGAGATGCCAGTAAGCATTGCCGCCATCTGAAATGGGGAAAACCTGTTCCTCTAACTTCACAACAGGAAGTTAGTCCTATGAAAGGGAAGAAGAGTCGCAAGCATGGAGCATCCAATAAATTTCCCTCTGCAAGTTTTAGAAGTCATGTAAAGCTTGAGAATGGGCACTTCTAATCGTTCACTACATCATCCCAAGTATTGGCGCTTGCCATTCCAGCCAGTAATCACCAGAATCGGACCTATAGGTCATAAATGGATTGTAAACCACATACAGAGGGGCATTCACAGGAATAGGAGCTGCATTCGGTTCCATGTAATAGTGATAGGTCTTTCGCAGCAGTGCCCATCTAAATTCGCTTCCGTTATTTTGTTTGCAAGAGACGCCACTGATGTATCCTTTACATCTGGGATTAAGCATTTCTGATTATCAAAATATCGTTTCTGATCAAGTTTCCACTTCCAGTTTGTGTTTCTACGGTGCCATCTTTTATCTCTTTCTGGGTATGTCTTAACTTCTGATGTTAGGGATTTTTTGTTTTTTGCAGGAAACTTCCAGCTTGTGTACTTCCGTTTCCGGTTTAGAAGATACGAAGTCATGTAAATCTTGGGAAAGGGCACGCACGCATGTACTCGTCATCTTCATCAAACCAAGTATTGGTGCCAGCCATACCGGCTGCTTATGACCATAAACCGACATTTGTGTCAAAGTTGATTCTGAGCCCATATCGAGGGGCATCTACATGTATATAAACTGCACACGGTTTAGCCGATAGGGGTTTTCGCACTAGCAAAGTGCCCATCAAATTAGCATTCTATTATTCAGACCATTAGCAATGCTGCTAGTTATGCTGCTGGTGAAACATTAACTTTTGGTGTTACAGAATTTTCAGTCATCAGTATGGCAGTAAAATTTTCGCTTTTACTTTCGATGTTAGGGTTTATTTCCCGTTTTCATTCTTCCACTTCCTATTTAGACAGAATTTCTGGTCATGGTTCTTCCCGTTTAGTTTAGTTCCGTTTAATCTGTTTCCAGTTACCATGTAATTCCTCTTTCTTTTTTGCCAGTTCATAGTTTTAATTTTTCTGTCTCCTTCTTCTTTCTCTGTTACTTTAGTTCCATTTCCGGTAGGCGCTTTTTCATTTCCTGTTCCTGTGAGTTGGAGTCTTCTTACACTTCCTGTTTTGTTAATACTTCTGGTCATGATTCTTCCGGTTTAAACACTCTTATTCCATTTCCAGTTCCCATGCCTCTTCCTCTGTTGTTTTAGTTCCATTTTCAGCAGGTGCTTTTCCATTCCATGTTCCAGGGAGGTAGGGTTGTCTTTCATTTCTGGTTTAGACCCTCAGGTTGTCTGTTTTTGGTTCCTATGTTACTTCCTCTTCTGGTAGTCTCAATACTTACGCTTCTTGTTAGTTAGCTCTCTTCCTCTGTTGTTTCGAGCCTTGATTTTTTGGAAGGAGCTTTTCCATTTCCAGTTTGTGCCATTTAGGTTTTACTTCGCGTCTTAGTTCTCAGGTTTAGAGTTTTCTTCCTTTTTCCGGTTTTCAGGTTCTTCCCATTTTCCGGTTTAGACTTTTACATTTTCTTGTAGCTATGTTTTCACTCAAATAATTTTCAAATATTTTATCATTTAATATCTTTCTTGTCTCTGTGTTTAGTTATTCTTTTTGGATTCACGTTTATTTGAGAGTTAGGTTTATAAAAGATTTTTCTGCCAATCTTCAGTGCATCTGTCATTAGACGATCTCAGAGTCTTCTTTTTTTATCATCCTGGTTATCTAATTATTGATGTGCATATCATTAACATCATTAGCTTTTTCAGTCTTCATTCTTTCTAAGCTAAAGGGTAATAAAACAAATTTATTAAAGTATTTTGGAAAGTTTCAGGTATATGCCTATGGTCAGAGACAAGAAAATAAGCATTTAATCTGTTTTTGTTTAAATCAAATTTTATACTTTGTTTTATATACATGCATTAGAAAATTTAGGCTTATTGCATTATCCTCTGAGTAAGAGAGCTGTTAGGGGTTCAATATAATAAGAATACGAGAAATCAATAATGGATGTAATTTCTCGCCACCATTTTATGGCAAAGTCAACTATAAAAAGAAACGAGAACATGCACAATTTTTCATCCAATTCATCAATTTATAGTCTGCGTGGATAGGATGCTAAAAGCAATGCGACTTCACAAGTCGTTTTAACCCTCAAATGTCCATTTGCAAACCAAGAGTAGAGCATTTTTTGAAAATTTTACACTCCAGTAGTAATTAAAAAAAAATAGCCTTCTCTTGGACTTGCAAACGGACATTTCTCAAGACACAATTTACTCATAGAAAATGTCCATTTGCAGAAGACATGATTATTCTGGAAAATTTACCACTGGAATGACTGGCTCAGTTATCGTGCCATCATGCCAATCATTACAGTGGTGACTTTTCAAAAATGATCTTCGCTTAATGGTCAGCAAATGGATATTTCTGAAGACCACGGCAGATGCTGTTTTTGGCCAGCTAGAGTATCAAAGGAAGAAACATCTCATGTTTTAATGAACCACATATTGTTATAGAATCATGATCTGCTTAAAGAACCACCAACTGTCTTAAAGAATCATAGGCTGTCCAAAAACACAGTGAACCACCAACCATCACAGAGAGCCTCCTGATGTCTAAAAGGACCGCCATATGCCTTAAAAAACAGAATAATTAGTAATAATGAACTACCAATGGTGACAGGTGTTTAAAAGAACCACAATTTGCGTCAGACGCAAAAATTGTGTGAAAGATCCACCAACTGTTTAAAACAACGACTAGCTGTCTAAAACAACCACTAGCTGTAAAACAACCACTAGCTGTAAAAAAAACCCACTAGCTGTCTAAAACAATGACTAGCTGTCTAAAACAATGACTAGCTGTCTAAAAAACAACCACTAACTGTCTAAAACAACCACTAGCTGTCTAAAACAACCACTAGCTGCCTAAGACAACCACTAGCTGTCTAAAACAATGACTAGCTGTCTAAAACAACCACTAGCTGTCTAAAACAACCACTAGCTGTCTAAAACAACCACTAGCTGTCTAAAACAACCACTAGCTGCCTAAGACAACCACTAGCTGTCTAAAACAACCACTAGCTGTCTGAAACAATGACTAGCTGTCTAAAACAACCACTAGCTCCCTAAGACAACCACTAGCTGTCTAAAACAACCACTAGCTGTCTAAAACAACCACTAGCTGTCTAAAACAACCACTAGCTGTCTAAAACAAGCACCAGCTGTCTAAGACAACCACTAGCTGTCTAAAACAATGACTAGCTATTGTGACGACTAATGTCAATGTTGTGTAGAGCAATATTGGTTACATACTGGGCAATGATCTCTGTCTCAGCAGGTGAGTTCACCACTGTGTATACCATGATGAAGTGTCTGCAGTCTGCATTTCGCTCACTCGGTCAGAATTGGACATACACAGTGTATGATGAAGCTATATATTGCAAGGCTCAGATGATTAAGTGGAGAAACCCAGATGAATTTGACAGTGATCATATTGAAATGGGATACATGCACCATGCATTGAATTTTATTGGTGACATAGGTTGTGTTTTACAGGAAAGTTTGTTTTGAGGACATTCTTGTGGAAGCAAACGTGTATGGATTAGCAACAATTAGCCATGCTATGAAGGGCATACAATCGAGGTGTTAGAATTCATAAGCTTATGAATGAAGCACCGAGTCGGCTTAAATGGATGGCACTTGCTGATGCCATTGAAGCAACAGAAGTTTCACAACTTGAAAGGAATATGATCATGGAGAAAGCGTAACATTGCACCACAGCATTTGAGGATCTCCAGCATGCACACAGTGAAGGCAGAGATGCGGCTAAAAAGGCACTAGAAGATTTCTTGCATTCTGTGCAAAATCTGCATTATCTAATGGAGAAATTCGTGAAGAAAGGTAAAAAATGTTCAGACACATTTGTCTTCTGGGAAAACTATGTTTCAGATTTGTCACAGCTGCTTTTGGATTACATTGCCGCAAAACGTGATGATAACAAGTCCTTGGAAATAGAAACATTTGGGGAGATGATTCCAAATGACTTTCAGTGTGGACATGTAAACTATGTGCGCTGGGGTTGCGTTGACATTGCTGAAGCAACACTTCTGAGGGAGGAGAAGCCGGAAGTGTATCAAGCTCTAGTCGAAAGCCAAAATGCTGTTTACAGGACTGGGTGACCTTTCAGTGGAGTTTGGCATGACATGGCCATCGAACAATCTCTAAACAAAGACTGGCAAGCACAGACAACTGTGTGCTAAAGATGAAGCCCTTGCAAAATACTATTTGACTGCTCATCTAAAAGCAGCAGTAACCGCTAACACAAATCAACTTAGTGCGTTACATCAGACTGATAGTGATGACCTCCACAGAGGCTACAATGAGACGCATTGCTGCTGATGAAGCTGCAATCCAGAAAATCATCAGTGTTATTAATGAAAGAATGAACTCTTTCGTGATTGACATTGGCATTACCCCAGAGAATAGGCAGCCTCTTGTAAATATTGCCACATCACTTGTATGTTCACCTGAGGCAAGCGAGGCAGTGTGCAATGTGCATGAAAATGGTCTAGAACAAATGAAGGAATTTGTAACTAATAGATTGATAACAGGTGAGACAGACTTTCATGATCCTATTAGTAAGCATAATCTTTGCACATTTACTACACTGATCAAAGAAGCTGTTACTAAAAAGATCAGGTGATAAAATAGCATAAATATTGATCACCAAATATTCAGCAAATTGGCAATTATCGGACAGTCGCATGATGTGAACATAAAGAATTGCTTCAGTATGAATTAGCGCCAGTTCCACTCTCACTGTTCAATCTTGATGGTTCTCTTAGAAAGACACTGAAAAGTAGTATACTCCCTTGGCTTGAGAAGGACCATGCCACTGTTGAACTTCCAGCATCTAGTGAGCCAACATTGGGTGTCATTGATCTCATGATGTTGCTAAGAATGGTTTGTACTGACACAGCTAAGTGTAATACCTTTGGTGAGCTATCAGATCAGCTCTTGGACACAGTCTTGAGTTTAAAATGTCAGTATATTGCTGTGGTTGGTGACAATTATACGAATGAGGAATCAATAAAATCAGGTGACCGGGTCCACCGTGGTAATATACAGATGTAGGAGATAAAGAATCCAACTTTTCTAACACCACTTCCAAAACAGCGGCTGAAGATGTCAAATGCAAAGAACAAAGCAAACCTTGTCAACTTGCTTTCTCATGATTAGATCATTAAGTTGGAACATAGACTAAAAGCTGGTTGTGAGGTGTATCATGCTGGTGGATTCCATGATATTAATCAAGTAGTGAAGGTCGTGTTTGGTGGGCACGATGAAGTACCAGGGCTTGGGTCAGATCATGAGGAAGCCGATTCTCGAATGTTTCTACATATTTCATGTGCGAGATATAAATTAGGCATTAACCGGGTACTTCTTTGGTGTCTTAACTCAGATGTTGCAGCCATGTGTCCACGATACTGCTGGGTACTTGACTTGAAAGAGCTGTATCTAAAGACAGGTGTACGACAAAAAAAAAGAGATTCATTCCAATGCATACAATAGCGACCCAACTTGGAAAAAGTATGAGCTACATGCTACCAGCGATCCATGCAGCCAGTGGATGCGATTCAACCTTGGCGTTCAGTGGGATAGGCAAACAAAAATGGCTGAATCTTATTGAAAATCACCAAGAATTACACAGTGAGCTACAGCATTTCGGAGACAGTCCTTCTGACATAAACCAGGAAGTCATGGTAACACTAGTGTCTCTACTGTATTGCAGAAAGAAACATGTATCACTTGATGTAGTTCGTTTCAAATTATTTGCAAAAAACAATGCAAAAAATGAGAAATTACCACCAACAATGGATAGCTTCCGTTTGCATCTCAAACGAGCAAATTTTCAGTCACTTATATGGAATCATGCAATAGTTCCGTATCTCAATGTATCACCTGTTGATAATGGCTGGGTGTTCGATAAAGATGGGCACCTTGTGCCATGTATGATGATGCTCCCTCCAGCACCTGAGGCAATACTCGCATTTACACAATGTATGTGCCAAGCGCATTGTTCAACATGGAGATGCAGGTGTCGCAAAGATGATATTGTGTATTCTGATGTATGCAAATGTGCTGACAGCTGCAGGAACGGTGAATTGAATATAGATGACTCATCCTCTGAATCAGATACATATTAATGATATGGAACATGAACTGACCTACACTAATGACCTACACATCGTCCTTGCATTCATAGAATGATTCATTCTGCGAAGAAGAAATCGCATTTACCGAGGTTGGAGCGGCATAAAAATTCATGCTTACATTTAGGCTGACTTTTAGGGTATGACTTCCAAAATGATGTATTAAATATTTTCCAAACCACACATCCCATTCAATGTACCAATTTGATAAGCCAGACATATTTTTTAATAAATGGGACAATATTGACCTATCAGAATACGAACCAGTACACACACATTTTTACAAAATTATTATGGTAAACATGAAAATATGAGAAAAATTAAATTTTTTTATGTTTGTGACATCATAATTATATGCAAATTATTCACAAAACAAGAATAATTGTTATCGCTAACTAGATGACTATGAGACCTTTAACACCAGAATTGTCTTTCTAACCACAAAAATAAGAAAGTTATGATAGTTAAAACAAAGTATATTTCTTTACGGTAATTGATTATGGTTACCATGGAAACGGTTCTGCAACAAATAATTGCACCACTTTCAGACCCTACATCTACCCTGGTGATGACCACTATAGACCCCCCTAACAGCTGGTACTATTGACATTTTTCTACCAGACCACTTGTGCCATGGTGCCGAATTCAGATTTGGCTGGTAGACTACTGGGGGGCAGAGCCAAATCTAAATATCATCTTGCAAAGCGGAATCATATGGGTAACTCACATACCAAATTTGATTTAATTCCACCCAATGGTTTGGGAGCAGATAGCATGACAGACGGATGGACAGACGGACAGACAGACAGATGGACGGAGGCGATTACAATATCCTCAACATTTTTATAAAACGTGGGGATAATGATCAGATGAAAACTCGGAGAAGAATCAATAGTCACTTTCATAGCAAAGTTCTAATATATTTCATATCACAATTTTGGGTCAGAAAACTGGTTCCTCCCCAGGAACCAATTTGATACTTGTGCAATCCTCAGTTGATTATTGGTCCATATTGGACCAATCACAAATTGTCATTTGGATTTTTGTCAAAGATCAAATGAAAAATTAAACATTTACACACAGGCACAGATTCCAATTCGATATTGATACAGTCACAAGTGGATAATAAATAGACAATGAATGTTCATGCCAGCATACAGGTCTCAGCAAGATCCTGGATGCTGGATCGCAATCAGATGTTTGGCCTAGGCGCCATTGATCTTATTTGATATTTATCCAATGCTGTATTGAATATTGCATAATGGTCATATGACCCAATTGGATATTTATGCAAGCTTCAAGTGTAAATTAGAAATTGGTCACAGCCACAGTACCCAATTGAATATGATCACAATGCATTCTTGACAAATGGATATTAGGTCAAGATCATAGCGTTCCAAAGAATTTTAGCATAAGCCCAAAAACTTGGTGCTCGATTGAAATCACCTCAACATCCTAGGTCTCAATTCACCTTTCCAGAGTATCCATCTATCATCTGACCTCGTATGACGTCATAATCAGCTCAGCTCATGTAGGATGACGTCACAATTATTACATCACAAAGAGTTCCATATATACCTCATCAAATCTCAAATACTCCGACACGTTGTATGAATTGTATGCCTTAGGCAGCAACAGCACCCAGTCAAATTAGTTTCAAAATATACAACAGCTTACTTGTGTATTTTTTTTTTACAATTGATAGTCATGGTGTTCAGGGATCGATCGATCCCAACATGAGCCAGGTGTGGGTGGAGCTTAGCTAGAGATGGGTGGGGCATAGCTGAACCGGAAAGGTCCATTGTATATTTCATGATGATTTAATATCTCAATGGACGTGTTGGATACGCAGTCATGGTCCAACTGTTATTGAACCAATACTGTATTGTTCAATTGGATACAGGAACAATGTCCAAAGATCAATTTGAGCTCAATGTCCTAATTTGGCTCAATTGAACATTGACAGAATGGCTCAAATATCAACTGGATATTGTGTCCATGTTACACTGCCAAATTGGATATTGGTACAAAATCAAAAAGCATTCTATAAGTATTGCTATGTAAATACATGTCCCCTACCTGGTGATATAAATCATTAGAGAGTGACAGTCAAAAACTTCATTAAAAATTGACAGAAGCAGTTGAAACTCGAACTTGATCAGTAACTTCCGATATCAAAGCAATAAACCAAGTATATATGGTGAAGGAGAACGAAAAAATTTTGTAAGCTGATATGTTTGTATTTCATAAGTCGAAAGGGGACATAACTCCATCCAAAATTGATGCAAACGCTTGAAACTCGAACTTGCTCTGTAATTTCTCATAACAAAGCAATGTGTCAATTCAGGATTATGTACAGTACACATAAGTCAGGTTCATGGATACCAATAACCTAACTATCATATATGCACAGCATACATCCATGTAAATCTCCCTATAACAATCAATACCAAATAACCCCTCATAGTTACAGCTCAGCCTCTCCATACATACAATGGTAGGAATGTGAGGCAGCTTACAGCATCATGTACATAGTATAAGCAGCTTCAGGTATCATGCTATAGATAACGTAGTTCCTACTCATGAATATGCATGCAGCCAGCCAGCAGCAAGCATCCTTATAAGGAGAGGAATGCTGATTGCCTAAATCTGGGGCTGTTTAGCAGTGAGTCACAGTCTGTCTATAGCTAGTGGCAAGTAGTCAAGCATACAGTGAATTGTTCAAAGTTTTAAGAATATATGTCCTATAGAGCACATAATTAGAGTCAACCATGAGAAAAAATTGACCGCCTCCATCCCCACCACTCGCCTTTTATCTAAATGTTTCAGGTAGTGTGTCACGCTGCCATGCATATGTTCATGGTGTGGGCCTAGGAATATGGCAGATTCAGCTAGGCATTAAGGATGGGCTATTCAAGAATATCTGAGTCTGGTGTTTCATCATTGAATTCTGGCATTTCATCATTGTGTTTCATCATTAAAGTCTTGCAATTTAATAAGTAATGACATTTCATCATTGCGTTTCATCATTAAATTCTTGCAATTTAATAATTAATTTCCCAAATTTCACCAGACAGTAGGCTTTTCAGCATTAAATTCTTGCAATCCAACAAATAATTTTCCAAATTTCAATAGGCAGTAAGGCTATCATGCCCCACCTCTTGGACACGTACACCTAGGTAGGTTAGCGCCTTTCTGTTCCTTCGCGTCTCCACTTGAACAGTCTCAGCTAACAAGCCAAGAGTGGTGGGGGATGATGTACGATTGAACGTACTAATTTGGCTTGTGCTCCCACAAAGGTGACTCTCATCTATGGACACGAACAGTCTGCACTTATCAGTGCCTATATCTCATCACCTATCCGGCACCTGCATGATGAGTACAAGCCAAATTTGGGGGGATGAGCTGAGTCTGCTCCCCTTGCCATATTCTCAGTTGAATATCTCGAAGGGTTGCAGAAAAACTGTGGAAAACCAATATTTTTTTGTATTTCATTAGTCGGAAGGGGGGAAAATTGATGAAAATTTTTGAAACTAAAACCTGCTCTATAACGCCCTATAATAAAGAAACCTACGGGGGGGATCAAAATTGATGCAAATGCCTGAAACTCAAACTTGGTCTGTCATTTCTCATAACAAAGCAATGTACCAATTCTCAGTTGAATATCTTGAGACTGCGAGAAAAAGTGCAGAAACAAATATTTTTCGTATTTCACAAGTCGAAAGGGGGCATAACTCCATGAAAGAATGACGAAAATGTGTGAAAGTTGAACTTGCTCTGTAATTCCTTATACTAAAGCGATGTACCGATTTTCCCTTAAATATCATGAAGGAGTGCGAAAAAAAGTGTGGGAAGCTGATATGTTTCCTTAAGCCGAAAGGGGGCATAACTCCATAAAAAATTGACGCATATGCCTGAGACTCGATCTTGTACTGTAACTTCTCATAACAAAGCAATATACCAATTCTCTGTTGAATACCTTGAAGGACTGCGAAAATGGTGCGGAAAACAAACTGCGACAGACAGACACATGGATGGATGGACAGACAGACGGACAGACAGATGGACAGACGGAGTGCAAACCTATAGTCTCCCGGTTTTAATGGTAGGGGACTAATAATCAATCGAACATGGGCAAAGATACTGAAGTTCTTTTTAACATTAAGCCAGATCCATATACCTAAATTGAATATCGGAACACTGCCATCTGAGAAAATGAATGGATATGGTGATTTTCGCAATATCATGATGGGATAGCGATGTGTTGGAAGGTGCGTGAGAGTGTGGAGAGTTCAGCCATCTACCCAGCTCTCCCATTGCCCAACGCATCTGCTTTTTTTTTTTACATATTGCAACCACAACCCTTTCACGAACAAATCCCTGAAAAAAGTAAATTCTTTAAGATATAAATTTATTGTCAAAAATTTTGAAATTAAATTGACTAGAAGCAGTTGCTTGCTGCCTAAGGCAGAAACAACTTCCTGCCAAATTAATTAAAAAAAATATTCAACTGTCTTGCTGAATGATCGCCATAAAAAATGAGATATGGGGAATTCATCTGTGAAAAGATTAAGTCACCATCAGCACTCTCTTTGACATGGCTGACACATTAAAATGCATTCCAATATGCTTGTATTTTATACCACCTTATATAATAAGTCACTTTGTGTCCATCCTCTGTTACATAGTGGCACATTTTGCTTAGAAGCTTCCAATAATAAAAGATATATTCTAATTAACCACTTTTAATGGTAGAATTTTGTCAAGAAAATCTTTGACATTGCTTATTGAATTTCCATTTGCAGGCTAAGAAAGGACTATTTTTGAAAATTTGCCACTGAAATGACTGGCTCGGTTACCGAGCCAGTCATTCCAGTGGTAAATTTTCAAAAATAGTCCTCTCTGGGCCTGCAAATGGATATTCCTCAAGACAACTCCCGAGGCTGGTTTTGGCCGGCTTGACCATTAAAGAGTTAAACGATTGTGTACCGTCAGCACAACTCAGAAATAATTTAACAACAAAATAAAACTTAATGTTGTCATGAATATTTTGAACATAATTAGATTGGAACTAAGATGCTTTTTGCTTTGTTTTGGAACCATGTTAACTTATTTATGAACTGCATGCTATGTATAATGCGTTTCACTATACCATTCCGTAGAATTAGAGTCGCTGCTAATGATTGGTCTGTGTATAATTAATGCGTAAACCAATGGACATTCCCAGTTTATCCATCGATCATATAATGTCATAATCAACTATGTCATGAATGATGTAGATAAGTTTGTCACGAATGCTTAATTCATGATGGATCAAGCGTTGTTGTATGAATTGTATGTTTTTACTTTTAAATAAACATTCTGTTGAATATTTTGAAAATAATTTGACTGTCACATTAGTTTCGAATTATTCAACGGCTTACCTGTATATTTTTTTGGAAATGGATAGTCATGGAGTTCAAGGATCGATCGATCCTAACATGAGCGAAGTGTGGACGGAGATTACCTAATGATGGGCGGAGCATTGCTAAAACTGGAAAGACACACAATTGAAGCATAGAAAAATATAAAAGTTGCTATACCATCGCCTTTCTAAGCACATTTTTGGGATTCAGCCCACAGCGTAAATGTACATGTATATACTACAAAGTATACAGACCTTTTGGAAGATGATCGTCGACTTCCAGACGTTTTGGATGACAGGCTGACCTTTGACCCATTGATACTCTGGGTTTTACTCGGACTAGATGGTACGCTGTCAGTGTCACTAATGTGTCGCTCCAGATTTAAAGCATTCCTCTCTTCATCTGTGAGTCCGCGCCGGTATTCGTCAGTTCTGAGACCTTCAAAGCCTTCTCTCTGCCACATACCCACTGAGCCATCTGGTGCATTGTATGAGAGTTCGAAGGTTAGCGTCGTCTGAAATCAACAAACCATACACCTTTTATCCTGATTATCAGATTTCTAAATTTACTGAAGAATGCTTTATACTCGGCTCATGCGATTATTACTTTGAGTAATCACGATCAATTAGTTAGGTATAATCGTCATTACTCGATTAATTAGCCTGGTTACAAATTACTCTGACATAACATCAAAGGCATATCAATGAGAAAACCTGCAATTGTGTTAAGAAATGTACATTTCCAGGCCAAGAGAAGAATATATTCTGAGAACGTATCACTGGCATGTCTGGCCCGATGGGAGAGCCCGAGTCATTCCAGTGATACATTTTCAAAAATAGTCCTCTCTTGGCCTGCGAATGGGCATACATTCGCCGAGCAAAATGTAAATTTTCATGACCTATCACATTAAAGAGTAACTGAAAGATTGGTTTTGCAATATTTTATGAAGAACAAATTATTCACGATTCAAATTATTTCAAATTAGTTTCAAAATATTAAACAGCTTACATGTATAGCTTTCTGGAAATTAAGATTCATGGAGTTCTGGGTTAGATTGATCCCAACACAGGAAAAGCATGGGCAGAGCTTAGCTAGAGATGGGTGGCGCATAGCTAAAACTGGATTCATCCATTATATCACTAGTTAGTAGATAAGGATGTTTATCTCTGTTTCAAAAACTTTATTACTAGTGTACGAATTGTATGTCTTACAACTTTATAAACATTGTGTGGAACATTTTGAAACTAATTTAACAGGGAGCTGTTGCTATCATGGTTAACTTGAAATTTAGACTCTGGGAATTTAGGCGTAAAAGTTTCAAATCGATTAGAACACGCACAATAAGTGTGCAAAACTTAGCTAGCAATGGATCCCAAGGGGCCTGCTTTGCTCAGCTGGAACATGCATTTCAACACCTGTAAGCAGAACCCTATGGTTTGGGCAGAATCGCAACAAGAACACCGATGTGTCCTACCAAATTTGGTTAAAATTGGTTCAATAGGGTTCAGCAGTTCTGGAGAAGTTGTTTTCGTGAAAACTAGGTCATCCAGGATGGCCCCAAACCATTAGGCCAATCAAGTTCCCTTGAACACAGTTGTTTCAGCTCTTGCCCTAGATGATATTTGATGAGCTTTAAATGAATCCCCCAAGTGGTTTCGAAAGAGGTAGATTTTTAGAAGTTTCTAAGAATAAACCAAAATCCAAGATGGCCACCAGTCAAATTTGTTGATCAGCTTCTTTGAACAAACGTGGAACTCTATGCCTTAAGGATGATTCCCACCACATATAATTGAAATCGTCCAAGTGGTTCGTGAGAAGTTGCTTAACTCTTACCACTCTGATGTCAATATTCTATCTTTTACTGTGTCAATAGCAAAGAAACTGCTGTACATTTCTCAACAATTTTGGTGGAAGATGTTGCTGTCTCCGACAGCACCAGCTTCCACCAAATTTGTTGAAAAATTAATACAAGTTCATCTTTTAATTTAATTTGAAAATTAAAAATTTTGACATCAGAGTGGTAAGGGTTAAAAGAAAGTCTATGGCCGGGTGCTGGATGGATGACTGCCATGGCACAAGCTCCAGAATGGATAACAAATATATCCGCTTCTTTCTAGCCCAGTTACTAGGAAAGGCTACCCATGAAGTGTCATCAAAATACTCCAAGTAGTATTTACATCATCGAAAAAAGACCAAAAATCAGCATGAACGCACAAACATGGTCAGCAACACTGATGGAGGCGGAGACAATAAAAATAATCAGCTTTTTTATATTTAAGCTGATAAATGTGACTCAAGCTGATAAATGTGACTCGATCCACAAGAACTGACCAGTGACCTAGCCAGTGACTGTCAGTTAGTGTTGAAGAAGTGAGCGAGATTACGCCGCGAAAGCTACACTCAAACAATTTCTACATCCCGGAGAGGTAACTAACTTTTCTTTATTATAACAAGAAGATCAGTACTGATCACATGTCCCCCGACGGGTGTTGTTAGTAAAACAAATTTTTGAGATTCCTGCCTTTACAAAATTGCGTGTGTGCATATGCATGTGAATCTATGGTGGCTACAACACTACATACGTAATGAGATGAGGCAGTGCAATCACAATCCATTGTAGAACACAATGCTAACATCTACAAACTAATAGCACATGCATATAAAGCAGACATGTATGTCATTCAAGGGGGATAACTCCATCACATCTGGACGCGCGTCGCTGAAACGCAATCCCCACCGAGGCCTCGTCATAAGGAATCACTATGCCAAATTTGAAATAAATCCATGCAGGATAGCTAAAGGCATTGAACGGAAACCAAATTTTCCTTGAATTCTATGTCATTCAAGGGGGATAACTCCATCACATCTGGACGCGCATCGCTGAAATGCAATCCCCACCGAGGCCTTGTCATAGGGAATCAGTATACCAAATTTGAAATAAATCCATGCAGGCTAACTAAAGTTATCGAGTGGAAACCTAGTGTGACAGACGGACGGACGGACGCACGCACGCACAGACGCCGCCTATTACTAGTGTCCCCGTCGACGGCTGTCTGGGGATTTTTAAGCAGTAATGCTTGTCCAGTTTTGATTTACTGAATGTATTGGATTGCCCAGGGCCCTCACAACTGAGAGGTCTCAGATATTCCTTTAGTGTGGTATGGGCAGACAGAATTATTTACACTCAAACAATTTCTACATCCCGGAGAGGTAACTAATATTTCTTCATTATGAATCATCCTGGGATTGGGACCAACATTTCCGGAAATATATTTATATAGATAACTGAGAATGGTTACACTTAGAAATGTGACTGTTATTCTGTTGTCCCCACACAAAACATCATTAACTGTCTAACCCATGATAACATCTGTACAAATTCTTTGTGTATTTGTGTAGTTCATGGATTACACTAAATACTGAATGTAATGTTCTATGATTTCATAACACAAGGTAGCCTTTATAGTTACTAATATATTTATTCTAAACTAACTACGTTTGAAATACTGTATACTTATGAATATTAATGATCTGACACGAAGTCTAAGTTAGTTCTCACACAGAGATTCTGTCCGGGCATCTGTCTCCAGCTCGGTAGTTTCCGTGACCGCTCGGGATAGTTCGGAGAACATCATATTCCCTTTCCTTCTTTCAGTTATGTTGCCCATACATATACCGTGGTAATGAGTACAATTATGATTATTAAACGAAAGAACAATGATATAATGTATAGATATATGGATTGGTGGTAAATGATTTTTATGTGATATTATACTAAAACATATGACATCAACGTAATCTATGCCAGCACATATGAATCGCTGACAAATGATTATTATGTAATATTTTACTAAAACACAGGGCATCAACGTAATCCATGTCAGCGAACTTTATAAACACATATATAAACAAATGGTTTGTCACGAAGACATATGTCAGACAAACGGTTTGTCACGGAGACATATGTCACACAGACGATTTGTCACGAGGCATGTCACACAGACAGTTTGTCACGAAGACAGTCACACAGACAGTTTGTCATGAAGACAGTCACACAGACGGTTTGTCACAAAGACAGAGTCACACAGACGGTTTGTCATGAAGACGACAGTCACACAGATGGTTTGTCATGAAGACAGAGTCACACAGACGATTTGTCATGAAGACAGAGTCACACAGACAGTTTGTCATGAAGACAGAGTCAAACAGACGGTTTGTCACGAAGACAGAGTCATACAGACGGCTCATCACGAAGACATGTGTCACACAGACAGTGTGTCACGAAGACAGAGTCACACAGATGGTTTGTCACGAAGACAGAGTCACAAAGATGGCTCATCACAAAGACAGAGTCACACAGATGGTTTGTCACAAAGACAGTCACACAGACGGTTTGTCATGAAGACAGAGTCACACAGACAGTTTCTGGCTTAGAACAACGATTTTTGTTCTTATTTTGAGAACTGTTTGTAGTATCTCCAGTCACGTGATACAAGTAGTCGCTATCACTGTCATCTGAATGATCTGATAACACATGTGTTGCAGAATCCTGGATTGTTCTGGCGTGTTGCCGCAGTTTATTCTGACGCATGTAGTCATTGCTGCTCGGCCCAGTTCTGTTGCTAGATTTGCGACACAAAGAAGCAAAATGGTTTTTGGAACCGCACGCGTAGCACGTTTTGCCATAAGCCATACACTGAGTTTGACCTCCAGGATGTGGATACTGACCTCCACAGTTACGGCATTTAACAGTTCCCTGGAAATTGTTCTTGCATTGCGGTTTGCTACGTCGTCCACGAACATGATGAACCGTGTCATTTTGTTGTTCATTACCAATGTTGTGACGTTGAAAATCTTCAACATGTCGGAGTTCCTCACGAGCTGGCGCGGTTTCTATTTGTTGCGCCTCACTGTTGGCGGTTTCCATTCTTCTGCCGATGTCGAGAATAGCGGAGAGTGTACTGTCCTCAGGTTTAATTTCTAATATGCGCCTACGCAGTCTAGTTGACGAACAGTTTTGAATTATTTGATTTTTAATCTCCGTAGATTTATCATGAAAGTCACAGTGTTGCGCAAGTGCTTGTAATCGGGTATGGAACTGGTCGAGAGTTTCTGCCGTATGCTGTTTCCCCGACAGAAGGTTAGAATCTCGTATGGTGTGTTTTTCTGGGGTGTGAAATGGTCAGTGAGTGCCTTCTTTCCTGCTTCGTAGTCCTCAGTTACCAGTCGTACAGAGTGTGTCATAAATATCATGCACACGCTCGCCTGCATGGTGCAATAGGAGCGCACGTTTCCGTGTTGAATCCATGATGTTTGCAGCTACCAGAAAGTTCTCAAACCGATTAAATCCATTTAGACCACCTTTGACTCAGACTCGACTGGTCACTGTCTGGATCAAAAGTCGGAAATGTTGGTAAATTGATTGCAGCAGCCATGACAATACGAAGACACAATGATAGGGTATAGGTAACGTCTGTCACGATGGAACTGTAATGTTAAGTGTTGTTAAACACGCGTAGTCCAGGAGCACAAAGTCTTAGTTACACACAGTAAATCCAATTAAATAGAGGTTTGTTAACTTATGGAGCAGACTGTAGTGCACATAGAGCGCACATGCCAGCAGTCCGATGATAAAACGATCTGACATTTATGTCCATCACAACCATTAATAGTCCAGCTCTGGTGCCTGGAGTCTAATTAAAACACTAACATCAAATTCCTGCTTCACCTTCTATGTTTTGCAGAGGCTAGTTAGAACCGTCATCCTAGAGCCTATGTCCGGGTTCGCCTTGGCTTTAATGAAAATGTTGATGTAGATTTTCAAAAACTTTCAAACAAATCCATACTTTTATCCTCGTCGCCAAAGTAATGGTCTAAGTTAGTTCTCACACAGAGATTCTGTCCAGGCCTCTGTCTCCAGCTCGGTAGTTTCCGTGACCGCGCGGGATAGATCAGAGAACATCAAACTGAAGACCAATATATGTAAGCTGTACACACACAAATATCATCAGTTAACCTATTTAACCCTCAAATTTGTTCAAAGGATTAATTTTTCTGATAGAAAATATCCATTTGGAGATCAAGAGAACTATTTTTGAAAATTTACGAATGGAATGACTGCCTCGGTTGACCACTGCAGAACCTGTTTTTGCTTGATATGAGTGTTAAAGGGGTAATCGTTGTTTTAAGTGCTGCTGCAGCATTTTAACCCTATACCCCTCAAATCTGTTTTTAAAAATTTCAATGGAGAAAACAGAAAGAATGTCATTGGATACACCAGCTCCACTCAATGGAGCCTATAGGCACACACCTAGCAGAATAAGGGACGCCTCTTCCCTGGACCAACACGCCCACCACGGGTGGACACGCCAAGTATGTTGTTATTAACTGTGAGTGTTAAATGGTTAAACATGCGGCAGTTTCTCCATAGACGTTGCTGTTGTACCATATAGAAGACAATTACCATTATATAATCATGAAGTGATAAAGGGATGTATCAGCGTCTCTGTTGCTTTGTCTGTTAAAACATTTCGGACAGAGTTAATGTTTCGTAGATGGTAATATACTGCCATGCATACAGATCGAACTTGTGCATCCATGTCTATGGCCTGGTCACTGCTTGTGCCCAAATTTCTGCCTGATGGAGTTGGTGTAATCAGACTCTCTACTAGTTGGACTTCAGTAGTATTAACTTTAGTGTGTTGGTGTTTTGTCTGGGTTGAGTTTTAATTTATTTTGAGTCATCCATTGACTAATATCTGCGATGCAAGTTCAGACTAGTTGCAGAACTGTAGTTGCATTTGCAAGATTATAAATAAGTTAACATGTTTCCAAAACAAAGACAGAAACATGTTTAAGTTAGTAGAATTTTGAACATGACGTAAGAAATGATCTGTTGAATATTATGTTCATATCTTAAAATTCAATTATGTTCAAAATGAGCAAGAGTACTGTTATTTCCACACGTTTTGAAAAAAAGTTGGAATATTGCAATCGCCTCCACCTGTCTACCAGTACATTCGGCTATCGCCACTGAAACAATTTGGTGAATTCAATCAAATGTTATTTGAGTTACCCATATGATCGATAAAGACATTTACATTAGGCTCTGCCCCAACAGTGGTGGAGGTCGAGGGTATGGGGGTGGGGTGTGTGGGGGGTGGAGGGGGTAGAAAGTCAATTTTGGCGGAATTCAACCATAAGTTTTTGTGATGCTGTATTGTATGTTTTATTTATTTATGATCTTTTTTCCAGAGATTTATTATGAGTGGATGAATACCAGTACAATGGATAAAATTTAATATCGTATAACCACCCAACAAATTATTTTATGGTCAAGATGCCAAAACTGGCCTTTGCATTCGTCTTGAGAATGGTACATTAGCGGCCAAGAAGACTATTACGGATAATTTACAACCAGAATGTCTGGCTCGATGACTGAAAAGCAAATATTTTGACTTTCTTGGCCATTAAAGCACCAAGGGATATCAAAATCTACCAGCACTAATGTTTAATGGTCTGCTGGCTGAACTTCTGCAGAATGCTTTTGCCATGAGGTTTAATTCTGGATATACTGAATATTTTGAAAACAATTTGACTGAAAGTTGTTGATGGCTTAGCTATTGCATGTTGAAATTATTGTCTGGTGGTAGCTGTAGCAGCTAGATGGTTAAGTATGCACTTACAGACATGACGGTTGACTGAAGAGACAAGATAGACTATAGGCAAAATGCCAATAGATTGCTTGTCACCGATACAGATATAAGCTGAATAACTCTGACGGTGATGAAGCGAGTTGAATCCACAAGAATCTCATTTATTACCACAGAATTCCATCGCACCAGGGGACTAAGAGACAGTAGAAACCATCAGTTAATCACGAAACGAGACAAGTACTGAATAGCTTAGCAATTTATTATACATAATAGTGAGAATGTATCACATCACAAAGGATATGATAGTAAGTAAAAGCATTCATGGGTCGATGTGTTGGTCATTTCGATTTAATCCCTTTCAAGCTAATGTTGGTAAAAAACCAGCCTCTGCAGTGGCCGTAAATAATGCCCATCTGCAGAGGCTATTTTTTTTTAAATTTACACTGAAATGATTACAACCACATAAGTGATTATAACCACACCCGTCATTTCAGTGGTAAAATTTCGAAAAATAGTATTTGCTTGGCCTATAAAGGGCGATTTAATACACAAATATTTTGATATACTTGCCCGAATTTAACCATTAAAGGGTTAAGTAGATCTTGTGGCCCTTTTGACTTAGTTCACGTGGTTGTTATTTTGATAGAGTAGCTTACTAGCTTAAATGTGGTGGTTAGTTTAATTGAGTAGACATGGTGATCATTTTAACTGAGTAGACATGATGGCCATTTTTATTGACCAAATGTGTTCATTATTTTTAATTCAAAGTAGACATAGTGGCAATTTGACTGAATCTCTCCTCTTTGCCTGACATTTTAGCGAAAGCAGTGAAGATCAATAAAATTTGAATCTAGATTTACATACAAGGAACTGATGTCATAATCAAATTAATGTGTCATGGTTGGCGATATCATAATCATATATACCGATACCATATCGAAGACCGATATCATGCACTGACGGTTTCATAACCGCTTATTAAATATAAATATCGAAAAGCCGAATATGAACATATTTTTAGTTTTCCCTATTATCATTGTTTAAAATGAAAGATACTAACCATGCAGCGACAATCGTGAAAAGCGCAATTCAGTAATGACTGATGCACAAGACACTTTTTTCTCTGTGAAATACCTATACTGTTTAAGCCGCTTCTGCTGATCATTCCATTCCCGTTTTCTCATTGGTTAGCACGACAAAAATTATCCAATCACTATATGAAGAATAATTTTTCTTCCTAATCATGAGCGTTGTTTATCTAATCACGTTGTGGCCAACGCTTCATGACCTTTGCCACAATGAATGGTTATACACACATGACGTTAATAATCTTAAAAAAAACTTGATAGGCTATTGCAAGCGGAATAACTTTTTTCAGCCTTTTGTGGCTACAACAAACTCTTTTTGACTAGCATGTGAATTTAACAGCCTAATAATAACCAGGTCACGCGATCGATCATTCTATTCAGAAAAGAATTCTGACATATATTGGTTGAACTATTCACGGAAGAGTTTTCTTGAAGCACATTTGTATTCTCACGAGATTTCATACACCAGCGGAAGAGAGATAAACTGAGCGATCCCAACATCCTTGGATGAAATTCGGATCGGATCTAAAGTACAGTATTCGGTCACCATTGTGTATATAGTAATTAACGAGTTCCAACCCATGGGCCGGGAGTTGCAGATGAGTACTCGCTCTGAATACTGGAAGTAAATCTTTCTAATATCATGTGATTTGTATCTTTTGACGACGACATTTTGATGTAATAAATGATGGTTATAACAGTATACCTAATATTTAGGCGGTCCCAGATAATAAGTTCACTCCCACAACAATGGGCATGGGGTATATTAAGTATATGTGTAAGGTGGCAAGAATTTGTACCGCAAAATAGTGTTCTATTTTCGTGTTATTGATGATCGTTTTAAAGAATGGATTTTAAGTTTATCATGTTACCTTGAAATTTAGACTGTGGGAAGTCAAATTTTAAGATTTCAGTTTTAACACTTTTATGCCTGAATATCATTACAGAATTTTCTGTGTGGACTAAATTAATTTTCAAAATTCTCTGTAAATTTGACATTTTTCTCAAAATCATGAAAAAAAGTTTTGTTGAAATATTCTCATGCCAGACTGTAATGGTCCCCATACTTTGCCAATGGCATAACTGACAATGTTATGTGGTTATAAATTAAATCTCCATATGCTATGGGATGAGATTTTTGTAATATTACTGCATCTGGTGGGTGGGTGAGCTGCTAATCTTCTTAAAATAACTTGAACTCAGATATTGTTCCCATATTCACCATACAAACACACCAGGATAACACAGACGGCTGGAGGCTAAAGGGAGAGAACTCTCCTAGGAAAAATGTTGCTATCATTGCCATTGCAGCAAAGTATGGGTACAGGCATCAAAAGGTTAAATCACTCCCAACATGCGTAAAAATACTGGATGTAGCTTATCTAAAAATGGGCGGATCACAGCTAGAAATGGATCTATCCATCTATTGTTACTTATAGAGAAAAGAGAAAGAGAGCGAGAGAGAGAGGGGGGAGGGACGGAGGGAAGGATGGAGGGAGGAGGGAGGGAGGGGGAAGGAGAGTGATGTGACAATACCAATAGATTCTCGCCCTTTCAAAGAGCTTAGAATTCTGTCACCGTGGAAGTGAATAAGTTATGTATAAAAAATTTAAATAATGTGCCATCATTGTTAATGACGCACGTACAGATGCTAAGACTGATGGGATATATCACTATTGATTCTGAAGAGCTGAAATTATAGACTCCTATCCATCATAATGGGTCATGCAATGGATGAATCCAGTCGCTCAGTCAATCATAATGATGTCATAACCAACTACGTCACATGTAGCCTGACTTTATAATCATTTATATCATGAATGACGTGATTAAGTCTGTCATAAACGCTTAATAGTCCATCAAGTTGTATGAATCGTATGTCTACCATTTTAATAAACATCCTGTTGAATATTTTCAAACCAATTTGACTGGCCGCTCAGCACCCAGTCAAATTAGTGTCAAAATATTCAACAGCTTACCTGGACATTTATGGAGTTCAGAGTTTGATCGATCCCAACACGGAGAAAGCGTGGGTGGAGCTTAGCTAGAGATATCCAAGACAGGATTCATCCATTATGTGAAGATAATGACCTATCTAACAATTATATCATCATGAGAGAGCATGGGGAATCACTCCATCACTGCACAATCCTTCATCAAGTGCAATATACCCTCATATGTATTATGCAATACGACTTAGTGACAAGACATGATTAATTTCACTCATATTGGGATCAATAACACACATTTCTCTCAGAGAATAGAATATACAAGAAATTCTCTACTAATAAGTGCCATGGTTACATGAAATGGCTATTACGGCATACATCCATGTCCATAAGAATTTAATCACGCTGCCATTAAGCCACAGAGCACGACTGATATTTTGTAATCCCTAAACCACACAATTTAAGCATGCATGCTTCCATTAAAAAAATCGGCATCCGCAAAATTGCACTAAAACATATAGCTTAGGGTATAAATAACTGACATGATAAAAAGTGAGAGTAAAAGAGGTTTCAGAGGTAATCAATCATGCATATGATATACTCATGACAATAAATAGCTAGAAATCAATGCATATTTATTTGCTCCAACAGCGTCATGACGATATAAATACTTCATACCATTTATAGTGCAAAATATATAACATGGGACAATGCTTGCTAAAACAAAAATGGAGGATCTGTCAATCAAGTATATATATATATATATATGTATGTATGTATATAATCACAGCTTTTGGGTCACTATGGTGAGCCATCATCCGCTTCATGGAGGGCATGCCAAAAAAAATCCAAACCACATAAAGTATAGAAAAGTATGGAACAAATGTCAAAATTAATTTCATTAGGATATTGAACAGGAGGTCCAAGGGGCCTATATCGCTCACCTGCATCATAGGCATTTCAACCAGAAAGGCCATCAACAATAAGTAGAACCCTACAGAGTTGAGGAGAATTATAACAAGAAAACAGAAGCCATGTTTCTTTATGTACCAACTACTTTTGAACAAAACTTAACGTCCCTTAGTCCCTTATCATATCTCCCAAATTTTGGCAAATTTTAATGGCCCCCTAGGCCCTAAACAAATCTCCCAAATTTCAGCCTGAATCTTCCAGTGGTTCTGGAGGTCATTTTCGAAAAAAATAGGTCATCCAAGATGGCCACCAAACTATTTGGCCAATCAAGTTCTCTTGAACAAACTTGTTTCAGCTGTTGCCCTAGATCATATTTAATGAGTTTTC
This sequence comes from Chaetoderma sp. LZ-2023a, assembly GCA_034401795.1. Classification (NCBI taxonomy): domain Eukaryota; kingdom Metazoa; phylum Mollusca; class Caudofoveata; order Chaetodermatida; family Chaetodermatidae; genus Chaetoderma; species Chaetoderma sp. LZ-2023a. The sequence goes on along the minus strand of CM067369.1, from coordinate 163,675,812 downwards.
TAAAAATCGGGCAACATCCAAGATGGCTGCCGCACAAATTGTCCGACCGACTTCATCTGAACAAACTTTAATATCTATGCCCTAAGGATTGTTCCTGCCAAATATAATTGAAATCGGCCAAGTGGTTCTTGAGAAGAAGTCGTTTAAAGAATTCCCCATTGCTTTACTATGGGCCCCTTGCTTTACTATGGGAGCCTATAGCGGGAAAACAAACCAAGATGGTAGCCAAACCATTTATCCGACAGTCTCGAAAGTGGCATATTTGAACTCGCCACCCTGATAAGCATATATAGAGCAATTTTCGCCATTAAAATACATCAAATACAAAAAAACCCAATATGACCAACAAATGCTAAATTTTGATTGGTTGATGTCAGCCATGTTTTTTAACAAACAAAATTCCTTTGAACAAATTTGAATGGCCCTTAGTCCCTCAGCATATTTAATACATTTCAGCTCTATCTCTTCCGCGGTTCGGGAGAAGAAGTTGTTTTCGGGAAAACTACGTCATCCACGATAGCCACCAAGCAAATAGGCCAATAAGGTTGGCTTGAACAAACTTGGGTCTAACATTGCCATAGATGATGTGTTATGAGTATTGAATCAATTCCTCTTGCCCTTCGGAGAAGATTTTGTAGTGTTTCTAAAAATCAGCCATTTTGGCCGGCGCCCATCTTGGATTTTGACCGATCCGCCTCATTTGAACAAACTTAGATCTCTATGCCCTATGAATGCTTCCTCCCAAATATAATTGAAATCGGCCCAGTGGTTCTTGAGAAAAAGTAATTTAAAGAATTCCCCATTGCTTTACTATGGGAGACTATGGCGGGAAAACAAACCAAGATGGCAAGAAAACCGTTTATCCGACCATCTCGCAAGTGGGATATTTGAACTCGCCACACTAATAAGCATATATAAAGCAATTTTCGCCATCAAAATACATCAAATACAAAAAAGCCAATATGAGCTAGAAACGCTGAATTTTGATTGGTTGATGGCGGCCATGTTTTTTAACAAACAAACTTCCCTTGAACAAACTTGAAAGGCCCTTGGTCCCTAAGCATATTTACAAAATTTCAGCTCTATCCCTTCAGCGGTTCGGGAGAAGAAGTTGTTTTCGCAAAAACTAGGTCATCCAAGATGTCCGCCAAGCAAATCAGCCAATCAAGTTGCCTTGAACAAAGTTGGGGCTACCGCTGCCACAGATGATGTGGTATGAGGTTTGAATCAATTCCTCCAGCGCTTTCAGAGATTTTTTAGTGTTTCTAAAAATCAGACATTTTGGCCGGCGGCCATCTTGGATTTTGGCCGATCGGCTTCATTTGAACAAACTTGAATCTCTATGCACTAGGGATGCTTCCTGTCAAATATAATTGAAATCGGCCCAGTGGTTCTTGAGAAGAAGTCATTTTAAAGGAAAAGTTGATGGATGGACAGACGACGGACGGACACACGACGGACGGTCGCCAGGACATAAGCTCACTTGGCCTTTCAGGCCAGGTGAGATAAAAATGTTAAAAATAATTTTATTATGAGAGAGAGAGAGAGAGAGAGAGAGAGAGAGAGAGAGAGAGAGAGAGAGAGAGAGAGAGAGAGAGAGAGAGAGAGAGAGAGAGAGAGAGAGAGAGAGAAAACTGCAATGTTTTTTTTAATCGGAATAAGCCCTTGGTGAAATCAATGTCCATTAATTATGAACGTTAATAGCTCGTTCTGATGTCTCACTCCTATGGATGCATTATAACTGTCTCGTTGCTGCAAGCCATCAAACAATAATTTCAATGAGCAAAATCACTTGACTTGCTAAATATTTTGAAAACAGGTCATGGAGTTATTGGCTCAAAATCAATTTTCAAGATGGCTGCCAGTGGCTGGCACCCAAATTGGATTTTGCATCATCTACAATTTCAACTAGATTGATCGGTTGATGATGTGTCATTGCAAATCCCCACGTTCACCGCTTTGAAATTTTGACACACCTCGCAACCCACACCCGGGGCGGATCCCAATGTAAACGTCCTCTTGCACTCCGCAACGATATAGGTAGCTCACATACCAAATTTGGTTGAATTCCGCCCAACAGTGTCAGAGGCATTGCATTACAATCAATTTCATGACCTTTTGACCCCATCCCCACCCCTGGAGGCGGGGGCCAAATGTAAATGTGCTCATCCACGCCACATTGATATGGGTAACCCACATACCAAATTTGGTTGAATTCCATCCAATGGTTTCGGAGGAGATGCATTAAATCAATTTTTTGACCATTTGACACCCCCCACCCCCACCCCACCACAGCCATGCCAGGGGGCAGGGACAAATGTAATTGTTCTCATGTACTCCACATTGCTATGGGTAAATGACATAAGGAGTCGCATTACAATCAATTTCATGATCTTTTGACCCCATTTGGGGGTGGGGGTGGGGGGGGGGGGGGAAATGTAAATGTGCTCATCCACTCCTCATTATTATGGGTAACTCACATACCAAGTTTGAATTCTGTCCACTGGTTTCAGAGGAGATGCGTTAAATCAATTTTTTTACCTTTTGACAACACCCCCACCCCCAGCCACCCTTGAGGGTGGAGCCAAATGTAATTGTGCTCATGTACTCCACATTGATATGGGTAACCCACAGACCAAATTTGGTTGAATTCTGTCCAACGGTTTCGAAGGAGATGCATTACAATCAATTTCTGCAGGTTAAAATTTGACCTTTTGACCCCTCCCCTACCCCCTGGGGGCGGAGCCAACTCCAAATGGCCGCTTGCACTCCGCAAACATATGGGACATGACCACCTTTGGAAGTTTTTATTTTTACCCCACATTTACCACCCCCAGTGGTCCATAAAAAACTTTCCCAAAAGTATGAAAAAAGTTCAGTCCCAACATTTCCCACCCCAGGGCCGTACCTGGGGTCATACAAAAATTCCAAGTGTCATGCACATCCCTGGCCATATGTGCAATCATCCCCAAAGTTTCAAGTTTCTATCTGAAATGGTCTAGGAGTTGCGTTAAAATCGATTGGAGCCCACCTTTGACCATTTGACCCCCCTACCCTCAGTGTGTGATCAAAGATCAAAATACCAGTAATTCCTTGTGCTGTAGTCTACTCATCATTGGCTTGAAAATGATATGCGACATGACAACCTTTGGAGAAATTTAATTTTTGACCCACATTTACCACCACCAGGCCCCTGCCCCTGGGGTCATGCCAAAATGTCAATGCACATCCCTGTCCATATTGTGCAATCATCCCTAAAGTTTCTATCTGAAATGGTCTAGTAGTTGCATTACAATAGATAATTACTGGCCAATTTTGACCTTTGGACCCCCTGGGCCCAGGCCAGGTGGGGGTGGGGTGTGGGGTGGGTGGGTGTGGTGGTGTCGGAACAAAATTCCAAAAGTGTCATGTACATCCTTGCCCATAGGTATAATCAAGTTTCTATCTTAAACGGTCTAGAAGGAGATGCGTTACAATCAATAAGTGCACAGAAGGCCGGCGCACGCACGCACGCACGCACGCACGCACACACAAACACACACACACACACACACACACACACACACACACACACACACACACGCAGGTCATATCACATAATCCCCAGCTTTTCTTCGAAAAGTGTGGGGATAATGACCCAATATGAAATCTATTGTTATGCAGATCACATCCTTGTATAAAAACTAGTAAAACATGATAAGCCACGTCGCTGAAGTATATCTGACGCTTGTCTTCGGTTGGAGAGATCCTTGTATAGTATAGATCACTTTTCTAAAGTTTCATTGAAATTGGATGAGCCATTGTTGAGAAATAAGTTGATTTAAAAACCTTAACCAAAAGCGCATTGACAAAATACATGAAAAATGTCCAAGTCCAAAACCGTGAAGAAAATAGTTAAAATGACCCAAAATGAATTCTTTTGTTATGCAGATCATTTCCCTGTATAGTATAGATCACTTTTGTAAAGTTTCATTGAGATGGGATAAGCAATTGCTGAAAAATAAGTTGATTTAAAAAATGTAACCAAAATTGTACAAATGACGGATGCCGCAGCCGCCAACGACGCCACCAGAATTAGTGATCCCTATGTCTCGCTTTCTGCTTTACAGGTGAGACAAAAACCTTAACCAGAAAAAACATGACAAGATTTTGAAGTCCCAACACCATGAAAAGATAATTATAATTCCCCAAAATTAAATTTATTGTTTGTAGATCACATCCCTCTATAGTATTGATCGCTTCTGTAATGTTTCATTGAGATCGGATGTCCCACTGTTGAAAAATAAGTTGATTCCAAAACCTTAAGCAAAACTGCACAAATGACGGCCGGCGCCGCCGGTATTAGTCATCCCTATGTGTTGCTTTCTGCTTCGCAGGCGAGACAAAAATCTGATAATTTTTACTGTCATTAATGTAGATTGCATGTTTGTATTGTAGCGAACAACTCTACTAAGTTTTATTGAAATCCGAATCAGCGTTCTTGAATTCCAAGAGAAGTGAAAAACTTTAACACAAATAAGACTATGCTTCCGCAGATGCAGACGCCGCTGACTAAAGAGACAAAAACTAACATTTTATTGTGTATTTATCAGCAATCAACGCAACATAAACATAAGTCCAAACCTCATAAAAGTATTGAGAACAGGTCAAAATTGATTTCATCATTATGCAAGCTGGATACAATTCTTCTGCTTTTGACGGGCCACATTTATATCTTGTCCGACAAATGTCCTAAATTGTGGAGGCAGTAAGCACTTGGAAGTTGTCAAAGCAGTCCCTCAAAATTTGCTAATGAGGTCCAATAGTCCAGGAGCTAATGCTAGGTCAGAATCGTGACGTAGCACACCCAGTATTCGGAAGGTCTGACACTTGCTGTGGCTTGGGGGACATGCCCCACACATTTTAAGCCCTGTTGTACAAACAAATTGTGGTAGCACTAATTAGTTATCCTGATTTCTTTGCATAGGGGGTCTAGGCTTTGGCTGTATCCACAGTGCACAACGATATAAGCATGATCGTGTCATAACTCAAAGTAATATCGTATTAGATTCACCATATATGATATTTAGACGGATATCGACCTAACATATATCCAACATACATTTTGCATGCATATACCAAAGGCGAGGGTATAAATTGCAACAGCTGTTCAAATCCTTTAAAGTTGAGTCAAGCTCGAAATCACACCTGTTCGCATTTTGGAACTCATATATTCATATAGTAGAACTGCTGCTTGGATTCATAAGAGCTGAGAGAACTGGAGATTGGCAAGCACACCTATCTGCTACTGCTGCTATGGCGCCATATTTCTACAGCATGGACAGAACCAATTATGCAAGATGGCTGCCAATATATCTTGCGGACATGAAGATGCTTCCAAGTACACATCCCCATGTACATGAACAATTCTTGAATGGAAATCATTCCGTAAGTTGCTCAGACCATCCATTCAATCAAGTGTGGACAGATATGGCCTTAGAGCAATCGATTAATTTGGATTCCAAAAAGCGAGGTGGTATTATTGGAATAACACAAAAGCCAGGAGCTCTGGAGAGGTGGTTTTTACCTAGCCACGAGAGGGCAGCCATAACAACGGTCACAAAGCAAATGTGTGGGTTACAAGATAGTCACATGTTTGGAGTACATAAGGAAATGGGGACTAATCGAATGAACAGGGATGAAACCGATGTGCAGAAGATACTTTCGATGTTCTCATCAGATATAATGACCAATCCCTTTAATATTGCGGAAAACGACGACAGCGAGTGTCTTCCGCTTGTAAACATTGCAACTGGCGTGGTATTGCCTAGTGAAATCGCCAAGAGACTTGTTTCCGCCTGTGACATTGGTAAGGAGATTATGGACAATTTTGTTCAGGAGCGGCTGGACACTAACACGAGAAGCTTTTGGGACACGTTGCCACACTTAAAACTTAAAACATTTGCCAGCCTAGCACAGAAGAAAAAACTCAAAACAAATGATGAAAAAATTTACAATGTGAGATCTGACCGCGAACTATTTGGTCGATTAATTATTGCCGCAAGGTCCAGAGATGTTGATTTAAAACTAGTGATGACGTATGAACTGTCTGCTGTTCCACTATCATTGTCACATATGGATGGGACTCTAAGAAAGAATGTGAAAAGTGTTTTGTTAAGTGAACTAGAAAAGGAAGTAAATGTTGATGGACGGCTTCCACCTGTTGACAAGACAGGCGCAACAGCTTATGTAGTAGATGGCATGGCAATTGTGCAAATGGTTAAAACTGGAGGTACGTCTACATTTGGAGAATTGGCTGATAAATACTGGCACATCTTTACAGTTCCACTGAATCAAGAAGACTGCAACAGAGTAGATATAGTTTTTGACAGATATGATAGACTGGAATCTCTCAAAGCGGAAGAGCGGCTAAAACGTGGGTCATCAACAGCATTGGAAGTAAAGATTGCTGGAGAAAATACTCCCGTTCCAAAGCAATGGGCCAAGTACATCAGCAATCCAAGCAACAAAAGTAACCTGGTTGCATTTCTCAGCAAGCGGTGGCGTGATACTGGTCCAAATATGCTATCTGCCGGAAATTGCGTCATTCTTGCTGGTGGCTTTAACGATGGAATGGATGTTGTTGTCATTTCAGCGAACAATTCGTCGTATTTGGAAGAACTTCGATCAGATCACGAGGAAGCAGATATGTGTATGATGTTGCACGCGCTACACGCTTCAAAAGACCACATGCGTGTTGTTATACAGTCTCCTGATACAGACGTGGCAGTACTTAGTATATATACGTATTGTTCGCTTCACTGTTCTGAACTATGGTTCCGTACGGGCACAAAGGACAAATTGCGATACATACCAATACATACAGTTGCTCAAGTACTGGGCCCAGCTATCTGTCTGTCTTTGCCTGGGTTTCATTCTCTTACAGGTTGTGATAGCACTAGTGCATTATTTGGAGTCACTAAGAGAAAAGCATTCAATCTCTTAAAGTCATCTGAATGTCATCAGCTTAGCTTAGCCCAACTCGGCGAACATGTTGACTTATCACCGAATACTGCAATTCTATGTGAGAAATTTGTCTGTGAGTTGTATACCACCAGGGATGTGGGAAAGACAGCTGATGAAACCCGTTATTGGCTCTTTTGTCAAAAGAGACAAAGAAATGAAAATCTTCCACCTACATCGAATAGTCTAAAGCATCACACCGAAAGGGCCAATTTTCAAGCTCTTGTTTGGAGACGTTCATTGCAAGCTGTTCAGAATCTTCCATCTCCAAATGGACATGGCTGGAGTATAGTGGATGGTCTACTCAAGCCTGTTCTAATGTCAAAGGATCCTGCTCCATTTGGATTAATTGAACTCACATCATGTAGATGTCAAAGGTCTGCCTGCAAAAGAACAGATCTCTGTCAATGCAAGGCTAACAGTCTACTACTCTGCACTGAAGCATGCCTTTGTATGGGAGGTGAAATGTGTGAAAATGTTCAGCATACAATTGTCGAAGATGACTCTGACACGGATGAGTAACATTCTCTCATTTGCTCACGTGATAAATATGTCCTGCCAGCTTGTGTAGACATGCACTGCATGTCAGTTAAAAGTTTAATTATGAAAAATGTAGAAAACATGGGCATTGTTGTAGCTAAGGTATTGCTACTCACAAGAAGACCTAAGCGCCCCAATATGTACAAAGCAACATACGGGTGTCTTAAACGAGGTTGATTATGTATAAATCTGCGATATACGATCACTCCTTTCCATTTTGGTTAAGATTGTATTGATATAACATGCGCTTAAGTTTGTGAAAAATTTACCATTGTGAAAATTGTTTGAGAGCTACATTCAACACCTATTGTAAATGGGCTTCTCACGGGTTAGTGATACCACAATTTTCTTGTACAACACGGCTCAGAATATACCCAAGACATCGGTCTAGCATAATATAGAGACAAACCTTCTGAATACTGGGTGTGCTACGAAACCATTCTTCTAGACCCCTTTTGAAAATTGGCTCCCGGACTACAACTTATTGGCCCATGCCTCCTCCCTCTGGTAATCAAAAAGTGGACAGGTTTGGAGTACATGTCTTTGCATGTGATCATCAGATCCTTGCTGGACTAGCTGGTGGCTGTATCTGCCAGTCCAATATGCTTTAGGTGCGCCTACAGGTCAATATGTCCCATTTTCCAGGAAGAAAATGACTCTCTGCTCTTTCCTGTCAAGTCGAGACCCTGGCATTCTGATCTGAAATAGTCTCTACTAAGAGTGACCCATTCAGTCTTGGATTTGTTCTATAGCAGTGTCTTGACTTCATTAATGGACACGGCTATCTGCCTTTGCTAGTTCGTCTAATTTCTCATTGCCAAATATTCCCATATGAGCTGGCATCAGCTGTAGTACTATCCTAGTTCTGGTGATTAGCTAGGCCAGTTCTCTCTTCAGGCCATTGAACTGGGACTCTGTGAAACACACTACATTCTGTATCTCTCTGCAATGTTAAGTACTCAGGTGACTGCAAGTAGAGCTTGGACTGCTCAGATGTTTGAACAGTCTTCCTGCTGGGCCTGATATAGAGTAAGTAACTGTATTATCTAGAAACAGGAATAGAGCTCTATTTCCAACATTCCTGATTGTTTCCTTGGTAGAATCATGTGGCACCGTATCTAATTATGTTCAGCATACCTTAAACCACCTATATGCCAAATTTCATGCTTTCTGCCAGAATGGAACATCTTAACTCAAATTTGTTACATATCCGCCCCACTACTGGTAGGTCATCTGCAAACATATGAATAGATGAAGTGGTATGATTGGCTTCATGGATCATCTCCAGTCAGTACACTTTCTGTTCTGTAGCTGTCCATTAATAAAGAGCCGTTCCATTGGATGCTTGTCCTCATTTATGCCTTGAATGCATTCTCCTTCTAGTCATCGCCCAAAGGCATTTCACATTTGCCCAAATCAGTTTCCAGGATATCTTGGTGGTGAATCAATTTTTCAGTCTCTTTTTGTCTTATTTTCTAGTTTGGTGGGAAGTCTGTGAGAACGAAGTCTCTTCTTGAAGTTTTGATGAATGTCAAGTGGATACACATTTGCAGTTTTTTCGATTTCCCTAAGTGGCGTTGATTTCATTGCACAATTCTACCTAAATCTTAGATCATACTCCACATGCCAGATGACATTGGGATCATTATGGCAATCCATCCATCTCTTTGCATTAGTATGCCAAGTAAACCAGGTAACTGACTATGTCTATCTAGCCAGTGGAACTTGCCTCTAGCTTTATGGAGTGTCCATTCAGGATGTCTGACACACTGATGCCATGAAATGTCTTTAACCCTTTAATGGTCAATTTTGGTCAAGAAAATAAAAAATATTACTTATTGAATGTCCATTTTAGAGAAGACTATTTTTTTTAATTTACCACTGGATTGACTGGCTCGGTTATCGAGCCAGAGAAAATGGATATTTCTCAAGACCAGTTTTGGTCGGCTTGACCATCAGACTTGCTCTGAATTTTACTAATGACATGCTATTTACTGCATGCTTAAACCCCACTGAATATTGTGAAAATAATTTGAATGACAATTATTAATGCCATAAAGGCATCAACGATGTTCGACACATATTTAGCATATTTTATAATGGATGAATCCAATCTGTGAGTCAATCATGTGATGTTATAATGAATTACATCACACGTAGGCTGACATCACAATCAATTACATCATGAATGACATAGTTTAGTTAAGTCCGTCATGAACACTTAATAGTCGGTCAAGTTGTATGAATTTTATTTCTTTACTATTTAATAAACATTCTGCTAAATATTTTGAAACTAATTTGACTTGTTGCTGCCATAACCAGTCTAATTAGTTTTAAAATATTCAACAGCCCACGTGTATAGTTACCATTAAAAATGTGATTCTAGGAAGTCAAGATACAAAATCGATCCCAACACCGGCAAAGCATGAGCGGAGTTTAATTAAAGATGGGTGCGGCATAGCTAAACGTGGATTCATCCATTCGATCCATTAAAATCAGGTTTGTGTTTATATAAAGATTATGAGTAGAACTACAGACTAGAGTTCTTTTTATCAAAATTTGCTCAAATTAGCCCTCTTTTAACCGCTTAATCCTCAACATTCTTCAAGAAATATTACAATTTTCCATTAGAAAATGGCCATATGTACAAGATTTAAAAAAAATTTGGTATTGGAATGTCTGGTTTATGAGTCGGCCTCGCTAACTCGTGTGTCAAAATAGTATGTAGGTAGCTGTCAAAATAGCATTGATTATTTATACAGGATGTGACATCTAGCGTGAACGTACATCACGTTGAGACCACAAGTCATAATCCAGCCTGAGATCAATTTTACACAGGTAAGTGTGGTATTGTGGCACATTTTCAGAAATCCAAGACAGCCACAAATAAAAGTGACCAATCAAATCTCTGAATATAACCAAGTTTTATTATGATCTATCACGCTTTATATTAATAAAAAAAAAAGTTGATAGACTGATGGACGGATGGTTGCCATGGCATAAACTCATTAATTGGACCTTCAGCCAGATGAGCTAATAATAAGTGTTGATGTGGACTTCATAAAATAATCTTTATTTCTCACTATAAGAGCTTTTATGTCAGCGCTACAAACTTAACTAATGAGATTCCAGTGGCAATGAAAATCGGCTGACCTAATATTATTTTTTAGCTTAACCCGTTCACAGGTGAATTCCCTATATCTGATTTTCAACGCAACCATAGAAGAAAACTGTTTAATATTTTGAAATTAATTTGACTGGAAACCGTTGCTGCCCTAGGGCAGCAACGGTTTCCAGTCAAATTAATTTCAAAATTTGCAACAGAATAAGTTTAATATCATAAAGAATACACTTTTTCAGGGATTTTTTGGTGAAAGGGCCATGGAAATTTTATGAAAACTAACCAACATGTTCACAAAGTGCTACCTTTTTGCTGTAAGTTGTTGCTATCTAAGACACCAACAGCTTTCAGCAATGTTGTTTCAACAGGTATGCACACTAGTTATACTGGATACTAAAACTGACATTTTAACCCTCTCACAGATGAATTCCCCATATCCCATTTTCAAGGCAAACATAGTGGGAAAATGTTGAATATTTTGAAGTTAATTTGACTGGAATCCGGTGCAATTAATAATTTCAAAATATTCAACAGAATAGGTTTTATGGCGTAAAGAATCTACTTTTTCAGGAACTTTTCGGTGAAAGGGTTAAAAACATTCAACATCTGAAATGTGATTATAATTTTAGCTTTTATTTATTTGCTGCATAAATTTCCCATAGGTTCTCAGACTAAGCAAAATACTAGAATTTCAATATTATTAATAAAACACCCTTACCTTCATGGCAACATTGTTTGCATCTAGGAGAGAATCTGATATTTTGAGGTTACCGACATCAATGAGCTGTTGCAAGATCATACGAAATGTACCAATCAGTCTGGAAGGTAAACATAGCCAGCATGGTTACAAAACTAGAATATAATATTCATTATTAATTGGGCCTTATTTGTAGCTAAGGTTTGCCCATGCTTAAATTGGAGTAAGAATTGATTTGAAACTTTGAAATCTGAATTCTTAGAATCAAAATTTCAATGTTACTAATAACTCTTACCACTCTTCTTATGTCAACCTTTTAAATTTTGAAATTAAATTAAAAGATAACTGGTGTTCATTTTTCAACAAATTTGGTGGAAGCTGGTGCTTTCATAGACAGCACCATTGTCCACCAAAATTGTTGAAAAATGTACACCAGATTCTTCGTTGTTGAACCAATTAAAATTTTGACATCACAATGGTAAGAGTTAATACAGGTAAAACTGTTGAATATTTGAAATCTATTTGACTATGAGCTGTTTCTGCCCATCTAGGGCGGTAATTACTAGATTAATTCTCAGTCAAATTATTTTCAAAAAGTTTAACGGAATATTGATTACCGGTATGTTGTAAATTCATTAGACATAAAATTTCTTCAGTTCGTGACAAACTTTTCGATTTTCTTAATGGAGTTAAATGTCATTATTATAGTGCGGTCAGCTAACATATGACATATTGAATTATGACCTCAGATACTTGAGTGACAGATGGGATCCCTCTATTAACTGGCTCGTTGCTGCAAGCCACCAGATAATAAGTTGAATGAGCAAAAATTCTTGACTTGGCTTATTAGCATTAGACACCAAAAACTTTCAGTCAAATTGTTTTCAAAATATTTAGCAGACTGAGATATAATCTCTGTAATATGTCCTCTGCAAAAGCTCAGCAGTCAGACGGTGAACGCAGCCAGTGCTACGCACATGACACAACAACCACATTTAGAGCCTAAAGAAACATTGCTTATTCGCAAAATATTAACCCTTTAAACCTCGAATTTGTTCACGAAAATTGTAATTTTCTCATAGAAAATGTCGACTTGCAGACCAATAGAAGCTTTTTTATTTAATTTACTACTAGAATGCCTGACTCGGTTATCCAGCCAGTCATTCCAGTGGTAAATTACAAAAAAAAGACTTCTCTTGATCTGCAAATGGACCTTCCTCAAGACCAGTGCTGAAGCCGTTTTTGGCTGATATGAATGTTAAAGGGTTAAACAGCTATCCTGTATGGCGACTTTGAAATTAAGATACAATCTTTGCTGTATATAATATTAATATAGGTAAAACATTGACATTAGTTTTTATGCAATACGGTGAACACCCCCACCCCTACACCCCACCCCACCCTGACACCCCTACCCTGACGCCCTACTACTCATTCAGCCATTCACTTGTAATGGAATAACTTAGAGCTGAATTTGCATGCTCTTCGAACACTTTTACAAACCAAAAACAACCTATTCTTTATGATGTAACGAATAATATATTGAATATTTTGAAACCACTGAGCTGTTGGTGCCATAGAGACATTTGAGAAATTGAGTCACTCGCATTTCGAGGGGTAACCCTTTACGGGTCACGCCGGCCAAAAACAGCCATTGAAGTGGTCTTGCAGAATGGATATTTATAGGGTAAGAGACCATTTTTGCAAATTTACCACTGGAATGACTGGCTCGGTAACCGAGCCAGTAATTCCAGTGGTACAGGGGCAGATCCAAGAGGTAATTTGCTGGGGGGGGGGGGGGGGGAGGGAACCCAAGGGAGCGAGCTCTTGATAATGGGCTTATTTTCCGCCACCAGCAGGTAGATAAAAAAAAAGGGGGGGGGGGGGAATAATCTTCTCTTGCCCTGCAAATCGTCATTCAAAAGAGAAATAGATTTTCCCGAACAAATTTGACTATTAAAGGGTTCAAGGGTTACTCCTTTCAATTATATTAAGAATATATAAAAAATATTCTTTACAGTCTTAGAAATTCTGCACTGAATATATTGGAATTAATTACACTGGAAGTCATCGTTGTCAAACCAGACAAAAGCATCAACAGCTTTCCTTTAATGCATGTGAGTAATGGAGATACTAGGATTTCATTGTCCCAAGCGCCATTTCGGAAAGATTAGGATGAAGCTAACTTCTATAATATCCTTGATCAGTAATTAAAGATGATGTAACCATTACAGTGCATGGCATCAGGAGATGTATAATCACGGGATGTGTGTCAGGAATGCACAATGATGTATGAGGAAGAAAATTGGCAATTTCCACTTGACATTTACAAACTCAGGATAGCTAAGAGACAACAATTCAATTTCATACGCAGCGGCAATCTGAGGCCAGGAATCGCTAATGCGAAGGAAAATATCAGTAGCTAGGAGAAATTTGTGGCCAAGGACAGAAAGGATTTGCTTATTGTAGCCCCACAATCGCACGCACTAGACATAATGTTGTTTCCACACTGATAGAGTAAGCTTTCAGCTCTAATGTCTAATTTTATTCAGAAACTTTAAAATTAACCATTTGAACCAAAACAGGTAAACACCAAATATCATCTACGATTGAAGTCACCGGTAGTTATTATGTTGGATATTCTGAAAGTAATTTGACTGGAAGCTGTTGCTGCCTATTAGTTTTAAAATATACATAGATGATCTGGAACTAGGTCCCATTTCAAATCACTATTATCAACCAAGTCGAAAATATCACATTGCACGAGCTTTAGCGAGTGCAATGTGATAATTTTCGACGAGGTTGATAATAGTGATATGACATGAGGTCAAGTTTGAAATTCTATTCATTGTATATACTGATATTTCGACAAATTTTGTGATAAAGTTGATCCCTGAAACCCATTTGAAGGCAATATTTTGCTCTGTACGTTTTCATCACTATGACGCATCACTTGCTAAGAGTTCTGACCAATGTGCCCACAAAAAATAATAACAAACATACACCATTATTTCGGACTTGAAATCCAACTTTTAAAATTTCTACAGCTATCATGCAAATTTACAAATGTATTTCATAACTAGGTATTGTACATAATAAAAAATTTAAATCAACAGCATAACGTATTGTCGCTAGAAAACATTTGCGGCATCACGGGGCATGTGGGATTATTACAAGTTATCTAACCAATGAAACTATTTCTTAAGCATTAACTATTTACCAATGAAAGTCTTTTGTTGAATATTACATGTGAAATACTCATATCAGCTAAAAACCGCTTCTGCGGTGGTCTAGAGAAATGTCCAATTTGCAGACAAAAAAAGAAAAATATATTTAAAATTTACCATTGGTAAAGTTTAAAAAATAATCTCATGGTCTGTAAAGTGTGTGTGCGTGCATGCGTGCGTGCGTGTGTGTGTGTGTGTGTGCACGTGTGTGAGCGAGTGCGTGAAATTCTGGTGAATATGGACATATTTAGCTAGAACCTATATGAAGCTTTTCACGAGACAATCACATACTGAACTATATGACTCTGTGCAGGTCTTCTTAAAGGAGAACGCCAGACCGCGTATTCTACTTGGTATAAAAGGAATCTGCATCCTGTAGCATTAAAAAAAATACAATTGTAACCTCTATGCTTAACATAGAAGTAAAAATATTTTCGTCATTTAATTAACCCTTTAACACTCATATCAGTGAGAGAGCACCATGGAACAGAAACAGCATTAGTTAGAGTTCAGAATGATATTCTCAGATCACTGGACAATCATAATGCAACTTTCTTGGTATTACTAGATCTATCAGCTGAGTTTGATACGATTGATCACGAGATACTCTGTGAGCGCATGAACAATAACATTGGTATTAGCTGTACAACCCTGTCATGGATACGATCATACCTCTCAGACAGATATCAGGCAGCGTGCATCGCTAATTCGTGAAGCTGTAATATCTTATTAAAATACGGTGTGCCACAAGGGTCTGTACTCGGTCCGAGATTTTTCACAGTGTACTCTGCCCCAATTGCAAACATAGCTAGACGACGTGACCTTAATGTGCATGCTGATGATACTCAGCTGTATATGTCATTCAATCCTAACGTGCCTACACAGGAAGATTCGGTTCTTCAAAAGGTCAGAGAATGCATTACTGATATTAGTCTGTGGATGACCAGGAACAAGTTAAAGCTCAAACCCGATAAAACAGAGTTCCTGGTAATGTCAACAAACCAACAACGTAGTAAACTCGCCACCACGGAAGTTCAACTAGTAGACAGTAATATCAAGGCATTGGCAGTGTCCGCCAGAAACCTAGGTATTATTATTGACCAGGCTATGGACATGAATGCACATATACGATCCGTGTGTAAATCTGCATATTGCCATCTCCGCAACATCAACTCCATCAGAAATGTGTTAACACACCAAAGCACAGAGACATTAATACATGCCTTCATCACGTCATGATTAGACAATGGAAATAGTCTTCTTTCCGGTATTACAGAACAGTCTCTGAATAAACTGCAGGGTTTTCAAAATGCTGCATCTTGCATTATCATGAAGGTCAGAAAGAGGGAGCATATAACACAAATTCTAAAACATCTCCACTGGTTGCCAGTCCGGCAGAGAATATAGTTTACGCTTCTCCTCCCGACCTGGAAATGTCTGTACAATAGAGCCCCCAAATACATGCAAGATATGCTAACACCCTATGACCCAGGCTGCATACTTCGGTCTAGAGACCACCAATTGCTCTGCGTCCCACGATCAAACTTGCACTCCTGTGGGGATAGAGCCTTCAGTGCTGTTGCCCCTAAACTATGGAATAAACTGCCTCTTGATATAAGAACATGCAAATCAATAGAAATCCATAACCGAGCCAGTCATTCAAGTGGGAAATCTTAAAAAATAGATTACTCGGTCTGCAAATGGACATCTTCTATGAGAAAATTGATATTTTCAAAACAAATTCGAGGGATAAAGGGTTAAATATGTAATTATACACCAGGAAATTTTTTATTCTCGAGGCTGTTAATGTCTTTCATTCACTGTTGCTGCAGCAGATAATTCCACGAAAGCTTAATCTACAAGTACACATATTGATGCAAGGCATCAATGGTAAATAGCGTGCCCGGAGCTTATTATAATTCTGAGAATAAACTCAACTGTTTCATGAAAAAATGGAGTTATATAAAGGCATACAAGCCACTTATGACAAAAATATATGCGGACAATAAACACAAAAGAAGGAATATTTCTTGCAAAAAGATATGGGCAGTATTAGCTATGGGCTAGGAAAAGCAGCTTATATTTTTGGTCAGTCCAACAATTTTTCCATCCATCCTTTTTCTCCAGGCCAAATTCCTTAACAGAGAGAGGAACAGACAAAATTAAGAGCAGCCAGTGATGAGAAAATTGCACTACTGCATCAACAGATAAAGAAATCAACAGAACTGGCAAACCAGTCAGTAGAAAATCAGCGCAAGAAGCAGTACAGATCCTGACACCCATTCAAACATATTAAAGAAAAACTGTAAAGAATATTTTAAACCTAAATCTTGATACCTTCCTAAACAGATGTGAAGAGCTTATTACCCGGAAATATACTGGTGAAATATACACTGCAATGCTAGTGAAATGCACAAAGCAAGTATATTTTTGATGCAATACAGGACCCCGATCTGTACCGACAGATAACCTTTTCAACAAAGTTAAGTGGCCAGGATAGAACCAATACTGTGAACCTAGTTTTCTCCAACGAAAATGATATAGTAGAAAACATTCTGACAAGACCCAGTGGGAAACAGCCACAATCGGGATCTGTTTCATTTAGCAATCATATCTATTAAACGATATCTTTACTGGAAACAGTGACAAACTATTAAATCAAATATTTTTGCTCGACAAAAAGGCCAAAATCGGCCTCAACCATTGTAATGATGACGATCTTGTTGACCATATGCGCAAATGTTAGGGTATTAGCCTGATAAGTCAGGTTCTACCAGTACACGCGGCTAATAATATGGGATATATAGAAATATTTTCACATTACTATAATAAATATTTGGTGGTAGAATTATTACAATATTTCGCACAGCATGCGACCATATTGAGTTCTACATGGCCTTATGATCGAAAACTGGCTACAAGGCATGTAGAGATATTCTGGTACCGAATATAGTACATTATTGGAATTTGACAATGGTGTGCCACTACTAAATTGCATATGACGAAATTAATGTATAGCAAACATTTTTAAAACCTTTGATACTTTATTAGCGTATTCATATACGTATCTAACCATATGGGCGAACTTCTGGGGTCGAACCTATTGCAAACAGTGTGGTACAGAAAATCGTTGATCTGACAGAATTTGCGCCAATTTTCGGTATGGAATTGTGTACTATGAAATTACGTTCCTGTAGAATTTTTTAAAATTCGGAATACAACTAGCATATTTCCTATAAGTATTTGTGGGTGAAATTCTGGGGGTGAATGTATTGCAATGAAAACCATGAATTATCCTAAACCGTGCTAAACTTGAGCTTATTTACGTTTGAAATTTTTTAATCTCACTACATCGTAAGCTTATGCCTATACCTACCTAAACATATGGGTGATATTCTGGGCCGAACACATTATGAGCGATATGTCAGGACATATCGACACCTATCTGAATGTGGTGAATGTGAACCAACCATATTACAATGGGGCCATATGGCGAATATGTAACTACATATTACCAAATTACTTGATGGTAGAATCGTGCAAAAGCAGTAGTACATATTCAGTTATATACAGCTATATGTAAAAAAATGATTACAAACCGAGAACTGAGATTCTAATACTGAATATAGTAAATTGTTGGCATTTGAGAACTGTCCGTGGCTACTAAATTGAATATTACGAAATTACTACGTGGTAGAAATCTCAAGATTCATTAGCGTATTCATATCCCTATCCAACCATATGGGTGAAATTATGTAGCCACCACACATATTGCAGACGGTAGGGTATTGAAAACCACAGATCTGCCAACATTGGAACAAATTTATGCGATGAAATCGCATACTACGAAAATACTTCACGTTCAAATTCTTTTAAATTCCCAATGTAACTAGCATATTCAAACTCCTATACGTCTATGTGAGCCAAGTTCTGGAACCGACCATATTACGGGCACCGAAAACCACGAATACACCATCATTTAAGCTAAATTTTGCGTATTAAAATTACTTCATCTAGAATTTGTTGGATTCGGAATATAACTAGCTTATTAAAGCTTGTCTATGTGGGGTAAATTATGGGGCTGAGCATACTACAGACAATAGGGCACTGAAAACTGTGGTGGTTTATTAATACAGTGAACCTTTCCAGTTTAGCTATTCCCTGCCCATCTCTAGCTAAACTCCACCCATACCACTCTCGAGTTGGGATCGATGGATTTCTGAACTACTAGACGATAAATTTCAAGAAAACTATACAGGTAAGCCGTGGAATATTTTGACACTAAATCGACTGGGTCCTGTCGCTGCCTATGGCAGCAACAGCGGCCAGTCAAATTACTTTCAAAATATTCAACAGCATTTTTTATTAAATAACAAAAACATACAATTCATACGTGTCAAATTATTAAGCATTTAAGATGGACTAAATCGAGTCAGTCATGACGTCATTATTATGACGTTATCCTACGCGTCACTTAATTAATTATGACGTCATATGACGTAATATGATGGATAGACAACCTGAAAAGGCCCATTAGCAAGTGGTATTAATTACCCTCGCTCCGTCAGAGGATGAGTGTATTGTATTCGGGTCTATGTGCGTTCGGGATGGCAAGGGTCTACAATCTATGTGACCTATAAATACGGGTGCTCTCTTAATACAAGTGGTCCATATTGTGTGGACCACGCATTAATAAAAGGTATTAGCCCTGTAATGCACAATTTGCTCATGCCAATTTCAATAGAGGGATCCATTTCTACGTATGCCACGCCTATTTCTAGCTAAGCGCCACCCCTTTTTGCGTGTTGGAATAGATGTCTATATATACGCTGAATAATGAATTCCCAGACTTCCAATTCCAAGGTAACTATACAGGTAACTTGATGACTATTTTGAAACTAATTTGACTGGGTGCAACAAAAACCATGAATCAGCCTAAATTTGAGCCGGAATTATTTCATGGTAGTTATTTTTAAATCTCACTACTCCGTAAGCGTATGCCTATACCTATCTAAACATATGGGTGACATTCTGGGGCCGCACCCATTATGAGCGATATGCCAGGACATACTGACACCTATCTGAATGTGGTGAATGTGAACCAACCATATTATAATGGGGCCATACGGCGAATATGTAACTACCTACGATGAGATTACTTGATGGTAGAATTGTGCAAAAGCACTAGCTCATATTGAGTTATATACATTCATATATTAAAAAAATTATTACAAATCGAGAACAGACATTCTGATACCGAATATAGTAAATTGTTGGCATTTGACAACTGTCCGTGGCTACTAAATTGAATATTACGAAATTACTACGTGGTAGAAAACTCAAGATTGATTGGCGTGTTCATATCGCTATCTAACCATATCGGCGAAATTATGTGGCCAAACCTATTGCAGACAGGTAATAGTAGGGCATTGAAAAAATTGAAACAAATTTACGCGATGAAATCGTATACTACGAGATTACTTCACAGTCAAATTTTTTTAAATTCCCAATATAACTATCGTATTAAAATCCCTCTACATCTATGTGAGTGAATTTCTGGAGTCGACCATATTACATACAGACAGTAGGGCACCGAAAAGCACGAAAAGCCCAAAATTTAAGCCAATTTTTGCCTAATAAAATTATTTCATCTAGAATTTGTTAGATTCGGAATATACCTAGTGTATTAAGGCTCAAGTCTATGTAGGTGAAATTATGGGGCTAAACATACTACAGACAATAGGGCACTGAAAACTGTGAATCACCGCAGACTTAGCAAATTTTCGGTATGAAATTGTGCACTACGAAATTACTTCATGGTAAAATCTTTTTTAACCTCAATCCATTACTTCACTAGCATATTGATATACCTATCTAACTATATGGTTGAAATTCTGTGGCCGAATTTCCTGTAGACGTTCTTAACTTAGCACATGCATAGGCCTACACTTTCGGTTGATTTCTGTATTCAACAATCTGCTACAATATTATTGACAGCAGTTTTGACTGGAAATTTGGAACATTGGTAGTCTATCTATACTGCTACATAATTGCATTGGCCCTTCATGGATTTATTCGCACGGATGGATTAAAGACAAAAAGATACTACTGATAATCACACATCCATTATTCATTCGTATCCCGCGAGTTCTCTTTCGATACAAGATCGAGAAATGTATCTCATGTGTAGGGGCCTATTGAGTAGCCATTGGCCTAGCGATTTCACGATCCACAGTGTTGCTTCTACAGTCTGCTACGGAGACAGACTGGGTCCTGGTCTGTCTGGTATCCGAAGTTGAGTCTGTGTAACAGTCTAGTCGTTGTGATAATGTAAGAAGATGACCGGTCATTACATTAGAGGTGTAGTTTCGAAGAAGCCAAGCGTTTATTTTTAGATGGATCCATTATTGTTAGCGAACTCTGTCTACTTTTTCGCCCTCTACAATATTATTATGCATGTTTTTCTTTTGAAATTTACCACACACATAGTACGCCTCAAGACTGTCTGTAACAAGTCTGTAATTTTTACCCTATCTCGAATGCAACAAATGTGACTCATACTATATTACAATATGGGAAAGGTTAAACAGACATGGTACATCATCGTCGTCCTCATAATTTATTAACCATGTGTTACCTAAATTGAGTCAAGAATATAAAAGAAAATTTTGGTTATTGAGTGCCTATTTGCAGGCCAATAGACGACTGTTTTGAAGAGTTACTATCATTTCAGTGGTGAATTTTCAAAAACGATCATCTCGTGACCTGCAAATTAACGGCCTCAAAATCACCGTAGAGGCCGGTTTTGGCGGCCTCCTCATGAAAGGGTTAAAATACATTAAGAGAAGATGGGCTACCAGTCAAAGTATTAAAAAGATATTCGTATAGTTGTCTTTATCTGAGATATTGAAATTTCGGTGTTAAACATTCTAAAGGATTTTGTTAGAAAAACACACAATTGTGCCCAAGTAAGTCACATCTTGGTGGCGGGTGCTTGAAATGACTTCCATAGGCCTAACGTTAGTGAATCGGTCACGGAATCCGGATGGTATATTAATACATTAATACCGCGCTCGTGTTGGTATCGATGGATCTCTGAGCTTCTTGACTATCAATTTCCAGAAAACTATACAGGTAAGGTGTTGACTATTTTGAAACCAATTTGTCTAGGTGCTGTTGCTGCTTGTGGCAGTAACATTGCCCAGTCAAATTAGTTTCAAAATATTCACCAGCATGTTTTGTAAATAGCAAAAACATACAATTCGTACAACGTGTTGGACTATTAAGCATTTAAGACGGATTAAATTGAGTCAGTCATGACATCATGATTATGACATCACGTCGTTGATTATGACATCATATGACGTAATATGATGGATAGACAACATGAAAATGCCAATTAGCAAGTGGTATTAATTATCCTCCCTCCGTCAGAGGACGAGTACATTGTATTCAGGGCAACAATCTATGCCTTGTTAAAATATGTGACCTATAAATATGGGTGGTCTCTTAATACAAGTGGTCCATATTGTGTGGGCGACGCATTACCAAGTGGTATTAGCCATGTAATGCTCAATTTGCTCATGACAATTTCAATAGAGAGATCCATTTCTAGGTATGCCACGCCTATTTCTAGCTAAGCTCCACCCCGTTTTACTTGTTGGAATCGATGTATATATATACGCTGAATAATGAATTCCCAGACTTCCAATTTCAAGGTAACTATACAGGTAAGCTGATGACTATTTTGAAACTAACTTGACTGGGTGCTTTTAAAGGTTTGCTGCCTCTGGCTGCAACAACGCCAAGTCAAATTAGTTTCAAAATATTCAACACAATGTTGATTAAACAGTAAAGCCATACAATTCGTACACTTGCCGGACTATTCAATGTTCATGACTGAGCTGGATACGCCATTCATTTACACATTTTGGATTGTGACGTCAGCCTGTATATGAAGCAATTGATTATGACGTCATATCCTTCAGTTACAGATCGAGCCCAGCCATTATCATAGAAAATGACTGTTGAATAAATAGCAAAGACATACAATTCGAACAGCGTTTAGTCAAATTAGTTTCAAAATATTCAACAGCATGTTGATTAAATAGTAAAGACATGCAATTCGCATACTTGACTGTCTATTCAATGTTCCAGGTGGAGCTATATACGTAATTCATTATACATTTTGATTGTGAGGTCCAGCTACATCTGACTTAAATAATTATGACGTCATATACAGAAAAATCCATTATCATAGAAAATGTCCAATGTCTAATTGCTGTCCAAGAGACCATAATGGTTTTTCTTTTGCAATTTACTACTGGAATTATAGGATCGGTTATCCAACCAGTCATTCCAGTGGTAAACTTTCAAAACAAGTTCTCCGGCGAGTAGCTAATGCAAATGGACATTTCTCACGATCACCGCAAGAAGCCATTTGTGGCCAGTTTGATAGAGTGCTAAAGTGGACATATAAGACACGCCGCTAGTGGGCGTGTGCTTGAGTACTTTCATCTGCAGAAGGAATGATAAACATGTTTTGTACGCAGTCCTCCAGCAAAAGAAGCTTATTTAGAGTAGTTATTTGGAGTTCCGTTGGCTGTTTATTAAAAAAATTAAGCAGACATCGCCGCGCAAACTCTATTACAGTCGGACCAGAACAAATAAGAGAACTCGCCATGAATCACGCGCATGAAGATCATAATTATGAGATATCCAGCAATCTAAAAATAAAGCCGTGTCTTCGCGCCGAGAATTATTAGATCTCGTATCGATGGAGATCTCGCGAGACACAGCCCCACAATCCCCTGCGCGAAATGGCCGCGCCTATAGGCAATTCTAGGCAGCAATAAATAGAAGCGTGCCCGCTCCAGCGGGCACGCAATGAACTTTAAGTTTCTAAATAGCTCTTACATACATGCCAATTCATCTGGAGATATTAAACCCTCTGACTGCTGAGTCTTTGCAGACAACATAGTCAATTGATTATAATCTCAGGACCTGCTAAATAGTTTGAAAAATTTGACTGAAAGTTGTTGGTGGCTAAGTCACCAACTTTCAGTCAAATTGTTTTCAAAATATTTATCAAGTCAAGAGTTTCAGCTCACAGAAATTATTGTCTGGTGGTTTGCAGCAGCGAGACGGTTAAGTTTCCCTACTAGCCTAAAAACTTCCTTGGATAGCGTAATGTTGATGTATAGGATGAATCCAGTTTCAGCTATTCTCGGTCCATCTCTACCTAAGCTCTTCCCAGGCTTTGCCCATGTTGCGATCGATAAAACCCTGAACTCCCTGAATCTCAATTTCCAGAGAACTATACATGTAAGCTGTTGAATATTTCGAAGCTAATTTGGCTGTGTCAAATTACTTCCAATATATTCAACAGAATGTTTATTAAATGGTCAAGACACAATTTGTACAACTTGACAGACTATTAAGCGCTTATGACGGACTAAATTACAAGATTTATGACCTAATTGATTATGACATCAGCCACCTATGATGTAATAGGTGAATTAGCTCACAGAAATTTATAGTGACATAGCATTCTTTAACACAAGTTTAATTGATCGGATTAAAATATATATTTTGGAGGAAATTCCTGCGCAGTATCTTACATATGGGCTCTATGATAAGTGTATTCTATGCAAAAAATGTTGACCATCAACCCCCACACCACCCCACAAGCACTGCCCTCTTGGGTCATGCTTTAAAACTATGGAGCAGAAACTGTGATTTTGGACAAATTATAAACTAAATATAAGTTGTTTAATGACACCACGGGCGGACACGCCCAGTATATTGTTATTAATCTAAATATAAGGTGTGAATATGTACAGATTTTGTTAAAACCATCACAAACAATTGCCTGTCAAAAGATACTGCTACATTAATTTTGATGTGCATCCGCAGGAGCCATTCTAAACTTGACAATCCAAAATCAGCCACTTAACCCTTTAACTCTCAAATTATTTTTTTTTGTCCTCAGAAAATATCTATTTGCAAACCAGATTATTTTTTAAATTTTCCATAGGAATGACTGCCTCGGTTATCAACCCAGTCATTCCAGTGGTAAAATTTCTAAAATAGTCTTCTCTTGGTCTGTAAATGGAGATTTCTTATTACAACTGCAGAAGCCGTTTTTTGGCCATCTTGAGTGCTAAAGGGTTAACAGACTAGGTATTGCATCAAACTAGCCATGCTAAATATGGAAGAAAGTGTTGCCTTGAAACCTGATCATGACATAACATTGGGTTAAAAAGCATGATAAAAGGCTGGGTTAATTCCCTTTAACACTCAACCTTCAGTGACCAAAACGTGTTTTTTTTGCGTTTGTCTTCAGAAATGTCTGTTTGCAGACTATTTTTTGAAAATTTACCACAGGAATGACTGGCTCGATAACTGAGCCAGTCATTCCAGTTGTAAATATTCACAAATAATCTTTTCGTTTGCAAATGGACATTTTCTAAGGAAAAAAAAATCTTGAACAAATTTGATGGTTAAAGGGTAAAAAAAACACTGAATTTTTTTTATCCAAACATTATTTAGCCGATTTTCTTTTAGTGGGATGGAAAATAATCAATAAAATTTACTGAAAGCATCAGATGTAATTTCATGTCCTCCTAAGGTATTAACATATCAAGTATTATGTGTCTGTGCATGAATTCTGTCAGGCATGTAATTTAGCAGAAACTAGCTTTTCGTGGGGATGAATATCATTGACAAATAAGTCTGAGCTTTACTGTAATGAAATCTAACGGGCCATCGTGTTGTGGCAGATAAAACTCACTCACCATCTCAGAGTTATTCTCCAGAATCAGAGCTGCATGGATTGATAGATGGATGTATGTCTGGACAAATCCTATCTCAGGAATCAGATCTTCATGGACTAACACAGCTAGGATGACAATCTCTCCAGATTTATCAGAAAGATGCTGATTTCATAATGGGCCTCCAGGTTTTTTGAAAAAATTATTTTGTAAATCTATTTATATTTATATCAATATATAATTTTGTGCTATATCTATTTGATCAATTACTAATATTCATGAAATTTTTCTGTTTGCAAGTTGTTTGTAATAGACAAGTTATAATTTGTATTGTTGATTTATATGCATTTCTATATGCTCACATATGCAAACAGGGGAAGAGACAAATGGCATGCTTGCACTCCTAACAGGGCAAACTGTGCACTCTCATGCTCATCCAAACTCATTTTCTAGAAAAAAATCCTGACAACATGATTGGCTTCTAACAGATAAATGTCACGGTAATGCCCATTTCAAGAATCAGATCAGCATTGGTTTACAGATGGATGGATGTCTGGGAAATTCCCATTTTAGTAATCAGAATGGCATGGATTAACAAATAGATGGATGTCTGCTAAAGCCTATCTAAGGAATTAAATCTGTTGCATTGATAGATGGATGGATGTCTGAGCAAAGGTAATCTAATGAACCAAATTAATCTGCATAGACTGATAGATGAGTGGATGACAGGACAATGCCTATTTCATATGTCCCCATTCGATAATGTCAGGAACGATAAATCCTGAATGGTGCATCCTACCTTGCTGACATTTAAAACAATAACTGTATGAGGGCATTATTTTCACTCTCATGAACTATCCTCTCAGGAAGTGTAAAGACACGACCTGCCATAAAATTGGTGATGGAACAAGCAAACTCTAAAATGAAGTGTCAAAGCGATCCGCCATTAAACCAATTTTCAAGATGGTCATCGGTGGCTGGTGGCCATCTTGGGTTTTGGATCATCATAAGTTTTGATATGTTTCTTCACCAAATGTAGTCCAACCACCCTTCACAGTTTCAAAGCGATCCAATAAACCGCAACAGAGTTATCATCAGCCTAGTGCAACCACCTATGATGTTTCAACGCGATCCGATAAACGGTTCAGGAGTTATCATCCAGAAACCTATTTTCAAGATGGCCACCGGTGGCTGGCAACCATCTTGGATTTCGGATCCATGTCGATATCAATAGCTTTCTTCCTCAGACCTATTCCAACCACCCTATGAAGTTTGAAAGAGATCCAATAAACGGTAACAGAGTTATCATCCGGAAACCAATTTTCAAGATAGCGGATGGTGGGCAGCTTGAATTTCACATCATTGTCCATTTCAATTGGTTTCTTCATCAGACCTAGTCCAAGCATGCCACAAAGTTTCAAAGCGATCTGATAAACGGTTAATGATTTATCATCCGGAAACCAATTTTCAAGATGGCCACCTTGCATTTCGGATCATTGTTGATTTTGAGAGGTTTCTTCCCCAGGCCTAGTCCCATCATGCTCTGAAGTTTCAAAGCAATCTGACAAATGGTAACAGAGTTATCATCCGGAAATCAATTTTCAAGACTGCCGCCGGTGGCTGGTGGCCATCTTGGATGTCGGATCATTGTCGACCTTGATAGGTTTCTTCCCTAGAACTAGTATAATCATACTCTGAAATTTTAAAATGATCCGTTAAACGGTAACAAAGTTATCATCCAGAAACCAATTTTCAAGATGGGCGCAAATTATTAGCCAATAGAGTAGCCAACTACCCTTTTTCTTAGCTAAATTGAAACTATTTTACCCAATGTTTTCTAATGTCTATGATCCATCACCACCGGGTAACCCTTGAATGCTACATACAAGATACACGACTATATTGAATATTTTGAAACTAATCTGCTTGCAACCTTTTGATCCGAGATACTAGGATTTCAGGGTTTATTTGTTCACAATAAAAACATAATATAAGTACTAGTTACATAGATATTTATCTTTAAATGTTCGTCAAAATTAATTTTAATAATTCTCTAATTAGAAATTCTGTATAATACATGTAATATGATTTTAATCATAAGCCAAATATTTAGACAATCCTGCTAATTCTGTTAGCCAGATCTCAATTTTTCTAGCATTTGGCTAAATAGCAAATGGGTAGATTGATCCGGCCAGAATATAACATGAGTTCTCATATACTCTTCCATTTATGATAGAAATGTAATACTATTGACAGCTGCAATTCTATAACAATAAAGAAATATAGTAGATGTTTATGAGTTAATCCAATAAAATTGTACCATCAATACGCATATACGAGAGAATTTTGCTCGTATATTGGGTAATTCATTATCTGGATCGCATAAACTTCAGTCTAACGATGACGGTTTGATACTGTAGGTTATTAAGTCCGCAAGATTAGTGCGTTATGGGAAGTGTGTCACAGATACAGAGGTGATAACTGGGCACATCAGATTGAGGAATCATTAACGTCAATGATTTGTGACTACACCACAGCTCATAAATAAGTTAACATGTTTCCAAAGCAAAAGCAGAAACATGTTAGTTAGTAAGAAATGTTGTGTTGAATACTTTGGATGTAGCTTGATTGGAAGACATTGCTGCCTATGGCTGCAATGTCTTCCAATCCAATTACGTCCAAAATATTCAACAGTATGTTTTATATTGTTTGGCAAACATTTAAAGTTATTTCTCGGTTGTACTATATGCCTCTAATCAATACAGAAGAACAATGAAAGGATAGGCGGATATTGGGAACAACAGCCCTCAAAATTTCAAATATTTGCGAGACCCATTTTTGGGTCCCGTGTTTTCAGGTCTGCGTAACCAATTGTTCGGTTGCGCAAAATCAGTTTGCGTAACCAATTGGTTGCGCAAATTGGTTACGCCATTTTTTTATCCAAACCTGCTTTATCTGAACATATTTCATCTGTATATTAAGTTAATAATGAATTTAAAGTGCATGTTGCTGAATTATCATTAGCATATTGATTACAGCATGGACTTATCCACCAATTACCTAATTTACAGATAAAATATGTATAGTTACTCAACTATTGACCTCATAATCAATTACATCACATATAGGTTGATGTCACCAGTCACTATTATAATTGACAGACAATACTAACTCTCATAGTAGTCCGTCAGTAAGTATTAATTGTATGTCTTTGCAATTTAATAAACATTCGGTTGATTGTTTTGAGGGCAAGTTTGTTTCAAAGTATTCAACAAGTTAGCTGTATAGTTACCATGAAATCGAGATTCTGGGACAAAGCTTGGAGCATAGCTTAGCTAGAGATGGGTGAGGAATAACTAAAAGTGGATTCATACATTGTGATATAAGTACTGTAATATTTCTCAAGTAAATTTGTCAAAAAGCAGATTGAGTTTTTGTTTTATGCCCATTCATTCGTTCCATTTCCAGACCAAGAAGAATATTTTGGAAAATTTACCCCTGAAATTACAAGCTCGATAACCGACCCAGTCATTCAGTGTTAAGTCTCCAAAACAGTACTCCTTTGGTCTGCAAATGTACAATTTCCTTGCCAAAATATCAGTATTTGCATGAGAACACTCATTGGTAACATCTTTCCAGCTTGCAACAATTTCAGGGTTCATACACCTTGGGCACAATAAAATTCCATACTTTTTCCAAACATATATTTCAAAATTCCAGACCCACTATAATAATTAGTGACTAATGACCCAATATTTATAAATATCTTAACCCCCTCCTCCCACCCCACCCACAAACCCCACTACAAAAAAAAGGAATTGAATATCTTACATTGTTGTGGCCTTACCTAGTTGAGCAACCTTCTCCAGCCCACCCACCACCACCTTGAAAGCAATGGCTTCCAGTAAATATTTAAAAGAATATGCTTTAATTTGTAAAGAATTCCACCTGTATCAAAAAGTTACCGTCTTAATTGCCCCCAAAACAACAGAGGTTGAAATGTTTATAAAATTGTACCTCACCGTGACGGGTAGATTTTTTTGTAACTGTTACCAAATATTTGTACTTGTTACAAACAGCATACATTTCTAATATAAAACAATAACGGGCAATAAAAAGCGCAACCAGCTCTAAGGCATTTAGTAGATAGCTTGACCCTTCTTAACTTGTACACTTTAAACTGACAATTTAGTGCAAATGCAATTTACTAGAAAATAAGAGTTACTACGCACCGGTTTTCCTGACATATAGTCCTGTTTTCTCGGTCACTCCAAAGCAATGAACCACTTAAATATCGGGTGGTATTACTGTCAGAACCTTCCAATAATAATATATTGGGTCATATAATCCGTCAAACTGGGTGCTAACATATTGCTTTACTGCGTTTAAAAGCGGCACAGTGACTAGATTTTTCGTTCGCCATTATCCATCAATATTGATCACGAGAGTCGCACAGAGATTGGTTGAAATAAATCATGTGATTAATTCATTATGAATGACAACGAGGCACGTGATAAAAATTTTACTACGATAGTAATTTTCATTCATGCCTATTGAAATCGGATATCCCACGAGCCAATCAGAAACTACAAGTGCGCATTATCGATTGTTATTAACTGCGACTGTGCAGTCACGCGAGACATTTCTCATTACCGGTTCTAGGCTGATTCGTGACATAATTTTTATTGTTGAAATTAGTAACCAGGATCGTGGCGTTCTGTAAGAATGGAATGTTTACGTTTTTGGAAGCGTTTATTTACGAGAATCCAGTTGGATTCCCGTATTTTTAAATTTCGGGAATATTACGAGAATCCTGTCAAATTTTGAGGCCTGAATTATTGTGTGTCATGGACAAATACGCACTGACACAGTAGCTAGGATCTATGAATGTAACAGTTTAATTTAACAGATAAATTCTTAAACAGCTGTCTCTACAAGCCAACTGAAACTCAAGGAGAATATACTGTGAGACTCACTCAACAATGCATGTCTTCCTATGTTATATTGGGATCCAATAGCATATATAAAATAATACATCGGGAACATGCCAGCCGACGGTTGCACGTACTTGCATGCAACGGTTTATAATTGAACAGTCCGTTGTTGATGCATAACGTGTAGCGAGACTAGTTCCCAGCCTATGTAGTAATGCTAGCGGAAATACAACGGAAGTTTGTTTCTGACACATGCGCGCTGCAAATGTGATTTACTAGAAAATAAGAGTTACTACACACCGGTTTTCCTGACATATAGTCCTGTTTTCTCGGTCGCTCCAAAGCAATGAACCACTTAAATATCGGGTGGTATTACTATCAGAACCTTCCAATAATAATATATTGGGTCATATAACCCGTCAAACTGGGCACTAACATATTGCTTTACTGCGTTTAAAAGCGGCACAGTGACTAGATTTTTCATTCGCCATTACCCATCAATATTGATCGCGAGAGTTGCACAGAGATTGGTTGAAATAAATCATGTGATTAATTCATTATGAATGACAACGAGGCACGTGATAAAAATTTTACTACGATAGTAATTTTCATTCATGCCTATTGATATCCCGCGAGCCAATCAGAAACTACAAGTGCGCATTATCGATTGTTATTAACTGCGACTGTGCAGTCACGCGAGACATTTCTCATTACCGGTTCTAGGCTGATTCGTGACATAATTTTTATTGTTGAAATTAGTAACCGGGATCGTGGCGTTCTGTAAGAATGGAATGTTTACGTTTTTGGAAGCGTTTATTTACGAGAATCCAGTTGGATTCCCGTATTTTTAAATTTCGGGAATATTACGAGAATCCTGTCGAATTTTGAGGCTTGAATTATTGTGTGTCATGGACAAATACACACTGACACAGTAGCTAGGATCTATGAATGTAACAGTTTGATTTAACAGATAAATTCTTAAACAGCTGTCTCTACAAGCCAACTGAAACTCAAGGAGAATATACTGTGAGACTCACTCAACAATGCATGTCTTCCTATGTTATATTGGGATCCAATAGCATATATAAAATAATACATCGGGAACATGCCAGCCGACGGTTGCACGTACTTGCATGCAACGGTTTATAATTGAACAGTCCGTTGTTGATGCATAACGTGTAGCGAGACTAGTTACCAGCCTATGTAGTAATGCTAGCGGAAATACAACGGAAGTTTGTTTCTGACACATGCGCGCTGTCGCTTATTTATAGAATTTGACAGACAGATGTCATTGATCTTTTAGATGTTTGAAAATGCTAAATTCCGTTGTAAATAGCATGCTTCATATCAAAAAGTTGTTGAAACCTTTCTGTTTTCCACTATCAGAGATAACGACCCAGACGTATATACTGGTCTGGCGTTTTGTTAGCTTACTAAAATACTTACCACTCAATTCACTGTTTGCTATAAGTCACCTGACTTAGATATCTCAGAAAATTTTAACCTATTCATTCCCATGGAGAGATATATCCCTCCATTGGGTAGTCTTGATAGTCTCTCTTTAACTCTAAAGCAGTCATTGCTCTAGGGAACCGGTTCCTCTATTCCTATAGAGAACATAAAAGAGTCTGTGAGCATGCGCACTTATACTACTATGCATGCGACCGAGTCCAAGCCGTCATTAATTAATTCCACAAATCTTTAATGAGTTGCAATTTAACGATACGGGGTGGCCGAAGTGGGCCACGCTGAATTGAGTGGTAAGTATTTTAGTAAGCTAACAAAACGCCAGACCAGTATACACGTCTGGGTCATTTTGTAACACAACAAAAATACTAAGCCACTCAATTCACTGTTTGCTAAAACATAGAATTGGTCAGAGCCCAAATACTAGGTGGGTTGGTAAATTGCAAATCAGGAATGAAAGGTTAATCACAAAAAATACTAAAACCAACTAAATCGCTGAAGTGCTGAAAGAGCACGAACAAACAAATGTTCTAAATAAAATACAATAAAATAATGATAATTAGAAAATCTCAGCAAAGAGAATTTAAAAACAGACGTGAGATGGTGAAGAAGACGGCTGACTAAAGAATCTAGGCAATTGAGCCTAGGTTTGAGTGGCGAAACTAGAAATGTCAGATTGTGAATTGAATCTGATCTTTCCGATAAAAATAATGTAGAATCTGACATTTATACTGCAACTTACATAATGTTGTCCACTGATAGATCGGCATAGAATGCGAAGGAGAAGGCCATACCACGAACATTGTGTGCCTTAACACAAACTGAGTGTCTCCTGGAGATACATTCTAGTGTCAATTAATGGTGTCTGTAATCCAGTTGATGAGATACGCGCTTACTAAATAAATTCGCATAAGTAATCTGAATGGTAGATCTGCATAGAATGTGAAGGAGAAGGCCATACCCCGAACATTGTGTGCCTTAACACTTACTGAGTGTCTCCGGGAAATACATTCTAGTGTCAATTAATGGTGTCTGTAATCCAGTTGATGAGATGCGCGCTTACTAAACAAATTCGCATAAGTAATCTGAACGGTAGATCTGCACAGAATGCGAAGGAGAAGGCCATACCACGAACATTATGTGCCTTAACACTTACTGAGTGTCTCCTGGAGATACATTCTAGTGTCGATTAATGGTGTCTGTAATCCAGTTGATGAGATGCGTGCTTACTAAACAAATTTGCATAAGTAATCTGAACGGTGTTTCAAAAAGATCTTTTAATTTGGGTATAGTTTTCAGAAAGGATTGAAAATAACTAATTAGGCTTTATATATATAAGATCTCTTCAAGGGCAAAGATTGAAGGCAGATCTCTTACCACCTAGAACAGATCATTCACAAAAAGAATATGAATATCAAAATGCCATCTAAAAAACTCGGCAGCTAGTAGAAAACAAATGATTTCAGAGTTATACAATTAAACAGATGGACCCAAGAATGAATTAATAGAGGAATTTATTATAGGTATTTGTCTTTGCGCTATACCCTAAAAATACCTGTAGCATGGATAAATGATGTAAATACTTAATAACTCTCAAACCGGCTTCTAGAAAATAAAGAAGGATAGATGCTAGTGAAAACGATAACACCACCCCAGCATACAGAGATTTGTCATCAAAAAATATCACATGAATCTATGACTTGATGATGGGATGCAGAATTGGACGTGATAATGTGTTGTTCTTACAACCATTTGAAAACCTTAAATATACTCTGTTAAATTCTCCTGTAACAGATAGTTTGAATTGATTAAGAATACTAAAGCTCAGACCAAAAAAAATGAATTTCTGAAAAACAGGTCTCTTGGAAAATACCATATATACATATTGAAGATATGTGGAATGATGAAATGAAAGCTGCTGTTAAACGAGATAGAAAATCAGCAAAATTGGGAAGACGCTTTGGATTTCCACAAAGAGGACTACGAGATCCACTGAATAACTCTTATTGGGCCAAGCAGGAGTGATTAAAGGGATAATACATTCTGCTGACAAAAGTTCTTAAAGACAATTGTACTAGGAACCGCTGACAAAGGTTCTTAAAGACAATTGGCACTAGAAAGTTATATTGAAGATATTTAAACAAAATGTGAAGTCTATGACTGGGCCAGAGCATCTACCGCCAGAGCCTAGCCTGGAGGAAGAATATGAACATCAGATCTGGACATTATACCGAGTAGAAACTTAATGGGACGTAATAAATAAGCTACAAGGAAAATCATTCTACCTGGAATGTGAGCTGCTGAAAGATTTCCTGACATCTCCACCACAGGAAGAAGACCAAGACTCCAGACAAAATATGATAACCTCAACTGCCCTGCTTGTTGATGAAAGTCACTACTATAGAAATGACTGCATGAGCAGATAGGTGGCTTGTGAAAGAGACAATATCTCTTCATTCTCCAATATTCCAGAGTATTGAAGAGGAATACTAGAGTATTAGTTCCTGTTCTAGTTCCTGAAAAGGAAGAGAGTAGTAAGACTACTTTATCTGATTCCATAGACACACGAACGAGAGGAAATTCTATAGCGATCCCCTCCTCCAAACACGTAAGAACAAGACATCAAAAAGGACCTGCAGATGGATAAACTGGTGAATTGGTGCCGATGACACCCAGCGAATGAAAATGCAGTGTATGCGGTCGTGGTGAAGGGCAAAATTCTGAATTACCAGACTTGACCTTCGTACACAATACTGACTCCATTCGGCCCAAATTTTAACACAATTAAGGAACCCTCCAAGCCAGAGGAATCCCAGACTGACCATGATGTAATTAAAAGAACCCAGATCCAGTTAGGATCAATTCTGTATATATGGAAATATCAGAAAACACTGTCCCTTGTCCTTGACGAGACCAGTGATGACTGGCCAAAATGACTCCATGTCCATATTATTCCTTTCATCGATGAACTCCATTTCTGAGAAAACATATCAGGAAAAGCGTTGAATATTATAAAACGATTTGACTGTAAGTCATATTTGTCTCAAACAGCATCAAAGCAGCTATGGGTTCCAGACAAAATAATTCCAAAATATACAACAGAATTAGTATTAAATCATAAGGACATGAAGTGTACATTTTTTGGAAGTTGCCAGAAAAGGATAAATATATGAGTTGAAGATAAGAGCCGAGACCCTATAAAAGATGATCTGCCAGCACCTCATAATCCTTAAAGTCTTTGGATTCTGCCATTCCTCCACTGTATCCTACTTGAAAAGAGAAAATTAATGATCAGGAACAGAAGCAGGACTAATGTCAGAGGAGACCAACATGGTTTGATAGGAAATCTGCTACCTAAGACATACATGAGGCTAGCTATGCCAATCCACACCCCTGATAGAGACGAGATTATGTAGAAGGGCTTAAGCTTGACAGCTAGGACCAGAATAAACCTGCAGAATCTTATTTTACAAATCTAATTTTAAAACAAAGCTAGTATGATATGAGCCCAATTGTTAATATCTTTATCAGATGATTAAACAGGAAAGAAGTCCATCAAACCTGTGACCAGATCAATGATGGATAAGGACAAAGGACTGAAACTACACAGAAGGGTGAAAGGAAAAAATCATATTCCACAATCAATGCGAAGGCAATGACCCAATCATCTTGGTTAGGCCCCCTTGAGGAATTTATTTAGTAATGCCTGGGAAGGTATAAAGATAGGCTTGAACAGATAAGGCAGAGAAAACAGCTCCATATGAAAATAACAGAAATAGACATATCACTAGACAAATAAAAAGATCAAAATTTCTACTGAACTCGAGAAAGGAGTGGTGTAAATCTTGATAAGACAAAAAAGATTAGAGGAGATACCTTATGTAGACTAACTTTATTATTGTGACAAGCTTACATTCACCCATAAATATGCTTCATCACTGCGAGGGATCCTACTGATAGAAAAGAAACGGAAGTACGTTATGTCAAAACCGGGCGAGAACTGGCAAAACCAGGCGAGACCAGGCGCAACCGACCAAAAAAACGGGCGCAACCGAGCATGTTTGAGGGTATATGTCCATCGCCTAATAAGCTTTGGTTTCTAGATGGATTACCTATTTCAAATATTGTATAGGTAATCATGTTATTAATATAAAAAATTCCCAATAATATGCCGGCCTTAATAGACAAGTAGACAAAATAAAATACAAGCCGGAACTGATTCGTCAATGGCTAAGACAATAATTCAACAGCTGCGACTCCACCTCACTCTATTATTGCAGTTAAGGCCACTACTGTGATGGTCAAAACCACTAATTACACACACACGCACCTACACTATATGTGTGCATAGGCCATACGTGATCTATGAGTACCAATTGTTCTAGGTGTTATCCAATGATGATTGTTACATGGGTAAGTCAATGATTACGACTCCACCCCACCCAGTTGGTCTATTGCAAATCCTAAATATATTTGTATATAATCAATTTGTATATAATTTAATTCCATCGCCTAGGGAAAACAATCCGACGACGCATGCTATTTCTTGTCCAAGTGTTAAGGATTAAGTTGAAGTTGTATGATTTTGAGCGTTGATCTATGAATGATCTTATGCAAGCCTATATTATTCTAGCCAATATTAATTCAATACTGCTCTCGCCAAGCTGTGAAAGCTTATGTTGGTGGTCGTGGTGGTGTGGGTGGGGGAAGTCATACCTGGTCGTCCTTACAAAAAGTGGGTATAAAAGTAATAAACCCGTAATCCCATTTATCAGTTTTTCAACTTCTCGATAATTATAACGGTTGCCACGGTACATAATTGTTACTTCAAGAATTTAATATGTGCCGTTGTTGTGTTTTTATTTGCTAAGTGCATCTTAAAGTTTATAAGTTAACATTTTACGTCAAAATCAAAGCAAGTTATGGGCTAGTTAGGCCAATGTGTGTTTTAATTTGTTCCGTGTGGTGCTACTATTCAATATTTGTGAATCATCTCTTCTCCCGGACATGAATTTTGTAAGTATTTTAAAACTAATTCCTTAAAAGTTTTTGCTAGTGGAGATGCCTTTGTAGTGGTCTTGAAGAATGTCTATTTGCAAGGCTAAGAGATGACTATTTTTAAAAATTTACCACTGAAATGACAGGCTCGGTAACCGAGCCAGTCATTCCAGTGGTAAAATTGTCAGAAATAGTCTTCTCGTAGCAAATATCTTGATTTTCCACACAAAATTTAGGCACTAAAGGGTTAATATCTATTTTACTGTCTAAGCTATGCAGCTCTGTGAAACTATACGTTGTTTTTGGTAGAGGGAAATGTTGGCATGCGTGTGAATCTCAAATTTAACTATTTTCGAGCAAACCCTCCACCCCCCCCCCCCCCCTCTCAGCCCATCCGCTAAAAAGTAAATTATTGATTTTACTAACCCGCAGCAATTTTCACTAGCCCAATGTTTGTTCTTACAGGCCCAAATTTGAATATTTCCTTTATAGTAAGTCATATATGGAAAGCCTCTTAAAGACCTCTGACAAGGTTATCGTAACCCATTAACATCCATACCAGCCCAAAACGTAATCAAGCCAGTCATTCCAGTGGTAAGTTTTAAAACATAGAATTCTGCAAATGGACACTTTCTTTGACGAAATTGAAATTCTTTTGCAAAATTTGATATGGAATATATTTGTTTCTCAAACTTTAAATCAATCATTCGAGTAACAGCTGATGGGAATTGCTTGTTTCATGCCATTTCTGTTGCTATCTGGTAATGAAGCTGCATCACTCGAGCTAAGGATGCGAACGGCCATGGAACTGGTGACATTTGAAGACCATTACCATGGCAAATGAGAGAATACACCCATGCACATGATGTCACCAAACTACACTACTGCAGCAATTGACAGCTGTACCAAGGGTAAGTTTTCCTCGGCTTGGACGATGATGACAGCCGCGTCAGTAGTTCACCACGATATAAGATCTATCTATCCAGCAGTAAATGGGCATAAAGATAAGAATATTGACATATTAAATGTAACATTCTCCGCATGCGAATCTGCCGTTTATGGAATGGAAGCGCTCCCCATCATGTGGACATCATGTTCTCCGGCTCCACCAAAAGCAAACGCATGGAGACCTGACCACTTCGTTCCCTTGAGAGTTAACAACAATGTCAATGCCACGCCGCGTAAGCGGTCCTATTCTGACGTGTTACAGTCCACCACAATCAACATCACACAAACAACCGCCAAGCAAGAAAGATTGTTTGTCTGCCAGATCATCTCAGCTAGCTTCAGAAATGGTAAGCTTATTGCATACTTTTACACACTCACA
This sequence comes from Chaetoderma sp. LZ-2023a, assembly GCA_034401795.1. Lineage (NCBI taxonomy): Eukaryota > Metazoa > Mollusca > Caudofoveata > Chaetodermatida > Chaetodermatidae > Chaetoderma > Chaetoderma sp. LZ-2023a. The sequence goes on along the minus strand of CM067369.1, from coordinate 163,637,727 downwards.
TGCAGGTTGTGAGAAAATAGGAATAAATAAAATAAAAATTTAAGTTTACATTTAGAGGCTTATAATATGTACCTCGATGTAAGGAACCACTATCAATATTAACTTATGACGAATTAATTCCTTTTTGTATAAATACCATTTTCTGTAGTTGTAGATTTGGATTAGTGATACGTAGCCCTAATTCAAATTCACAACCAACAAATTTATATTAATGCACAAGGAATTATTTTGTCATAAATTAATATTGATAGTGGTTCTATGCATCGAGGTGCATTTTATAAACCTCTAAAAGTAAACTTTAATAATTATTTTTATCTATTCCTATTTTCTCACAACCTGCGGGAGTGCGTGCCTTTAAGCTGCTGCTATTGCTGTCGCCACACCTACTGCTACTGCAACGGCTACGTCTGTCTTTTTGTCTGTTGAAAAGCGTTGTGGTATTATTATTATTATTATTTTATTATTATTATTATTATTATTATTATTATTTTCAGTCTGACGAATTAGAATGTAATGTGGCGTCGATACCAAGTCAGGAACAACATCGAACCATCACATGTCTTGCAGATGAAGTGAGTACTCAAACAGTCAAATTACTTTCAAATTATTTTCCAAATATCCATCAGATTTGGTCATGGTTGTTGGATGGATTTCCAGAGGGGGGGGGGCAACCAACCCGGCTGGGTTCTTCCCCCAGAAAATTGTAAAACCTAGAAGCTCTCAGAGTGCCTCTCCTACACTTCCAAGAAACCATCGGATCCATGTAAAATCACTGGATTACTCCATCAGTGGATCAGTGGAACCTGCGGACGCCCATGGACCAAAGATAAGAATGTTTAAAAATATTAACCACTGGTATTTCATTGGTAAAATGTCTAAAATAGTCTTCTTAAGTCTGACTCTGTCCAACTAGTTACTTTTAAGGGTTAATATCTATCTTTTTATTAATGTAACATAACATTTTTATTAACCCTTTACTGCCGAAGTTTTGTCAGGAAATTTTCAATTTTCACATTGGAAATGCCCATTTGCAGGTCAAGAGATGACTATTTTTTATATTTGACCGTGGGAATAGCTGGCTCGCTTGTCGATGCTCGAAAATTAGCCTGCCACGAATATAGGGGTGAACCTCCACGCGTCAGCACGGATTCACAAACCGCATTAAACACGTATATAAGAACTAAACCAGCTGCGATTAAGAAAATTAAAGAAAGTGTTAAGACCAAAAAGCCAATTCGTTGTATACCGAGTTAATCACTAATATAGAAGATCGTCCGAGAAATTTTAGACAGGTATATGATACTAAGTATAGGGAGCGAAAAAAGGAGACCAGCTGGGTGGCAACTTTGCAGATCAAGTGCAGATTGTGGAGAATATGGTACATACCCATCCATTCGTTGAGAGGGTCACAACTGCAAGAGACAAAGTCCCCATTGTAATTTTATTCAGAGAAGAGCAAATCAGTGATATTAAGCGTTTTTGTTGTTCCGGACCAACCTGCCACAATACTGTTTTAGGATTTGACAAGACTTTCAATTTAGGTCAAGTACACTTAACCGCGGGTTCCTTCAAAAACCTAGCAGTAAAACGGCGTAAGACTCAGGACCATCCAATATTTCCTGGGCCGATGTTTTTGCATGGGAATTCGGATTTCAAAACCTATGCCTCATTTTTCCAGCACCTAGCAATTGAGCTTGCCGATACACCAAGCCCGCCAATGATAGGGACAGATGACAAAAAAGCGATGACAAAAGCGATAGCATTTTCGTTCCCAAAGAGTACAAAATTGTATTGCACCCGTCATTTGAAGGGTAATATTTTGGATTTCCTAAAGGACAAAATCGGTGTGAGCGAGAAAGATCGATCAAGAATCTGTAGCTCAATTTTCGGCACAAACGGTGTAGTTAGCGCAAACGACTCCATGTGCAGGATGTAAGTGCGTCGTTGGAAGAATTTCCAAAATTTAAAACCTATTTCGATTCCCGTATCGTACCATTGTTGAAGTCTAACCTAGTTGCATCTCAGACGCCAGGATACGACGACGGACTGACTACTTGGATGAATAACAATTGTGAAAGCCTAAATCATGTCTTCAAACGGGCCATAGATTGGAAATCTCAGCCGCTAAGTGAATTGGTTGAGAAACTATACTCAGTAGTCCTTAGACAATATCGCGAGTTAGAGCGTAGTTTGATCGGACAAGGTGAGTATGTTCTCTGTGATGTGTACAATCGATTCGCGGTTCCGGAAGCAATATGGTGCACCAGGGAGAGCGACCAAAGAAAGAGACATTTCCAGAGGTTCCTTAAAGCAGCTAAAGAAAGAGACTCATGGACAATAAGGTCAACTGACGGAACGAGAGTCGTTATACCATCAAAGAGTGGGGGTAAAAAACCTGGGCAAAGAAAAGGAGTGAAATGTGCCAAAACAACAAGCATTCCAAAAGCATCATGTGCTATTAAACTTGAGTTAAGGTAGAAATGCTAGCCAGTCAGTCCTGTAGTAAAATTGCTGTCCATTCCATAAATACTATTTTTGAAAACATATCACTGGTATAACTGGCTCGATAACTGAGCCAGTCATTCCAGTAGTAAATTAAAAAAATTAGTGTTCTCTTGGACATTTTCTATTAGAATTCGGTAGGGCGTAAGATGTATATGATGATATAAATTAAATGTAATATTTAAGAAGATAGAATTGTCTTATAGAAAATGTCCAAGAGAATACTATTTTGGAAAACTTATCACTGGTATAACTGGCTCGATAACCGAGCCAGTCATTCCAGCAGTAAATTTTCAAAAATAGTGTTCTCTTGGACATTTTCTATAAGGCAATTCGGTATGGCACCAGGCATAAATTAAATGTAATATTTAAGAAGATAGAATTGCCTTATAGAAGATGTCCAAGAGAATATTATTTTGGAAAACTTATCACTGGTATAACTGGCTCAATAACCGAGCCAGTCATTCCAGTAGTAAATTTTCAAAGTGTAGATACCATGTATAATATTTTGCAATATACAGAATATTGGTGTTAAATACATACATGTGTAGTATATATATGCATAACTTCACCCTTAAGCTTAATGTGTGGAGCGTTTTGTATAGATAGCGTGAATGTGACGCGTGATATATATATATATATATATATATATATATATATATATATATATATATATAGTATATATACGTCTCTGTCGTAATATTCTTAACTCTGCCCTATCCATATGACTTTGTCCCCATCCCATATATATAGCCTATCATATTATATATTATAATCCCGCTTTCATAAATTGCTTGAAAATATATCTAACGCCCAGAATAGTTGCTGATGCCAGTCTAATTTGATTTAAACAAATTTATCTCTCAGGATTTGACCTGGTTGCGCCCGTTTTTTTGGTCGGTTGCGCCTGGTCTCGCCTGGTTGTGCCTGGTCTCGCCTGGTTTTGCCACTTCTCGCCCGGTTTTGACATAACCTAATTCCTGAAAAGAAAGACTGAAAAACTAGGCGAAAAATAAATCAGGCCAGATATGATACCAAAAGATAGCAAACCACTATTCACAATTAAAATAATAAAGACTGACATTGATTCCAATTTTTTGAGAGAACAGGTCGAAAGATGGAGGCTGATAGGAAGAGACTAATACATGAGAAGATTCAGGAGCAAAACGAAAGCTAGTAAAATCAAAATGACAAAAGAACTGCTAGGATCATAAGAAAAAATAAAATTATTCCTAGAAGATAAATGCGAAGAGTTGGGTGTACCCAAGGTTTCGAAGGATGAGGATAATTGGATGGTTCAGCCATTGCACTAAGAGCAACTAATAAAGAATTAAAGAATTAAAAATAAGAGGCCCTGAAATAGGGCATTTAAATTGTCAAATGTGATTTAGAAACAAACAATACCAGCAAAACAACAGAAGTGAATTGATTTGGCATACCTAAACCAGAAGTTTAATTATAATCAGTTGCTATACCATAAAAATTGAGAGTTATAATCTAGGTAATAATACTGAGCACAGGACAATTAGGCCGTATGTTCATCTCTTCTTCATTTATCTCCATGCCTGTGCCATCACTTCTGGTCATGGGTTGCATGTACGGTGTAGTCATGCATTGCCTCTTGACTATGCCATAGCCCACCTAAACCATTTTCAAATGTTTTAAGAGTTGGTGTGGAAACAACATGTTCAGACAAAACATTTCACAGTTTGCACACCCCTTACAGAAACTTTTTCTAACTAGGTTAGTTCTCCCCCTCTTCTGGTAGACTTTCAGATGATTTCCACGAGTAATAGTCCATTTACAAGCAGAATGTTATATTTGACTATAACAATTAATCGATTGAGAGCCGATAGAATGATCCATCATAGCCTGGGTACGTGCTCTATATATCCAATTTCACCCAAGTTATGTACCCGCAGAAAGATTTTCCAAAATGGTGAGAGATTAGATTATACATTAAGTAGGAAAAGATCCATCTTAGGGCTAATAAAAGGGTCTGATAGTCAAGAACCTTCCTGTCCAAAGGCTATGCTTGCTACTAAAACACTGAGATCGACACACATCTCTGATATAGTAAAACTTGGTCATCAAAGTTTGTAGTGTTTACTATCACAATATTAACCATTTAACTCTCGAAGTTATTAGTCATAAGTTGCAACTGAAATAAGTTGAATCTGAATGAGTACCAGCAAATATGGGAGTGGCGTATTTACTTATAAACCCATAAATATGCCACACATTTATGCTCAATTTACACGTTCTAAAAAATGTGCGTGCACTATATACAAGGATAAAACTTATTTTCCTCTGAATTTTTAAACATATCTTAACGTCTGAAGATACCACGAAAACTCCCCTGCACAAATCTTGTCACCTCGCAGCCATGCTTAATGTGTTCCTCAAAACATCATTCGCAGAAGTGAAATTATTAAATTGAACAGCCTAAATATTGCGTATCCTTTAATAAAGATTGTTTTTTCCATCAAAATTAATCCTAACTTGACATAAATGTCGTCTTTAAAATATAAAAATCAAAATCACCTGATAATCACATGATATATAAATCACGTGATATTATCTGATCAGATCAGGTTAAAGCAAATTTTAATGAGGTATCTTGAGCGAGTACTCGGATATATTTATCCTGGAATCCGAAATTCGGCAATGCGATCTACGCTTCTCGTCAGCGCCTCCAAACGGAAATTTACTTTGCCACTGGCTGGCTCGCTAACTTTAGAAGCGGGTTACCCAGTTTAATTATCAGGGGGTTCAAGCAATTTTTCTCGAACATCGCATTACGTTTTGGATCATTTTATGTTGGTCACTTACATTACAATATAACCAGTAATATATATGATAAATTTTCTCGCTAGATTTAGAAATCAAGTGAACACAAGTTTCTCGCTAGATTTACAAATCAAGTGAACCCGATAATCTGACACAGGCTTAATAGCCTATCTAACAAAAGAGGGTTATGTGATTACGAGGATTCAAATCAGTATCGTAATTTTGAACATCCGGGCATTCCGAGATCGTCCGACATTTGGCAATTTACAACACACTAAAGAGGATATCCCATAGCAATGCAATGTTTACATTTTTCATAAAACTAAGGCCATAAGAAGACTTGTATCGAATAACCCCGCCCGGTTTTAGAAAACATAAAATCTTGAGTAATTTTTGCAAGATATTAAATAAAAGGAACAGTCCTTAGAAGGACCACTCGCTTTTCTTCAGGGGATGATCGTGGTGTATCCTTGTGGTGTTCATCCGGTCCACCACGCCTGTTTGCACCACTGTCACATTCTTAATAGATCCAATAACTTCCCAACCAGTATATTACATAGTTATGTAGGATACCTTATGTAGGATTCGATCCAAACCGGTATGTAGTATACCTTATGTAGAAAAGAATGACGCTCGGAAATACGTACCTAGTCAAAACTCTTAATTGATCCAAGAACTTCCCAACCAGTATGTTACATATATCATGTAGGATACCTTACGTAGATGTTCCAAACCGGTATATAGTATACCTTATGTAGCAACGAGCCTATGTGGCTAAAATAGGATCAGAGATTTTTACTTCACCTTGATTAATTGTACCGCGAAGCTGATTGACGCCGCCATTTTCTTTGTCATCACAAAAACTCCTGTTTCATATCCACGTAAATTATAACCATTTTACATAAAGTACATGACTTGTTCAACAAAGACTCCAAGTTGTGACATTCATGAAAAATCAAATGTGGATGTAGTGCCACAAGATTATGGAATGAATAGGATTTGTTGAGATAAAAGTTAGGTGTTTCCTGTAATACTGAAAATTAATTAATGAAGGCTTGGACTCGGTCGCATGCATAGTGGTATAAGTGCGCATGCTCACGGACTCGTATATGTTCTCTATAGGAATAGAGGAACCGGTTCCCTAGAGCAATGGCTGCTTTAGAGTTAAAGAGATACTATCAAGACTACCCAATGGAGGGATGTATCTCTGCTAACCTTGTTTACAAGGGAACCCATACACCATGGGAATGAATAGGTTAAAATGTTCTGAAATATCTAAGTCAGGTGACTTATAGCAAACAGTGAATTGAGTGGTTTAGTATTTTTGTTGTGTTACAAAACTACCGTTCTGGGCTTTGTCATTTACGTGACCATTTTTTCGTTCACGGTAATTTTACTTCACGTAACCGACATTTTTTCGTTCGCGCCAAATTTTGAGGGCTGGAACAATACAGGCGCTTAACACTACCTCATGGTATGAGCAGATCATTACCGTTAGGTTGACATAAGGGATTATATAAAACCTGCATGGATATACAATTATATGATATAGACATCGATCAGCTCCACAAAAATCACAATGCTCTCATATGAAATCATAAACAAGAGACCCAAGGGTCTGTGACGCTCATCTTCATGATTAGCATTTGAACATTTGCATTTAAATGGATATGAAGGATAACTTAAAAAAAATCTAAGAAGGGCCACCAGAGAGATTGACCAATCAAAATTTGCATTGGATATATTGAAGCCTACAGCCATAGGATTCTTCCACTCAAGTGTGGTTGAAATCGGGCGATCAATTAAGGTTTTGCATTTTAGATGAATCTGGGAAATTTTCAAAAGATCAAATATAAGACTTTTACCTAAAGGAAAATTGACCAATCAAAATTCTGTATATATGTTCTGAAGCCTATACTAATAGGGTCCTTCCAGGCAAATTAGCTTGAAATTCGCCAAGCGGTTAATGAGGAGCAGCGCTTTGACAATTTCCAGTAAATTTTTCACCTAAAACAAGAAGCCCAAAAGGCCTATGACGCCCACCTAGACCATTAGCATTCAAACCATTTGCATTTAAATAGACATGGATAATTAAAAAAAAATCCAAGATGGCCATGAAAGAAATTGGCCTATCAAAACGTTGTTTGGTATGTTGAAGCCTACCGCAATAGGATCATTCCACACAAGTTTCGTTGAAATCAGGACATTATTTAAGCAGGAGAACTTTAAATGGTTATGGAAAATTAAACAAAAATTCATGACAGCTACCAAAGAAGTTACCAACTAAAATTAAGGAGGAGATGCAGTTTGACAATTTCTGGTAAATTGTTCATAAAATCTATGATTTTCACCACAAAACTTGACCAAACAAAATTCTGAATAGAAGTTCTAGAACCTACCATGATAGGGTTATTCTAGCCAAAATTGCTGAAATCTGTCAAGGAGCTAAGGAGAAGCACATTGACATTTTCCAGTACATTTTTCATATTAACACTAGGAAGGGGAGGGGGCCCACCATCCCACCTCATGGGCCCTGCTTAAGTGAATGAAGAAAACTAGTTTTTTTGGGTGAAATATGAAGTCATAGATTTTATTGAATTACTGCTCAGGCCCAGTACAATTTCTGGCTTAGACAATGTAATCTATGGTCCTCGATCTAAACTAACGAAAATGACAGCGGTGACTAAAATGACAAAATAGTATGAAACAGTGACTAGAATATTTATGAGTATGAATAAAACAGCAACACCATGTAATGTATATAAACAGGAATGTATATAATGGTGAAATATCTTAATGTGCATGAATTCAGTGACCAAGAATGCGGGTGGGTGGACAGGGATTTTACTATGTAGATTTTTGAAGAGTTGGAAGTGCAAAATCTTGACCGAATGACAGACCTTCTGGACATTAGTAACTATTATCAGTTGCCCTTATATCTGATTGTCATTGGTTGCCCAAGTACATGCACTGGTCCCACCACATAACCTGGCTGGGTTGTGCACGTGCCTAAGCCACTGGCATAGCTCGTGATAGGACGAGGACTAAGCTATGAATATTAATGAGATGGCTGGAGGCTTCCCCTCTCCCGCCTGCATTAATAGTATTAAAAATATTAATGTTTCATAGTATCTAAAACTTTCACCCAGAAAATTAAATTGACCAATCAAAATTCTGAATAGAAGTTATGGAGCCTACCCCAATATGGTCTGTCCGGCCAACTAGGGTTGAAATCCTTCAAGTGGTTAATCAAGAGTAGCGTTCAGACAATTTCCAGTAAAAAATTCATACAATATAAGATTTTCGGCAAAAAAACCTGATTAATCAAAATTCTAAAGCCTAGTTCAATAGGGTCCTTCCAGACAAATTAAATTGAAATCCGGCAAGAGGTTAATGAAGAGTAGTGTTTTGACAAGTTCTGTTAAAGACACTGACCAATCAAAATTCTGCATACAAGATCTGAAGCCTTCATCTATAGGGTCCGTCCATCTAAATTAGGCTCAGTGGTTAATGAGCAGTAGCATTTTAAAATAAAATCTAAGATGTTCACCCCAAAAATTGACCAATCAAAATTCTGTATACATGTTTTGAAGCCAAATCCCATTGGGTTGATCCAGCCAAATTAGTTTGAAATCTACAGAGTGGTTAATGAGGAGTAGCGCTTTGATGATTTCCGGTAAATTATTAATAAAATCTAAGTTTTTAACTCAAAAAAATTGACTAATCAAAATTCTGTATACACGTTCTGAGGCCTACCCCATAGGGTTCTTCCAGCATAATTAGATTGAAATTTACCAAGAGGTTAACGAGGAGCAGTGTTTTGACAATTTATGGTAAATTTTTCATAAAATCTCAGATTTTCACCCAAAAGATTTATCAATCAAAATTCTGTATACAAGTTATGAAGCCTACTTCCCCACAGGGTCCTTACAATCAATTTAGGTTGAAATCTGCTAAGGGGTTAATGAGTAGCGCTTTAAAACAAAAGTTGACGGACAACAGATGGACAACCGACGATGGATGGACAACAGACAGTCGCAAAAGCATAAGCTCACTTGGCCATTCTGGCCAGGTGAGCTAAAAAATTTACCAATCAAAATCCTGAATATAAGTTCTTGAGCCTACCAGAATAGGGGTCTTCCAGCCAAACTTGGTTGAAATCTGTCAAGCACCTAAGGAGGACATTTTGACAAATTCCACAAATTCTTTTCATAAAATCTAAGATTTTCACCCAAGAAATTGACCAATTAAAATTCTGAGGCTTAAATACACCATAGGATCTTCCCAGCCAATCTTAATTAAAATCAGTCAAGCGGTTAATGAGGAGGAGGCTTTTAAGGAAAAAGTTGACAGACAGTTGACAGATGACTGATGGACGACGGACGACCGCCATGGCATTAAGCTCACAGATGAGCTAAAAATCATATTTCAGATAAAACATGTGATATTTCCTAGATTAGGTTACATTAATTCTTAAAAATTGGGGGAATTGTCATCCAGACACTGTATTAGTTTTGAATGCATTGTTAAGTGCTAAATGAACCTGTTTTGGAGAATTTTTCAACTGAAAGTGTATTTGTCCAGTTACTCATACACAGGCAAACTGTGCATTATCAAGCACAGTTTCGGCTGCGCCATGCTGCATTATAAGTGTGACTGGCTCGACTCTTAGGGCTATGTAATATTGAGCATATGTGACATTATGCGATTGAGTGGGCAGTAATGCAGCACATGATTCATCTCATTGCACATCACTTCCATCCTTAAACGCAACAGCATCAGGTTGTGGTGTCCCATAGGACAAGAGAATGCCACAAGACAATAAAGCTTTATGGTACTCAATAAATATTCTGTCAAAGCAGTTTGACTGCAGCAACAAAAGAGCTCACCTGGAGAGTTAAGATTAATCCATTTACATTTAAATAGACATGATGGATAATTTTCAAAAAATCTATGAGGGACACCAAAAAGATAGAACAATTAAAATTCTTGTTTGATATGTTGAAGCACTCCACCCTAAGGATCGCTTCACCCAAGTTTCATTGAAATTGGGCCATTGAGGAGTACTCTTTTAAATAGTTCCAGAAGATTTTCAGAAAATTCAAAATGGCCACAAAAAATCAACCAATCAAAATTCTGAATATATTTCTAGAGGCTGCCATGATAGCATCCTTCCAAACAAGTTTTGTTTAAATCCACCAAGCAGTTTAAGAGGATACATCTTAAAGGATTTCTGGATAATTTTCAGAAAATCAAGATGGCCACCAAAGAAATTGATAAATAAAAAATCTTGTTTGATATGTCGAAGCCTACTGCAAAAGTATCGTTCCACCCACGTTTCAGTGAAATGGGACAGTTGATTAAGGAGTGGCGTTTTAAATAATTGGGAACATTTTTGGGAATGTCCAAGATGCTAATCAAAACAAATCGACCAATCAAAATTCTGAATACATGTTCTAGAGCCTACTACCGTAGGATGCTTACAGACAGATTTGATCAAAATTCTTCAAGCAGTTTAGTAGATGCGCTTTGGCAATTTTCAGTAAATTTTTCATAAAATCTCAGATTTTAACCCAAAATGCTGAGCAGGTAAATAAATAGAATAGATTTTCTGAAGCCTACAATGATAGGGTCCTTCTAGCTAAATGTTGTTGAAATCTGTCAAGCAGCTTAAAGGAGAAGTAATTTGACAATTTCCAGTAAATTTTTCATAAAATCTAACATTTTAATCCAAAGAATTAAACAGACACAATTTTTAATATAACCAGTTTCAGATACTGTATATAGCCAGTTTCAGATACTGCATACATTACTTCCAGCCAAAATTTGGTTGGAATCCATCAAGCAGATAACGAGATGATTTGACAAGATTTTCAATCAAAAGATTGACCAATCAAAATTCTGAATAGACGTTCTGGAACATACCTCCATATGGTGGCTCTAGCCAATTAGTCTGAAATCTGCAAAAAGCGGCTAAAGGAGATGCATTTTGACAATTTCCAGTAAATCGTTCATAGAAATCTAAGATATTCATTCCAAAAAAATCAATCTACCAATCAAAATTTTGAATAGAAGTTCTAGACCCTACCTACCAACATTTGCAGAACAAGGAATAATTTTGAAAATTTATCACTGGAATTATTGGCTTGATAAACGAGCCAGTCATTCCATTGACAGATTTTCAAAAGTAATCTCTTGGTCTGCTAATGGGTATTTTTTAATCATAATTTACTGGCTCTAAAATATACATTGATGTCATAATAATTATAGAGAAAAGCCATTAGATTAAGATACCACAAATAGCTTGCCAGTATTATATCGTCAAATATTATCATAATGCTACCCAACTTCATAATTCCATGGTTGCACACTGATGTCAAAATTTTTAATTTTAAAATTAAATTAAAAGATGAAATGGTGTTAATTTTTCAACAAATTTGGTGGAAGATGTTGCTGTCGCATAGACAGCAAGCTTGATGATAACTACGTAATCAGATCGGGAAACCAATGTCGTAGGTATTTTAGCCTGACGCTTGGTCGCAAATGTGAGACCAAAAGTCTGAATGATCTGGACTGGAATTTTGGTCCCTTTTATACCCTTCCTGGGTGAGCCTGTGGATTGAGTAGATCTTGACCATATATGGGCAGAGAAAAACCAGACTGGCGGTTTTCCCATTGGAGGTTTGGTCAGACATTTTTGCCGGTTGACCTTCATTTTACCAGTTGGGGTCAAGTTTACCGGTTGCGACTTTTTTACCGGTTGTGTCATTTTTGGCGGTTGTAACTGTTTTTGGCGGTTGTGGTATTTTTTGCTGGTTGTGGGTTTTTTGCCGGTTCTCCCATTTTGGTGTTTTTTATAACTTTTTTGGCGGTTGTGGTTATTTTTTCCGGTTGTGGATTTTTTACCGGTTGTGTCCATTTTGGCGGTTTTGGAAAAAACTTTATTTTGGCGGCTCAGGTATTTTAACAGTCGAGTTTGTTTTGGTGATGAATGTCTTAAAGGTCTCTGTCGGTCAAGTTCATGGGTCTCTCACTCCTTTAGTGGAGAACTTCTTGGGCTGTTTGTGGGTAATGATCATGTGTAGTCATCACTGTTTTTGATTCAGACTTTATGGCGTTTCGTTCCTTGAGCGGAACTCATCAGAGGCGAAGTTTTGTCAACTGGGAGTGGGCATTTTTGTGCTCCACTTTTTCTGATATAGCATCTGTTTTATAGGCTTTTGATATCTCCAAAATAGAAGTTATGTTGGTTGTCCTCTATTGGTCTTGGGAGTATTGGGAAATCCAAGGATAAGTATCAAGTTTTTACAAAATCGATATAAAAATGTATTATTAAGCATTTTTTCAATGATGTATGAAAAATTGTAAATAAAATGAATGAAAAATAAATAAAGAGGATGACTCAAGGCCTGGTGAGTATCTGTCTTTGTTGTTGTTTCATAAGAATAGAGGGAGACAGAGCATTTGCGCTTGTATCCATATAGGGATGCCGTTATTTTTAAGGCATCTTTAAAAGATGCTGAAGTGATGACAATGGGTATAACGTCATGGGGTTTGTTGTCAGTGGCGAAAATGGTGACGTCGCTATAAAGTGTGTGGGTTACCTTTTCTGATTTAAAAGATGAGCTGTGGGAGCACCTATTTTAAAAAGTGTAATCCAAGAGGGCCGCCCAACCATTTGGCCAATCAAGTTCCCCTGAACAAACTTGGTTCAGCTTGTGCCCTAAAGGATATTTTATGAGTTTTGAATTAATCGCTTAAAAAGTTTCCGTGAAGATTTTTAAAGACATTTTAAAAAATCATGCAAAATCCATGATGGCCGCCAGCCAAATTGGCCGATCGGCTTCATTTGAACAAACTTAAATCTCCATGCCGTAAGGATGTTTCCTATCAAATATAATTGAAATCGGCCCAGTAGTTCTTGAGAAGACATTGCTTTAGTATGGGAGCTTTTGGCAGGAAAATAATTCATGATAGCTGCCAACCCGGTTATCCGACAGTTTTGAAAATTGCAAATTTGAGAAAATACACAAAAACACATATAAAACCAATTTCAGCCTGAAAATCCAGCAAACAAAAGATCCAAGATGGCCACCAAATGTGCTATATTTTGATTGGCCCATGGCGGCCATGTTTTTTATAGATCAACTTCCCTTGAACAAACTTTAATGGCTTTTCTTCCATAATCATATCTCCCTTCAGCAATTCTAGAGAAGTGGTTTTCACAAAAACTAGGTCATCCAAGATGGCTACCGAATGATTCGGACAATCAAGTTCCCTTGAACAACCTTGGAACAGCTCTTGCTCTAGATCATATTTCATGGGGGTTTGCTTCAATCCACCAAGTGGTTTCGGAGATTTTTTAAAGATATTTCTAAAAATCAGCCAAAATTCAAGATGGCTGCTTGCCAAATTGGCCAAATGGCTTCGTTTAAACAAACTTCGATCCCTATGCCCTAAGGATGCTTCCTGCCAAATAATTGAAAACGGCCCAGCGGTTCTTGAGAAGTCGTTTAAAGGAAAAGTTGATGGATGATGGACAGACGTCACGACATAAGCTCACTTCAGGCCAGGTGAGCTAATAATAAGCCCTTGCTGAATTAAATGTCTATTAAAAGACTAACATTCTTCTAATTATTGGCTTAAAGGGAGATAAATCATCCAAAGCTCAACCCGGTTTTCCCAACCATTGTCAAACCATGCTCAATGACCATGAATTGACCATCATTTCCCATGCAGGTGAAATGTCACCACAGTCAGACTATGGTCAACTGTGATCAACAGATTTTACATGACCATGATAAAACCCTGTTTGGAGGTAACCGAGCCAGTCATTCCAGTGGTTCTCCAGTGACCATGATATATCATGGTCAATGAGGGACGTTGACAAGTGGTAAAAATATTGGTGACATCTGACCATGAACTGAACATGATACCACTGTCAATCTGATTAACATTGAAATTCCCCAGTAACCATGGTCGACCATGATATATCATGGTCAGTAATGTAGAAATTCAGTTACACATGAACTGACCATCAAGTGACCATGATATCATGGTTGATAACAAAACATCTGAAATTTATTGCAAACGGTTGCAATGGCCATGTTAACATGGTCATTGGGACCACGGTCAGGTGAGCAAAAAAAGCATGGCCGACCCTGATCAAACCATGAACTACCATTGTAGACTGTGACATCATGGTCAGCAGGAAATCAGGGAAAGCTGATAAAAGCATGGGGAAAAAATAAGTAGAGACTGGATGCATGGATATTGACAAACATTGTGAATAATTTTGCAATAAAAAGATAATTTTGAGCCCAAAAATTTTACATTTGACAATATACCAAGACCAAACCCTCAAAAGGCATATCTGAGCATCATAATTTTAGAGGTATATACCAAGCTCCATAAAAATATTTTAAGTGATTCTTTTTTTATGAGAATATTGACGACAATTCTTTTGCATTAAAAACCCAATTTTCACCCAAAATCTTGGACCTATAAAGGTGAATCCTTCAAAAGGCACATTTTTGCATAGAATAAGTGAGGAATATACCTATATAAGTATCATAGAAATATCTTAAGAGGTTCTGTAAGATATGTTACTTACAAGACATTGTACCTGGACATACAGACAGACAGAGACAGTGATTACAATAGGGCTTCTACACCTGTACAGGGCCCTACTTTCCATAAACATTGCAAATAAATATTGACACAATACATTTTATTGATATTCAACAATTGTCATGGAATCCACACGTACTGTCTGTCAAGTTCTAAAGAAGATACTCGCAAACAATCAAATACAATGTTTTCCATAGTGGGATACCAGGAAAGCCGGTGTGAAAACCGACCCGGCCTACTACCATATCGCAATATGCCAAATTGTGATTCTTGACTAAATAACATAACCCCTGAATATACACTAGTGGCTAAATAACTGGCCATTCAGATCTGCTAGTGTAAATACTGACTCTAGAGTACTCTTTGACAACCAAACTTTGGTTTAGCATCTCTCTGTTTACATGGTACAGTACATCTCAGAAATAACTTAACGTGTATTCCAAAATAAAATAAAATGTACTGTTGAAAATCTTGAACATAATGGTTCAATTACCTATTATTAAATAAAACGCACTGTCTTAAAATCCAATTACGTTTGAAATATTCAACAAAACATAAATCTTACTAACTAGCAAGTTTTTGTTTTGGTTTTATAAATGTTTTAACTAATTTTTGATTGGTACTATATGGATTAATTAACAGGAAATCAGGTTATTCTATACTTTAAGACTGTTCCCGATTAGCTACTGTGTATTTACATGAGACTGCGACTTAGTAACCAACCTCTCAACTAGAAATATATTTGCCAACTAATTTCATTTCCGGAAATCGTAACAACTTTAATGGTAAAAAATGGTCAAGAAAATCCAAATATTTCCATATTAAGTGCAAATTTGCAAGTCAAGAAAAGATACTTTGAAAAATTGTTGACTAGAATGGCTCAGGTTTTTTAGCTAGGCAATACAATGGTAGTCTTATCTTGGCCTACAAATGGGCATTCACCAAGAGCACTGCAGATGAGTTTTTTTGGCTGCTGCAAGCCACCAAACAATCATTTTAATGGGCAATAACTCTGGACCTGCTGAATATTTTGAAAATAATTTGATTGAAAGTTGTTGGTGGCTTAGCCACCAATGACTTTCAGTCAAATTGTTTTCAAAATATTTAGCCTGTGCAAAGATATAAACCCTGGAATATGTTGTCTGCAAAAACTCAGCCATCAGACAGATAAAAGGTTACGTTTATTACAGGAGAACAAGCTGAGGAGTATGAATGGATTTTACAGACCAGTGACAGTTCAAAGTGAGGCGATGTCCTGAAGGTTACACATACCAAACTTGAAGCAATTCTGTGCGGATATTCTAAAGGGATCTATCTCTGTCAATTATTGGTGGATTATGTTATAGTGTATGAAGAATGATATTGAAGATTGACTTGGCATTGACAATTCACCTTTCCAGAGTATCCATCTATCATCTGACGTCACAATCAGCTAAGTGGCGTGTAGGATGACATCATAAATGATTCTATTTGGCCAGTCTTTAACTCTTAATAGTCTGACACATTGTAAGAATTGTATGTCTCTACTATTTAATAAACATGCTGTTGAATATTTTGAAACTAATTTGATTGGACGCTGTTGCTGCCGGCAACAGCGTCCAGTCAAATTAGTTGCAAAATATCCAATAGCTTACCAGTACAGTTTTCTGGAAATTGATAGCCCGGGAGTTCAGAGATTGATCGATCCCAACACGAGCGAGGTTGGTGGAGATTATATAGAGATGGGCGGGCATAACTAAAAATGGAAAGGTCCATTATTCACAGGTGTAAGAATAGTTGGCGATGTAAGACAATTTATCCATGTCACAAAGTCCCATGGAGGATAGTATCATCAAGCTGAAACACAATCTCAATGTAGTCTTCAGAACACTGTAAATTTGTGGGCAAGAGTTTAAGATCATAAATGTGGATCAAAAAGTGTACCCATGAATGATAAAGCAGCCAATTAAATCTCAGTTAGTCATCAGGTTCCCACAGATTGCCACCGTATGGCCAATCAATCAGCTTTGCGGCTATAAATAATTTTATTGAAACTGGAAATATTTGTACAAGTTCGGAATACCAAATGTAATCAAATAAGTTCAAGACCTCTTGGGTTAAGGTAATTGAAAACTGTCTATAGATTCAGATTCAGATTCTTTATTGCAATAACCCAAACATGAGGATATGGTAAGTACGAATACAAGACTATCATAAAAATAAAACCATAGTATGTCATAGGAATAAAAATTATACAATTTATATATACATATGGTTAATTGGTGGACAGCGCAATGAACCTTTCTATTTTTCGCTATTCATCACCAAACCCTAGGTAAGCTCCACCCACACATCGCTCATGTTGGGATCGATCGATCTTAACTCTTTGACCATCAATCTCCATAAAGCTGTACAGAAGAAAGCAATTTAATATTTTGAAACTAACCTAACAGGGCGCCGTTGCTGTATAGCAGCAACAGCGTCCAGTCCAATTAGCTCCAAAATACCCACCATCATGTTTATTAAATAGTAGAATTAATCAAGGAGAGGGTGAGCGAGGCCCCCCCCCCCATCCCACCTTATGTCAGGAAAGGGATACAGCAAGACAGACAAGATGGTTTGGGAGTCACATGAAGAGCCATCAATTTATTGCAGTGAGAGCTGGGTCCGCACTGATCCCATACAATATAGAGAGCCTCAGAAGGCTATATATAGCTAAGATCTATGGTCCTCCATATACAATAAACTAAACTAAACATAACTAACAGTTTGGGAGAGGAGTGATAACAACATACTGGGTCTGTTTGCTTATGGTGTGCATGTCGGCCCAGGGAAGACGGTCACCCCCTACCCTGCTTGGTTGATGCCTGCCAGCTCCATAGTGTGGAGCTGGTGGATCCAGTGACATTCCTTCTGTCTTCTCCATTTTGTGGATGCGTCGTCCTCGGGGTCCGAGGAGGACCTGGATTATTCTGAATTGCATGTCCATTCTAGAATGCCTGGGTCTGTTGAAATGCCATGAGACTGGAGCGTCGTACCTCTCGTGTCTGTAGAGGTTGGTGATAGAGCGTAGATGCTCTTGGATGCAAATTTTGAAAGTGCGTAGTGACTCTCCTACATACTGTTTTTTGCAGACAGAGCATGTCAGTAGGTACACTATATTCCTTGTCTGACAGTTGCGCATGATTTTGGACCTGTAGGAGAGACCCGTGTGAGAGCTGGAGAAGAATCTGTTCTTCTGCATTGTGTTGCAGATGTTGCAATTCTTTGTGCTGCAAGCGGTGAGCGGGTTTCTGTGAGGTAGTGTTCTGCCTACCGTCGGTAGTTTAGCTCTGACTATTGTGTCTTTGATGGTTTTGTTTCTTCTGAAACCAAATAGTGGCGGTTCTGGGAAGGCAAGCCTGCATTTGTGGCTTGCTTCCAGGATCGGCCAGTATTTCTTGATCGCACTCTTGAGGAAGATGCCCGTGCGGTTGATGTCGCAGACGAAGACTGGTTTGGATGGGAAGGTGTTCTTGGATGTGTGAATTTTGGTGGGTGGGTGAAGGAGGTTGTTTCTGTTTTGTGCACGGGCTCTGTGCCTGGCTTTGTCAAGGATTGGGTGCGGATACCCTCTGTTTGCAAAGTGGCCTAGTAGGGCTAGGCTGTTTCTGTCGAAATCTTCCAAGTGGGTACAAATCCGTCTGAGTCTCAGAAACTGTCCATATGGGGACGAGTCCTTACAGACGGATGGATGCTCTGACTCATAATGGAGGTATCCGTGCATGTCTGTGGGTTTTGTGTAGAGGTCGAAGGTGATCGGCTGGCCATCAATGTTTTTTGCCATGGTGTCCAGGAAGG
The DNA here is from genome assembly GCA_034401795.1 of Chaetoderma sp. LZ-2023a. Lineage (NCBI taxonomy): Eukaryota > Metazoa > Mollusca > Caudofoveata > Chaetodermatida > Chaetodermatidae > Chaetoderma > Chaetoderma sp. LZ-2023a. The sequence goes on along the minus strand of CM067369.1, from coordinate 163,618,986 downwards.
AGACCTGTTCTCGTGAAGACTCATGCATGCGCCTAAAAAAAAGCCTGTAAATCAGTATACAGGTTACCCATTTGTGGTTCTGAGACTGTTGGGCTGAAGCCCAGACCCCTGTCTAAAAGACTGACGGTTCGCTGGTTGAAGGGGTTTGTTGAATGATTGAAAACAAAAGAGATGTAAATTTCATCATCCTTGTTCAAAGAATTATTGGTACAGTTTAGATTTGAATGGTACAAATTGACAGAGTTAGAAAAAAATTGATGATAACAGTTGAACATAGATGGCCTTTCGGGTGTTCATCAGTCATATCCTTGATGCTGCTAGGATCTGGACCGCCAGCAGAAGTTGCTCGATGGCCTGTGTACTTTTGGTGCCCATTAGTGGAGCTGGTTTGTCCTGTGCCTGTCTGTTGGCGCCCCTTCTGCGATCTGTCCGGTCAGATCTGGTATTCTACCTCCTGAATGTTTGGGGTGGTCGTCTGTCTGATTGGCGGTAGGGCCTTTCAGCATTCCTCTGTTGTTGGCGACGGGCTGTTGTGGGACGAGGCCATCTTTTCGGGCTCTGTGATCTATGTAGCCGGCTGTGTCTCACAGTGGTGATAGCAATCGGCAGCTCTGCCTCCCTGGTGGCGGTGTTATTGTTGCACCTTTCAAAGGCTGCCTTGAAGCCTTTTACTACTTCATATTGGAGACTAAGTTTCTTGTTTGTATGCTCCAGTACTGATTGCGTGAGTGTTAGCTCGAACGCCTTTATGCGGTCTACCCACTCTTTTTTGTAGTCAGCGTCTTCTGCCTCTGGGTTCCAGATGACCCTCATGCGGAGCATGCCTGGGGTCGAGCCGTCGGACAGAGACAGATCTAATTTCTCTGCCTGGAACTCCAGTTTGGTTAGTTTACAGGCTGCGTTCCTCCACAGCCTGTAGGCTCCCTGATTTTGTTCAGGGATTGCCGGTTTTTGATATTTTGGGTTACTGCTTCTGCCGGTCTCTATGGCTGCAGGCGTGGGGGCGGAGTCTGCCTCCACCCTTCTTCTCTTTAGAGCCCTTTCTATCTCCTTTCTTGGAGGATCAACGGTTGAGGAGCTAGCTTCCCTTATGGAGGCCATGGCCGTCGGTTTAGACAGGGTCTGGTGTGTAGTCACGTCGGTGGTTAACTGTGCCAATAGCGCATCCGCATCGACTGAATTAAGACTCAGTCCTGAGATAGAAGGTAGGGCTACTATCTCTTTTTCCCTTGGCAACTGGTTGCTAGGTAAGCTCATTGTATGAATTGAAGGGTGATAACAACGTACTCAGTAACAAATAGACCAGTTTGGTTATAAAGCCTGACGCTTGGATGCGTTGTGTATCCAGAAGTCTGAATGATCAGAAACCGCCTTTTCAGCTCCTTTTATACTCTCATGGGCTGAGCCTGGGGATTGACTTTCACATGCCCTTAAAAGGGTATGGAAAATTGGGATTGCCGGTTTGGTTTTGCCGGTTGTGGTCTAAATTCACCGGTTTTGGTGAGTTTGACGGTTGAGTCCAAGATGGCGGCTTTGGCAGTTTTTACCGGGTGAGGTATTTTTTAGCGGTTGTGATGTTTTTTGCCGGTTGTATCTATTTTCGCCGGTTGTCAAATTTTTTAACGGTTGTGTTTTATTTTGGCGGTTTGGTTTTAACTTTTTTGACGGTTGTGAAATTTTCGCCGGTTGTGTTTAGTTTACCGGTTGTGGTATAAAATTCTTACCGATTCTTTTCTGAATGGTTGTTTTCTCTTAAGTTTACAGCGTTCATGCGGAGAGATCTAATTTTGCTTGTATTTAGAGCCCATTTGGTGCGAGGTTTTGACCGGTGTAGTCATTACCGTGGTTTTTTGATTCAGACTTATGGCGTTTCGTTCCTTAAGCGGAACTCATCAGAGGCGTATGTGGATATACTGGAGGTGAGATGTTGTGTCACCTGTAGGATCATCATGTGGGGTGGGGTGGGTGGGTCACCATAACTAACAATTTATACACATAATATAACATAGTACATGGTGTAAGCAATAAATGTGTAGTGCATGAAGTGCGGGGCTGACGCGCGCACGGGTTGGGTGGGAGTGAAAAACTAATAAATCTCCCGGAAAAGCGTGTTAAAATGCAGCAGCTACAAAACTGATATGAGCATGCCCATGGGTACATGCAAGGGTATATCAAACCACTCGCGGATATAGAAAAACCATTGGATGCCCTGGGCAAGAGGAAGAGGAGCAAGGCACGTGCCTTGCACCCAGCCGGTGTGTGATAGAGTCACAGCGACCCTCATCAATATTTATGAACTGGGCAAATGCAAGTGATATAAAAATTCTGAAGCCATGCGACCCCACAGGTGCTCGGCTGATAAAGTCTGTCACCAGATTAGGGACAGGAAACGTGGGCTATTTGGGCATGGTTTGATAAGCCAACAAAAGGGCCACAGATGATCGATTACAAAGGACCGAATCCCATGGTCAGTAAAACCTAGACAAGCGGGCGATCAAAGGAGTCTGATAAGGAATGCACCCCTCCCCCTCCCGAATTAATAGCATATTAATAATATTAATATTTCCATTAATCAAGGAGAGATTGAGTGAGGGGCTCCGCCTCCATCCCACCTTATGCCAGGAAAGGGACAGAGCAAGACAGACACTTCATTCCAAAGCTTGGATGCAATGACACATATTTTTCTGTTGCCGTAGCGTATTCTTCAATATCTTTTAAGCAATACTATGAAATGTTTCCATACTCAGCATTAGCACTTAGATGGCTAAATGACAGTTTTAGCAATGCACTGCATCGTTAAGCATGCCACTGGCCAGCATGAGTATAATGGATACACACACTTTTAGTTATGCCCCCACCCAGCCCTAGCTAAGTTCCATCCACACTTTGCCTGTGTTGGGATGGATTGAACCCTATATTTTAACTAATTTGACTGAGAGAAACAGCGCCCAGTCAAATTAGTTTCAAAATATTTGACATAATCATTAATTAAATAGCAAATCCATCAAAGACATACAATTCGTACAACTTAACGGACTATTCCAGCTTTATGATGGAGTACTTCAGTCAATTATCATTGTGACATCGGCCTATGTGTGATGTAATCGATTATGACATCATATGCTTGATCGACAGATTGATGGCAAAATGAGTTTTAGAGATGCCGAAGACACCACCAAGCCCCCCGCCTCCCCCACCCCACTCCCGAAGTATAATTTTCCTTTAACGTTGCATAATCCATGAAATGTCCAACCCTTTTGATACACCTCGCATACCTTAATCCTAAGATAATCCTAAGATATGCAAATAGCACAAGTTTGGTCACTGTCAAGAGGCTTGAAAGTATGGGGTAGACAAGAATGATTAATAACAGGAGCTGGTGGTGACAGACCCTCCATCCCACCCGATCGATGGCTAGCAGAAAGAAGAGGACAAACAAGATTGGTTTGGGTGACTAAGAAGATTCATAGATTTATTTTTACAAAGTGTACATGGACCCTAAAGTCCCAGCCATATACAATTGAGGCGTGATCTAAATCTATGGTTCTCCAGAAACATAACTAAATTCTATTGCATAATACATACTGTACAACAACATTGATTAAAATTAGCTGAGCAATAGATGAAAGTAGCCTAGAAACAAGGGAGGTAATGCATCCTGCTGTAGGATCACTCCAATATCTTCTATGCTATATTATTATATGATAATAATGGAGCCAGTGATTCGAGTGGTACATTGTCAAAAATAGTCTTCTCTTGGCTTGCAAATGGACACTGGCTAAGGAAAGTTTTTGACTTTCTTGACCATTAATCCATTAACAGTCATTACGTGGCCAAAATGTCCATTTGCTCAACAATAGAACTTCACATGACCTGCAAAAATTATCATTTGCTTGAAGAGTCTTGACCATTAATTAACCCATTCACCCTCGAATTTGTTCAAGAAAATTTAAATTTTCTCATAGCAAACATCCATTTTCAGACCAAGAGAAGACTATTTTTGAAAATTTTACCACTGGAATGACTGACACGGTTATTAACCCAGTCATTCCAGTGTTAATTTTCAAAAATAGTCTTCTCTTGGTCTGAAAATGGACATTTCTCAAGACCATTGCAGAAGCCACTTTTGGCTGATATGAGAGTTAAAGAGTTAATATATTCCTTTATATGTATAAGATTTTGTTTTGCAGCACTAGTGACACAAGCAGGGTTAATACAAACATTTTGTTTAACTATTTGACAGCTCCAAGCCACCAGACAATAATTTAAATGGGCAATAACTTAGGACTTGCTGAATATTTTGAAAACAATTTGACTGATTGGCTTAGCCACCAACATATTTCAATCAAATTGTTTTCAAAATATTCAGCATATCCAAAAATACACCCCGTGAAAAATGATATCTGCAGAAATTCAGCAGGCAGCTAGTTAAAGGAGACCTAATATCATATCTTGATAGCGATTCATTTTAACTAATATTCCAGTCATAAACTATGCAGGCAATTTTAAGCCCTTTATCATGCTGCTAAAGAAAGATATTCAGGCTTTAGTAGCTAAATGTTGGTACATTTCTACACCTTATCAACCAATCAGAAAAAAACTAATGTGTCTGTCTCAGTATATACTCTGAGTCATAGAGGTGGCATCTATAGTTCGACAATGTGGTGGAAAAGCAACCATACAGGTACGCTGTTGAATATTTTGTTGAATATTTTGAATCCAATTTGACTGGAAGTTGTTGCTGCCTTATAAGGCAGCAACAACTTCCAGTCAAATTAGTTACATAATATTCAACAAGATGGGTATTACACAATAAAGAAAGTAATATGTTGGCACTTACACGACATCACACTCAACATTACGTGATATTACAAAGCAGATAATTGTGATACAGATAAGTGAATTTGACAGGATATGAATTACAAAGCAGATAATTGTGATACAGATTTGACAGGATATGAATGATAAGAAATCTATAAACCGTAATCTATCAGCACAATACAACATTTTAGATGAGATTAGCATCCTGTAAAAGTGTAATGTTTGTATAAGAAACCATCTATCAAACGCTTGTACTCAAAGCCTAATGTTAAAGAAAACTCAATACAGTCACAGATGCAACAATAACTCAATCAGGTCTGTAATCTAATTAGCCTTGAACACTGGATAAATTCCCCACTAGGGAAAATAAATGACTATACCAAGTAAGCCAGTTACCAATCTGCTTGATTTACTTCTGAAAAAATCTTCATTTCCCTAATAGCTATAGAACTTAGAGCAGAGAGCGAGTAATTGAAAGAAATAAGTTAAGCTGTTTTTAATTGAGATAAACTGCCATGCTTCCAGCTCAGCTCATTAAAGATGTAAGGACCAGGATAATAAAATTTATCTACAAATTCTTCCAAAGAAATTTGACATGCATGAGAGTAGAAGAATAATCTGATGCACATGAACCTACAGATTGCATGGAACAAGTCTGCTCATGTGCACTGGGTATAGATAAATGTGGCACACTAAAATTAGGATAGTGGCTAAAATATTGAATAGTGTTATGGTTTCGTCTGACGCAGTCTTTGTTCACTATATCTGCCACCAATATTGTTGCCCTTCAGATAGCAAGTACCATACAGAGAAATGACAATGCTGCCGATGGGTATTGTGGAGTAGACTGATAAGAAAGTCTGGTTCCAGATTATTAATTAATCGAACAACTATGCCGGTTTAGGTTATGTGATCGGTCACTTTCTTAACATGCTACCCAAGGACCTGTGACACTTACCTGGACCAAGATGGCCACCAAAATAATTAACCAATCAAAATTCTTGTTTGACATGTTGGAGCTTACCGTCATAGGACCATTCCACCATTGTTGAAAGTCGGCCATTGATTATAATGAGGAGTACCATTTTGAAATGGCTCCAAAAAAATTTCAGAAAATCAATGATGGCCACCAAAACATCGACTAATCAAAATTACCCAAGCGGTTAATGAGTAGTGTTTTAAATGATTTTCCACCACTTTTCTGAAAATCCAAGATGGCCACCAATAAAGAATCAAGCAGTCAAAATTCTGTATACCAATTCTGAAGCATACCAGCCTAGGATTCTTCCAGCTGAATTTGGCTTAAATTGGCCAAGCAGTTAAAGAGGAGCAGCCTTTTAATTGATTTCCGCAAAAACTTTTTAAAATCCACGATGGCCGTCGTTAAAATTGACTAATCAAAATTCTGTAAACAAGTTCTGAAATTAGCTACCACAATAGTATCCTTACAACACATTCTAGTTGCAGTTAATGAGGAGTAGCATTTTAAACGATTTCATGCAATCTTTCCAGAAAATTCAAGATGGTTGGCAAAAAAATGTACTTCTATATAAGTTTCTGAAGCATACCACTCTAGGGTCCTTCCAGCTGAGGTTGCTTGAAATCGGCCAAGTGGTTAATGAGGAGCAGGCTTTTAACTGATTTCACAAAAAATTTCCAAAATCCAAGATGGCTGCTAGAAAGATTTACCAATCAAAATTCTGTATACATGTTCTGAAACCTACCACCGTAATATCATTCCAGTCAACTCTGGTTGAAATTGTCCAAGGAGTTAAAGAGGAGTAGCAATTTTAACAGTTTCCCGCCATTTTAGGAAAAATTCAAGATCGCCACTGAAAATATTGACCAATAAAGATTCTGCATATAAGTTCTGAATCATACCACTCTAGGGATACTCCAGCGGCGATTGCTTGAAATCGGCCAAGTGGTTAATGAGGAGTAGGCGTTTAACTGATATCCACAAATTTGTCCAAAATCCAAGATGGCTGAAGGAAAAATTGACCAATCTGAATTCTCGTTAGAAGTCTGGAAGCCTAACAGCATAGAATTAGTCCAACGAAGTTTCGTTGAAATTTGTTTTGGATGAATAGTGTTTTAAATGATTTAAATGATTTCTAGAAAGTTTTCGAAAAACCTAAGGTTGGTGGCCTCCATAGTGTGCTTCCAGCCAATTTTGGTTAAAATCGGTCAAAGCATAAATGAGGAGATGCCAATTTGATGGATGGATGGCCAGCCGTCATGGCATAAGCTCACCAATGGCCCTTCGAGAACTAACAATTTAATGGTAAACCCGGCCAAAAAAGCCTCTGCAATGGTTTTGTGGAATGTCAATGTGCAGACCAGGCTAAGACTTAAAAAACTGAGCCAGGCATTCTAGTGGTAAATTTTCAAAATTCTATTTTTTCAGGCTTCAAATAGACATCCAATGAATTAATATTTAGATATCCTTGCCTCAATATTGAGCGCTAAAATATATTACCAGTATTATTGGGTAGTCTATGAGCAATATTATTGGGTAGTATATGAGCAGTATTATTGGGTAGTATATGAGCAGTATTATTGGGTAGTATATGAGCAGTATTATTGGGTAGTATATGAGCAGTATTATTGGGTAGTATATGAGCAGTATTATTGGGTAGTATATGAGCAGTATTATTGGGTAGTATATGAGCAATATTATTGGGTAATATATGAGCAAAATTATTGGGTAATATATGAGCAGTATTATTGAGTAGTGTATGAGCAGTATTATTGGGTAGTATATGAGCAGTATTATTGGGTAGTATATGAGCAGTATTATTGGGTTGTATATGAGCAGTATTACTAGGTAGTATATGAGCAATATTATTGGGTAATATATGAGCAAAATTATTGGGTAATATATGAGCAAAATTATTGGGTAATATATGAGCAGTATTATTGGGTAGTATATGAGCAGTATTATTGGGTAGTATTATTGGGTAGTATATGAGCAGTATTTTTGGGTTGTATATCAGCAGTATTATTGGGTAGTATATGAGCAGTATTATTGGGTAGTATATGAGCAGTATTATTGGGTAGTATATGAGCAGTATTATTGGGTTGTATATGAGCAGTATTATTGGGTAATATATGAGCAAAATTATTGGGTAATATATGAGAAGTATTATTGGGTAGTGTATGAGCAGTATTATTGGGTAGTATATGAGCACTATTATTGGGTAGTATATGAGCAGTATTATTGGGTAGTATATGAACAGTATTATTGGGTAGTATATGAGCACTATTATTGGGTAGTATATGAGCAGTATTATTGGGTAGTATATGAGCAGTATTATTGGGTAGTATATGAGCACTATTATTGGGTAGTATATGAGCAGTATTATTGGGTAGTATTATTGGGTAGTATATGAGCAGCATTATTGGGTTGTATATGAGCAGTATTACTAGGTAGTATATGAGCAGTGTTACTAGGTAGTATATGAGCAGTATTACCAGGTAGTATATGAGCAGTATTATTGGGTAGTATATGAGCACTATTATTGGGTAGTATATGAGCAGTATTATTGGGTATTATTATTGGGTAGTATATTAGCAGTATTATCGGGTAGCATATGAGCAGTATTATTGGGCAGTATTTTAGCCGCATAATAGTGAAGTTGACAGTTTACTTCCTGCCCGGTGTACAAGCTTTGCACCATATCCTACAAATTGGACCCATTCATCTAAAGCAATGGAATGAGAGACATGGAGTCATGAAGAGTATTACATTATGGGTGTACTTTAACAAGCAGCATTTCATCTGAGCCAGCAAATACAGAGCCAGGAGAGGACGTTATTGCATAAATCTGCTCAGCGTGCTACGAGGTGACCTCAAGTCAAGAATGGACCTGAGGAAGCTAAGGATTTTGGCTGAGGACAAGACACAGTTGGCAAAAGCAAAGGAGGGCTGATTGCAGCTGTAGGATGTCTACTACTACAGCCACAAAATACAGTAATCATACATATATTTCATCACAGGTTTCAACATAATATAGACAAATTTCTACTGACTATTTGACAAATTATTTGAGTGCAAGCTATTGATGTATCAAATTGTTCATCTAATTTTCGGAAGTATAGACTTTTAACCCTTTAATTGTCAAATTTGGTCAAGAAAATCTAATTTACATTTGCAAATTAGAAGATTTCTGAACATTTAATTGAAGATTGACTGGCCCCAAAGTTTTGTCCCAGATAACTCCATGGTAAAATACTGATATTACATAGATAACGGTATGAAGTGATATAAATATCAGTATACATTTCTGCAATACCGTGAAGTCCTACTTATCGAGACAGTTATTCGTGATAAATTCTTTTAAATAGTTTTCTATTGGCAGGCAATTAGATATTTTTTGGGATCTGTGAAGAAACTGTTTTTGGCCGGCTTGACAATTAGCCTCTTAAAGGGATACTAATCTCATCTCAAATGTTTTATATAGCGATAGACTATGGTTTATAGATTCCATATCATTAATATTCTGTCACATTCCCTTATCTGTATCACAATTACCTGCTTTGTAATATCGCGTAAATGTTGAACAGTGGCAGCAACAACTTCCAGTCAAATTAGTGTCCAAATATTCAACAGCTTAGCTGTCTGATTGCATGTATATCACATTGCTCAACTATAGCTGCTCTATGACTGAGCGTATATTCCGAGGAAGACACGCCAGTTTTTTTGTTATTGGTTGAAAAGTAAATCATGACAGCCATCATAGGCTGTAAAAATGTATCAACATTTAGCCACTAAAGCCTGAATGTCCATAGCTGTCTGCATGATAAAAAGCTAAAACGTCAGGGATGGATTGTGTGACAAATTCTATCCCATGAATGGTTAGTATAAAATAAGGTGAGGTTTCCTTTAAGCATGATCTATGCATGCTAAAGAGGAAGAGGATTAAACTATACAATTCCTGTCTGGGTAAAAAAAGAAATCACTTTAAGATGAAATCTGTATGGACAATAGCGAAACAGATAGTCACCACCTTATTAAAAACATATTGTCTGCTGGTCATACAATAGAGAATGCCTTTTGTGGGAAAACATTTGAAGTACAAATGTATGTGTCAGGGGCTGATCCAGGAGGTCATTTTCCGGAGAGGGGGGTGGGGGCAGGGGAGGGGGTGTATTCTGGGGCACCATAAATTACAAGGGAGTGAAAATGGGCTCACTCCGCCACCAACAGGTAAGTAAAAAATTGACAGCCCTGCTGTGTGGGCACGTACAACACCCACCCCCTTCCCCTAGAGCCATGGCTGTGTGTTTAACTGTCTCACTGCTGCATTGGTCATCAGACAAAAAAAATTCAATGGGCAAAAATATCTTGAGTTGCTGCATATTCGGAAAACAATTTGACAGAAAATTGTTGGTGGCTTATAAATAGTTAGCAGGTTTAGAGATATAACCACCGGAATATATCGTTTGCAAAAATTTGGCATTCAGATGGTTAAACCAGATGCTCATTTTACTACTGGAATGACTGACTCGGTCATCAAGCCAGTCATTCCAGCGAGAAATTTTCAAAAATAGTCTTGGTGGTCTTCAAACGGACATTTCTCAAGACCACTGCAGAAAGTGTTTTTAGCTGATATGAGTGCTAAAGGGTTAAAGATCACTCATTATATGGCACCAAACTCCCAGCATGGTCTCTAAACCCTTAAACACTCGAATTTGTTCTACAAATTTTCAATTTTCTCATAGAAAATGTCCATTTGCAGATCAAGAGAAGACTATTTTTGAAAATTTACCACTGGAATGACTGGCTCGGTTATCGAGCCAGTCATTAGTGGTAAATTTTTAAAAATAGTCTTCTCTTCGTCTGCAAATTGACATTTCCCAAGATCACTACAGAAGCCGTTTTTGGCTGATATGAGTGTTAAAAGGTTAAGCCAGTAGACCTGCAGTAAGTTATCAGTAATCATATGCTTGATAATAGGGTGCGCTCAAATGGCAGTACCTATGCGCAAAATAGGAAATGATCATTCAATCATTATAGTAACATTGACATTGACCACTATTACGTTGACCTCGCAATCAACATCCGCTGCCCAAAAGACAAACTCTAGTTGAAATTTGTTCAGTAGTGCATTAGTTATCTGGCATTAAGTAATATTTTAATAATTGTAATCTTTACCCAAGAATCGAGTGTTTTTTTCCAAGACTTCAGAGTAGTCATCATGAAAATGTGGATTATAAAACTGTGTTTGTCACAGTATGACCATATTCTAAGATGTGCTATTGTTGTTAATAATAATAAAAAATTAAAGTTCAATTTCTGGAATTTAAATTTTATGTCAAAAATCTAGTTTTCTTCCCATAAATATGTAACCAAGAATGCAAGAGGTCCTATCGCAATGAAGTTTATTGATTTTATAGAATAAGCTATGCTAAACACATCCAACTCAATTGTTAAAGCGGCTTTGACAGAAAATTTAACAGCCATACTGATAGAGCGATGGATCGACAGACTGACAAACAGACTTAACCACTAGTTTAATGAATTGCACCTAAAACAACGTACATGGGAAATCAGGATGTGTGGACATAGGCACAGATGTCAGCAAGCTATGTATCCTATTCATGATGACGTCCTCCTGCTCCTCTGCTTCCTTCACAAACGTGAGATAAATATTAATTATTGATGGTCTGTATATTGATTTGTACTCTAGTCTAGAGCGCAATGAGCAGATGATAGAGTTAACCATCTAACTTCCAAATCTTTGCAGACTACATTTTCCATAGGGTTTAACTCTGGATATGCTGAATATTTTGAAAACAATTTGACTTAAAGTTGTTGGTGGCTAAGCCACCAACAACTTTTAGTCAAATTGTTTCCAAAATATTCAGCAGGTCACGAGTTAAACCCCATGGAAATTATTGTCTGGTGGATTGCAGCAGTCAGACAGTTAAAGTGCCTACTGGCTTTATGTTGTTTTAATGGACTCCGCTAACTACAATAGGAAACCAGTCATAATGCAGGAATGAAGCTGTTTAGGAAGAGAAATCCATGAATTTATCTCTTTAACCTCACAGATCATAAACAACAAATTCTTTATAATACAAGCAATATACTGTTGATTATTTTGAAAGTAATTTGACTGGGAGTTGGTGTTGCCTACAGCAACAGTTGCAATTAAATTTGTTTCAAAACAATCAACAGATTTCCTGTATAGTCGGGGAATTTCAAGGGTTTATGACTTTATATTTGGAAAAAGTTACAGAAAAAACCTTCAAACAAGCACTGACTTTTAAGAGCACTTTCTATCTATAAGATTCGATTTGGACAGAAAATGTTTTTAAAAAAATGCATTTCCCCCAGCATCCTTTGCACGATATACTTATGACATAAATAAATATGCCTATGATGCTACGAAGTGGTCTCACTTGTAATTAGGTCACTGATAAAAAACTGTTTTATTTTCGCGAGTCACCTTCAAACATGTTTTGTGAATAAGAAAGGCACTGGAACAAAATGTAGTAGTTGTGACAGAAAGGAGAGCCTTCATTGTTTAAGATCTATGAATTTCGTTCAGCTTTCAGAAATGTTTTAATTTCTGAACAAGTTGTGGGTTAAGATTCACTGACTCTTGCGTATTTCACTCGCATAGTATACTGGATGCAATATGACCTTGGTCATATCTCTCCATTAGGACACAGTATTGATGTCTATATATAGTTTCCACCTGAAAAAATTTAGAGAGTCAAGAAGAACACATTGGAGGGTGAATCTTGATAAATCACACCTAGACTACGAGGTAACATATCTACCAGGAAATGGGGAGGGCATATAATTAACCTGCCGAGGACGAGTCAATCATGACTAATTTCTGTGTGTGCGTGCGTGCGTGCATGCATGCGCGCGTGCGTGTGTGCGTGCATGTATGCGGGTGGGTGGGTGGGTGTGTGGGGGTTTAACATTAATGGTCAAGATTGGTCAAGGAAATTGACATTTCTGCTCAGTGACTGTCCATCTGTGAGCCAATTGAGAAGAATATATTTGGAATTTGACTGCTTGGAGAGATTGCTTATTGAGACCCGCATTCCAGTGATAAAATTTCAAAAGGACTGTTCGCTTGGACTGCAAATGGACATTCCCCCTCAATGTCATTGCACAGGCCAGTTTTTGGTGGCTTGAGAATTAATCGTTTAACAGACCAGTCCTCAGGTCCCATGTTCCTAGATACATGTGCTTTCCATCTTTCCACCAAAAACCATGCACAAAGTAGCAAATTTGAAGCAAATTCGTAGAATACTTCTAGCGTTACGAGAACGGAAATCCCTGACAGTAATGGGTGCTGCAACTTCTATATACACACAAACTTCACCTAATCAGTTGAAAGATATACCATCCTGGCTAGTTGTAGACTCAATGATGATGGCACACAGATGATGGAACATGTTGTAGGAGAATGTTGCTCAGCAGATGATAGACAGTTATAGTTATAATCCTTTAGTGGTCAACTTGGTCAACAATGGCTTTTGCAGTGGCTTCGAAAAATGTCCGTTTAAAGGAATCAAAAAGAATATTTTAGAAAAATTAAATGCTACCTGGAGATGGAGGGACAATCTGGAGACAAACTGATGGCATGAACACACAAAATAATTGTTGAAGTACTGAAAAGTGTCTCATTGAATGATATACGTTATGGGAATGAATACTGGTAGTCATGGAATGGTAGTCTAATCAAATGTGCTGTGACAATTATCACATGATTGATTGAAAAGGTGAGCTTCTGTCTGCTCTACAACCCAGTGGAGGCAACACAGGCTGATAGAATTGCAATGAAGGATACCGTGTCAAAATCAGCCTCATTTATTAGATGGTGAGCAAATACAATGTTCACGCTTCAATACACTAAATAATAAACTTAATAAAACGTTGATGTTCTCATATATATATTGAACTGCTTTTTATCTATCTTTTAAAACATGCATCCATTTTACACACGGCATCGTCATACTTCAAATGAAACACAGGACGCCTAAATGTATGTTTTGGAGTTGCTATCCATTAGCCCATATATTTGTCAATCCATTAAAGCTTGGTAAAATTGCCTCTGTGTACAAGGACATTGAGAGTAACTCTGTACCCAGTGCTATTGTTAATGATATTTGCTAACTGTCTGTTAACCTATAAATTGTTGAAGCCAAAATCAATCACAGTCCGGCTAGGATTTATTACCTGACTAGTATATACAGAGAAGTCAGATGCCATAAGCAACAAAAAGATTGCAGAGAGCACTAGATGTTATGATCTTAACATTTGCTTTGTTTTGGTCTAATTGACTTATGTTTGCTTTAAGAGAAAAGTGTGCACTAGCACAAGCCACCTATAATACCTCTGTCACTATTCCACAGACATACATACACTGTATTATTACCCCCTCTGTAATGTCACATGACCAAATGCTGTTATTTGATTGGTTAAGATCAGGGATGGATGATCTGGTATTTCCCTCATGTGAGGGCAATACCACACAGTATACTGCGCAGCTAGCCATAAAGCTCATGATAACAAGAGGCCTGACAGCCTGTCGCTCACCTGCAACATTAGCATTTGAAATACTGGGTAGTTCATATCACATGAAAATATATTTCGTGAAACTTCTACAGGATGACAGATAGATTCTATGTTTTAATACGGAATAATCTTCGAAATAAGATCTTAGTAAATCTACCATGACAATTTGACCGAAGAATCATGTTTGTACTCCAATTTTGAATCCAAATATTTTACTATTTTTCAAGAACTCTAGTGAATAAATCTGACAATTTTTTTCAAGAATTCAAGCGCATAACTGCAGCTGTATTTTATCCAAACTGAATGCCAGTCAAGGTCTCATCTCTCATGTTCAAAATATGAAGTGAATTGTCAAGTTTTCGAGTGGAAACAGAATTACATGCATGAAAACGATTTCTATAATCCCTGCCGATAACGATTTAGAGTAAAATCTCATGACTTGATAATTCTAATTATAGTGTTCACTAGGTGTATAAATTTGATAATAAAATGAATTTATAACTTTGATAGGTGCCAATTTTTTTATCTGATTTGGCAAAAAATGTTAATGGAATAACAAAATTAACATTCTTAGATACATGTCTGTGTCGACTTGTATGACAGTCATGTTCTTTGGCATGTTTGGATGTTAATGACAATGACATGGTGTTAGGGTCAACTGAATTTCATGCTCATCCATGGGCAATTTTATGTTGGTAAGAGATGATGGACACATGAAGTACAGTTGAATAAGACTAATTCTGGAATGATGGTTCGGATGAAGTATATGAAATGTGACATAGAAGTGGCACTATGCGAAGTTGTACTTACTATACAACAACAGATGACATCGCTAGGTTACAGACAGCATTTACTTTTAAGTAATTACTGACCATGGATTACAAATTCTAACTAATATCATGATGCATGTCATTGTAAAATCTTGTCATTCCGTCTCCACTACCTCTCACTATGTGCATGCTGTGAGTAAAGGGTTAACAAACGTGAACAAGAATATTGTATAACAGGTAACGTTATGTAATAGTAGCATTTTAGGCAACACAAAATTACAATGAAATTAGTGACAGAAATAAATGTATGGAAATCTTGAAAAGCACTTCTCAAACGTGGTCACTAGATCAACTTAGTCAATGAACTACTGGTAAAGACAGGAGAGTTCAACTTGTCATATGCTTTTTGGATTTAAAATAAGGCGCTTCATTAAGACATCTGGTCGGAAGATTACTAGCATTAAATAAGGAACATAATTTGGACTCATATTAGTACCAATTCAATGTTATAAAAAATGCAATTTTTTTATGTCTACAATTAGCTATTTAAGAGACACTATCTTCCTTACCTACTGCATGTGGTAAGCAACAGGTTAACAAACATGAACAATAATACTGTATATATGGTACCTATGTGTAATTGTAGAACTTTATGCAACTAAGAATTATTAGCATCATATAAAAATTTATGATTACAGAAACTATTTTTAAAACCTAGAGCATTGCTTCTAAAACAGCGTCAGTAGCAATAGGCATCGCAGGACTGCACTAGACTACATAGTCCATGAATTACAAAAAGAACACTTCAACCTGTCAAGAAAGATCATCTGCCTTTTGGGTTTAAAAGTTCTTTCATTAACCCTTTAAGACTCGAGACGTCAAAAACGGCTTCTGCAGGGGTCTTGGAAAATGTCCATTTGCAGACCAAGAAGACTATTTTTGAAAATACAATACAAGAATGACTGACTCAATAATCAAGCCAGTCATTCCAGTGATAAATTTTCAAAAATAGTCTTCTGTAGGTTTGCAAATGGAAATTTTTTATGAGAAAATGGAAATTTTATTAAACAAAGTTGAGGGTTAAAGGTTTAAGACATTTCGTAGGAATATTACCATTAATATGTAGCTCAATCTTGTATACTTACGCGGTTTCATAGAAAATTTTTTTGCCCAAATTAATAGTTGCACAGTTTAGCCAATGAGAACTCACTTTAAAATGATAGGCAAATTAAAACTTGCTGTCTAACATTCAATGTAGATGGAAGATTCGCCAAGAACGAATCAGTTGAAATGATGTATTAGATGTTTCCGATAATTTGATTGGTTAAATCAGGATATCTCATTTATGACGTACATGACGTAGCCACATAAATTATGAGATAACTTTCTTATAAGACTGCAAAAAAGTTGATCTTTGATACAGGTTTAGAGACAAAACTTGTGACATTGAACTTTTTATGCAAAAAAACCTCAGAAGCGTCTTCTAGGGAGATAGATTGCTTGTCTCGTTTCAACCAAGGTTTTCTAGGCAAGTAAACTACAAAATGATGACGAAAAACATACAATTCTGAGTTGACCATGAATTTTACTGAATCATAATTAAGCTCCTTTATGACAAAGTTCTTGTGGTAATTGTAAACTAAGAGTTTTAGTGATGCTGATAAAGTAGCAAAACAAGTCAACAATTTGCATGGAATAAGAAATGCAACTGTGGTCCATGTAGTATCATTGCATCATGAAGGATACCCCGCCTTCCACTGAACCTTGCCTTTGGCTGAAAGCATGCAATTAATATTGAAGGTTGGGTGAACCATGAAGTAGGCCTAATTTGATAATACAAGTAACATGCATCCATACACCAAGATTGGTTAAAAAACTCTTAAAACTAAAGTCAGGACAGGGATTTTCTATGATGATTAGTGAATTGCGTATGACCTACCTTTGATACATGATGGATCGTTAGCCTACAATGCATACATACACCACATTTGATTAGTGTAAACCAAAACCACTTGAAGTTATAAAACGGACAACAATTTTCTATGATGCTCAGTGAACCATGAAAGATAGGTCAGTGACCTACTTCCGATATATAACTAACCTTTAGCCTAAGATACACATCAATATAGCCATAGTTGAATACATGTATTTGTGAAAAATTCTTCAGAATATAGTTCGTACAAAAAATTTGGGACAGACAAACACAATTTTATATGATGTGCAGTAAACCATGAAAAGTAGGTCAGGGTGACCTACTTTTCATAGGCTACAGAAACTTAGCCTACAATGCATCCATAAACCAAGTTTGGTTGTAACTGTATAAAAAACAACTTGAAACTACAGCCCAGACCATAGTAACCTATGATGTTCAGTGAACTATAAAAAGTAGGTCACACTTTTGATGCGTTACACACCTTTCATGCCTTTAGGCTATGATGCATCCCTATGCTGACTAAATATGAAAAACTTTTGAAAATATAGTACGACCAAAAAAAAATCGGGGACAGACGAATACAATTTTTTTATGATGCCTACTGAACCATAAAAAGTAAATAATGGTGACCTACTTTTGACATAGGACAGCATTAGGGTACAATGCATTCATATACTAAATTTGGCTACTGAAAACACATTTCAGACCAAAAAAAACCCGGACAGATGATGCATACATGGCCAAAGCGATTACTATATCCTCCTGAAACGGAGGTGTGCATAAAAGTTGAAATCTGTCAAGAAGCTAAGGAGGAGATGCATTTTGACAATTTCTGGCAAGTTGTTTTTTTACAAAACTCAGATTTTCACCCCCAAAATTGACCAATCAAAATTCTAAACAGATGTTCTAAATCCCACCACTATAGGATCCTTCCAGGCAAATTTAGTTGAAATCTGTCAAGAAGCTAAGGAGGAGACATGTGACACTTTCCGGTAAATTTTTTTACAAAATCTCAGATTTTCACCCCCAAAAATTACGTCAAAATTTTGAATAAAAATTCTAGAGCCTACCACTGTAGAATTCTTGCACACAAATTTAGTTAAAATCTATCAAGAAGCTAAGGAGGAGATACGTATTGACACTTTCCCATAAATTTTTTTAATCCAAAAAATTTACCAATCAAAAATTTGAATAGAGGTTCCAGAGTCTACCTTCATAGGATTCTTCAAGCCAAATTTGCCTGAAATCTCTCAAGAAGTTAAGGAGGAGATACGCTCCGACACTTTCCGGTACATCTTTTACAAAATCTAAGATATTCACCCAAAAAATGTACCAATCAAAATTCTGAATAGAAGTTCTAGAGCCTACCACTATAGGACCTTCCAGGCAAATTTAGTTGAAATCTGTCAAGACGCTAAGGAGGAGATGCATTTTGACACTTTCCGGCACATTTTTTACAAAATCTAAGATTTTGACCCAAAAAATTGACGAATCAAAAATTTGAAGAGGTTCTAGAACCTACCACTATAGGACCGTTCAAGAAAAATTTGGCTGAATTCTGACAAAAAACTAAGGAGGAGATGCGTTTTTACATTTTCCGGTAACTCTTTATAAAATCTAAGATTTTGACCCAAAAAATTGACGAATCAAAAATCTGAATAGAAGTTCTAGAGCCTACCTTCATAGAATCCTTCCAGACAACATTGATTAAAATCTGCCAAGCGGTATAGGAGGAGATACATTTTAAAGGAAAAGTTGATGCTCGGACGGATGGACGGACAGATGCCATGGCATAAGCTAACTTGGCCATTCTGGCCCGGTGAGCTAATAACAATATGCATGCTGCTAAAATGGGGGATACGCTCCCGCTTCAGAATTGTTGAATTTCAAGATTTCATGTGACTCAATTTCAAGACAACTATACGGGAACGCTGTTACATATTTTGAAACTAATTTGATGGAAGCTGTTGCTGCAGCAAGGTTGTATATCCTGCAAAACACTTGTAGTCGAATAGCGAATGCATTACTTGACAAATTAATCATAGCCATAAAAACGGTGGCAAGTTAATTATCGATCGCAATCTTGTACATTTCCTTGTGACGTGATAATAATAATCCATGTGACGAGCGTGTTACATACGGAAATGGATTACTCATAGAATTAATTGTAGAATTAATTAGTCTATTGTAAGCAGATACCGAAGTATGATGTTATTCCGGATTAAGTCTCTAGCGTGAACACAAACTTAGACGTCATTTTTAGTGTACAGCCAAGGCAAAAAGTGTCAAATTCACTCTTGCAGAACCAGCCTAGAGATGTCTAATTCAAGAATTGCTTATCTAATTATATTGTCACGTTATGATAAAATCTCTATTTTCAACCCCTGCGTGGTAATAAGTTCGTTACACTAGTGTTTTGACGTGGGTACATGCGCAAACAATTATATTTATAAATTATATTTATACAATTATATTACGTTATAAGATGTATCCCCCTCACTATGCTCGGGAGATATAATGTTTGCGCATGTGGTAACAGCCTATACCCCCTTTAAAACACTGGTGTAACTAATATTATCGGTCGTCCTGCCATCAGAAGTGTAACAAAGCTATTATGCCAAATGCCAATTATGATTAGGATTGCTAAGCGATATGACACATACTTCCAGGTCAACCTTGATTAATAACAACAAATGATGCCGCCATAAACACACATCATAACATCCTGTCACCACCCATGTATATGTGGTCTATCCCTGCCTATGTGGTTTTGAGGGTGGGTGTGTGATCTTACTCCCCCCACCTCCGCCCTATTATTAATTGAGATGTCAGACTTAATAAACCTAGAGTGTCCATGGACTAGAACTCCCACACATTTATGACAGTAATCCCACTTGATCTCCCGGTCTCAGTACGAAGAAGCCCCACCAGAGAGAATGATCAAGCTCAGTTGAACTAAGCAAAATAAATAAATTAGCTTTAAATTTGTTTTAATATTTTTAATTCAACTATAGCCAACATCACAATCATTGACCTTTATCTCTGAAAATTAAGTCACACGAAATGCCTATATGTCACCTGTTAAGTGCAATATATCAAAAAATGACAAAAATGAGACCATAACAGTTCTGATTTATATCACTTGAATGTGACCTAACAAATGTTGGTCAAGTATCGCTTAGATTTTCAGGATGACATCATCATCATCAAAACCATGGAATGAAAATGTTTTCTAGAGACAAACACGAGAAAATCATCATAACAAGAGGCCCAAGGGGCCTGTATCGCTCACCTGGAACATAGGCATTTAAACCCGAAAGGCGATTGGCTCTAAGTAGAGGTTCTGGAGTTGTTTTTGCGAAAACTAGGTCATCCAAGATGGCTATTAAACAAATATGGACTTTTGCTCTAGATGATGTTTCACGCGTCTTGAATTGATTCCGCAAGCGGTTTCGGAGATTTTTAGACGTTTCTAAAAATCGACCAAAATCCAAGATGGCCACCGGCTAAATTGGCCGATTGGCTTCGTTTGAACAAAGTTGAATCTCTACGCCCTAAGGATGCTTCCTGCCAAATGTAATTGAAATCATCCCAGTAGTTCTCGAGAGGACATTTTAAATTTCCCATTGCTTTAGTATGGGAGCTTTTGGCGGGAAAATGATCCAAGATTGCTGCCAAAATTGCAAATTTGAGATCAGAATAACAAAAGACATATACACCTGTGCAAAAGTTAAGCACCACCCTATTTTTACGCACATGCGAGGGTATATTCATGTGCTATGAAGAAAGCAATAGCATAAACATTTATGTACCCATCCATCTTAGTGCAAGAGGTAATAATGCAACTAGAGGAATGCTGATTATGATGGTGGGGAAACACTATGTTTTTGTTTGAACTTGAAAACGAGGCCTGAATATGGTTACGTTGACACAACTGACAACTATTGCCCTACAGTTGACACACGTGGCTAGATTGTCATTAATGGTGTCTGAAAACGAAGTTTAACATCTGTGCACGAGTTTGAGACTGTCATTATTAATACCGGGTATATCCACCTTGTGCCTGGATGACAGCCTGGACACGACGTCTCATGCTGGTCACCAACCGACTGATACGCCATTGTGGTATTCGTTGCCATTCAAGATGGAGTGCGTCTGTTAATTCCTGTAGGTTCTGCACAGGAGGATCCCTCCTTCTCACCATGTTTCCCAGAATGTCCCAGATATGCTCAATAGGGTTCATGTCAGGGCTCCTTGCTGGCCATGGTAGGGTTTCGATAGCATTCTGGCGGAGGTATTCATGCACAGCTCTAGCACGATGTGGTCGGGCGTTGTCATCCATGAATATAGGGTGGGTTCCAGGTGCATGATTTACAAAATGAGGGACCACAACTCTATCCAGTATGGAATCTTGATATCTTTGTCCATTTAGTGTTCCAGGTACAGTCAACAGATCCAGCTTACAATCAAATGAGATGCACCCCCATATCATAACGGAACCTCCACCAAATGGAACTTCTTCCATGATGTTACGTTGGTCGTACGCCGTGCGTCTGGACCTCCATACACGAGTTCGACCATCTGTGGCATGAAGCAGGAACCGACTTTCATCGGACCAGTGTACCCGTCTCCAGGATCTCATGTTCCAGTGTCTTCTTTCGTTGCACCACCTCAGACGCTCCTCTTTGTGGTGTGCAGTGAGGAGAGGACGTCTGACAGGTCTCCTAGCTTTCATGCCAGCAGCATACAGTCTCCTTTTGACGGTAGACATTGACACTCTATTGCGCGTTTCCCATTGCTGGCTGAGCACTCTGCTGTTGGTGAATGGAGATCTCCTAACAAGGCGTACTAGGGCTCGATCATCACGGGCAGTAGTCTTCTTCGGTCTTCCAGATCTAGGCCTGTCCTTCACCTCGTTAGTTTGCCCATGTTTTGCATTCAAACGACTGATTACAGTATGGTTAATGTTCAGCTGTCTGCCAATCTCTCTGCATGACATACCCGTGGTATGCATGCCTATGATTTGCCATTTCACACGATCACTTAACCTTCGTCTTGCCATAGCGGCTCACAATCAAGAGCTAATTCTCTCTGTACAAATAAACCACGGTCATGAACACAAAATTCCTAATCTTGTCGCCTAAATCTGTATGTAATGTTCTACACCTCAAACTGGACTTTTACATAACTGAACACGTGTGCTGTTTCCCGCCACGCACGGACATCAAGCGGCGTGAAGTCATGCATGCATGTGCATCTCGTACTTGGAATTATGTCAGCTAATGCGGGGACAAAAAGTATGGCAGCCTAGTTGTACCATCATGTTTCTACGTTCTATTGTTTTTGCTGGTGCTTAACTTTTGCACAGGTGTATATATAAAACCAATTTCAGCTTCAAAACCCATAAAAAAAAATCTAATATGGCCGCCAAACACACTATATTTTGATTGGCCCATGCTGGCCATGTTTTTTATGGATCAACTTCCCTTGAACAAACTGTAATGGCCCTTAGTCCCTAATTTTTAGACGGCCAAAATCCAAGATGGTCGATGCCCAAATTGGCTTTGTTTGAGCAAACTTGGATCCCTATAGCCTAAGGATGCTTCCTGTCAAATATAATTGAAATCGGCCTGGTTGTTCTCTAGAAGACATTTTAAGTTTCCCATTGCTTTAGTATGGGAGCTTTTGGCGGGAAAATGATCCAAGATAGCCGCCAAACCGTTTATCCGACAGTTTCAAAAATGGAAAATTTTAGATCAGAATACCCAAAAACAAATATAAAACCAATTTCGGCCTCAAAATCCATCAAACAAAAAAATCCAATATGGCCACCAAACACGCTACATTTTGATTTGCCCATGGCAGCCATGGGTTTTTTATGGATCAACTTCCGTTGAACAAACTTGAATGGCCCTTAGTCCCTAATCACGTCGCCCAACTTTTGGTTCGATCCCTCCCGCGGTTCTGGAGGCGTTTTCGCGAAAACTAGGTCATCCAAGATGGCGGCCGAACCATTTGGCCAATCAAGTTCTCTTGGGTGGATTTGGAGGACCATAGATCTTAGCTATATATAGCCTTCTGAGGTTCTCTATATTGTATGGGATCTGTGCGGACCCAGCTCTCACTGCAATAAATCTATGGCTCTTCATGTGACACCCAAACCATCTTGTCTGTCTTGCTCTGTCCCTTTCCTGGCATAAGGTGGGATGGGGAGGGGGGGGGCCTCGCTCACCCTCTCCTTGATTAATTCATGAGTTTTGAATGGATTCCCCAGGCAGTTTCGGAGATTTTTTGACATTTCCAAAAATTGGCCAAAATCCAAATTGGTCGATCGATTTTGTTTGAACAAACTTGGATCCCTATGCCCTAAGGATGCTTACTGCCAAATATAATTGAAATCGGCCTAGTGGTTCTTGAGAAGTCATTTAAAGGAAAAGTTGATGGACGACGGATGGATGGATGGTTGACATGGCATAAGCTCACTTGGCGTTTCAGGCCAGGTGAGCTAATAATGTGTTTGTGTTTAGCACCAGAAATATATAATGCACTTGACTGGCTGTGAGAAAAACTATCATCGATTATTCTGGCCTAATTTAATGCACGTATACATGTAGGCATGTCTATATACACAAATTCATTCTCTGATTAATTTATCTATGTGCCCACTTACGGTACCCACACACCCAACATGTATATATACATATTCACAACCCCACACATTTAGGTGTGTGAATTCTATGCCTGGGGCCAAATACAAAAGTATTTATATTTGAAGTAATTTAAATACATTTTTCAGATATTTAAAAGTATTTGTATTTTAAAAGTATTTAAGGCAAAAGTATTTGTATTTATATACTTTTGAAAGTATTTTACCCCAGCCCTCCAGATGTTTTGAACCCTTACCATTTGGAGGTCAATATTATGACAGCAACATCTTCCACCAAATTTGTTGAAAAATGAACACTAGTTCACCATTTAATTTAATTTGAAAATTTTGACATCAAGTAAGTTTTAACTAAGACTGACTCCTATGCAGGTTTTTTTTATGCAGATAACACACCATATATGGCGGTGTCACGAAACAAACATTGCTGTGCTATGGTATGGCATGGCATGCTCTCGTAGACATCATATGGTATCGCATAGTATCACATTTGGTGGATCATTTTATTCAGATCAGATAAGTTATGTCCACTCAAAAACTGAACCATTCTTCTTTAGAATTCTTGGAGCATACAGAAATAAACTAAGTCTACACCATGTAAAGGTCTCGAAAAAAATGTGAAAGTTATTTTCATCATGAAAGGATGGAAGAGAACAAAGCTTTAAAGTTTTATTGAGATCGGGAAAGCTATGTCCATTCAAACACGTGGTCCAAGGGCCTTGTGATGTTCACCTGGACCATTAATATTTGAACCATTTGCATTTAAATAGACATGAATAATTTCCGGAAAATCCAAAATGGGCACCGAAAAAATACACCAATCCAGACTCTCATAAATTTGACATTTTGAAGCCTACCATCATAGAATCGTTTGACCCAAGTTTTGTTGAAATCATACTATTGATTATGGAGTCCCATTTTTAAATGTTTCCGGAGAATTTTCAGAAAATTAAAGGTGCCACCAAAACACTGACCTACCAAAATTGGGAATAGAATTTCTAGAGGCTACCACTATAGGACCTTTCCAGGTACATTTGGTTTAAATTGCCCATTTGTTAATGAGGAATACGTCTTAAACAAATTGGCATCATCCGGAAAATCCAAGATGGCCACTCAAAAAAAAAATCAAAGTAAAAATTCTGTATACAAGTTCAGAAGCATACCAGACTTAAGGGTATGTCCAGCTAAGTTTGGTTGAAATCAGCCACGGGTTAATGAGTAGCCTTTTAAATGATTTCCAAATTTTTTTGGAAAATCCAAGATGGCCACTGGAAAAATTGACCAAACAAAATTCTGTATACATATTCTGAATCCTACCCATTAATGAGTAATAAACAGGCTTTTAATCAATTTCCAGCCATTGGTCGGAAAATTTAAGATGGCTCCGAACAAATTGACCAATCAAAATTCTGCATTAAGCTCTGAAGCACACACCCCTAGGGTCCTTCCTCCCATGTTTGCTTGAAATCGTTCAAGCGGTTAATGAGTAGTAGCCTTTTAACTAATTTGCCAACATTTAAAAAAAATCCAAGATGACTTCCGGAAAAATTGACCAATCAAAATTACGTATACAAGTTCTGAAACATACCAGCATGGTATCCTTCCAGCCAAGTCTGGTTGAAACTGTCCAAGCAGTTGATGAGGTGTAGGTTTTTAAACTATTTTCCCGCATTTTTCGGAAATTTCAAGATGCCCACTGAAAATATTGACCCTTAGAATTTTAGGGTCCTTCCAAACGAGTTTGCTTGAAGTCAGGCAAGTGGCTAATGACGAGTTGGCTTTTAACTGATTTTCAGAAAACCCAAGATGGGCGGCGAAAAAAATTGAGCAATCAAAATTTTGTATATAATTTCTGAAACCTCCCACCGTAGTATCCTTCCAGCCAAGTCTGGCTGAAATTGCCCAAGCAGTTCATGAGTAGCGTTTCAGACAATTTGCCACAAATCTTCTGAAAATTTAAGATGGCTGCCGAAAAGATTGTCCAATCACAATTCTGTGTATATATTCTGAAGCGTACTCGTCTAGGGTCCTACCCACTGAGTTTGAGTGAAATCGGCCCAGTGGTTAATGAGTAGGCGTTTAACTGAAAATCCAAGATGACAACTGAAAAAATTGGCCAATCAAAATTATGTATACAAGTTCTGAAGCCTACCTCCTTAGGGTCCTTCCTGCCAAATTAGGTTGAAGTCTTGCTAAGCAATTAATGAGGAGTAGCGTTTTAAAGCAAACGTTGACTGACAGACTGACGACAGACGGTCGCCATGGCATAGCTCACTTGGCCATTCTGGCCAGGTGGGCTAAAAATGTAACATTCTTCTTTATGCACACATAAATAAACTACGTACCAACAATGTAAACACATAGAACAAATTTGAAAATTATTT
The DNA here is from genome assembly GCA_034401795.1 of Chaetoderma sp. LZ-2023a. Taxonomy (NCBI): domain Eukaryota; kingdom Metazoa; phylum Mollusca; class Caudofoveata; order Chaetodermatida; family Chaetodermatidae; genus Chaetoderma; species Chaetoderma sp. LZ-2023a. The sequence continues at coordinate 163,592,870 of CM067369.1, read as the reverse complement.
TCATTATGATGGGAGCCTGGATGAAATGATGGCATAGAACAAAACTTTCAACTTTTATTATGAGCGGATAAGTCATTGGTAAATTAAATGACAATTGCAAAATTTAACATTTCTCTACTACTTGGTGCACACCAATCCAATCTGTCGATCAAGTAAGAGATGTCATAATCAACTACGTCACATGTAGGCTGATGCTACAATCAACTCTGTAACGAATGGCGTAGCTTAAAATCTGTCATGAACTTTTAAAAGTCCATCAGTTGTATGAACTGTATGTCTTTGCTATTCAATAAACATTCTGTTGAATATTTTGACACTAGTTTGACCCAGTCAAAAGTTTCAAAATATTCACCAGCTTACCTGCTTAATTTTCTGAAAATTGAGATTCATGGAGTTCAGAGTTTGATCGATCACAGCATGGACAGAGCTTGCGATACAATGGATCACTATGTCAAGCCATCCTCTGCCTTGCATTTGGCTCAACAAAACTTAAATTCCACAGATGGAGTTACACTGGCATTTCAAGGGTTAACGGGTGAAAAAGTTAAATTAACTGTAAATCTGCAGAATTTTGCAAACTGCCTTTTTCATGCTGGTTAAACCCAGATATATTAAATATTTTGAAAACAATTTGAACGAAACTTTCAGTCAAATTGTTTTCAAAATATTCACCTGACCCAACGTTATTGCCCATTGAAATTATTTTCTGGTGGCTTGCAGCAGTAAGACAGAACTTAAATGACATAAGGGACAAATACTTGCCAATAAATACTCATTATCATCTATTTATTGTTATACAATCTTACTGTGCACAGTAATGCATTACTTATAGGGTTGCGCTACGAACAAATGGAACTATAATGTCATTCCGAATCAGCAATAAATCAATATAACGCCACTATTTATACCATGACGTCACTCATAACAAAGACAAAAACATCCATTACATAATTACATATTAATCTATTCAAATATGCATGTAAATCACTTGGTACATTGGGGGGGGGGAAACATGCAACTAGTCTGTCAGTGAAATATATGATGTAATGATGAATGATGCCACAGTCAATTACATAACGAATGATTAGTCCGTAATAAATGCTTAATAATCTGTCAAGTTATATGACTTGTATGCCGTTGCTATTTAATAAACATTCGATTGAATGTTTTGAAACTAATATAGGCCTTAGGCAGCAACAGCACCCAGTCAAATTAGTTTTAAAATATTCAGCAGCTTACCTGTTATTACTACATTACAACCTACCGTCTTGCATTACTATTGCTCTTTCCTTCTCTGAAGGGAAGCATAGTAGGATGAAATTTTTACAGCCAATGTCTGCTGTGCATTGTGGTTACAGAGTGACTGAAGGCTTCTTCGGGAATCTCCATACTCTCTCCAATGATGAGATCCATAGCAATTCACTTGAATGCTATATCTCAGAATGAGGCAGGAAGAGGGTTAATACATAGCCCAGAGCCATTGAGTGAGTCATAAGGCATAATGACAATCTTATTGGCCGACAGCCATCACATGACTTTGTTGTAGCATCCGAGTCTTCATTCCTTTCCTACTGTATGAAGGAGAGGGGCATACAATTTTTATAGCCAGCTTTAAAAGTTTATTTAAACTTTTCAATCTGCTGTGGAATAGTTTAAGGACGTTTAAGGATCAACAAGATGTCAGATAAACAGAAAAGACCTTCTAAGATAAGTGGTTGTAGGTCTTTATGATCTATAATGATTTTATTGATCATTTCTATTTTCATGGTAGGCATGTTACCAGTTTTGTTTTTTTATGCCCAGAGTGATTTAGACATTGTTATTGTCTATAATATTGCTTCTTCTTTACAGTAGCTAGTACAAGTTACCAATTTACATGCTTGATAGCATTTGAGCATGAAATCCATGATATCGCATTAACATACTCCCTTAGAAAAAAATCAATATTATATTTTTAAATAATTTAGAGACTGGTTTGTTCTCTATTGTTAAATCTTGGGATCAGTGTTGTCTGATCCCGAGTTATATTCGGAACTTTACTCTATCAAATCTTTCTCTGTACGATTCAGATTTGAAAATGTCTCCGAAGATAATTAAAATCAAGACTAAAGAAAAGGAGCTTCATTATATTGTCCTAATACCAGCTGCCAGTTTTATTAAGACAGACCATTCTGGCCATGTGTGCCTCAAATGCACTGTTTTATTTGCAGTTCAGGGTCTCAGACATCCAGACTTGTCTTTTTCAAACCTAATACAGGCCAAACCCGAGCCCACATTTGATTCATCCATCCTTGAAATGATTGTATTATCGATAGAATGTCTATCAATTCAACCTGTCTTATTTGCAGCTCATGGTCCCAGACTACTAGACTTGCCTTTTTCAAACCAAACACACCTGATCACTCTAAAGGGAAATCTTCTCCTTTAGGGTCTGCGATTAAAATAAAGGCCAAACCCAAGCGCTCACTTGATTCATCCTTCCTTGAAACGATTGTATTATCAATGGAATGCCTGCAGAAACAAGTGAGCAATGTAGATGCGTCGATTGACAGTAGAATTAATGAAATGATCCTGGACCAGTCAGCTTTCAGCGTTTCATCTCCTGATATTGTTGACGGGGAAACGTCGGACCTGACTGTTCCAAGGAAATGTTTATTCCATCCATAAGTATTTACACCTTACTGACCTTCATTGTTTCAGAGATTCAAAAGAACAAGAGTACGTAAAAGTTTCAGGTTTCCCCTCGTTCATTACTTCAGAAGCCAGTCATTTCTTCACAAGACTCTCAACATTACGCATCCTGCACCCATGAGGACTGAGTCAGGTTCACCCTTTCTCGGGCCCGAGTGGGTTGTAAGTCGGTCCGGCTCTTCATCTCCTGGATTCTTCAACAGCTACAGTCAACATTCCGCAGCCTGCGCCTGAGCGGGTTGTAAGTCGGTCCATGTCTTCATATCCTATCACTACTACTTCTCCACTAGCCAGATAGAAGGATTTCCCGACCAGAGATGTCAAGTGAACTCACATGATACATTGTTTCTACTGTTTCTCCGGCTAGTATTCCGGCCCCGGGCCCTGGTTTTCTCACGGCCCCAGGTCTGGGATGGACTGGTCTAGGTTACCGATTTCTTCCTTCGATCCGGGTTCAGCCTCTGGGGAAACTTCGGGAGTATTATTGGTATCGGTTCCGGCCCCGGTTCCGGGTTTTGTCCCGGACCCGGGTCGAGAAGCTGGCCAACTTAAGTTACCGATTTCCTCTTGGGGTCCGGACCCGGATTTTTATCTGCCTCCTGCTTCTAGGGATTCATTGGGTTCTAATTTCCTTTCTAGTCTATCTCTTTCCTGCGTGTCAGAATTAGAAACTAACAAAATTTCTCCTGGTTCTCCCGCCCCGGCTCCGGCCCTGGCCAGAATCGAGACCGGTTATCCTGGTGTATTAGAATTAAATTTTGAAATTTCTCCCGGGTTTCCCGCTGGCTCCGGCCCGAGTCGGTAGCGGTCGTTCCGGCGTGTCATATTAGTATTGAAATTGCTTCTAATTTTGGTCATTCATCATATGACTTTCACGTGTCTCCCCAGTTTCGGTGCCTAGTTGGGCTCCGGAGCCGGGTTAGTTCTAAAATTCTTAGTCATCCTCTATTTAACTGTCAAATGATTTCTGGACGGTCGGCGGGTTCTCTCTGGGATTCTATTAGTATAGTAATGTTTATTTGCTTTTTATGCCAATTGGCTGATAAGCATACATTTACAGTCAGGTTTACAATGTCAACAAAATAGAAATATACAAACAGACACATTATTAAAATCAATCAATAACACTGATGCCATCACGTTCACTGTATGCATCATGTTGATCAGTTTTGCTTGATCACGTGACTTTTGTATTTTATATTATCTTAATGATAATTATTAGTAATCCCAGAGAGGGTTCGGGGTCGCATCCGGGATTATTAGATCCATGCCCAGGTCCCTAGTGAACCTAGGTCTGTATGGATCCCATCTTTCTCCCGGTAGTTTACTGTCTATTTCTCAGTTTTTTCTTACGATTCCAATTTCTGACTCCGTCCTCTTGCTCGTTTTCTGATCTGTCAGTTTACTACGCAATTCTAATTAGCTTTGTTTTGTCATTTTTTCGCCCCGTGTTAGAGGCGCAGTTCTATTTGGGTCGTTCATCTTTTCGTACCGCACTCCTTCTCCCTTCTAAGTTGGCGGGTTGTCATACTTTCTAGATGTTAGGAGAATTTACCTGTTATGCTATATTTATCGTGAATATTTTTGCTTCTTTTAAGACTAATTTCCCCTTTTTATCACCCATCCCCCCCCCCCCCCTTTTATTGTATAATATTCATTACCTAAAGATAGATTAGATTTGCACTCTTGGTGTTTTGTGATTTCTTTATTATAGGTTTCTTTCCCATATTTCGCTATTCTTAAAAGTGACCCAGTTATTATCATCGAAACACGTAGACCTATTTATTTGGCAGTCGCTTTTTTCTCTTCTATATACCCATTTTTCAAGGTTTTTCTTATTTTTTTTTAGCTAAAACATGTTATTTAGAGTCATGTTCTTTCCCACCATCTTTGGACTGGTGACTTTGGGCCCAAAATTTATCCTTTCAATCACTTTTTATCTACTTCCGGTAACTGTCAGATTTGTCATCACCGTGTATATAGGTTGTTGTCAATTCATCCCGTATATACTTCGTTCCCCTTTTGTTTACATGGAGTAATTCTTCTGATTATTATTAGTTCTTATCTTAGATCAGTTCTATTTTAACTAATTTTTTCAGGGTATAGCGGGACTCGCTCCCCTCCCATAGGTTTCTATGGGATTTCTATTTGCCATTTAATCTGATAATTCACTATAAATAGTTTTATCTTTATTTCAATAGCTACAACTTTAATTAGTATCGTATACTTCTATGACGTTTAGTTCTTCACACGAACATAGTGGTGAAGATTAAACAGCAGGATTAATCACAGTTACCTCTCTCAGGAGGGTAAGAATAAGGATATAACTCTTTTAACTAAGAAATATCGCTTTCTCTCAACTCAGCAGACTTTACTGTCCAATAGTATACTGGGACAGATCTGATATTTGCTATTTTCTAGCTAGTAGATTAACCAAATATTTTTCTTTTTTAGCCAAATAGTATATACTTTAGCAACATCTTTCTTTAATTTCACTTAGGATCATGTTTGCAGTCAGTCCTCATCAATTAATAGCCTACTTTAATTTCACAGTCCAGATTCAATACGGTCTTGCTATATAAGAAATGTATTATTTGAATTTCATGTGATTAAAAGTTGTTTTTGGCCATATTGTTTCAATATGTTCAACTATGTAAACATGAATTTTTGTTTTGCATCTTGTTACCCTGGAGTTGTTCAGGATTCAACCAGTCAAGAAAGTTAAATTATTTTTATTCTTTAGCCAATGATTTTTCCAATTCTGCCTGGTTAGTCAGACTTCGTTCTTACTAGCATTTGGCTGGTGGATAGATTGGTCCCTGATATAAATCAATGATTGGAAGTCTCTGTCTGATCTCATTGTAATATCCTAAATTATTTATCAGACTCATGAACACTTTGATCTAATTCTGAGATAACTTAGGAAATATCTTATCTATCTTATATCCTATCTTTTATCAGCCTAGCCCTAATAGGAATTTGAGACTTCTTAGCTTTATTCTTCATTTATATCTTTCTTTATTCAGATATTAGGTATCATACAAGTATGGCTTCAGTTGGTAGGCTTCTTATTCTCCTGGTTATTAGGTTTTCTTGTTTATTCTTTATCTAGTCCCCTGAGATCCCTTATTGCGCAGTTGATCAATTCTTATCCTCATGAACACTTCACTGTTGTCTAGTTCTTCAATCATGGGGGGTGGGATCAGTTTGGTGTCTGTTTCCAAGAGTCCTTGATAATTCTTCACTGGTGTAGATCCCTCAATATTTCATTCTGCTATTTACGATTGATTTATAATCATCCTTATTGGTCTTTTCATTTTTTTGTCTCGTTAGTTGCAAGGGTCGTTATACATGATATCTTATTATGGAAAGGTTCCCCTGATTCGTGTTTTACCAACCTTGGTGTCTCTTTCATCCGCTCTCATGGGAAGTTATCCTCCATCCCTTCCAAATGTTCAATCTGATATCCACAATTCAATCTCTCATGGTAGGCAAATTAGTGTCGGCTAGGTCCCTACAGAATAATAGACCTCATGGTTTCAGTAGAGAAGGTGATGCCTTGGGTTCCTTTGGATGAGAACACCTTTCCAGTTTTATCTTATAGCACAATGGAATCAATCTCTAGATTCTCTGAATCATCGGATCCTCATCTAGTTTCTATCATGGCTCATTGCCAGTTTTGGCTAAACAGTCAATCCCTTTTGTTAGGGTTCCTCTATATTCTTCAACTCTTCAGGCTATCTTCTTCACAGATACATCTCTGGAAGGATGGGGAGTCATTTGGAATTCCATAAAGATTCAGGAACCTGGTTCCTCATAGAATCTTCTTACCATGTCAATCTTTTAGTACTGCGGACTGTTTCATGCCCTGGCTGATTGGGAACCCATGATTATCAGTATGTCAATCCTCATCAGGTCAGTCAATTTCACAGTAGTCTTGTTCATCTATCATTAAAGGTGGGGTGGGGAGGGGGGTCCAGGCCGGTTTCTCTGGGTCGAGAGATCATGATTTTCTGGCTGACCCATTATCTCGCCCTTCAAAGATACCAGAAACAGAGTGGGAATTGAAAGAGGCTGTAGTCCAGTCTTTTTTTCTTAGTTCTGTCACCCCGTGTAGATCTGTCTGCTTCTCTCAAGAACAGAATCATATCCACTTTCATATCTCCTTTCCCGGAAGCTCTGGCTCTTTCAGTAGTCTCTCTAACTCAATCTTGGAACATCATATTCTCCTATGCTTTTTTCCCCTTATGATTCTCATTCCTCTGGTTCTCAGAATGATCAGGCAGCATCCCTGCATAGTCCTGTTATTAGCCCCGTTATGCCGACAAAATCGTGGTTTCCGGATCTTCTTGTAGATCTCTCTTTGCTACTCCCTGTCTCCCACGATCCATTATCCCAGATCATAGGCAGGATTCTCCATCAGAACCCGGGAATATTTTGCCTGTCAGTCTGGAAACTGTCGTGTTGCTCTCGTCTTCGTCAATCTTTCAGTCAGATCTCAAGAACTATTGGAGAAATTTTCTCAGATCTTCCTCTCAAGTCATCTATAAAGCTAGATTTTAATTTTACAAAGAATGGTGTGCAGTCCATTTTACCTTGCCCTTTAAGGCCTATGTAGCTCAGGTCACTGATTTTCTGTTTTTCCTCTTTGATCAGAGGAAGAATTCAGTTAACATTATTAGATCCAATCGTTTTGGTCTGAATTCCTTTGTCATGTGTCTAATCGATTTTTCAGTCCAATTTCAGAAACATTTCGTTATCTCAATAAAGGTTTGGGTAATTCTCGTCCTCCGTTTAAGAAATACATTCCTTCCTGGATCCTTTAGCTTATATTACAGGTTCTAGCGGGGATACATTTCAAACTTTTTGGTTCTGTGTACTTGAAACATCTTACACTAAATACTGTCTCTTCTAGCAGTAGCATCAGCTATCCATGGCTCTGAAATCCATGCTCTTTCAGCTGAATTAGTTAGATTTCAAGTTACGGGTCATAGCCTTATTCTGTATCCCAGGGCAGAATTCTTGTTCAAGACTCAGTTTAACTCTTGAGTCAACCTTTGGTAATTCATAGACTTTCTTCTTTGTTGCCAGATGATTCTGTATGGTTCCCAGTCAAGCACCTTAATATGTATAAACTTCGTACTGATTCTAAACGATCCGACATTAGACATCTTTGGGTTACATTTGCAGATGGTCTAAATCGTCCTGCCTCCTTAATCACTATTTCCCGTTGGATCGTGGATACTATTAAAATTTGCTTTGAATTAGCTTCTCCAGGAGATAATCTATTGGTGGGAGTCAAGGCCCATTGGGCTAAGGGCCTTGCTCCATCTTGCTCTCCCTTTTTAATGGATCTTCATTAGATTACATCATGCTAGATGCTAACTGGAAGTCAGAGAACACCTTTATTAACCTCTATCTTATAGATTCTGGTCCCTCTTCCTTTTTCTATCAAAATATTCATAACGTAACTTCAAGGACCATGACCATTTATCATCTTCTCTTACTTCTGCATCTTCATTCACTTTAGTCTCTAGTTGGGGTTAATGGGAATTCATTACTTAATTCTTGTGTGCATTTCACCCCTTTTTTCATATCATCTCTCTCATCACCCCTATTATTCATCTCTTCCTTGCATGTTCACCTTCTCTTTTTTGCCTCATTATTATCTTCTCATTATTCTTTAATTTCATCTCTTTCAAGATGCTTGATAGAACAATTCTTAGGAATTGCTATAGGAATTGCTATCTCTTAGTATTAGTATCTTCCTCACTCGTTATTTCTAACTACGTATTATTTCTCTATTTTTACATCAATTTTGCGCAAAAATTTGCCTTCCTCCGGACTTTGTTCAACGTTGAAATCTGTATTTGAGCAATAGTAATGCAAGGAGGTAGGTTGTAATGTAGTAATAATGACCAGACGACACGGTTTCTTTTTGGGGGGGGGGGGGTGGCTTGAGGCTTCATTCTTTGGTCATATCTTGTTAGAATATTTATATTCAGCATAAGATATTCACTATATCTCTCAGCCTTAGAGCATACCCAGATATGTCAGGGTTTCTTTTACATATTTTGTTATTTATTAAAGATTTTTTCAGTCATGTAATATTAAGTATTTAGGTAAAGTCCTAAGTTTCAGTTTTAGTTGGATTCAAAGTCAAGTAGTGATAGGATCATCTGCCTCTTCATGAATCTGCACAAAGCTGGATTATATGACTGGATTCGTCAACGAATGAAGACTTGGTTGCTACAACAAAGTCATGTGATGGCTGTCAGCCAATGAGATTGTCATTATGCCTTATGACTCATTCAATGGCTCTGGGTCATGTATTAACCCTCTTCCTGCCTCATTCTGAGACATAGCATTCAAGTGAATTGCTATGGATCTCATCATTGGAGAGAGTATGGAGATTCCTGAAGCAGTCTTCAGTCACTCTATAGCCACAATGCACAGCAAACATTGGCTGTAAAAATTTCATCCTACTACACTTCCCTTCAGAGAAGGAAAGAGCAATAGTATTGCAAGGAGGTAGGTATATGTAATTAGTAAAACATAAGACCAGACCCTACGGGTCGTCTGGTTGTATAGTTTTCTGGTAATTAAGTTCCGGGTTCGATCAATCCCAACACGGGCAAAGCATGATCTGAGCTTACCTAGGAATGGGCGGGGCATAGCTAAAACTGGATTCATCCATTGCAGTCTAACTGCATTGGAAGCAATTCACCTTTCCAGAGTATCCATCTATCATCTGACCTCGTATGACATCATAAACAGCTGATCGAGTGTATGATGATGTCACAATCATTACGGCACAAAGGGTTCTATATCGACCGTCACCAAATCTGAAATACTCCGACACGTTGTATGAATTGTATATCTTTGTAATTCTTTGCTATTTAATAAACATGCTGTTTAATATTTTGAAACTAATTTGACTTGGCGCTATTGCTGCCTTATGCAGCAACAGAACCCAGTCAAATTGGTTTCAAACTATTCAACAGCTTAAATGTGTAGTTTTTTGGAAATTGATAGGGTGTTCAGAGATCGATCGATCCCAACACGAGCGAGGTGTGGGTGGAGCTTAGTGGATGGCGGGGGCATAGCTAAAACCGGAAAGATCCATTCTCTGTGAATTTAAGATAAGAGGTATTAACCCTTAGCACTCTGATGTCAATATTCTATCTTTTACTATCTCCCAACAAATTTGTTGAAAAATGAACACCAGTTCACCTTCTAATTTAATTTGAAAATATAAAATTTTGACACCAGCGTGGTAACGGTTAATCATGCAACATTCTGTCTTACCTGTTGCTAAGATACTTGTTGTAATTGAACAACTGAATATCAATCATCTCTTCAGATTCAATCGGGCGAGCAACTGGCCATTCAAATAGCTGAAATATAGAAAATATACAGACTGGTCATTTATAATCCCTGTGTGGTCAAGATTTGTAACTTTAAATCAGATTAACAGTTAATGAAGAGTAGTATTTTAATAACCGATTTCTGGACATTTCTTTTGGAAAATCCAAGAGGGTTGTCGGAAAAATTGACCAAGCAAATTGCTGTATAAGCTTTCTAAAGTCTATTTCCCTAGAGTAATTCCAACCAAGTCTGGTTCAATTTGACAAAACGGTTAATGAGGAGTCGTTTTTAACCAATTTCTGCATACTTTTTGAAACTCCAAGATGGCTGCCGCAAAAACTATCAATCAAACTTCTCCTTAAAAGCATTGAAGCTTCCATAATAGGAGTATCCTACCTATTAGGTACATTGAAATTGGGCCATTTGTTAAGTAGTATCATTTTAAAGGATTTGGAAAATCTCTATGCTTTTGATGGGAAAATAATCCAAGTGGCCGCCGATCCATTTATCTGGCAAAAGCAGGAAATTTTACATCGCCCTATATATATCAGCATAAAGAAATTTTCACCATCAAAATTCGTCAAATAAAACTAGATGGGCTGCGTCCCATGTAGCAATCCCCTGAATCACACAGAAATAAACTAAGTCCAAAGCACATACAAATATGTAAACAATTTGACAATAATTTCAACTATGATGGCGACTGGATTCAATTATGGCATTAGATCAAATCTGTCAAATTTTATTGACATTGAATAAGCCCTTGACGAATTAAATGTTCATTGAAAAACTTTAACATTACCTAATTCTTGGTGCAAAACAAGCTTAGTCCAAATCCCTTAGAAACATGAACAAAATTTGAAAAGTATTTCATTTATGATGGATACTAGATTCAATGATGGTATAGATCAAATCTTTAGTATTATTAATATCGGATAAGTCCTTGATGAATTAAATGTTCATTGAAAATCTTTTTATCAAATTCTTGGTGCAAAATAAGCTATGGCCAAACCCCATAAAATATGGAAAAAAACTTGAAAATCAGCCTATATCACTCAGCAATGATGGTATAGATCAAACACGTAAAGTTTTATTAAGATCTGATGTCCTTCATGAATTAAATATCCATTGAAAAACTTTAACATTTACCTAATTCTTAGTGAAAAACAAGCTATGTAAAAACACATAAAAATATGGACAAATTATTTCACTTGTGATGGAGACTAGATGCAAAGATGGTATAGAACAAATCTGTAAAGTTTTATTAAGATCGGATAAGCCCTTGAAGACTTAAACGTACGCTGAAAAACTTTAACAATGATCTGCACATGTCATGCCATTTGGATCACTATGACGAGCCATCCTATGCTTTTCATAGGGTTGGACAAAAATCTATTATGACTACCAAATGCTACATTTTGATTGGTCTTTTTACGTATCAAGTCCATTGAACAAATTTTAATGCCCCTTAGTCATATTCTCTAAATTTCGACCTGATCCATTCAGTGGTTCCCATAGAGGTCATCTTGGTAAAAACTAGGTCTTCCAAGATCGCTGCCAGACAAATCAAGCTATCAGGTTCTCTCGAACAAACTCCTTTCAGCCCTTGGCCCATATGAAGGTTCTTGAGTTAATTTGCCAAGTAATTTCGGAGAATTTGTTTAAATGTGTTTCTAAAAAATAGCACAAATGGAAAATGGCCACTGCACAAATCGAACCATCTCCTCCAATTGAACAATCTTAGAGATCCTTGGCCCATGGATGTTTCCCAAACATGTGGTTGAAAAAGGACCCAGTGGTTCATGAGAAGTCATTCAAAATCACCCATTCTTTTCATATGGGAGTTAAAGGCAGGAAAATAAACCTAGATGGCCACATGACAAATTGAGTGATTGGTTTACTTTTAACAATTTTGCATCTCTGTTCCAATGACTCTTTGTGGCAAATTTTGTTGAATGAAATCCATCTGGTTCTTGAGAAGCCACATAAAATTTCCCAATGTTTCCCTACAGAACTTTGGGTAAAAAACCTCCAAGATGGCCTCCGAAAATGTTTATCCAACAATTTTAAAATTGCAAAATCTTGCATCGTCGTAGTGATAAACATGTAATGCGGTTACAATGCAACCATGAAACGTGACTTTACGATTTTGCAATGAACTATGAAGCTTGACTTCAAACGTAAAATAAATATAGGAGACTTATCAATACCCTTATCAACAAGAGGTCCAAGGGCATGTAATGCTCACCAGGACCATTAGAATTTGAACCATTTGCATTTAAATACTGGTAGACAGGGGAGAAAGATGACACCTCCACGCCAGTCTCCTCCGTAAGTACCAACTTTGTTGGGAAACTAAGTGATCAAGGATTGCGGGCTGACATTCGCATACAGAGGCTTGCCCTGTAGGTGGGGCTTAGAATACACCTTCCGTATCCTCTGCGTGTCGTAAGAGGCGACTAAAGGAGGTAAGGGTGAGGTAACTCTGACAGAAACCTCGAGTGCTGAAGACGGAGGTTCCAGGCCGCACGGCGCACTCTAATAAACCATGGATCCACACACTTAACGCTTATGATCATGTCGATAGTCACTTACAGGACTGGCGGTATGATCAGCAAACGAAAAGAAGAAGCATACAGAGACAACTCTGACTATGTCTAACCTTCTAACAAGAAACTGTGCTCGACATCCTCGGACAACGCAATCTTCCCAGGACCTTATCATAGCTACGTGAAATGTATGTGGTCTGACTGCAACATCAAAGAGGCAAACCTTAGGTGCAGACTGCGAACACTATAAAATCGATATCACATGCATTCAAGAGACTAAAGTAGCTAAACACTCAGAGCAGCAACTTCAGACAGACCATAAGCTAGTACTCATGGAGCAAAAACAGGCCACTTACCATAGATTAGGTTTCGTAATCGGACCAAGGGTATTGGACGATGTCATTAGTTTTGGATACGTCAGTGATCGCGTTGCATTTATCGACCTGGGTCTACCAACGCGAAAGCGCACCACCACTAAGCGTCGCATAATCAATGCATATGGGCCAACTACCGAAAGGGCCAACGAGAATCTAGCTTTATTAGATTCCTTCTATGCGGAACTGAGCTCCGCCATTACTATTCCAGCTAGATGGCAACTGTGTGTGGCGATGTCAACCCCAAGCTGGGTAAACTCGGCATTGTGGACAAAAGTTCAGGACTTGGCTCATGCATGGGATCGTATGGAGAGGGCACATGCAACAGCAATGGAGATGCACTGGTGGCATGCCTTATTTCCAATGGCCTATTTGCCACAAATATGGCTTTCAAACACCCATGCCACGTCTGGACAACATGGATTGGACACATTGATGATCGCAAAGCCCCAAAAGGTTCTAAGGCTACAAAAGCTGTCTTCAACCAAATAGATTTCATACTATGCAAGACAGCAGCAAAACCCCTACTTCGGGATGCTCATTCCTATGGCAGCACAGACCTCAATTCCGACCATAAGCCAGTAATTACACGCCTCACTATGAACCAGCTTTACCTAATGTATAAACACCATACCAGGCAAGAGGGTAGAGTCACCTACAACTTACCAAAGCTCATCAGTGACACTGAGACTCAAATGTCATACAAAAAGGCCCTCGTGGAGCGGACAGCTAACATCGACGTCAGCTCCGATCCCAACGAAGCCCTAACCAAAATACTGATATCTATGGAGCCATCAGCTACTAGCACCATAGGTGTTCTAAAAAAACAACAGAACTAGGTATACTGATGACCCTCTCGTAGTAAAACTGTCAGCACAACAGAAAGCTACGTCTGCGCATCTATCAAAGTGGCCAAAGTGAAGATCGCACCAAACTACGCCAGGAATACAATAACATTCTGCGCCACATTAGCGAACGCTTAAAAGATTTTGCTATCCAACAAGCAGATGCCCTAGCTGATGAAATCACTGCCACAGATGACTGCCACAAAATGTTTCGGGCAGCCCGAGCGCTGAGAGTTGCTGACTACACAACACCACTAACTGTACACAACTCTGAAGGACACTTTATCGGGACTGACCAGGGCAAAGCCTAGGCAATTCGAGAATGGTTCAAGGAACCACGATGATGAGCCCTTGCACCCATTTTCAGGAGACCCCAGGCCATTACTAACACCAATTAATACAGCAGAGGTTGAGAATGCACTCAAAGCCCTGAAAAATGGACGTGCATCTGGACCTGATGGCATGAGCAATGAACTATTCAAATATGCAAGTGACATTATCTCAAAACCGATCATGCACATAATCAATTCAGCTTTTATGCACCACCTTCCCATCGACGCTGTAGGCCAAGGCATACTTATCGCGCTACCCATGCCCAAGAAGCCACCTGCCCCACACCCCCACCCCAAGCCAATCTGCGGCCCATTGTGCTCCTCAACAGCATACGGAAAATCCTATCCAATGTTACTCTATGCCGCATCCGAGACAAGATCGACGACTTCACCGGATCATGTAAAAGTGGCTTCAAACGTGGATGCAGCTGCGCAGACATTGTATGGGCTCAAGGCATGCTTGTGTCAGTAGTCATGTCCAAACACAAAATGGGCATTGACATGTCACGAGCCTTCGACACAATTAAAAGCTCAAAGATCCTAGATGTACTATATCCAGGCCAGTTGCAATGAAGATGAGCTACGACTAGTGAGACTACTGCTTGCAGACACCAAGCTGAGAGTACGAGCCAAGTCAGTGAAGTCTGTAGAGTTTGAGACATCAAGCGGCTCCACACAGGGAGATGGTCTATCCCCTGTGCTCTTCACCTGTTACCTGGCTACTGCATTGAAATCCGTGCGGGAAAACGCCACAAGACCAAATCCCCCCAGTGTCAATACTGGGCATGCCGCTAGAGATGAAATATGCCGACGATGTGGACTTTATAGCTGAGGAAAAGAAAACCCTTGATGAAATTCTCCCAATAGCTGCAAGCAAACTAAAAATTGAGAATCTCTTTATGAATGAATCCAAATCAGAGTTCACCCACATATACCTATCTACAAAGCATGAAATGACCAGACGACCCGGAGGGTCTGGTCTTATGTTTTACTAATTACATATACCTACCTCCTTGCATTACTATTGCTCTTTCCTTCTCTGAAGGGAAGCGTAGTAGGATGAAATTTTTACAGCCAATGTTTGCTGTGCTTTGTGGTTACAGAGTGACTGAAGGCTTCTTCAGGAATCTCCATACTCTCTCCAATGATGAGATCCATAGCAATTCGCTTGAATGCTATATCTCGGAATGAGGCAGGAAGAGGGTTAATACATGACCCAGAGCCATTGAGTGAGCCATAAGGCATAATGACAATCTCATCGGCTGACAGCCGTCACATGACTTTGTTGTAGCAACCAAGTCTTCATTCCTTGACGAATCCAGTCATATAATCCAGCTTTGTGCAGATTCATGAAGAGGCAGATGATCCTATCACTACTCGACTCTGAATCCAACTAAAGCTGAAACTTAAGAATTTACCTAAATACTTAATATTATATGACTAAAAAATCTTTAATAAATACCCAAATATGTTGAAAACTAACATATCCGGGTATACTCTAAGGCTGAGATATATAGTGAATATCTTATACTGAATATAACTATTCTAACAAGATATGACCAAAGAAGGAAGCCTCAAGGCCCACCACCAGCCCCCCCCCCCCCCCCCCCCTGAAAAAGAGTTGACAGAGGGGAGGCTTGAGGTGGGCTGTAATGCAAGGAGATAGGTATATGTAATTAGTAAAACATAAGACCAGACCCTCCGGGTCGTCTGGTCATTATTACTACATTACAACCTACCTCCTTGCATTACTATTGCTCAAATACAGATTTCAACATTGCACAAAACCCGGAGGGAGGCAAATTTTTGCACAAAATTCATGTAAAAATAGAGAAAGAATACGAAGTTAGAAATAACGAGTAAGGAAGACACTAAGAGATAGCAATTTCTAAGAATTGCTCTATCAAGCATCTTGAAAGAGATGAAATTAAAGAATAACGAGAAGATAATAAAGAAGGTCATAAATGATCCCTGGAAGCAAGAAAGAGAAGATGAACATGCAAGACAGATGAATAATAGGGGTGATGAGAGAGATGATATGAAAAAACGGGTGAAATACACACATGAGAATTAAGTAATGAATTCCCACTAACCCCAACTAGAGACTAAAGAGAATGAAGATGAAGAAGTAAGAGAAGATGATGAATGAGGAATATGAGTCATGGTCCCTGAAGTTACTGTATGAATCATTTTATAGAAAAAGGAAGAGGGACTAAAATCTATAATATTGAGGTTAATAAAGGTGTTCTCTAACTTCCAGTTAGCAACTAGCATGATGTAATCTAATGAAGATCCATTAAAAAGAGAGTGAGCAAGATGGAGCAAGGCCCTTAACACAATGGGCCTTGACTCCCACCAGAGGATTATCTCCTGGAGAAGCTAATTCATAGTGAATTTTAATAGTAACCACGATCCAACGGGAAATAGTGATTAAGGAGGAATGAGAATCGTAGGGGGAAAAACGTAGGAGAATATGATGTCCCAAGACTGAGTTAGAGAGACTACTGAGAGCCAGAGATTCTGGGAAAGGAGATATGAAAGTGGATATCTTTTCTGTTCTTGAGAGAAGCAGCCATATCTATATGGGGGTGAGAGGAACTGAGGAAAAATGACTGGACTACAGCCTCTTACAATTCTCACTCTATTTCTGGTATCTTTGAAGGGCGAGAAAATCAGTTTGCCTGAGAATGAAATGTTTGAAAGAAATGTAGCGAGACCTGTACCAATAGAGAATGATCATGATCTCTCAACCCAGGGAAACCGGCCTGCTATGCCCCCTCCCCTTTTGATGATAGATGAAGACCACTGTGAAATTGACTGACCTGATGAGGATTGACATACCAAGAATCATGGGTTCCCAACAAGCTAGGGAATGAAACAGTCCACAGTTCTAAAAGATTGACATGGTAAGAAGATTCTAGGAGGAACCAGATTCCTGAATCTTTATGGAATTCCAAGACTCCCCATCCTTCCAGAGATGTATCTGTGAAAAAGACAGCCTGAAGAGTTGAAGGATGGAGAGGAACCCCTAACAAAAGGGATCGACTATCTAATCAAAACTGGCAATGAACCATGATAGAAACTTGATGAGGATCCGATGAATCAGAGAATCTAGAGATTGATTCCATTGGGCCTTAAGATAAAATTGGAAAGGTGTTCTTATCAAAGGAACCCAAGGCATCACCTTCCCTACTGGAACCATGAGGTCTACTATTCTGTAAGGAACTAGCCGACACTAATTTGCCTACCATGAGAGATTGAATAGTGAATATCAGTGTTTGAACATTTGGAATGGATGGAGGCCAACTTCCCATGAGAGATGACGAAAGAGACCCCCAGGTGGGTAAAACACATATCAGAGGAACCTTTCCATAATAACATATCATGTATAACGACCCCTGCAATGAACGAGACAACAATGGAAAGACCACCAATAAGGATGATTATAAATCAATCATAAATAGCGGAATGAAATATCGAGGGATCTACACCAGTGAAGAATTATCAAGGACTCTTGGAAACAAACACCAAACTGGTCCCAACCCCATGATTGAAGAACTAGACAACAGTGAAGTGTCCATGAGGATAAGAATTTATCAACCATGTAATAAGGGATCTCAGAGGAATTGATAAAGAATAAAACAAGAAGACCTAATAACCAAGAGAATAAGAAGCCTACCCACGGAAGCCATACTTGTATGATACCTAATATATGAATAAAGAAAGATATAAAAGAAGAATAAAAGCTAAAAAGACTCAAATTCCTATTAGGGCTAGGCTGATAAAAGATAGGATATAAGATAGATAAGATATTTCTTAAGTTATCTCAGAATTAGATCAAAGTGTTAATGAGTCTGATAAATAGATTAGGATATTACCATGAGATCAGACAGAGACTTCCAAGCATTAATTTATATCAGGGACCAATCTAACCACCAGCCAATCAGCCAAATGCTAGTAAGAACGAAGTCTGACTAACTAAGGGCAGAATTGGAAAAATCCTTGGTTAAAGAATAAAAATAATTTAACTTTCTTGATTGGTTGAATCCTGAACAATTCCAGTGTAACAAAATGCAAAACAAAAATTCATGTTTACATTGTTGAACATATTAAAACAATATGCCCGAAAAACAACTTTTAAACATATGAAGTTCAAACAATCAATACATATTTTAAATAGAAAGACTGTATTGGATCTCGACTGTGAAATTAAAGCAGGCTATTAATTGATGAGGACTGACTGCAACATGATCCTAAGTGAAATTATTGAAAGCTGTGGCCAGAATATATAATATTTGGCTAGAAAAGAAAAATATTTGATTAATCTACTGGCTAGAACATAGCAAATATCAGATCTGTCCCAGTATACTATTGGACAGTAATGTCTGCTGAGTCAAGAGAAAGCGATATTTCTTATTTAAAAGCGTTATATCCGTATTCTAATTATCCATACTAATTAAAAGTTATACATATTGAAATAAAGAAAAACTATTTATAGTGATTTATCAGATTAAGTGGCAAATAGAAATCCCATAGAAACTTATGGGAGGGGAGCGAGTCCCGCTATAGTCAGAAAGAATTAGCTAAAATAGAACTGATCTAAGTTAAGAACGAATAATATCCAAAAGAATTACTCCATGTAAACAAAATATATATGGGACGAATTGACAACGACCTATATACACGGTGATTACAATTCTGACAGTTACAGGAAGTAGATACAAAGGGATTGAAAAGGTTAAATTTTGGGCCCAAAATCACCAATCCAGCGATGGTGGGAAAGAACATGACTCTAAATAGCATGTTTTAGCTAAAGAACACGAAAAAACTTTGAAAAATGGGTATATAGAAGAGAAAAAAGCGATAATGTCACCGTGACAAAATGAGACTAGGACGAATAGACTGCCGAATAAATAGGTCTACATGTTTCGCCGATAACAACTGGGACAGTTAAGAATAGCGAAATACGGGAAAGAAACTTATAATAAAGAAATCACAAAACACCAAGAGAGCAAATCTAATCTAACTTTAGGTAATGAATATTATACAATAAAAGGGGGGGGGGGGGTGATAAATGGGGAAATTAGTCTTAAAAGAATGAAATATTCACGATAAAAATATAGCATGATCGGTAAATTCTCCTAACGTCTTGAAAGTATGACAACCCGCCAACTTAGAAGGAGGAGTACTATACGAAAAGATGAACGACCCGAAGTGAACTGTGCCTCTAACTCGGGGCGAAAAAATGACCAAAACAAAGCTAATTATAATTGCGTAGTAAACTGACAGATCAGAAAATGTGCAGGAGGACAGAATCAGAAATTAGAATCGTAAGAAAAAGCTAAGAAATAGACAGTAAACTACCGGGAGAAAGATGAGATCCTTACAGACCTAGGGAACCCGGGAATGGATCTAATAATCCCAGATGCGACCCTGAACCCTCTCTGGGATTACTAATAAACATCATTAGGATAATTTAAAATACAAAAGTCATGTGATCATGCAAAACTGAACAACATGATGCATACAGTGAATGTGATGGCATCAGTGTTATTGATTGATTTTAATAGTGTTATTTATCGATTTTAATAATGTGTATGTTTGTATATTTCTATTTTGTTGACATTGTAAACCTGACTGTAAATGTATGCAAATCAGCCAATTGGCATAAAAAGCAAATAAACTTTACTATACTAATAGAATCCCAGAGAGAACCCGCTGACCGTTCAGAAATCATTTGACAGTTAAATAGAGGATGACTAAGAAATTTAGAACTAACCCGGCTCCGGAGCCCAACTAGACCCCGAAACTGGGGAAACATTTGAAAGTCATATGAGGATTGACCAAAATTAGAAGCAATATTAATTCTAATTAGACATGCCAGAACTACTGGTACCGACTAGGCCAGAGCCGGAGCGGGAAAATCGGGAGAAATTTTCAAATTTAATTGACACGCCGGAATGACCGGTCCCGATTCTGGCCAGGGCAGGAGCCGGGGTGGGAGAAATTTGTAAAAAATTTGTACTTTTAATTCTGACACACCTGAAAGAGATAGACTAGAGAGGAAAATAGAATCCGAAGATCCCTAGAAGCCGGAGCCGGATAAAAATCTGAGTCCGGACCCAAAGAATAAATCGGTAACTTAAGTTGGCCGGCTTCCCGGACCAGGGGCCAGAACCGATACCAACAGTACTCCCGAAGTTTCCCGAGGCCAAACCTGGATCGAATTCCGGGTCGGGCCCCAAGGAAGAAATCGGTAACCTAGACAAGTCCATCCCCAGACCCCGGAGAAAACCCAGGCCTGGGGCCGGAAGACTAGCTGGAGAAACAGTAGAAACAGTGTATGATGTGAGATCACTTGAACATCTCTGGTCGGGAATCCTTCTATCTGGCCAGTGAAGAAGTAGTAGTGATAGGATATGAAGACCCGGACCGACTTACAACCCGCTCAGGCACAGACTGCGGATTGTTGATTGATGGAGAGCCTGACCGACTTACAACCCGCTCGGGCCCGAGAAAGGATGAACCTGACCCGGCACTCATAGGCGCAGGATGCGGAATGTTGACTGTAGAAGGTGCTTGAGTAGAAATGACTGGCTTCTAAAGCGATGAACGAGGCGAAACCTGAGGATTTTTCGTACTTTTGTTCTTTCCTGTCATTGATGATTTTGAACCCCTGAAACAGTGAAGATCAGTAAGACGTCAAACACTCTTGGACTTGAATAAGCATTTCCTTGGAACAGTCAGTTCCGACGTTTCCCCTTCAACAATATCAGGAAATGAAACGTTGGAAGTTGACTGGTCCAGGATAATTTTATTAATTCTGCCATCAATTGACGCATCTACATTGCTCACTTGTTTCTGCAGGCATTCCATTGATAATACAATCCTTTCAAGGAAGGATGAATCAAGTGAGGGCTTGGGTTTGGCCTTTTTTTTTAATCGCAGACCCTAAAGGAGAAGAATTGTAACTGAGAAAGATTTGATAGGGTAAAGTCCCGAAGATAAAAAGACCAAACCAGTCCCTAAATTATTCAATATTGGTTTTTCTTTAAGAGAGTATGTTAATGAGATAGCATGGATTTCATGCTCAATTGCTAACCAAGCATGTACATAGGTAACATAAACAAGCTACTGTAAGGAAGAAGCAATTATAGACAATAACAATGTCTAAAACACTCTGGGCGTAAAAAAACAAAACTGGTAACACACCCACCACGAAAATAGAAATGATCAATAAAATCAATATTGATCATAAAGACCTACAACCACTTATCTTAGGTCAAATCTTTTTGTCTGACATCTTGTTGATCCTTTGAATGCTTGAAATAATCCCACAGCAGTATTGAAAAGTTTAAAACTTTTTTAAAACTGGCTATAAAATTTTCCACTACCCCTTCCTTCACTAGTAGGAAAAGGAATAAAGACTTGGTTGCTACAACAAAGTCATGTGACGGCTGTCAGCCAATGAGATTGTCATTATGCCTTATGACTCACTCATTGCCTCTGGGTTATGTATTAGCCCTCTTCCTGCCTCATTCTAAGATATAGTATTCAAGCGAATTGCTATGGATCTCATCATTGGAGAGAGTATGGAGATTCCTGAAGAAGCCTTCAGTCACTCTGTAACCACAAAGCACAGCATTGGCTGTAATAATTTCATCCTACTACGCTTCCCTTCAGAGAAGGAAAGAGCAATAGTAATGCAAGGAGGTAGGTTGCAATGTAGTAATAACTAAAGAAAATGACGATCCACTTCGTGGCGGCGAACCATGGAGGAAAAGTAAAATCCTAGACTCACTGCCTTGCAGTACTGCTGACGTTGCTGCACGCTGCATCATGGGAAACATAGCTTTCCAGTCCTTCTGGAAGCTATGGATTCGTAGATCAAAGATGCCCTGGGTAAAAAGACTACGTTTATACAATGCAACCTGCGTATCATTGACGATGTATAACTGTAACAGCTGGGCAGCTCCAAAGGCAGCTCTAGACAAACTTGACGCCTGCCACCGCAAACACCTATGCACCATCATTGGACACCGATGGCCAGAGAGCATAATTTCCAAAGATGTTTAATACGCCACCACTGTCTGTAAAAGTTACCCAGCAAAGATGGTCCATGTTTGGCCATGTGCTAAGGATGCCAGAAGACACCAGCACAGAGCTTTGAATTTGCCCTACTCGGAGCCATCAAATACAGAGCCAGGAGACGACGTCATTCCATAAATCTGCTAAGCGTGCTACGAGGTGACCTCACGAAAGCAGGATTAGGTACACTCAAGTCAAGAATGGACATGAGGAAGCTAAAGATTTTGGCTGAGGACAAGACCCTGGCCAAAAGGGAAGAAGGACTGATTGCAGCTGTAGGATGTTTCTACTACAACAGCCGCAGAATACAGTAATCATACATACATACATACTGGTAGACATGTTGGATAATTTTTGAAAAATCAAAGATGGCCACCAAAGAAATTGACCAATCAAAATCATGATAGGATCATTCCCCCCAAGTTTCATTGAAATCGGGATACTAATATAGGAGGTGGGTTTTCAACGGTTCTCAAAAATGAAAAAACTCCAAATGCACACTAAAAAATTCTGAATAGTACTTCTAGAGCCTACCACTATCGAATCTTTCCAGGCAAATTTGGACAAAATCTACCAACCAGCTATGGAGATGCCTTTTGACAATTTCAGGTACATTTTTCATAAAATTTGATTTTCACAAAAATAATCGACCCATAAATTTCTGAACAGATGTTCTGGAGCCTACCGTGAAAGAGTCTGCCCGCCAACTATTGTTGAAATCTGTCAAGCGGTTAATGATGAGTAGTCTTTTGACAATTTTTGTTAAATTTTTCATAAAATCTTCACCCAAACAAAATTGACCAATCAAAATTGTGTATACAAGTTCTGAAGCTTAGCCCCATGGGCTGCTTCCAGCCAAATTAAGTTGAAATCCGCCAACCGGTTAATGAGTAGTATTTTAACAATTTCCAGAATTTTTTTCATAAAATCTAGCCTTTTTACCAATAAACCTGACCAATCAAAATTCTGTATACAACCAAGGTGAAACACCTGGTATTTGATGGAAAACCATGAAATAACATGGTCGGCTCTCAAATACCATGAAGTACTGTGGTGTATCACCAGGGGTGTCCATGGTCACCATGTTATCTCAGTGATGACCATGATAACCATGAATTAACATGGTATTGACAATGGTAGTCCATGGTTACCATCGACTACCATACTCATAGCCATGGTAGACTACGGTTACCATGAATTACCATGGTCTTAGCCAAGGTAGACCATGGACTACCATGGTCTTAGGCAAGGTAGACCATGCCTATATCAACTACCATAGCAGTCCATGGAAAGATGTAACAAATACCCAGGTAGTACAATGGTAATGTTATGGTTCCAATCGAGCGCCTGCAAAAAGTTGACCATGGCTTCATATTCAAATATGGACGGCTATGGTCAACCTTGAAATATGGAGTGTGTGTGTGACTATAGTAAATATTGACCACTGTCAAAACTTCAAACTTTTTTGACCATGGAAAAAATTATTTTACTACGGTCAACCACGTTCTACCATGGTTGACATAATATAATAAGGGAGGTAACTCTTTAGTTGTAAATTTGTGTCTTTTTGTAATTAAAGCTATCGTAAGATTAGGCTAAGAAAAACGCTCAGAATTCTGCTGCTAAGGCTGCCACTCTGCAATCTTGTATCGAGTTGTGACATCAAAATTCCATTTATATACCAGACTAGCGAGGTAATACATCTTAGTCGAGCAGCGCTCATTGAGTCAATTATTTACAATGTGCTAGGCTAATTATCTTTAGAGCAAGTTGGCTGACAATTATTGCTGCCTATGGCGGCAAGAACATTTCATCAACTTCTTCTCAAAATAATCTAGCTGATAATACAGTTTTCAGCAGCTAATGTTTTGATAACAATTTGACTAAAAATCATTGTGGCAACAACTTTCAATCAAATTCATCTCAAAATAAGCAATGTAGTAACACTTACTGCAGATATTTCCAGCAATTCAATTGCCAGACGTTGCTGACTAAGGCAGCAACAACTTTGTCAAATTATTCTAAGAATAATCAGTTTATGGCTTTCAGTATTATTAGCTAACTGATGTAGGTACAATTAGCATTTGCCATATACGTTATTGAAATTCAGTGTGATATGTGCTAGGACCAGCTGTAGCTGTGTTCATTACAGTGTCAATCAGTTGGTAATCATGTCATTTATAATCACTGCTGGGCAGATCTACTCTTCTTTGGAAATATATTTCACATTGGAACTTGATAACGTATATGGCATAGGTGTTATGTCGCTATTCGCCACCTATCTCGAAACACAGGGGATTAGCCGGGTGGGAATAGGTCGTAAACACTTCAGGATGAGACGACAGTTGAAGATACTCGAATAGACAATAAGTAAGATCTTCTTCAACTATAACTGTTATTAAGCTTTTATTACTATCCAGAACTATACTTCAAATATATACTTGATTCAAAATAAACTTTATAAACACTAATTAATAATATAACTCTAACAATCTAACTCTAAAGACTAACTCTGTATCTCTAAATCTAGCTCTCAATCAATCTCTAGCTGTCTCTCTAATTCTAAGTCTAATGCTATCTACCCTATCTCTCTCTAATGCTAACTCTAAAGCTATCCTCCTTCATTTACAAAATCATCTGTCTTTTATATCAAGTGGTATCTATGAAAACAGTGATGTCATAAATGTAGTCAAGGGACATGTTTTGGATTCCAAAACATGTCTAAAAGCATTTATAAGAATTAACTAATTTAAATCAATTTATAATAGTTCATTTTAATTATACAGGATTTATAGAAATGAATGAGAAGTATAATATAGTTAACCACTTTAATAATTCTAACTAGCAGCAGATATTTTCCCTACAGAAATTAAGTATTAGTAAATCCTGATGACTATTTTGAAAATAATCAAAGTGAAAGTTGTCTCTGCTTTAGGCAGCAACAACTTTCAGTCAAATCATTTCTAAAATATTCTGCAGGCTTAATATTCCAATATTTCGAAACTATGTTTGTGGGAATTCAGAGTGAAAAGGGTCATCGGATTATAAACACACTTAATACAAAGAGAATAATAAGCCTACATGAATCAATCTACAGGTATGTGCAAGACTCAAGATATTATCCTTACTACAGGCTTATAGGTATATTGATTGTTCTGACAGGTAATTGGGCTATTGTCCTTGATCCACTATACACTGGCCATGGTCGCACTTGGTTTCACACAGGCTCTGGTCATAACAGCTAACAACATTATATGTAAAACCACTGATATATTATAATCCACTGAAATCTCTATGTCTGACCTAATAGCCCCATGACATAGGCCTAATTATGTTTCATACAAAAAAGTTAGCTAAAAATATTGAAACTCCATTGATTATTCTTAGAACAATTTGACAAAGTCGTTGCTGCCTTAGACAGCAACGACGGGCAATCAAGTTGCTCGAAATATCTGCAGTAAGTGCTATTACATTGCTCATTCTTTTAAGAACACTTTGACCGACTTTGACTTGCTGCCTAATAATTGTCAACCAAAAGACAATTAGCTTCGCATGCTGCAAACTATCAACTCGACGAGCACCACTCAACTAAAATTTTATTACCTGGCTAGTCAGGTATATGAAGGAAATTTGAAAGCCACAACTTGATACAAGATTGCAGAGTGGCTCTTAGCAGCAGAACTGTGCACATTTTTATTAGCCTAATCTGGTTGTTTTATAGGCTTAAGATAGCTTTTAAATATTTTCATTACACTATTACACATAAATTATTGGATCATCATAACATGAAATTTGAACAGTAAATGCCATATCCATAGAAACATAAGAATAAACACTGAATTTTTGTATAAATTTGATCTCTGTTCAAGAAATTCCAATGTAGGCACCATTTTTATTAGTCTTTTATATACAGAAAGATTGATCAATATTTTATATCTTCATGACTACTACCATAGCTCATGGCCATGCTTACAATCGTGTAGGCTCTACAGCCTGGCACATGTTTTTGCTTTGCCACAAAAGTGGACCTGAATTGCTGACTAACAGTTTGATGGAAGCATGTAGGCATTAACCTGCTCTGGCCACTAAATATTTATTTAAATATTAAATATACCTTGATTGACCATGATAGTGGGTCCATGGTATTTCACAGTCGATAGCTCTCATAGTAGCTATCTACCATGGTCTGCCGTGGTGCCAATTACTGTACCATGGTGCTACCATGTTCCTTTCACCTGGGAAGTTCTAAGTCTAGCCCCATAGAATCCTTCCAGCCAAAGTAAGTTGAAGTTTGTCAAGCTGTTAATGATAAGTAACGTTTTGACAATTTCCGTTAAATTTTTCATAAAATTCTAAGGTTTTCACCCAAAACACTTGACCAATCAAAGTTTTGTATAGAAATTCTGAAGCCTAGCCCCATAGGGTCATTCCAGCCAAAGTAAGTTGAGATCCGGCAAGCGGTTAATAAGGTTTGAAAATTACCGGTAAATTTGTCAAAAAATGTAGGATTACCCCCCCCCCCCAAAAAAAAATTTACCAATCTAAATTCTGTACAGAAGTTCTGAAGCCTACTCCCATGTCATTCCAGCCAAAGTAAGTTGACATCTGTCAAGCGCTTAATGAGGAGTAGCGTTTTGACGATGTCCGGTAAATCTTTCATAAAATCTAAAATATTCAACAAAAAACGTGACCAATCAAAATTCTGTATACATGTTCTTAAACCTAGACTCATAGGGTCCTTCCAGCCAAACTAATTTGAAATCCACCAAGCGGTTAGTGAGTAGCGTTTTTAAACAAGAGTTGACGGCGGGATGACAAACGACAGACAGTAGACATGCATATTAGTGACCATGACCTTTGACCTTTTGACCCCAACATCACTATGTGATGCCGTGTCATTATAAGCAGCCATGTGTCCAAGTTTGGGTCCACTATGATTAACCAAACATGAGAAGCAAAGAGAAAGGTTGAGTGAAGGAAGAGGCGTTTAAATTTACAAGCCCATTTAAAAGTATTTATAACTTGTTAAAATCGCTGTGGATTATTGAAAAGTGAAGCAAAGATCATCGAGATGTTGGATAAAAGAAAGAAACCTCCCAAGATAAGTGGTTGAGGTCCTGGTCTTTTAATAATGATTTAATAGATCATTTCTATTTTCGTGGTAGGCGTGTTACCAGTTTTGGTTACTTGCGCCCAGAGTGTATAGACTTTGAGTTGTCTATTTGTGCTTTTTTTTTTACCAGTAGTTGGTACAGCTATTGATTTGACATGCTTGTAAGGTATTGAGCATGAATCTATGATTATCTCGATAACATACTCTCTCAAAGAAACACAAAATAATTTTCAAATTTGAGATCGGTAAGGTATCTATTTATAAATCTTGGGATTAGCGTTGGCTAATCCTGAGTCATATTCGGAGCTTTACTCTATCAGATCTTGCTGTTTTCAAGATTCAGATTTGGGAGTCTCCGAAGAGGTCCAAGGAGAAGAATAAAGAAAAGAATATGAACCATTCAATTAGGCCGCCATAGATTTATTACGTCGGATCACTCCGGACATGTGTGTTCCAAGTGCACTTTGTGTACTCTTGAGTCAACCTGTTTGATATGCGGGTCATGGTCGCTAGCTACTAGAATGTCGTTTTTTAAACAAAATTCTCCTGTGACTTCTAAAATTCCTGGAAATCCTTCTCCATTAGGCCAGCAGTTAAAATAAAGGCCAAAACCGAGGCCATGGCAGATTCAGCCATAATACTAGAGAAAATTGTTTTGTCAATGGAATGTCTCCAGAAATAAGTCCATAATATAGATTCGTCTATTGACAGCAGGATTAATAAAATTATCCTAGACCAGTCAGTCTCCAATACGTCATCTCCTGACATAGTTGATGGTGAAGCATTGGAGCTGGCTGTTCCAAGAAAGTGCTTATTTACCAAATCTAACAAATTACAACTAACTGATTTGCACTGTTTCAGGGGTACCACAAGGAACGGAAAGAACAAAAGCAAGAAGTCTTGGTTTACGCCTCGTTCACCGCTCATTCAGAAGCCAGTCATATCAACACAGGATTCTTCTATGTCATCAGTCAACATGCCGCAGCCTGCGCCCTTGCAAACCAAGGAAGGTCTCGGGCCTAATCAGGTTATAAGTCGGTCCGGTCTGTCATCTCCTGTCACTACTACTTCTTCACTGGTGATCGCACATCTGCTGTCGTCTACAAAGCGAGTTGCACCTACTTATTTTTTATCTGCTGTTACACCGGCTAGACTTCTGGCCCCGGGCCCAGGTTTTTTCCCGGCCCCGGGTCTGGACGTTGAGTGGCTTAGGTTACCGATTTCATCCTTGGGGCCGGACTCGTCCGGCCATTAGGGATACTTCAGGTTCTGTTTTCTTGCCGGCTCCAGTCCCCCCCCACCTCTCCTCCCGGGTCTGGGTCCTCTGCCCTCTGGTCATTTTCCCGGCTTTCCCACCCCAGCTCCGGCCCTGGCCCGAGTCGGGACTGGTCATTCCGGTGTGTTAGAATTAAATTTGAATTTTTCTCCCTGTTTTCACATTTTTTCTCATGTTTCCCCGGTCCAGAAGGGCCTACGATTCGGGACCGGGCTTAGTGGAACCGTGCCCCAGTCCCTTTTGTGGACCCGGGTTTGGCTCATTTCTATGGATAGGGGTTCGGGCCTCCTATCATCTTTTTTGTTTCAAATTTTAATTTTTCTTAGCTAGATAAGTTATTCCTTTTTTCAAGGGGATCTTTTTTCACCTTATTTCATATTGAAGATTTTGGGTTTCTCTTCAAGAACTTCTTCTTACTTAATTGATGAGGTTATTCTTCTCCGCGACCGGTAACTGATTAGCGTTGCTGCGATAACGACTACTAGTAACGACGAAGGATGACAGCAGTTGGGCTCGCCTCGTCTGACAGATGGTGAAGTGACGATATTACTTTAATGACTGCTGGGCCTATCTGACTATCTTATCTTCCAAGGAAGGACTGGATGTTGCTCCCAGTTCACGACTAGATTCCTAACTTCTAAATATACTGACAAACTCAGGTCTTACATACACGTAAGATTAAACTTTTATTTATAAATATTACAAGTTTTGAAGCAAGAGCTCACAATACAGACTTGGTACAAAATGTTTGTACAAACTAACAAGAACTTAACTATCTCCTAAAACTACTTCTATGCCAAATCTAACAGAGCTTCGTTATGCCTACATGCAATAGCTCGCGAACTGAACACAAGCAAGATGTTCAGTGAATCACAGGTGGTGATGGATTAAATTATAAGACCAAAATCTCATCTTATATACTCTTAGATTCAGATCTCTTGCCAAGTTCTATAATAATTATAATAACTATATCTCTCCTGAATCTATTCCTACAACTCTTCTAGGTATTCCATAAGCACACTTTGACTGGCTGAACAATCAGTCCACCAATCAACCTCTGCTTATTTCTTCCTAGAAGTTCTGACCTGATAACTGATTGGTCCTCACAACCAATCAGTGATTCCTCCATCCTTTGCCTGGCACATAAATCTATTCTTCATTATTCTTTACTGCAGCCTGATCGATCCCGATTGGTTATGACGTCATTCTAACCAATCATACTCTGCTTAATTCTTCCATGGAGATTGCGCCTCACATAGACAAAGCGGTGGAGACCGGTCCTGGTTTGATGTGATCTGTCAGCTAACTAACAACATTACGGAATGTGTTGTTGTTGTTGCATGCCATCGAATGAGTGACATATAAAGTAATTTTATTCGTTGTCAACCTGTTCTTCTCGCACTCTTTCCTATCTGTCAGATTACTGCGGAATCCTAATTAGTAATGTTTTGGTAATTTTTTCGTCCCGAGTTAGAGGCGCAGTTCTATTGGGGTTGTTCATCTTTTCGTATAGTACACCTCCTCCCTTCTATGTTGGCAGGCTGACATATTTACTTTCATAACTTTAGGAGAATTTACACGTCATTCTATATTTATTGTGAATATTTTATTCTTTTAAAGCTATTCCTCCCTATTTATCACCCTTTTGTTTTATAAATATTCATTTCATAAAAGTCAGATTAGATTTGCGCTCATAGTATTTTGTGATTTTCTTTCATATAAGTTTCTTTGCCGTATTTAGTCGTTCTTAGTAGCCGTCAGTACTATCGTCAACACGCCTAGTTCAGCAGTTTAGTCATCCTAGTCTCATTTCGTCTCGGCGACATTATCAATTTTTTTCTTCTATTTACCCTTTTTTCAAGGCTATTTTCTTATTTTTCGCTAAAACTTTTTATTTAGAGTCATGTTCTTTCCCACCAGTTCGGGATTGGCGATTTTGGGCTCAAAATTTATCCTTTTTCATTCCCTTGTTATCTACTTCCGGTAGCTGTCAGATTGTCATCATCGTTCCTGTCACTTTATATAG
Organism: Chaetoderma sp. LZ-2023a; assembly: GCA_034401795.1. Classification (NCBI taxonomy): domain Eukaryota; kingdom Metazoa; phylum Mollusca; class Caudofoveata; order Chaetodermatida; family Chaetodermatidae; genus Chaetoderma; species Chaetoderma sp. LZ-2023a. The sequence goes on along the minus strand of CM067369.1, from coordinate 163,562,208 downwards.
GCCATTGACAATTCGTCCCATATATAGTTCGTTTCCTTTTGGTTATTACATAGATCAGTTTATTTTAGCTAATTCTATCTGGCTATAGCTGGACTCTCTCCCCTCCCAGAGGTTTACTATGGGATTTCTATTTGTCACTAAATCTAGTTAAAATACTTTAAAAAAATGTATCTATAAGGTTTCAATGTCTACAACTTTTAATAAGTACGGCAATTCTTCTATCATGCTTTTTTCTCCATATGAATATAGTGGCAGAGATTGGATAGTAGAAATCAATGGCCATACTTCTGTGATGCTTATTTCTCCATACGAAGATAGTGGTAGATATTGAATAGTAGAAATCAATGCAAGTTACCTCTCTCAGGAAGGGGTTAGAATAAGGATATAGCTCTTATAACTAAGATACATCACCTTTCAATCGATTCAAGAAACATTACTTTCTAATAGTATAAATCGATGTTTGGAAGTCTTTATCTGATCTCATTGTAACATTCTAAATTATTTAAATAGACTCCTGAACACTTTGGACTTATACTGAAATAACTCAAGAACTATCTTAACTAACAACATCCTATCTATTATCAGCCTAGTCCTAATTGGAATATTGAGACTTTTTAGCCTTTATTCTTGATTTACAGCTTTCTTTATTCAGATATTAGGCAGCATACTAGTATATCTTCCATTGGTAGGTCTCTTATCTCCTCTCGTTATTAGGTCTTCTTAATTTTTTTTATTGTATTATGTGTATAACTGATGTGCACATTTCATTTTGTAATCAGGATCGATTTATAAGCATCCTTAATGGGGGGGGGGGGGGGGGTCTTTCCATATTTTGTCTTACTGGTTGCAGTTTGCTTTTTTATATATAATATCATATTATGGAAAGGTTCCCCATGTCTGTGTTTTTACCCACCGGGAGGTCTCTTTCGACCTCTCTCAGGGGAGGTTATTTCCCTCCCTCCCAATGTGCAGATAATGGTATCGCCAATTCAACCTCTCAAGGTAGGCCAGTTAGTTTCGGCCAAATCTTTCCTCAGATTCATAGGCCTCATGGTTTAGGTATAGAAAGTGATTCCTTGGGCTCCTCTGATCAAAAGACCCCTCCAGTTCTATCTTATGACCCACTGGAATCAGTCTAGATTTCTGAATCATTGAAGTTTCATCAATTTCATCTCATGAACCATTGCTGGTTTTGGAAAGTCAGTCAATCCCTGTTATTTGGGGTCCCTCTTCATCCACCGTCTCCTCAGGCCACCTTTTTCATGGATACATCCCTGCAAGGATGTGCTCCTTCTGGAATTCCAAGAAGATTTCAGGATCCTGGTCCCTCACAGAATCTTCCTTTCATGTCAACCTTTTAGAACTGTGGGCGGTTTTTCCTGCCCTAGTTCATTGGGAACCCCTGATTCTCGGTTTTTGAATCTTTATCCGATCAGACATTTCACAATAGTCTCATTCTTCTATCATCAGGGTGTGTGTGTGTCCAGGTCGGTCTATATCTGTTGAGAGTAACTAATCATTCTTCACTGGTACATGTCCCACAGCTTTCGCTTTAAGCATCCCACATCCCAGGCAATTTGATTTTTCTGGCCGATCAGTTATCTCGTCCTTCCAGGATCCCAGAATCGGAAGGGGATTTGATAGTCTGTAGCCCAGTCAATTTTTCTCCAGCTAGGTCTTCCCCTCATAGACCTGTTTGCTTATGGCAAGAACAGAAAGATATCACCTTCATATCTCCCTTTCCAGAAGTCATGGCTCTTTCAGTAGACTCTCTAGCTCAGTATTGGGACATGTTCGCTTATGTTTTTTCCCCTACGATTCTCATTCCTCTGGTACTCTGAAAGATCAGGCAACTTCATTGTGTGGTCCTGTTAATAGCTCAGTTTTGGCTGACATAATCCTAGTTTCCGGATCTCCTGGACCTTCTTGTAGATCTCCCTCTGTTACTTCCTGTCTCCCACAATCTATTGTCCCAGATCAGAGGCCGGATTTTCCATCAGAATCCAGAAATCTTTCAGTCTGGAAGTTTTCGAGTTGCCCTCACTTCATCAATCTTATCAGTCAGTTTCCAAGAACCTTTGGAGAAATCACTCAACTTCCACTCGTAACATTTATTAGGCTCGATTTGAGTTTTTCAACAATGGGGTTCAGTCCATTCTATCCTTCCATCTGAGCACTCTGTGACTCAGGGTACAGATTTCTGGGTTTCCCTTTCTATCAGAAAAAGCTCTCAGTTATCACTGTCAGTTTCTATCGATATGGTCTGAACTCCTTGTCAAATGTCTTCCTGACCTTTCGGTCCATGTAAAAAAAATTTATTTCACAACCTCATTAAAAGTATTGGTAATTCACGTCATCCTTTTTAAGAAAACTCTTCCTTCTTGGAACCTTTCGCTTGTATCACAGGTTCTTGATGGGAAATATTTCGAACCCTTAGGTTCTGTTGTTTAGAACATCTTACCATCAAAGCAGTATTTTTATTAGCAGTAGCATTAGCTAACCGTCGCTCTGAAATTTATGCCTTTTCTGCTGAATTGGATAGTTTTCAAGGGTATTAGCATTATTCTTTATCACATGGCAGAATTTCTGTCAAAAAACTCAGTCAGTCAAATTCTTGGGTAATCCCATTATAATTCATAAACTTTCTTCCTTTTCAGAAGAATCTGTACGTTAACCGTGTTAGGTCCTATCGTTTTTTGCCTGGACTCTTTTGTCATATGTCTACATAGTCGTTCGGTTCAAGATCAATAACATTTCACGATCGCTTTAGGGTTTTGGGAAATTCTCATCCTCCCTTCAGTAACCCCTTCCATCTGGGAACCTATCCCTTGTACCTCAGGTTCTAGCTGGTAAACTCCTTAATCCTTTAGGATCTGGTTGGTTTAAACATCTTACTCTCAGAGCACCCTTGTTATTAGCAATAGCTTCAGTTAGCCGTCTTTCAGAAATTCATGCTGTATCTGTTGATTGGGATAGTTTTCAAGTTACTGGTATTAGCATTATCCTCTATCCTATTAAGCCTGGAAATAAGGTGCCTGTTAAGGACATTGTCAGGCAGCAAATTACCAAATGTCAGGCACAGTCTTTCCCTTTTCTGACATTTTGGCAGGTACAGATTTAAACAGTCCCAGTAGTTGCAGTGTGCAACAAAAGAGTCTGCATTAAAATGTTGACAAATCCATAAAATATACATCTACCGTAGGTGTATCATGATCATTATGACACATGTTTAGATGCTTTTTGACATGTTTCTAATAAGTTCAAGTATAGAACACTGTGAGTAGTATAGTGTTGACAACCAGTAAATTCTGGATGTCCCAAACTAAGTAGCTGGTGCCTGGCAAAGTGTTGGATACCGTTGAAAAAGTTATTTCCAGGCCTGTCCCGGGTCAGAATTTCTGTCCAAACTCAGCTGAATTTTTAGATAAACCCATCATATTCCATAGGCTTTCTGCTTTCTCTTCAGATGACTCTGTCTGGATCCCTGTTAGGGTTCTATATTTACAAATTCCGCTCAACTTGCAAATGATCCGATGAGTCATCTTTGGGTTACGTTTGCGGTAGGCTTTGATAGTCCTGCCTCTTTAACCACCATTTCACGTTGGTTCATTGATACTATTAAAATTTGCCATGAATTAGCTTCTCCCAGGGACAATTCATTAGTTGGTGTTAAGGCCCATGATGTTAGGGGCCTTGCCACCTCTTGTGCCCTTTTTTATGGATCTTCTCTTGATGATTTCATTCAAGTTGCTATCTAGAAATCAGAGAATTCTTTATTAATGTCTATATTAAGATTCTGGTGTTTCTTCCTTCTTCTATAAAAATATTGAGAAGGTAGCTTCAGGGATCATGACTCTTATTTCTTCATCATCATCTTCTCTTCCTTCATAATCTTCATTCGTATAAGATATTTTATTTGAGATGAGTGTGAGTTTATTACTTCTTTCTCATGTGGGTATTTCACCTCTTTCTTCTTCTTCTTTTCGTTCGCTGATCATACCACCAGTCCTGTAAGTGACTATCGACATCTTTCATATCATCTCTTTCATCACACTTTACTTTTATTCATTTCATTCTTGCATGATCCTCTCTTCTCTCTTGTATTCTTGGGGTCGTTTAATGTCCTCCTTTCTGCTCTCCTTCTTTCTTCTGTACATTTTCTATTAGGATTATTTATGAAAGTAATTCTGAGGAATTACCGTCATTTGTAGTATCTTACTCTACTTGTTTTTACTAACTTCGTATTCATTCTTTATTTTTTTACATCAATTTTGCACTAAAATTGGACTCCTCCGGGCTTTGTGCAATGTTTAAATCTGTATTTGAGCAATAGTAATGCAAGGAGGTAGGTTGTAATGTAGTAATAATGTATTTATTTTATTTTATTTTTTATTTTTTGGGGGGGGGGGGGGGGGATTGAGGCTTCATTTTAATGGTCATATCGTGTTAGAATAGTTATATTTAGCATAAGATATTCATTATATTCTTCAGCCTTTGGGTATACCCGGATTTCTAAGTTTTTGACATATTTGGGTATTTTTGAAAGAAATTTCCCGTCATATAATGTAGAGTATTTAGGTTAATTTTAATTTCAGCTTTAGTCAGATATTCAGAGTCGAGTAGTGATAGGATCATGTGCTTCTTCATGGATCTGCATAAAGCTGGACTATATGACTGGATTCGTCAAAGGAATGAAGTATTGGTTGCTACCATCAAGGTCATGTGATAGCTATCAGCCAATGACGTTGTCACTGTGCTTAATGACATACTCAGTGGCTCTGGGTATTTGATTAACCCTCCTCTTGCCTCATTCTGAGATATAGCAATCAAGCAAATTACTATGGATCTCATCATTAGAGAGAGTATGGAGATTCCTGAAGAAGCCTTCAGTCACTCTGTAACCACAATACCCAGCAAATATTGGCTGTAAAAAATTCATCCTACTATGCTTCCCCTCAGAGGAGAGAGCAATAGTAATGCAAGGAGGCAGGTATATGTAATTAGTAAAACATAAGACCCGACCCTCCGGGTCGTCTGGTCACTCTTAAGATCATTGTGTGATGGCGTGTCATTATAAGGAAGCATGTGCCCAAGTTTGCCACCAGTTATAATGCTTAGCCAAACATGATATATAAACAGAAACTTTGAGCTAAACACAAAATGGATGACGATGATGATGCCACCCCCACCACCACCACTGGATGATGTACAGGTATCGCAATAGCTTGTTTTACTTTGTAAAGTAGAGCTAAAAAGCAATTGTTGCCATTAAACCCATCAAATAAAAATCATGCGATATGGCCACCAAATGCCATATTTTGATTGGTCCATGGTGGCCATGTTTTTTATGTATCAACTTCCCTTGAACAAACTTTAATATCTTTTATTCACTAACTAGATTTCTGACGATTCGTTCAGCGGTTCTGGAGTTGTTTTTGCCAAAATTAGGTTATCCAAGATTCCCGCCAGAAGAATTGACCAATAAGGTTCGCTAGAACAAACTTGTTTTAGGAGCTAACCTCGAGAGAGTTTCTTGCGTTTTAAATGAATCGGTCAAGCGATTTTGGAGACTTTTAAACAAAACATCACCCAACCATGAACCGCGAGACGAGAGCTTCCGTATACCAGCAGTCTACCAGTCCATGCTGTCACATGACTCCACAAGAACTGACCAGAGTGACGTTGCCAGCGACCATCAGTTAGTGCTGAAGAGGTGACCAAGCTGGTCACGAAAGCTACACTCAAACAATTTCTACATCCCGCAGAGGTAACTAACATTTCTTTTTTATGAATCATCCCGGGATCGTGACCAATATTTTTGGTAATATTTTTAAACATGTTTCTAAAAATAGGGCAAAATTCAAGAAGGCCGCCACCCAAATCGACCAAACAGCTTCCTTTTAACAATGTTGGATCTTTATCACCCTAGAATGCTTCCTGACAAATTAATCAGCCCAGTGGTTCCTAAGCTCACTTCGCCTTTCAGGCTAGGTTGGCTAATAATCCTAGAAGATACTGCACAAACATTCATAAATCAGAATATCCTTTTTCATATCTATATAAAATTTATCAAGACAATTTTTTTATATGCTCAAGATTGTGGTAGTGTAAGTTTTTCTGGTAATTAGCAACTTTGTGCAAGGAAATACGTACTTTAGGGTGGAATTTTATTTTTACATTGGAATATAGCTGATTTCTCAATCTTACTGTAGCTGTGGTGGTATCTATTGCATGAGTATATTGAAGAGCATATAAATTTAATTACAAACCTCATCGAACCATGCCGTATCTTCTGCATTTTCCACAACCTTTGAGTAATGAGAGACACCTGTAACGACAAGAAAAGAAAGGATATTATGAAACTATGGTAATTAATATAGAAGAACTTACACAAACAATACAAGAGGCCCAAGGGGCCTGTGTCGCTCACTTGGAATTATTGGCGCCGGCACAAACAAACAAAATGAGATGACCACTGTAAAAATTTACCAATCAAATTTCTGTGAAGAAAGTTTAGCCAAGTTTTATTAAAACTGGCCCAGTGGTTAATATTTTAAGTCTTCTAATGTTTTTTCTCAGAAATTTGCAGAAAATACTAAATGTCTGCCAAAGACATTATATTTTGATCGATTCATGGCAGACATGGGTTTTTTTTACATATCAACTTTCCATGGACAAAGTTTAATGGCGTTTCGGCGCTAATAATATAAGCCATATTTTTGCGAAAACAAGGTCATCCAAGATGGCCGACGAACCAGTTGGTAAATTAAGTTGCCTCGAACAAACATGGTTCAGCTCTTGCCCTAGCTCATATTTCATGAGGTCTGCATCGATCCCCAAGCTGTTTCAGAAGATTTTTAGACATTTCTAAAAATTGGCCGAAATCCAAGACCCAATTGGCCGATCAGCTTCATTTCAACAAACTTGAATCTCTATGCCCTAAGGATGCTTCCTGCCAAATAGAATTGAAATTGGCCTAGTAGTTCTCGAGAAGACATTTTAAATTTCCCATTACTTTAGTATAGGAGCATTTGGTGGGAAAATGATCCAAGATGGCCGCCAAAACGTTTGAATCTCCTTGATGCTTCCTGTCAAATATAATTGAAATCGGCCAGTAGTTCTAGAGAAGACATTTTAAATTTCCCATTGCTTTAGTATGGGAGCTTTTGGCGAGAAAATGATGCAAGATGGCCACCAAACCGCTTATCCAACCATTTCAAAAATTGCAACTTTGAGATCAGAATACCCAAAAACACATATAAAACCAATTTTGTTCTCAAAATCCATCAAATAAAAAAATCCAATATGGCCACCAAACATGCTATATTTTGATTGGCCCACAGCGGCCATGTTTTGTTACGGTTCAACTTTAACAAACATTTATGGCCCTTAGTCCTTAATCATAACTGCCAAATTTCGACCCGATCCCTTCTGGAGAAGTTGTTTTCTCTTAAACTAGGTCAACCAAGATGGCCGCCGAACCATTTGACTGATCAAGTTCCCTTGAACAGACTTGATTCAGCTCTTCTCATAGATAATATTTCATGAGATTTGCATCAATCCCACAAACGGTTTCAGAGATTTTTAAAGACATTTCCTAAAATCAGCCAAAGTCCAAGATGACCGCCAGCCAAATTGGCCGATCAGCTCCATTCAAACAAACTTGGATCCTCAGGATGCTTCCTGCTAAATATAATTGAAATCAACCCAGTGGTTCTTGAGAAGAAGTCGTTTAAAGGAAAAATTGACGGATGGACAATGGCCGGACACATGATGGACGGTCGCCATGGCACAAGCTCACTTGGCCTTTCAAACCAGGTGAGCTAATAATGATTGTAGTTTATCATAGGAACGGTTTAAATTGCGGTGTATTTTAGTGCAATAGTAACTCAATGCGGGTCAACTGCTTGTTGGCAGCGTTACCAGTCAGCAGTTTTGCCCTGAGCGTCGATTTAGAGGATTCCTGACGTAATGACATCAATGTGGGAAAGGTGTATTGGGAGGAACACCGTTGCACTCAGGAGTTAAACCGCAATATCACATCAACACCCTGCTTCTTCATGCCACCTAATCTTCCCATACATAACCAAGCCTATATGGACCATCAGTTATTGTGGCCCATGGACAACGAGCTACTGCCAGAACATCAGATACCTAGAAATTTCTAAGGAGAGAGCATAAGAATGATTACTATCCAAATATGCCCCTGTCTTGAAAGGGGGGGGGGGGGAACCTGAACCAGTGAACATGCAAGTTTGTGTTACCGCCTGAATACGATGGAGTCTGTGGGAGAACTATACTTATGCCAATTCATGTTAATCGCAGACCGTAACATATTGCAGGAGCCATCCAAGGGAGCCGATCTAGCTTCATGCTCGAAAGTAAGGATGCTCTAGGTACTAAGAGACGTGCTGGAGGAGAGATTCAGCGATATAGCCGAAGTGGAGACTAGCCGCATCATGATACAATCAATAAGATACCAACAAAATGAATCCCTACCCAGAGCTTGCTGGCTGAGTTAGATGTCATGTTACCAGCACCTATGGCTGCCTTAGAGAGGAAGGACACAATTCGATCCTGATAGACAGATTCCTCAATGCACTCAGTGGCCATCCAGAGCTAAGATTGGCTCTATTCAGCAGATATCTGTGATTTGACCACCTTGCAGAACACAGCCATACATAGTTAGAACTGTCTAACGAGAGAGATGCCCAGCATAGCATCTGCCTGGTGGAAAAGATTGATGACCCTCCTAGCAAGACGCACAGCTCCTGCCTGCTAACAACCCTGAGCAGTGGATGCATCATTCCTTTTCTCCATTACAAGTGACAGTATGCCGCTCCTGCAAGTGGCCATTGCCTGCATGAGGGCATGCCCGCTACAGTACCAACTGATGAATGGCCAAAAGATTTACCACTTTAAATTACTCGTTAGATGGATGGAAGTGTGCCATCATAGGATACTTCCGCCCAGGTCTCGGTGAAATCGTGTCATTGAATAAGTAGGCATTGCATGAAATCTGCCTAGCAGTTAATCAGGAGTAGTCTTTTAAAGTATATGTTCATGTTTCGGAAAATCAACAATGGTCACCAGAAACATTGATTAATCAGATTTCTGTAAATACATGCTGATATTTAAGACAATAGGGTTCATTCATCCAAGTTTGGTTGAAATCAGGCCAAATGAGTAGTATTCTTTTACCCGATTTTCTGAAAATCTTTGGTCAATTTTTCTGGTTGTCATCTTTAATTTTCTAAACATTTTCAGAAAACTTTGTGGGAACGACCTTATGGCGCTAGACTTCTAAACATATATACAAAAATCTGATTGGTCAATTTTTTGGCTGCCATCTTGTCCAATCAGATTCAGATTTCTTTATATCGGTTTAGAAATCTAGGACAATTATGGGTCATTCGCACCAAGTTTGATTGTAATCAGCCCAGTGGTTAAAAAGTAGTCTTTTAAATAAGGGTTGACTGATGATTGATGACAGACACTGGATGGACAGATGGTGGATGGTCGCCATGACATAAGCTCACTTGCCGTGTCAGGCAAGGTGAGCTAAAAATCGTGTGATTTAACGATAGCTTTATTTCCTCTATGATCTTCCCAATATAGAATGCAATGTGTTAAATGGCCACCATTCACAAACTGAATCCTGAATGGCAGCTTGCCAATCATCATAGCATCCACGCAATTACGATCAATAGAGGAGTAATTTAACACAGGAAATAAGCAGCATGTTCTGCGCAATTGTCCTACAGGCTGGCGATGGCAAAGGATGTATTGTATTAAGCGTGATCAGACAGACTGTGATGGCATAAAGAGCTCTTTGGAACAACACCTCGACATACACCTTTTGAACTCAGATTAACAAAACAAATTCAGACAACGCTAAGTCACAATGTAAATAGGAAATATTCTGCTAAATATTTTCTCAAACTCATTTGTCTGAGAGGTGTTGCTGCCATGATACTTAGTTTTAATATATACAATCTGTGCATGGTGCATATGCTGGCTTAGAAACAAAGCTTTTTCAGAGACGAAACTGTCAGTTTAAAGAATAGAAATTCAGGAAGTGCGGGAATTGATGGAACTAATGTTATTACGGAGACGACTTATCAAGAATTGATCTGAGAAAATTTACCCTTCTTTCACACCTTTACGAATTAAATGTCTGACTGCAAGCCACCAAAAAATAATTTCATTGACCAATAACTCTGAACTTGCTGAATATTTTGAAAACAATTTGACTGAAAGTTATTGGTGACTTAGACTCTATGGAAAATGTAGTCTGCTGAAATCCAGCAGGCAGACGGCTAAACCAATCACTTGTCTACATAGCGCTGCATCGCAAGGACAAAACCTAGCTCAGGATATTGATGGAAATTTTGAAACATATGCGAGCATTGTGGCAATAACGCCTTATCGAAAGTCAGTAATACAATTTTCAAAGTCTGCCAATTGTGAGGGATTAATTTTTAGCTATTTCTTCCCATTTCTTGCTAAGCTCCACCCATATTTTATATGCGTTGGAATTGATTTGAACCGTTGAAACCTGAATTCCCAAAAGTTATAATTTCAAGGTACCTGGGCACGGCACCCTCCATTACCTGAATATATGAACGTCAGAAATGACAGTTGCTATTATACAGCCGGTTATTTTGTCAGCTGTTATAAACATTTGAACTACACGGCACAAACATTTGCATAAGTTTACTATAAGTCTGTTTTAACCGTTTATCTATCGAATTTGCTAAAGAAAATCTAAATTTTCTAATAAAAAATGTCCATTTGTAGACCACACATTTCTATTAAAGAGCAGTTTAATAAATACGTATTATCTCTGGGTAAGATTTTCCTTAAGACCTTACGCTGAGTCTGGTTGGACTCAAAGTCTGAATGGTTTGTAAGCTGGTTTGCTTCCTCCTTTTATACGTTCTGGCTCAGGCACAGCTGGCTTTTGCGGTGCCCTTTGTGCGGTTCCCTGGCACCGCACACCGACTGCGCGCACTGACTGCGCACACACAGAACAAAGGTCAAGAAGCCTATTTTTGAAATTTTACCAATGGAATGACTGGCTCGATGACCAAGCCAGTCATTCCAGTGGTAAATCTTCAAAATACACTTCTCTTTAACTGCAGATGGGCATTCAATAAGGATATTTTGATTTTCTTGACCAATCTAACCAGTAAAGGCGTAAAGCTCAACTGCTTAACGTACCTGCAATGGAATCACTACTGGCATGAGCAAGTCTTAACTCTTTAATACTCTAATTTCTTCATGAAAATTCAAATTTTCCCATGGAAAATGCCCATTTGCAGACCAAGAGAATACTATTTTTCAAAAATTATCACTGGATGATTGGCTCAGTTATCGAGCCAGTCATTCCAGTGGTAAATTTTCAAAAATAGTCATCTCATGAACTTCAAATGGACTTTTCTCAAGATCACTGCAAAAGCTGCTTTTGGCTGATATATCGAGTGCTAAAAGATTAAAGATAGGAAAATGTTCGACCTAGTTCATCCAGAGTTATATGTACCATAACTCGCCTATTAGTAACCACATCCTTATTCCTTAATAGAAGTCGCATTCCAATAGCTTATAAATGTTAAATAAAAAGCGATTTGAAATGAAATTTTGCAATAACTTTGCGTTAATACCATCAAAATTACGTCACTTCCTTGTATGATACAACTATCAACGAAAAAGAGTTATTTTAACGGGTACCAATTATGCGGTTCGGATTGAATGTTCAATACTCGGTTACCATCACATACATGGAATGATTATATATATATATATATATATATATATAGTACATTCTGAGTTCCCCGAGTCCCGTATATTAGGTCCGTAAAAACAGACGATACTACTAAGTATTAAAGTTATCCTGAAGCAATAACATTAGGAAAATATATGAAAATTTCAGTGGCGATTGTCTCCTTTTGAGCCGCCATTTTACTTTGAATTTTGTAGCCGCCATTATTTGGGATTCTATTGTTCTCGCTGTCTCGCCAAGTCCAGTATAAAACCATTCCTGTAATGCGAATGCTAGTCATTGTACTGTTGGCCTCTGAGTTGCGCGGATCTACCTGGATAGCGTGTAGCAAGCGTATAGTGGTACGATTCTAAATGTATTTCCTATTATAAACGTGAAACGTGCTAAGCTAGATTTTTTTTATAGCATTTTGATTGATAATTGTTGCTGCCGATAGCAGCAGCAGCTTTCCTTCAAATTATTTGCAAAATAATCACAAGAAAATGCAAGTTCTTCTATCTAAAGTTTTGAAAAAGATTTGACTGAAAATCGTTGCAGCAAAAACTTCCAATCAGATTGTTTTCAAAATAATCAGTAGGGCCATCATGATGGATATAAGGTATTCAGTAATCATAGGCATAAGATGGTACAAATTTTTGGCGTCAAAATGTGTTAGATTTTTGTGCTATTTAAAAAAATTATCTTAGAGAACCTATTTCAATTTTTTCTTTAAATATACCTAATAGAAGTCAGCCTCCTTTCTCAAGAGATTTGGATTTAAAGAATTTAGTCCTATTAAAAGCCTAATGAGCGATTTACGGTAAATGTTTAAAAAAAAATATTTTTATTATCAGGAATGGATGCAAACACTACAGAATCAATCTAAAAAGTTTCATTGAATTTGGATGAGCTCTTGATGAAGTAAATATTGATTGAGAAACTTTAACATTCAATGTTGTTATTATTAATTATCGTAAACATGGGATAAATCAGACCAAAATAAACCATGAACAAACCCTAGAAATGACTTAACACACTGTTTTTATCTAGAAATGATTTAACACACTGTTTTTATCATGACGTGGAATGGATTCAATCAATGCATCGAATACATGTGGAAGCTTCATTAACTGTCTCACTGCTGCAAGCCACCAGACAATAATCTTAATGAACAATAACTCACCAACAACTTTCAGTCAAATTGTTTTCAAAATATTCAGCATATCAAGTGTTAAACTCCATAGAAAATGTAGTCAGCATAAATTCAGCAGGCAGAGTTAAAATCAGATAAAAATGTAATCATGTCATAAATCACTCAAAAGTAAACTAAATCCAAACACCATAAAAGTATGGGGAAAAGGTTAATATTACAGTAATTATTACGCTATGGAGTATGGATGCAATCATGATAAAGATAAACTAGAAAATATGGTTTCAATGCACCCATGAAGCTCGATTTTAAGGCTTTGCAAGCCGGATCTCAAGTAGAAAATAAAAATAGAAGGCTTTATAATCAATAAACTTATCAATGACCATGTGACCTTTTGACACCAAAGTAATTGTCACCCACTCTTAGCCCTTTCCCCGAAAAAGTAAATTCTTTACAATATTAAACTTATTCTGTTAAATATTTAAAAATTAATTTGACTGTAAGACGTTACTCCCGTTCAGCAACATCTTCCAGTTAAATTACTTTCAAAATATTTTAGTTTTCCTGTATGGTTTCCGTGAAAATGAGATATAAGGAATTCATCGGTGAAAGGGTTTGTAGCAAGTGTCCTACTTTGGAAGCAGTATGATTAACACAACATGAGATATAAACTGCTAAGTTGAGGTGAAAGTAATTTAGGTTATATTTGAGAAAACCCTTAAGTTCCATCATTATCACACTGACCTTCAGCTTTTGATGCCAAGGTGATTGTGTCATGCCATCTCATTATATGGAAGGATGTATCCAAATTTGAGCCCTGTAGGTTTAACCAAACCTGAGATATAAACTGCTAAGTTATATTTAGCAAAGACAAAATGCTCTTGTCCTTTAACCGTTTGACTCCATGGTGTCATGTGTCATTCCCTCTCATGATACAGAAGCGTGTGTCCAACTTTGGCTCCAGTATGATTAAGCAAATATGAGATACAAACAGTGAAGTTGAGCTAAACAAACAAAGAAATTCATTTTTGCCCAAGATCACAATGACCTTGATCTTTAACTGTTTCATGTCGAAGGTCATTGTGCCATGCTCTCTCATTATAAGGAAGCATGTGTTCAAGCTTGGGTCCAGTATGATTAACCAAACATGAGTTATGAACTATTAAGTTGAACTAAACAAAATGTTGAGTCTTAAAAATCATTCAGTTATGAATGAGTCACACTGATATTGACCTTTGACTTTTTGACTGCATTGTTATTTTGTCATGCCCTTTCCTTATAAGGAGGTAGGTGTCAAAATTTGGTTCCAGTAAGACTAGCAGCTATTATTGACTGCTAATGTTAAAGTTGAAAAAACTAAGTTTTCACCAATGTCAGAATGACCTTGGCCTTTTGACACCAACATCGTTGTGTGATACACTCTAAATATAAGGAAGTATGTGTCCAAGGTTGGGTCCAGTATGCGTAACCAAAGATGAGATATAAACTGCTAAGTTGGGCTAAATGCAAAATGTTAATATTGAAAGTGTTTTTACCAATGTCAGTGACCCTGACATTTGACCTTTTAACCCCCAAGGTGATTATGCTATGCCCTCTCATGATACGGAAATATGTGCCAAAAACTAAAGATGAGTTGAGCTAAATGGAAAATGTTAAAGGTGAAACAAGTTTTTACCAAAGTCATAGTGACCTTGCCCTTTGCCCCTTTAACACCAACGTCATTGTGTGATGTGCTGTCACGAAAAGGAAACAACTGTGTCCAATTGTGGGTCCAGCATGATTAAGCAAACTTGAGCTAAACCGAAAATGTTAATGTTGAAAAAACACTGAATTTATGAAGGTCACACTTACATAATCTTCGACCTTCTGATCGCAACGTCATTGTGTGATGCCCCATTATTATAAGGGAGCATGTGTCTGAGTTTGGATCCAGTATGATTAACCAAAGATGAGATATGAACTGCTAAGTTGAGCTAAACGGAAAATGTTAATGTTGGAAAAAAACAAATTTTTTACCAAGTGACCATACCCTTTGACCTGTTGATCCTAAGGTCATTGTCTGATGGCCTGTCATTATAAGAAAGTATGTATCCCAGTTTGGCTCAAGCATGGTTAACCAAACATGAGATAAGAATTGATAATGAGAGATAAACGAGCTAAAAATCAATCTAAAATGTAAAGCTTTATTGAAATCAGACAAGCCCTTGCCAACTTAAATATCAATTTTGGCATAGAATATCTCAAGCCTACCAGCATAGGGTCATTCCAGCCATGCTGTTGTTGTTGTTGGTCGTATATCCCTCCTCTTGATAGGAGCACCCACAGATTTGGTTATGTAGACTACAGTTCGTTTTATGAACACTATATAGTTATAATTTTAGTCCGTAATTATAGATTAGTTAAATATATTGTCCGAATACAGTTCAATAATAATAACATAAACACTGTTCAGCACCCGGGTGCAGTTTTTATTCAGGATATCAGTTAAAAGCAGCTACTGTTGATTAATGTTGTTGTGGAAGCTGGTTAAAGAGAAAGCTCCTACCGCAATGCAGGTTTTAACATAGTTCTCTAGTTATACGTTCCAATTCACATAATAATGAGAAGTTGTTAGGTAGTAATCCAGTCCTAACTAGACTTGTACAGTTGATAATAAGTTTTACGAGGTGATCTATGCTGGAGGGATAATTCTAGGAATTCTCGCCAAGGTAGTCGATGATGGTTTCCTTGAGTAGTGATAAATATTGATATCTATACCTATGGAGTGCACTACAGTGTTGCACGAAGTGTTGATAATCTTCAGAACTCAACTGACAGAGACGGCATGAGGTTCACAGTGTTTTTGGTTGAATTTTCTTAGTGTTGCTTGTACTAGGTAGGTTCCTGTGATGAACCTGGCTTTAATGACACTACATTTTACATCCTTGTTCTCATTGTCTACAGTGTGCACGGAAATATGGCATTTCCCAATAAAAAAGTCTTTAATGTTGCAGTTTTGAAGTGGACTTTTGGTTTCAAACACAAACTGTAAGTCCTCGTTCAACTGGCTGTCCATGGCAGATTTTACTACTGATTTCCATTTTAACTTTGAGGGTAGATTCAGAATAACCTCTTGGATGTTTGATAAGTTGTATCTCTCTAGCAAATTCTTAATATAAATAAACCGATTGCCTGACTTTGGAGTCTCGAATGCCATCTGTCTTACTAGTATATGGTTACGTGGCTTGTTTTGGCATGCCAGGATGTTCCTCAAAAGTGTTAGCTGACGTATGCGTAGCTCTGCAGTGATTGGTCTAGCGCCAGGTAGAAGGAGTACAGCACATTTCACAGAGTAGTCGAGGGATGTCCATAGAGTAGTTGAGGGGTGTCCATAGAGTAGTCAAGGGATGACATAAATCTGGATGATACGGTATGCAATTTTTGTTGATATACCATTAGAGCCATGCATACCTGTTCCAGTGAGATTATAGCGCATGCGCCTAGCACAAGATATACGCTCTTGAACATTGAGCTTTGTTTCTTGTTTTGCAGTTCGAGATAACACCAAATGAGTTGCTGTTGTAGAGACAGGTATTTCTAATTCACCAAGACACCATTTAGGTAAGTGCGGAACAGATTTTGAGTGTATTGAATTGTGCAGTATTGTAGACTTTTCTGGATGTATTAGGTATCGCTCACGAGCTGAGTAACGATATACAATATCAAGCGTACATTGCAGTTCAAATTCTGAGTTGTTCATTAGGGCGACATCATCAACAACTGTTGAGCATCCTGCATACTGAGTACCCATGAATGTTCCTAGTTGTGAAGATTCTAATTGCTGCAGCAGGTTGTTAATGTAAACTTTTACAACCCAGTGGAGAGGATGCCCCCTTGTCAGACACCTTGCAATATTGGGAATGAGTGGCTTAGAGAACCTCCCCACTTCACTTTCGCAGTAAGATCCCTGTAGAGCAGATCAGTAATTTGCAGTAAGTGTAGATTCATACCTTCGTCATACAGTTTACACTTTAGAAATGCATGATCCACCATCTCAAACACCTTCTGCGTGTCCAGGAAGGAGGTATACAGCGTGACATGTAAATCTTTGCTTTCTGTTGTAGTTTCTGAGAGTATTAAACCGGCCTTAAGTGCCGAAAGTCCTCTAGTAAATCCAAACTGCAGAGATGATTGACCGCATGGTAATGACTCTTCAATTTTACCAAGGATGACATGCTCAAAGATTTTCCCCAGTAGAGATGTTACAGTGATTCCTCTGTAATTACACTGATTTGAGGGGTCCTTTCCTTTCTTATGTACAGGGGTAATAATTCCCTGTTTGAAGATGTCTGGGATCTGTTTCGACTCAAAGATGTAGTCGAACAACTTGGCCAGTAGTGGTATAATTGACTGTCCTGCATGGGCATGCATATTATGGCCCGTTTTCATTCAGGTTAAGCTTTTTCAAATGACAATTTAGTTTAAAAGGGTTTATCCGATTTAATTAAAATTTTACAGATTCATTCTACGCGATGATTACATATAGTATGCATGATACAGAAATAGATTTGGACAATTTCTACATATTTTTACTGTGTTAGGACTTTGATTATTTTAGGGCTGATTTGCATCCATGTTATGCTTATTATGTTGTGGTTATACAGTTTTTTCAAAAGACAATTTAATCAGCAAAGATGTATCCTGTTTAGATCAAATGTTTTCATTTGATTTAAAAGCTGCTTATAAGTAGTCTGCATTATATTAATATACTTTATTTTGAAAATGTTTCTACTTTATTCTAGCTTTGAACTGTGCATGCATAAGTTTGTACCATTTCCCGTATGTTTTGGTCAGACTAATGTGCCAGTAGTCATTGTACCTTGATCATCACTGATGATTGGCGATCTCATCCGCGCATCTCCATGCCTCTGCTGGCCATGCCGCCCTGTCCTGTGCTGTCTGCTTACATCGCCTCACTTGTCTGTGTCCATTCTTTATTGTTGTCAATCCATTGCTTTCTTTACCATCTTTTTCCTCTTTTACCATCCATATTCACTTCTATTATCCGCATTACTAATGGGCTTCTGCTTCCTCTTATGATATGTCCATAATATCACATTTTCTGCCTGATATTGCCTGAAATATTCACTACTTCTATTACGTATATTTCACAAGAAAATCAATTCTCAAAAAAAGTTGGTAAGTGGTAATAGACACTAAGACGAAAATAGAACATATTTTCATGGTAGAAGTTCTTGCGGTTTTACGACTATCATTAATGTATACCTCATATCCATCATGGCAGTAGTGAAATTATTAAATGGGACTGTCTAAATATTGCCTACACTTTAATAAAAGGCATTTATTACCCTTTATTATATCAAAATTAATCCACAATTTGACATAAAATCGCATCGTAAAGATATAATCAGCTAACAATGAGTTTTGGTCATTACTCGAGTAGCGCCAAAACTCATATATTCATACCCGAGTAGGTGTCTTATGTATGTAGCCATATGAATAAAAACCTCATACATAAGCGCTTTGGTGCTGGCAATGATACGATACGTAAGTTAAGGACATTTATCACACGTTTCACGTTTCTTCTATATAAGGAGGTGAAAATTTATACAAGTTATAAACGAGGTACTTTCGCAACCTATATAAATGGAGTGGTAGCCTTGAATACATACTAAACTTAACAAATTAAAAAGCATCAATATTTAGAGCGAGTATGGGGGGGGGGGGGGAATAATTGTTCTAATTGTTCGGGCTGTCTTGTGTCGTACTCGCCGTAGGGATTTTCTCCTTAAAAAGAAGACACGAAATTCTTCGTAAATAATCAGAGCAAACTGCAACTTTTTATTATGGCTAAATTCAGTTCAGTGCCTTATTCAGTAGATATATCAATATACTTACTGAAGATATATATATGATCAACTGTATTACAATTAATTACTTATTAAATAAATTCACAACCATCTTTGAGACTTAATATTCTAAAATTAAACAGACAACTATATGTGAAAATCAAATAAACTAGCTTTTTCAATTAATATGAACGCATAAGCCAAATATATATATATATAGTAAATGATGGATGCAAAAACACACCAAAATAAGTCGGTGTCAACCAAGGGAGACAACTCAGACGCTAGACTAATTTTAGTGCTAATCAGGGGAGATAATTTGATTAGACAGAATTAGATATATAAATCAAATACTTGTTTGTTTTCACTTCAATTAATCCAAATTAGATAAATCTTTGATAAATGTTTTCAATGTTAAGTTTAAATAAATCATAATTGATTGGAGGGAATTATCAAAGTATTTTCTTCCATTAACTTGATTGTCTGTAAATTGTGAAATCCATGAATAATTCATTTCGCTTCTCTAAAATGTGATATTTGCATCCATACAAAAGGGGAGACTACTATTTGTAATGGCTTACACATCAAATGCATTCAGCTCTTAAAATCACTTGGCTATTAATCAAAGATATGTGATATATATTACAATAAAAAATTTAATGCTTAATTTAAAAAAATACACACTATAAAAATGGTAAATGACTCCTATTATCAACAGCGCCTAAAATAGCTTAATGAATTATGTACACTACATTTGTTGACTTCCAACTGTTTATAGCTTCAGCAAATGCAAGTATCCTAAACTGAAAAATCAGCTTATCAAAATTTGGTTAAAGATGCTTAGCATTTTAAATATACAAAGTTATCAAACAGGTTACTGGTCACTTCTGATAATTTGTATTCTGTTCTATAATCATTCTTCCGTTCAAAATATAGCTATAAATCTAACTTATGAATTATAAATAATTTTGATTTTCTAAATGCTGTTGATACAATTGGTCTTTTACTTTATGATACAAATTGATTATGGCTTATCTTAAAAAGAAGATAAGAAATTCTTCGTAAATAATCAGAGTAAACTGCAACTTTTTATTATGGCTAAATTCAGTTCAGTGCAGTGCTCCACAAGAAATTTCTTGCTTATAAAGGTTCCAAATTATCTCAGCTAAAGTTGGATTCAGTGGGATTGGCTCATCTTGTCGGGCAGTTTGATTTGTCATTGGACAGTGGCCAATGGCTAAGTTAACTGCCTGGCTTTTGTAAGTAACATTTATCAACATTTAATTAAATCTTAGCAGGTGTTCAATTTCATCACGTTACCTAATTTTACATCATGTCAGGAGTGCAATTTCAGGAGAACCTTTGACATTGTCTGCATAATGACCTAAGCTTATATTTATAAATTGTCCGCTCCCAAAGCACAATGAAAATCTGATCTGGTAGAGTACACTGAAGCAAAGAACATGATTTGAGACAATCTGAAGATAATGCCTTGTGTATGATAATGCCCGCCCATTTGCGGGAAGATAAAAGCTTTATATAGAAATATTATAGTTGCCAGCTTTGATATAATAAAGTGTACATTTACTGCAAACCAGTATTTTACTATAGCGCTACAAAATTCTTAATAATAGATAGGAATGTCAAAGTTATCCAGATTTATGTAATAGAATGGACAATGTATTGACTACCACGTGTTAGTAAAATGCTGCCCTGTATAATAAATAATATTAGATGTGTGCATGAGAGACTCAGGAATTTAGTGAAAGACTTCTAAGTACTATTGAGATGTGCTTATTTCAGATAATAGGGAGACATATTGGCAGTGTTTGTGTCATATAATGATAACTGCCTACTAATAACCACAATCAAAAGAATCTAAACAAAGGGGCTAGCTTAACAAAATATATGTACCTAAAAGATTCTAACCCATTGCCAATATTCTGTTATATGAATACAAAATTTAAAGAATCTTGAATAATTTCTATTTATTTATTTTACAAAAAATTAAACAATAAAGTCATAATTACTATCTATTTACAAGCCATCTCAAAACCAAAAATATCAAAGATTAATGTCTATAAACAACGCAAATTAATATTTATTTAGAAGTATATTTCATACACCATACGAGTACTCGGCAGAGTCGGTAATGATTTATGGACCTAATATACTGGACTCTGGAACGCAGAAATTACTCTATATATGATCATAACGTGCAGGTGATTGAGTATTATGCATTCTATCTGATCCACTTAATTGATGACCCATTTGATAAGATTTTGTTGTTGATAGGAGTCGGTTTATACAAGGAAGTATCGCGATTTTGATATTATTTCCGACTGTAAATATTGATTTTTTTTGCTCTGCGCGATCGCAAAAAACGTGTCAAGATGTCCGGCTGGTCTTATACGCAATCAGACATTGAGAATGTTTCCCGGACATGTCCGGACAATACGGCCGTTTCGGGAGCCCTGATATATATATATATATATATATATATATATATATATATATATATATATATATATATATATATCCATATATCTTTAGACATACTGTAGTTGTGTTGAATTGCAATTTATGAGTACTTGACCAAGGGCAACATGCAGCTTTACACAGTCGGCGCACTGTTGACTGTTCAAAATCTTGCTGCTGAAGACCAGCGCCAACAGCACACGCTATGCTTTTATTGTGGAATTGACAGATTCCAATGATATGCTGGTGACAAACTAAATCTAAATTAGCTTCTACACTTCTAGTTAGTTAAAGTGCCCATAAATTAGCAAACAATCCCCAATTTCATTAAGATCTACCCTTTTTACTTAATTTATGAGGCCTTTAAATAAGAAAAAATGTCTAGCTACGGATTAAGTCGAAAACCCACCAGCTTCTCGTATTGGCCAGATGAGGGACTTGGTATGACATTATCTCCTCATTCAAGCAGGTGAACTAAAATCTCAAACATGCAATGATTCTATCAGAGGAGCCATTCTCACACTAACAGCGTGACAGCTATAAAACCAAAAGGAGACAAAAATAGACAAAAGTAATTAAACTGTATTCAGGAATAGGAGTTTAATGCACCCACTGGCAGGATGAACAGACATATATCGTTTTTTGTCAGACAGACACACATCAAGTCATCAAAGACTTATGGTGCTTTTATGATGATGGAGGAATCGCCATGTAAAGCAGTAAAGGTTACAACTAACCCTTGATTACCGTCATTATAAAGAAGAGAATATGACTTTTAGATTCAATGCTCTCGCCATAAATTACCATTGTCACTCTGATGATTGAATAAGCTCAGATAACCATATGAATTACCAGATATTAGCATTGATCGGCTATTAACTCTTTCACGGATAAATCAGAAAAAATTATATTGTTTACGTTGTAAAACTTATTCTGTTGAATATTTGGAAATTAATTTAACTGAAAATTGTTCAGTCAACAAGGCTTCCAGTCAAATCCATTTCAAAATAGTCAACAATTTTTCTCTATGGTTGCTTTGAAAATGAGATATGTGGAATTCATCTCTGAAAAGGTTAATTCTTTAACCATCAGTTTAAAAATTTCAATTTTCTCATCGAAAATGTCCAATTGCAGACTGAAAAAAAGATTTTTTTTTAAATTGACCACTGGAATGCCTGGCTCTTTTATCAAGCCAGTCATTCCAGGAGTGAGTGGTACATTTATTTTATCAAGCCGGTCATTCGAGTGGTACATTTTCTGAAATAGTCGTCACTTGCCTTGCAAATGAACATTTCTCAAGAGCAGCGCAGGAGACATTTTTGACCGGGTGGAATGATAAAAGGTCAACCTTACGCTCATGTCACATAAATCAGACCGATATAATGCTATATTGTGTCAATAACATCGCACGTACTAGAACAATCTTTAGAGGATAGATGTTCTTGGGAATTGACATATTTCAGTCTGAATGTATTCTCACAACAAATTGACTCAATTCTGAGCTAAATATGAACTATTTTGAATATTTTGAAAATAAATTGATTGATGGTTGTTGCTAGAAAATTATTGCAGCCACAACCAGAAAATTTAAATTTCTACAGTTCATTAGCACAGCATCTCCTCGCTGGAGCTCAGATTATTGCGTTCCATATTTTCCTGATATTGTTTAGTTGTGTTCACGGGGGAAAAGGCGTATAACGTATCGCTGCACAGTGTTTTTGGAAGAGGATGATTTGAGGCTGAATCGTTTATTCGTAAAGATTTTTTAAGAAACTTGTAATTTTTACTTACTGAATGTACATTTGCTGAGCAACAGAATGCTATTTTTTGAAAATGTGCCAATGGAATGACTGGCTCGGTTATCGAGCTAGTGGCAAAAGTTAAAAGAAATAGTCATCTTATGGTCTACAAATTAATATTTCTTAAGACAGATGCAAAGTGCATATCATATGACACTGTGCTAGTATGAATTATTTGCCTGTTTGAGCTGCTACAGTGGTTTTGAAAAATCCTCATTTGCCGCCTAAGAAATGTTATTTCTGAAAATTTACTACGAGAATCACTGACTAGTTATTCCAGTGGTAGTTTTCAAAAATAAAATTCTCTTGGTCAGCAAACGAGATAATCACAATTTTTTTAACCAAATTTGACCATTAAAGGGTTAAATGCCAATATCAACGGAAAGAATTCTTCACACCACCAGTTACAGTCATTGTTAACTGATCCTGATAATGGACATCAGCAGGTATCACAAACGAGAATTAGAATTCAATATAAATGGCCCAAGGGCCATAGTGCTTACCTAGCTGGTAAAGAACTGTGAACATGTTTAGATTAATTAATGCACAACAAGCATCATTGGTCCATCAGGCAACCATAACCATTGCCATAGACAGATAGCAATGGACTTTATCATTATTGACCAATCCGGCAATCATCCTTACCACTAATACAACAAGAGCTACACAAATGGTGCATAATACAAATGGTGCATGATGTCAAATCAGTGAATGAGAGCTATCAGAAGTAGACTAGTCATCCTATTAAGTTTCAACGTGATCCACTAAACAGTCATGGAGTTATTGCCTGGACATCAATTCTCAAGATGGACACTGGTGGCTGGCGGCCAAATTGGATTTCTGATCATCTACAATTACAATAAGTTTTTTCCTCAGTTTTTGGTCCTGTCATCTCATGAAGTTTTGAAGCGATCCACTAAAGCGAAATGGAGAAATTAATTTTCAAGATGGCCACCAGTGGCTGGGGGCCATCTTGGATTTAGGATTATCGTCAACTTCAATAGTTCATTTCTCTACAGCTAGTCCAACCACCCTATCGAGTTTCAAAGCAATCCAATAAATGGTAATTGAGTTATCATCCGGAAACCAATTTTCAAGATGGACACCATTGACTGGCAGCCATCTTTGATTTTGGATCATCGTCAATTTCGATGAATTTCTCCTCCAGACCTAGTCCAACCACCAGGCTGGCGACCATCTTGGATTTTGGATCATTGTCAATTTCGAAAGATTTCTTCTACAGACCTAGTCCGACCACCCTATGACATTTCCGTGATCCGATAAATGGTAACAGTTATCATGCGGAAACCCTCCTCTACTTGACACTATATATTAACCAATGGAAAAAGTGCCATTGATCAATGAGGCATCCATCCATGACATTATTGACCCAGCAGATGACATTTACCAACTGGACGATAGTCACAGTAAAAAAATTGGATGAGAAAATGCAAGAATATCGGTGTCATTGACATTATTGACAAATGAGAAAGGTACCATTGGTCAATGGGGTAGCCATCCATGACATTATTGACCCAGCAGATGACATTTACCCACGGGTCAATGGTCACAGCATAAAATGTGGATGAAGAAATGCAGGAATATTGTGATTGGAATTATTTACCAACGGGAAACGTACCATTGATCAATGAGGCAGCCATCACAGACACTATTGATAAAATAGTTCAATTGTCACAACACTGACATTTACCAAAGGGGCAATGGTGAGGTCACAGTAACAAATTTGGATAGGTAAATGCTGGAATATGGACATGATTGACCAACAGGAAGAGTACCATTAATCAATGGGGCAGCCATCCCAGACACTATTGCCATTTGATTGAAGTGTACTAAAGGAACATTTCTGACAAATCGGTTTTAGTCCATTACCAATTTACGAAATGTGACACAGATTATTTTCTCCATAGGATTCAATACATAAAATGCTATGGCCCTTATTTCAAGGCGTGGCTACTTCATATTCATAGGCTGAATAGATAGATATTGCCTGAAGGAACATATCTGCTAAATTTGTTTTTAATCCATCAACAATTGACAAAACAAATGATGAATTTTAACCAAAGGATTCAATAGTTTCAATGAACCAGAGTTAAGTCCCTTGTTTAAAGTTGCAGCCTCTTTATAATAATAGTCCAAATAGATGTTTGACTGAAGAAACATATCTGCTAAATTTGATTTTCAGCAAACGTTTCAATAGTTTAACACTTAATGAGCCAGAGTTATGGCCCATGTTAAATAATGCATACTCTTTATGTTCAAATAGACTGAAGGAACATATCTGCTAAATTTGATTTTAATCTATCAACAATTGGCGAAAACATGTGTTTTGTAACACAACAAAAATACTAAGCCACTCAATTCACTGTTTGCTAAAAGTCACCTGACTTAGATATCTCAGAAAATTTTAACCTATTCATTCCCATGGTGTAGGTTCCCTTGAAACAAGTTTAGCAGAGATACATCCCTCCATTGGGTAGTCTTGATAGTATCTCTTTAACTCTAAAGCAGTCATTGCTCTAGGGAACCGGTTCCTCTATTCCTATAGAGAACATATAAACGAGTCTGTGAGCATGCGCACTTATGCTACTATGCATGCGACCGAGTCCAAGCCGCCATTAATTAATTTTCTGTATTACGGGAAACACCTAACTTTTATCTCAACAAATCCTATTCATTCCATAATCTTGTGGAGCTACATCCACATTTGCTTTTCATGAATACCACAGTACAAGTGGTCTTTGTTGAATAAGTCATAGTACTTATGTAAAATGGTTATAATTTACGTGAATATGAGCAGAAAGTTCGTTGTGACCAAGTTGAAAGAAAATGGCGCCAGCTTCACATTACAAGCCAGGTGAAGTCAATAACTCTGATCCTATTTTAGCCACGAGGCTCCGTTCCTACGAAAGGTATACTATATACCGGTTTGGAACATCTCCTACGAAAGGTATCCTACATAACATATGTAACATACCGGTTGGGAAGTTAGTGGATCAATTAAGAGTTTTGACTAGGTACGTATTTCCGAGCGTCATTCTTTCCTACATAAGGTATACTACATACCGGTTTGGATCGAATCCTACATAAGGTATCCTACATAACTATGTAATATACCGGTTGGGAAGTTATTGGATCTATTAAGAATGTGACAGTGGTGCAAACAGGCGTGGTGGACCGGATGAACACCACAAGGATACACCACGATCATCCCCTGAAGAAAAGCGAGTGGTCATTCTAAGGACCGTTACTAACCAACTAACATGAAACTCGCAATTACTTCATGATGATCAGTCAGTCATGTCAGTCGTATTACAATAAAGACGAGACCATCGTATTAATTCGCGATTCGGTGTTCGCTTTCAATTGGCGGCGTTTTTGCAGGCTAATTTAACATTACTAGCAATGGGCCATGAAACCTTTTTACCTTTTATTTAATATCTTATAAAAATTACTCGAGATTTTATGTTTTCTAATACCTGGCGGGGTTAGTCGACGCAAGTATTTTTTATGGCCGTAGTTTCATGAAAAATGTAAACAATGCGTTGCTATGGGATATCCTCTTTAGTGTGTCGTAAATTGGCAAATGTTGGACGATCTCGGAATGCCCGGATGTTCAAAATTACGATACTGAATTGAATCCTCGTAATCACATAACCCGCTTTTGTTAGATAGGCTATTAAGCCTGTGCCAGATTATCAGGTTCACTTGATTTGTAAATCTAGCGAGAAACTTGCGTTCACTTGATTTCTAAATCTAGCGTTAAAACTTATTATATATATTACTGGTTATATTGTAATGTGAACCTAAAATGATCTAAAACGTAATGCGATGTTCTAGAAAAATTGCATGAACGGCCGATAATTAAACTGGGTAGCTAGCGTCTATTGTTAGCGAGCCGGACAGTGGCAAAGTAAATCTCCGTTTGGAGGCGCTGACGAGAAGCGTAGATCTCATTGCCGAATTTCCGATTCCAGGATATCTATATCCGAGTACTCGCTTAAGCTACTTCATTAAAATTTGCTTTAACCTAATCTGGTCAGATAATATCACGTGATTTATATATCATGTGATTATCACGTGATTCTGATTTATATATTATAAAGACGACATTTATGTCAAGTTAGGATTAATTTTGATGGAAAAAACAATCTTTATTAAAGGATACGCAATATTTAGGATGCTCAATTTAATAATTTCACTTATGCGAATGATGTTTTGAGGTATACATTAAGCATAGCCGCGAGGTGACAAGATTTGTGAAGGGTTTTTTCGTGGTATCTTCAGACGTTAAGATGTTTAAAAATTCAGAGGAAAATAAGTTTTATCCTTGTATATAGTGCGCGCACATTTTTTAGAACATGTAAATTGAGCATAAATGTGCGACCTATTTATGGATTTTTAAGTAAATACGCCACTCCCATATTTGCTGGTACTCATTCAGAGTCAACTTATTTCAGTTGCAACTTATGACTAATAACTTCGAGAGTTAAATGGTTAATATTTTGATAGTAAACGCTACAAACTTTGATGACCAAGTTTTACTATATCAGAGATGTGTGTTGATCTCAGTGTTTTAGTAGCAAGCATAGCCTTTGGATCAGGAAAGTTCTTGACTATCAGCCACTTTTATTAGCCCTAAGATGGGTTTTTTCCCTACTTAATGTATAATCTAATCTCTCATGATTTTGTAAATTCTTTCTGCGGGTACTTAACTTGGGTGAAATTGGATATATAGAGCACGTACCCAGGCTATGAGGGATCATTCTATCGGCTCTCAATCGATTAATTGTTATAGTCAAATATAACATTCTGCTTGCAAATGGACTATTACTCGTGGAAATCATCTGAAAGTCTAGAAGAGGGGGAGAACTAACCTAGTTAGAAAATTTTTCTCTCTAAGGGGTGTGTAAACTGTGAAATGTTGGTCTGAACATGTTGTTTCCACACCATCTCTTAAAACATTCGAAAATGGTTTAGGTAGGCTTTGGCATAGTCAAGCCAATGTATGACTACACCGTACACGCAACCCATGACTAGAAGTGACGGCACAGGCATGGAGATAAATGAAGAAGAGATGACCATGAGGCCTAATTGTCCTGTGCTCAGTATTATTACCTAGATTATAACTCAATTTTTATGTCATAGCAACTGATTATAATTAAACTTCTGGTTTAGGTATGCCAAATCAAATCACTTCTGGTGTTTTGCTGGTATTGTTTGTTTCTAAATCACTTGACAGTTTAAATGCCCTATTTCAGGGACTCTTATTTTGGATTCTTTAATTCTTTATTAGTTGCTCTTAGTGCAATGGCTGAACCATCCAATTATCCTCATCCTTCGAAACCTTGTGTACACCCAACTCTTCGCATTTATCTTCTAGGAATAATTTAATTTTTCTTATGATCCTAGCAGTGCTTTTGTCGTTTTGATTTCACTAGATTTCGTTTTGCTCCTGAATCTTCTCATGTATTACACTCTAACTATCAGCCTCCATCTTTCGACTAATATCAATCTGCAAATAAGTGCGTCAGACTTTATTATTTTAATTGTGAATAGTGGTTTGCTATCTTTTAGTATCATATCTGGCCTGATTTATTTTTAACATAGTTTTTCAGTCTTTCTTTTCTGTCAGTAGGATCCCTCGCCATGATGAAGCATATCTATGGGTGAATGTAAGCTTGTCACAATAACAAAATCTTTTTTGTCTTATCAAGATTTACACCGCTCCTTTCTCGAGTTCAGTAGAAATTTTGATCTTTTTATTTGTCTAGGGATATATCTATTTCTATTATTGTCATATGGAGAGGTCTTCTCAGCCTTATCTATTCAAGCCTATTTTTTATTCTTCTAAATTCTAAATTTCCCAGGCATTAAATAAATTCCTCAAGGGGGCCTAACCAAGATGATTGGATTATTGCCTTTGCATGGATTGTGGAATATGGTTTTTTCCTTTCACCCTTCTGTGTAGTTTCAGTCCTTTGTCCATATCCATCATTGATCTGGTCACAGGTTTGATGGACTTCTTTCCTGTTTAATCATCTGATAAAGATATTAACAATTGGGCTCATATCATACTAGCTTTGTTTTAAAATTAGATTTGTAAAATAAGATTCTGCAGGCTTATTCTGGTCCTAGCTGTCATGCTTAAGCGCTTCTATATAATCTCTACTCTATCAGGGGTGGGATGGGTATAGCTAGCCTCATGCATGTCTTAGGTAGCAGATTTCCTACATATAAGGTACAATCAATGTAGTCATTGAATCCCCCTTTTTTCTATCAAACCATGTTGGTCTCCTTTGACATTAGTCCTGCTTCTGTTCCTGATCAATAATTTTCTGCTCTTTTCAAGTAGGATACAGTGGAGGAATGGCAGAATCCAGACTTTAAGGATTATGAGGTGCTGGCAGATCATCTTTTATAGGGTCTCGGCTCTTATCTTCAACTCATATATTTATCCTTTTCTGACAACTTCCAAAAAGGTTACACTTCATGATTTAATACTAATTCTGTTGTATATTTTGGAATTATTTTGTCTGGAACCCATGGCTGCTTTGATACTGTTTGAGACAAAAATTACTTAGTCAATCGTTTTATATTCAACTCTTTTCCTACTATGTTGTCTCAGAAATGGAGTTCATCGATGAAAGGAA
Organism: Chaetoderma sp. LZ-2023a; assembly: GCA_034401795.1. Lineage (NCBI taxonomy): Eukaryota > Metazoa > Mollusca > Caudofoveata > Chaetodermatida > Chaetodermatidae > Chaetoderma > Chaetoderma sp. LZ-2023a. The sequence goes on along the minus strand of CM067369.1, from coordinate 163,532,500 downwards.
TAATATGGACATGGAGTCATTTTGCCTAGTCATCACTGGTCTAGTCAAGGATAAGGGACAGTGTTTTCTGATATTTCTATATATACAGAATTTGTCCTAACTGGATCTGGGTTCTTTTAATTACATCATAGCCAGTCTGGGATTCCTCTGGCTTGGAAGGTTGCTTAATTGTGTTAAAATTTGGGCCGAATGGAGTCAGTTTTGTGTACGAAGGTCAAGTCGGGTAATTCAGAATTTTGTCCCTCACCACGACTGCATACACTGCATTTTCATTCGTTGGGTGTCATCGGTACCAATTCACCAGTTTATCCATCTGCAGGTCCAGTTTGATGTCTTGTTCTTACGTGTTTGGGGGAGGGGATCTCGTTCTTGTGTCTATGGAATCAGATAAAGTAGTCTTACTACTCTCTTCCTTTTCAGGAACTAGAACAGGAACTAATACTCTAGTATTCCTCTTCAATACTCAGGAATATTGGAGAATGAAGAGATATTGTCTCTTTCACAAGCACCTATCTGCTCATGCAGTCATTTCTATAGTAGTGACCTTCATCAACAAGCAGGGCAGTTGAGGTTATCATATTTTGTCTGGAGTCTTGGTCTTCCTCCTGCGGTGGAGATGTCAGCAAAACTTTCAGCAGCTCACATTCCAGGTAGAATGATTTTCCTTGTAGCTCATTTATTACATCCCATTAAGTTTCTACTCAGTATAGTGTCCAGATTTGATGTTCATATTCTTCCTCCAGGCTAGGCTCTGGCGGTAGATGCTCTGGCCCAGTCATAGACTTCACATTTTTTTAAATTATCTTCAATTTAACTTTCTAGTGCCAATTGTATTTAAGAACTTTTGTCAGCGGTTTCTAGTACAATTGTCTTTAAGAACTTTTGTCAGCAGAAAGTATTATCCCTTTAATCACTCCTGCTTGGCCCAATGAGAGTTATTCAGTGGATCTCGTAGTCCTCTTTGTGGAAATCCAAAGCGTCTTACCAATTTTGCTGATTTTCTATCTCGTTTAACAGCAGCTTTCAGTTCATCATTCCACAAATCTTCAATATGTATATATGGTATTTTCCAAGAGACCTGTTTTTCAGAAATTGATTTTTTGTCTGAACTTTAGTATTCTTAATCAATTCAAACTATCTGTTACAGGAGAATTTACCAGAGTATATTTAAGGTTTTCAAATGGTTGTTAGAACAGCACATTATCTCGCCCGATTCTGCATCCCATCATCAAGTCATAGATTCATGGCATATTTTTTGATGATTTAAATCCCTGTATGCTGGGGTGGTGTTATCGTTTTCACTAGCATCTATCCTTCTTTGTTTTCTAGAAGCCGGTTTGAGAGTTATTAAGTATTTACATCATTTATCCATGGTACCGGTATTTTTAGGGTATAGCACAAAGGCAAATACCTATAATAAATTCCTCTATTAATTCATTCTTGGGTCCATCTGTTTAATTGTATAACTCTGAAATCATTCTTTTTGTACTAGCGGCCGCGTTTGTTAGATGGCATTTTGATATTCATATTCTTTTTGGGAATGATCTTTTCTAGGTGGTAGGAGAGCTGGCCTCATTCTTTGCCCTTGAAGAGATCTTATATATATAAAACCTAATTAATTGTTTTCAATCCTTTCCGAAAACTATGCCCAATTTAAAATATCTTTTTGAAACACCGTTCAGGTTACTTATGCAAATTTGTTTAGTAAGCGCGCATCTCATCAACTGGATTACAGACACCATTAATTGACACTAGAATGTATCTCCAGGAGACACTCAGTTTGTGTTAAGGCACACGATGTTCGTGGTATGGCCTTCTCCTTCGCATTCTATGCAGATCTATCAGTGGACGACATTATGTAAGTTGCAGTATAAATGTCAGATTCTACATTATTTTTATCTGAAAGATCAGATTCAATTCACAATCTGACATTTCTCGTTTCGCCACTCAAACCTAGGCTCAATTGCCTAGATTCTTTAGTCAGCCGTCTTCTTCACCATCTCACGGCTGTTTTTAAATTCTCTTTGCTGAGATTTTCTAATTATCATTATATTATTGTGTTTTATTTCGAACATTTGTTTGTTCGTGCTATTTCAGCACTTCAGCGATTTAGTTGGTTTTAGTATTTTTGGTGATTAACCTTTCATTCCTGATTTGCAATTTACCAACCCACCTAGTATTTGGGCTCTGACCAATTCTGTGTTTTAGCAAACAGTGAATTGAGTGGCTTAGTATTTTTGTTGTGTTACAAAACGACCCAGACGTATATATACTGGTCTGGCGTTTTGTTAGCTTACTAAAATACTTACCACTCAATTCACTGGGGCCCACCTCAGCCACCATTGCAAATCATTAAAAATTTGTGGAATTAATTAATGACGGCTTGGACTCGGTCGCATGCATAGTAGCATAAGTGCGCATGCTCACAGACTCGTTTATATGTTCTCTATAGGAATAGAGGAACCGGTTCCCTAGAGCAATGACTGCTTTAGAGTTAAAGAGATACTATCAAGACTACCCAATGGAGGGATGTATCTCTGCTAAACTTGTTTCAAGGGAACCTACACCATGGGAATGAATAGGTTAAAATTTTCTGAGATATCTAAGTCAGGTGACTTTTAGCAAACAGTGAATTGAGTGGTAAGTATTTTAGTAAGCTAACAAAACGCCAGACCAGTATATATACGTCTGGGTCGTTTTGTAACACAACAAAAATACTAAGCCACTCAATTCACTGTTTGCTATAAGTTACCTGACTTAGATATCTCAGAAAATTTTAACCTATTCATTCCCATGGTGTGGGTTCCCTTGTAAACAAGGTTAGCAGAGATACATCCCTCCATTGGGTAGTCTTGATAGTATCTCTTTAACTCTAAAGCAGTCATTGCTCCAAGGAACCGGTTCCTCTATTCCTATAGAGAACATATAAATGAGTCTGTGAGCATGCGCACTTATGCTACTATGCATGCGACCGAGTCCAAGCCGCCATTAATTAATTTTCTGTATTACAGGAAACACCTAACTTTTATCTCAACAAATTCTATTCATTCCATAATCTTGTGGAGCTACATCTACATCTGATTTTTCATGAATACCACAGTACAAGCGGTCTTTGTTGAATAAGTCATAGTACTTATGTAAAATGTTTATAATTTACGTGAATATGTACAGAAAGTTCGTTGTGACCAAGTTGAAAGAAAATGGCGCCAGCTTCACATTACAAGCCAGGTGAAGTCAATAACTCTGATCCTATTTTAGCCACGAGGCTCGTTCCTATGAAAGGCATACTATATACCGGTTTGGAACATCTCCTACGAAAGGTATCCTACATAACATATGTAACATACCGGTTGGGAAGTTAGTGGATCAATCAAGAGTTTTGACTAGGTACGTATTTCCGAGCGTCATTCTTTCCTACATAAGGTATACTACATACCGGTTTGGATCGAATCCTACATAAGGTATCCTACATAACTATGTAATATACCGGGTGGGAAGTTATTGGATCTATTAAGAATGTGACAGTGGTGCAAACAGGCGTGGTGGACCGGATGAACACCACAAGGATACACCACGATCATCCCCTGAAGAAAAGCGAGTGGTCCTTCTAAGGACCGTTACTAACCAACTAACATGAAATTCGCAATTACTTCATGATGATCGGTCATGTCAGTCGTATTACAATAAAGACAAGACCATCATATTAATTCGCGATTCGGTCTTCGCTTTAAATTGGCGCCGTTTTTGCAGGCTAATTTAACATTACTAGCAATGGGCCGTGAAACCTTTTTACCTTTTATTTAATATCTTATAAAAATTACTCGAGATTTTATGTTTTCAAATACCGGGCGGGGTTATTCAACAAGGTTTTTTTTAAAGCCCTTAGTTTCATGAAAAATGTAAACATTGCGTTGCTATGGGATATCCTCTTTAGTGTGTCGTAAATTGGCAAATGTCGGACGATCTCGGAATGCCCGGATGTTCAAAATTACGATACTGATTTGAATCCTCGTAATCACATAACCCTCTTGTGTTAGATAGGCTATTAAGCCTGTGTCAGATTATCATAATCAGGTTCAGTTGATTTGTAAATCTAGCGAGAAACTTGCATTCACTTGATTTCTAAATCTAGCGATAAAATTTATCATATATATTACTGGTTATATTGTAATGTGAGTGACTAACATAAAATGATCTAAAACGTAATGCGATGTTCTAGAAAAATTGCATGAACGCCCGATAATTAAACTGGGTAGCTCGCGTCTAATGTTAGCGAGCCAGCCAGTGGCAAAGTAAATCTCCGTTTGGAGGCGCTGACGAGAAGCATAGCTCTCATTGCCGAATTTCCGATTCCAGGATAACTATATCCGAGTACTCGCTTAAGATACTTCATTAAAATTTGCTTTAATAATTTCACTTCTGCGAATGATGTTTTGAGGTACACATTAAGCATAGCCGCGAGGTGACAAGATTTGTGCAGGTTTTTTTTCGTGGTATCTTCAGACGTTAAGATGTTTAGAAATTCAGAGGAAAATAAGTTTTATCCTTGTATATAGTGCGCGCAAATTTTTTAGAACGTGTAAATTGAGCATAAATGTGCGCCCTATTTATGGATTTATAAGTAAATACATCACTCCCATATTTGCTGGTACTCATTCAGATTCAACTTATTTCAGTTGCAACTTATGACTAATAACTTCGAGAGTTAAATGGTTAATATTTTGGTAGTAAATGCTACAAACTTTGATGACCAAGTTTTACTATATCAGAGATGTGTGTTGATCTCAGTGTTTTAGTAGCAAGCATAGCCTTTGGATCAGGAAAGTTCTTGACTATCAGCCACTTTTATTAGCCCTAAGATGGGGTTTTTCCCTACTTAATGTATAATCTAATCTCTCATCAATTTGGAAATACTTTCTGCGGGTACTTAACTTGGGTGAAATTGGATATATAGAGCACGTACCCAGGCTATGATGGATCATTCTATCGGCTCTCAATCGATTAATTGTTATAGTCAAATATAACATTCTGCTTGCAAATGGACTATTACTCGTGGAAATCATCTGAAAGTCTACCAGAAGAGGGGGAGAACTAACCTAGGTAGAAAAATTTTCTCTCCAAGTGGTGTGTAAACTGTGAAATGTTTTGTCTGAACATGTTGTTTCCACTCCATCTCTTAAAACATTCGAAAATGGTTTAGGTAGGCTTTGGCATAGTCAAGAGGCAATGCATGACTACACCGTACACACAACCCAGGACCAGAAGAGACGGCACAGGCATGGAGATAAAGGAAGAAGAGATGACCATAAGGCCTAATTGTCCTGTGCTCAGTATTATTACCTAGATTATAACTCTCAATTTTTATGGTATAGCAACTGATTATAATTAAACTTCTGGTTTAGGTATGCCAAATCAATTCACTTCTGTTGTTTTGCTGGTATTGTTTGTTTCTAAATCACTTGACAATTTAAATGCCCTATTTCAGGGGCTCTTATTTTTAATTCTTTAATTCTTTATTAGTTGCTCTTAGTGCAATGGCTGAACCATCCAATTATCCTCATCCTTCGAAACCTTGTGTACACCCAACTCTTCACATTTATCTTCTAGGAATGATTAAATTTTTTCTTATGATCCTAGCAGTGCTTTTGTCGTTTTGATTTCACTAGATTTCGTTTTGCTCCTGAATCTTCTCATGTATTACTCTCTTCCTAATAGCCTCAATCTGTCGACCTGTTCTCTCAAAAAATTGGAATCAATCATCTTTCGATTCTCCTAATATCAATCTGCAAATAAGTGCGTCAGGCAATATTATTTTAATTGTGAATAGTGGTTTGCTATCTTTTAGTATCATATCTGGCCTGATTTATTTTCAACATAGTTGTTCAGTCTTTCTTTTCTATCAGTAGGATCCCTCGCCATGATGAAGCATATCTATGGGTGAATGTAAGCTTGTCACAACAACAAAATCTTTTTTGTTTTATCAAGATTTACACCGCTCCTTTCTCGAGTTCAGTAGAAATTTTGATCTTTTTATTTGTCTAGGGATATGTCTATTTCTATTATTTTCATATGGAGCTGTCTTCTCAGCCTTAGATATTCAAGCCTATTTTCATTCTTCTAAATTCTAACTTTCCCAGGCATTATTAAATAAATTCCTCAAGGGAGCCTAACCAAGATGATTGGATTATTGCCTTCGCATGGATTGTGGAATACGGTTTTTGCCTTTCACCCTTCTGTGTAATTTCAGTCCTTTGTCCTTATCCATCATTGATCTGGTCACAGGTTTGATGGACTTCTTTCCTGTTTAATCATCTGATAAAGATATTAACAATTGGGCTCATATCATACTAGCTTTGTTTTAAAATTAGATTTGTAATATAAGATTATGTAGGTTTATTCTGGTCCTAGCTGTCATGCTTAAGTGCTTCTATATAATCTCTACTCTATCAGGGGTGGGGATGGGTATAGATAGCCTCATGCATGTCTTAGGTAGCAGATTTCCTACATATAAGGTACAATCAATTTAGTCATTGAATCCCCCTTTTTTCTATCAAACCATGTTGGTCTCCTTTGACATTAGTCCTGCTTCTGTTCCTGATCAATAATTTTCTGCTCTTTTCAAGTAGGATACAGTGGAGGAATGGCAGAATCCAGACTTTAAAGATTATGAGGTGCTGGCAGATCATCTTTTATAGGGTCTCAGCTCTTATCTTCAACTCATATATTTATCCTTTTCTGACAACTTCCAAAAAATGTACACTTCATGTCCTTATGATTTAATACTAATTCTGTTGTATATTTTGGAATTATTTTGTCTGGAACCCATGGCTGCTTTGATTCTGTTTGAGACAAAAATTACTTAGTCAATCGTTTTATAATATTCAACTCTTTTCCTGATATGTTGTCTCAGAAATGGAGTTCATCGATGAAAGGAATAATATGGACATGGAGTCATTTTGGCCAGTCATCACTGGTCTCGTCAAGGATAAGGGTCAGTGTTTTCTGATATTTCCATACATACAGAATTGATCCCAACTGGATCTGGGTTCTTTTAATTACATCATGGACAGTCTGGGATTCCTCTGCTTGGAAGGTTCCTTAATTGTGTTAAAATTTGGGCCGAATGGAGTCAGTTTTGTGTACGAAGGTCAAGTCTGGTAATTCAGAATTTTGTCCCTCACCACGACCGCATACACTGCATTTTCATTCGCTGGGTGTCATCGGTACCAATTCAACAGTTTATCCATCTGCAGGTCCAGTTTGATGTCTTGTTCTTACGTGTTTGGGGGAGGGGATCGCTATAAAATTTCCTCTCGTTCTTGTATCTATGGAATCAGATAAAGTAGTCTTACTACTCTCTTCCTTTTCAGGAACTAGAACAGGAACTAATACTCTAGTATTCCTCTTCAATACTCTGGAATATTGGAGAATGAAGAGATATTGTCTCTTTCACAAGCCACCTATCTGCTCATGCAGTCATTTCTATAGTAGTGACTTTCATCAACAAGCAGGGCAGTTGAGGTTATCATATTTTGTCTGGAGTCTTGGTCTTCCTCCTGCGGTGGAGATGTCAGGAAAACTTTCAGCAGCTCACATTCCAGGTAGAATGTTTTTCCTTGTAGCTCATTTATTACATCCCAATAAGTTTCTACTCAGTATAGTGTCCAGATCCGATGTTCATATTCTTCCTCCAGGCTAGGCTCTGGCGGTAGATGCTCTGGCCCAGTCATAGACTTCACATTTTGTTTAAATATCTTCAATTTAACTGTCTAGTGCCAATTGTATTTAAGAACTTTTGTCAGCGGTTTCTAGTACAATTGTCTTTAAGAACTTTTGTCAGCAGAATGTATTATCCCTTTAATCACTTCTGCTTGGGCCAATGAGAGTTATTCAGTGGATCTCGTAGTCCTCTTTGTGGAAATCCAAAGCGTCTTACCAATTTTGCTGATTTTCTATCTCGTTTAACAGCAGCTTTCAGTTCATCATTCCACAAATCTTCAATATGTATATATGGTATTTTCCAAGAGACCTGTTTTTCAGAAATTGATTTTTTTGTCTGAACTTTAGTATTCTTAATCAATTCAAACTATCTGTTACAGGAGAATTTACCAGAGTATATTTAAGGTTTTCAAACGGTTGTTAGAACAGCACATTATCTCGCCCGATTCTGCATCCCATCATCAAGTCATAGATTCATGGGATATTTTTTGATGATTTAAATCCCCCCACAGACCCCCCTTGCGGGTTGGTCTGTTGTTTTATTAACCTCTATAAAAACATACTTACCGTTCAATCACTACTTGCTAAATCAATTATTTGCATTTTGCTATCAGAATAAGATTTTTATGCCTGCATACACACCTCCCCATGCCTAATCCTATTCCTATGGACCCTCAACCAGGCTACTGGTTGAGTCCCACCAGCCTACCATCAGGTATAGACTGGCACCAGTCTATACTCACCTCATAGTGACGCTTGTCGCTACGCGCGCTCGCGCATGCGCATCAGAGCCCGAATAGGAAACAGATTCACTTTTCTAAATTTAAGTGCAAAATATTTAAAGTCTGATTCTCAAAACTTACCACACGGGGTGGTTGAGGCCGGGTCGTAGTGATTGAAAGGTAAGTATGTTTTTATAGTGGTTAATAAAACAACAGACCAACCCGCAAGGGGGGTCTGTGGGGGATTGTTATTACACCACAAAAACATCCATTACCGTTCAATCACTACTTGCTAAACCCATAGATTTGGTCAGTGCCCCCTGTCCACATAAGGTGGGAGGAGATTTGAGAATCAATAAACCAGGATAAAAATCAAACCAATCTTATCCCTATGTTATTAACATAACATATTAGTGCATTTAGCTCAATCACACCGTGATTAGCAAATAAGAACAAGTTGAACTTAAAGAAATAACTAAAAACCAAAAGAAGACTCACCATTTCTCACCGACGCAGTCTTAACGAAAATGGTGGAAAGTGATTGGTAAATAGTCTTCGGCTTTTTTTTTTTTGGTTAACAAACAAGGATGAATTAAATCAATCTTATCCAAATGTTAACAACATAACCTAATATAGCATTTAGCTCAATCACACCGTGATTAGAAAATACGAACAACTTGATCTTAAAGAAATAACTAAAAACCAAAAGAAGACTCTCCCCCTATCTCACAGACGCATAGTCCTAACGAAAATGGTGGGAAGCGCTTGGTAAATAGTCTTCGGCTTTTTTTAGTTAACAAACAAGGATAAAATTAAATCAATCTTATCCAAATGCTAATAACGTAACCTAATAGTGCATTTAGCTCAATCACACCATGATTAGCCTGCACTCTGGTCTTTGAGCTAAAAGGATGTAAGGTGTATTCACATTTCCCTCCTGCTACCTGCATGATGTCATCTAAAGATGATCCCTCAAAGAGAGCGAAAGAAGTAGCTATACCTCTAACTTCATCGGCTTTAATAAGGGAGAGATTAATTTGATCCGCTGAGGCTATCTCATAACTAGGATTAAGTATTCTCTCAAAATCCATCTGACAATCGAAGAATTTGAGACCGGCTTAGATAACTTTTCCTCGTAGGAAAAACATAAATGAGATGGATCGATTCTTATAACATCTGATCGCTGATTGAAGGTTCCTAATGCCCTAATAGGACAACAACATTTTTCGGATGGCGACAGACGAAAAAGATTTAAAAATGATCGGACTAGCAGGATAGCGGTTAGTGCGAGTTATAGATAAAAAAAAAAATTCCTTCTGGGATATCAAAGCCGTCTCCTGAAACTAAAAATCTCTCCTTTTCAGCAGAAAGAGCATGAATCTCTTGAACGCCTTCTAGAAGAGGCTGTAGCAACAAGAAAAAACAGCTTTGACAATTAAAAACAAAACCAAGCTTACTACTGGTAAAAAAAATAGGTTCAAAATGGCGACCTGCCAAAACTTGAAGAACCAAAGCCCAACTCCAGGAAGGAAAAGACATAGCAATCGGAGGATGAATATTACTTAGACCTCTAATAAAGCTATTAAGTCTTAGTATCCTTGACATCAGCATGCAGAAGACAAGGAAGGGATGACACCAGAGAACATCTATACTCCCTGAACGTAATAACTGACAAATGAAAATACCCAAACAGATAAGATAAGAAATCTAATAATTTGGGTATCGAACCAGAATCGGGCACGAAACCTTGGTCTGAACATCATTCACCTAAATTTTTTAAATCGACCCTTGTAAACTCAACGGGTCGAATCCCTTCTGGCAGAGTCAATCATTTCCTGATATCAGAAGAAACCTTATTCTCGAGGACTTCAGACTCGAGATTCTCCAGACACACAGACTTATCCAATTTATTGGATTTGGATGCACACAAAGACCTCTTACTTAAGATAGAAGATCCTGGTATACTGGAAGAAGAAGAGGGAAATCTACCAGAAAATCTAGGTCTAAAAACCAAATCCTCTTTGGCCAATAGGGAGCTATCAGAAGAATTTCGCAAACCTGGGCAGGGGATCCTTGACCCTCTTCAAAACTAACTGAATCAAAATCTTTCGAGAGAAGGCATAGGCGAACATTCCTGTCCACTACTGAGACAGAGCGTCCACCCCCCGAGGGGTTGACTGTCCAGAAAAGGACACATGTAAGAGAAGATCTGAGCATTCAGAGAGGCCGCGAACAGCTCTACTAGAGGACAATCCATAAAACTAAACCTCATTCCTCCTTCTAAAAATGAAAGAAAACCCCATGGCCATGACTGAACGAATCGAGATTTAGAAGCCTAACAGACAATCCAACCAATGCACAGAAGCCTGGATCTACTTTCCAATGAATAGCCTCTTCTATAGACTCCTTGACAATTATAGACAAACAACAACCCCTCTAAAGCTAATAGCTTCTAATAAGAAGGAACAGAAGACCATTTTGGAAGAGGAGACTACATAGAAGGATTCTAGATCCAAGAATATCTAGACCCTTTTAATAAGGGCCCCCCCCCCTTAAAGAAGAGTCAAACTTACTATATGCTAAGGAGGAGTGCTCATAGAAAACACATAGATTACATATGCCAAAAATCCTGGGCTATATCATAATGCTTAGACCTCACTAAATAGGTAACACGTTTATTATGGAAATTTTAATAATACCGCTTACTCTGAATGGAGACCAAAAAGGGTCATATCAGAATAGCCTAACTTATTAATAATGCTAAAGACTCTGCAAAAATTATAGATAATATTATTTACAGAGATTTAACCCGAGATTGTGGCAAACCAAAACCCCATAGTAAGTCTATGGGAGTGCTTAGAGTCAAGATATAGCCAAATCATGTGCCCGAGATCTACATGAACTACGGGAAAGTCACTAGTGATGACCGTCATCAGAATTCTATGAATAGCAAACATGACAAGTCACAAGGTCCTGGTAAGAGAACTATGGCCCACATTAGACTATCTAATTTAAACATCGTATAACAATGGAGATTTAATAAAAAATTGTATTGAATACATCAACGGTTGCCTAGCCGCTCGGGCTTGTTGATAAATTAGATATCCTAAACAATTCGATATTTATGCCACGAGGCAGAAACTTAAAAGATTTTAATAAATTGATGAACAATGCAATGCCGGGTCCAACAGACCCGGATATGCATTCTTCCGTAAGCTCTCATGAAACCGGAAACGGAAATCGGAATTACATCCAGGTCTGACCGACCCGGAAGTACACTTCTAATACCGGAAGCGGAAGTAAACTGACTAGTGTCCACCCCGGAACCGGAAACGCCTCTACCAGAATTCGGAAAATAAAAAGAGTCCTCAGACTCCGGATATCCGGAATGGCCAGAAGCACTAAAAGACCCGGAAACGGAAGTAGACACTAGACCTCTAGGACCTGGATGTCCTACATAACCGGAAGACAGACCGGAAGTTACCGAAACGGAAGTGGTAACCGGATCTTGCCGACCCGGATCACCCCCCAAACCGGAAGTCCTTCCGGAAACGGAAGCTACCGAAGCCGGAACCGGATCTTGATGACCCGGAGGTCTCGCTAAACCGGAAGTCCGGCCGGAAAAAGAATGAGAATCGTAAAACGGAAGTAAACCCGAGTCCAAATGACCCGAGTCTACCACACCGGAACCGGAACTAGCAAGACTAGGTAACGACCTCTCAGCAATGGGCGCTTTCGAGACTACTTTAACCACCGGAACCACCGTTACATTGGCATTCTCATAAGGACTAGCCTCATGGACGCCGGTTTCAGCCGACGCCACCACGGCTTGAAGGTTATGCCCGGCACCTTCAAGTCTAACGTGGATTTTCTGTGGTGCACCCTCCGAGCACACCTTCAAGAGCTTAGATGCTCTTGTCTTCTGCTTTTTCGGCGATTCCATCACCTGTCTAGAGGTCAGGGGGACCGGCTTCCCCCATTTGCGGGAACGCCCGCTAGCCTTAGGGCTATCCTCGGAGCTTGACGAGCTCTCCTGCCTTTTTGCCTCTTTTATTGCAGAAGAGATCCTTTCATCAAGTGATTTCGTCAAAACGGTGGCAAACGACTCAAACCTAGCAAAGAGCGCCATCACGGCGTCCGAATTTCCCGATGAATTTCCCCCCTCCGTTGCTACCGATAACGGAACAGAGGTTGAAGCAAAGGACACCGCCCTTGTCTTGCTAGCACGGAGGAAGGGGAAGGATGACCAGAGGCAGCGATTGTTAGACCGACAAATCTTTAAAGAACGCTTTCGCTACCGAAAACCGGCCACCGTTTACAAATCCCACACATAGCATTAGTAGTACAGGACACTTCGCACAAACGTGCCCGGCAAACTCGATCGAGTGATGACGATCACATTTTGCCGACGAACATTTAGTCTTATCTGACCTTTCGCTAACTCCTACAAACGAAAAAATGTAACAATGAAGCATACCGCTCAAACTCGCACACAAGAGACACCCTCAACTCAGTTCTAACGGCGGGAAAATTCAAATTTCCTTACCAGAAACTTTCATGGGATTTTAATATAATCCTTATAATGCACTAGAAATAACTTCGTTACAGGCTCTATATATGGACTGGACATTATCAATGATGATGATGATTTAGGATAGGCATAACAATCAAGATACCACGAAGCAAAAACGATCTTCGCGAAAACCGGTAATATATAAATTTGTCTATAAGATACCATATAAACACAATTATACTCCTAGACGTAACTTAGGGAGGATTGACTTCATATTGGGCATATTGTTCCGAGATATAAAGTCAAAAGGTATCACTGCCACAGCGCAAAGCACAAAAACTTATAAATATTTTTTAGACAACTATTCTGCATGCAGAATAATTGAAAAGTGAATCTGTTTCCTATTCGGGCTCTGATGCGCATGCGCGAGCGCGCGTAGCGACAAGCGTCACTATGAGGTGAGTATAGACTGGTGCCAGTCTGTACCTGATGGTAGGCTGGAGGTGGGACTCAACCAGTAGCCTGGTTGAGGGTCCATAGGAATAGGATTAGGCATGGGGAGGTATGTATGCAGGCATAAAAATCTTATTCTGATAGCAAAATGCAAATAATTGATTTAGCAAGTAGTGATTGAACGGTAATGGATGTTTTTGTGGTGTAATAACAACTCTGTATGCTGGGGTGGTGTTATCGTTTTCACTAGCATCTATCCTTCTTTATTTTCTAGAAGCCGGTTTGAGAGTTATTAAGTATTTACATCATTTATCCATGGTACCGGTATTTTTAGGGTATAGCACAAAGGCAAATACCTATAATAAATTCCTCTATTAATTCATTCTTGGGTCCATCTGTTTAATTGTATAACTCTTCTTCTTCTTCTTTTTGCTGGTATCACACTTGGAGAGCCGTTCTCAAGATGAAATCTGTGGTTTTCTGCAGTTCTTCCACAGGCCCATACAGCTTTTCAAGAAAGGAGGTTGACAAAGGCCAGATCTCTTCTCTCAGCAGCTGATACGTACTGCAACATTGAAGTATGTGCTCTGTGGTCTGTTCTGCTTCTCCACAAGGACAAGCGGGCGATGTCGTAAGGTGGAACCGCCTGTACATGTGTTGGTTTAGTCTGTTATGTCCAGTTCTGAGACGAAAAATGGTTACTTGCTCTGGCCTCGAGAGATGATGGTAGGCATCTTCTGATTGAGGTGTTCTATAGAGTGACTTGATGATAGTCTTCATCTCTGTATGCGTAACCATGTTTTCTGTCTGATTCTCTTCTGCACCCACCTTTGCCATCTTGTCTGCTTCCCCATTTCCTTGGACTCCACAGTGTGAGGGGATCCACTGCAATGCTATACGAAAGCATTTGATGGTTTGTAGTGCTTCTTCAAGTTGTACCTTTGGTGATAGCCTCAAGGACGGCGCGGGCATCAGATAAAAAGACAATCTGTGCAATAGGGTCTGCTGTTCTGCTGATGGTATTAGCTGCATGGACCAGTGCTTCGACTTCAGCTCTGTAGTTTGTGCAGTGTTTGCCTGTCGGTATTGCAGCTGACTCATGTTGTCCGTTTGGCTACTGTATGTGCAGTCCGGCACCTCCGCTCCTAATTGCATCTTTGGCTGATCCATCTGTGTAGATCCTTATCCATGTCTCCTGAGGGTACATTTCTTCCAGCATGGCTAGGGTCAGGGCCTTCTTGCTCACATCACTGTGTTCATCTTTGGTTGTGAGATGAGGTACTGTGGTGCGAATAGCTATGCTCTCTAGTTTGTTTTCCCAGGGTGGAGGATCAAGGATGTGGTTTGGGTCTTCTACTTGTGCTTCTATTTCCCTTCCTTTGCTAAGTGGGGGATGCCTGCTGTCTGCTCCGTTTTTTCCATTGGTGTTGATCTCATTGATGCTGTGATGATGCGCAGTGTCTGGTTTTGTACTCTGTCGAGGTTCTGTTGATGAGATTTAGCTGCTTCCATACTCAAGGTGTGGTCGTACGGCACCTAGGTAGATGGTCTTGAGGATCCTTTCATTGGCACCCCACTTTGTTCCTGCCAGCTTCCTCATGATGTTTAGCTTTCTTCTGGCCTTTGCCTCTGCATTCTGTATGTGCTCCTTCCATGTTAATCTTCTGTCGTAGGTGACTCCCAGGTATGTCTGCTGGTCCTCGCACTCGAGTGGAGTACCGCCCAGTGTCAGATTGCCAACCTTGGTTTTGGTGGACAGTGAGAATAGCATGGCTGATGATTTTTTTTTGTTGATGGTAATACACCAGCGATTGGCCCAAGCTGTAATTCTGTCCAAGGCGAGCTGCATTCTGTATGTGGCAGTCGTTGTGTACTCCTCAGTGCACCAGAGTACGAGGTCATCTGCATAGACAGCTGCTTGGATCCCATTGGGCAGCTCTGCTACAATGTCATTAATGAAGAGTATGAACAGAGTTGGTGATAATACTCCGCCTTGTGGCACCCCTTGTCTCAGCAATACATTCTGTCCAGATTGTCGATCCACCAGCACCCTAGCTCTGTGACTGTGTAGGTATGACTTGGTCCATCGGAACATGTTGCCACTGATGCCTGTGCGCCGGAGGCCATCCTTCCACACCTTGTAAAATGCCTTCTGCAGATCGATAAAGGCAGCTAGCATCACCTTCTTGGCTTGAAAAGTGTCCTCTATGACCTGTGCAAGATGTGTTGTTTGATCTTCTGTGCTCCTGTATCTTCTGAAGCCGGCCTGCTCTGAAACTATAATGTTCTCCGACTCCAGGTACCACTGCAACCACTGGTTGATGATGCGCTCCATGGTCTTGCATATGCAGCTTGTAAGACTGATAGGACGGTAGCTCAGCATTTTCCTCTTGTTCTTCCCTTTTTTCAGAATAGGAGTCATTCTGGCTTCCTTCCAGCACTGAGGGACCTCTCCATTGGTCCAACTGAGATTAAAGATGTCTAGCAACTTGCGGAGAGATGCATTACCAAGGTGTTGGATCATTTCACTCGTAATGCCATCTGGCCCGGGAGATTTCTTCTTTTTCAATTGGCGGATAGCCTTCTTCAATTCTGCTAAACTAATGTCAACTTTGATTACATCGTGAGTGTTGGTGTCTGTTCTTTCCTTTTGCTCTTAAACCATAAGTGACGGATCAAATCTTTTGAAATTAGTTCGCTGTTTGTACATTCTTAATGCCCTAACAGGACACCAGAGTTTGTCGGAAGGCGAAAAAGACGATAATGATTTTAAAATGATCGGACTAGCAGGAAACCGGTTAGACTGAGTTTTAGATTTAAAAAATCCCTTCTGGGATATAAAACTAAACCGTCTCTTGAAACTATAAATCTCTCCCTTTCAGCAGAAAAAGCATGAATTTCTGAACACCTAGCAGAAGCCGTTAATACTAATAGAGGAGAGGTTCAAAATGACTGCCTGCCAGCACTTGAAGAACCAAAGCCAAGTTCCATGAAAATAAAGGCTTAGCTATCGGAGTACGAATATTGCCTAGACCTCTAATAAAAAACTATTAAAGGTCTTAGTGTCCTTGACATCTGCATACAGAAGGCAAAGAAGAGAAGATGCTAGAGAAAATCTATATCCCCTAACTGTATTAGCTAATAAATGTAAGGAATCAAAGAGATATGTTAAAAAGTCTAATACTTGGGGAATAGAAACAGAATTGGGCACGAGACCTTGGTCTGAACACCATTCTCCAAAAATTTTAAGTCGACACTTGTAAACTCTGCAGGTTGACTCTCTTCTGGAAGAATCGTTAATAACTGGAGATCTTGAAGAAACTTTATTCTCGTAGACTTTATTTTCGACATTCTCCAAACACACACTGAAGATTTCTGGGTTTGGATAAAGGCAAAGCCCTCTTACTCGAGACAGAAGATCCTGGGAGAATGGAAGAAGACGAGGGAAGTCTACCAGGAGATCTAGAAGGTCTACAAACCAAATCCTCTTTGGCCAAAAAGGAGCTATTAAAAGAATCTCGCAGGTTTGTTCTTTGACCTTCTTCAACACTAACGGAATCAAAATCGTTGGACGGAATGCATAGATGAACATTCCTATCCAGGACTGAGACAGGGCATCCACCGCCAGGGCTTGACTGTCCGGAAAAGGAGACATGTAAGAGGAGATCTGAACATTCAGAGATGTCACAAACAGATCTACCAGAGGACGATCTATAAGACTGAAAATCGCTTTGACAACTGACCTCTTTAACTGCCACTCTGTGTGGGCGAATTTGCTGGGACGTGACAGTTGGTCCGTAAGAAAATTCAGATTGCCTGGGACATGAGAAGACACTAGAAGAATCTGATTCTTGCGGCACCATAAGAGAAGGTTCCACACTTCTAGACAAAGGAGGGATGACCTCGTACCCACTGCCTGTTGATATAAGAGACCACTGTCGAATTATCCGACCGAATCAAGCCTTTGAGCCCTATCACAAGATCTGACCATGAAAGGAGAGCCTTCTTGACACCACACAATTCCAGAATGTTGATATGAGCTGTCGACTCCTCCAGGGACCAAAGACCGGAAACCGACAGGGAGTCCCAGACCGCTCCCCATCCCTCCTGAGAAGCGTCTGTGAAGATAATCGCCTGAGGAGAGGACTTTACCAGTGGAACACCCATCAGAAACAGAGAACAATCTTTCCAAAAATCTAGATGAGGAATTAAGTGTTCTCTGATGGGAATCTGATGGTAAATAGAGTGGACCGACTGCTTCCAAAGGGACATTAAATACATTTGGAAGGGTCTTCTCATCAGCGCCGCCCATGGAATAACATTCTCTACGCTGACCATCAAACCTATCACTCTTACCAGAAATCTTGCTCAGACCATGGAAGAAGAAGACAGGATTTCCATTGCCACTGATAAAGCCTCTATCCTTGGATTTGAGGGGAAGACTAGACCCTGGGACAGATCGAAAGAAATGCCTAGATGCGTGAAGATTTGAGAGGGACCTAGGCTTGATTTCTTTAGATTTAAAATCCACCCTAGATTACATGCCAGACTGCAAACCTCCGGAAGAATTCCTGAGAGAATTGAGGAAGACTGCTTTACTAACCAATCAACTATATAAACGTGAGGGTGGATAGAATGACGGCGTAAAATTCCTGCCACGGCTGAGACTAGGCGAGTAAAAAGAAAAGGAGCCGTGGTCAGGCCAAAAGGCATGGCACGAAACTGCCAAACTCGATCTTTGTAAGCAAATTTCAGGAAATTTCTGAAGGAAGGGTGAATGAGAACATGAAAGAAGGCGTTATTTTGATCGATGGAAAACGACCACATACCCTGATCTAGACTGGAAATGATCTGGGAGATTGTCTCCATCTTGACTTGGGAGTAAGAATCATGAGATTTAATAACCCCTTTGTTAAATTAAAATTAATGCAGAATTGAATGTTTCAGAATGAATAGAGATCATTTCATTTTACTAAGATTTAATGACAGGGTAGGAATTCCTACCCTAAGCTGAATGCTCTCATGTATGTATAAGGTCCTGGACCGACGGATCCAAAGAGCCAAGAAGAGGAAGAGAAGAGATAAAATAGAAGAAAGGGTTAGACCTACTCGGACGGAGGCCACATCTTCACTCTCTTAGCTTGAAAAACCTCTGTGAGAAGACCTACCACTAGACCTTGAACTAGGTCTGTAAAAATAAGCCTGGCCCCCCCTCTCGCTCTAAGAGCAGGGGGTTGACTAACCTTAGAAAAAACTTTAACATGAGAGGAAAGAACTTCCCAGGAAAGATCCAGAGAGAGAGAGAGAGAGAGAGAGAGAGAGAGAGAGAGAGAGAGAGAGAGAGAGAGATAGAGAGAGAGAGAGAGAGAGAGAGGTGGCGACTCGTAAGTAATCATCTTTTGGGATCTGAAAAGGGAGCATCACATTTAGAGGTAAGAGAAAATTCCTTAGAATTAACATCATTCACAAAGAAAACTAACATGTTAATGACCAAATTGGCAATTGGAAGGACCTGAGGAGATAAGAAAGAAGCATTAGAAGAAGGGAGCCGACACAAAAGAAGGAAGGTCTATAGAAAACACGTCCTTAAAAGACAGAGGAAGAGTCTAAGCAATCCACCTGTGAGCCAGGGACCAGACATCCGAAGAGACCCTGATTGGACAAAATCTCCTCAGCCTATAGTACCTATACTTATCTTTACTTATTTATATTTAAAGACTTAGAACCAATATTATCATCTTGTAAAGACAGATGTCATTGAGTTTGATATGCTAATAAAAGGAATGATTGATAGATTGATAATGAATCTCCGGGAACAGCTCGAATGTAAAATACCCAAAACACTGATACTTGATTATGATGAAAACACTACGGGTTGAATCACGAAACAAAATGCTGAAAGACAGAGGCAATATAAAATCAAAGCGAAATGACTCACCAAAACCATGACTGTGACAACGCAGAAGAAAAAACGTGGCTTTTATTCCTTCTTCCTTCACCCTTTTTGTCTTATTTCTCTATTCGCAGCGTCTTCTTGCTCTTGTAATCATTAATCTTAGAGCCATTCTCTTCCCTAGGAATCCACTATTGAATCTTTTCCTTTATGCGGCTGTCAGAATTAGACTAAGAATTATGCTAGAAACAGGGATTTTCTTCAACAAATAAACTCCCTTTGGTTAAAATAAATATATCAACCTGCCGACATAAGAGGAAAAAAGAGCGCGAAAAAAGGCTGAATGGCCCGAAGACAACTGGCCATCTAAAGTTGGATGAAATTAAAAATTATGTATCTAGCGATAATGCGTAGAATACTGACTGACTTATCGGCTGCAACAAAAAAACCCATCCGGCAACCAGTCGGAAGTCTTTAATTACGTTGAATTGTTTCACTGATAAAAGAATAAATGCTGAATATCTACAATTCCAAGAGAGACTTCAAGACTGGCAATGTCTCGGAATTAATATTTTCAGTGATTAAACATTCCGATTTTAAAAGCACTTACTGAAATAAGACTAACTCTTAGGCAAGATGATGACTAGATCCTAGGAAAGACAAACCTGGAATCTCATTAAGAGCTATCACCGGAAATCCAAAAAGGGAAAACAGAACCGGAAGTTAATCATAGAACACCATGAAAACCAGTAATGACCCTATCCCCGGATGTACGAATCCGGAAGTGAAAAAAATAGGAAACGGAAATGCGCAAACCGGAAGAAGACAACCGGAAATTGAACCCGGATGTACAGTAAAAACCCAGAATAAGCATAGGAACCGGAAATACGCAAACCGGAAGTCAGACCGGATACAGAAAGAACGGAGGTAGATTCGGAAAACGGAAGTAACCCCTGTTCTGAGGACCTGAATCCACTACAACTGATCTAAGACTTTGACATTGGCATATATATTAAAGACGGGGGCCTCCGCCGCCGCCACCACTGCTTGAAGGTCGTGCCTTTTCTTCTTATTTACAACCTCAAGACTCACGTGGGTTTGAGCCGGTGACCTGCTCGAGATCACCTTCGAGAGCTTGTTTGCTCTAAAAATTTGCTTTGTTCTTTATTCATCCACTAAACCGGAAGTTACGTCCCAACTGGAAGCGGAAGTCGGAAGAGTTTATTAGTCATACCGGAAACGGTTGAAACGGAAGTAAGAACCGGATCTTGAAGACCTGGATGTCCTGCAAAACCGGAAGTCATAGGACCCGAATCCACCACAACGGAACCGGAAGAACTAGCAAAACTAGATTGCAGACTATGGCTATAGGCGACCTATGAAGAATCTTGACGACCGGTATGACCAAAATTTTGGCATTAGCATAATGCTTTTGGACGGGGGCTTCCGCCACCGCCACCACTGCTTGAGGTTATGCCTATCACCCTCAAGACTAATGTGGGTTTGACCCGGTGACCTGCCACGAGATCACCTTCGAGAGCTTTGTCGCTCTAGACCGTTATTTAGGAGACCTCATTTCTTGCATAGACGTTAGAGGAATCGGTTGTCCTCATATGCGGGAATGCCCGCTAGCCCTCGGGCTATTGTTCGAATCAGAAGAAACTTCCTGTTTCTTGGCCTCCATGATGGCAGAAGAAATGCTTTCATCTAAAGATTTTAGTCAAGACTACAGCGAAGGATGCAAATCTTGCCAATAAAGCTAAAAAGGCTTCCAAATTCACCGAAGAATCTCCCCCCCCCTTCCGTTGCTGCTGGATTAGACATATTAGAATATTGCAAAAGACACAGCTTTTGTCTTACTAGCAATGGAGGTAGGGGAAGGACGACCAGAGGGCAGCGCTGTAAGGATGAATAATCCTTAAAGAAAACTTAGATACGCACACAGAGAAAACCCTATGCAAAACCAGCACATCCATGTGGGGTACACGTAGTGCATTTAAAACAGACATGTCCTCCATACTCCACAGAGTGAACTCGTTCACAGATTGGGGACGTGCACTTGATTTATCGTTCATTAAAACAGACTCTTAAAAACGAAAAAAGATTACGAAAGAAGCATACAGCTTAGAATTTCGATAAAAGGAGTCTAGAAACATGCAAACGCCTTTCAAAGAAAGGCCGGAAAAGTTCAAATTCAAAATTGTTTTCTATCATAGGGAAATAAACGTAATTCCTTGTAAAGCACTATTTTTTCTTTTAACTGAAAGTGATTAAGGGCTCACTGGCGTAATAGAATGTTTTTATATGATGATGACTTAGGCATACTAAAGTTGTTACCACGAGAACCAAACCCACGAAAACAGGTAACATTTATATACATAGTTATAAAGTTCAATATAACCACAAAATACTTCTAAAAACATAATTTTGGGAAGATAGACTTCATAGTAGGCATATCTTAGCGTGAGGAAGTCCTTCAATAGTAAGCTGACACAGCGCAAAGCTATAAAAACTTTCTGATAATAATTGTGCAGTTGTTCTGCTTGCAGAATAATCGAAAAGTGAATCTGTTTCCTATTTGGGCTCCAGTGCGCATGCGCAAGCGCGCATAGTGACAGGCATCACTATGGAGTGAGTACAGACTGGTGCCAGTCTATATCAGTTAATATACTGGAGATGGACCTAACCAGTAGCCCAGTAGCCTGGTTGAGGGTCCATATTTATAGGAATAGGCATGGGGAGGAGTGTATGCAAGCATACAAATCTTATTCTGGTAGCTAAATGCAGATAATTGATTTAGCAAGTAGTGACTGAACGGTAATGGATGTTTTTGTGGTGTAATAACAACCAGTGGATGGAATTCAAGCAAATTTGGTATGCGACTTACTAATATGATTGTGGAGTGCAACAGCATATTTACATTTGGCTCCACCGACAGGTGTGTCTGCATGCGTGCGTGTGTGCATGCGTACATGCGTTAAAAGGTCAAGGCGGTGAACATAGGGATTTCTGCAACACGTTAATCGAGCAATCTAGTTGAAAACAGTATAATTGAAAGACACTGTTTCTAGTGAAACCAACGAGTTTCAGTCAGATTTGTTTTCAAAATACACTGCAGGATTCCATGGTCATAGCACGATACCTGTTGAATATTTTGAAACCAGTTTGACTTAAAGTAGTCTCTGCCACTGGAAAAAACAGTTGTAATATTACATCACACAGAATAAGATTTTTATACTTGGTTACATGCCTCCATATGCCTATACCACTTCATCACACCCTCAACCAGGCTACTGGTAGAGTACACTTCCAGCATTAAACCGACTAGTGACACGAACCAATCTATACTCACTCCTCTGTGACCCCAGTCACTGCGCATAACCGTGTATGTGCTTAGGAGCCCAAATAGTTAACAGATTCATGTTTCAAATATCATTGTGTTCCCTGTATTTGCGCATCCCCTCTATTTGCGCATACACATTCAACCTCTTGTGAGAGTCCCTCACGATCGGCACGTACCCATATTGATTCACATGTCAATCTATGGTTATTCATTTTGCTTATGCAAGACTTTCTCCACTTGAAATTGTGAAACTTCTTGTCAATATAGGTTTAAAGCTGTGCTGTTGATTTCTGACACTGCCATATTATTTCAAAATTTTCACATCTATGACAAAAATTGTTCTTAGAAACATAAAATATTAAGGCTTGTACCTATATTTTCTGATTAAATAATTTGAGATGACATTTTCTTCCCTTTTAAGAATAACACGGACATTTTTACGCAGTCAGGGTCACCATTTGTCAAACCAATCTTTCAAATGTGACACATATGTTACCATTGGTTAATCTTCAGCAACAATGCGTTTATGTGAAACATATGGTAGCATATGCTGCAAAACAGATACTTTTTGCCTGTGCGCAAAAAGTAGGTATGCCATTGGATTCGGTAGCTTCTCCTTTTGGGCTGTATTTTATGGAGACCGACAATTAAAAAGTCAAGTTGCATACAGGTGAATAAGAACCCATGCTAGTTTCTTATATTTATTCAACAATTAAAATTTTTGCTCAGACTATTTGATAGGAGGCGATAATTCAAACATGCGCAATATGCGGGTACCATAGGATATTCTGCAAGCAGATAGTTAGCTTAAAATCCAGTCTAAGTTTTTGTACTTCTTTACTGTGTCAGTAACTGATTTGAAGGATTAATAATCGAAAGATCATGCCTAATATGAAGTCTCTGTTGACAAAGTTATGTTTGTAGAATGTTTTATGGATTTCTGATGATTTATTGTTCTTATGTACTTTCGTTACCGGTTTTCGTGGTAGTCAGCCATGCCTCCCATTTCATCATCATCATCATTTACCCTCACTTATTATTTAAGTAGGATATCTCCTACTAGGAACAAAGATTCTTCCTTCATTTTTCTATATCCCTAGAAAGTTTTTTAGGGTGTCATATTATTCATTGAGATATTCTAATTCGTATTTTCCCGCCTTTCCAAGACATGTGGTTTTTTCATAAATTCGGGATTCCTATTTTAGAGAATGTTATCCAATTCTCTGAGGCTGTATGCTTCATTTCTTAATTATTTTTTCGTTTTTAGGAGTCCGTAAAATTGGCGGAGAACGTCAAACCACTCTTCGGAGTTCACTAGGCACGTGTGCGTTAAATGTATGACGTGTACGCCTTCAGCGATGTGCAGTATTTGCTAGGGATGGTCTGTGTCTTCGGCTTTCGCATGGCTAAGACAGAAAATTTGGAATCCAAGGACAACCAGGAGGTTAGCGGACACGTTCGCAAGTGGAGGAAACCAGGTTCCCTCACAGAGGCAAGAGGTGCGAGCACCTAAGCCCATTAAGAAGGATTCCAGAAAGAGAACCAATAAGGTGGTTTCATGTAAATCACCGGTTCAAACCACCCTAAACCTTGGGGCAGGGCATAACCCGCAAGTAGTGGTGTCAGAGATGGAAGTTTCCGGCTCGTCATCCTATGCCCTACTTAACGCTTATGATCATGTCGATAGTCACTTTAGGACTGGCGGTATGATCAGCGAACGAAAAGAAGAAGATCCTATGCCCATATGAAGTCTCGGTGATTCCAATGTCTCATAATGTTCAACGATTCAGGGTTTTTTTAATTTGGTAACTTCCGGTCTAGCAAGCACTTCCGGTTTGTGCTATTCTAGTTCAGATTTGCATTTTTTCCGGTTACCTTTCTACTTCCGGTTTTTACTGTACATCCGGGTCTGTATGATCCTGTTCAGTTTCCAGTTTTCTACTTTCGGTTAGCTCATTTCCATTTCCTATTCTACTTCTGGTTCTCTTATTTCCGGTTCATTTTCTATTTCCGGTTTTTACTGTACATCCAGGTCTGTATGATCCTGCTCAGTTTCTGGTTTTCTTCCGATTTGCACATTTCCAGTTCCTATTCTACTTCTGGTTTTTACTGTACATCCGGGTCTGTATAATCCTGTTCAGTTTCTGGTTGTCTACTTATGGTTTGCACATTTCCATTTCCTATTCTACTTCCGGTTCACGTATTTTCGGTTACAAATTTTGTTCCACTTCCCGTTTTCTTACATCCGGGGATAGGGTCATTTCCGGTTTCAGGGATCTTCCTGGTGTTCCAGGTTAAGCTTCCATTTCCGTTTTTTTCCTCTCATGTTGTGGAGCTAGTTCTGGAAGCTTTCTGATGCTCCAGATTAATTTCCTCTTTCGGTTTTGCGGCCTCCCGCTGTCATTGTTATTTCCGGTGTTAGGGCTTTTCTGGTGTTCCAGGATTAACTTCCGGTCCAGTCTTCCTCTTCCTGTTTTCGATTTCCGGTGATAGAGAACTTCCTGGGAACCAAAGAGAGTTAATTCGTTGCCCTGATTCTAGCATAATTTTTTATTCTAAATCTCGGCTTTTATTTCAATTTGGCAGTTGATTTACATTCTATGGGCCTGTTAAGTATGACGTCTCTGCACATGATTCAACCCAGAAGTGTGTATTTCACTTTATTACATCATAAGCGCATGTTTATGACGTCTTCACTTGTTGTTAAACAAAAACATTGTTTTGTGTATTTAACAATCAAGCTGATCCCGGAAATAGTCATCACTTAACAAGCCCGCATCATGCATTAAATTCATAGAATTGCGATACCGTCATCACAATCAAATTTCCCATAATACCCTGGAGCGACGCCATTTCAGGAGGGACTAATTTAACATTACGAGCAATGGGCCGGGAAACCCTAATTACATTTTCCTTACTATCCTGCAAAATTCAGTCACGATTTTATGTTTTCTAATTCCAGACTGGGTTATTGCAGATTCTCAGGTACATGATTTTATGGTTTGAGCTTCATGGCAAATGTAAACTATGTGTTGCTATGAGTAGTTCTCATTAGCATGTAGTAAGTTTGCACCAACTTTAATGGGCCCCTTCTCAAAATGGCCGGATGTGCAACTATTATTACAGTATTTTGGCGCTATTGTAATTTAATCTTTGATCTTCATTACTTTAGTATTATAGGGCAATCCCCCTTTTTAGTTTGCTTAGCATGAAGCATTTCATGTTATGTAGTTTACATTTTATTATTTATGTTCTGTCGATAGAGTGGGAGTTCTTGCTCTATCGCTATTATATTTTTATTGACCTTGTTCTTGCATTTATTTCTGGGTCTTCCTTATTATGTTGGAAAACTTCAGAAATTCATTTCCATTTTCTTTCTTGCTAAAGGAAGAGTTCAAATCTAGAGTCAAGTAACTGTCTGTCGACAAAGTTTTACAAGGAAATTTAGATCCAGGATTTAATCCCTCCGCATGCAGGTCAATGCCTTCTGGTAGGTCTTCACTTTTCTTCTTATTTCTGTGCATAATCTTCACCTCGAGTATAGTTTCCACATTTGTAGATATAATCCTTCCAAGCGGTTCTATGGTGTAATGGCAAGCTCTCTGAACTCTGAATCCAATGATCTGAGTTCAGATCTCGGTAGAAACTTTAAGCTATATCTTGAATTTCAATGAATACAACAAACCTTAAACTGGATTCCTTGGACGCTCATTCATATGTAACGGATATGTTAAAGCACTTCTCAGTGTTACATTATGAACTAGCCCTTTATATTCACATATATCAGTTTCATTTGCTCGAGTCTACAATCATTTAGAAGTATGGATAGACATGATTTAGGGCTTATTTTTTTATCAGACTTTCACACGGTATCAATCTCATGGGTTACATTTTTCTTATAGTCTCGGGTCTGATTTGTTATCCATGGATCCACTAGGATGAGAAGCACTTTCCAGTGGTATTTTATGCACCTGGAGGAGTGGTTGGTAAATTCCCTAGTCTGTCAGTTCTACCAGGATTCCTCTGCTTGTTGCGTGGCTGCTCACAGCTACGCTTATATTCGTGTTGTGTCTAGAATTGCGTATAGGCGCGGCCATTTTGCGCAAGGGATTGTGGTCTCCAACGGCTAACTAGAAAAAGATAGATAGAGCGCGCCTTTATGTTTAGATTTGAACCATAGATTTAGGATATATATTGGCTAGATCGCTCATACGCATATGCTCACTAGGGGGAATGGACTAGATGTCTCGACTGCTGGATCTTCATTGACTGATGGACATCTGACGCAGATGATCAGCTATGTATATAGCCTCCAAAAGTCAGTAAATTCTTTTTTTGTTAATTGGAATAGAAATTCTACTTCAATAGTATGCAAAATACGAAACTACAAAACTATAGTAAAAATAAATAGGGGAAATATGGTAATATGGTAAGAATTACAGAAACCTAATGCATACATCGCTGAAATTCCAAACATTTATGTACATATGATAACTATATGATAACTTCTATTCATTTTGGAAACTGCTGCGGTAAACCGTTGCTGCACACATGTAGACACCTTTTAGCATTATTGTTAACATAATCTACACAAATCTTTCTTGTACTGACCGTGAAACAACTAGGCCTAGCCTTTGAAATCAGCAAGATAATGGTTAAAGCGAGGGTTTTTTTTCTATCTCGCAGTTTCCGCGAAACCTGACACCGTTTGGCATAGAAGACCTCAAAAATAAATTAAAACGTTTTGAAAACAAGGTAGAATTTTGGGTTTTATTTGCACATATAGTGACTTATTTACAAGTATGAGCTGTACTGTAAAACCGGCGACTCGATGGTATAGAACATCTAAGGAATAAATTAACATGTTTGCAAAACAAGACAGAATTTCTGTTTATGTTTTGTAAGTACATTAACTTATTTATGAGCTGTATAACGTAGCCTAAGCAGTCGAATCACTTGTAATAAGTGAGCATATATTTTAGCAAGACCAGTCAGATATTGTAGGGCCTTGCCTTTATACTCAATTAGTTCCCATACACACCACCCTCCCCCGGTAGGGTGACGTCACAGTCAAAATATGTAATGGCTGGCGTAAGCTATGTCTAACAGGAACATTGAAGTCCATCAGCTGTAGGAATTGAAGAGCGTTTTACTATTTAATAAGCAGCAACACCCAGTCAAACTAATTCCAAAATATACAGCTCATCTCCATAGTTACGGTGAAAAGGGGATTCTTGGAAGCCATGGTTCAAAGCATGTATATAAATCAAGACTACGACGAATGTGCATGTAAGTCTCTCATTTCTTTCCGTGGCCGCTCAGCTCTACACATTCACGTGGTTGTGTCTAGAATGGACATTTCCACATTATCCATCCATCACATGACATGCTAATCAACTTCATGACGTGTATAATGGCATCATAATCAATGACGTCAATATGACGTCATGAATGACTTAGACAAATACGTCATGAACACAATGGACCTTTCCAGTTTCAGTCAGGCCCCACCAACCTCTAGCTAAGCTCCACCCACACCTCGCTCATGTTGGGATCGATCGATCCTTGAAATACCTGACTATCAATTTCCAGAAAACTATACAGGTAAGCCGTTAAATATTTTGAAACTAATTTGATTGGTTGCTGTTGCTGCTTATGGCAGCAACAGCGCCCAGTCAAAATAGGTTCAAAATAATTAAGAGCATGTTTATTAAATAGCAGACATACAATTCTTACAACATGTTGGACGATTAAGAGTTAAAGATGGGCCAAATAGAATCATTTATGATGTAATGAATATTATGTCAGCATGCACACCACTTAGTTGTGTATGACGTCATATGACATCATATAATTGAAGGATAAAATTGGAAAGGTCCATTGAAGACGGACTATGAGTTGTTGTAAGAATTGAATGTCTACTATTTAATACATATTCTGTTTAATTTTTTGAAACTAATTTGACTGGGCGCTGTTGCTGCCATATGCAGCAACAACACCCAGTTAAATTAGTTACAAAATATTCAATGGCTTAACTGTATAGATTTCAGGAAATTGATAGTCAGGGCTTTCGTGGGGATCGATCGATCCCAGCACAGTGAAGTGTAGGTGGAGCGTAGCTAGAGGTGAGCGGGGCATAGCTAAAACTGGAAAGGTTCATTGCCTATAGGCACTGCCATTTTGCGCAAGGAATTGTGGTCATTCACGTTCTCACCAGATCTACTGCTAACGAGAGGGAAATTTTTTTTTTAACGAGAGCGAGGTAGCTCGCCTCTATTTAGATTGGAATCATAGATTTAGGATATATTGTCTAGATCTCTCCTGTGCATTAAACGCATACCCTCACTATTGGGGCTAGTTGTACCTACCGCTGGTGGCCTAGGCTAATTGCTTGTACAAATTTTATGCCTTTACGATTTAATGGGATTCAATCAATCAATCAATCAATCAATCAACTACTGCCAGTGTCTCGCTGGAGACTGGCTGAGGGTATAGCATACACTATACGGTGTGCATCCAAAAGAGTCTCATATGAATTCGACAGTGTATCAGTATATCCGATATGTGAAAGCTGGTTCACTACAACAATATTCTTGTCTTGGTGCGGTGGTCCAGCGGAAAGATGTCTGGGTTGCTGATGCTATGCGAAATTGCAGGATGACGGTTTGATCTCTGACCAGGGAAATGATGATCAACAAAGTAAACTAATGGGTGCACTCCATAGGCGGGTTTAGCACAGAAATTGAAGTCATTCTGTTGCCAGTGCGTTAAAAAACTAAGCATACCTACCTACCTACCAATCCAACATGTGGACATAGACAATATTCAACATTCTGTTGAATATTTTGATACTAATTTTCCTGGGCATTGTATGTCTTTACCATTATCAATTGCATCATAGTCAACATGCTTAGTGAATGACGTCTCTAGCTCCATCGTGAATATTGAATAGTCCATCAAGTGTACACATTTTATGTTTTTACCGGGGTTTGAAAAAAATCAAGATTTTTTTTTTAATCAGATTTTTTCGATTTAATCAGATTTTTATGATTTTTTTTACTTCTATAACAAAATTATTGATTCTTTACATGTACTCACGTTCTGAACTCAATAGAATCTAATCTCTAGGAGCTATAAACAATGTTGACCTTATTTATACTATTATTCTATTAAAATGTATTATGACAATAAACATGCAGAATTTGTTCTTGTTGTTCTGAAGACATTTTTGAATTTATTATCACATTTTGAAATAACTGCTGTTCGACTGGACGGGTCATGACTAAATATCAAATAAACACGCCTACTCTACCGTAACCATGGTTTGTCTACACTTGATGGGATACATTTTAACCATCTTAATATTTTGTGGATACAATTTTCCAGGCTGTATAATTCTGGACATAGTATAAAATATCTTGAAAACAATTTAACTGAATTTAGTCAGCAATTACTGTCAGTCAAATTAGTTTCCAAATATTAAGCTGGTCTAGCATTATTATTGTCTACTGAAATTATTGTCTAGTGGCTGGCAGCAGACAGAGGCAGGTCAGTTAAAAATAATGTCCACAGAACTGTTAAAAATATTACTGTGCTGTTTACGTATCAAATAACAACTAAGGAAAGTTTCCACTAACTGTAGTACTGTACCGATAGAAATAAAGCTTCTTAGTTCTTATATTAGCATAATGTTGTATAACCATGCCTATTAACTATCTGAAACAATAGCCACAATAACTTTTAACAAACAAAAAAAATCTTTATAAATGTTATAGTGCAAATGAGTGGAGTTGAGGACGAAAAAATTGAAAAAATAAAAAACAAATAAAAAAGTTGATTTTTTCAGCTTGATTTAATCGTTGATTTAATCATGATTTAATCGATTTGATTAAATCAAAACAACCCTGGTTTTTACTTTTTAATTGACACTCTGTTGAATATTTTGAAATTAATTTGACCGGGTACTGTTACGGTCATAGGCAGCCAATCAAATTAGTTTCAGGATATTCAACACCGTACCTGTATAGTTACCTTGAAAATGGGATTCTGGAAAGTCGTGAATCAAAGTATATAAATTGATTCCAACACGCCGAAAGAACGGACAGAGCCGAGCTAGAAATGGATCCCTCCTTTGAAATTGTCATGAACAAATTTGATCATTAAATGGCCAATACCACTTAGTAATGTGTGATCCTCCCAACATGGACCACTTGTAATAAGTGACCACATATTTTAGCAAGAGCATTCAGATAGTTAGCTTTGCCCTGCCAGACGCATGTAGACCCAATCGCAACGCACCGATTCTCTTATGGAAACAGGGTATAAGTTATCCAACCTGTCACTCAAGAGTTGATGTCATAATCAATTATGTCACATGTAGGCCGATGTCATACTCAAAATATGTAATGAATGACGCAGCTATGGCTATTAGGAAAACTGAAAAGTCCATAAGCTGTGCGAATTGTATGTCTTTACAATTTAATAAACATTCTGTTGAATATTTTGAAACAAATTTAACTGTGCTGCTGTTAGAAGCACCGACAGCATCTAATCAAATTAGTTTTAAAATATTCAACAGCTTACCTCTCTAGTTACCTTGGGAATGGGATTCTGGGAAGTTACAGTTGAAATTATATAAATCACAATGACGACGGCTATGAATATAGGCCTATAATCATCTCTTATTGTATTTTAACCGCCTCATGGCATAGCTGGTCAAACTGGCCCATACAGTGATCTAGAGCAATGTCAAATTGCATACCATTAGGGGACAGTTTTGATAATTTACCACTGGAACAATTCTCGAGACAGTCTTTCCAGATTCCAGTGGCAAATCTGCGAAAAACGTTTTCTTTTGGCCTGCAAATGGCCATTCAATATCTAAATATTTTAACATTATTCACCAAATTTAGACAGTAAAGGTTTAATATATTATGACGACAATACCAGGTACTGTGTCTATTTAATTTTTCCCTTAAGTATTATAGCATAAAACACTAGGCTGAACATTCGAGATAGTGTATAAATTTGCAATCTTATGTCTCGTAGGGTGTGATTTTCATTAGTAATTTATTGTCCTTAATACTTTACTGGGAAAAGATCCATGCATGCAGTTATTTAGCACTATGTATAGACAACTAATGTTCTGAATTTCCAGTCAAAATGGCTGTCAATAATATTGTAGCGGGTGGATAGATACATAAATCAACAGAAAGGGTATGTATGTGCCAAGTTAGTAATGCCTGCAATGTATTCATGAATTCCACCCATATGGTTAGATAGGTATCTGAATATGCTAATGAAGTATTGAGCTAAAAAATGTTTACCATGAGGTAATTTAATACGTTGTACATGATTTCATACCAAAAATTGGCTGACATTTTAGCCATCTCACAGTCTTCACTGCCCTATTGTCTGTAGGTTATGCTCGGACCCAGATTTTCACACACATAAACTTGAGTTTAAAAGGTATAATTTAGCCTAAATGACTTTCAGCTGTAAGCAATATGATATCATATCATTGCTAGCTATATTCATAATTAAAACAAATTCTACAATGAAATAATTCCGTAGTCTGCAATTCCAAATTGGCTTAGATTTGGGCAGATCAGTAATTTTCTGTACCATACTGTCTGCTATAAGTTCGGCCCATATTCGGTTCGAAATTCATATATATGGTCAGATCGGTATATGAATACGCTAATGAAGTATCAAGCTTAAAAATGTCTACCATGAAGTAATTTCGTAGTACACAATTCCATGGTAAAAATGTGCACAAGTTTTGGCAAATCCATGGTTTTCGGTAGCCTACTGTAACTGTCTGTAATAAGTTTGACCCCAAAATGTAAGATCGATATATAAATACGCTAATAAAATACAGATTAAAAAAATTCCACCGTAAAGTAATTTTATAATATGCAAGTTAGTAGTTACCAAAAGTTGTCAGATGCCAATAATTTACGTACCGATATCTATGTATTCTATTTGTAACCAGTTTTCGAACATCTAGTCATGCAGAACTCAATATGTATTATTATGTACGAGTGCTGTACGAAATATTACACGATTCTACCATCAAATAATATCATAATTACCAAGTATGTCCATGTAGTTACTTAATCGCAATATGTCCCCATTGAAAGATAGTTGGTTCACATTATCCACAATCGGATAGATGTCAATATGTCCTGGCATATCGCTTGTAATAGGTTCGGCTACAAAATATGTTTACATAGATATATTTGAAGAGTGATAACGACGTAGTCAGTGACAAATAGACCAATTTGTTTTTTAAGCCTGATGCTTGGATGCGTTTGTGTATCCAGAAGTCGGCATTTCAACAGACCCAGGCATTCTAGAATGAACATGCAATTCGGAATAACCCAGGTCCTCTCCTCGGACCCCGAGGACGAAGTATCCACCAAATGGAGAAGACAGAAGGAATGTCGCTGGATCCACCAGCTCCACACAATGGAGCCGACAGGCATCAACCAAGCAGGGTAGGGGTCACCGTCTTCCCTGGGCCGACATGCACACCATAAGCAAACAGACCCAGTACATTGTTATCACTCTCCCATAGATATATTTGAATGCGCTAATAAAGTAGAGTTTAAAAAATCCTACTATGGAGTAATTTTGAAATATGCAATTTAGTCACAACTTACAGTTTTCAAATGCTAATAATTTACTATATATTCAGTATCAGAATCTCTGTACGCGGTTTGTAACCAGGCCTTCGAACATAATAATACCATCTAGAACTCACTAGATATTGCACGATTCTATCATCACATATTTCTTGCAATAATGTGAGTCTTTCTATATATCCTATAATTTAGCTCCAGATAGAATCTGAATTATCAAACAAAATCCCCAGAATTTACGCATATGGTCAACAAGATGGATGGAAGGATGGACAGACTCCCCAAATATATTCTGCTTCTTCCTATAGCCCATAGCTAATCATATCCAAGGCCGATGCCATTACAACCATCTTAAAGATATGACACCACCAAGAAACTATCATTATTACAATCGCAACCACCATCAGCACTACCTGGTACAGGTAAGAAACTGTAAATGATAGTAAGACCCTATGTAATATTTAATGATAATATAACAAGATAAACACATTTCTCTCTGTCCTGCAAATATGTTGTCAATTTATCACATGTCTAATGACTTTATCTTTATAGTACATTGACTTTAACTTGAAGCCCATGTCTTCCTATATTATAGTGCCTGTGCCAGTTCTACATGTTAATTTATTTTTTGTTTTATGTAGGGGTCCAAGGTCTAGATATAGTCATTGACTCTGGTGGACAACCTGTTGTGCTACTGCAAATTGTATATTATATATAAAAATGAATTTGAAGCTCAACTTAAATTATAATAATCTCCAGCCACGCTTTTTGCCATTGATGCCTTGCATCAATATATGTACTTGTACTTTTACTTTTCGGACTGGTCCAGCCTCCTCTTTTGATGGCATCTGTTTTTAGGCATAGTCATCCCCAGGCCATTCATTTATTAAGATGCCTTTAAGAGGGGTGGGAGCAAGTTTGGATTTTTTTCTTTTCAGTATGTAGTCTGTGTTATTTGAAAGAAGCATCGTCCCACCTTAATGTGTAGGAGATGTTGGCTGTCTTGAGGGTTTTATTTCACTGATTATCTTCTCTGAATGAGATGTATTCCTTCAATCATGGTCGATCTACTTCTTCAATGTTATTTATAAAATCCTGGAATCGGATTCTTCTCAGGGTTGCTTGTATCAGGGATTTGTCTGGTGGATTTGATTAATCCTTTGGTGAATTTTCAAAATTCTCTCCCAGACCCTTCAACCATGTTACCACAAGTCAAGGGGAATTATCTTCATTTAAATTCAGTAATCTTCATTCTGTGCATCTGGAAAGGTTTGAATCTTGAATGTCTCTTGAAGCCATTTTCTTTTTAGATATTAGGAATCTTTTTATTGTTCCTGACCAGAGGATTTTACCCATGTTTTCAAGGGTCGATTTAAATGTTTTTTATCCATGGTTTGAGTATTTTTAGTCTGTCAGTTGCAAATCCATTGTCTTAATGCAATCTAGCATTAGTTATTTAAGTCTTAAAGGACTAGCTATTTGATACTCTCGGTTCAGTTTCATGTTGGATTTGTGTTACCTTTTAAAAGATGTGTCGATCTAGCATCGTTGGATAATTGATTATGTTGTTGTTTTGGATATTCATAATTACTTATAATAGCTTCCTCATTTATTTGGTTTGCCCTTTCTTTCATAATTGAGGTTATGCAGGTATCTGGATGGACATTTGCGGTAAGCAGAGCCTCATTTACAGAGGTCATCTATCCGTTGTCTTTGAGAATGACTGTCTGTATAACATCAGTGAGATATTGAATTAGTTAATGCTAAAGTTCACACTGTCTGTGGTATGACTATTTCTCTTGGTCATTTCGTCGGCTCATCCATAGTTGATGGCATGTAGATAGCTTGATGGAATTCTGAGTCTAGATTCAATTCATCCTATATTTAAAGATCAGAGTCCAGGAGTCTCATTCTTTAGAAATATAGCCATTTTAACCAATTGGATCCATTGGTCTTTAACTCTTGTCTTCAAAGGCTCTTTTTTCTTGTTGCATCGGCATCAGCCAGAAGAGGGTCTGCTGAAGAGGACGGTTTTATCGAATCTGGGGACGTTTAGTTTTATATCCCAGAAGGGATTTTTTATCGAAACTCAATCTATCAGTAACCATGCCAAGCTGCTTATTCTTAAATCTTTATCGTCCTTTTCACCATCAGATAAGTCATGGTGTCAGGTCAGAACTTTACAAATTTTCAAATGTTGTATCAATATGAAAAGATAAGATTCTTTCCTCTTTTGGGTTTCTTATGCGAAGGAGGTTGTCAGTCCTGTCGCCAGGGCTTTTATTGCTTGAAGGATCTGCAATTATATGTATATCAGAATTTACTACGAGATAGCTTCCTCTAATGGAATTCACTTAGCCCTCTTTAAAGCTCATGATGTTCGTGAGAAGGCTATCACATTAACTTTATTCGCTGGCTCATCATTGGTCGACGTTATGCAAGTTGCTAACTGGAAAACCTTTTCGACTTTTTAATCTTTAAATTATTCAAAAGATCAGAGTTCCGCAAATTCCTTTGTTAGGAATATATGCATTTTAACACTACAATCTAAAAGACCATTTATCGAGCTCATATCGCCATTTTCACAAGGCGGTTTCTGTCAGATATGGGTGAGAATCTTTATTTGTGTCTTGTTTAGTTACTTTGAGCTTTTCTTTTTCCTTGTGTGATAAATCGCAGGGTAATCGATATTGACGCTCTATTCAGTTAACTTGGTTAACTTTAGGATATGATATTGGTTTATTTTTATCCTTGTTTAATGATTCTCAAATCTCCAAACCCCCCCCCCCCCAAG
This sequence comes from Chaetoderma sp. LZ-2023a, assembly GCA_034401795.1. Classification (NCBI taxonomy): domain Eukaryota; kingdom Metazoa; phylum Mollusca; class Caudofoveata; order Chaetodermatida; family Chaetodermatidae; genus Chaetoderma; species Chaetoderma sp. LZ-2023a. Next base: position 163,496,420 of record CM067369.1, on the reverse strand, counting down.
GGTTTTAAGTGGGGTACTGACAAATTCTACGGGTTTGTGGTGTAATAAATAACAACCCTCAACAGACAACCCTAAATGCAGAGTAGTTGATTTAGCAAGTAGTGATTGAACAGTAAGTATGTTTATAGTGCTTAATAAAACTACAGACCTCTGATGTCATTAGTCTATCTTTTACTGTGTTAAGAGCAAAGAAACTGGTGTACATTTTAAAACAATTTTGGTGGACGGTGTTACAGTCTAAGACAGCAACATCTTCCACCAAATTTGCTGAAAAATGAACACCAGCTCACCTTTAATTTAATTAAAATTTTAAATTTTGACACCAGAGTGGTACAGTTAAGTGCGGACAGTGGCTACTCAGATTAAGAAAATTCATATAGCTGTAATTAAATGACCAGCTTTAGAAGATATCATTTATTTGTATGTACACGGCAGAGAACAAAGGATTAAGGCGTCACTAATTGGCCGCCGCATAAGGAAAATGGCTGTGACCATTAGTCACATAATCTGCTTCTTTCAAATTATTCCAATTTATTTCTGTTTTCCTACTGGTGGTAACTGGTTAGTTTTATTAGTATATGAGGGTATTATATAACAGCATTTGATAGTTCCATGGTCCTGTCCTTTAACTGGGAAACTGTCCTTGCCACAGTACTAACAATACATTCAATCTGGAAATCATATTCAATCAGCAATGACAATAAATTAATCTGGAAATAATCCTTCCATCAGAGCTGACAATACATTAACCCGAAAGCAAGAGGCTCAAGGGGCCTGTATCGTTCACCTGGAATTATTGGCCACTGACACCACTGGACAAAACAAGATGACCACTGGAAAAATTTACCAATTTAATTTCTGTGAAGATTTAGCCATGCAAGTTTTATTTAAATTGGCCCAGTGGTTAATAAGAAGTCTTCTTATGATTTTCTCAGAAATTTGCAGAAAATACAAGAGGTTGGCCAAAAATGTTAAATTTTCATTGATTCATGGTGGACATATTTTTTTTTACGTATCAATTTTTCATGGGCAAACTTTAATGGCCTATAGGCCCTAATCATATCTCACAAATTTTGGCCCAATTCGTTTGCGGTTCTTAATTTTGGCGAAAACTAGGTCATCCAAGATGGCCGCCAAAGCATTGGGCCAATCAAGTTCCCTTGAACAAACTTGGTTCCGCTGTTGCTCTAGATGATGTTTTGAACTGATCCCCCATCAGCAGTTTCGGAGTTTTAAAGGCTTTTCTAAAAATTGGCCAAAATCCAAGATGGCTGCCGACCAAATTGGCCAATCGGGTTCTTTTGAACAAACTCAGATCCTTATGCCTTCCGGATGCTTCCCGCAAAATATGATTGAAATTGGCCTAGTGGTTCTTGATAAGAAGACATTTTGAATTACCCATTGCTTTAGTATTGGCCCTATGTGGGCGACAAAAAGCTCCAAGATGGCCGCCAAACTGTTTATCCAACAGTTTTGAAAATGGTAAATTTTAAATTAGAATACCCAAAAACCTCTCTTAAAACAATTTTGGCTTCAAAATCAATCAAATAAAAATATCCACTATGGCCAACAAACATGATACAGTTTGATTGGTCCATCTTTTTTTTATACATATCAACTCCCCTTGAACAAAATTTAATGGCCCTTACACCCTAATCATATCTGCAAAATTTTGGCCCGACCGGTTTAGCAGTTCTGGAGAAGTGGAAACTACATCATCCAAGATGGCCGAAGATCCAAGATGGCCACCAACTTCGAAAATGGTAAATTTGAAATCAGAATATCCAAAAGCCTATGTAAAACCAAGTTCGGCTTCAGAATCCATCAAATAAAAATATCCAATATGGCCGCCAAACATGCTACATTTTGATTGGTCTATGGTGGCCATAATTTTTGTCATATCAACTTGAATAACCTTCAATGCCCCTAATGATATCTCCCAAATTTTGACCCAATCTGTTCAGCGGTTCTCGTTTAAAGGAAGTTGATGGACGGATGAATGATGGACACACAACGGACGGTCGCCATGGCATAAGCTTACTTGGCCTTTCAGACCAGGTGAGCTAATAATCCTCCCATCAGAAGTGACAACACATTAATCTGGAAATAATCTTTCCATCAGAACAAAACATTAACATGGAAATAATCTTTCCACTAACAAGTCTCTGTTTGGCTAGAAAATGCAGTCTGCAAAAATAATGCAATTATTCCAGGATAAAAGCAGTTTTTATGTTTCTCTAACAAATTCTGGTTGCATTAGTTCTGTAGCTCTATGTCAATCAGGACCGATAACATTCCTGACATTTCAAATGCTTGTTTGACCCCCTGTGATGTTTCATTGATTGGGTTTCACTTGCAAACCAAAGCACATTGATCACGCCACAGGAGCAAAAATAGAGACATCGTCAACATTTAACAATTTATAAATATAGCACCGCACTCACTCAGGGTACAAGGCACACACTCATGGTACATGACACACACTCGGGGTACAACACACATGCTCAGGATACAACACACTCACTCAGGGTACAAAACACACGCGCACACACACTCAGGGTACAAAACATACACTCACGGTACAAGAGACACATACACACTCAGGGTACAAAACATACACTCAGGGTACAAGAGACACACACACTCAGGGTACAACACACACACTCAGGGTACAACACATACACTCAGGGTACAAGAGACACACACACTGAGGGTACAACACATACACTCAGGGTACAAAACATACACTCAGGGTACAAGAGACACATACACTCAGGGTACAAAACATACACTCATGGTACAAGAGACACACACACTCAGGGTACAAAACATACACTCAGGGTACAAGAGACACACACACACTCAGGGTACAAAACATACACTCAGGGTACAAGAGACACATACACACTCAGGGTACAAAACATACACTCAGGGTACAAGAGACACACACACTCAGGGTACAACACATACACTCAGGGTACAAGAGACACACACACTCAGGGTACAACACATACACTCAGGGTACAACACATACACTCAGGGTACAACATATACACTCAGGGTACAACACATACACTCAGGGTACAAGAGACACACACACACTCAGGGTACAAGACACACACACACTCAGGGTATAACGCACACACTCTGGGTAAAAACCAAAATACTCAGGGTACAACACACACACTCGGGGTACAAGACACACACTCGGGGTGCAAGACACACACTCAGGATACAACACACACACGCACGCACACGTACGTACGCATGCGCGCACGCACGCACGCACGCACGCACGCACGCACACACACACACCCACACACACAGGGGGCAATGAACACACTCAGGGTACAACAAATACACTCAGGGTACAAGACACACACACACACTCAGGATACAACACATACACTCAGGGTACAAAATCACACACATCAGGGTACAACACATACACTCAGGGTACAACACATACACTCAGGGTACAAGACACACACACACACACACACACTCAGGATACAACACATACACTCAGGGTACAAGAGACACATACACTCAGGGTACAAGAGACACACACACTCAGGGTATAACGCACACACTCTGGGTACAATGCACATACTCAGGGTACAACACACACACTCGGGGTACAAGACACACACTCGGGGTACAAGACACACACTCAGGATACAACACACACACACGCACGCACACGTATGCACGCACGCACGCACGCACACGCACGCACGCACACACACACACACACACACACAGGGGGCAATGAACACACTCAGGGTACAACACATACTTAAGGCAGCAATGGCTCCCAGTCAAAGTAATTTCAAAATATTCAACAGTTTTCTTATATGTTTGCTTTGAAAATATCAGATATATTGAATTCATCGGTGAAAGGGTTAATTATTATTAATGTAAATAGTACTTGTGAATAAATGATTACAATGTTTAGATCAGCATTACTTTGATTTATAGTAGGTCCTTATGCAGAACAGCAGTTAATAGATGACAATGTTTGTTGGTGCCTGTTTGTGCATGAACTGTCTTGGGAACAAGACTTCAGTTACCAGACACACCACATCAAATGCTATACCGTATTTTAATTAGCGCAGGAACAATCGGTCTGGAGTTCCATCATTTTACCTGACTGATTGATTGATACTCAGAGAAGAGATGGGACGGAACCATTCACAGAAAATTGCATTACGGCTAATGAGTTTGCACGATAAATAAAATACATCTCATTATGCAAGACAGAGTTAAATTGACAGAAATTAATGTAACACCAGTCTTCCGCAGACAATGTAAATACATTTAATAGTGTATCATACTGAACACCAAACATGATATTTTACTGTATTCTGTTGTAGTTATGTGAGCCTCTGATGAACTCTGACGTCCATCAATATTGATACATGGCTTAATGGTTTAAGGTGATCAATATAAATCAGCAATCTTTCACCGTTACCGGAATGACATAATATACAGTACAGCTCAGAAATAAGGTAACATGTTTCCAACAAAAAAAATAAAACATACTGTTGAATATTCTGAGCATAATTTGATCGAAAGACATTGCTGCATAAGGCCATCCTTAAATAATAGTTTCATTGTTCTCTCCTGGCTGACCCGCAAAAACCTGCCAACTCGGGTTTTTTGTAGTTTCTTGTGAAGAATTTTTTTTAATTTTCTGATGGGAGATTTGAATTACCCCTTTCAGCAAAATGGGCTCACATAGCCTTTAGAAACTGTTTGCTTTATAGTTTGTGTTTCAAGTTCAAATAAAAACCTTCAAATTTTGTACTTTAAATTCAATTTTGTAATGTTATATTTCAGCTGGTAAAAAGAAAAATAATTTCCCTACCTACCCGCCCTACCTCAACCACCAGGGTCAGGAGAATACAACCAAAAAATCCTTTAACCCTTTAACACTAATATCAGTCAGAAACAGCTTCAGCAGTGGTCTGGAGACATTACCATTTACAGACCAAGAAGACTATTTTTGAAAATTTACCACTGGAATGATTGGCTCGATAACCGAGCCAGTCATTCCAGTGGTAAAATTTCAAAAATATTTTTCTCTTGGTTTGAAACTGGACATTTTCTACGAGAAAATTGAAGATTTTTGGAATAAATTTGAGGGTTAAATGGTTAATGTTCTTTGTGTAGGCGAACTTAATCACAAAAGTGCAATGATGTGATCAGAACAACCATTACAAACTAATAGTCTGACAGGTTTAACTGTACAAGAAGACAGAATGTAATTAAACAGCACTCTGCAAGAGATGAATGAATATAAAGCCACACAACCATGGTATGGAATATTGTGCTTTTAGAGCAATGGAGGAATCTCTGGTCAACATAAAATTTCTGATCATCAATGATTATCATCAAGACGAGCACAACATATGGCTTTTAGATTCAATGCTCGGATCATAAAATATCATTGTCCCATGATCTAGATATACCATTTCATCTGGCACTGATGATTCAGGACATTCAGATAGTTAGATACTTTACAAGATACTGGCAAGACTGGCATTGATCGCGTTACATAAATCTGAACTATATATATATATATATATATATATATATATATATATATATATATATATATATATATATATATATATATATATATAAATATCAATATAATGTCATAATCTAGAAGATAAAGTGGATGTGTCACGCGCTCCTGGGGATTCATGTATTTCACTCTGAATCATCTCACTGTGACAACATAAATATAAAACCAGCTGACTAATTTGAAAAGAAATTGACTGAAACTTAGTGCTAAGCATATATTGCAGCCCCTTTTCTTATAGTAGTATATTTCATTGAATTCACCGTTCATTTAATCTTTCAATGATTTAACATCTTTTTAATAGTGGAAATATTGTTTAATGTTAAAGGTCAATGAATAAACAATAGCAAGCTGTATCTCACCGCAGTGTTCCTTGGAGTGAATGAGTTACACCATTCCTCTGGTTATGCATATTTCGGTTGTTTTGATGAAAATCAGAAAGCCCTATCATTAACTAATACAGACTTTGTTTGATCAGAGACAACCAAAATATGCATACTCAGAGGAATGGAAAGCTGACAGTGACTGTGTCTGGTAGTGTTGTCAAAGTGAAGGCCGAAAGGATACCACATAGGTAACCACCATAATATAGACCAGGAAGATTAAAAAATTTGACACTTGGAATGGGCAAACAATGTATGAGGCAGTAAGCCAGCGGAGGTGACCGCTGGAAATGTGCAGCTACAACCTCTTGCTGCCTGGAGTCTGTGGGACTAGGACGGCATGGTTAGGTCAGCCGAGACTGACAATATGACATTGACAATATGGCAGATGCTGCTGTACTTAACCCTTGCAACCACTGATGTCAGATTTTTTAATTTTCCAATTAAATTAAAAGATGAACTGGTGTACATTTTTCAACAAATTTGGTGGAAGATGGTGCTGTCGAAGACAGCAACATCCTCCACCGAAATTGTTGAAAAATGTACACCAGTTTCTTTGCTACTGACACAATAAAAGATATAATATTAACATCAGAGTTGTAATGGTTAAGCAAACGGAGAGGACAGCACCACTCACATGGATGGGGTGGCACTTTTGCTGGGAGCGCAAACACAGAGAGCACTCATTGAATGTCAGGCGAGAGAATCATGATTTATCTCATCTCCATTCAAAACCAATCATAGGAAGACCACATTGAATACACTGTGCACACCCATTGACGAAAAAGTGATGATGCTCATGAGGGGTTCACAGCCAGCTGCAGGACATCATAAATGAACTTGGTTACATACACCTCAATATATTGATGGGCTACGTCGATTCCAAGATTGGAACAAACTGAACTGGGTATGAAAATCATCATGATGATGGGAGTCAATGGACTTCGGGAGAAGGATGACAGTGTCAAGAGATTTGTTCTAAACTACACAGTCATTACTGGGAACTTAACGGCAACATGATTCTCCACTGATCACACAATTCAAAACCAGATAGATCAAATTGGTATCAGAAGATCATTACAAGATTTGATGAGAGGAACCGACATGGCACATGGTTGCCACCTGTATATGCGAAGACAAAACGCAAATTGAAGAAAAAAAAGGATAGACCAACAGAGAAGAAATTGAAGATGCAATAACGACTTCTTAAAGGACACAAAAATAGCATATGAGTACAGAGGTGCATTTCCTAATCAGTCTCAGGTCCCACAAGTGTTGTAAGAGGAAGAGAAGACGTAAGAAGAATCAGCCAATATAAGTACATTAAAGCCCGTGTCCCATAAAATCTGTAACCAGCTGTAAGTGATTATGAATATTATATATCGAGATCCGCATTTAAAACAAATTCCCGAATTATTGTGGATAATTTGTGCGAATACTTTTCCGCAAAATTTTAGGGAGAATTCTAAGTGTTTTTTTCCCGCATTACATGGAATTAATGCGGAATATTATACACAGTTTTCCCACAAATCTTCTGCACTATTGCGGAGCATTCGTGCGAATACTCTTCCACAATTTTTCTGAAATTTTTCCACAAAAGTACTGTCCAGTTTTATTTTAAAATCTTGCAACATGAATCTAAAGGACTTATTTACTACATTAGAAAATGAAACTACAGATCGCAGCCTTCTGCCCTGTGCTGTTTGTGTCAGTGTGAATATGCATTTTTGCATAAACTGATGTGTCCAGGAAAATCTGAATAAAAGACCAGTTCTGGTCATACATCCCCTGAACACGGCATTTTAGTACAAACCCAATCTTTTTAATCCACATTTTTGCGATTTTTCAAGAAATCAAGGCGATAACATTCAATTTGGTGATTTCTGTCAAACGCAATCCCAGTCAAGGTCTCATGTGCAAGAATGTATTTCTGAAATATGTCTTGAATCCATGCAGGCTACCTGAAGTTATTGAACGGACATATGCAATCCCCACCAAGGTCTTATCATAAGGAGCTGACATCAAATTTGAAACAAGAGGCTCAAGGGCCTGTATCACTCAACTGGAATTATTGGCCACTTGCACAACCAAAGGAAATGAGATGACCACTGGAAAAATTTACCAATCAAATTTCTGTGAAGAAAGTTTAGCCAAGTTTTATTGAAATTGTCTTTTTATGATTTTCTCAGAAATGTCCGCCAAAAATGCAAAATATTGATCGATTCATGGCAGACATGTTTTTTTGACATGGACAAATTTTAATGGCCTTCGACCCTAATCATATCAGCCAAATTCCGGCCCATTCAGCGGTTCTGGCGAAGTAATTTTTGCGAAAACTAGGTCATCCAAGATGGCCACCGAAACATTTAGCAAAGCAAGTTCCCCCGAACAAACTTAGTTCAGCTCTTGACCTAGATCATATTTCATGAGGTTTGCATCGATCCCCCAAGCAGTTTCGGAGAAGATTTTTAAAGACATTTGTAAAAGTCAACCAAATGCCAAGATGGCCGCTGGCCAAATTGGCCGATCATCTTCCTTTGAACGAACTTGGATCCCTATACACTAAGGATGCTTCCTGTCAAATATACTTGAAATCTCCCCAGTGGTTCTCGAGAAGACATTTAAAATTTCCCATTGCTTTAGTATGGGAGTTTTTGGCGGGAAAAAGATGTATCCGACATTGTCAAAAATGGCAAATGTGAATTCAGAATACTGAATAAATATATAAAACCAATTTTCGTCTTCAATATGGCTGCCAAACATGCTACATTTTGATTGATCCCTGGCGGCCATGTTTTCTTTACTTATCAAATTCCCTTGAATGAACTTTAATGGCCTTAGTCCCTAATCATATCTCCCAAATTTTGGCCTGATCCTTTCAGTGGATCTAGTTGTTTTCATGAAAACTGGGTCATCCAAGATGGCCGCCAAACCATTTGGTCAATCAGGTTCTCATGAACAAACTTACTTGAGTCTTGCCCTAGAAGATGTTTCATGAGTTTTTAATCGATTCCCAAGCATTTTCTGAGGTTTTTAAAGCCATTTCTAAAAATCGGGCGAAATCCATGAAGGCTACGGACGGTTGCCATGGCATAAGCTTACTTGCCCATTCTGGCTAGGTGAGCTAATGAATCCATTCAAGCTAACTGAAGTCATCGAATGGAAAGCAAATATTTTACGATTTTCAAGAAATCAAGGGGGCTAACTCAGGTGAAAATGGACACATATTGCCGATTTATGCAATCCCCACTGAATCCATGCTGGCTAACTGAAGCTATTGAGAGGAAACTAAATGTGGACGGATGCATGCATGCATCACGGACGGACCTGTTTCTATCGTCCCAGTCGACAATGTCATCGGGACTAATGAAATTAGTAAAAAAATATTGGACACAGGACACGCAGACAAAGCCAATTGCAGTAATCAACTAATCATTATGTGCGCAATAACAATTATCAGAATGCAAATACCATTGCAATTAAGTAAATACCACTGCGATTAAGCAACATTTTCAGTGTAAATAGCATTTGTAACTTAATGAGTACAATATTTGCATTAGCATTACATTAATTAATTTATGGTGGGTTCCTTACCAGTACAGAAGTGATAATTAACATCAAGTGTTTGATGTGTGCACATGAATTGTCACCATACCCAAGCCCAGTAAAATACCAGAATAGAATCAGACAATCTAGTACTGTGTTTGTATTTACAATTTACCTGGATGTCTATCAATTTATCTGAAAGATGGATACAATCATCAGTCTTAGCAGAACATTGCATCTCTGCTGTTCGTTTTGCACATTATAATTTATATAACTAAATATATTTTACTGAACATTAGAGTGACATAGGCAGCAACATCATGTTAACCATTATCTACCAGCAATTACTGTGTATAGGCCACTGTCGTGTATAGGACACAGACACGAATTTGACCAAAATCTTTCCAGAAAAAGTTCTATGCTCATGTATAAGATGCTGTGAAATTTATAATGCGTAATTCTAAAGAGAACAAAAACTGCTAACATAAAATAACTAAGACTAACCTACCGACCCTACTATATCCTTGCACATTGTTGCATATTTTCAGAATATAATCCAATTGATTCCCCACGTCTGTCATGAAAACACATGTAAAACCTTCTTTGGGTGATAAATCTATTCAATATAATTCAATAATGTCACAAAGTTGACGTTTACCGATAAACATTAGCTGTGTTTAACAGCTTTCTTCTATCAGTTGCCGCGCTAGGAGAATTATCCAATCAAAACTTTATACTCATATATAGGATGGCCCCATTCTTAGTACTTGTAAATTAAGTGTAAAACTACATCTTATACACATTAAATAATGGTAATCAATATAAAAATTACTTGACCAAATTCAGAGAGGGAGGGCTGAGGAGATGGGGAGGTGAGAGAGTGAAGAGCCGGAACAGAGAGAATAAAAGGAAAATGGATGGACCCTAGATCAAAGCATTAGCGCTTTCTCAAGACAGCTCACATGCAACTAAACATGTAGATTAATTCTATGGAATGTTTAAAGACACTGAGTGGAAGGATGGCATTATAATCGGAGACTAATACATGTCTCTGTAGAATAGCCACAAATCAACAAAGTAGCTTTTTATTCCTCGCTGGAATTATCAGACCTGGACATCATCCAAACAATTAACCCTTTAATCACCCAGATTTGTCAAGAAGATTGGCATTTTTGCTCATGAATGTCCATTTGAAGGAAAAGGGAAACCTATTTTTGAAACTGTATTACTGGAATGACAGCAAGCCAGGGATTTTAGTGATACATTTTCAAAAACAGACTTGCCGTGGCCTGCAAATGTACATTCCTCAAGACCACCACAGAGGCCAGTTTTAGCAGGCTTAATCTATAAAGGGTTACTAATCACACTATCCTCATAATAAACACTCTGGTCTCTGGATCTGCCCTGGAGAGATTAAGCACACAAATACAATTACCTGGATGAAATTAGGATCTGAGCAAATGAACATCACAGCTATATAAACTGTAGCTTCTTGAATGGCCATTAATTTTATTATTTCTCTGATAGCTGTGAGGGTCAGTACATGTATTTAGGAGAATCTTTTATGCAATTTTTCCACAGATTCAAAAACATGTCTAGAGATGATTCTCCAGATGACAGCAGCAGATCAGGTACTCTTTCAAAACCTTCTGAGGGGCCAAAATATTTATGAACGAGCCTATGGTGCTCCTATGATTGAAAGTATTGTCTCGGCACTATCTTCTAATGTCTAGGGATGCCTAAAATGTTCAATTTGCGAAATATAATTTCAAAATATATTCTTGACATATTTGCATAAAAATGCACAGACCAAACATCATTCAACATGTTTGATCGATCCTCGGTAATACTGATCAGAACAATTCTTATTTGTTCGGTTCCTCATGCCAATTGAAAATTCTCAGCCCTAGGCAGATCTAAAATTCAATTATGGGGTGGGTGCAATCTATGTGGAGGGGTTGGGAGGGGTCTCTACTGGAAAAATATGAATACACGATGCCAGCTCAGGAAGCTATTTCTGCATTCTGGTTGATAATCTGATGTCAATATTGTATCTTTTACTGTGTCAATAGCAAAGAAACTGATCTACTTTTTTCAACAATTTTGGTGGATGATGTTGCTGTCTTCGACAGCACCATCTTCCACCAAATTTGTTGAAAATGTACATCAGTGTGTCTTTTAATTTCATTTGAAAATTTAAAATTCTGACATCAGAGTGTTAAGGGTTGAATATTTTGTTGCCTTAGATAATGTTTGATTTTCAAGGGGTGCTTCCTGAACCCCTTCTCTAGAGACCCTTGCAAACGGGTTAGAAATTTACAGTGCTAAAGATCTGTAAGATGATTATATACATGCCATCAGAATATCTTTCATCAATGGTTCTAAATTCATTAGAAATTTCAAAGGATAAAATATCTAACATTTAATATTTAATAAATTCCATTTAGACACTGTAGCTATTAGGTGCCTGTTGAAAGTTTAATCAGATTTGGTCTAGATGGCTCAAAATATGACAAGACACGCTGGTAAATTGAGGAATCCAGTTAATCGATCAATCATATTATGTCATAATCAACAACATCACATGTAGGTTGATGTCATAATCAATTATGTTATGAATGACATGATTATCTGTCATAAATGCTTAATAGTCCGCCAAGTTGTATGAATTGTCTGTCTTTACTATTCAATAAACATGCAGTTGGATATTTTGAAACTAATTTGACTGGGCGCTTTTGCTGCCATAGGCAGCTTCGAAATATTCAACAACTTACCTGCATAGTTTTCTGGAAATTGAGATTCGTGATGGCCAAAGGGTGGGTGGAGATTAGAGATGGGTGGGGCATAGCTAAAACCGGATTCATCCATTAATATATTATTATTGATTCCAGATGTCAAAATTAACATTTGATCTAGATTTCACGAAAATAGATACAATTTATCCAGTAGTATAGTTTGTATATTTGTTAGAATAGCTTAAGTGCTAAAATATGAGCAGCCCCCAAGTTAGCTAAATGTTACCCACTCTTGTGTCAACAGCGCATTAAAGCGCTCAAAATACTATTTATTTCAAACAACCATTTAATTGCAAATACCTTTCAAAGCAAATTTTGATTTTAATGCAGCCAAAAAGAATTTTTGTAAATTTATAACGAAGAAAAAAAAGGTTTCGGTTATGCTTCAAAAAGACATTCATCAAAAGTGTAATTTTTCCACTTAGCCAGTGTCCAATTGCAGACCAAGAAGAGTATTTTAGAAAATTTAACACTGGAATGACTGGCTCGGTTACCGAGCCAGTCATTCCAGTGGTAAATTTTCTAAAATGTTCTCTTAGCCTGCATATCCCATATTTTAACCGACTTGACCATTTAAGGGTTTAGTTGACTCAAGAGGGGTTAACAGCCAGAAATATACCACACCCGACCAAATTCAATCAGCAGAACCGTGATGAGAATCTGTCTATGTAGATTTGTACATAAGTTGCCTCCACAAGAATCCGCAGAGCACATTTGTGAGAGAATTCATGTTTGCCATTCCATAGACAATAAAATACATGTACACAATGATGAATAACATGATGAGTTGCGTTATCGATATAACTGTCCAAATCCGAATAACTGTCATTACGTAAACGTGCATGCATTGTAATGAATGCATTTATGTATGATTACTGTATTCTGCGGCTGTAGTAGTAGAAACATCCTACAGCTGCAATCAGTCCTTCTTCGCTTTTGCCCACTGTGTCTTGTCCTCGGCCGAAATACTTAGCTTCCTCAGGTCCATTCTTGACTTGAGTGTACCGAGTCCTGCTTTCTTGAGGTCACCTCGTAGCACGCTCAGCAGATTTATGCAATGACGTCCTCTCCTGGCTTTGTATTTGCTGGCTCCGAGTAGGGCAAATTCCAAGGCTCTCTGTACTGGTGTCTCTTCTGGCATTCTTAGCACATGGCCAAACATGGACCATCTTTGCTGGGCGACGTATTACACATCTTGTATAGTGCATCATTGAAAATGATGCTGTCTGAACCATCGGTGTCCAGTGATGGTGCGTAGGTGTTTGCGGTAGCAGGCATCGAGTTTGTCCAGTACTGCCATTGGAGCTGCCCAATTGTTACAGTTAAACAGCATCAAGGATACGCAGGTTGCATTGTATAAATGTAGCCTCTTTATCAAGGGCATCTTTGATCTACGAATCCATAGCTTCCAGAAGGATTGGAAAGCTATGTTCCCTATGACGCAGTGTACAGAAATGTCAGCAGTACCGCAAAGCAGTGAGCCCAGGATTTTACTTTTCCTCCATGGTTCGCCGCCACGAAGTGGGTCGTCATTTTCTATAGTTTCATGCTTTGTCGATAGATATATGTGGGTGAACTCTGTTTTGGATTCATTCATAGAGATTCTCAATTTTTAGTTTGCTTGCAGCTATTGGGAGAAGTTCGTCAAGGGGTTTCTTTTCCTGATCTATGAAGTCCACACCGCCGGCATATTCCATCTCTAGCGGCATGCCCAGTATTGACACTGGGGGGTTTGGTCTTGTGGAGTTTTCCCGCACGGATGTCAATGCGGCAGCAAGGTAGCAGGTGAAAAGCACCAGAGATAGACCATCTCCCTGTGGGGTGCTGATTGATGTCTCAAACTCTACAGACTTCACTGACTTGACTCGTACTCTCAGCTTGGTGTCTGCAAGCAGTAGTCTCACTAGTCGTAGCTCATCTTCATCGCAACTGGCCTGGCGTAGTACATTTAGGATCTTTGAGTGTTTAATTGTGTCGAAGGCTTGTGACATGTCAATTCCCATTTTGTGGAAGTCCCAGTGTTTGGATATGACTACCGACACACGCATGCGTTGAACCCATACAATGTCTGCGCAGCTGCGTCCACGTTTGAAGCCACTTTGACATGATCTGGTGAAGTGATCGATCTTGTCTCGGATGCGGCATAGAGTAACATTGGGTAGGATTTTCCATATGCTGCTGAGGAGCACAATGGGCCGCATATTGGCTGGGGGCCCAGGTGGCTTCTTGGGCTTGTGTAGTGCGATAAGGGTGCATTGGGCCAGAGCATCGATGGGAAGGTGGTGCATAAAAGCTGAATTGATTAGTTGCGTAATCGGTTTTCTGTGCCGCCATATGAACGAGTGTTCCGGAGTAAGGGTTTTGCTTCTGTCTTGCATAGTATGAAGTCTATTTGGTTGAAGACAGCTGCTGTAGCCTTAGAACCTTTTGGGGCTTTGCGATCAGTAATATGTCCAGTCCATGTTGCCCGGTGACGGCATGGATGTTTGAAAGCCGTATTTGTGACACATAGGCCATTGGAACTAAGGAATGCCACCAGTGCATCTCCATTGCCGTTGCATGTGCCCTCTCCATAGGATCCCATGTATAAGCCAAGTCCTGAACTTTTGTCCGCAATTCCGAGTTTACCCAGCTTGGAGTTGAAATCTCCACACATGATCCGTTACCATCTAGCGGGGATTGTAATGGCGGAGCTCAGTTCTGCATAGAATAAATCTAATATTGCTGTATTCTCTTTGGCTTTTTCGGTAGTTGGGCCGTATGCATTGACAATTCAACACTTAGTGGTGGTGTGTTTTCGTGTAGATATAGCTAGGTCGATGAATGCAATGCGATCGCTGACGTATCCAAAACTAATGACATGATCCAAGACCCTTGGTCCGATTACGATGCCTAAGCCCCGGTATGTGGCCTGTTTTTGCTCCATGAGCACTAGCTTATGGCCTGTCTGTAGTTGCTGCTCTGAGTGTTTAGCTACTTTAGTCTCTTGAATGCATGCAATATCGATGCTATAGTGTCCACAGTCTGCACCTAAGGTTTGCCTCTTTGATGTTGCACTCAAACCACGTACATTCCACGTAGCTATGGTAAGCTCCTGGGAAGTCCGAGGATGTCAAGCACAGTCTCTTGTTTGAAGAAGGGTGAACATAATCAGAGTTGCCTCTGTATGCGGATGTCAGCCCGCAATCCTTGATGGCTTAGTTTCCCAACAAAGTTGGTACTTATGGAGGAGACCAGCATGAAGGTGTCATCTTTCTCCCCCATGCATTTATATTACCGGTATATTATATATTCGATATACAAGTACATCTCAAGTGCAGAATAATAATAATAATAGGATATTTATAGTGCGCTATAATTCCACGCAAATATTGCGTGGTCTAAGCGCTTACAATAAAATAAAATGATCATACAGTTGGATATGCCTGACGGAACAAAAACGTTTTAAGATTTGATTTAAATATAGCTAGAGTGGATGAAGATTTAAGACTAGCTGGAAGATCATTCCATTCTGTAGAAGCAACAAAAGCAAATGTTCTGTGACCATAGGTTTTTGATTTAACTTTCGGAATTTTAAGCAGGTTAGATTTGCATAATCTGAATAACATTCAGTCAGCATACTGATTGATCTGGAGATAATGATATCTCATGCATTTATACTACCAGTACATTATGAGATATCATTATATCCAGATCAATGAGTATGCTGACTGAATGTTATTCTGCACTTGAGATGTAATTTTATCGTTCTACATACAGCATAGATCATAAATTAGTTAACCTGTTTCCAAAACAACATGGTCGATAGACTCTCGTCGCTGTGGGGTCCAGATTTGGTCAGATTTTTCAAATCTTTTAGATTTCCAGATTTTTCGACCATTTATTATGGAAACCTAGAATATGGTCACACCATTCACTGCATTACAATTTGAGCCAAATCAGACCAGTAGCTTCCAAGATATCTACAAAACAGAATTTTATCCGATCCGCTTTCTGGTTCTTTTATCTCGATCAGGGCCAATGTTTGGAAATCTTCTTGAAGTTCCTTTATTGTGTTAAAGTTTAAGCCAAATCGGATAAGTAGTGTGTAAGACACAGACCGGAATAAGCTTTTGTGACTGACTGACTAAAAAGGAATGTGGCGGTTTAATAAGCAGAACCCGCAGCTAAAAACAGAAACGTGTTACCAGTAGTACAATTTTGAACATGATATAAGAAATGTTTTGTTGAATATTTTGGACTTTGATTGGAACCTATTGCTGGCTAAGTAGTATGTTTTATATTGTTTTGGAAACATATATAGCTATTTCTGACATGTACCATAATGGCGGGATGGCAAAGTTTAAGACAATGACACTCACAATGATCGCAGTATTGACTTGTTTTTCTTTGCTGAGTCAACTCATATTTTCCAGAAATGCGGCCTATAAGTAATCTTAGATCGTATTTAATCTCACTGGTGATCAGTCAATCAGTTTTCAAATGGACCAGAAGACAATATGTAGGAATACATTTCTAGCTATGCCATGCCCATTTCTCCCCGATCACCACTCACTTTGTACATCATGTATCGCAATCGATTTGATACTTTGAAACCTTTGTTTCCAGAATCAAAATAATCAAGGTAACTACCATACAGAAACACAGAATGTTTATTAACCCTTTAACCCCCAAATTTATTCAAGAAAATTTAAATTTTTTCATATAAAATGTTGATCAATGCAGACCAAGAGCATACTTTTTGGAAAACTTATCACTGGAATGAATGCCTGGGTTATCTAGCCAGTCATTACAGTAAAAATTTAAAAAAATAGTCTTCTCTAGATCTGCAAATGGACATTTGCCAAGACCACTGCAGGAGCCATTTTTGGCCATTTAGAAAGTTAAATTGCAAAATTAATCAAAAACATGCAGTTCAGGCATTTTCGCAACGGACCCATAATTAGCACCTTTGTGATGTACGTGTGATGGATAAGTTAACAAGTGATGTATGTGATTATAACATCAGATATATGAGTTAGAGATCAGATCCCATCATTAACACGATGTAATGGATGTATCCACTTAAATAGCGATGCGCCGCCCATCTCTAGCTAAGATCCACACACACCTCGCTCGTGTTGGGATCAATCGATCGCTGCACTCTCTGGATCTCAATTTCCAGAAAACTATACAGGTTAGCCGAATAGCTGTTGAATATTTTGAAACTCATTTGACTGGGTGCTGTTGCAGTCAAATTGATTTCAAAATATTCAACAGCATGTTTATTAAATAGTAAAGACATACAATTTGTACAACGTGTCAGACTAGTAAGCATTTAAGACAGACTAAATCGAGTCATTCATGCTGTAATTGATTATAACATCGTCCTACACATCACATAGTTGATTATGACATCATATGATGGATGGATAAACTGGAAAGGTCCATTCTTAAAACTAACTTAATCTAGACATTTGACTAGGATCTGCTGAAGCCCATATAATATGTGTGAAAGCTGGAGAAAAAACACCAAAATTATTCCTGATCTCTTTAACCCTCAAATTTGTTTAAATTTTTTTTCATCTTCTCACAGAAATGCCCGATCAAGAAATTACTTTGAAATTTATCACTGGAATGATTGGCCTCACAGAAAATGCCAGACCAAGAGATTATTTTTAAATTTACCGCTGGAATGATTGGCTCGGTTATCGAACAAGTCATTCAAGAGATCAATTTTCAAAAACTAGATTACAGGACTGCGTCCTATGTGTTGAGCCCTTTAGTTTTTTAGCGTATCACCTTAATGTGTTGCAGTGTTGCGAAATAAGGATTTCTTAACCCTTACCACACTGATGTCAATATTCTCTCTTAATGTAACAATAGCAATGAAACTGGTGCACCACCATCTTCCACTAAATTTGTTGAAAAATTAACACCAGTTCATCATTTAAAATTAATTTGAAAATTAAAAATTTTGATATCAGAGTGGTAAGGATTAACATAATATACCTCCTTGATGAATCTATTGAAAAACTAAAAAATTTCTAATTCTTGAAAAGGAGACAAACCATGTACATGTAAAAGTATGGAAAAACTTTAAGCCTTTAATTGCCAAATTTGTTTAAAAATTTAAAAATATTTTCTTATTGAATGTCCATCTACAGGTCACGATAATAGAATTTTTGAAAATTTATCACTGGTATGACTGGCTCAGTTATCGTGCCAGTCATTCCAGTGATAAATTTTCAAAAAGGTATTCTCTTGGCCTGTAAATGGACATTCGATAAGACCATAGAAGAGGCGGGTTTTGGCTGGTATGGCCATTAAAGGGTTAAAATCATTTTAGCCTTCCAGGCCAGGTGTGCTAATAATGCTGACCAGACGCAATGGTAGTAATAGATGAAGTCTGTAATGTTTTATTAAGATCAGATAAGTCCTTGATGAATTAAACGTCCATTGTAAAACCTTAACATTTACAGAATTCACCTTTCCAGAGTACCCACCCATCATATGATGCTATAATGAACTGCGTGATGTGTACAATGACATCATAATGAATGACGTCGATAAGTACGTCACGAATGCATATTTGAAGACGGTCTATGCGTTGTTGTACAAATTGTTTGCTTTTAATATTTAATAAATATTCTGTTGAATATTTTGAAACTAATTTGACTGGGCGCTGTTGGTGCCATAGGCAGCAACAAAGCCCAGTCAAATTAGTTACAAAATATTAAACAGCTTCCCTGTATAGTTTTCAGGAAATTGATAGCTAGGGCATTTGGGGATCGATCAATCCCAACACGGCGAGGCGTGGGTGGAGCTTAGCTAGTGATGGGCGGGGCATAGCTAAAAATGGAACGGCCCATTCTTGGTCCACGCCAAGCGCCAGACATCATTTGGATGGCTATGTTGAGATCCCCAACTTTACTATGGGCTTGACCAAAATAGTCTTCTCTTGGTCTGCAAATGGACATTTCTCAATACCTCTCCAAAAGGCATTTACGATCAGCTTCAGCGCTAAAGAGTTCAGAGTACTGATTTAGACATGTTATCGGTATTTGCAGACTAACACGGTCCTCACAACTTCTAATTAATTCTGTGACAAGTTTGTTGCGTTCAAGTCAAATGCTAACCCATCAATCCACACAGGCAATTTAGAGAAAACAAGAATTATTATGAGACCAGGCGCACACACATAGAAACCAATGACCTAAAGACTATGAACAATTAGAAAAAATCATTCTCTTAACTCTTTAACATTCAAACCGACCAAAAACGACTTCTGTAACGGTCTTGAGAAATGTCCATTTGCAGACTAAGAGAAAACATTAAAAAAAAATTTACAACTGGAATGACTGGCTCGATAAATGAACCAGTCATTCAAGCGGTAAATTTTCAAAAGAGTCGTCACTTGGCCTGCAAATTGACATTTTCTTTGAGAAAATTGAATTTTTCTTGAACAAATTTAAGGCTTAAAGGGCTAATGGCATAAATAATGCGAGGTATTAGAGCTGAAATCACGATGATCATGTTGGAGAAAAACACACTGTTGAATATATTGATCATAATTGGATTGGAAGACAGTGCTGCCTCTGAGGCAGCACTGTCTTCCAATCCAATTACGTTCAATATTCAATAGAACATTTCTTACATCGTGTTAAAAATTGTACTCAAACATGTTTTATGTTTTTGTTTTGGAAGTATGTAAACTTACTTATGAGCTGTACTGTATGACTAAAAGAAGCTGCTGTTTGATTAATTTGTTCTCAAGATATTTTCAATTTTGCTTTCTTGTCATCGGAATTCATTTTGAAGTGTATTAATTGGACAACAAAGGTGAAAAAATAAAAAATAATTTTCACTATTATAAATGAGAAACAAAAGTTTGTTAGCTTCAAAGATTCTCATAAGAGTCCTTTTGAGAGTATATACCCCAATATGCAACTTGGAACCATGAAAAGTAGTGGCAGTGGGGCCATGGGACCCCTGAAAATCTTATATGATTATTAAATATTAATTGAGTGTAGTTTTTTTGCACAAAAATACCCATAAGATTGTGCATGGGACACCTATAATCCATACCTGTGAGTTCACGGCACCTTCTGTTTTGTAGCATGGAAAAGAAAATAAGCATTGGAACCCCAGGTTTTCAGCTTAGGACCCCTGGATTTAGCTTGGGACCCCCACATTTCAGTGTCGGGTCCATGGAACCTCCAAACTTTAGATACCATAAGAAACACAGGTTAGCTTTAACGCGTTAATGGTCATATTTGGTCAAGAAAATTTAAATGTCTGCCTTCTGAATGTCCATTTACAGGCCAAGAGAATACAATTTTTGAAAATTTATCACTGGAATGACTGGCTCGATAAGAATAATTGTATTCTCTTGGCCTGTAAATGGACATTTCACAAGCCCATAAATAACAGAGGCCAGTTTTCGCTGGCTTGACCATTAAAGCATCAATTTAACCTACAACCATTGCCAAGCTAGCAGACATTAGAGACTTAACTACCAGTGGCAATATGCCAATTCTTCCAAATAAAGATGCATGGACTTTAATGTATTCACAGAACGACAACGAAATTATTCCGTCTTTGGGCGAAGTAAATAATTCAAGCTTTGAAGCACATCACTTGGAGACAGAAGCGATTAGCGAAGCGGAGGAATTGAGCGCTCAGTAGAGCTAATGACACGCCAATCGTGAGAGCGAGCACGCAACTCGGCACATCTCACAATGAACACACACATTAAAGTTGAGATGAGAGAGGGAATGATCGCGGAAGCACATCGAAGGTGCTATATTCACGGAATGGGTATCATACATGCTATTAAACCATTTCAAAATAAATTCCTAGGAGTTTTAAATTAAAAATATTAAATGACTGACAGTTGCTATGGCCCTTAGTAGCAGAAACTTATTAATCAGTGATTTCTTTCAGACATAAAAGATCACCATCTGAAATTCAATGCGCAGTTATGTGAAGGCTTTTGAATATTTCGAGAATTAATCTTACAGCTGGCTAGACAGACCAGCCAATAATGAGCGGGTTGTGAGGAGGTATAATCACGAGGAAATACAAGAAGCCCATGGGGCCTGTATCGCTCACCTGGAACATAGGTATTTCAAGTAGAAAGGCCATCTGCTATAAGTTGAATCTCAAGGAGTTGCGCAGAATTGTAACAAGAACACAGCAGCCAAATTTTCTTTATGTATCAACTTCCCTTGAAAAAAGTTTAATGGCCCTTAGTCCATAATCAATACCTCCCAAATTTCAGCCTGATCCATTCAGCGGTTCTGGAGAAGAGCATGTTTTCATGAAAATTAGTTATCCAAGATGGCCTCTTGAAAATACTTGGTTCAGCCCTTGCATCAGTTTGAATCGATCCCCCAAGCAGATTCGGAAAAGAAAATTTTTAACGCCGTTTAAAAAATTGGCCAAAATCCAAGATGGCCAGCCGGCCAAATTGACAGACCAGATTCATTTGAAAAAGCCCCTATCCCTTTGCCAAATATACTTCAAAACGGTTCAGTGGTTCACGAGAAGACATTTAAAATTGCCCATTGCTTAATTATTATGGGAGCTTTTAGCGGGAAAAGATCCTAGATAGTCATCAAACCGTTTATTGGACAGTTTCGAAAATGGCAAATCTGAAATCAGAATACCCCAAAAAGCTATATAAAAAATCTAACATGTCATTTTTTACATTTTGATTGGCCGATGGTGGCATTTATGTTTTTTGGTGAATCAACCTTCCTTGAACAACCTTTAATCGCCCTTAATTACTAATCATATATACCTTGAATTTCGTCCCAATCCATTCAGCTGTTCAGAAATCCTCTTCGCGAAAACTAGGTCATGCAAGATGGCTGCCAAATTATTTGGTCAATCAAGTTCCCTTGAACAAACTTGGTTCAGCTATTGCCCTGGATGATCTTTCACTAGTTTTGAATCGATCGCCCATTAGCGGCGTCAGAGAAGATTTTTAAAGACATTTCTAAAAATCAACCAAAATCCAAGCGAATACAATCTTTGAAAACCTAGCCAAATTGGCAGATCGGTTTCATTTGAACAAACTTGAATCTCTATGCCCTAAGTATGCTTCAACGGCTTCTAGTCAACTAATTTCAAAATATTCATCAGTTTTCCTGTATGGTATCGTTAAAATGAGATATGGGGAATTCATCAGTAAAAGAGTCAACAGTTTTCCAAAACAAAATAAAATGTACTGTTCAATATTTTGGACGTAATTTGATTGGAAGCCACTTCCAATCAAATTAAGTCCAAAATAATTCAACAGAACATTTCTTACACCGTGTTCAAAATTGTACTAAATAACATGTTTCTGTTTTAATTGTTTTGGAAACATGTTAACATACACTGTAAATCATGTAATTTTTCATCCAATACCGACCCATAATGTGGAGTAGTTGGAAAGACAGAGTGGGCATGGAGGGATCAAACGGAGAAAAGACCTCTACAATGAACTTTCATGAGCTGTCAAAGCCGACGTGCCACATCAAATTAAGAAAACACAAGCAAATTCTCTAAAGGATCCACTTTACAGTGCACTTCAAAGACACCAAACAGCCTTGTTTAGGTTATGGACAGGGCTAAACTGCCAACTCCACAAGCTGAAAATTGCTGCTGACAGACCTGTACATAGATGTCAAAACACATAGGAACCAACAGAACATTTGCTCTTGAACTGCAAAATCAATGGCGCACTCAGGGAAACCAGCTGGTTGAAACAAACAACCGCAGAGAAGCTACTTAGGGCCTTGGAACACCCAGAGAGCTGTTCCATCACTGTTCAATATAGCCCGATAATTTGCTTGAATCCATCATGTGCTGTTGACCCCCAAAAACGAAACCATTCTACTAAGGAGTCTGTGTAAATGGTAACCAGGATTAGTGAAGGGAAAACCAGAAGCTACAATGGCAGTTGCCCAATTGAGAAATTATCAATTCCATTACTAAGTTCCATACAGTGGCCGAAACCCAGTGCTCATTAAATGAAGCACTGCTGGCCATTGTTGGCACCAACACCAATTTCAAACTGTACATCAGCAATGCATTTGATCAGCTCAATAAAGGACCTTCATTACCCAAATCCAGTAGGTTAATCTTTGATCTGAACGACTCTAAGTCTGTCTTGTCCACACATATTTCTCAGAAAGTATGGATCATTCAATTTGGCTTCTTAATGCAAATGACTAGTGTCATGGGCCTAAAATGAAATTTTTAGTACCTGCAATAATGACAATTAAAAATTCTTCAAAAGTGTTCAGCAGCATTCTTGTATAGCTGTCTTTTTAACCATGTTAAGACTTTAATGATCAAATTTGTTTTTTAAAATGTTAGTTTTGTAACACAACAAAATATTAAGCCACTCAATTCACTGTTTTCTATGGTCACCTGACTTAGTTATCTCAGAACTTTGACCTATGCATTCCCATGGCGTGTGGGTTCCATAGTAAACAAGGTTAGCACAAATTAGGCTTGCATAATTAGTCAATTATTTGACTAATTGCGATTATTCTTTAAAATATGATCGTGGACGATTACAAAACTAAATAATCGAATAATCGAACATTTTCAATTTCCAAGGTAGTTGTTTCTCAAAATGTAATCTTCTATCCTAGCCTAGGATTATATTAGGACAAGAGCTGTTCAATTTACAAATAAACATCTCTGAGAAAGGGGGTGGGCTTATTTTAGGTATATTTCAAGAAAGTTGAAATCAATTCCCTAAAATGGTTAAAACTGATAGCCCCTAACATGAAAATTGAACAATTTCCTGGTACAAATTCTTCCCGCCTTATTATAATGTTTAATATACACCTCAAAAACACCATTGCGGAAGTGAAATTATTAAATGGGGCCGTCTAAATATTGCGTATCCTTTAATACAGGCTGGTTAATTATTACACCAAAATTAATCCACAATTAGATATAATAAGTTGTTGTGAAAAAATATAAATCATGTGATATTAGTAATCTGCTCAGGCTAAATCAAATTAAGAGCATTTTTAGAGTGAGTACGCGGATATAAATATCTTGGACTCGGAACTCGGATATCGTTATATATATCATCAGTCCGTGATGGAATTGTGTATTGTATTTTAAATTCGATTTGAATAATGAGGTAAAATGGGTACCTGTTTTATAACAGGAAGGGTTATGATTAATGCGGTCTAACTTCCCTGTCTCAAACTCCTGTAGTATACGAAGTCTTGTGAGAACATGTCATGCGCCTCCAATTGCAAGAGTTATTTTGATGCCAACATAGAAGCGATCACCATAATTTTAATTCTCGGGTGTTCAAGAACATTTTCTTGCACATTTGACACCACTTTGGATCATTTTATGTTGGTCGTGTGTTGAATAAAGCTTTGTTCAAGTTCCCCCACGCTAACGCACAATGACATATACGATATATTCGAAAATCGCGATTATTTTTTCAAAATGATCATGATTGTGAAAACTGAATAATCGTGCAACCCTAGCAGAGATACATCCCTTAATTGGGTATTCTTAATAGCATCTCTTTAACTCTATTGCAGTCACTGCTCTAGGGAGTCTGTGAGCATGCTATTATGTATGCGAAGTCGTCATTAATAAATTTTCTTTATTACAGGAAACACCTAATTTATATATCAACTAATCGTATTCGCCCTAATTATCTGGAGGTAAATCCACATTTGATTTATTATGAATGTCAGAGAACGTGCAGGCTTTGTTGAACAAATCATGTGTTTTATGTAAAAATGGCTATAATTTATGTGGATATGAAATGGAAAGTTTTTGTGGTTACAAAGAAAATGGCGCCAGCAGTCGACTTCATGTTACAAGCCAGGTGAAGTCAATAACTCTGATCCTATTTTAGCCACAGAGGCTTGCTCATTCCTACGCAAGGTGTGGAATGTATGTAACGTACCAGTTGGGAAGTTATCAGATCAATTAAGAGTTTTGACTAGGTACATATTTCCGAGTGTCATTCTTCCCTACATAAGGTATACTACATACCAGTTAAGATCGAATCCACTGAAGGCCACACATTACCTCGCCTGTACACACATCACATACACAGGTGAGGTGTACAGGTGAGGTAATGTGTGGCCATCTGTAAACACAAATCACTAACTGGCTAGCCACAGCTACCACAAAATTCCACTGTGTATCAGAAACTCACATCGTGAAAGCTTCACCAGCCAAGTAAGTCTTTGTCTTGTGGTGTTGGTGTAGTGAAAGCATTTGTGGGCTATGATACTAGGGGCTCTCGCTGATTGTGGGTTCGATTCCCTGTCAATGCGAAAATACTGTAATGCCATGACTCCTTGTACAACTAAGTATATTGGCTGTAAAACGTGTAGTCCATGTGATGTGTGTACAGGTGAGGTAATGTGTGGCCCTCTATACACACAAATAACTGGCTAGCCAGTTTAGTTACTGTAATTATGGTCAAAATCAGCTACCGCAGAATTCCTCTGTGTATCAGAAACTCACATTGTGAAAGCTTCACCGGCAAACTAAGAATTTGTCTTGCGGCGTTGGTGTAGTGGAAGTATTTGTGGGATATGATGCTAGATGCTCTCGCCGGTTGTGGGTTCGATTCCCTGTCTATATCATAGATGTGTGTCGATCTCAATGTTTTAGTAGCAAGAATAGCCTTTGAATCAGGAAAGTTCTTGTCTATGTATGTAAGATTACAGTATTCTGTATCTGTAGTAGTAGAAACATCCTACAGATGCAATAAGTCCTTCTTCGCCTTTGCCCACTGTGTCTTGTCCTCTGCCGAAATCCTTAGCTTCCTCAGGTCCATTCTTGACTTGAGTGTACCAAGTCTTGCTTTCGTGAGGTCACCTTGTAGCATGCTTAGCAGATTTATGCAATGCCGTCCTTTCCTGGCTTTGTATTTGCTGGCTCAGAGTAGGGCGAATTCCAAGGCTCTCTGTGCCGGTGTCTCTTCTGGCATCCTTAGCACATGGCCAAACATGGACCATTTTTGCTGGGCGACTTTTAGAGACAGCGGCGATGTATTACACATCTTGTATAGCGCATCATTGGAAATTTTGCTGTCTGGCCATCGGTGTCCAGTGATTGTGCGTAGGTGTTTACGGTGGCAGGCATCGAGTTTGTTCAAAGCTGCCTTTGGAGCTTCCCAGCTGATACAGTTATACAGCATCAAGGATACGCAGGTTGCATTGTATAAATGTAGCCGTTTAATCAAGGGCATCGTTGATCTATGAATCCATAGCCTCCAGAAAGACTGGAAAGTTATGTTCCCCATGATGCAGTGTGCAGCAATGTCAGCAGTACTGTAAGGTAACCGGGGTAAGTGTGTTGTGACTCTGGGGGCGAACCTCTGACTATACGTTCTGTCGGATGGAGTGATAAACGAACTGATTGATTGCCTATTAGGCTATGGACTGGGTAGACCGATGGTATTTTCTCTATTCTGAAGGTTGGCTATAATATTCTCAACTAGATCGACAACAACACAGTCTTAGCTTGTACTTTTTTTTCAAATTTAAATTCAATAACTTTACATAGCAACTTTATTTATTCAGCCTTCTACATAACTCTCTGCATTTACAACCTTACTCACTGACTTGCTCTCCTAGCTCTTAGTTCTTTTTTAATAATAATTTCACACATATATAGCATACTAGTTTCCAGCCAAACAAACTTTTACCATTCAAACATGTCTGTTCAATAATTTGTAAAAATCCGCCATAGACCCCCGCCCCCTTGTGGCTTGGTCTGTTGTTTTATTAACCACTATAAAAACATACTTACCGTTCAATCACTACTTTCTAAATCCATTATCTGCATTTAGCTGTCAGAATAAGATTTTTATGCTTGCATACACACCTCCCCATGCCTATTCCTATTAATATGGACCCTCAACCAGGCTACTGGTTATGTCCATCTCCAGTATACTGACTGATATAGACTGGCACCAGTCTATACTCACTCCATAGTGACGCCTGTCACATGCGCACTGGAGCCCAATAGGAATCAGATTCACTTTTCTAAATTTAAGTGCCAAATATTAAAGGCCAATTCTCAAATCTTACCACGCGGGGTGGTTGAGGCCGGGTCGTAGTGATTGAACATCCATTACCGTTCAATCACTACTTGCTAAACCCGTAGATTTGGTCAGTGCCCCACTTAAACATTAGGTGGGAGGAGATTTGAGAATCAACAAACAAGGATAAAAATCAAATCAACCTTATCCAAATGTTAATAATATAACATAATAGTGCATTTAACTCAATCACACCGTGATTAACAAATAAGGAAAACTTGAACTTAAAGAAATAAATAAAAAACAAAATAAGACTCTCACCATTTCTCACAGACGCACAGTCTTAACGAAAATGGTGGGATGTGCTTGGTAAATGGTCTTCAGCTTTTTTGGTTAAAATAGTAATGTTACGAAAGAAGGAGGCTGCTGCAATCCGGTATTTGAGATGAAGTTGTAAAAGTGGATTCAGATTTCCATCCTGCCACCTGCATGACTTCATCTAAAGACGAACCGGCAAAAAGAGCGAAAGAAGTAGCCATACCTCTAACATCATGGGCTTTAATATGGGAGAGGTTAATTTGATCCGGTGAGGCTATCTCATAACAAAGCTGTCTCACAAATCCATCTGGCAATCGTAGATTTTGAGACCAGCTTAGATAACTCTTCCGCGTAGGAAACCCATAAATGGGATGGATCGACTCTTTTAAAATCAGTTCGCTGTTTGTACATTCTTAATGCCCTAACACGACACCAAAATGTATCGGATGGCGAAAAAGACGATAAAGATTTTAAAATGATCGGACTAGCAGGAAAGCGGTTAGACTGAGTTTTAGATAAAAAGTCCCTTCTGGGATATAAAACCAAACCGTCTCCTGAAACTATAAATCTATCCCTTTCGGCAGAAAGAGCATGAATCTCTGAACGTCTTCTAGCAGAGGCAGCAGCAACAAGAAAAACAGCTTTAAAAGTTAAAAGCTTAATACTGATAGAGGAAATGGGTTCAAAATGGCGACCTGCCAAAACTTGAAGAACCAAGGCCAAATTCCAGGAAGGTAAAGGCTTAGCAATCAGAGTACGAATATTACCTAGACCTCTAATAAAACTATTAAGTCTTAGTATCCTTGACATCGGCATTCAGAAGACAAGGAAGAGAAGATGCCAGAGAAAATCTATACCGCCTAACCGTACTAGCTGATAAATGTAAAGAATCAAACAGATAAGTTAAAAAGTCTAATACTTGGGGTATAGAAACAGAATCGGGCACGAGACCTTGGTCTGAACACCATTCTCCAAAAATTTTAAGTCGACCCTTGTAAACTCGACGGGTCGACTCTCTTCTGGCAGAATCAATAATTTCCTGAAATCTTGAAGAAACCTTATTCTCGAGGACCTCAGATTCGAGATTCTCCAAACACACAGATTGAAAATTTCTGGGTTTGGATGAACACAAAGACCTCTTACTTGAGATAGAAGATCCTGGGATACTGGAAGAAGACGAGGGAAGTCTACCAGAAGATCTAGAAGGTCTACAAACCAAATCCTCTTTGGCCAAAAGGGAGCTATCAAAAGAATCTCGCAAATTTGATCTTTGACCTTTTTCAAGACTAACGGAATCAAAATTGTTGGAGGGAAGGCATAGGCGAACATTCCTGTCCAGGACTGAGACAGAGCATCCACCGCCAGGGCTTGACTGTCCGGAAAAGGAGACATGTAAGAGGACATCTGAGCATTCAGAGAGGTCGCAAACAGATCTACTAGAGGATGATCCATAAGACTGAAAATCGCTCTGACAACCGACCTCTTTAACTGCCACTGTGTGGGCGAATTTGCTGGGACGTGACAGTTGGTCCGCAAGAAAATTCAGACTACCTGGGACATGGGAAGAAACTAGAAAAATCTGATTCTTGCGGCACCACAAGAGAAGATTCCACACTTCCAGACAAAGGAGACATGACCTTGTACCGCCCTGCCTGTTGATATGACACCACTGTCAAATTGTCCGACCGAATCAAGACTTTGAGACCTATCACAAGATCTGACCATGAAAGGAGAGCCTTCTTGACAGCCCACAACTCCAGAATGTTGATATGGGCTGTCGACTCCTCCAGGGACCAAAGGCCGGAAACTGACAGGGAGTCACAGACCGCTCCCCATCCCTCCTTGGAAGCATCTGTGAAGCTAATCGCCTGAGGGGAGGACTTTACCAGTGGAACACCCATCAGAAGCAGAGAACGATCCTTACAAAAATCTAGATGAGGGATCAAGTGTTCTCTGATGGGAATCTGATGGTAAATAGAGTGAACTGACTGCTTCCACAGGGACATTAAGTACATTTGGAAGGGTCTTCTCATCAGCACCGCCCAAGGAATTACATTCTCTATGCTGACCATCAAGCCTATCACTCTTAACAGGAATCTTGCTCTTACCATGGGAGAAGCCAGGATTTCCATTGCCACTGACAAAGCCTCTATCCTTGGATCTGAGGGGAAGACTAGACCCCAGGTTTTTGAAAGAAATGCCTAGATGCATAAAGATTTGAGATGGAACTAGGCTTGATCCACCCTAGGTTGCATGCCAGACTGCCAACTTCTGGAAGAATTCCTGAGAGAATTGAGGATGACCTTGCTTTTACCAACCAGTCGTCTATATAAACGTGAAGATGGATAGAACGACGGTGTAAAATTCCTGCCACGGCTGAAACTAGACAGGCAAAAAGGAAGGGAGCCATGGTCAGGCCGAAGGGCATGGCGCGGAACTGCCAAACTCGATCCTTGTAAGCAAACCTCAGGAACTTTCTGAAGGCAGGGTGAATGAGAACATGAAAGTAGGCGTCCTTTAGATCTATGGAAGACGTCCACATTCCCTGATCTAAACTGGAAATGATCTGGGAGATTGTCTCCATCTTGAACTTGGGGGTGAGAATCATAAGATTTAGCTTTTTTAAATTTATGATAGGACGCCAACCTCCTGTTGATGATCGAGTAGTAGCCCGGGTCTACTCTCCAGTGGGGAACTTCTTCTATTGCCCTCTTGACAATCATGGATTCCAACTCCTCTTCCAAGGCAACCAATTTTTCCGGATTGCAGGGAATCGGTGTTCAAATTGGGAGAAAATAAAGAAGAGGAGGATGACGGACCCATGAAGGTGCATAATCCCAAAGTATCTGAGAAACTAGCCAGGAGTCCTGAACGATGGCCTGCCAATTCTCCCAAAACAGAGAAAGGTGCCCTCCTACTGGCACGTTGGGTAATAGGCACTGGACCGACTGATCCGAAGGCACAAGAAGAGGGGGATGGATGAGGAAGGGAAGAGAGGTTGGACTTACCCGGGAATAGTCCACAGCTTCAAACTCTCTTTCCTTGATACCCTCTAAAGGAAGAATGACCGCTGGACTTGGAACTAGCACGACGAGAAGGGGTCTGACCCCCTCTCGCCCAGGGAGAGCGACTGCCTCACTTGAGACCTGGAACGATGAGAGGATATGGAATCGAAGCGATCCTCCTCCGTGGATCGATCTTGAAGATTGGAAGAAGAAAGATTGGAATTATTAATAATCCTAGAGGGATAAGCCCCAAATTGGTCAGGTTTGAGGCTCTCTTCTAGAAGAATTCGGACTCTTCACTGAAGAAACATCTCTTTTCAAGGAAGGATTAGCAAAGGAAATCTGAGCCTGAAGCTCTCTAGAGGCCTTCAGGTGCTCAGATTCCGCATGAATTAGACTAGGAGCCGACTGTCCGAAAATATCTTGACCAAACAGAGGTGCTGCAACAAGACTATTCTTCAAAGAATTAGAAATCTGAACCTCAGAGAGCTTCCTGGATCTATGCTTTGAAGTAATGAAACCCAACGACCTACAGACTGAATTGAGACTGATAAAGGAACTTGATCACTGCGTTCTTCAGCCTTAAGAACAGCCTCAGATAACAGAGGAAGGAAATTAGATGACTTAAGATGAGACCTGCAAACAGACTCCTATCTAGAAAGATCATTGGAAAACTCAACCTTGGAAGACTCCTTTAACTGAGAAGAAAGAACATCACAAGCAGAACCAGAAAGAGACTGAGTAGAGGCAACCTTCAAATAATCCTCCTTGGGAACTTGAACAGGAGCATCATCTTTGGAAACAAGAGAAAAATCCTTAGTGTTAGCATCATTACCAAAGAAATCAAGCATATCAACAACTAAGTTATAAATAGGCAGAACCTGAGGAGAGGAAGAAGAGGAAGAATCAGACGTAGAAAGAGCGGACCCAAAAGAAAGAGGGTCAATAGCAAATTCCTCCTTAAGAGGAAGAGAAAGAGTAGATGCGATCCACCTGTGAGCGATGGACCAGTCTTCCGAAGAGGCTCTGACCGGACAAAACCTCTTCAGATCCCTGGCCCTGACAGACTTGGGAGCTGAAGGAAGAGAAGGAGGAGAGGAAGAAGAGATGAGAAGAGAAGAGTGACCTGAAACTAAAGATTCACCTGCCCTAGAATAAATAGAAGAGGGTCTTCTAGCAGACTCAGGAAAGGAAGAGACTTGAGAAGAAAAAGAATCCCTACCCTGATACTGACTAGAGGACAAGAAAGGGAGAACCAGAGAACTGGCAAAAAACCTCGATAGAATAGAAAAGCGAGCAGAAGCAAACGAATGATCTAGAGAAGGATCCCTAACCACAGAAAACAAAGAGAAATCTAAACCCGAATCAACAATTTTAAATTCTAGCTCAGTCGAAAGGACAACGGAAACAATCGGATCAAGATGATCAAAAGAAGGAGAAGAAGAGGAAGAAGGAGGAAGAGAAGATGGAGAAGAAGAATGATCTAATGAACCCTGAGAGGAAACAGAAGAAGGAAGACGGTAGAAACCCGGAGGAGGAATAGATGATTGAAAAAGAGCTGACGAGTTAGACACATGACTGGACGAGAAATCCTTAGCAGAAAGAGAAGAAGAAATAGGTTTAAAACCTGGAGGAGAAGAAAGGAGGAGGCCTAAAGGCAGATGAACTCAAAACAGCATCACGAAAAGAAGGAGATGAAGACAGGGAAGATAAATCAACATCAACTACCTGAGAAGGGAGAAAAGAATCATAATTGGAAACTACAGAATCCTGAGAAAACACTCGTTGAGATATTTCAGAACCAGAATCTACAAAACTCATATCATCACAATCCTTACGCTTATCCTCAGAAAATTTCTCTGAATCTAATGAGGAGACTGAAAACGGAAGCGTAAGATGATGCTCGGATAAAATCTTAGACGATGCTAAGTGACTATGATCTCTCGCTATCCCGGAAGTTACATCCCAACCGGAAGCGGAAGACGGAAGTCTATCCGGATCTGAACGACCCGGAAGTACACCTCTAGAACCCGAAGCGGAAGTGTACAGACAGGAATCCAAACCGGAAGCGGAAGCGCTTCTACCGGAAGACGAAAAATAATAGGAGTCCACAGACCCCAGATATCTGGTATGACTGGAAGCGCTGCTAAAACCGGAAATGGAACTAGGAACCGGATCTTGAAGACCCGGATGTCCTACAAAAATGGAAGTCCTACCGGAAACGGTCAGAATGTAAGTAATAACCGGATCTTGAAGACCTGGATTTCCTACAAAACCGGAAGTCATACCGGAAATGGACGGAACGGAAGTAAGAACCTTATCTTGAGGACCCGGATGTCTTGCAAAACCGGAAACGGACGGAACGGAAGAAAGAACCAGATCTAGAAGACCCGGATGACCTACAAAACCGGAAGACATACCGGAAACGGATGGAACGGAAGTAGCACCGGAAAACGGAAGTAAACCCGAGTCCCGAGGACCCGAGTCCACCACAATGGAACCGGAAGGACTAGCAAGGCTAGAATGCAAACTCTTAGCTACAGACGACCTATGGAGAATCTTGACGACTGGTATGACCGAAATATTGGCATTAGCATAAGGCTTTTGGACGTTAGCTTCCGCCTCCGCCACCACTGCTTGAGGGTTATGCCTATCACCCTCAAGTCTAATGTGGGTTTGACCCGGTGACCTGCACGAGCTCACCTTAGAGAGCTTTGTCACTCTAGACTTTTGTTTAGGAGACCTAATAACCTGCATTGACGTTAGAGGGTTCGGTTTCCCCCATTTGCGGGAATTCCCGCTAGCCCTCGGGCTATCGTCGGAACCAGAAGAAACTTCCTGTTTCTTGGCCTCCATGATGGCAGAAGATATCCTTTCGTCTAAAGATTTAGTCAGTACAGAAGCGAAGGATTCAAATCTCGCAAATAATGCTAAGACAGCTTCCGAATTCGCTGAAGAGGGGCCCCCCCCTCCATTGCTGCCGGAATATATACATTAGATTGTGCAAGACATAGCTTTTGTCTTACTAGCAACGGAGGTAGGGGAAGAACGACCAGAGGGCAGCGGTTGTTTAGTGGGCAATTCCTTAAAAAAGGCCTTAGAAACCGAGGCCGACCACCCTTTGCAAATCCCACACATCGCTGTGGGGGTGTACGAAGTGCATTTCGCACACACATGACCACCAAAATCATCAGAGTGAAGACGATCACATTTGGCGGATGTCCATTTTGTCTTATCGGACGATTTAACAGACTCCTAAAAACAAAAAACTAGTAACAATGAAGCATACAGCTTAGAGAATCGTTAAAAAGAGTCTAGAAACATAAAACGCACTTCTAAAAAAGGCGGGAAAGTTCCAATTTGAAAACAAATTCCCTAACGACAAGAAGACAAACTTTCATAGGGATAAATGAAATTCCTTATAATGCACTAGGTGAAAAGTGATATGGGCTCTTGGAATACACTAGAGAATTAATATGATAATGATGATATAGGCATTGTAAATAAGTTACCACGAAAACGATAGCGACCCTTCACGAAAACCGGTAACAATATATACATAGTTATAAAATACAATATAACCACGAATATACTTCCTAAACGTAACTTAGGGAGGATTGACTTCATAGTAGGCATATTGTTAATAATATGAAGCACAATAAGTGTAGCTGACACAGCGCAAAGCACTAAAAATGGTCTTGTGGAACTTTCCCGCACTGATTTAAATGCAACAGCAAGATAACAAGATAGTCAGTCAAATTTTTCAGTGATCTCATTAAAAGGTTTACTTCCTAAGTAACAACTATGACATCTGTCTATAAAGGACAGTTTGTCTATGGTCCCCATGGTGTCCTTTATAAACATGCTTAAATGTATATAAAAATGCCATGTCCTGTGTTTTTCTATTGAGCCTAGTATCCTAACCTTTTAACTCTAAATGTGAGGAAAGTAATCTGACATTTCTGATGAGAGTTGAACAATATTTTGAAAATAAGTTAGAAATTGTAGTTGTTTAATGCATCACATTCCTGCAGTCAAATTATTTTAAGGAACTTAGTTAATATTGTTAGCAATACTATAGTCCAGGAGCTAAAGCTAGGTCAGAATCATGACGTAGCACACCCAGTATTCGGAAGGTCTGACACTTGCTGTGGCTTGGGGGACATGTCCCACACATTTTAAGCCCTGTTGTACAAACAAATTGTGGTAGCACTAATTAGTTATCCTGATTTCTTTGCATAGGGGGTCTAGGCTTTGGCTGTATCCACAGTGCACAACGATATAAGCATGATCGTGTCATAACTCAAAGTAATATCGTATTAGATTCACCATATATGATATTTAGACGGATATCGACCTAACATATATCCAACATACATTTTGCATGCATATACCAAAGGCGAGGTTCTGGAAGCGCTGCTGCGATTACAATGGCAGTCTTTTTCCAAATGGGTTCAACAAAATGGACAACATGAAGACCACATTACTCCCAACAGATTTGGAGTCTGGATGAGAAAATTAAGATGTGCCGAAGCAGCATTGACGACTTAGACGCACTGCAAGAAAATTTCAAAGAGGTGTGTATGTACGTGAATAAATTTCAACAGCTGTTCAAATCCTTTAAAGTTGAGTCAAGCTCGAAATCACACCTGTTCACATTTTGGAACTCATATATTCATATGGTACAGCTGCTGCTTGGATTCATAAGAGCTGAGAGAACTGGAGATTGGCAGGCACACCTATCTGCTACTGCTGCTATGGCGCCATATTTCTACAGCATGGACAGAACAAATTATGCAAGATGGCTGCCAATATATCTTGCGGACATGAAGATGCTTCCAAGTACACATCCCCATGTACATGAACAATTCTTGAATGGAAATCATTCCGTAAGTCGCTCACACCATCCATTCAATCAAGCGTGGACAGATATGGCCTTAGAGCAATCGATTAATTTGGATTCCAAAAAGCGAGGTGGTATTATTGGAATAACACAAAAGCCAGGA
This sequence comes from Chaetoderma sp. LZ-2023a, assembly GCA_034401795.1. Classification (NCBI taxonomy): domain Eukaryota; kingdom Metazoa; phylum Mollusca; class Caudofoveata; order Chaetodermatida; family Chaetodermatidae; genus Chaetoderma; species Chaetoderma sp. LZ-2023a. The sequence continues at coordinate 163,460,758 of CM067369.1, read as the reverse complement.
GCTCTGGAGAGGTGGTTTTTAACTAGCCACGAGAGGGCAGCCATAACAACGGTCACAAAGCAAATGTGTGGGTTACAAAATAGTCACATGTTTGGAGTACATAAGGAAATGGGGACTAATCGAATGAACAGGGATGAAACCGATGTGCAGAAGATACTTTCGATGTTCTCATCAGATATAATGACCAATCCCTTTAATATTGCGGAAAACGACGACAGCGAGTGTCTTCCGCTTGTAAACATTGCAACTGGCGTGGTATTGCCTAGTGAAATCGCCAAGAGACTTGTTTCCGCCTGTGACATTGGTAAGGAGATTACGGAAAATTTTGTTCAGGAGCGGCTGGACACTAACACGAGAAGCTTTTGGGACACGTTGCCACACTTACAACTTAAAACATTTGCCAGCGTAGCACAGAAGAAAAAACTCAAAACAAATGATGAAAAAATTCACAATGTAAGATCTGACCGCGAACTATTTGGTCGATTAATTATTGCCGCAAGGTCCAGAGATGTTGATTTAAAACTAGTGATGACGTATGAACTGTCTGCTGTTCCACTATCATTGTCACATACGGATGGGACTCTAAGAAAGAATGTGAAGTGTTTTGTTAAGTGAACTAGAAAAGGAAGTAAATGTTGATGGACGGCTTCCACCTGTTGACAAGACAGGCGCAACAGCTTATGTAGTAGATGGCATGGCAATTGTGCAAATGGTTAAAACTGGAGGTAGTCTACATTTGGAGAATTGGCTGATAAATACTGGCACATCTTTACAGTTCCACTGAATCAAGAAGACTGCAACAGAGTAGATATAATTTTTGACAGATATGATAGACTGGAATCTCTCAAAGTGGAAGAGCGGCTAAAATGTGGGTCATCAACAGCATTGGAAGTAAAGATTGCTGGAGAAAATACTCCCGTTCCAAAGCAATGGGCCAAGTACATCAGCAATCCAAGCAACAAAAGTAACCTGGTTGCATTTCTCAGCAAGCGGTGGCGTGATACTGGTCCAAATATGCTATCTGCCGACAATTGCGTCATTCTTGCTGGTGGCTTTAACGATGGAATGGATGTTGTTGTCATTTCAGCGAACAATTCGTCGTATTTGGAAGAACTTCGATCAGATCATGAGGAAGCAGATACGCGTATGATGTTTCACGCGCTACACGCTTCAAAAGAACACATGCGTGTTGTTATACAGTCTCCTGATACAGACATGGCGGTACTTAGTATATATACGTATCGTTCGCTTCACTGTTCTGAACTATGGTTCCGTACGGGCACAAAGGACAAATTGCGATACATACCAATACATACAGTTGCTCAAGTACTGGGCCCAGCTATCTGTCTGTCTTTGCCTGGGTTTCATTCTCTTACAGGTTGTGATAGCACTAGTGCATTATTTGGAGTCGCTAAGAGACAATCATTCAATCTCTTAAAGTCATCTGAATGTCATCAGCTTAGCTTAGCCCAACTCGGCGAACATGTTGACTTATCACCGAATACTGCAATTCTATGTGAGAAATTTTTCTGTGAGTTGTATACCACCAGGGATGTGGGAAAGACAGCTGGTGAAACCCGTTATTGGCTCTTTTGTCAAGAGACAAAGAAATGAAAATCTTCCACCTACATCGAATAGTCTAAAGCATCACACCGAAAGGGCCAATTTTCAAGCTCTTGTTTGGAGACGTTCATTGCAAGCTGTTCAGAATCTTCCATCTCCAAATGGACATGGCTGGAGTATAGTGGATGGTCTACTCAAGCCTGTTCTAATGTCAAAGGATCCTGCTCCATTTGGATTAATTGAACTCACATCATGTAGATGTCAAAAGTCTGCCTGCAAAAGAACAGATCTCTGTCAATGCAAGGCTAACAATCTACTCTGCACTGAAGCATGCCTTTGTATGGGAGGTGAAATGTGTGACAATGTTCAGCATACAATTGTCGAAGATGACTCTGACACGGATGAGTAACATTCTCTCATTTGCTCACGTGATAAATATGTCCTGCCAGCTTGTGTAGACACGCACTGCATGTCAGTTAAAAGTTTAATTATGAAAAATGTAGAAAACATGGGCATTGTTGTAGCTAAGGTATTGCTAGTCACAAGAAGACCTAAGTGCCCCCAATATGTACAAAGCAACATACGGGTGTCTTAAATGAGGTTGATTATGTATAAATCTGCGATATACGATCACTCCTTTCCATTTTGGTTAAGATTGTATTGATATAACATGTGCTTAAGTTTGTGAAAAATTTACCATTGTGAAAATTGTCTGAAAACTACATTCAACACCTATTGTAAATGGGCTTCTCATGGGTTAGTGATACCACAATTTTCTTGTACAACACAGCTCAGAATATACCCAAGACATCGGTCTAGCATAATATAGAGACAAACCTTCTGAATACTGGGTGTGCTACGAAACCATTCTTCTAGACCCCTTTTGAAAATTGGCTCCCGGACTACTAACATAGTATGCCTATATGTAATTCACCACAGGAAAGAGTGTTATTGATAGGGTTAACTCCACCAGTCTTCATCAATCTGCTGGGAGTCTTTTGATGATTTTATTGAAGGTTTCCTAGACACCCTTTCAACTAAACAGATCTGAGATATTACAAATTCCACCTAAACGTAAGAATTATTAAATTGAATATTTCTTTTAAATAATTTAAATAGATGCTGTTGGTTGCATATATGTGGGTGCCAGCAGCTTCCTGTCAAGTTATTTTCAAAATATTAAAGTCAATATTTCAGAAATCCTAAAGAATTTTCTCCCTGATACGGGTTAATACCTCATGGACTGTTCTATAGAGTGCAGTACATTTATTCTTTAAAGCTCAACATTTTTCAAGAAAATTAAAATCTGTTTAATGATTGTCCATATATATATGCAAGTCAAGAGAAGACAATTTTTTTTAATTCAACACTGGAATGACTGGCTTGGTTAGAGAACCAGTCATTCTAGTAAATTTAAGAAAATAGTATTTTCTTACTCTATAAATTTTCTCAAGACCACAGCTCAATCCATTTTTCACAGTCTTGGCCATTTAACCCGTCTCTAGTGTCAATATTCTATCTTTTACTGTGTCAAGGGCAAAGAAACTGACCAGTACATTTTTTCAACAAATTTGGTGAAACATGTTGCTGTCTATGAAGCAGTTCATCTTTTTAACTTAATTTGAAAATTTAAAATTTTGACATCAGGGTGGTATAAGGATTAATGAAAGAGTATATGCAGACCTGGGATAGATCATTTTCTCAGTGAGCCTATCCATTTGCAGAACAATAGAGGACTATTTTTTAAATATACCACTGGAGTGACTGGCTGTTATTGAGTTAGTCATTCCAGGCTTTGTAAATTTTGAAAACTAGTCTTCTCTTGGTCAGCAAATGGATTTGCTGACTTGAGCGTTAACGGGTTAATATAATAACTATATAATTCGTCTTTTGCTAGTGCTCTAAACTACATATATGATTTAAAATAAAATATGGCTAAATAAAATTCTTTGTTTATTTATTCAGGACAGTCACACACAGGCACACTCCAAATCATACACATATATATTAATTCATACACACATATATTAATTCATACACACATATTGGTAAAAAGTAATTGTAATTGTAATTAATCACTTTGCAAAGTAATTGTAATTAATTACATTCACAAAAATGGAGTAATTATAATTGTAATTTAATTGAATGTTTTGCAAAATAATTGTAATTAATTACTTTGGCAATGTAATTGTCCCATGTCTGATGTGGGGACAATTCTAGTCTATCAGACCCTTTTATTAGCCTTTTTCCTACCTAAGGTATGATCACTCATACCAGTTTGGAAATATTTTATGTGGATCTTCAACTCGCAGGAAATTGGACTTAAAGAGCACAACTACTCAGGGTATGAACGATCATTAATCTATCATCTCTCAATCGATTGTTATAGACAAATATTGAACTTCTGGTTTAGGTATGCCAAATCAAACCACTTCCGTTATTTTGCTGGTATTGTTTATGATTCTACTTATGGTTTTGACAATTTAAAATGTCCTATCTCAGGGGGCTCTAATTTTGAAATTATTAATTTCTTTGTCTGTTATCATTAGTGAAATGGCTAAACCATCCAATTCACCTTTCCAGAGTATCCTTCCATCATCTGACCTCGAATGATGTCATAATCAGATCACCGCGTGTATTATGGCATCACAATCATTACATCACAAAGGGTTCCATATAGACTGTCATAAAATCTCAAATAGTCTAAACACATTGTATGAATTGTATGTCTTCGTAATTCTTTGCTATTTAATAAACATGCTGTTGAATATTTTGAAGGTAATTTGACCAGCACCCAGTAAATATTTAACAGCTTACCTGTGTAGGTTTTTTTTAAATTTATAGTCATGGTTTTCAGAGATCGATCGATCACAACACGAGCGAGGTGTGGGTGGAGCTTGGCTAGAGATGGGCAGGGCATAGCTAAAAACCGGAAAGGTCCATTCTCCTCATCTTTCGGAACCTTGTGTTCATCCAACTCTCCCTCCTAATGTTCCTCAGTTTTATCCTCCGTTTTTTCATTATACATCTTCGCGTTTGTCTTCTAGCAATAATTCTATTTTTTCTTATGATCCTAGCAGTACTTTTTGTTGATTTGGCTTCCCCAGATTTCTTTTTGATCCTGAATCTTCTCATGCATTAGATTCTATCCGATCAGCCACCATCTAGTCAAGACCCTATATTTTTCACCTGTTCTATAAAAAATTGGAAGCAGCCTTCTTTCAATTCTCCTAATATGAGTTTGCAAAATAAGTGCATCAGTCTTTATTATTTTAATTTGTGGATAGTGGTCTGCTATCTTTTATTAGTATAATATCTCTGGGCCTGATTTCATTTTCATGTAGGACAGTTGTGGCTCCATCTAGTTTTTACATGCATCAGTCTTTTACCTTTCTATCCCCTAATCTTTTTATCCTATCAAGACTAACACAGCTCCTTTCTCTTAAGTTCAGTCTAGGAATTTTGATCTATTTCTTTGACTAGTGATATGTTTATTTCTATTATTTCTGATCATTCATATGTAGTCGTTTCTTTGCTTTATCTATTTTTAATCATCTAAATTCCAGCTCTTATAACTTGGTCGGCAGTAAATAAATTCCTCAACTTCGCTAACCTAGATGATTGGGTCATTGCCCTCTCATGGATTGTGATTTTGCCCATCTACCTAGTTTCAGTCTGTTGTCCTTATCTATCATCAATCTTATAACAGATTTGGTGGACTTCTTTCCTGTTTAATCGACTGATAAAGAATTAACGATTGGGCTCATATCATTCTAGTTTTGTTTATAATTAGATTTTGTAAAATAGGAAATAACAGGATTATTCTGGTCCTAGCTGGGATTTTTAAGCACGTCTAGATAATCTCTACTCTCTTAAGGGTTGGGCTGGGGTGGGGGTTTGGGGGGGGGGGGGTATAGCTAGCCTATAGGTAGCAGATTTTCTACATATAACATAGAGGTATAATCATTTTAGACGTTGAATCCGCCCCTCTTTCTATCAGCACACGATGGACTTAGGCTTGCACGGTTTTTCGATTTATTTTAAAAATCACAATTTTTATGATGTAATTGAGGAAAAATCGGTCAATCGTCAGAACTTTCATGTTTGTTTAAAATATGAAGTGTGTACTTGTCTGTCACATTTTAGCAGTACCTGAGTACAATTATAATTGATTCACGTCGGTGTTCATTTTGTTTATATCCCGCCATGCCATGCACATGTCAAATAAGTACTAATCACAACACAAAGTGCTAATTGATAAACAAGCTAACAATAGCGAGATAACACCTTTGCCCATGAGAAAACCAGCTTGTTCATCCATCGAATCGCCATATAATTTTCTTTCTTTCGCTGCAGACCCTGAGCCTGTCATGAAATACCAATTATATACTTAGTTGCAGAGTGTTAAGCAATGATCAGTGAACGCAATTCTTTTTAATTCTAGAATTAGCAATTTCATTTAATAACAAGGTTAGGCAGTGTAATAATATTTCCTTTTTGATTCGGTTGTCATGTCTAATTAAAGAAAATAAAGCAACAGCATTCCAGAATAATATGGACATGATGGAGTCAATTTGGTCAGACATCACTGGTCTCGACCAGGATAAGGGACAGTGGTTTCTCATATATCCATGCATACAGGATTTATCCTATCTGATTCAGGGTTCTTTTATCCGCATTATGGCCAGTCTGGTAATCGTCTTGCATGGAAGGTTCCTTAGTTGTGCTACAATTTTAGCTAAATGGAATCAGTTTCACGTACAAAGATCAAGTCTGGTAATTCAGAGTTTTGCCCTTTGTCCTGATTGCATCCACCGCATTTTCATCTGCTAAGTGTCACCAGTATCAATTTGTTCTTAAAAGTATCTGATCATCAAGGCAATTAAGTTATTTAGTCAGGGCTTAGATTGGATAAAAGATTGAGAAAAGGTTATGTATATTTCCATTCCAATCTTTTATCAACATATATGGTAAGTTTGAATCTGTCGCTGGGACTATTCTTTTAACCATAAGATCATATTGGAGTAAATATCAAGCACAATGTATCTTTAAGGTTGTTTCTCAGATTTTTTCCGCCTCGTGGCCAGTTCGAAAATCCCTCAGAGATCTTTTTCGGACTCTTCTGTCGTTTCAATTCATCTTTGTTTAAGCCCAGTCTTTGGACAAATTCTTCCCTTCTACTAAAAGGTTGGGTGGGGGGGGGGGTGGGGTGGTGGAAATCGTGATAGAATTCTGTCTCGGTCTTGGGTCTATGGAATCAGAGTAGTCTTATTCCCTTTTCAATATTCTGGAATATCGGAGAGTGAAGAGATATTTTCTCATTTCTCTATCCTCATGCAGTCATTTCCACAGTAGTGACATACATCAACAAGCAGGGCGGGTCAAGGTTATCATATATTGTCTGAAGTGTTGGGCCTCCTCCAGCAGTGGAGATGTCAGGAAATCTATCATCCTCTCACATTACAGGTAGAATTTTTCTAGATTTTGCTTGTAGCTCATTTATCACATCCCATTAAGTTTCTACTCAGATTAGCATCCATATCTGATGTTCATTATTCTTCCTCCAGGTTAGGATCTGGCGGTAGATACTCTGACCCAGTCGTAGACATCTCATTTCGTTAAATCTTCAAATTAACTTTCTACTTACAATTGTCTTTAAGGAGTTTTGTCAGTGGAATGTATTATCCCTTTAATCACTCCCGCTTGGCCCAATCAGAGTTAATCAGTGGATCTCATAGTCCTCTTTATGGAAATCCGAAGGATCTTTCACAAGTTTGTGGATTTTCCATCTCATTTAAGAGCAGTTTTCTTTTCATCATTCCACAAATCTTGAATATGTTCATTTGGTAATTTTCAAGAGACCTGTTTCTCAGAAATAGATTTTTTTGTGTCTGAATTTAAGAATTTTTATCCAATTAAAATTGCTCTTCTATGATGACAGGATAATATACGACAGTATATTTAAGGTTTTCAATAGTTGGTATGAACAATGCATTATCGCGCCCGATTCCGCATCCCCTCATCAAGTCATAGATTCATGGGATATCCTTCGATGAATCTGTGTGACTGTCAGGGTGGGGCTATGGTTTTGCATTAGCATCTATTCTTCCTTATTTTCTAGAAGCCAATTCTAAAGCTATTAAGTATTAACATCATTTATCCATGGTACAGGTAATTTTTATGGTATAGCGCAAAAACAGGTGCCCAAAATAAATTTCTGTATTAGCCCATATGTCTTGGATCCATCTGTATAACTGTATAACTCTGAAAACTGTTTCTACTTACATTGCAGCATCTGTTAGATGGTGTTCAGATCTATATTCTTTTTGTGGATGATAGTTTCTAGGTGGTAGATGGCTTTATTTTTTACCCGTGACATGCTTGAAGAGATCTTATGTATAAAACCTCATCGCTTTCAATCTTTTACGAAACTATACCCAATTTAAAAGATCTATTTTGAAACATCGTTCGGTTACTTATGCAAATTTGTTTAATAAGCGTGCTTCTCGGCAACTGGATTACATGACACCATTTATCTTTCACTAGAATGTATCTCCAGGAGACACTCAGTAAGTATTAAGGAACACGATCTAGGTGGTATGGCCTTCTCCAGCACATTCTATGCAGATGTATCAGTGGACGACATGTTATTTGATAGATCAGAATCAATTTGCAATCCCTAATGTTACCATTTTCGCCACTCAACGCAAGCTTCAATTGCCTAGGTTCTTTAGTCAGCTGTCCTCTTCACCATCTCATGTCTGTTTTAAATTCTCTTTGCTGAGATTTTTTAATTATTATTATTTTAGTGTTTTTTGTTTAGAACATTTGTTTGTTCGTGCTCGTTCAGCACTTCAGTGATTTAGTTGATTTTAGTATTTTTGTGATTAACCTTTCATTCGTGATTTGCAATTTACCAACCCACCTTGTAATTGGGTCTGACCAATTCTATGTTTTAGCAAACAGTAAATTGAGTGGCTTAGTATTTAGTTGCGTTACAAAATGACCCAGACATATATATTGGTCTGCTGGCGCTTTGTTAGCGTACTAAAATACTTACAACTCAATTCACTGTGCCTCATCTCGGCCACCCCATGTCGTTAAATTGCAAATCATTATTTATTATTAAATTTTATGGCATGAATTAATTAATGATGACTTGGACACATTCGCACACATAGTAGCATAGTGTGTATGCTCATGTATTCGTTTACAGGTTGTTCTCTATAGGACTAGAGGAACCATTCTCTAGAGCAGTGACTGCAATAGAGTTAAAGAGATACAATTAAGAATATCCAACGGAGGGATAAATCTCTGTTAACCTTGTTTACTAGGGAACCCATGCGTCATGGGAACGAATAGGTAAACATTTTCTGAGATACCTAAATCAGATGACTTTAGCAAACAGTGAATTGAATGGTAAGTATTTTAGTAAGCTAACAAAATGTCAGACCAGTATATACTTTCTTTCATGTAGAAAATGTTCATTTGTCGGGCAAGCGAAGAATTTATTTTTTGGCTGTGGTAGTCATTTCAATGGTAAATTTTCAAAATAAATTGCAAATGGGCATTTCTCACGGCCACTGCAGAGGCAGATTTTGTTTTGCTTGATCATTAAAGGGTTATCTTAAAAAGGTTAATTTAATTTATTTTTGGTTTCTGGCAACATCACGAAGGCTGCTTAGCCTAATTAAGTTTTTTTCAGCTACTGGTAATAAAAAGAACATAAATATTGCATACATTATAATATATGCTCTGTACACAACAGTGATCATAGCGTCATACACACACGCACACATTATCACCCTGACATAGACATATTGATCATAATAAAGATTCACAGAGAGACAGCAATGACCTGGTTTGGCAAATGGTTGCCATGATTGATTTATTAGTTAAACGAGAACTTACCCGAAAGAGGAAGTTAGATGTTTGACTGTAATTCTAGCCAATCACCACTGGAAGCTGGAGTTACACGAGAGACGTGTCATGACTTGCAGAGATCAGTCTTCAAAGATAAATTAAGTGCACAGCACAGTAATCCCAAATTAGGGTGGGACAAGAAAAGTTCCCAAATGAAATCTCAAACTACGACCTCTTTTCTAGAGGTGGGCATGTAACTCCGGCTTCCAGTGGTGATTGGCTAGAATTACAGTCAAACATCTAACTTCCTCTTTCAGGTAAGTTCTCGTTTAACTAATAAATTCTAGCCAATCACCACTCAGTCAGCCGAAGTTCCACGACACTTCAAAGCTCTGCGTGCACTCAATACTAAAATTCCATATAATGAATTAACAATTAACAGATTTGATAATCATCCTTCTGAACACTGACATCTTTCTAATATATTCAATAGGTTGTTATAAAACCTTTAAACACTTATTATCAACCTGTTCTACAGATTTAAGTTATGGAATTGTCAAACCATCTCAATGGACAGCAAAAATAGTCTACTGCCATTTCTGTCTACTGTATTGTCTATAGATATTTATATCAATCCATGCCAGTATTCTAGCTATATTCAGCCTTCGATATATAGTGTCTCTACATACTGCCTTATCGTCTTCATGAATAATTTTGTGTTAGTATCTTTCTTAGATTCTTAATTCTCTCTAAATATGATGGCAATGCATTGAAAATTATACACCTGGGAGAAATTGATTTATATGCAAGCAAAACAGTTGCGTTCTAATAATGATTGCTTAAAGTTCCTAAATTGCTTCCTCAAGAGACTGCTGTAAAAAAAATATCACGTATTTTACTCAAAACTTTACTGAAATGCCAAATATAATTCTATCTGGCCTTAGATGATATTTGAACAATGATCCATTTTAAAAAACTTATCCTTAATTGATGACTCATAAATGGTTTGGTGAAGCCAATTTAAGCCAGAAAATGAAGCATTGATTAGGTCATTGGTAAAAAATATCAATAACCCAAAAGCTTTCAAAACTTAATCCACATAGTAAGCATTATTTCTTTATTGATTCTCTCCATGAATTAATAACCAAAATTGTCTAGCCAGCAAGATCCTTATCATCTGATTCTCACTCGTATAAGAGGCTATTAACTAACAATATTTTGCTTAGAATATGCACACGGTCCTTATGTGTGAATGACCCAAGATTGCCAATTCAAAAACAACATCATATTAAATAGCAAAATCTGTTTTATACATTTTTCAACTTGATGCTATATTACTGTTTATATTGCTTGATCCAATTCTCCTCTTGTAGATTAACTCTCAGTAGAGGCGAAAAAGTGTAAATGACTATGGGTTAACTTCAAACCGATCTAATATAAAAAGCATCAATATTATAAGCTCCTGAGGTACATGTATTCAAGAAACATGTTGCTTAATCTGGAAATTAAGCCTAGAAGTGAACAAATCACAAAACTTCATTGTAAAGCTATTAGAGAAGTACACATAAAACTCCTTGATATTCAATTTGCACTCATCATCAAATACTGTAGGTGGGGCTTAGAATACACCTTCCATATCCTCTGCGTGTCGTAAGAGGCGACTAAAGGAAGCTAGGGTGAGGTAACCCTGACAGAAACCTCGAGTGCTGAAAACGGAGGTTCCAGGCCGCATGGCGCACTCTAATAAACCATGGATCCACGCACTTAACGCTTATGATCATGTCGATAGTCACTTACAGGACTGGCGGTATGATCAGCGAACGAAAATAAGAAGATCAAATACTCTGGATTTTGTTATTTGCTATAAAATCCATCTGACCAGTTGAATGAGCAACTGTGATTCATAAATTTCATTCTCTAAATCATAGCCAAACTTCTCTGGTTGGTCCATTACAACATTGTGATGGAAGAGATTAACACAGATATAGTTAATGTCGCTACTATAGAAATATTCATTCAGAGCCCAAACTTAGCATGAGCAACACCAAAGACTCTAAACACAACAATAAAGCTTTAATGCCCAGTACTTTAATATGATGTTGCTTGGCGTTATTTCTCCATCTAACCCCTATAGAATGGGTGGTCTTTTTCTGTGCGAGGTCAGTAGGTCAGTAACACTACCTCTCCCCTTCAGTTGACACATCAGTTGTTACATCATAAGCATTTTTCATGATTGAGTTGTGTGTCTGGCTGTTATTGAAATAACATCAATCCACCATGTAAACACAGAATGACCTGAATTTGACAATCATACATTTTTATCAAAACCATCTGACGCCGTTTTCAGTGATTCAGATTAGTCAGATTATCAGATTCTCTATAAGAATGTGAATTATTCTACAACTGAAAACCAACATGACAATAAGTATTATACGTTCAGCACCCTAAGTTTCATATTTCCTTTGTTTCCAAATTTAATACTTTCGTAGCACTGCGAAAAATATTCTTGTCACTTAGATGCCAGCTCTTCTGACATGCGCACTGAATGTTTCAACTCATAGGTTGGGATGAGAACTGGTATATTACAGATGAAACATCCAATGGCATAACCATCATCTTTTAATTGTTATATATAGTAGGACAACATGAATCATATGAATGTGCATCACGAAACCAGTCACCAATATATCAATGTGCAATATGCTCCATTTATCTTAAATGAGCATATAACCGGTGTTAGTAATAAAAGATATATATTCTGCTGATGATATGCCATCTGGCAAAACTACACATTGAAAAAATACATTATTCTATTCAACAAACAATATTTGATATCTTACTGAAACAAGCACTAAGAAATATGCATGAAATATGTAATAGAAAGGCTCAACTGGGACCGCAGACAATTAGGCCTAAATAGAAAAGTAATTAATGCAATTGTATCTATTTTGAAATGATGATATTCTACTGCTCAAAGCAGGGAAAAGTTTGCATAAGTGTAAATGCAACCCTGCTTTTTGTCTATGACAAATATAACAGATAAACAATCATCTGAATCTGAAGAATGACCAGTGCATTTTATATTTGCTTGCCAAAAGAAACACAACCTGATATTAAATGCAAGATAAAACTATCTGACACCCATTTTGCACATAATGGCCCATGATACCAGTGCTCAGCTTTAAACTGTTGATCATAATGATAATATTGAGATGTATTTGATACCCGTACTGTTTGCAGTCATAGGCATCATCATGCAAAGGCCCTTGATTTTAGAAAAGAATGTTATACCTTCTTGATACCTGTACTCTTTGCAGTCATAGGCATCACTGTGGTAAGGCCTTATCAAGAAAAGACTATGTTTTTTATACCTGGACTATTTACAGTCATACATGTAGGCGTCTCTGTTTATCAAGAAAAGAATATGTCCTTGACACCTGGACTGTTTGCAGTCATACCTGTAGGCATCTCTGTGGTAAAGCCTGATTTTAGGCCACTTTACCCACGAGTTCAAATGGCTTCCCCATTCAGGTGAAAGCGGGGCTCTGGTCTAAAAGACATATTTGCCTCAGTTAATCCTTTCACCGGCCTTGAGGATGAAATGATTAGAAATAGTTATTGCCAGGAGCATGAAAACCAATTGTTTGCACACCTAGGCATGGATCTGCCTATAGGTCACTGGCTACCTATTGCTCTTATTTATTTGTTTCAATCTGTTACTCAGATGACCAACATATACAATTTGTGCTGCTAGCAGCAGCACATACCTAAGCTTTTGTAAGCCAGATTAGAACTATTTTCCTGACAGTAAACGCCTGAATTTCAGTGTTTACCAAGCAAAACTCTCAACAAATGCGTTAATCATAGCTGATATTTTTGACATATTATTTAATGATAAAATTTCTTTTAGATTGTGGTGTTCTCCTTAATGAAGTTACGACTTATAGCAAGAGCATAGCATACGTTAACCCTTTGCATTTTAATGCCTATAAATAGGGTTACTGAGAAGAGATTTACATTCTGCATTAACTTTGGTTATGACCAGCGACTGAAATATGTGATGAGTTTCTCCTCTTATTTTTCATCTGGCATTGCTATATTTACTATATTTAATAGAATGTTGGAAAGCAAGCCATCTTCTAAGTTTGCCATATTATTTCAGCACCATTAAATATAGCCAGGTCCTGTATTGTAACATGATATTCACATATTCACCCGCTCCTCTCTCTAGGCATTGTGTGAGCATTAAGCTAATTTATAGCACATGTTGGTATACACTCTGAACTCTCCTCTGTTGAATAAATATCTATAAAACACTGTGTGACATTATCAGATGAAGCATTCACTGAGCACTGTTTACAGACAAGGAAAGCTGAACATTTGCAATGAATTACTAATGATAATGATACAGATGATATTTAAAACACTGTATATCCCAATTCAGCTATCACAGTTGACCAATTTACAGCTGTGGTTTAATTGCTGATAGAGAAGATTTGCCTGTAGAAATTTAGCTTCAGAGATCTCTAGGAGTTTGCTCCTTCCCTCTGGCAGTGATAAGCAGTGCATGTACAGAGGACAATGGGGGGTCATTGGAATTTGTTCCTTCCCCCATGCTCTGAAAAACTCTGTATGTATATAATTGTACTGGGCGCATTTGAAGTTTACTTCATCACCCTTGCACTGATAAGCTGGGTCAGCAATTTATTGCCCACATATGACCCAAATCACTCCAGACTGCTGCCCTGCATCTAAAATGGCAGCTAGTTCCTTTCTATCAGCCATGTGCTAAAACGACCAGACAACACGGAGGGGCTGGTCTTATGCTTTACTAATTACATATACCTACCTCCTTATATTACTATTGCTCTTTCCTTCTCTGAAGGGAAGTGTAGTAGGATGACATTTTTACAGCCAATGTTTGCTGTGCTTTGTGGTTACAGAGTGACTGAAGGCTTCTTCAGGAATCTCCATACTCTCTCCAATGATGAGATCCATAGCAATTTGCTTGAATGCTATATCTCAGAATGAGGCAGGAGGAGGGTTAATACACAACAAAGAGCCAATGAGTGAGTCATAAGGCATAATGACAATCTCATTGGCTGACAGCCGTCACATGACTTTGTTGTAGCAACCAAGTCTTCATTCCTTGACGAATCCAGTCATATAATCCAGCTTTGTGCAGATTCATGAAGAGGCAGATGATCCTATCACGACTCGACTCTGAATCCAACTAAAGCTGAAACATAAGAATTTACCTAAATACTTAATATTATATGACTTAAAAACCTTTAATAAATACCCAAATATGTCGAAAACTCACATATCCGGGTATACTCTAAGGCTGAGAGATATAGTGAATATCTTATACTGAATATAACTATTCTTACCAGATATGACCTAAGAACGAAGCCTCAAGCCCCTGCCCCAAAAGATTTGACAGAGGGGAGGCTTGAAATGGGCCGTAATGCAAGGAGGTATGTATATGTAATTAGTAAAACATAAGACCAGACCCTCCGGGTCATATGGTCATTATTACTACATTACAACTTACCTCCTTGCATTACTATTGCTCAAATACAGATTTCAACGTTGAACAAAGTCCGGAGGAAGGCAAATTTTTGCGCAAAATTGATGTAAAAATAGAGAAATAATACGAAGTTAGAAATAACGAGTGAGGAAGATACTAATACTAAGAGATAGCAATTCCTATAGCAATTCCTAAGAATTGTTCTATCAAGCATCTTGAAAGAGATGAAATTAAAGAATAATGAGAAGATAATAATGAGGCAAAAAAGAGAAGGTGAACATGCAAGGAAGAGATGAATAATAGGGGTGATGAGAGAGATGATATGAAAAAAGGGGTGAAATGCACACAAGAATTAAGTAATGAATTCCCATTAACCCCAACTAGAGACTAAAGTGAATGAAGATGAAGAAGTAAGAGAAGATGATAAATGGTCATGGTCCTTGAAGTTACGTTATGAATATTTTGATAGAAAAAGGAAGAGGGACCAGAATCTATAAGATAGAGGTTAATAAAGGTGTTCTCTGACTTCCAGTTAGCATCTAGCATGATGTAATCTAATGAAGATCCATTAAAAAGGGAGAGCAAGATGGAGCAAGGCCCTTAGCCCAATGGGCCTTGACTCCCACCAATAGATTATCTCCTGGAGAAGCTAATTCAAAGCAAATTTTAATAGTATCCACGATCCAACGGGAAATAGTGATTAAGGAGGCAGGACGATTTAGACCATCTGCAAATGTAACCCAAAGATGTCTAATGTCGGATCGTTTAGAATCAGTACGAAGTTTATACATATTAAGGTGCTTGACTGGGAACCATACAGAATCATCTGGCAACAAAGAAGAAAGTCTATGAATTACCAAAGGTTGACTCAAGAGTTTAACTGAGTCTTGAACAAGAATTCTGCCCTGGGATAGAGAATAAGGCTATGACCCGTAACTTGAAATCTAACTAATTCAGCTGAAAGAGCATGGATTTCAGAGCCATGGATAGCAGATGCTACTGCTAGACGAAACTGTTTCTAGTGTAAGATGTATCAAGCACACAGAAACCGAAGTTTTGAAATGTATCCCCGCTAGAACCTGTGATATAAACTAAAGGTTCTAGGAAGGAATGTGTCTCTTAAACGGAGGACGAGAAGTACCCGAACCTTTACTGAGATAGCGAAATGTTTCTGAATTTGGACTGACGGATTGATTAGACACTCGACGAAGGAATTCTGACCAAAAAGATAGGATCTAATAATATTAACTGAATTCTTCCTCTGATCAAAGAGGAAGAACAGAAACTCACTGACCTGAGCTACAGAGGCATCAGAAGGTAAGATAAATGGTCTGCATACCATTCTTTGAAAAGTTCAAATCTAGCTTTATAGATGTCTCGAGTGGAAGATCTGAATTTTTTTTTTTAAATAGTTTTTGAGATCTGACTGAAAAGACTGACGAAGGCGAGGGAAACTCGACAGTTTCCAGACTGACAGGCGAAATATTTCCGGGTTCTGATGGAGAATCCTGTCTATGTTCTGAGAAAATGGATCGTGGGAGACAGGGAGTAGCAGAGGGAGATCTACAAGGTCTAGGAGATCCGGAAACCAGGATTTAGTTGGCAAAACAGGGCTAATAACAGGACTATGCAGGGATGTTGCCTGATCATTCTGAGATCCAGAGGAATGAGAATTGTAGGGGGGAAAAGCGTAGGAGAATATAATGTCCCAAGATTGAGTTAGAGAGACCACTGACAGCCAGAGATTCCGGGAAAGGAGATATGAAAGTGGTTATCTTTTCTGTTCTTGAGAGAGGCAGACAGATCTATATGGGGGTGAGAGGAACTGAGGACAAATGACTGGACTACAGCCTCTTACAATTCCCTCTCTATTTCTGGTATCTTTGAAGGGCGAGATAATGGGTCAGCCAGAAAATCAGTTTGCCTGGGAATGAAATGCTTGAAAGAAATGTATCGAGACCTGCACCAATGGAGAATGATCATGATCTCTCGACCCAGGGAAACCGGCCTGGAAAGGGCTCCCCCCACCCACCCTTTTTGATGATAGATGAACAAGACTACTATGAAATTGACTGACCTGATGAGGATTGACATACCGAGAATCATGGGTTCCCAACAAGCTGGGGAATGAAACAGTCCACAGTTCTAAAAGATTGATGTAGTAAGAAGATTCTGGGAGGAACCGATTCCTGAATCTTTATGGGATTCCAAGACTCCCCATCCTTCCAGAGATGTATCTGTGAAAAAGATAGCTTGAAGAGTTGAAGGATGGAGAGGAACCCCTAACAAAAGGGATTGACTATCTAATCAAAACTGGCAATGAACCATGATAGAAACTTGAAGAGGATCCGATGAATCAGAGAATCTAGAGATTGATTCCATTGGGCCTTAAGATAAAATTGGACAGGTGTTCTCATCAAAGGAACCCAAGGCATCACCTTCTCTACTGGAATCATGAGGTTTACTATTTTGCAAGGACCTAGCCGACACTAACTTGCCACCCATGAGAGATTGAATAGTGAATATCAGTGTTTGAACATTTGGAATGGATGGAGCTAACTTCCCATGAGAGAGGACGAAAAAGACCACCAGGTGGGTAAAACACGAATCAGAGGAACCTTTCTATAATAAGATATCATGTATAACGACCCTTGCAACGAACGAGACAAAAATGGAAAGACCACCAATAAGGATGAAGAATTATCAAGGACTCTTGGAAACAGACACCAGACTGGTCCCATCCCCATGATTGAAGAACTAGACAACAGTGAAGTGTCCATGAGGATAAGAATTGATCAACCGCGTAATAAGGGATCTTAGAGGACTAGATAAAGAATAAAACAAGAAGACCTAATAACCAAGAGAATAAGAAGCCTACCCACGGAAGCCATACTTGTATGATACCTAATATCTGAATAAAGAAAGATATAAATGAAGAATAAAAGCTAAAAAGTCTCAAATTCCTATTAGGGCTAGGCTGATAAAAGATAGGATATAAGATAGTTAAGATATTTCTTGAGTTATCTCAGAATTAGATCAAAGTGTTCATGAGACTGATAAATAAATTAGGATATTACAATGAGATCAGAGAGAGAGACTTCCAAGCATTAATTTATATCACGGACCAATCTAACCACCAGCCAATCATCCAAATGCTAGTAAGAACAATGTATGACTAACCAAGGGCAGAATTGGAAAAATCATTGGCCAAAGAAAAAACTAATTTAACTTTCTTGATTGGTTGAATTCTGAACAATTCCAGTGTAACAAAATGCACAACAAAAATTCATGTTTACGTTGTTAAACATATTAAAATAATATGGCCAAAAAACAACTTTTAAACATATGAAGTTCAAATAATCAATACATTTTTTATATAGAAAGACTGTATTGAATCTGTACTGTGAAATTAAAGCAGGCTATTAATTGATGAGGACTGACTGCAAACATGATCCTAAGTGAAATTAAAGAAAGATGTGGCTAAAATATATACTATTTGGCTAGAAAAGAAAAATATTTGATTAATCTACTGGATAGAACATAGCAAATATCATATCTGTTCCGGTATACTATTGGACAGTAATGTCTGCTGAGTCAAGAGAAAGCGATATTTCTTAGTTAAAAGCATTATATCCGTATTCTAATTATACATACCAATTAAAAGTTGTACATATTCAAATAAAGAAAAACTATTTATAGTGATTTATCAGATTAAGTGGCAAATAGAAATCCCATAGAAACTTATGGGAGGGGAGCGAGTCCTGTTATAGTCAGAAAGAATTAGCTAAAATAGAACTGATCTAAGTTTAGAATGAATAATATCCAAAAGAATTACTCCATGTAAACAAAAGGGGAATGAAATATATACGGGACGAATTGACAACGACCTATATACACGGTGATGACAATTCTGACAGTTAACGGAAGTAGATAAAAAGGGATTGAAAAGGATAAATTTTGGGCCCAAAATCACCAATCCAGTGATGGTGGGAAAGAAACATGACTCTAAATAACATGTTTTAGCTAAAGAACACGAAAAAAAATTGAAAAATGGGTATATAGAAGAGAAAAAAGCGATAATGTCACCGTGACGAAATGAGATTAGGACGAATAGACTGCCGAATAAATAGGTCTACGTGTTTAGCCGATAAGAAGTGGGACAGTTAAGAATAGCGAAATACGGGAAAGAAACTTATAATAAAGAAGTCACAAAACACCAAGAGCGCAAATCTAATCTAACTTTAGGTAATAAATATTATACAATAAAAGGGGGGTGATAAATGGGGAAATTAGTCTTAAAAGAATAAAATATTCACAATAAAAATATAGCATGATCTGTAAATTCTCCTAACATCTTGAAAGTATGCCAACCCGCCAACTTAGAAGGGAGAAGGAGTACTATACGAAAAGATGAACGACCCGAACATAACTGCGCCTCTAACTCGGGGCGAAAAAATTACCAAAACAAAGCTAATTAAAATTGCGTAGTAAATTGACAGATCAGAAAATGTGCAGGAGGACGGAATCAGAAATTAGAATCATAAGAAAAAGCTAAGAAATAGACAGTAAACTACCGGGAGAAAGATGAGATCCATACGGACTAAGGGAACCCAGGAATGGATCTAATAATCCCAGCTGCGACCTCGAATCCTCTCTGGGATTACTAATAAATATCATTAGGATAAATTAAAATACAAAAGTCACGTGATCATGCAAAACTGAAAAACATGATACATACAGTGAACGTGATGGCATCAGTGTTATTGATTGATTTTAATAGTGTTATTTATCGATTTTAATAATGCGCATGTTTGTATATTTCTATTTTGTTGACATTGTAAACCTGACTGTAAATGTATGCAAATCAGCCATAAAGCAAATAAACATTACTATACTAATAGAATCCCAGAGAGAACCCGCCGACCGTTCAGAAATCATTTGACAGTTAAATAGAGGATGACTAAGAAATTTAGAACTAACCCGGCTCCGGAGCCCAACTAGGCCCAGAAACTGGGGAAACATTTGAAAGTCATATGAGGATTGACCAAAATTAGAAGCAATATTAATTCTAATTAGACACGCTGGTACTACCAGTACTGACTAGGCCGGAGCTGGAGCCGAGGCGGGAAAACCGGGAGAAATTTAATTGACACGCCGGAATGACCGGTCCCGATTCTGGCCAGGCCCGGAGCCGGGGCGGGAGAACCAGGAGAAATTTTTGTAAAAATTTAAAATTTTAATTCTGACGCGCCTGAAAGAGATAGACTAGAGAAGAAAATAGAACCCGAAGAATCCTAAAAGAAGCCGGAGCCGCGTAAAAATCCAGGTTCGGACCCCAAGAAGAAATCGGTAACTTAAGTTGGCCGGCTTCCCGAAACCGATACCAACAGTACTCCCAAAGTTTCCCCAGAGGCCGAACCCGGATCGAATTCCGGGTCGGGGGCCCTAAGGAAGAACCTAGACGTCCATCCCCAGACCCGGGGCTGAGAGAAAACCCAGGCCCGGGGCCGGAAGACTAGCTGGAGAAACAGTAGAAACAATGTATGATGTGAGATCACATGAACATCTCTGGTCAGGAATCCTTCTATCCGGCCAGTGAAGAAGTAGTAGTGATAGGATCTGAAGACCCGGACCGACTTACAACCCGCTCCGGCGCAGGCTGTGGAATGTTGATTGATGGAGAGCCAGACCGACTTACAACCCGCTCGGGCCCGAGAAAGGATGAACTTGACTCGGTCCTCATAGGCGTAGGATGTGGAATGTTGACTGTAGGTGCTTGAGTAGAAATGACTGGCTTCTGAAGCGATGAATGAGGCGAAAACCGAGGCTTTTTTGTACTTTTGTTCTTTCCTGTCATTGATGATTTTGAACCCCTGAAACAGTGAAGATCAGTAAGACGTAAAACACTCTTGGACTTGAATAAGCATTACCTAGGAACAGTCAGTTCCGACGTTTCCCCTTCAACAATATCAGGAAATGAAATGTTGGAAGCTGATTGTTTCTTTATGTATCAACTACTTTTGAACAAAACTTAACGGCCCTTAGTCCCTTATCATATCTCCCAAATTTCGGCCCAATCCGTTCAACGATTCTGGATACGAAGTTGTTTTTGCGAAAACTAGGTCATCCAAGATGGCCGCCAAGCCACTAGACCAATCAGGTTCTCTTGAACAAATTGGTTCTCCTCCTGCATTAGATGATGTTTCATGAGTTTAGAATCAAACCCCAAGCCGTTTCGGAGATTTTTAGGCATTTCTAAAAATTGGCTGGTTTAGCCAATGGCCATCTTGGATTTTGGCCAATCAGCTTCGTTTGAACAAACTTAGACCTCTATGCCCTAAGGCTGCATTCTGCCAAATATAACTGAAATCGGCCCAGTGGTTCTTGAGAAGTCGTTTAAAGAATTCCCCATTGCTTTACTATGGGCCCATTGCTTTACTGTGGGAGCCTATGGTAGGAAAACAAACCAAGATGGCAGTCACACCGTTTATCCAACAGTCTCGAAAGTGGCATATTTCAACTGGCCACCCTGATAAGCATATATACAGCAATTTTCACCATCAAAATACATCAAATACCAAAAAAGCCAATATGCCAAAATCCTAAATTTTGATTGGTTGATGCCAGCCAAGTTTTTTAACGTACGAACTTCCTTTGAACAAATTTGAATGGCCCTTGGTCCCTAAGCATATTTACCAAATTTCAGCGCTATCCCTTCAGCGGTTCGGGAGAAGTCGTTTTCGCGAAAACTACGTCATCTAAGATGGCCACCAAGCAAATAAGCCAATCAGGTTGCCTTGAATAAACTTGGGTCTAACGTTGCCATAGATGATGTGTTATGAGTTTTGAATCAATTCCTCCAGCGGTTTCAGAGAATTTTTAAAGTGGTTCTAAAAATCAGCCATTTTGGCTGGTGGCCATCTTGGATTTTGACCGATCCGCTTCGTTTGAACAAACTTAGATCTCTATGCCCTATGAATGCTTCCTCCCAAATATAATTTAAATCGGCCAAGAGGTTTTTGAGAAGTTGCTTAAAGAATTCCCCATTGCTTTACTATGGGCCCATTGCTTTACTATGGGAGACTATGGCGGGAAAACAAACCAAGATGGCAGGAAAACCGTTTATCCGACAGTCTCGAAAGTGGGATATTTTAACTGGCCACACTGATAAGCATATATAAAACAATTTTCGCCATCAAAACACATCAAATACAAAAAAGCCAATATGACCAAGAAACGCTAAATTTTGACTGGTTGATGGCGGCCATATCTTTTAACGAACAAACTTTCAGGCCAGGTGAGCTAACAATCCTTTCACGGATGGATGAATCAAGTGAGGGCTCGGGTTTGGCCTTTATTTTAATCGCAGACCCTAAAGGAGAAGAATTCCCTTTAGAGTGATCATGTGTGTTTGGTTTGAAAAAGGCAAGTCTAGTAGCCTGGGACAATGAGCTGCAAATAAGACAGGTTGAATTGATAGAGCGCGAAGTACATTTAAGGCACACATGGCCAGAATGATCTGTCTTGATGAATCTATGGCAGCTGGTGTTAGGACATCTAATAGAATGAAGAGCAATCTCCTTTTCTTTAGACTTGACTTTAATCTTTTTCAAATCTGAATCGCAACAGAGAAAGATTTGATAGGGTAAAGTCCCGAAGATAAAAAAGGGATCAGACAGCGCTGAACCCAATAAACAATAGAGACCATACTAGTCTCGAATTTATTTAATATTGGTTTTTCTTTAAGAGAGTATGTTATGAGATATCATGGATTTCATGCTCAAATGCTAACCAAGCATGTACATAGGTAACTTAAACAAGCTACTGTAAGGAGGAAACAAATTATAGACAATAACTATGTCTAAAACACTCTCGCCGTAAAAAAAACAAAACTGGTAACACGCCTACCACGAATATAGAAATGATCAATAAAATCAATATTGATCAAAAAGACTTACAACCACTTATCTTAGGTCTTTTCTTTTTGTCCGACATCTTGTTGATCCATTGGATGCTTGAAATAATCCCACAGCAGTATTGAAAAGTTTAAAACCTTTTTAAAACTGGCTATAAAATTTTTCACTTCCCCCTTCCTTCACTAGTAGGAAAGGAATGAAGACTTGGTTGCTACAACAAAGTCATGTGACGGCTGTCAGCCAATGAGATTGTCATTATGCCTTATGACTCACTCATTGGCTCTGGGTTATGTATTAACCCTCTTCCTGCCTCATTCTGAGATATAGCATTCAAGTGAATTGCTATGGATCTCATCATTGGAGAGAGTATGGAGATCCCTGAAGAAGCCTTCAGTCACTCTATAACCACAAAGCACAGCACACATTGGCTGTAAAAATTTCATCCTAATATTCTTCCCTTCAGAGAAGGAAAGAGCAATAGTAATGCAAGGTTGTAATGTAGTAATAACTTAATTTACTCTAAAACACTTCAAATCACACAAAACACTTAAAGCTTTTGACTTTAATTAACAACTTTCACTACTTGTTATCACTATCTTATTATATATCACAAATTAATAACAGAAAATGCAAATTTTTCAGAGTAATAGGCATTTTGTTAACAAATAACTGATCTGGTTAAAAGCCATAAGCACACTGATCTCAGCAAGTCATGACACGGTTCTCGTGGTGATTGGCTAGAATTACATTTTACATTTGTTTACATTATGGCCTATAGAAATGATAACAAACCATATACCCTAATTTTTTTGTACATCACCTCAGGCGCTGGTATCAGTGACACTTTACTGGTGCCTTTCCTCATATGGCATTGTAAGTAAACGAATGGCGCTTGATATTTGTCGTGCTTTTCAATATTATCTAATATATATCATCATCGGCCACTCTTTGATGGAAGCAGCAACTTGTGTTTGCTCTTTCTATACTTTCTTGCTGTTCATTGGTATACATGTGGACCACAGTGGGTTGTGGATAACATCTCTGCCACGCAGATCTGAGTTAGGATGTATGTAAAGGCTTTTCTGCCTCACTTGCTGTGTTGCGGTGACGGTGCCAAAAGTTCTATTATATATCCATGTTCGTCAAATTTTTCCTGTCATATAGTATCCTGTATGAGTGCACCTAGTGACATGCTTATTGCATGTCTGCTTATTATGAATTGGATATTTTGTGTGAGAACTAAATGAGAAAGCATGATGATTGGATGAATGTATTTCTGTTGAGTTATTTAATAATTACGATATTGGACAGAAATATCCACATACAGGCAGTCATGATCATCGGCAGCACTATCATGGAGCTCAATTCTGGAATTAAAGGTGCATGTTCACACAAGAATGATTGAAAATAAAATTATTAAAATTGCATACTTTTATAGGCTTAAATTATGTGACTATGTGTAATGAAACAAAATAAATCTTAACATATGATGATTTCATTACATATAAATTAATATAATATTTATATTTATTTCAATTTCGCAACTTAAAAAATTATATATATTTACATGGAATGAAATCATCATATGTTAAGATTTATTTCGTCTCATTACACATAGTCATATATTATAAGCCTATAAAGGTATACAATTTTTAACAATTTTACTTTCAAGCATTCTGGTGTGAATACGCACCTTTAAGTAGTGCTGGTATGTGTGATTAGGGAACTTAGTGGTTTTCAAAGCTCTCCATAGTATTTATATAGACGGAATGTTTAATGTGGGACGCCATGCAATTTTGAAAACCGAGGTATCAAGCTAAAATTAGGTGAAGTACCAATATTTCTTCCATGTAAACGGTAGTCCAACTACCTGGCAGTCATTTGAGCATAGCCAACTAATATTGAAAACAACTAAAAATACAGCATAACCCGTTTCGCGGATGACCGATTTTAACCACGTGACTCGTCCAAACTTTCGAAGCGCAGTGCATTGTGGGAGCGTTTGGGGGCAGTGTGTATTAAAATGACGTCGGCCAGTAACGTCGCTTGTAGTAAGGCTATATCATCTTTCTCTCCCCCTATGAATGAATAGGGGAGAGATTCCACGACACGTATTACCCTACTCATGTATTAGATACAAATAAACTGAAATAAACTGAAAATGAACGCTAAATACGCATTCCGGGGGAGAGACTGACGAACAGTATTAGCCGCCGACGATCTTTCAGCGCTGACCTTATTGCCAGATTAAAAAATATAATTGTTGAGTTTGCTTCACAAAACATGCATCTTAAATGCATTATTTATTTAAAATTATAAAACTATATTTTAATTATGCAGCTTTTTTCGTCATGGCGTGTAAAGCGGATTTCCTAAATAGATTGACGAACAGTATACAGGACAGGATTAGCCTACAATCTTAAAAGCATAAGCGCCGTGAAAAGGGTTTCTTTTGGGGTCCTAAGCAGAGAAAAGGGGCTTGGAATATCTTTGGGAAAAAAATTTGACATTTAAGCAAATTTAGGGAAATGAATTACTTCAGAAAATCGTGTATTATTGCCTGATTTGTCAATGAGTTGTGTTGATTATACAGGGGGAGCATTCTCCAGCCAATTTCAAATGAATTATTTAAAAAACGATCTTAAATCACCTGAAATGATTGATTTTTAAACATCAAATAGCTAGAGGATGTCTTAGGAAGACTTGAGTCAAGAATGACAGAATTTTGACAATTATTTATTCATATATTGCCATAGATAGTTAATAAATAATAATGTCTGTTTGGGCGGGGTGTTGTTGCTAGTGGGGGGGGGGGGGGGTGGTGTAGAATAATTAAGCTTTCAGGAATGGCTGTTCTGATGGGTCATACTATAATCCTGTGATGTGTAGGTGTCTGTTTTGTAAATAATATATATGTAGTGTCCATGAATGGGTGGGTAGGTGGGGGTGGGGGTGGGGGTTTTACATATTCATGAAGCATACCTAACGTATACCTTGTGTAAACTAGACAATCAGCTATGGCCCAATCACAATGCTACATTTGTTAGTTACACTTAATCATTATGCATGTTCCTATGCTTAAGTATGTTTCATGAATCCAGCCCGGGGCCATAAGCTGCATGGGTGAGGCAAGGGAGATTTTCGGAGAAGGCCAATTCTGTTTAACCCTTTAACCCTCAAATTCTCAAAGAAAATGTCCATTTGCAGACCAAGACAAGACCATTTTTGAAAATTTACCACTGAAATGACTGGCTCGGTTATCGAGCTAGTCATTCCAATGGTAAATTTTCAAAAATATTCTTCCCTTGGTCTGCAAATAGACATTTCTCAAGACCACTGCAGAAGTCATTTTTGGCTGATATAAGCATAAAACCAGACATTCACGTGCATTTGTTTATGCCCGCACGATCAACTGCCCCCAAACAGTCCCGTAGTGCAATGCGCGCGATACGCGGTAAACAAAGATGGCGGTATCTACGTCACGGGTTATGCTGTAACATTGCTGTATGGTCCAGCAAGCATGTATAAGAAAACCTCCCCATTGGAACCCAAGCATCCTGGACTCGATCAACACGCAGATCAATCATCAATGTCAGGTGCAAGTTCTGTTTCATTTCTCATTAAGTTTCTAAATAGTATTAAAAACACATTTATATATGCAAGAACCTCTAACGCATCACAACAACTTCAAGGCATACTGTTTATCTATTGATTTAGTCTATGACGCACTTTTCTTGATAGATTGTGCATTTGATCACATGGTTAACCATAAAATGTGTTCAAACAAAATTTGAATTTTCTAATAGAAAATGTCCATTTCCATGAGACCAAGAGATGAGTATTTTTCAAAATTTTGCAATGGAATAACTGGCTCGATTATTGAGTTTGAGACATTTCAATCGTAAATTTTCAAAAACAGTCTTCTCTTGATCTGCAAATGGACATTTCCCAAGTTCACTGCTTTCACCGTTTTTTGGCCGATGAGTGTTTAAGGGTTAATGGTCAATACAGCCAAAAACTGCCTCTGCTGTGGTCTTGAGAAATGACAATTTCCAGGTCAAGAAGGCAGTTCTTATAAACACGCTTTGGGGAGTAAGAATTGTGTGATCCTATGTGCGTGGGTGTATGCATGTGTGCAATCATGTAACTGAGTCTATACCAGTCACTCGTCAGACAATAAATACATCTAAATTCTGGATAGTTTGACAATGCATAAAGAAACAAGCTACCATGTTTCCAAAACAAAATAGACACATGTTAGTTTGTACAATTTTGAACATGATGTAAGAATTATGCGATTGAATATTTTGAACATAATTGGATTGGAAGATATTCAACGCAGCTGCCAAAGTAGGCAGCAATGTCTTCTAATCCAATTATATTCAAAATATTCAACAGTACATTTTATTTTGTTTTGGAAACACTAAGTTATTTCTAAGCCGTACTGTAGATTATCAAGTCTTAGTTTAGGAAATACACAAAACTAATATTCAACAATGATAAATAGTACAGTCAATCTAAGAAATTACCCTGGAAAAATTGCAACAGATTTTGTCAGTAGATTAATTGTGAAGAAGCAATGGTATATGAGCAAAAAAATTTAGCCAAAATATAATTTCATTTGTTATAACCTGCACTCTTTTGCGCCACTGTTAATACTGATTTAAAGAGCGAATACATTTCCCTTACGCTCACCACTTCAAAATTTAAATCGCTTAACATGAAAACAGGGCAGTTCACAAATTCTAAGCCCTAAAAGAAAACAATTTACAAACTCTTTGTGCTGAATCATGATATTTCAGCTGTGAAACAAAATTTGTTACCACTTCTGACCACTGATCATTGACAACACATCAACTTCCCCCATTCACAAATGGTAAATGTTATCTTTTAGGGGTTAGATTTTATAAAAGGTCATCTTTTATGGCATGGGATTTGTGAAATGCGATGTTTCATTGACAACATATCATCCTTCAGTGTTCAGAATTGGTAACAAATCATGTTTCAGGGAAGAAATATCATGTTTCAGCACTACGAATTGGTAAATTGTCTTTCAGTGCATAGAATTGACAACCCATCAACCTTTCTCACTCACAATTGGTAAATGTCATCTTTCAGGGCTTAGGGATTGGTAAATGTTCATCTTTCAGGGTTTGGAATTTGTGAAATGTCATGTTTCAATGAAAAATTATTTTAAGAAATCGGTTGAAATTTGGCAGAGAGGAATACATTCCAAAAATGATCCACCATTGAGAACATATAGGTCAACTACCTCGATCCCGGGATTAATATTATATGGACGCTTCATTTATATGCAAGTGCCCACTCACACAGGCGTGACTGTATACCATTCCATATGAAACATTGCATTTAAGTGCAAGCAGTGTACTAAGACATTTAAATTTATGCACATTAAACACGCGCATGATAATCCCCACACATTTTGAAAGAAACAGAGAGGGGTTATGATATTGCAATTGCCTCCGTCTGTGTGTCCATCCTGCTATCTCCTGTTTAGTGGAATTCAACAAAATTCAGTATGTGAGTTACCCACATGTTTGGGGACTGCATGACAACATTTACATTCGGCTCCCTCACAGAATGGTTGGATGGCCAGCGTGGAGTTAGATAGAGGGTGTGTGTGTGCGTGCGTGTGTCTGTGGAGGAATTCAAGGAGATTTGTAAAGCTACTTACCCATATGATTGCGATTGCCAGACAATGTTTACATTAGGGTCTGCCACTGGGATGAGGGGTGGGGGGGGAATGGCAAAGTTGGCAGAATTCAACCAAATTTGGTACGTGAGTTACTGATGATTGCTGATTGTGAGGCGATGTTTACTTGAGTGTCTGCCTGCAGTGTGTCAATGGGGTATGGTGGACATTTAGCGTGTCATGTGGAATGGGGTGCAGGTGGGGAAACGACAAAGGAGTTTTGATGGTGTGCCATCAACTGCATTCCAGCTGAAATTTTATTTGGTTGTTATGTCATCTAAAGTTTGATTGTGTTGTTCTGTTTGGCCGTAGATGTACTGCATTAATTCATAGGAAGGGGTCCATCTCCGCTAAATAAAATCCATATTACTATTTTATGCGGAGTTCAACAATGAGACAGTGGTGGTGATGGAGTTTGTTTTTTTAGCTCTCAGCCCAACTAAAGACATGTGAGCTACAGATTTAAATTTATACAATTGCTTAAAATGTGATAATTGAAAAATACAATTAAAGCATGCACCATACACTGTAAGTTGCCGCCTTTTATTTGAAAGAAGTGTATGTGTAGGTATATGTAAACCACATGGCAGTCAGGCTTAGAGAGGGTTGGGTATGTATTAATGATTAATATTTATAACAAACTTGTGCATGAATCGACCTTTCCGGTTTTAGCCATGCCCCGCCCATCTCTTGCTAAGCTCCACCCACACCTCGCTCGTGTTGGGATCGATCGATCTCTGAACACCCTGACTATCAATTTCCAAAACACTACACAGGTAAGCTGTTGAATATTTTGAAACTAATTTGACTGGGTGCTGTTGATGCCTAAGGCAGCAACAGCGCCCAGTCAAATTAGTTTCAAAATGTTCAACAGCATGTTTATTAAATAGCAAAGAATTATGAAGACATACAATTTATATGTGTCAGACTCTTTGATATTTGATGACGGTCTACATGGAACCCTTTGTGACGTAATGATTGTGATGTCATCAAACACACGCTGAGTTGATTATTACGTCATATGAGGTCAGATGCTGGATGGATACTCTTGAAGGGCGAATTATCACACACCACTCCAAGGTAAACTATCATAGAATGCTATATTATATTCTGTAAAGAAATTAATTTAATAACTAGAAAACGGTGCTCCTACTAATGGTGGGATATCCGGAAAAGAGTAATCGATGTTAAACTCGAATACAAAATCCGGTGACATTGCAAATATTTTAATAGCTACTGTTCAAATGAACGGTCATATTAAAGGATAGATTTACACCTACCATAGCACTAAATAAGTGTGCCAGTTTAAAAATAGGATATAGGGAAGAATAAAGGAAAAATAAGGGATTTAAATTCTGAAGTGGCGAGCATAGGGGTAATCTACACGTTCATTAAATCAGTAATAAATGCGGCGCAAAAGAGTGCGGGTTATAACTAAATAAAATTATATATTTCTCACTGTCAGAATTGGCTAGATTTAATACACCATTGCTTCTTCGTCATAAATCTAGTGACATACAGTGTTGCAATTTTGCCCGGGTGCACCTAAAATTATTCTTAGATTGACTGGACCAAAAAGAAACGGTCAAGCTTAACACATTCTAGTGCCTTAATTCAATGAATAGCCATTCTAAGAACAAATACTATTTTCTTTGGATGGGTGCCACCGGGGGTATAATAACTTACAGATCCGTGAACAGCTTTGGCACCAGGCACACGTATGACCATGAGGCAGAGATTACTCTATCGATATTCAGGCAACTCGCTAAGAGCTTCATGCCGATATTCATCAGCAATTATCAGCCTGGAGAACTATAACTGAATCGTTTATAAGCTTGACAAGTCTGGATGTCAATACGTGTTAGAATGGATTGCCTGTTTGGGACATCTCTTCTATGAAGATCAATACATAACAAAAACAAGAAGCCCCAGAGCCTGTATCACTCACCTGGAATTATTGGTCACTGGCACAAGTGAAGAAGGTTTAGTCAAGTTTTATTAAAATTGGCCCAGTGGTTAATAAGTAGTCTTGTTATGCTTTTCTCAGAAATTTCCAGAAAATACAAGATGCCCACCAAAAACACTAAATTTTGATTGATTCATGGCGGACATGTTTTTTAACCTATCAACTTTAATGGCACTTTAAGGCCGTAATCATATCTCTCAAATTTCAGCCTGATCTGTTCAGCGGTTCTGGAAAAGTAATTTTCGCGAAAACTACATGTAGGTCAACCAAGATGGCCGTTGAAGTACATTTTTTGGCCAATCAAGTTCCCTCAAACGAACATGGTTCAGCTGTTGTTTCAGATGATGTTTCATGAGTTTGGAATCGATCCCCATGCGGTTTCAGAGATTTTTAAAGCCATTTAAAAAAATTAGCCAAAATCCAAGATGGCTGCTGGCCAAATTGGCTAGATCCTTTGAACAAACTTCGATCCCTATGCCCTAAGGATGTTTCCTGCCAAATATACTTGAAATCGCCTCAGTGGTTCTCGAGAAGACATTTTACATTGCTTTAGTATGGGAGATTAAACGCAGGAAAAGATCCAAGATAGCCGCCAAACCATTTATCCGCCAGTTTCAAAAATGGCAAATTTCAAATCCATAAAATAAAAATATCCAATATGGTCGTCAAACATGCTACATTTTTATTGGTCCAGGGTAGCCTTGTTTTTTTACGTATCAACTTCCCTTGAATAAACATTAATGGCTTTTAGTCCCTAATCATATCTGCCAAATTTTGGCCTGATCAATTCAGTGCTAAAATAGTCTTCTCTTGGCCTGCCAAATATACATTCCTCAAGTCTACTTCAGAGGATGTTTTAGGCTGGCTTGACCAATAACGGTTTAAAAAGATGGTCTGCAAATGGACATTTATCAGGCTCACGGCAGAAGCCATTTTGAGTGTTAAAGGGTCAGAATCCCATGATCAAGCTACCCATGAAGTTTCACCAACACTGTCCAAGTGGAAGCTAAGTTATCAAACGGACAAAGTGACACCTGGAATATCAGCAGTTCATACTTCTGTACATCTAAGATCACAAGCTTTATACTGATTCTAGGCTTCCTAACAAGATTGTTTGAAATGGTTAATGACGCCATTTTCTCTACTTACTGAAAATTCTGGCCAATTCAAGATGAATTGACCAATTAAATTTCTGTATACAAGTTCTGATTCTGAAGCCTCAAGCCGTGGGGTCCTCCAGCCAAGTTTGATTTAAATTGAGTCACTTCTGAAGTAGAACTGGTACGTTTTGAGAGATTTCTAGAGAATTCAAGATGGACATTTAGAAAATTGACCAATCAAATTTCTGTTTAATACACGTTTGGAAGGATACATTCCTAAGGTTCTTCCTGCCAAATTTGGTTAAGATCCACAAAGCATTTAACATGTTAATGAGATGCATTTAAAATCAAATGACGGACAGATGTCAACAAAAAAACACGCTTTCACAAAGTGGGGGAAGATAATTATAGTTTGCCTAAAATGGCCAATGTCTAAAATGTCCAATGTTAAACCTAAAATTAGACGAAATTTAAGAATATTCATGATCATGCAGAACATAATTCTAAGAGTTTATAGTTTTTACTGGAGCAATGGTGCACCTCAAACAGCTTGATATTAACCCTTAATGACCTATGCAGTGGTGTTAAGAAATATCCATTTTCAGACAAAGAGTAGAACTATTTTTGCAAATTTGCCACTGTAACCGAGCCATCATTCCAGTGGTAAATTTGCAAAAATACTTTTCTCTTACTATTCAAATGGTCACTTTCTATGACAAAATTATAATTTTCTTGACAAAAGTTCGCCAGTAAGAGGTTAAGCGATTTAGTGCATTATGGTATCTCACATACTTGTCGTCCTCAGGAGACACGCCAAACCATGCTTGGAATCACTAACTACACCACGTGTGTCTTTACATTCACAACCATAATACATGAATACTATACCTCTTCTCATGAGAAATTTCACACAACCTCAAATGCAAATTTCCAATGAGAGAACACAGGGAGACAGATTGATTGATGGAATGTCTGAATCAATCTATCGTTTGATTGGAATTCAATGATTTTTAACCTTCTCTGACTGAACTCGGACTGAAAAAACACTCTCAAGAGAACATATAGTGCTGATTAATCTTTTAAATATCAAGCAGGCCAAAAACAGCTAGTATCATGAGGAATGTCCACCATTTGGAGGCCTAGAGATTTCGTTTTAAGAAATGTCTGGATTGAGAACCGGTGCAGTCATTCTGATGATAAAGTTTCAAAAAACAGTCTCTTGGCCTGCAAATGAGAAAATTCACTGAGCAAATCTTTTTTTTTATGATAAGCCAAGCAAAGAGTTAACCTCTTCACAGATGAATTCCCCATAACTCATTTTCAAGGCAACCTTACAGGAAAACAGTTGAATATGTTTTAATTAATTTGACTGGAAGCTGTGGGCTGCAGCAATGGCTTCTAGTCAAATTAATTTAAACGTATCAACAGAATAGGTTCTCGAGAAGATTCCAAGATGGCCATTGGCCAATCAGCTTAGTTTGAAGGCAGTTGGATCTCTGTGCCCAAAGGATACTTCCTGCCAAATATCATTGAAATCGGCCCAGAGGTTCTAAACATTTTAAATCCCCCCCTTGTGGGTTGGTCTGTTGTTTTATTAACCACTATAAAAACATACTTACCGTTCAATCACTA
Organism: Chaetoderma sp. LZ-2023a; assembly: GCA_034401795.1. NCBI lineage: Eukaryota > Metazoa > Mollusca > Caudofoveata > Chaetodermatida > Chaetodermatidae > Chaetoderma > Chaetoderma sp. LZ-2023a. The sequence goes on along the minus strand of CM067369.1, from coordinate 163,427,475 downwards.
CTTGCTAAATCAATTATCTGCATTTAGCTATCAGAATAAGATTTTTATGCCTGCATACACACCTCCCCATGCCTATTCCTATTAATATGGACCCTCAACCACGCTACTGGTTAAGTCCATCTCCAGCATACTGACAGCTATAGACTGGCACCAGTCTATACTCACCCCATAGTGACGCTTGTCACTAAGCGCACTTGCGCATGCGCACTGGAGCCCAAATAGGAAACAGATTCACTTTTCTAAATTTAAGTGCTAAATATTAAAGGCCAATTCTCAAATCTTACCACGCGGGGTGGTTGAGGCCGGGTCGTACTGATTGAACGGTAAGTATGTACTCTGGTCTTTGAGATAAAAGGATGTAAAAGTGGATTCAGATTTCCATCCTGCCACCTGCATGACCTCATCTAAAGACGAACCGTCAAAAGAGCGAAAGGAGTAGCCATATCTCTAACGCATGGGCTTTAATCTGGGAGAAATTAATTTGATCCGGTGAGGCTATCTCATAACAAAGCTTAATTGTCTCACAATTCCATCTGGCAATCGTAGATTTTGAGACCGGCTTAGATAACTCTTCAGCATAGGAAACCCATAAATGGGATGGATCGACCCTTTTAAAATCGGTTTGCTGTTTGTAGGTTCTTAATGCCCTAACAGGATACAGAAATTTATTGGATGGCGAAAAAGACGATAAAGATTTTAAAATGATTGGACTAGCAGGAAAGCGGTTAAACTGAGTTTTAGATAAAAAGTCCCTTCTGGGATATAAAACCAAACCGTCTCCTGAAACTATAAATCTATCCATTTCAGCAGAAAGAGCATGAATCTCTGAACACCTTCTAGCAGAGGCAGCAGCAACAAGAAAAACAGCTTTGAGAGTTAAAAACCTAATACTGATAGAAGAAATAGGTTCAAAATGGCGACCTGCCAAAACTTGAAGAACCAAGGCCAAATTCCAGAAAGGTAAAGGCTTAGCAATCGGAGGACGAATATTACCTAGACCTCTAATAAAACTATTAAGAGTCTTAGTATCCTTGACATCAGCATTCCGAAGACAAGGACGGGAAGACGCCAGAGAAAATCTATATCCCCTGACTGTATTAGCTGACAAATGTAAAGAATCAAACAGATAGGATAAAAAAAATCTAATACTTGTGGTATAGAAACAGAATCGGGCACGAAACCTTGGTCTGAAAACCACTCACCAAAAAATTTTAAGTCAACCCTTGTAAACTCGCAAGTCGATTCCCTTCTGGCAGAGTCAATAATTCTCTGAGATCTAGAAGCCTTATTCTCGAGGACCTCAGACTCAAGATTCTCCAAACACACAGATTGAAAACCTCTGGATTTGGATGCACACAAAGACCTCTTATTTGACATAGAAGATCCTGGGATACTGGAAGAAGACGAGGGAAGTCTACCAGACGATCTAGAAGGTCTATAAACCAAATCCTCTTGGGCCAAAAGGGAGCTATCAGAAGAACCTCGCAATCTTGGTCCTTGACCTTCTTCAAGACTAACGGAATCAAATTGTTGGAGGGAAGGCATAGGCGAACATTCCTGTCCAGGACTGAGACAGAGCATCCACCGCCAGGGTTTGACTGTCCGGAAAAGGAGACATGTAAGAGGAGATCTGGGCATTCAGAAAGGTCACGAACAGATCTACTAGAGGACGATCCATAAGACTGAAAAATGCTCTGACAACCGACTTCTTTAACTGCCACTCTGTGTGGGCGAACTTACTGGGACGTGACAGTTGGTCTGCCAGAAAATTCAGACTGCCTGGGAGATGGGAGGACACTAGAAAAATCTGCCTCTTGCGGCACCACAAGAGAAGATTCCACACTTCTAGACAAAGGAGAGACGACCTTGTACCTCCCTGCCTGTTGATATAAGACACCACTGTCAAATTGTCCGACCGAATCGAGACTTTGAGCCCTATCACAGGATTTGACCATGAAAGGAGAGCCTTCTTGACAGCCCACAACTCCAGAATGTTAATATGGGCTGTCGACTCCTCCAGGGACCAAAGGCCGGAAACTGACAGGGAGTCCCAGACCGCTCCCCATCCCTCCTGGGAAGCGTCTTTGAAGATAATCGCTTGAGGGGAGGACTTTACCAGTGGAACACCCATCAGAAGCAGAGAACGATCCCCCCAAAAATCTAGATGAGGGACCAAATGTTCTCTGATGGGAATCTGATGGTAAATAGAGTGGACTGACTGCTTCCAAAGGGACATTAAATACATTTGGAAGGGTCTCCTCATCAGCGCCGCCTAAGGAATTACTTTCTCTATGCTGACCATCAGTCCTATCACTCTTAAAAAGAATCTTGCTCTTACCATGGGAGAAGAAGACAGGATTTCCATTGCTACTGATAAAGCCTCTATCCTTGGATCTGAGGGGAAGACTAGACCCCGGGCCAGGTCGAAAGAAACGCCTAGATGCCTAAGGCTATGAGATGGAACTAGGCTTGATTTCTTTAGATTTAAAATCCACCCTAGGTTGCATGCCAGACTGCAAACCTCTGGAAGAATTCCTGAGAGAATTGAAGAAGACTTACTTTACTAACCAATCGTCTATATAAACGTGGAGATGGATAGAACGACGGTGAAAATTTCTGCCACGGCTGAGACTATGCGAGAAAAAGAAAAGAAGCCGTGGTCAGGCCAAAAGACATGACGCGAAACTGCCAAACTCGATCTTAGTAAGCAAAACTCTGGAATTTACTGAAGGAAGGGTAAATGAAAACATGAACGAAGGCGTCATTTTGGTCAATGGAAATGACCACATACCCTGATCTAGATTGGAAAAGATCTGGGAGATGGTCTCCATCTTGACATGGGAGTAAGAATCATGAGATTTAATCATGACATACCCCCTTGTTAAATTAAAATAAATGCAGATATGAATGTTTCAGAGTGAACAGAGATCATTTTACTAAGATTTAATGACAGGGTAGGAAAACCTACCCTAGGCTGAACGCTCTCATGTATGTATAAATTCCTTAGAATTAACATAATTCACAAAGAAAACTAACATGATAATGACCAAATTGTCAATTGAAAGAACCAGAGGAGACAAGAAAAAGGAATTAAAAGAGGAAAGAGCCGACAAAAAAGAAGGAAGGTCTATAGAAAACTTGTCCTTAAAAAGAAGAGAAAGAGTCTAAGCAATCCACCAGAGAGACAGGGACCAGACATCCATAGAGACTGGACAAAATCTCCTCAGCCCTGACCGACTAGGGAAAAGAAGAATAAGAAGGATTAGGAAATGAAGAAGAAAAGAGATGAGAAGAGTCACCAGAGGCCATAGAACCAACAGTTCAAATGGAAAGAGGAGAGCAAAGCTTCTTGGAAGCTAGAAGGTTAGAAAAATGTAAAGAATCAGAAAAGGAAAAAGTATGATCAGAAGGAATGTGAACAGATACATCCTGACCAGAGGACATGGAAAGAATAGAGAAAAAAGCTGACATGAAAGAACGAACAAGGGACGAATCCCTAAAAACAGAAAACAATGAAAAACCCAGACCTTAATCAACAATTAGAAACTCAAGTTCAAAAGAGAGAACGACAGAAAAAATCAAATCAAGATGATCAAAAGAAGAAGAAGGAAGAGAGGAATTAAGAAGAATGGAAGATGAAGAGGAAAGAACAGGACCAGAAGATCCCTGGATAGGATAGATAGACGATGAAATAAGGGAAAACACCAGAGGGAAAAAAGAAGAAAGACAGAAAGAGAGAAAGAGGAAGGAGACCGTGACTAGAAGAAAACTTTAGCAGGAGAAGGAGCAGAGGATGAAGGAAGACCTATACTTATCTTACTCATTATTATTAGACTTAGAACCAATATTATCATCATGTAAAGATGGATGTCATTGAGATTGATATGCTAATAAAAGGAATGATTGATAGAATGATAATGAATCCCGGGAACATCTGGATGTTAAATACACAAAACACTAATACTTGAATATGATTAAACACTACAGGATGAAAACAAAAAACAAAACGCTGAGGCGATATAAAATCTAAGCAAAAAGACTCACCATGACTGTAACAATGCAGAAGAAAAAACTCGGCTTTTATTCCTTCTTCCTTCACCATAATCTTATTTCTCTATTCTCAGCGTTTTCTAGCTCTTGTAATCATTAATCTTAGAGCCATTCTCTTCCCTATGAATCCACTACTGAAACTATTCCTTTCAGCGCCTGACAGAATTAGACTAAGAATTACGCTAGAAACGGGGATTTTCTTCGAGAAAATAACTCCCTTTGAATAAAATAAATATGTATTTTCAGTGATTAAACTTTCCGATTTTAAAAGCACCTACTGAAAAAAGACTGACCTGGAATCTCAATAAGAGCTATCACCGGAAATCCAAAAAAGGAAAACAAAACCAGAAGTTAATCATAGAACACCATGAAACCGGTAATGACCCTATCCCTGGATGTACGAATCCGGAAGTGAAAAAATAGGAAACGGAAATGCGCAAACCGGAAACTGAACCCGGATGTACAGTAACACCAGAATAAACAAAGGAACCGGAAATACGTAAAAACCGGAAGTCAGACCGGATACAGAAAGAACAGAGGTAGATTCAGAAAAGGGAAGTAACCCCTGTCCTGAGGACGGAAGTCTATCCGAGTCTGAACGACCCGGAAGTGCACCTCTAGAAACAGGAGTGGAAGTGTACAGACAGGAATCCAAACCGGAAGCGGAAGCGCTTCTACCGGAAGACGAAAAATAATAGGTTTCCATAGACCCCGGATATCCGGCATCACCGGAAGCGCTGCTAAAACCGGAAACGGAACTAGGAACCGGATCTTGAAGACCCGGATGTCCTACAAAAACGGAAGACATACCGGAAACAGACGGAACGGAAGTAATAACAGGATCTTGACGACCTGGATTTCCTGCCAAACCGGAAGTCCTACCGGAAACGGACGCCAGAGAAGAAAGAACCGGATCCTGAAGACCCGGATGCCTGGCTAAACCGGAGGTTAAAACGGAAAACGGAAGTAAACCCGAGTCCAGAGTCCACCACAACGGAACCGGAAGAACTAGCAAGACTAGAAATCAGATTTTTGGCAATGGGCGATCTAGAAAGAACCTTGACGACCGGTACAATCGAAAAATTGGCATTTGCATAAGGTCCAGCCTTATGGATGTCAGCCTCAGCCTCCGCCACCACTGCTTGTGGGTTATGCCCGTCACCCTCAAGTCTTAGGTGGGTTTGACCCGGTGCACTACACGAGCCCACCTTCGAGAGCTTAGTCACTCTAGACTTCTGCTTCAGAGATTTTTTAACCTGTATGGAGGTTAGAGGGACCGGTTTCCCCCATTTGTGGGAATGCCCGCTAGCCTTCGGGCTATCATCGGATCCTGTTTCTTAGTCTCCTTTATTGCAGAAGATATCCTTTCGTCAAGGGATTTCGTCAAAGCAGATGCGAACGATTCAAATCTTGCAAAAAGAGCTAGCACGGCATCTGAATTCGCCGAAGAGGCTCCCCCTTCCGTTGCTACCGGTAAAGATACATTAGATTGTGCAAAAGACACAGCTTTCGCCTTGCTAGCAATGGAGGTAGGGGAAGGATGACCGGAGGGCAGCGATTGTTTAAACGGTAAATCTTTAAAAAGAGGCCTTAGACATCGAGACCGGCCACCCTTTACAGATCCCACACATCGTTGTGAAGGTACAAGTGGTACATATCGCAAAGACATGTCCCGCAAATTCAACTGAGTGATGGTGATCACACTTTGATGACGCACATTATGTCTTGTCAGACGATTTAGCGGACTCCTAAAAACAAAAAACTTAACAATGAAGCATATCGCTTAAAAATCGCAAAAAGAAGACTAGAAAGATAAAAATCATTTCTTTAAAAGGCGGGAAAGTTCAAATCAGAAAGCAAAATCCCTACCGACAAGAAAGCAAACTAGCATAGGAATAAATGATAATCCTTATAATGCACTAGAGTAAATTGATAAGGGCTCTGGATGACTGCTGGAGTTTAATATCCGATGATGAATGATATAGGCATAGTAATTAAGATACCACGAAGCGAGAACGATCTTTCACAAAAACCGGTAACAATATGAACACAGTTATAAAATACCATATAACCACGAATATACTTCCTACACATAACTTAGGGAGGATTGACTTCATATTAGGCATAATCTTGATAATATAGAAGGCAAAAGATGTAGCTGACACAGCGCAAAGCACAAAAAAATTTAGACAAATATTTTAAGCAGTTGTTCTGCAAGCAGAATAATTGAAAAGTGAATCTGTTTCCTATTTGGGCTCCAGTGCGCATGCGCAAGCGCGCTTAGTGACAAGCGTCACTATGGGGTGAGTATAGACTGGTGCCAGTCTATAGCTGTCAGATGCTGGAGATGGACTTAACCAGTAGCCTGGTTGAGGGTCCATATTAATATAAATAGGCATGGGGAGGTGTGTATGCAGGCATAAAAATCTTATTCTGATAGCTAAATGCAGATAATTGATTTAGCAAGTAGTGATTGAACGTAATGGATGTTTTTGTGGTGCAATAACAACTATTGCTTTAATATGGGAGCATTTGGCGGAAAAAAACCTTATCCGACAGTTTCGAAAATGACAAATTTGAAATAAGCATACCCAAGACTCTATACAAAACCAATTTCAATATACACCCAATAAGAAAATGCATTATGACCGCCAAACACGTTACATTTTGATTGGCCCACCATGGCCATGTTTTTACGCACCAAATTTTGGCCCGAAAACTAGGTCATCCAAGATGTCTGCCCAAGAATTTGGCCAATTAAGTTCCCTTGAACAAAGTTAGTTCAGCTGTTGCCCTAGATAATGTTTCACGAATTTTGAATCGATCCCACAAGCGGTTTTCGCCTGTGTGAAATAAATTTCAAGTTAACTTGGATTAACTTGGATTTTCTTGAATATCCAAGCCATTGGACAATTATTCAACCCATACCAACTTGGATTTCCTTGAATTAGCTTGGACTTTATATAGTTGCTTAAACATCTTGAAAATCCCCCTCTCAGAATTCCAGCTAGCCGGGAATTTCTAGGACTTTTTGAATATCATCATGAAAAAGTGCAAGCTTCTTGGATATGCTTGGACTTTTCTGATTTGACAGAATTTAAGCTAGCTTGGATTTTCTAGGACTTTGTTTTGTCAGGCATAAAAGAATTCAAGCTACTTGGATATCCTTGAATTTGTAGACTCACTTACACTACCTTGGATTATCTTGAAATAGCTTGCACTAAGGCAAGAACAGGTTCTGTATAGTCATGATTAGAGGTGACCGTGATCTGATAAATTGGTGGGAAATTTAGTCTTTGTAAAAAAGCAAACAGTACATTCATTGCATTGATCATTACCAGCTATGGATATATAACATATGTTTGGAAACACTGACAGTACTGTTAGATAGAATGCTTAGCATCAGTAACCTTAAATGGAAACAGAACTGTATTTTGAGGTATGTATTCTATTGATTTCCAGAGATTTATTCAGAATTACCAGTTTTGGTACAGCTTTTTCAGCTCTATGTAATTAACCCTCTGGGCCCTACCAAGAATTTACAAAAAAGTGCTAGAAACCCTACAGCCAAAAGCGAGAAACTTGCTTAGAAACCTAGCCTGTTAGCGGTAGTGGAGTGATAGCGGCGTAGTGCTACCATGCCAACTATATTAACTATTTTTGGCAAAGTAACAGATCACTATATATAAAACTATATATCATTAGAAAGGGCAATAGAATACCTTTAAGTACATGTAAAATCTGTATGAATAAAATATATTTTAGTTAGTCAACGTGCCTCTCAAAATGGCCACACCTTATAGGATAAATACATTGGTCTATTTTTGCAAAGTTTACCAAAGTTTTTAAAATTTTACAAATGCCATTGATAAATTTAATCACAATGGTATTAAAACTAACAGATACCAAAGTTTCGTGAAGGTTTTCATCCGATAAGATGGGAAAACGACAATTATATTATGTTATGGTACCGTAAAATCTCGACAAATTCCGGTCATGATTTTGGGGGGAGGCCTCATTCAATGTTGAATAATTCCTTTATACATAATCGAACACATACCAGGGTTTCTCAGCGTTGACAGCGAATAAATGGCAAATTTTATGCTATGTAGCATTGCTGGGTGCACTCAGCCGTTTAAAAAGCGAACGCGAATGTTTTACACTAAGATTCTATAGCACGGACATTTTTTCGTAGCGCGTCCCAAATAGGAATCGTCTATCGTGAAAGATCGCGAGAGAACGACAGGAATTTGTAGAATTGTACCCGTATCTAATATACGAGTACCAAGCTCATTACCAGTTATTGGCAACACCGTATCGCGTACTATAAGATTGATGTGTCTGATTGGTCGGGAATACATGAATATTAATTTTTCCGGCAAGATGGCGACACGATCAGCTGTTTTGCAAAATAGTTGTGTGTTCAAATATGTCAATCTATGCATATTTCTTGTACGCCACAAACTAAAAAGTAGACAGATGACTAGATTAACGATATTGCCAATCGGGAAGTGGGATGCCGATATATTTGACAACTTTCGCATCTCAATTCGGCCTAATTAATGCTAGTAATTTGAAGAGTAAGTTATCTCGGAAATTGTAAACAAAGACACGCATCGATGATTGAGATTATCGGATTGTTTATCTATAACCTTATTGTGATTTCGCGACCAGAGGTAAATGAAATTGATTTATATATTATTGGTTCAGCTGCTCTCTTAACACAATCTATAACTTTCTCGGTTAAATTAGTCATTGAGTAACTGAAAACTTACAAGTAACAGCACATTTACTAATAATCATTGATGACTGGAACTTACTCATAATTCCTTAGAAAACAAATATTTCACTATTGCCCTGGTTACAAACATTCTATCACCATTTAGTGTGTGGCCAGTATCCTCTGATCAAAGATATAGAGAACCGGGGCCCTGAAATAAACTTGTGTGCCCAAAATCAAAAACAATTGTCACATTTGAACCTGAAATTCCAGAACTCCACATTTACAGTCATTATAAATGTAAGATGTTGAATATTTTGAATCCAATGTGAAGCTGGTGCTGCCTTAGCCAGTTTAATTAGTTTCAAAATATTCAACAGAATTTTGAAACATTCGTAGCAAATTTATTATTCGCTCTTGTCGATTGAAAAGGTTAATCCAGTAACTAGTAGTCATACTCCCTCCTTGGACGATATATGCCCACCATATATTATATTATTCATTTCATTTATGCGCTAAAATCTGAGGGTGGTGTATGACCATAACACCTGTTGTTGGGTCATAATGTTTACCAGTATATCCCTTAGTCTGAGTCTGCTCTGACTCAACCTGCCCCTGTGACAGATATTTGGACAGACTGTCAGTCTGTGACAGTCTGTCCAAATATCTGTCACTGGGACGGGTTGAGTCAGAGCAGACTCGGACTATATATCCCTATGACCTTGCGCCGTACATGTATATTGTTAACCATTTAACATTTGAGTCAGACCAAAACTGCTGCAGTTGTCAAGGAAAATGTAAATTTTCGACCAAAGTAAGATTATTTTTGAAAATGTATCACTGGAATGACTTGCTCTTGGTCTGCATATGGGCATTGTCTATGAGCAAATTTAAATTTTCATGAAAAAATTGGATTGTTAGTCTTAATATAACACTTCTAGAATTTGGATATTTCTAACTTATCCTTCCTATTTTTTGCAGGTGACTGATGGGCGATGGCTTCTAAACTCTAAATGGACTCAGTTTTTCCTGCTACACATAATGGATTTACTAACATGGATTTTATAAAAAATAAAAGTACGTTCGAAACATGATCAGCTACTACACACATCAATGGCTGACAGCTATGCCGGCGGCTGTTCTGGATCGACTGCCGACTGTTATCAACCATATTCCTGAGGGCTCAGCTAATGTGCATCTCACATAAGCTCTATGTATCATTTGAGATTGGGTGGGATTTGAATCAAATATCAATAAATTAAATTTAATCTCTTAATTATACCCACACGTTTTGAAAAAACTGCAGGGATATTACAATTGCCTCCATCTGTCTGTCTGTCCATCCATCTCCTCAGAAAGCTTTTGGTAGAATTCAATCAAAATTATTGTATAAATTACCGATATGCTTGTGGATTGGGAGACACCATTTACACTAGGCTCCATTCCCAGAGGGGTGGGGGTGGGGAGGGGGGGGAAGGGTTGATGGAAGACTGTCAAAGTTAAAGGAATATAACCAAATCTGGTGATTTACAATATCATTGCCCTATGGGTGTAGAATGTGAGACAACCTAATACATTAGGCTGTGACACTGCTCGGGTCGGAAGAGGCTGATGGGGGAGGGGCAAAACGTCAACTGAATTTGTTATGTGAGTAGCGGCGACAGCAGAGTGAAATCTACACAATGTTACGTGCACAAGATCAAGGTAAGAGATGAATTGCCCATATCTCATTTTAATGGGAAAAAATTAAAATTTATAAAGGAAAGCTGGTGAATATTTTAGAATTAGTTTGCCTTTGCTGACCTGGTGAGTTGGGCAGCAACAGCTTTCAGTCAAATCAAAGTACTTGAAATTGGTTTCAAAATATTCACCAAGTTAGCGGTATCTATTGTTACCATGAAATTTGGAATTCAGGATTCAAAGTATATAAACTGATCCCAACACGCGCAAATCATCGATGGAGCGTATGTAGAGATGGGCGGGGCATAGCTAAAAAATTATCCATTAGAAAATCTAAATTTCTGCTCTGTCCTTCCTTTTGTCAATTCCAGTTTTTACTATGTTTAACCCTTTCATGACAAGTCCTGAAAACAATGTGGCATGGTAAATGATGGTTGTAGCCTAATTTCTCAATCCGAAAGAAAATTACATTTTAGTAGGATGACTGAATTAATTATACCTACCAACCTTGTCTCTTTGAGTGCATTCATTATCCCCATACCTACCTTGTCTCCTTGAGTCCATTCATTATCTCCATGTTTTGAAAAAATGGGGATATAATTGCCTCCATCCACTTATCTGTATGTCCATCATGCTATCTCCTCCCAAACAGTTGGGTCGATTTCAACCAAATTTGGTATGACGGTTACCCATATGATTGCGCTTTGCAAGACAACATTTAGATTTGGCCCCGCCCACTGAAGGTCAGGGGGTGGGGTCCAAAGTTCAAATATCCAAAAAAAATGTCTGTCATATTTTACTCCAAAAGTGTTGTGTGGAATTCAAAGAAATTTGGTGTGTGGGTTGCCCATATAATTGTGGATTGCCTGACATTTATTTCTTTGGGTTGGAGAAGGGGTTAAAAGGTCAAGAAATTTATTGTAAGCAGAGATTGGAGTCTTCCAGATTTATCTAGATTTCTAGATTTTTCATAGACCACTCTCGCACACCAGTTGACACCCTTTCCATGAATTGAAATTAAGCCAAATGAGCCACTACGTTCAGATAGGACTAGTGATTACTAGATTCTACTTTAACCCTTCAAATTTTCTATACAGACCAAGGGAAGACTATTTTTGATTTTTTACAACAGGAATGACTGGTTTAATTACCGAGCATTCTAGTGGTAAATTTTCAAAAAGTCTTGCTCTGCAAATCAACATTTCTTAAGATCACAGCAGAGGCATTCATTGGCCACCATGACCATTAAAGGGTTGACAAATGAAATTGTTACCATCGGGCTGGTCATTGTATTAACCATGGTCAATTTCTACTAGCCTCTGGCTCATGTTAATTTTAACTCCTGCTCTCACAGATCACTTCCTCTGATGACATCCAGATTTTTCAAATCAATCCACTCCAGTCTCTGTGTAATGAAACTAATTCAAACAAATTTGGTATGTGATTATGGAGTGCAGAGGATACGCCCCCAGGGATGGGATGGGTAAAGAGGTCAAAGTGGTGAACATGGGGATTTGCTATAATGCGTCATCGACCAAGCAATCTAGTTATCACTCACTTACCATCATTGACGAAAACTTGATGCTTGATAAATAACATTATGAACAGGAGTAATCAGAGATTGTAAACCACCGCCGAGACCACCCTACCGTTTTTGTCATATGCAAATTTGTTAAATCTTTATGTATGATCACACAGATCACAGACAAAGTCTGGAAACCCTTGTTTAGTTGGTTTGTTGTGTTAAAATTTTAAACGAATCGGATCAGCAGTTTTTTAGATGCAATACTGGACACATGCACACACATAATACCCTCTTTCCCCTTAGGCCAAGGGTAATAATCCAGGAATGAATAGCAATAAAGATCAAAAGTACCTGCAATCTAAAGAAACAATCTGTTGAGTATATTTTGACAAATTTAATTGGAATCTATTGTTGTCCAAAACAACACCAGTTTCCAATCAAATTGGACTCGATATATTCAGCAAATCTACTATACATAGTCCAGTCTGATTACCTAAGATGAGATTCTCTCTCTCCCTCTCACTTCGAGTAAACTTTATTTGATATTTACACTGATAGCTTACAAATAATACAGTATTCAACCCTTTAATACGCAAGCTTTACCACTGGAACATATTGTCACCTAATGCAGCAACATCTTCCAGTCCAATCGATCTCAAAATATTCAACAATTTAATCACCAGTCCTACTAAGTAATATGACACGCTTACATAGAAGAAACTGTATTTGACATACATGTAGTTTACAATGGCAGCTTATACAATAAGCGATTCGAAATAAAATGGTACAGTAGATTTACATCAAGCGCATCAGATTTAACCCTTACCACTCTTATGTCAATATTCTATCTTTTAATGTGCCAATAGCCTGGAAAACTGGTACTGTTCTACTTCTACTAATAGAAACTGGTGTACATTTTTTAACAACTTTGGTTTGGTAGATGATGTTGCTATCTACGACAGCAACATCTTCCACCAAATCTGTTCAGATAAGAACACCAGTTCTTTTAATTTAATTTGAAAATTTAAAAATTTTGATAGAATGGTAGGGGTTAATAAAATAGTGCAGAAGATAGAATTACAGAATCATCATTTTCTTGAAATCTCAACCAGATAACTGTCCTATTCGCCATATGATCCTGAAGAAAAAGAGGAGAAACATTTACAAGATGAAACAACAATAGAAAACGGAAATAAAACTGGAACAGTCAACAAAGGTGATTTCAAAGGGCAATAGCAAACTAATATGTCTCATGACTGGCATTACTTTAATAATGCATGTTACGGGCCCGTATTGGCCCAGTAGCGGCCCCGTAACATGCGGTATTGTGATAGATGATTGAGGAACAGAAATTAGACCGTAGACGCACACCAATATCTCCCTAGAAGCTAAGTGACGGGTGTGATATAATGGTATTAATGGGCAAGCTATGTAAGGATGCACTTTAAATCTTGTAGGCGTCAGTGTAGCTATTCAGCTGTATGTAATATTTTACCGACGCAATTATAAATTAGGTGAGACATTCTGGCTAAGCGATTCCGGCCATCAGGGAATCGAGTACTCGGTTAAATAAAGGAATCGACATGCTATCGTTGACGATTTTACGCTAGGAATTTCATTCACAGAAAACTATTTATATTTTCCCGCAGAAATTTGTAAACAAACTGAATTGACCAATCAACAGTGGATTTATAAAATTCAATCATCTGACGTAATGTAACGCTAAGTTTGATAGGATAAAACGCCCGTAATGCTTGCGTATTTAGCGATCAAAAACTGGTGCTCTTAAAGCCGTCCAGACGGCGCGTAGGCCACCACGTCCAATTATTGAAAACTGTCCAGACGGCTCGTAGGTTTATTTGTACGCTTTTTGCGCGCCGTCTAGATGGCTCGTAGGTTCCTTAGGGTTAATGCAGTGATGATGACTTTCTAAATAATATGGCACATTAACAATCTATGTCTATACGAATAACAGGCAAATTAGTCAGAAACTCATACATTGCTAATGTCTGGCTGAAATTGTATTTGTTATTGAGTAACTCAACTCCCATGAAGGTGATTTTGGTTTTTAAGCATACATATTTAAATATAATCTCTGTGTGGCAGCATTTATGTGTACGTGCATGCATTTTATGTTCATGGCTAACCTATTTCAACAGCTAGGATTAGCTGGGATTTTCTTGAAGTTCTAGATAGCTGGGACTTTCTGGAATAAAATCCAAGCTAGGTGGGATTTTCTTGAACGTTCAAGCAAGCTTGGATTTTCTTGAACGTGCAAGCTAGCTTGGATTTTCTTGAATGTTCAAGCTAGCTGGAATATTCTTGGATTTTAAGTGGCCAATACCGGCAAGCTAACTTGGATTATCTTGAATGGTCAAGTTAGCTCGGATTTTCTTGAATGTTCACGCTTTCTGGAATTTTCTTGGATTTTACTTTAACTAGGCCTTTCTTGGATTTTCTTGAATTATCTTGAATATTATGTGGCCAATACCAGCAAGCTAATCCAAGCTTGTCCAAGTTATTAAGAGCTTGGATTAGCTGGGATTAACTGGTTTATTCAAGCTCCACAGAACTTGGATATTCATGAATATCCAAGCTTTTTTTGGCCTGGGCGACAGGAGAGGCTTTTTAGACGTTTCTAAAAATCGCTCCCATACTCCAAGATGGCCACTGGCCATTTTGGTAGATCACCTTCGTTTGATGACTTGGATCTCCATGCCATAGAGATGCCTCATGCCAAATATAATTTATATCGGTCCAGAGGTTCAAAAGAAAAAGACATTTTAAGTCTCCTATAGCGTCAGTATGGAAGCTTTTGGTGGGAAAATGATATAAGATAGCTGTCAATCCCTTCATCAAACAGTTTCAAAAATGGCATATTTGAAATCAATATACCCAAAAACCCATATGAAACCTATTTCGGCTTCAAATTCTGCAAAATAAAAAAAATTCAATATGGCCTTCGACGTGCTATATTTTGACTGGCCCATGATGACCATGTGTTTTTACACATCAAATTGCCGTGAACAAAATTTAAGGTCCCTTAGTCCCTAATCAATCTCCCAAATTTTGGCCCTGGAGAAGTCATTTTCACGAAGACTAGGTTATCGAAGATGACAGCTGAAGTATTTGGCCAATAAAGTTCCCTTGTGTGCACTAAACGAAATCTAGGATTTCTTTTTTCACGAGAGAGTTGATACTTACCTCCCTAATACTTTTGATATTGCTAAATATTGGCTTTCACTCAATAAAACACTCAGATTAAAAACAGTTAGGTGCCCCTACTGGGCAGGTAGTCAGAGGTAGTCCGGCGGATGCCAGCCCCACCACCGCGCATGCGCCGACTACTACTTCTTCTGACTAATTTATTGGCTAACACATGCAACTGCCAAGAGCCTGAAGACCGAGCCTCTGTGGGGTGGAGAGGCCGGGTCCGTATCTAGGGAGGTAAGTATCAACTCTCTCGTGAAAAAAGAAATCCTAGATTTCGTTTATTTCACATCAAGAGTATACTTACCTCCCTAATACTTTTGATATTGCCAGAATTCGAAAGTGAATCTGGTGGGAGGGAGGCGAGGTCAAAAGACCAGCTCTTCCCTATACGCTTTCACGCGTTTAAGGCACTTATGACGTCTGAAATGTGTGAGAACACATTCAGGATTTGACAAACCATCGGATAACACAACCGATGCCTGAGAGATGACCGAATGTCATATGCGCTCCCCCCCCCCCCTCCTGGGAGGAAGACTAGATGACCTCAATGTCCTATACGCTCTCCACGTACTAGTGCCAAGTACTATAGGACTGAGACGAAAAGGCTCCATTTTCGTATACTCTCTATGATAAACCACCTCCCACATAAACCATCACCATATTAATAATAACGGGTAACGTGACAATACAAGTAACAATGAACAACACATGAACAAGACTGACCTTGTTGAACTTGGAAGCTGTCATCATGATCCCAGTAGAGAAGCCTGATGCAGTCCCGACAAGTGGTTGTTACCATCGCTAAATTGCGAAGTATATAAGCAATGCGGAAGCACTCCTTACAAAATTAAAAAAACGATTAATGTTTTAAAATTGACAAGGCGAGAGGGTTAGAGGTGTCACGGAGGTAATGGTCTGTAAAACTTGACTCACAGTGCCACTGAGCCACGGACATAATGTCATCCACAGGGACCCCACTAAACAGGGCAGTGGATGCCACGACACCGCGGACACTGTGAGCCTTGGCCACATCAACCTGTCTCCCGGTGGCGGATTTGTGACAAAACTGAATACATTCTACAATCCACCTGGAAATGGTGTCCTTAGACGCCCTGCCATGGAGTTCAATATATGACAACCATAACGCTGACTGGTCGGTACGCCACTCCGAAGTACGCTGTTTGTACCGGAGCAGCGCCCGTACGGGGCACCATACTTTAGAATTAGGATCATATCTAGTTAAAGATGGCAAAAAAATAGGTTGACCTGGATATTTCAATGACTGATTCTTAGCCAAGAAATTAATCCTAGGTAGAAGCTTAAGGCCTTCCCCTGTAACCACAAAACGGTCATCCTCGGCTGATAAGGCGTGAATCTCACTCCTACGCCTTGCCGAGGCCGCAGCAATTAAAAATACAGTTTTAAGCGTTAACATTTTCATAGAAATGGAACTAAGTGGTTCAAAAGGCTTATCTCCTAGTACCTGAAGCACCAGGGATAAACTCCAGACTGGAATCAGTGGTGGATTCCTTGGTCTTAGATTGCCCATGCCTTTAATTAATACATTTAATGTACTTACTTCATCACTCCCCCTATTAGCCAAGCAAGTAATAACAGTCATTAATGCTGATTTGTAACCAGCAATAGAGTTAGGCTTGAGGCTATAGGCATCATATAGGTGACAGAGGAAATCAGCCACTACCTGAATAGATGAGTCCATTGGATCAATACATCTTTTTGAGCACCACTCTGCAAATCTGTTGATTTTATAATTATATGCTCTGGAGGTTGACCCCCTCCTGGCTTTGGCCATAAATATGGCCGCTTGCTCAGAAAAGCCCTCCTTAATTCTAGATTCCTTGACAACATCCACGCAGTCAATCGGAACATTGACAGATTGTCGTGAAGGACCTTGCCCTGGAAGATAAGGTCGTCCATCAGAGGCAGCGGAACCGGATTGCAGACCAGAAGGTCCAGCAGATCCGTATACCACGATCGGCTTGGCCAATCCGGGGCGATCAGAAGCACTTGGCACTCCTGCTGCCTGATTTTCTGAAGCACCTTTGGAATCAGGATTGCTGGAGGGAATGCGTATGCATACATTCCCGCCCAGCTGATAGCTAACGCATCTGTTGCGAAAGCGCTTGGGTCTGGAATCGGAGAGACGTACGTCGTCATCTTTCTTCGTTGCGAACAAATCGATGTTGGGTTTCCTCCAATGGTCGAACAGACGATCCGCCACACATTGATTTAGTTGCCATTCCGTGGGTAAAACACTCATCCTTCGGCTCAATGAGTCTGCTAGCAGATTTAGCCTTCCCGGAATATGAACTGCCTTCAAGGTGATCCCATGATCTAGGCACCAACAAAGCAGTTTCCATGTCATCATACAGAGACTGGGCGACTTCGTTCCGCCCTGGCGGTTTATGTAAGTCACTACTGTTGAGTTGTCTGAACGAATTAGAACAATCTTGCCCTGAACTTTCTGTAAGAAATGTTCCAGGCCCAGGACTACTGCTCTTAGCTCTAGTAGATTGATATGTTCCTTGGACTGATCCAGATCCCAAAGCCCTGATATTGTGGACTCTTCCAGACAAGCTCCCCACCCCTCCATCGATGCATCTGTATACACAGTCACCTGAGGGTGGGGAGGGGTTAGCAAAACCCCCGGCAAGAGATTCTCTGTATTCAACCACCATTGCAGGTGGTGAATCAGAGGCGCCAACACTGACACATTCGAGTCCAGTGAACCTGAACTCTGGGTCCACTGTGTCATGAGAAACAACTGGATCGGGCGCCTGCGCAAGGCGGCCTGCGGAATGACTGGTTCCAATGAAACCATCAACCCCAGCATTCTCAAGTAAACCCGTGCCAGGACATGACGACTGTCGCACACCGACTGTATTACTGAGATGAGTCTTTGAACCCTCTCCTGAGTTGGATAAACATATCCCGACTCGAGATCGAAGAACATGCCCAGGTAAACAAACTTCTGGGATGGAGTTAGCTCTGATTTTTGGAAATTGACTATCCAGCCCAAGTCCGTGAGAGTTTTCAAAACAATCTCCAGATTGGCCGATAATCTTTCCCGGGTGTGTGCTTTCAACAGCCAGTCGTCTATGTACGTGTGGACTGCTATGCTTCTCCTGCGGAGGTATGCAGTGATCGCGAGAACCACACGGGTGAAGACCCGAGGAGCCGTGGAAATCCCGAAGGGTAATACCCTGAATTCCCACTGTCTGCCCTGGAATGCAAATCTCAGGAAGCGACGGAAACTCCTCTCTATGGGAATGTGGAAATAAGCATCCTTCAAATCTATTGACGCTGTCCACATTCCTTGCTCTAACCCGGCCAACACTGAGCGCACAGTCTCCATCTTGAAACTGGGCGTCTCTATGAACTTGTTCAATGGCTTGAGGTTGAGAATCGGCCTCCACCCTCCGGTGTTTTTCGTTACTAAGAACAGGGTTGAATAGAAGCCCGGGCACCTCTGCGCCGGCTGAATGGCTTCCTTTTGTATGAGGGAATTTATTTCCTCCTCTATACACAACCTTTGATCTGGATCCCTTGGAATCGGAGTCCAGATCGGCACGAGAGACAGTCTCGATGGCGGGCCTGTTATCCAATCGGGACGATACCCGACTGAAAGCCATCGCAAGACTAAACGGTCCTGAGTCAACCGCTTCCACTCTGTCAAGTGGCCGACCAACCGGCCGCCCACCGGTCCACCTAGGGAGAGAGGTGGACATAAGGAGTGAGAGAGTGGCACTGTCTTCTCGGCCTGAAACACAGACGGTGCGCGGGTTGCTGCCTGGCTGCCTGGCTGGCTGCGCCTGGGGAGCCTGCGCCCCCCTCGCTGCTGGCCGAATCGCACGCGGCCTAGGCCGGCGCTGCGATGGTGTCTGGCCTCTGACCTGGCCAGCGCCACCTCAAGCCTGCAGGGGACGATACGCAGGGGGTGCTGCGCGAACGCGCTCCCGCCGGAGCACCTCAAACTGCTCATGCAGTGCCCTCTGGTTGTTGACCAGAGTCACCGTCTCCTGGAGGTGCCTACATCCCTCACCTCCAAAGAGACCTGGACCTGTCATAGGCGTTCGCAGTAGCCTATTATACAGGTCCTGGGATGGGCACAGATTGTCAAGGGCAAACGTGCGCCTCGCCCGGACACTCTTGGTCACCGCCCGCGTCAAACAGTCCAGAGCCAGGTTGATACCATCCTGGATGGCTCTCTGGACTGTTACCGGGCTTGGTTGACGTGAATCGGATGCTGTTACCACCCCCTGTAACAGCTGGGAGACGTGGGACAGAGCAGCAATCGAAGCTCTCCCACTCTCCTCCGCATCACGTAGCGCGGTATTCGCCGAACGCAACACGTTCGAGCACAGGACACCCGTGTCAGAACGGGAGCCTGGCCGCGCATCTTCGCCCAAAGCTGCGCGATCATCCACGCTAGGCTTAGGCACCACACCGTACCGCTGGTAATCCAGGGGCACGATGCGGCAACGTCTAGCCACCTCGCGAGGGGCCTTCGCGAGACGCCCATTCGTCTTAATGGACGTCTCCGCCGCCTCGAACATGTCCACGACATGCTCAGCCAGCGGCAGAGATGGCATAGCGGTGGCAGTCGGCCTACCAGCTAACCACGGCCTATGGTCACGCTGGATTGCCGACTGCTCCACGGGCAGATCTGGCCGAACGCTTACCAGCCACTGGCAAGCGTCCGACCAATCCTCCTCCGTGGCTAACTGCGAGCGCTCTACTAGACGAGGGCCTTCGTCTTCCTCCTGAGCGCAGGCAGTTGAACTCGACGGCGGATATGCTGATACCCCTGGCAAGCCAGGGAAAGCATGCGGGCCCGAAAGAACAGGCATGCTAAACTCCCTGGCTTGACCAGGAGCCGGCGCCGTGGTAGAGCGCGGGGCAGACACCGCCCCACCACGGCCCTGGCCAGCACCAGCGATACTCTCGGCAAGCCGAGGTATGCGGTAACCGTGGCCATCACCACCACCCAGGGTCACCTTCTGGACCGTGAATTCTACTCCTGCGTGAGTAGAACCATGGAACACGTCGCCTGTATTCCCCGCGAGGGGTGCACCGACGTCGTACTCCATGGCCACGTCCCCAGACGGCGACCCTAGCAGGTAATCCTCTTCCTCCTGGCCAGAAAGATTAGACTCCGGGTCAGCAAAGAGAGCTAACCCGGACTGGCCAGGGAAGGTGCTATAGGAGGATTTGACACCTGCGGCGCGCGGATACACAGGGTCTGATGAGCAGACCGCGGGTCCCAGCAACAACCGTTGTCCACGGCCCCTCGGCGAGGCATCAAGCCTGCTGCCAGGGTCGTGGACCGCCCCCAACAACGGGGCCACCTCTGAATCCACATCGAACACCGGACCGGACCTAAGGAACTCGGATTCAGAGGCGGGGATCACCTGCTCCGAAGCAGATACTGAGGACAATAAAGGACCTGGCCCAGGCAGCATGCTGCGAAGCAACTCTGGGACCAAATCCTTTATTGTCCTCTGCATCTCTCCCAACATTTCGGACCGGAAGGCCTCCATATCCACCGCGGATGAGGCCTTCCTCTTACCCTTCTTAACACCCTCCTTCTTCGCCTTCCTCTCTTCCTCCATCACCTTCTCCCTCGCCTGTAACAATAAAAAGTCAGCCATTAGCTCGCCCCCCCACTGCTTACATATATCGCATTTTAGCAACGGTCCACAGGGACTGCAGCTAAAACACAAATGTGGCGCAAATCTATCTTTCAGAAATCGACCACAGGACGGGCAACCAGGTCTCTGAAACAGGACAAAGGACGAGGACAATGAGCAAGTTAGTTACGGTTAGAAGAAACTCAAAACCAAACTAAAAGAGAGGGACAGGATCATAAAGATCACTAATCAAGAAGACACCAGCGTTGGAAAAAACTTTAAATGTTAATAAAGCGCAAGGCCGATTATGACGTCATCAATCCCTTAACAGAAATTAATCGGTCCGTAACAAGCATCCAAGTGCAAGGACGAATTGTATTCATAACTAGAACATCCTCCAAAGGATATTCAGACTACACATCATCAGATACAGAATGATAAAAAATGGTAAAAAATCAGTCATTATTTTTTCAAATAATTCATATTACCTCATATCATTAATCATATACCTGACACCTTGTATAGACAAACCATCCACCGTGATGCACTGGAGCACTCCACCAAGACTACGCCTCTTCACCTTTCTCCACCTTGGGGAAGGAATTGGATCAAGAGGGCAAAGTGAGAAGACCTTTATAGTAAGCCTCCAACTCACTGAACATAGACTTTTTGGTTAGATAACCTAACAATATTAGTAGGAAATGGAACAGTGGTGGAGAAAAAACAAACCCTCCTGTGCTGAGATGTCCACTAATAATGTCAAACCATACCTGTGGACATAAACACAAAGAGAAATTAGACTTATAAAGCACCATGTTGGAAAAAACCAACTCAAACAGGCGCTAATCACGGTAAGCACGAGTCCCGGAAACACATTACACCGGGGAAAAAACTCGCTAGAATATCATTGAATTCACCTGATAAAGAGATCCCGTCCCTTCCTCTGGCGAATTTGTCCTCTCAGACATCTCTTCCAACAATATTCAACCGTAACAGACGTGAAAAAAGGCTTTTAAACTCGTGAAACTTGCAGATAACTAACAAGCACATGTGTTCTCCTTGCCAATAAATTAGCAAAGAGGAAGTAGTAGTCGGCGCATGTGCGGTGGTGGGGCTGGCATCCGCCGGACTACCTCTGACTACCTGCCCAGTAGGGGTGCCCCACCTAACTGTTTTTAATCTGAGTGTTTTATTGAGTGAAAGCCAATATTTAGCAATATCAAAAGTATTAGGGAGGTAAGTATACTCTTGATGTGAAAAGCTGTTACCCTAGATTAGTTTTGAATTGATCCTCCAAACAGCTTCGGAGAAGATTTTTAAAGATGTTTATAAACATGGGCCACAATCTAAGATGGCCCTGGCCAAATTGTTCGATCGGTTTTGTTTGAACAAATTGGGATCTCTATGCCCTAAAGGATGCTTCATGCCAAAGATAATTAAAATTGTCCTAGTGGTTCTTGAGAAAGTTGTTTAAAGATAATATTTATGGATGATGGGTGGGCGTGTGGACAGACGATAGGTCGCCCGACCTAAGCTCAAGGCCAGGTGAGCTAATAATAAAATTGTAGGATGACATCATAATTAAAATATGTCATGAATTGCGTCCATCACGACCTATTAATAGAACACACACACACACACACACACACACACACACACACACACACACACACACACACACACACACACAACACACACACACACACACACACACACACACACACACACACCGTAGGATGATGTCATAATTAAAATATGTCATGAATTGCGTCCATCACGACCTATTAATAGAACACACACACACATGGATAGTGAGATGACGTTTACATTACACTCTGGCCTCCCCCCCCCCCCCTACCCCACAGTGGTGCCAGGTGAGGGTGGTGCTGCGTGGGGATTTGCGATGGCATGCCACTGATTGGTTTGGTTGGCGTATAGTTTGGGTCCCTGTTAAACAAGTCCCATTCACGACATGGCATGCCACTGTATGCACATTCTAGTTTTGAATTACATCCTACCAGTCATTTTTTGTACTCATGTAGCCTTCATCAGTAAGAGCCTCTGAAAAGGAAGCTATGACAGAACGATGCAAGGATGAAAACACAGAAAAAGGCAAACCGTATATATCTCCATCAATTTACATTGGTACATGGGAGGGGACGGGCAAGGCAACCTAAATTCCTATTGCATAATTTCACAAAACCTAGTGCCATGCCTAGAGCCCCCTGCAGAGACTAGCAGTGCAAATATTGCTTTTTAAAAACCCTCCTCCATTGCAGGGGGGGGGGGGGACAAATCCTTATTGCAATGACGGGGGGGGGGGGGGGGGGGAGATTGACGACAGAGCAGTAAACACACTACTGCTGAGCCTGAGCCATCCTAATTTCTTCGCAGATTTAAAACAGCAACTGTATCTAATAGAAGTCGCATCCAAGTTTCAGTCGTTTGTGTAAAGAAAATTTTTTTTGTGAGTTAAATAACTTATAAATGTTAAATAAAAAGATTTGAAACAAAATCTTGCAATAACTTCGCGGAAATACCATCAAAATTACGTCACTAATCCTTGCATGATACAACCATCAACGGGAAAGTTATTTTAATGGGTACCAAATATGCGGTTCAGATCGAATGTATAATCACGTAATGATTCGATACATATAGTACATTCCGAGTTCCCGAGTCCAGTATATTAGGTCCGGAAAATGCAGACGATTCTACCGACTATTAATCAGCTTCCGCGATAGGATGAGTTTACGACATATCACTCTCGTAGCTACTCAAAGCTCCCCTCCTATATATGTGGATTGAGCAAGTCCATAACAGGTTACTAATATTAGCGTCATCGCGCTACTCTAGTAATGACCTAAACTCGTCCTACAAAGGGAGGCAATAAGCAGAAGCTGATAAATCCCGTGATTACTATTGTCTCGACGACATTTTATGCCAAAATTTGTATTAATTTTGATAAAATAAACAATGTTTATTAAACTATGCGCAATATTTAGCCGGTCCTAAATAATAATTTCACTTATGGATATAAGGTATACATTAAGCATAGACCTAAGATGGTAGGATTTTCTAGTATGAAAATGTTCTATTTTCGTGCTATTTTTTGTTTCATTTAAAAAATCTTTTTTTCAAGAAATATAGCTAATAGAAGTCGACCCTCTTACTCAAAGCTTTTGATTTAGAAATTGTACAGCCCTTGTCCTATTAGAAGCCGTGGTTATTATTGAGCAAATTGCAGTAATCTGGTAAATCATAAAATATGTTGCATACCTTCCAACTACATGTATGACTTATATTCTATGTATATAGGCCATGTACATAATTGTATATAGACTCATTACACTGGTGGCTGGCAGTCTGTCATCCCTGATTAACCCTTACAACTCCGGTGTCAAAATTTAAAATTTTCAAATTAGATTAAAAGACGAACTGGTGTTCAGTTTTCAATAAATTTTGTGGGAGATTGTGCTGTCGTAGACAGTAACATCTTCCAGCAAAATTGTTGAAAAATGTACACCAATTTCTTTGCTATTGATACAGTAAAAGATAGAATATTGACATCAGTGTGCTAACGGTTAATCCACAGCAACGAAAACACCTCTACTTTACATATAGTATTTATGTTAATGTTTATTATCCACCTCCATTCTATAATCAAATTCATACTGATTAAATTAAATCAGGATAATCAAGAAGACTGGTAAAAGGGCAGCAACAATTTTTAGTTAAATTATCATCAAAATCATGTGACAGCATGTTTCAAACCAGCACTTTGAGCAAGCTTGCTCGCTGCTAAAAACATTGAGAAATATAAATCATATGGCTGTTTTGTTGATTTAACCTGATCATGTTTTTGTCATGCTCCAGCGAACAGCATATTTTCTAACATAACTCAACCCTTCCATGCATGATGTATTATAGCTGGATGTTTTTTGAACTACACCTGTGTATAAAATAGCACAGTGTACATGTATATAAATTTCTATATTTCAATCAATAACGACATTAAAAACATTTTCTTAATGAGAATATAATCCACAGGGGATAACAGCACGAGTACGCATTGATCTTTTTATAAATCCACTGAGATGCTGTCATGTTGGACTGATGAATTAAATCAATATATTTCCCATGTTTTTGCAGACAAAAATAAAACAAAGAAAACCTGGAATTCCGCAAGGATATTAAATTAGGAAATGTCATCTAAACGACATACAATACATTCAGACATTCTAAGACAAAACATTTCCAGCAAATTTTCTTAGAAACATTGGCTTCAAAAGAGCAGAATTAAATACTGGCTAATTATTTCAAAAATATTCTTCTCTTCTTCTGCAAATGGACATTTCTATAAACCATTGCATAAGGCGTTTTTTGGTCAATTTGACCATAAAGGACTTAACCCTTGCAACTCTGATATAAATATTCAATGATTTACTGTGTCAGTAGCAAAGAAACGGGTGAATATTTTTCAACAATTTTGGGGGATAATGTTGCTATTGCTGTCTCCAACAGAAACATCTTCCACCAAATTTGTTGAAAAATGAACACCAGTTCATCCTTAAATTTATCTTGATAATTTTTAATTTTGACATCAGAGTGGCAAGGGTTAAGCTACGAATAAATTTCAACTTACCTCTGAAGCTGACTTTTGACAGACGATCCGCTTTCCCGCGCAGATTCTCCGCATATTTCAAATGAAGCACCAAAGCCATTATTAAGCAATATACGTATATATTTTATATACTGTATATACTACCGTAAGCACAACAAAACAACCACTATTCGGCACTATGGTCCTGACGACTAGTTATCGGACATACTTGATGGTGTCCATGTGATAGGACATGCCTATTTTTTACAAAATATATATTCTCCAGTTAGCTTTACAACTGAAATATAGAATATATTTTAATTATTAATCGCTATGCGTATCCATTAATGTCACAGTGACGTACGTCTACATAGATGTTGTAACCATCCAATATTGATAGGAATGCAAGCATGCCTGTGTACCATGCGCATCACCGTGATTATTGTCTCCATATTGACAACACTGCTTGTTGCATAGCCATACTCATATACACATACACCTATACACAGGCGCTCTTGATCTGCTCGACGCATGAGAGGATTGCTACGCTACGACGAACCTGTCCTAGCTACACCAGCGCTGTTTGTCATCCAATAAGCATTGTCAATACCGCGGCAGTGCCTTGTCTCCGCATCATCGGCCGGTCGGTCACATAGCACATTCACAACACCGGACTGATTATACGTTCCTGCTAGGCTTCAGATCAAGTAAGTGTAGGCTGGATCAAGCGGATTTTTAGATCTGCGCACGTATGGGTGGGCGATGTGCATGACCCTGAAATATCATGTCATAATATAATTAGTATGACCAGCGCATAATGCCTCTCTATTGATTCCTTGATCCTTTAACCGCCTGATGCTCAATCCGGCAAAATATGGCTTCTACAGTCGTCTTGAGAAATGTTCATTTGCAGACAAATAGAACATTATTTTTGAAAATTTACCACTGAAATGACTGGCTCGATAACCGAGCCAGTCATTTCAGTAATACAATTTTTTTAAATAATCTTCTCTTGCTCTGTAAATGGACTTTTTCTAAGAAAAAAATTGAAATTTGCATTGAAGGGTTTCACAGGTAAATCTGTACAGCAACAGGCAGGCATTGACACATACAGGATATTACTGACAAAATATTCTAGGAAACATGGATTACTTAATATATTTCATTCAACATGGCAGCATAGATCTCTGATAGTTGTTCACTGCTATAGTTAATATAGATCGTTTTGAAAATAATTTATCTGCCTATCATAGCAATAACTTTCAGTCAAATTATTTTCAAAATAATCAAGAGATTTTATAAATAACTTCTCTTACACCAAGTTTCTAGGAATTCAAGGTATAGAGGGCTATAGTTCATAGCTCAACCCTTCCACAGATGAATTCCCCACATTCATTTTCAAGGCAACCATGCAGGAAAACTGTTGAATATTTTGAAATTAATTTAACTGAAAGCTGTGTGTCAAATAAATTTCAAAATATTCAACAGAATATGTTTTATATTATCCTATATTTCCCTTTTCAGGGATTTATCTGTCAAAGGGTTAATGCTAACCCCTATATGGCTGAATCCCCAGTTAGAGTTACGCCGGCCACATTTGCAAGCACCCGTATTTGCCTTAGAAGCAGTGCTGATGTAATTTGTTGCTATTTATCACTGCAACAGCTTTCAAAAACACAATCTTCAAAATGTATGTTAGCATTTCATTCAAGAAAGCCTGGAACATTTGCCCTTTAACCCTTTAACACTCATATCAGCCAAAAACAGCTTCTGCAGTGGTCTTGAGAAATGTACATTTACAAACCAAGAGAAGACTATTTTTGAAAATTTACCACTGGAATGACTGGCTCAATAACTGAGCCAGTCATTTGTGGTAATTTTTTTTAAATAGTCTTCTCTTTGTCTGCAAATGCTCATTTTTAATGAGAAAATTTTATTTTTGTAAACAAATTCGAGGGATAAAGAGTTAACAGCCTGATAAGCATTAGTCGGCAATGTACTATTACTTCGATGCCTATGATTTCCAATAACAATGGCCGACTATTGGGCCTGAATACAGGTGTGATCACGAACTCACCTGTTACCACTAAACAGGATAATATCGCATGTTATAAATGCAATTGTTTGGTACATGTATGTATTTTGTGAAAGCAACACAAAATATGGATGAGTTTATGGAGAAGATTATATTGTATATAAAGCATAATTAGCCTAGCCTCAGCAATGGTCTGGACAAGAGAATATTTTTTATTACTATATCGCTGTAATGACTTCCTCTGTTATTGAGTTAGTCATTCCAGTCGTCAAGCTTTCAAAAGTATGTTTTTGTTGGCCTCCAAATGGATGTTCACTATGCAAACATAACATTAAAGTTTTCTTGACAAATATTTACCATTAACTGTCGGACTGCTGTAAGCTACCAAACAATTATTTCTATGAGTAATAACTCTAGACCTGTTGAATATTTTGAAAACAACTTGACTGAAAGTTGTTGGTGGCTTAGCAACTAAATGTACATTCACAAACCAAGAGAAGACTATTTTTGAAAATTTACCACTGGAATGACTGGCTCGATAACTGAGCCAGTCATTAGTGGTAATTTTTTTTAAATAGTCTTCTCTTTGTCTGCAAATGCTCATTTTTAATGAGAAAATTGAATTTTTGTAAACAAATTCGAGGGCTAAAGAGTTAACAGCCTGATAAGCATTAGTCGTCAATGTACTTACTTCGATGCCTATGATTTCCAACAACAATGGCCGACTATTGGGCCTGAATACAGGTGTGATCATGAATATTTTGAAAACAACTGGACTGAAAGTTGTTGGTGGCTTAGCAACTAACAACTTCTCAGTTTAATTGTTTTCAAAATATTAAGCATATCCAGAGTTAAACCTCGTGGAAAATAACATAGTCTGCAGAAATTCAGCAGGAAGATAGTTACAGGTTAAACCCTAAAGATCAGGCTCGGCAGTCTCCGTGATCATTGCATGATGTAAACAAGAGGGCCATTAGCTTACATGGAATTATAGCCCACTGGCACAAACGAACAAAACGAGAAGACCATTGGAAAAATTTACCAAGCAAATTTCTGTGTAGAAGGTTTAGCCAAGTTTGATTAAAATTGGCCAAGTAGTTAATAAGTAGTCGCTTTGAAATTTTCAGAAAATCCAAGATGCCCGCCAAACAAGCTAAATTTTGATTGTCCCACAGCAGCCTTGGTTTTTTTACGTATCAACTTTCTATGGACAAGCATTAATGGCCCTTTAAATCCCTAATCTTATTCCCAAATTTCAGCCTGATCTTTTTAGTGGTACTGGAGTTGTTTTTGCAAAAACTAGATCATCCAAGATAGCCGTGGAAGCATTTGGCCAATCACATTCCTTTGAATGAACTTGGTTCAGCTGTTGCCCCAGATGATGTTTCATGAGTTTTGAATCAATCTATCAAGCGGTATTGGAGATTTTAAAAGATATTTCTAAGAATCGATAAAAATCCAAGATGGGCATTGGCAAAATTGGCTAATTGACTTCCACTAAACAAACTAGCATCTCTCTGCCAAAAGGATGCGTCCTGCCAAATATAATTGAAATCGGCCCAGTGGTTCCCGAGAAAAAGCTAATGTAACCAGGGTTTGTATTGCAGCTCTGGGGGCGAGCCTCTGACTATACGTTCTGTTGGATGGAGGGACAGACGGACAGACTGATGAATGTCTACTCGTGGCTCTGGGGGCGAGCCTCTGAATATACGTTCTGTCGGATGGAGTGACTGATGGGCTGAATGATTGCCTATTGTCTATTAGACTATTTACTGGATAGACTGATGTTATTTTCTCTATTCTGAACGTTGACTATAATTATTCCAGAGAGCGACAACAACGCAGTCTTAAATTGTACTTTGTTTTTCAAATTCAAATTCAATAACTATACATAGCAACTTTATATATTCAAAATTCTACATAACTCTCTGCATAACAAACTTACTCGCTGACATGCTCTCCTAGCTCTCACTCCTTTTTAAAATAATTTCACACATATATAGCATACTAGTTTCCAGGCAAACAAACTTTCACCATTCAAACATGTCTGTTCAATAATTTGTAAAAACATGAATTTTCAGCAATATATTCAATTAAATACAATCCTTAATAATATCAGGCTTAAACCTCATGTAGCTACTTAACCATTGTAATGCTGAATTTACTGAATTAAATTATTATTGCAGGCAGACTGGTCTGCCAGCAATACAGATTCCATTTTAGAATTATAAATTGTTAATATCTGGGTTCAGCAGTATAATGGTTAAATCTCTATATTTAAAATATATCCATAGTATGAGGATTTACCCTTTCATTCCAATGCTGTACTAATTGTATTTACTTTTTATAACATTCATACAAAGCAACTATTGAATATTTTTCAAATAATTTAACAGAAAATGTTTGCTGCCTCTGGCAGCAACAACCTTCAATTAAATCATTTCCCAAATGTTCAGCAGAATAAGTATAACATCATAAATTGCAATACATATATGTATGCCGTAAGGCTCAAAGGGTTAATACTCTCTTGTGCTGGTTGTATGTTTCTTCAAACACAATGGGTCAATTAATGACTTAGTAGCTGGCTCTCTGTAGTAAGCCCAGCAGATTATTTAACAATTAAACAGTTCAATAATAACTGGTAATAAGTCCATGTAAATATGCTATTGTTCCTTGATGAGCTGCTTAGTGCCACTGACTTCAAACCAGTGTAGAGTGTACACAATGGGGTTTTTTTGGATAAAATTAATTTTACATTAAATATAAACAATATTATAATATAGTCAAATATTTCTTGGGCACGATAAAGCCATTAAAAATTTGGTAAATTGCTTTAATATGAGAGATTTGGTGGGAAAAGGATCTCAAAGATGGCCGCCAAACCATTTATCCGACAGTTTCGAAAGTGGAAATTTGAAATCAGCATGTAACCCAAACAGCTACATAAAACTCAAAACTTCAAAATCCATCAAATAAATTGATTGGTCCACGGTGGCAACGTTTTTTTATCTATCCATTCAGTGATTCTGGAATTGTTTTTGCGAAAGCTAGGTCATCCAAGATGGTGGCCCAAATATTTAGGCAATTAAGTTCCCTTGAACATACTTGGTTAGCTCTTGCCCTATCTAGATGATATTACGTGTTTTAAATCAATGCCTCAAGTGGTTGGAAAATTTTTTAAAGATGTTTCTAAGAATCTGTCAAAATCCAAATTGGCTGATCGGCTTCCCTTGAACATACTTGGATCTCTATGTCATAAGGATGCTTCCTGCCAAATATTATTGAAATCGGGCCAGTGGTTCGCGAGAAGACATTTTAAATTTTCTATTGCTTTAGTATTGGCGAGAAAACGATCCAAAATGCCTGCCAAAACGTATATCCGACAATTTCGCAAGTGAAAATTTGAAATCAACATATGAAAAAAACTATATAAAACCAATTTCGGCTTCAAAATACATGAAATTAAAAAAATCTAATATGGTCACCAAACAGACTACATGTTGATTGTTACATGACGGCCATGTTTTTTGACGTATCAACTTCCCTTAATGAACAAACTGTAATGGCCCTTAGTGTCAAGACAAATTTCATATATTTACATTAACCATTTTTGGAGCTGTTGCTCGGTTACAGTCTCCCCGGAACATGGCCAGATTCTTTTGGATCAGGCATAATGTTCTCCTAGGAATCCTAGGGCACGGCCAAACCCTTTCGTGTGTTTTATCGTGCCCAAGAAATATTTGACTATATTATAATATTGTTTATATTTAATTTAAATGATAATTTTATCAAAAACAAAACATTGTGTAAAGTCTACACTGGTTTGAAGTCAGTGGCACTAAGCAGCTCATCAAGAAACAATAGCATATTTATAACGACATATTACCAGTTATTATTGAACTGTTTAATTGTTAAATAATCTGCTGGGCTTACTACAGAGAGCCAGCTACTAAGTCATTAATTGACCCATTGTGTTTGAAGAAACATACAACCAGCACAAGAGAGGATTAACCCTTTGAGCCTTACGGCATACATATATGTATTGCAATTTATGATGTTATACTTTTCTGCTGAACATTTGGGAAATGATTTAATTGAAGGTTGTTGCTGCCAGAGGCAGCAAACATTTTCTGTTAAATTATTTGAAAAATATTCAATAGTTGCTTTGTTATGAATGTTATAAAAAGTAAGTACAATTAGTACAGCATTGGAATGAAAGGGTAAATCCTCATACTATGGATATATTTTAAATATAGAGATTTAACCATTATACTGCTGAACCCAGATATTAACAATTTATAATTCTAAAATGGAATCTGTATTGCTGGCAGACCAGCCTGCCTGCAATAATAATTTAATTCAGTAAATTCACCATTACAATGGTTAAGTAGCTACATGAGGTTTAAGCCTGATATTATTAAGGATTGTATTTAATTGAATATATTGCTGAAAATTCATGTTTTTACAAATTATTGAACAGACATGTTTGAATGGTGAAAGTTTGTTTGCCTGGAAACTAGTATGCTATATATGTGTGAAATTATTTTGAAAAGGGAAGAGTTGAGAGCTAGGAGAGCATGTCAGCGAGTAAGTGTAAATGCAGAGTTATGTAGAATTTTGAATATATAAAGTTGCTATGTAAAGTTATTGAATTTGAATTTGAAAAACAAAGTACAAGTTAAGACTGCGTTGTTGTCGCTCTCTGGTATAATTATAGTCAACCTTCAGAATAGAGAAAATAACATCGGTCTATCCAGTAAATAGTCAGAGGCTCGCCCCCAGAGCCACGAGTAGACATTCATCAGTCTGTCCGTCTGTCACTCCATCCAACAGAACGTATAGTCACAGGCTCGCTCTCAGAGTCAACAACCCACAAACCCCGGTTACCTTAGTTTCTTTCATATCCGGCCCAAAGTTACGAAATCCTAGTGCACAGTCAAACCCTTTTCTATGTTTCTTTCAGATCAGGCCAACAGTTGCACAGTGTGCTAAAACATGATCTGAGCTCTTTTATCTGGATCATTGCCAATGTCTGGAAATCCTCTAGCACGGCAACCACCTTCTTTGTCAGGGTCGGATCCGGAAGGTCATTTGCCGGGGGTGGGGAGGTGGGGGAGGAAGGCCTTGAAATGGGCTCATTCCGCCACCAGCAGGTGGGTAAAAGAAAAAAATTGACAGCCCTGCCGGTGGGGAGGGGGGGGGGGCCTCTTGAAATGGGATCATTCCGCCACCAGCAGGTGGGTAAATGAAAAATTTGGCAGCCCTTGCCAGCGGGTGGGGGGTGCATGTGCCACCAGGTGCTCCTTGGATCCGCCACTGTGTGTTAAAATTTGAGATAAATCGGATCAGCAGTTTTAGAGATACATCTCCGGACAGAGACATAGACAGATTATTATTAACCATTTAATGGTCAAATTTGGTCAAGAAAATTTTATTATTTTCTTATTGAATGTCAATTTAGTGAATACAATCTTTGAACATTTATCACTGGAATGACTGGCTCGGTTATCGAGCCAGTCATTCCAGTGGTAAATTTTCAAAAATTGTATTCTCTTGGCCTGTAAATGGACATTCCATAAGACCATAGCAGAGGCCGGTTTTGGCCGGTATGACCATTGAAGGGTTAAGCCATTAATGGCCATGCCGGCCAAAATAGTC
The DNA here is from genome assembly GCA_034401795.1 of Chaetoderma sp. LZ-2023a. Taxonomy (NCBI): domain Eukaryota; kingdom Metazoa; phylum Mollusca; class Caudofoveata; order Chaetodermatida; family Chaetodermatidae; genus Chaetoderma; species Chaetoderma sp. LZ-2023a. The sequence goes on along the minus strand of CM067369.1, from coordinate 163,394,340 downwards.
TCTGCAAGGCCAAGAGATGACCAATTTTAACAATTACCGCTGGAATGACTGGCAGAATAATCGAGCCAGTTATTTCAGTTTGAAAAATTTCAAATAGTCTTCACTTGGCCTGCAATTGGATAAATTTCTATGAGATAATTGTACTTTTCTTCATAAAATTTGACAATGACAGGGATAGTACTTATTTCATATTACAAAATTCAAGGGCATTTACATACAGACAGGTAAAACGTGATACGCCATGTCGCTGAAGTATACCTGATGCTTGTCTTCGGTTGGAGCCAACCAAAGACAAGTGTCAGGTATACTTCAGCGATGTGGCTTATCACGTTTTACCAGTTTTAATCAGAAAAATATGGTAAAAGCCAATACAGACAATCTCCAACCACAGATTAGAAGTAGCATGAGAAGATGGGGGGGGGGGAGGGAGGAGGGAGAGATAGGTGTGTGTGTGTGTTGTAATATTTAAGGCGTTTATATGCTAGTTCCCAATGCTAGGGTCTAGACTCACGCCTGGCCTTTATGGTTTCTGTTGAATTCTTGTGACGTCGATTTGTGCATTAGCTTGTGTCTCTCTGTGTGTGTGTTGATCGTTGTCTCTCGATTTTGTCTCATGTTGCTGTTCTTGTCCATGGCTTTTCTGTTGCTCCTCATGCTTGGGCGTGGGGGATGGGGAGGGCCTAACCTGGACCTAACAGGGGTGGGGAAGGGATGGGGTAGGTGCTGGGTCGGGGGGGAGTAGGTGCGTGCGGTCTTAGGACCTGATGTACCCAAGGGGGGGGGCTTTAGGTCAGAGACCTCCCGGCCCCTTTGGGGGGAGTGGGGAGGTTGGGGTGTGGGGGTCTTTCGGGTCCTGGGACCCATTTGCTCTTCTGGCTATCATCCGAGAAGGCACCAGCGTGCACTTGTTTGATTTTGATTGATTAGGCAGCCCGCATGGTGACTGTGTCCGTCCGAGGACGAACTCGATCAGTCATCCGGGTTGCATCCCTCCATAGTCCCATCGAAAAGTCCGAAAGATTCTAATTCTAGCAATTTTGTTTTGATTTTGTAATCCGTATGTTGCGTGGTTCCATCCGAGGACGAATCCATTCAGCATCCGGTTTACTTTGATTATGCCGAAATCTCTTGACTACCTAACACTAGCTCACGTACACACAGTGATGGGCACTGTATGACGGGACCTCAATTTAAAGTCCCATCCGAGAAGACTGTGGGGGATAGGTACCTCGCTTCCTCTCCTCCTTATGCAGGGGAAACAACTCTTCAAACTGAGGATTCAAGAGCAATACAGCACTCCCTAACCCGAGGAAGGAGCATGCTTCTTACTACATTACCAAGGTTCTAAGGGGACCCATGTGCAAACACAAACACTACAATCAGATGAAAAAGGAAGTATACAGGATATATAATCTCCACACCATGGAGTTTCTAGGCACCAGCCATATGGTTAAAGAGGCCTTAACCAGTAGGCTGTCCCCCTACCCTCTGTCCCCCATCCGACGTTATAGATTCATTTACATACAGAACAATTCAATAATATTAACGTAACATGTTTATAAAACAAAAGAAAACGTATGAGTGAATATTATGAACATAATTGGATTTAAAGACATGCAATATTTTCCAATCCATTCAGAATGATGCTTAGTATATTCAATCAGGACATTTAATTTGATCTAATGTGCTTCTTTTTTTTACTTTTGGAAATATTCTAACTTATGTATGAGTTGCATTGTAACTAGAACCATGCAATTTCGTGACTTTGAGGAGTAAACAAAGTGGCTTATAAAAGTGATTCTGCGTAACAATAGTCTAGAGAACATGTTGGACAAAAGAATCTTAGTTTTGAACACTATCAAATATAAACAAGTCAGGGACCATTCTACCCACTAGCCAATTAGCCAAATGCTAGTAAAACTGAAATTAAAATCTCTCTAATGAAAAGTAGAATTGGCTAAATCATTGGCTAATGATTTAAATTAATTTAATTGACCTAATTCCAGTATTACAATTGAAAAACAAAAATTCCTGTTACGTTGTTGAATTAGTTTCAAAATATTCCCCGCATTTCTTATATAGACCCTATTGTATCTGGACTGTATAATTCATAGAATTAACCCTTTAACCCTTGAATTTGTTCAAGAAAATTAAAATCTTCTCATACAAAATGTCTATTTGCAGAGCACGAGAAGACTATTTTTTAAAGTTAGCTCTGGAATGACTGACTTCGTTATCGAGCCAGTCTTCCAGTGGTAAATTAAAAAAACTGGTCTGCAAATGGGCATTCTTCAAGACCACTGCAGAAGCCATTTTTGGCTGATATGAGTGTTAAAGGGTTAACTGATGATGACTGACTGCAAACACGTTCGTAAGTGACACTGAAGTAAAGATGTGGCTAAAATATTTACTATTTGGCTAACAAAAATGGTATTTAACTAATCTATTGGCTTAGCACATTGCAGAAGCCAGATCTGTCTCTGCAAGTGCGACACTATGAGTCTCATCTAAAATTTGATTCCAACTTAATACGTGTGAACGCACTATAGTTGCGACATAGGAGGCTTTGGCAAGTGCCAAAAATCTGACAGACAGACCGACGGACAGACAGACCAATTGACAGACTTAAATACTAGTTATGAGTTGCAACTTATAAACATTTAACAGATTATGTCCTAATCCTTGAATGGTTAAAATAAAAATTTTAAGTGATTAGGTAATTGTCAACTTTGGTATCAAACAGAAAAATATTCTTTTAATGGACTGGAATCCAGTTTTAGCTATACCCCACCCATCTCTAGCTAAGTTCCACCAACACATCACCCGTATTGGGGCTCGATCGATCCCTGAATACAATCAATTTCTATCAATTTCCAGAAAACTATACAGGTAAGCTGTTGAATATTTTGAAACTAATTTGACTGGGTGCTGTTGCTGCCTATGACAGCAACGGCGCTAAGTCAAATTAGTTTCAAAATATTCAACATCGTGTTTACTAAATAGTAAAGACATAATATTCGCTCAACAATGCAGTCAGTCGTCAATTAAGTGTTCGTGACAAATTTGGCTACGTCATTCATGACATAATTGATTATGGCGTCATCCTACACCTCGTGCAGTTGATTATGACTGTCAGACATCATATTATTGATGGATAAACTGGAAAGGTCCTCTGATCACTGAAATGACTAACTTAGTTATCCAGACAATCATTCTAATGGCAAAAACATCTTCTATTGTGCAAGTGCAAATTGACATTCTTTAGATAGACCACTACAGAGACCAGTTTTGGCCACCTTGCTCATTAAAAAGTACAAATACATATCCTGCACATCTGAACTGAAGCGTTTGAACTTTCTACGATCATTTTATGATTTATATGAAAACTTGGTAATATTCCAGGATTTCAGGCCTTGATCTTAAATTCTCAATATTCATGACCCTTCAGATTTTCTATCCCCATACAACCCTATACAAACCTTGATTAACCATTTAATGCTCAAATTTTGTTTGAGAAATTTTATATTTACACATAGAAGATGTCTATTTGCATACCAAGAGATTATTTATGAAAATTTACCACTGGAATGGCAGGCTTGGTTATCGAGCCAGTCATTCCAGTGATAAAATTAAAAAAAATAGTCTTCTCTTGGTCTGCAAATGGACATTTCTAAAGACCAGTGCAGAAGCCGTTTTTGGCTGCTATGAGTGTTAAATGGTTGAAAGAAGTCGCCTCTTTGCTCTCGCTACTGTACAGTACAGCTTAGAGATACCTTAAAACGTCTCCAAAACAAAATAAAATGTACTGTTGAATTCATACTTAGAACATAATTAGATTGGAAGCTATTGCTGCCTTAAGTAACAATGTCTTTGAATCCAATTATGTTCAAAATATTCAACAGAACATTTCTTACAATAGATAGTGTTACAAATTTTACTAACGTACAAATTTCTGTTTTTGCTCTGGAAAAATTATAAGTTATTTATGAGCTGTATTGTAATTGTGAAGTTTGCTACCAAACCAATTTATAAATGGTAACACATATTCTGTGGTATAAAATTGGAATTCATCGAACTTACTTGACCTAATCCATCGCTAACTTGCTATTAAACACATTGGGGTTGTCTTACCTGACGCGTGTGGCCAGGAAACGGCTGAGCCTCTACGCAGTTGTTTTTCCCTGCATGTGGGAGTCAAGTGAGGATGTGACATTCAGTGACGACTGACGAATCCACTGCATCGGTAGGTAATAACATAATTACTAATACACGAGTGCGGGCGCACACGCTATTTGGCAATTAACCTCCGAAGTGTAGGCAGACTTGTATTAAGCCAGAGTGAATTGTACAGACATTATATTCTGTCAGTGTCATCACTTAGTTTGTCTGGCAAGGCAACAGACCTACGATATGACACTTCACGAATAAAATACTTATGCATTTAGTTTGTGTTTGTGGCGAAAAGTGGAGCCAATTTTAAATAGACAAGACATATCAGACAACACCACCAATTTATGGCTACATGTTGAAAGTTTGAAACTTCTTTGACTGGGAGCTGCTGCTGTCTAGGGTAGTAATGACTTCCAGTCAAAGTAACTTCAATCTAGAATGAAATCCCCACGCTTTCGCCAACATTGACATTCTACAAAATAAATTTGAATAAATTCCACCATATGGTTTCGGAGGCAGGACTGGAAGCAATTACAATCTCACAACCACTTTCTCACAATGTGTGCAGTTAAATATTCAACAGTTTAACATTGATTTTCATTGAGACTACGAGCGTGTGAGCGTGCGTGTGTACCCACCCATACCCCCGCATCATCAAAGACTTCTTTTGACATTAAGAATGCATACAGCATATACAGTAGAGCTAATAAATATATTAGAATATTTTCAAAACAAACAAGGAAACATGTTAGGCCGAGTTAGTACAATTTTTAACACAATGTAAGAAATGTTCTGTTAAATATTTTGAACATTTAATTGGATTGGAAGACAGTACTGCCTTAGGCATCAATATCTTCCAATCCAATTATATTCAAAATATTCAATGCCCAGCTCATTTTGTTTTGGAAGCATGCTAAGTTATTTTCTGAGCTGTACTGTAACCATAAACCACAATTTTTATGCACTATTTATTATGATATTATCTACGGCAATATCATGCATCTCTAGTGGCAAAAGGGGAATTCCTATGTTCTATTGAACTTAGTCAGATACTTGAATCATGAATTTACCGTTAAATCCTGTGTATATTGCGCTATCGTGCATAGTGCGCACCCATAAATTTAATCAAAATCGTCCTGAAAAAATGTTGTTTTTGTGTATAGTGCGCCGTAAGATTGAGAGACATGTGAACGAAAACTGGTAACAAAAAAATCAATGACTTACTGCGTGTCGAATAGGCTTTCCTTATAAAATCTTGTTTATGGCGTGCGTTACTCTGTTGTTTAATCATGGGAATATCATTCGCCTACACTTTTAGCAAATATTTTGTATTAAACTTTATTGAATGATATAAAAATACAAATATAATTTCCATCAGAACAGGTTAGAATCCGAATTTGATTTGAGCAGAGCTCATTAACATAAATGGTCGTTAGAACATAAAAAATCGGATATTTATTTTGTTTCAATTCATAAAATGAGTTTTGTGCGCTGATACTTGAGAATAAAATCGATTTTAATTTAAAAGAACTCAAATCCATTTTGGCTCATTCTAACATTGCCGGTAATTACTTTGATAACTATATCAAAGGCGAGCCCATGAGATTTTGTTCAATCATATACGCAGTAGATGAGTGGTTTCAAGACTCGGTTCTCAGGCAGTGTAGTCAGGTGGTGGGGCGGGGTGGGTGGATTAACGTGGTCAGAAGTACAATAAACGAAGGTGATAGAGCTAACCGCCTGCTGTTTACAAAATCGACAGTGATCAATTGTGGGCATTGTTTGAGTGGGGGTGGGGTTTATATAATATATTATAGTATATCATCATCATCATAATACATTATAATATAGGGCTATAATCTAGTTTATTCCATTCATTGTTTATTAAATAAATTGAATTATCTTCAATTTGAAATGATTTTCTATTCTCATCCTTTCGTTTCTACAGTTACTTCGTCATACCTTGACGGCTGTGACCTTTAACCGTAACCTGTCAATCAAAATCATCCTGCCCACTAATTGGTCAAAACATTGTGCCGTTTAGCACATATAAAACATTCCTTTCTATATCTATGTAAATGCTAGATCACCTTGAAAAACATCGGCTCTATCATTCTTTTTTTAACACATTTATGTCCATATCTGTGTAGTAATCTATGGATTCTAAACATCTCTATGTTCAACTTGGGAAGACAGGAGTAACCTCCCTTTATAGAAATAAACTAGAACAAATTACAGGAAATAATGGCATTGTAAAAAAGTTAAATGATGGTTTATTTGATAATTTTACAACACTATATGGTATTTAATAAAGGTATAACACAATATTTAGACAGTAGTAAGACATTTTAATGATCTAGTTAAGATAGTACCATTATAGACATGTTAGAATGCGATCGTTATTCCCGACTGATTCCCGATCCATAAAATCATATTTCAGCCCTGAATTTTGCTATTCTGAGGAAAAATTCTGAGGAAAAAAAATGTGCCAAATATTTATCTTTGTATATAGTGCGCAGTAGCTTTTTATAACATGTAATTCGAGCAAAAAAGTGCGCAATATACACAGAATTTAATGGTACTTCCCATTGGCATTAAATTCTGCAATGGTCATCTGAAGTTATTAATGCAAAACTTTGTTGATTTAAACAGTAATGGATGAAACTCTACTGGTGGGATTCCAGGAAAGGGATGTTCACCTCGTGCTAGAAATCCCATCTAATTACGGTTTAAACAAGATCATTGTCCATCCTGTGAAAGACAAATCTGTGATGTGTACATCGCTTAGAAACCAACACTAGAGAATCACATGATTGTGCCAGAGGCTGCCAGTGCTCCAGTTAGGTACCTGTAGCAGTAAAATTCTGTCACATGATCATGCCAGCGACTGCCAGTTAGGTACCAGTACTAGTAAAATACTGACTGGTTTTGATGCGATATTGGTCAATTATAAAATTGACCAGTGTCAGATACTGCAACACCTACAGCCTATTTTAAAGTAGCATTTTCACTCTGTGAAGGTACAAAATGGCTGACAATACTTTTAACCCTTTCACCAACAAATCTCTGAAAAAGTATATTCTTTATGACATAAAACTTACTCTGTTGAATATTTTGAAATTAATTTGAGTGGAAGCCATTGCTGCAGAAAGCAGCAATGGCTTCCAGTTAAACTAATTTCAAAATATTCAACAGTTTTTCTGCATGGTTGCCTTGAAAATGAGATATGTGGAATTCATTGGTGAAAGGATTAATTACTTTACATTAAAATAACTTTGAGAAGTGCCTTTACAGTATACATTCTAAGATGTATGGCAGTACATTTGCTATACCAGAACTAGAAAACACTTAGTGATTTACAATTCAGGGTTTCTTCCGAAACAAATTTACCCTATTTCTTCCGGGATGGCTGGAAGAAACTGGAAGAAACGGGTTTCTTTCAGCTTTGTTCCATTTTTTCTGTTAGACAGGTGGAAGAAATTCACAAGTATACTGATAGTCCAGATTATTTTTCTAAACAATGACAATATACCCTCATTCTCTTGTAATTAGGAATAATATAACGCCTTTAATTAACCCACATAATTCTGCATGATATACTATAGGTATATAGGCATAGGCCAGGTTTATAGTCTGCTTCCACTTGCGTGCTCAGCCGACTTTCCAATGTTACCCCCTGGTCATCGAGACTTTCCATTCCTGCACAATCTCTTGAACTCCCTTTTTGGAGCATACAACCATACTACGGCTGCCGTTTATAGGTGCTCACTGGCTTTTTGCCGACATTCTGTATTGCCAACACTGCCCTCACAGGTACCTATTTTACAGATAGGTGTATTAGAACAATGCAGAGTGAAGTGCATTGCTTAAGGACACAACGAGCTCGACTCCCTAACCACTAGGCCACTGCGCCATTACCAGAAGCTTGTCTTCCAAAGGATTTAAATACAAAAGACATTAGATTGATCGACCGATGACGCGCCATCGCAAATCCCCACGTTCACCGTTTTGAACTTTTGACACACCCCACAACCCACCCCCGGGGGCGGAGCCAAATGTAAATGTCATTTTGCACTCCGTGATCATATGGGTAACTCACATATCAAATTTGGTTGAATTCTGTCCAACAGTGTCAGAGGATTGCATTACAATCAATTTCATGACCTTTTGACACCCATACCCAACCCCTGGGGGTGGCGCCAAATGTAAATGTGCTCCTCCATTCCACATTGATATGGATAACTCACATACCAAATTTGGTTGAATTTCATCCAATGGTTTCGGCGATGCATTACAATCAATTTCTGCAGGTTAAATTTGACATTTTGACCCCTCCCCCGCCCCCTGGGGGCGGAGCCAAATCTAAATGGCCTCTTGCACTCCGCAATCATAGGAGTAACTTAGATATCAAATTTGGTTGAGTTCCATCTAACAATTTCAGAGGAGTTGCATTACAATCAATTTCATGACCTTTTGACCCCACCCTTTGGGGGGGGGGGGGGGAGAAAACAATGCCAAATGTAAATGTGCTCTTATACTCCACATCGATATGGGTAACTGACATTAAATTTGGTTAAATTCTGTCCAACAGTGCCAGAGAGAGGAATTGCATTAAAATTAATTTTTTTACCTTTTGACCCACACCCACCCCTGGGGATGGGGCCAAATGTAAATGTGCTCATGCACTCAACATTGATATGGGTAATCCATAGACCAAATTTGGTTGCATTCTGTCCAACGGTTTCGGACGAGATGCGCTACAATCAATTTCCGCAGCTTAAAACTTGATCTTTTGACCCCTTCACCCACCCCTGGGGGTGGAGTCAAATCTAAATGGCTTCTTGCACTCCGCAATCATAGGAGTAACTCAGATATCAAATTTGGTTGAGTTCCGTCTAACAATTCCAGAGGAGTTGCATTACAATCAATTTCATGATCTTTTGACCCCACCCTCTGGGGGGGGGGGGGGCAGTGCCTAATGTAAATGTGCTCTTATACTCCACATTGATATGGGTAACTGACATTAAATCTGGTTAAATTCCGTCCAACAGTGCCAGAGGAATTGCATTAAAATAAATTTTACCTTTTGACCCTCACCCACCCACCCACCCCCGGGGATGAGGTCAAATGTAAATGTGCTCATGCACTCAACATTGATATGGGTAATCCATAGACCAAATTTGGTTGCATTCTGTCCAACGGTTTCGGAGGAGATGCGCTACACAGTTTCTGCAGCTTAAAATTGTATCTTTTGACCCCCTCACCCACCCCTGGGGGCGGAGCCAAATCCAAATGGCGTCTTGCACTCCTCAATCATATGGGTAACTCAGATATCAAATTTAGTTGAGATCCGTCTAACGATTTCAGAGGAGTTGCGTTACAACTGATTTGACTTTTTGACCCCTGACAGGGGGCGGAGCCAAATCTAAATATTGTCTTGCAAAGTGGAATCATATGGGTAACCCACATACCAAATTTGATTTAATTCCACCCAATGGTTAAGGAGATAGCGTGACAGATGGATGGACAGAAGGACGGAGGCAATTACAATATCCCCGACGTTTTTTTAAAACGTGGGGATAATAGTTAATTTTTCTTCAATCTTTTTTATGTAATAAACTTATCAATTAAAGATTAGTTAATGACAGTTATACATACACATATGAACACAATAATGATGTATTCATTTGCATTGTAGATACTTGATGGATGAAACTCATAAGCTAAAACATCATCAGCACATATATTGTTAATTAATTGTTGAAAGATTATTAGAATGCGGGAACCAGTCACTTTAGAGTGCCCTGCTAAAACGTGGACACATTAGAGAAATAAATAAAAAAATTTGTCTCTATATACACTCAGCAGAAACCGGATTATTTTTGAAAATTTACTGCTGGAATGACTAGCTCATTCATCGAGCCAGTCATTTCAGCAGTAAATTTCCAAAAATAGTCTTCTCTTGGTCTGCAAATGGACCCAAAGTAGACTGAATTTGTCTCTACTCTGCTCTTTGTGTGATTTCCATAGTAGACAGTTCAGCTATCCAGGATATAAATAAACGGACCTTGAAATCATTGCACCATATAAGTTATTACTAGGCTTGCGAGTTTTCGATTTAATCGTGAAGATTTTTACGATATAATTGAGGAACAATCGGAAAATCATCAAAAATTTCATGTTTGTTTAAAATTTTAAGTGTGTACTTTTCCGTCGCATTTTATCAGTACATGAGTACAATTATAATCGATTCACACCTGTGTTCATTGTGTTTTTATCCCGCCGTGCCATGCATGTGTTGAATAATTACTAATCACAACACAAAGCGCTACAATAAACAAGCTAACAATAGTGAGGTAACACCTTTGTCATTGACCAGCTAGTTACTCCGTCGAATCACCATATAATTTTCTTTCTTTCGCTGCAGACCCCGAGTCTGTCATGAAATACTAAGTATATAAAGTTTAGTTGCCGAGTGTTAGGCAATAATCAGTGAACATAATTCTTTTTAATTCTAGAGTTAGCAATTTCAGGCGGTCTAAAAATTTTTCCTTTCTGATCCGGTTGCCATGTCTAATTAAAGAAAATAAAGCAACAGCATTCGAGATTGTTGTATTTTGAACTGTGCATATGGTTGATTACTCATAAATGTAAATCGTACATTCTGAAAGCAACTATTAACTGCACTATAAGACAAGTTTATGTCATTACTCTTGGAGCTACTCAAAGCTACAGTCCTATGTACACGTATGTGGATTGTGCAGTATCTCCCCGGGTACTAATATTAGCATCTTCTCGTTACTCGGGTAATGACCTAAGCTCATCCTATAAAGGGAGGCTATAAGCGGAAGCTGATACATCACACGATTTATATTTTTTCTCGACGAGATTTTATGTCAAATTCTGATGAATTAAACGATGTTTATCAAACTATACACAATACTTAGGCGGTCCCAATTAATAATTTCACTCCCGCGATGATGGAACATTAAGCATAGAGGTAGGATGGTAAGAATTTGTCGCATTAAATTGTGTTCTAATTTCGTGCTATTTTTGCATAATTTATTCCAAATGTTTTTAGAAATTCCAAGTTCCAGTTTTCGTGACATGTCACATTACCCCGGTTTATACCTTCGTGAATTTGGACCTAGAATTTAATTGAAAATGCCTATTTAAAAAAATAAAATCGATCGTGATGTTTCAAAGCAAAAATTGTGCAAGCCTACTTCAGGGTTCATACACCTTCACCAGAATAAAATTCCATACCTTTTCCAGACTTTTTCCAGACTCAATTTCAAATTTTCCAGACGTCATTTTGGGACTTTCAATCAGACAAAAAACAAACACAGTTACTAAGTTCATCATATATAAACTTTATTAAACTTTATAAAACAAGAATATCAAAACACAGCATGCACACTTTTGCCTGTGGAACTGAAGCAATCGCAGTAGTGGAAGACCTGAGGACAGTAACAAACTGCATATATAAATAACTGTCACAAGAATGTTTTTAAGCAGCAATAGTTTCCAGTCAAATTATTTTCAAAATATTCAACAGCTATCCTATCAAAACACACTATTAAAAGATCATAGGAGTTATCTTAATCTGATATAGCCAGAAATATCAACATACACACAAACCCACACAGTGTGCCACACATACACAGGATTTCTCATTATAAAGGGACTTTTTGAGGGTATATAGCCCCAAAATCTAGATTGGGAACAGTATATTGTCTATGAGTGGCTCTGGGAACCGTATATTGTCTAGGAGTGGCTCAGTGTTTTTCAGGATGCAAATCAGATATGAATTTCATTACTGCAGCACAGTTTTTGTTGAATATTTTGAAAATAATTTGATTGGAAAATGTTGCAGCAATAGTTTCCAGTCAAATTATTTTCAAAATATTCAACAGCTATCATGCAAAGTTGAGCTTGAGACACCCACATTTATTTGTTGAGGGCCACCCCAACCCACCACCCCCACCTTTAGATAACAAGTTAAACCCTGCACATATACACATACACTAATTTAATTTAAATTTACCATAGCTGATCATATCGCCATAGCAACAGGAGGAATCCTCATTATTTTCACTTGATAATGCGGCAACATAAGAGGCCTTATATTATATATTACTGCAGCACAGTTTTTGTTGAATATTTTGAAAATAATTTGATTGGAAAATGTTGCAGCAATAGTTTCCAGTCAAATTATTTTCAAAATATTCAACAGCTATCATGCAAAGTTGAGCTTGAGACACCCACATTTATTTGTTGAGGGCCACCCCCAACCCACCACCCCCACCTTTAGATAACAAGTTAAACCCTGCACATATACACATACACTAATTTAATTTAAATTTACCATAGCTGATCATATCGCCATAGCAACAGGAGGAATCCTCATTATTTTCACTTGATAATGCGGCAACATAAGAGGCCTTGCGATACGAAAGAGCTGTCGGACAGTCAATAATATTTTACCGTGACTCAGCGCAAAGTTGGGATCATCTAACATTGGCCGATATAAAATTGCCATGCTTCTAAATGATCGCCATAGCAACAGGAATTCATTATTTTCACTCGATGACGAGCCAACACAAGAGGCCTCACGATACGAGGGCAAAGTTGGGATCATCTAACATTGGGCGATATAAAATTGCTACGCTTCTAAATGATTCTGGTACTATCAATGTGAAAATGTAAAATATTCTTACCTTGAACCAAAGAAATCCGTAACTTTCGGCGCTGGCTTTAGACGAACTACTGACAGTGTCTCATGTTTTTCCCCGGCATGTGGCTAACAAGAGCCGCTTCGCCCATATTCCCGATGTCCAACGACTTATTACAAACACTACATTTGGCACGAGAGTTTGATGTGTTGTCCGGTAAAATCCAATCCTTATATTTATCATTAGTTTCCCAACCACTAGCATATTTGCACTTTCCCATCTTTACTGTATCACAAAAAATGGCAATCTCACAAATTATTTCACTGTTTCGGCTTCTAACACTCTGTACTATTTGACAGACGACTGCCGATTCACTCATTTTTATTGCGTTGTACTTGAACATGTTCAGAACCCATATTGCTCAACAACCGCGAGATGTTCCCGGTAATAGGCGGTTTTCTATTGCAAGACGAGACCGGGACCCAATCGAAGTAGATTCTGGCAAGATTGGCGGAAACGCGAGATTTCGTTCGTAAACAAAAAGATTGCGGTCGGAAAAATTAGGATTGCCAATATTTTAATTTTCCATACATTTTCCATACCAGTTGGCCCAAAATTGGAATTTCCATACTGTTTCCAGCCCTGGAAAAGGCTTTCCTAATTTTCCATACTTTTTCCAGACTTCCATACATGCGTATGAACCCTGCTACTTATTACCCATTATCATATACTGGGATACTTCTGGTCACTCAAGCTGACAATAGCAATTCACATTTCCAGAGTACCCACCCATTATATGATGTCATAATGAACTGCGTGATGTGTACAATGACATCATAATGAATGACGTCGGTAAGTACGTCACGAACGCATATTTGAAAACGGTCTATGCATTTTGTACAAATTGTTTGCTTTTACTATTTAATAAATATTCTGTTGAATATTTTGAAACTAATTTTACTGGGCGCTGTAGCTGCCATAGGCAGCAACAGCACCCAGTCAAATTAGTTACAAAATATTCAACAGCTTCCCTGTATAGTTTTCAGAAAATTGATAGCTAGGGCATTTGGGGAAATTGTTGGTGGGTGGTTTAGCAGTCTTAAATGAGTTTGTGGACATTTTTGCAATATGGCCACCAAATACAGTGCATTTTGATTGGCCCATGACGCCCATGTTTTTTTGATGGATCAACCTCGCTTAGATAAATTTTAATGGCCCAAATTTTGGCCTGATGCCTTCAGCGGTTCTGGAGGAGTAATTTCTGTGAAAACCAGGTCATCCAAGATGGTCGCCGAAACATTTGGTCAATCAAGTCCTCTTGAACAAAATTGGCTTACCTCTTGGCCTAGATTAAGATTCCCCAAGTGGTTTCGGAGAAGATTTTTAAAGACATTTCCTGAAATTGGCCGAAATCCAAAATGGCCGCTGGGCAAATTGGCCGATCAGGTTCATTTGAACAAACTTGGATCCTTATGCCCTAAGGATGCTTCCTGCCAAATATAATTGAAATCGGCTTGGCAGTTCTCGAGATGCCATTTTAAATTTCCCATTGCTTTAGCATGGGAGCTTTTGATGAGAAAATTATGCAACATGGCCGCCAAACCGTTTATCCGACAGTTTCGAAAATTGCAAATTTGAGCTCAGAATACCCAAAAACATATATAGAACCAATTTTGGCCTTAAAATCCATCAAATAAAAAAATCCAATATGTCCGCCAAACACGCACGCTACACTTTGATTGGTCCACGGCAGCCATGTTTTTCGATGGAGCAACTTCCCTTGAACAAACTTTAATGGCCCTTAGTCCCTAATTATATCTCCCAAATTTTGGCTTGATCCATTCAACGGTTCTGGAGAAGTCATTTTTGGGAAAACTAGGTCATCCAAGATGGCCGTTGAACCATCTGGTCAATCAAGTTCCCTTGAATAAACTTGATTCAGCGCTTAGCCTAGATCATATTTCGTGAGTTTTGAATTGATCCCTCAAATGGTTTTGGGAGATTTTTAAAGACATTTCTAAAAAATCGGGTGAAAACCAAGATGGTCGCCGGCCAAATTGGCCGATCTTGTTCGTTTAAATAAACTTGAATATCTATGCCTTAAGGATCCTTCCTGCCAAATATAATTGAAATCGGCCCAGTAGTTCTCGAGACGATATTTTTAATTTCCCATTGCTTTAGTATGCAGGAAATTTCAATTTCCCTTTCTCCGAGATCTAACACTACTCACCATTCTGTTACTTTCTGATACACAGCTGGCCTTGACAGCTGGCTCTAGGACTATAGACTTAGAAAGCTTTACGGACTCCTTGGAACCGGGTACTCGGCTCCCAACCGCCGAGTACCCGTCTACCATAGAGCTCATATTGTTTGCATAGCCACCAAACAAGAGAAAACCATGGCTTGCCTCCGTGGGGCTGGGAGGCTGGGTCCGTAACAGAATGGTGAGTATTGTTAGATCTTGGAGAAAGGGAAATTGAAATTTCCTGCATTCTCCTTCGATCAATACTCACCATTCTGTTACTTTCTGATATACACCAGATTTGTTCAGTAACCTGGTGGGAAGGGGCAAGCCATAAATGCTACTTTTGCCCCTTGGAGAAAGATTTTAGACTTAACAACTTGACTACCGGAGACCTAAAAGGACCGTCAAGTTATCGAAACCGAATCACATTCGCGTCACTGCTCCACCCCCCCCCCTTGTTTTCTCCTAAGAAAAGGAAGAGAACTCACGAACATGTATCTCGCCTGAAACACAAATATGCCAAGAGGGTTAACTGCTCCTTGCAAATCCACATATATTAGCCTGGGAATGAGCATGAATATATACGATGAATGAACATGATATATAGACATAATACAAAAAACTCTCACTAATGAATTACCTTATGATAACTGGACTTCAGACGTACTGCCTCCAACCATTCACTGGTCCGGCCATCAGTGACACAATCTGGTTGTCATCCTCATGCTTGACCATGCCTGCTTTAGGTTCTTTTCTAACCGAAGTGAAAAAAGGGTGAAGAGCAGTGTGGCCACTTAACTATCGTCTCAAAACAGCTAAAGCGAGTGGATTGGCCGAGTCTGACACATCCCTCATATAGTAATCCGTAAATGAGGACTCACAGTGCCATTGTGCAACGGCCATGATGTCATCTAACGGAACACCACTGTAAAGGGCGGTCGAGGCGGCTATTCCTCGAACATCGTGTGCCCTTACGCCTTGCACCTGGTGCCCAGTCGCCATCTCATGAGTAGTCTGAATGCATTCGACTACCCAACGACAGATGGTATCCATGGATGCGGCGCCATAAGGCTTCTTATGACAGAACCATAGATGTCTATCGTTCGACCGTAACGAGTCAGTCCATTTCTTGTACTTAGTCAAAGAACGGACCGGGCACCAGACACTGGCATCACGATCAAACCTAGTTAACTTCGGTATTATGATCGGTTTGCCGGGATATCTCAAAGATTGATTCTTTGACATAAACTCTGCTCTTGGCAGAAGACGCAGACCCTCTCCAGAGACAATAAATCGGTCCCTCTCTGCCGAAAGCGCATGGATCTCACTGCGCCTTCTAGCTTAGGAAGCTGCCAATAGAAAGACCGCCTTTAGAGTCAAATGCTTTAGACTAGCCGAACGCAATGGTTCGAAAGGGTGCTTGGCCAGTACATTAAGCACTAAAGATAGACTCCAGGCTGGAATGACTACCGGTTGTCTCGGTCGGAGATTGCTCATTCCCTTCACCATCACATTTAACTGGGCCACCTCTGGACTATCCCTGTTGGCTAGACAAGGGATAACTGATGCCAAAGCTGACTTGTATCCAGCAATTGTGACGGGAGCTAGTCCTGAAAAGAACAGCTCACAGAGAAAGTCTGCTATTTTCTGAATAGTGGATTGAAAGGTATCAATACCCTTTTCTTCACACCAGTCTGCAAATCTGTTACCCTTGTTGTTATATGACTTGAAGGTTGACCTCCTTCTCGCAGCCGCGATGAAATCAGCAGCTTGTCGAGAAAAGCCTTCCGACGTGGAACGTTGATTGATAACATCCACGCAGTCAATTTGAACATTTCGGGACGCTCGTGTAGGAAGCGTCCCTTGGCCTGGGAGATTATGTTCGGAATCTCGGGCAACTGCACTGGGTTTTCCACCAGCAGATCTAGCAGATCCGTGAACCACGCCCTGCTTGGCTAATATGGCGCTATTAGCAGGACCAGACACGGTTCCTCCCTGATCTTCACCAATACCTTCGGCAGAAGGATGGTGGGTGGGTACGCGTAAGCGTGCATCCCCCTCCAGCTTATCGCCAGAGCGTCTGTATCGACGGCATTTGGATCTGGAATCGGCGAGACATAAGTCATGATTTGAGCATTTTCCCTTGTGGCGAACAAGTCCACATTGGGTTTGCCCCTATGCTCGAAGATCCTTCGTAGAACTAGAGGGTTGAGGGACCATTCAGTTGGCAGAATTCTCTGTCTGCGAGACAAAGCATCCGCCAGAATGTTCAATCGGCCAGGAATGTGAGCTGCTTTCAAAACAACCGAGTAATTCCTGCACCATTGAATCAAGTGCCACACTTTGATACAAAGTGTGGGTGACCTGGTCCCGCCTTGGCGATTTATGTATGATACTACCGTCGAATTGTCCGACCGTATCAATATCACCTTGCCCCTGATCATCGGAAGAAACTCTTCCAATGCCAGTTCCACTGCCATCATTTCCAACAGATAGATATGCAGCCGACTCTCCAGGAGAGTCCATGTGCCCGAGACCTGGTGTTCTCCCAGGCAGGCACCCCACCCTTCCAGTGACGCATCCATGTACACGGACAGCTGAGGGCGAGGTAGGTGCAGTGAAACCCCTACTAGGAGATTCTGACGCTGTTTCCACCATAGCAGATGCAATATTTTCGGCTCCAAAACTGGCACCAGTTTTGACAGGGGGTGTGTTCTCTGTTTCCACGGAGACATCAGATACAACTGGATAGGTCTTCTCATTAGAGCAGCGAACGGGATCACCTGCTCCATGGAGACCATCATTCCCAGCATCTGAAGAAACCTCCTCACCTAAATGTGGTTTCCCACTCGAAACCTCTCGAGGATGGCTAACAGACACCACTCTGGGCTCTGACGGGTAAACCCTGCCCTCCTCGAGATCGAATCGCATCACCAAATAAACGAAATGTTGAGTGGGTGTCAACTCGGATTTCTCCTTGTTGACTATCCAGCCTAGATCTGAAAGTAACTTCAGAGTCAGCGCAGTATCCACGTTCAACCTGGCTGCCGAGTCTGCCTTGAGCAGCCAGTCATCTATGTAGGTGTGTAGCGCCACGTTCTCTTTTCTGAGAAACGCTGTCACCGGACCACTCTTGTGAAAACCCTCGGAGCTGTCGACAGACCAAACGGGAGAACAGTAAACTCCCATACTTGATTCTGAAACGCAAATCTCAGAAACCTGTGCCAACTCCGGTTCATTGGAATGTGGAAATATGCATCTTTCAGATCGATCGACACACACCACATTCCCTTCCTCAATCCCGCCATTACCGATCTCGACGTTTCCATCTGGAACCGAGGCGTATGGATAAACCAATTTAATGGCCTGAGATTGAGTATGGGTCTCCATCCCCACGTGCTCTTGGGGACAAGGAACATGTTTGAATAGAAGCCTGGAGTGTTCCGGTTCGCTGGTTTTATTGCTCCCTTCAGAAGCAAACCCGACACTTCCTTTTGCACGGCTTCTAACTTGTCTGGCTCCCTTGGTACGGGTGTCCAGACAGGTGCCAAAGACAGATTTTTTGGCGGAAAGTCCCACCACTCCGGCATGTAACCCTGGGATAACCATCCCAGGACCAGACTGTCTGATGTCACACCTCACCAGGCCTCGACGAAACGCATGAGCCTTCCACCCACCATCGACGCCTCGACGTCTAATGGGGTTGTCCGGCTCGCGGTCCGCTCCCCCCCCCCCCTCTCTTAACGAGAGAGATAGAGAACCATTTCAGTCTCGGCACGCGGGTATAACTGGCACCGCTGTTCCTGTCGCACAGGTGCGGTCCAGGCGGATATGAAGGGAGCTCTTGTACCCTCAGGTACGATCCGCTCCCTTCTGTCCGCCCTTGGAGGACTTATCCTTACCCTTCCCCTTGCCCTTCCCGCCTCTAGGGCGGTCAGGAGCAACCTTGGGGAGGGTAGGAGCCTCTCCAACCTTCCTGGCTTTCTTAGCCGGCGGCGGCTGAGAAAATCCAGCTGAAGCAGAAGTCGCAGCAGGCTTAGCTTTCGCCTTGCCCTTATGCTTCTTCTGCTTCTTTGGAGGTTGTCCAGCTAGCGGTTTCCCCACAGCCCATAGTGCTAGCTCCAGCTGTAGGTTGACTGTCAACCGATTCTGCGCGATGCTGGCCGTATCCTCTAGGATGGCCCGTGCTTGGCCACCGAAGATGCTAGGCCCTGTCAGGGGCATCCCAAGAAGACGCTCCCTGACTGCCGTAGCCGGACGCATATGGTCAATAACCATTTGCCTCCTGGATTTGGTCACACGCGCCTGCCCCCTTGCCAGTGCATCCATAGACAGCACCAAGCCGTCATTGACGCACGAAAGCGCCACAGGTGGCACAGGGTGGCCTGCCCCCGCTTCAGCCCACACCGACTGAAGGAGACGATAAGAGTGGTTGACAGCACTCATAGCTGCCCTCACACCCTCATCGCATAGGGACAGGACTTCCTCTTGGTGTACCTGGGACCTGTCCACAAGTGCCGGACCGGGGCCACCCGCTCCAGCACTCTGAACCCCCAGGACCCATCGGTCATCCTCCGTGAACGACGGCACTACACCATATCTGTCGTATTCCCCCCGCGGAATACGACACCTTGCCCTCAACTCTATGAACCGTGGATCCAGTCAGTGGCAGTCCCACTGACTGGATCCGGGCCGCGGGCAAGATCCCTGTCTGAATCGATGCAACCGACAGATGGGGCATCCTCCTCGGCCGTGGCCGAAACCACAGACGGGTCCACCCTGGCTAGCTAAGCCTGAGCCTCGGACCAGTCTATTTCCGAGGAGGAGACCCCCGCAAACACGTCACCCGTTGACGCGCTCACAGGTCTGCCAGCCACGGCCTCCCGGCAAGGAGCCGCGGCTGACACACCAGGCACTCCGGTACCACCCGGTTCCGCCGCCACCCCATGAACCATACCAGTCCATGGGATAGGTCCGCACGGAAAACCGTACGAACCCGTAGCAGACGCGGAACCGTGGCCAAACACGGACGCCAACGGCACCCCATGTCCGACCGCCGGACTGGGCGAGATAGGTGAGTACCACACCCGGCCCGGCACACCGGTCACCGTGCCAGCTGGTGCCAAACCAACCGACACGGAACCGGTGCCCGGTACCAGATTGGCCTCAACCACAGGCGGGGCCGCTGCCCTGGCTTGCGCCAAGCCAGACAGATGGAGGGCGGTTCCGTCCAGGACGGAATCTACCTCCATATGCTCCACCCATGGCATCACAGGCCGCAGCAATAACTCCTCTTCGGCCTCCTCGTCTTCAGACTCCGAAGAGTCGTCACCAGACGAGAAAACCGCGGAGCCGGACGGCTCCCACACCTGACGGACCTGCCACCACTACTGGACCACCCGGAGGTGGCCGCAGAGACAGAACCCGCCAGGCCGGAGCTAGACGGGACTGCCAGGGGGGCCGTACGAGACGGCCCCCTCGGTAACCAGTCCAGAACCCTGTCCAAGGACAGGGTCCGTACCAGGCATGGAGAGCAACTGCCCCCAAACCTTCGGAAGCAGTGACGACACCAGCGTGGGCAGAACGCTATGCAGAAAACCCTGCATAGCCGGACCGAACCATGCCGGCGGTGCCATCTCCGCCACCTCCAGCTGGGGATGTGGAGCGGCCCCACCGGCCGAACCGGACGCTCCACGATTTAACCTCGGACCGCCTGACCCCACGTCAGACCCAGCCACATCCTTCTGGCCAAGGAACTTTACCATCATATCGACGGACCACACTGCGCACACATTACATCTATGATCAAGGTTACAGGGCGTACACCTAAAACAGACATGGTCCTTAAACACGACGCGTACAAACTTATGGCACTCGTCACATGATGGCGGGGCTGGCTTGGCCTATAAAATAAGCACAAACCTACAATAAGCAAGCGGAACGAGACACGGATGGAAGGCAGACAATTAATTTTCAAATAAATTGACCATAAATTAAATGTAACCCTCCCGCACCCCACCCCGCAACGTTACAGCAAAGATCGCATTGATTATGACGACAAGAACGAAGCGGGAATAAATACACCCATAATTGATCCTCCAGGATGTATCACGGCTCCAGGAATCATATCACATAGCATTCAGGGTATATTTACCAATCAATATAAATTATACTCCTAACGAAAGCCGACACGATATGTGAAGAAACAACAAAATGTAAACAAACTGCTGTAGCACACGGTAAAACTGCAGACCACGCATCTCACAAGAATTTTGACACCACCGATCATTGCAAACCGATCGTGATCACACGTAAACTTGACCATTCTAAAGTTTTCTGGTACCATTTTTAGTACGCAGCACCCAGAACAGATGCGCGAATTAATGAAAACATTTTCTTCACATAAACATCCGAGCCTCACGGGTGTGACGTCACCCGCTCGGACCCTACGGAAAACGACGTCAGCCGATATTCATGCTAGAAATACCGTAGCAAACACCTATTTTCATATCTGGGACTGTCCACACTATAGGGGTACACATGTGTGACAATCAGAGTAAAAAATCAAGCTCTATTGAAGAATAAAATTAGAACTGTTTTATATGCTCCAACATATATAGAAACAATATTTTCAGCCAAAATGATAATGTTGATACTTTGTAAAAAAATATGCCATGTTTAAATCCAGAGGGGTCCTCCCGGATCACGTATGTAACTGGACAGACATGAGACGTAAAACTCGTTAAAAAACCTATCTGAATAAGCTTTTTTATAATATACTGTCTTCTACAGATACATTGTTTACTAAAGGCAAGAACACTTTAAATGAATATCGATGTTGATGATCAAGATTCATAGTATTCCCACGAATTGAATCATAGGAAACGAAACCAAGTCATTGAAGTATATTTTTTGTCTCGAACTACACCTTATCTCTTATGAATTATGTGCCAAAATAGCACACAGTGGCTAATATGCCCTGAATAAGGTTCAACAAAGAGCTACTGTATGCATAGATGGAACAGACATGGTATTTTAACCACCATGTGATGGGTCTTACGTTCATAACTGGACAGACAAAGTGAAATTTTCAGATATTTCTGGTTCGATTTCACTGCATACATAACAGAAAACCCCTAGAGAGAAGTATAAAACTTCATAATCGTCATAAAGATTACTACAATTTACACGGCATCCTAAATAATTGATGAAAACCCATGGACATGATGGAAGGGGTCTTACGTTCATAACAGGACAGACAAACATTCATAACAGGACAGAAATGTTGAGCAAATGCAAATAACATAACTTTTAATTAATGTTAATTCAACGGCTTTACAAATCTACAAAGGTATACAATGAGCGAGAGCCCTGACAGACCATGTCAGGGCTGGACAATTTTCGCAATATGTCCGAGTATATAATTAAAAATTCCTTCTCATCTAGGGACCACATGTTTTTTTTGTGTTTTTTTCGCATCATGAACTGCACCCATGCCGCCTCCTTCGGTGTTTCTGATGCTGGTGGAGCACTGACAACCTGCAATACAGGAATGACCAAGAGATAATTTTTAAAGTAAATTAATCATAAAACACTTCAAACGGCAGAGATTGTGCGATAGCGTAAGTAGCTGCTGATAATCCAACTAATATTCTCGAGAAGCGGTTACTCAATGTATTGTGATGAACAATAATTATCTATTATTTTCTCCACATATCATTAGTGGAGAAGTACATTGTCACAAGATAGACCATTACACTACATTTATCTCTTTAAAATTATATAGATCTAGGACTGTACTGAAAAACTAAACTTAAATAAATACTGCAAAGCAAATTTGTATTAAATGTACTTTAAGAGTTACATTAGAACTCATATAGACCTATGCGCTATATAAATTATCACATGATTAAAGCAGGTAGCGTAATCCAGTTGTGAAACCATATCAATTAATATGCGAAACAATTCACAAAAGCTGAAAAAATTAACAAAACTACAAATTAATCAGACAAACTTGAAAATAAAATAAGAATTGAAATTGCCATATTTCCTTAACCCTTGCAGTGGTGCATCTGAATGCTACGTTTCACAAGAGCAGACTGGCTGATGTTGGTTTAGTGCACATTTTGGAAATGGTGGTACTAAAAGCTGTTGTGCGCATACACAGCACAAGCGTTTAGTAGTTAATCATTATCCAAATGAATACCAAATATAATGGCAAAGATTACGGCAGTTGAATAATAACATCAAACACTAACAGAACAGGTAAAACAAGGTAACAAAGCCAAATAAGACTCATGCAGGAAAGTACTCATACTCACAACAGCAGGGTAAGTGACTGAACCATGCGAAATTAGGAGATAGGTTCCTATTGGATAACTGAAATTATCATGCAGACAATACTTCAGTTGAACAGAACTATTTATGCTTTTGTTTCTGAATACATATACAATTGTTCTACCATGCTATAATATCATTCTATTAGAAATAGTTATTTTAATTTTCTTTCGTTGTGGGGCTGATGGTGGTGGTAACAATGTAACAATTCAATATAAAGACTTGCCTGTTGCTCTTACAAGTTAACCTTTATATTATCAATTTTGGTATATCTAATGACTGGGACTGTTGTGTGTTCATTCTATGTAGTTCACACAATATTTTCATACTAACCTGGTAATTGGGCCATCACCATCATCAGTTGCAGCGGGTAGCACGATTGAACCATCAGCTTCACTTTGTGAAGCTAGTTTATGAGAGTTAAGAAATAATTGCAATCCAAATAAGTACATTCAAAGTTAAATAATAAAGATACCACCGAACGGAGAATCAAGGTGAGCACATAACCCTTTAATATCAAAATGTGTCATGAAATTTTAATTTTCTCAAAGAGAATACTAGTTTTGAAAATTTACCACTGGAATGACTGTGTCCATTGAGTCATCTTAAGAGTGATACACAAAATATCAGTGGATGCGATATATGTATATATTATTAACAAAGTCAATGACAACATACATGTACCTAGCAGTGTGTATAAAACCATATTAGGTTGAATTCTGTCAGCTTTCTGCCCCACCGCCACCCTGTGGGCATTGCCTGATGTAAAGATTTGTGTTGCCTTACAATCCCCAATCATATCCATGGGTAATTTACATAACAAATTTGGTTTCGGAGGCGATATCCAGACATACAGATGGATGCTGGCGATTACAATATTCTCTCGGTTATTTCCCAAACAAGTGGGGATAAAATGATTTTTACAAGTTGCAAAGGATACATGTACTTATTTTTTTCACAGATTCATCAGCCTCCAGACGGCTGCAAAACTGATATAGATCCTCTGTGAAGGAAACTTCTCCAGTGCCATCGTCAATAGCTTCAAGCATTTAAATCAAGGAAAACTATTTAATATATTTTAAAACTGTATGGCGTAAAATACATGAATGTAAATTTTATGCATAATAAATAAAAAATTCACACACACACCCATCAACACACTTTCTTCATTTCATATACAACACCCAACAAAGTACTGCATAATTTTGACATGAAATTGAAATATTGCTGTTGCTACAGGTTCAGTTTCCAGTATCTATAATTTCAAAATATTTATAGTGCCTGTTTTGAGGATGATGGACAGGGATTTGATGGTAAAATGTGTTTTACCAATTTATAAACTGGGTTTATCAATTTATAAACTAAACAGAAATGTTTTAAAAATCACAGTAAAAGAATACTGGAGCCATTCAGATTTGCAATTACATCGGCTAGGTCCACTGCCTCCAGAGTTTCTCCATCACAGTGTTGTTCATCTGGACTGCCGACATGCAAAATGGGCTCTGGCTCATCTATATAAAAATAACATGAAAATGAAAGACAAAGGTGGTGCCCCCCCCCCCCCCCACCCATACATTTAAGCTACCATTGTGAAATTAAATACAGGATGAAAATGGTATTCATTCGAAGCATGGTACATATGGAATGCATTACAACAGACCTTTCAACTGCATCATCCTTCAAATGAATAACAGTAGCCCTGCCATTAGAAGCTAGATATTTTTCACCTTTGTGTATGACTGGATTAGGACCACTGTTAAGCATGAGCAACTTATGTAGATTTGGCCAAATAATATGCATTTGACTGTTTGACCTCAAATTCATCTTTTTACCTAGCCATCTACAATATTAATCGATATATGCCAGATTTGGTTATTCTGATTTCTTGGACTCAGATCGATTAAACAGACAGACAAACAGACATGTATGACAGATGGATGGTACGAGCCGAAATATTCACACCAGTGCTTGGTGCAATGAGAATTTATATAAGCTACCTGATTATCATTACAGGTATGGTTAAACGATGTCAACTTCAAGCCAACCATACAGGCAACCAGTTTGGCCATCTTGGATTTTGGACAACTTTTAGAAATGTCTGGCAGATATTAGTTCTGAAACGCCATTAAAATTTGTCCATTGAAAGTATATAAAAAAACATGGCCGTCGTTTCTTTACGTTATTTCTTTAACGTGTTTGGTGGACATCTTGGATTTTCTGAAAAAATCATGTATGAATGGCTACTTATTAACAACTGGGCCAATTTTAATAAAACTTAATTAAACCTTCACAGAGATTAGATTGGTAAATCTTTCCGGTGGCCATCTCGTTTTGTTCATTTGTGCCAGTGGCCAATAATTCCAGGTGAACAATACAGGCCCTTTGGGTCTATTGTTATAGAATCTACTGAGTGTCTCTACAACTTACCAGCAGTGACTGCTGAATGAGGAATGTCTAATTTCTCTGCCATGGCAGCTGGTTTCACCCTCAATCTTTTTTGTGCCCATCCATCAACGTATTGACTGTTATGGCATGCTGAGCCATCAGTACATGTACATGTCTCGCAGAAGCAGGACAAACGCCGAACCTTTAGATGGTACCCCTTAATTCCTACAGCAGCATGTAGTGCCCTTGTGCCTGGCAGTGTGCACACCTCTGTTCGCTCTATTCGTGTCCGATTTATTTCTCCCTTGTTTACTTGGTAAAATACACGCCTTGAATGATTGCATGTCCCATCTTCAAGCGTTTTACCCCGAGTCAGTCTCCTAATTGCGAAGGCGAAGAAATCTTCTGCACTGTTTATCTGGTTCTCTGGCTCAGACCGAACCGCCCTGGCAGCAGAATTCTTAAGCACACCCCCTTCACCATCGCATGGATTTTTCCCATGTCTTGATCCGAAGTAATGTCTCTCTACTTTGTCAATATTCAAATCCTGAGTGGCAAAGGACAAATCGGCGAATGCTGTTTTGGACTTGTATTGCGCACTACAGCCATCAGAGAACTCTACAAGGCGTTGAATATTGAGTCCTCTGATGTGTTGCAAGTGAGTGGTTGCCAAACGCATGAAGTGTTGAACAGCATGTGTATCGTGTTGCATGTCATTAGATACAATGTCGATGGCTTCTCTCACTGGTTCTTGCTTATGACACTCAGGATCTTGACATCTGAAAAAAGCTATCATGGGATGAAGTGTGACGTTTGTCTGGTACCAATGGGCTCCCTGAACTTCATTCTGAGTGGTACAGGAGAAGTTCTCCGCAAAATCCATCACAATAACTACAACATCCTTCGGAGGATTAGTAATTAAATCATAAAATTGTGACTGCTGCCACAGAGCTTGGAAAAGGTGGCCAGCATATGGAACCAGTCCTTCTATCAACTCGTCGACTAACTGAGTGGTGGTTCCAGTACACCTGATGCGACCTATCCTTTTCTTTCCATCAGAGTGCGTGATCTGATCCCACTTCTGCCATGAGACATCGTCACCTCCAAGGATACTGGCCAAATGAACCTTCAGCTTCTCCACACCACAATTTTTACACCGGCGGTCTATACATTCCAGCTTAGCAAATCGGCCTTCATATTTGCATAGGGTCAGAGCACACACTTATTTATTGCTTGGATCTTTAGCTCAACATTGGCACAGTACTCACAGAGACATTGGTACAACTGTGCCTTGGACTGAGTAAGAACATTTTTTGGACGGAGGGATGCAAATTTAGAACGGCTCACACTGCATGACGGATTGCTATCTAAGAAGGATTTATGGGTCGCATATAGTGTGCGATGTAGCACATGTTTGGCTACTGTGGCATCCGCAGCAAGTCCTTTCTTGTTGGGCATTTCCGTAGAAACATCTGGTCGGACAAAGTGATTTTCTATAGCCTTGGTTACTTTATCACTAATTCTGTCAGATCGTGTCCCCTTTTTTGTTGGATCATGGTGTCCTTCCCGCCTCAGCTTAGAGTATTTCATTAGATATTTCCACGACAATCCCAGTGTGTTGCATGCCTTTGTCTTTAGACCATGAATAGAATCCAGCTGGCCAGACAGTTTTGTTGCAAACTGACGACGGTTTTGCTTGCCAATGACCTTACATGTGGTCCGAATGGATGAGAATAGCTTCCCATGGAGCTTGTCGTTCAGCACAATTCCACGCTTCTTTAACTGCAGTTTTTTCCGAGGACTGGCAGTCAATAGCAAACCCTGAAGAACTTCTGCCCCTCTAGAAGATTCATTCGGGATCCCTTGTCTAGCACGAGAGATGGCTTTCCTTCTTGCAGCATCAGTAGGGAATGGATGTTCAGGTGGGGCAGCCTTGGACACTTTTTCTTGTTTCTCATTAGACCTCTTCTGTCGTTGGTACTCAGCATCTTTTTCTCGTATTCTCCTCTTCTTTTGGGAATTAATTTTCATTCTTTCCGCTCTCTTCCGAAGTTTATCTTTTTCTCTCCGTGCTTTAACTTTTTCTTCAGCAGCTCTAGTGTGATGGCTGTCAATTGCACTACTGCTGCTGGAGCTATGAGGGGTAGACAATGCCTCCACTTTCTTGCTCTGTCTATAGCGACGCATCCTCTCCATGGCCTTTTGATTGTATAACAGCCTCCTATCATCGCTGATGTTAGCCCTGAAATTCTGCAGTCGCTCTCTCTCAGCCGATCGGTGTAGTTTATATGCTTCTGGACGCGTGAGTTTGAGTTTTTTTTCGATAGTTTCGCATGTATTTTGCATGTGCTGAGTTTTCTTGGGGCAGGTGCATAGTATCATCATCCCTGGTATCAGAGACCTTTCTGAAGGACGACCTCAGTTTAACTTTAAGCATGATGATATGTAGTCTAAAAAGAGAAGTGTACATAAAGATCAGATGTGTGGCATACAGACATGAAAAAGGCTAAAATGTATTAACCCCTACCACTCTGATGTTAAAATTAAAAAATTTCAAATTAAATTGGAAGAATGAAATGGTGTTCATCTTTCAACAAATTTGGTGGAAGATGGTACTGTCATAGACAGCAACGTCGTCCACCAAAATTGCTGAAAAATGAACACCAGTTTCTTCGCTATTGACATCATAAAAGATAGAATATTTCCATCAGAGTGGTAAGGGCTAAATATAATGCATGCATGCCACACATCTGAGGATTGTGTACATTTCTAATTATCAGACTGTGCCATTATAAAGAGTACATGGTTGTAGGAATTGGGGTTGAGCAGTGGCGTCGGAGCTGGGGTCTAGGTTTTAGCCCCTCCCCCATCACCCCAAAATAATAATTGGGTGGGGATGGTGGCTAATAATGTATTTAGGCCCTGCCCACCCCACCCCCTTCAAACTTGGTCAACCCATTCCATTTGGGATACTCACCAATCAAAATGCAGATGCCCTCTGAGAGCATCTAGATTTCAAAATTGTCCCCCTCCCCAGTAACAAACTATGATTAGGCCTATTAAATGGAGAATATATCCAGTTTTTTAACCCAATTTCTTTTGAAAAAAGTCAGGTTCTACACTTACGATCTTACAAGCAGACATAAGTTATGTGTGCTTGTATATGTAAGATCGTAAGTATAGAAATTGACTTTTTCAGAAGAAATTTATTAAAAATATGGTCGCAAATTCCCAGCCCACTAAGGGGGAATATTCAGCACTCAACATGCCAGCACAGGGTTTGAGTGAATGTCGGCATGTCGCAGGTGCTTGGCTCCTACACTTAGAAAATCGTTCTTATGGCCCTGGAATAAATATTTGCTCTGTAGGGCATAGGCATCCACAGGATTAGTTGCATGGGGTGTATGTATGTATCCGAGTTGGGGTGGTTGGAGCATGGGGTAGAGGTAGCATGGCTGGTGGGGGCATGCTCTTGTATTTCTTTCTCATTTTCAATCTGACATGCATTGTTGCATATAATTTTTTACCAGTCCAGCTAGGTGTATGCTTAGTTAGGTTGTGGTGGGGTGGGAATGGGTGTGGAAATTAACTTCTACAGATACGCAGGTATGCTGAACCGTTTAATATCTAGTCAAGAACAAAACTGTGAACGTGGAAATATATTGAAAAATATGAGCAAATTAGAATAGTCACAGCATTCAATAAGTAGGAAAGAAGAACAAGCAATGGGCTTGTTAACCCTTTAACCCTCAAATTTTTTCAAGAACATTTCAATTTTCTGATGGAAAATGTCAATTTGCAGACCAAGAGAAGACTATTTTTGAAATTTTACCACTGGAATGACTGGCTCAGTTATCGAGCCAGTCATTCCAGTGGTAAATTTTCAAAAATAGTCTTCTCTTGGTCGGTAAATTGACATTTCCCAAGACCTCTACAGAAGCCATTTTTTGGTGATATGAGTCTTAAAGGGTTAAGTATGATATCACTGCATGTGATTCACAACCAGGAAGTGTGTATTTTTCTTTGACATCATAAGTGTGTGTTTATGATGTCATCAATTGTTGTTAAACAAAAACATTTTTTTTGTGTAATTAACAATCGAGCTGGACACTGAAATTTTATGCCATCACTTAACAAGCCTAGTCTTTTCCTTTTGAATGCTGTATGTTATAACAGGCTAATATTTCACTTATATGTATATAATACGTCTAATAGTAATAGTACTTTCTTGATTGAACACTGGCATTAGTATATTCATTAGATAATTGCAGATAAAAATCAGATTTGAAATCCCATTGGACAGTTGGTAACCAAAATCATGTTCATAACAGAGGACAGACGGCTAGAGTCTGTCCTACACTAAAAACATTACGAACATAAGGCATACTAACACACAAGGTCGTCTACTGGGGAAAATCAGCTGGTGGTAACTAAATATCACAGGGTAAATTTTGTCATTAAATCCCTTTGAAAGTTAAAAAACTGGTCAAATATCTTCCATATGGGCTTGTAAGATCATGTTCGTAACGGGAATTCACGTTCGAACAGCAGACAGACACCAGAAATCGGTCCATGTTACGAACATGAACCTGGTTAGTCGGTCACAAATGCCACGAAAATGATTACTGTTACCACGACACTAGTGCAATTGGCTATGTTTTGTTACTAAATTGGATGCATTAGAAAGCAGAACTTACCTGTAAAAATATCCGGATTGTCTCCTCAAAATGATGTGGAAATATTGTTGTAGATAATGTTGTTCGTAACAATCTATACGTTCGTAACTTTTGCGACAGACCGTAAGTCGTAAGACAATCGATCGCGAAATGTCAAAGTATAAAACCGGAAGTTGTAGCAAAGAACAATCAACGCGCATGTTCCGCGCGCTCAATTACGCCGATTGGTTAACCGATTTGTCAAAGATTTTGTAATATGACGAAATGTCTATGCTGGTTACGAACGTAGAAAATTGCGGACCGATATAACAGTGTGGAACGAAAAACCGCTTTTTCTTGATGGATATCGCAAAAAGCGCTAATTTAATGTATACATTTCAATCAAATGACATTCCTTTTTAGTGTGAATATTTATTATATTTTAGTGTATTTATTATTAAATAATCTCCGGTTATTTTATGTTCGTAACCTACCGGACAGACGATCGTTACGAACATAATTTCGTTTTAAAAGTCATTTAATACTGTATTGGGAGGCTTAGGTGACAGTTGAATGCGGCTGGCGTGTAGAATTAAGATCTGAGTATTAAATTTAGTCCACAAAATATTAATACCAGTGCTTTTTCCTACTATTTCAAGCATAAACGGATGACTGATTCTAGCATGTCACAATAACTGCTAAGATATGTGTCGGACATGCTTTTGTAAATTAAAAAAAAAATGCTTTTAAGGAAATTATTTAAATGATTAATGTTCTCAGTATCCCACCGTGGTATATTTAGCAGGATAAAAATGTTTTGAGTGGATTTTTTACAATGAGTTGTTAGTCTTTCAGCTTAAACAGGGTGAGTCATATATGTATCCCATTAGCGTGGACACGCCCATCTGCCGATCGCCTGTTGGGGTTTAAAGAAGGCGATCGTCCGGTATATCTCGTTGTTAGCACACGTCCCAGATTCTATGTGGTCAGAAATTGGAACATGCGACACAGCGAAATTTAGAGACCTAAGTCTTTTAACTATGGATAATAAGGAATTATACAACCTGGTCTTCATTGGCGGTATTCTCCATTTTATCCAGTTATATCCTTTTAAGAACGCACAACTATCAAATCACAGATAAGACTTAGATTTCCTTTCACAAAAAACTCAAAATCTTTCCTGCAAAGAAAAAACGTGGCCAGCTCTTGTTGCTATGCAAACAAGAATGAGCTCTATGGTAGACGGGTACTTGGCGGTTGGGAGCCGAGTACCCGGTTCCAAGGAGTCCGTAAAGCTTTCTAAGTCTATAGTCCTAGAGCCAGCTGTCAAGGCCAGCTGTGTATCAGAAAGTAACAGAATGGTGAGTATTGATCGAAGGAGAATGGGAGCTTTTGGCGAGAAAATGATCCAAGATGGCCACCAAAACCGTTTATCTGACAGATTCGAAAATTGCAAATTTGAGATCAGATTAGACAAAAACCTATATGAAACCAATTTCGGCCTCAAAATCCATCAAATAAAAAAAAAAAGCAATATGGCCGCCAAACATGCCATATTTTGATTGGCCCACGGCAGCCATGTTTTTTGATGGATCAACTTCTCTTAGACAAAGTTTACTGGCGCTTCGTTCCTAATCATATCTGCTAAATTTCGGCCCAATCGCTTTAGTTGTTCTGGAGAAGAAGTTATTTTCGCTAAAGCTAGGTCAACCAAGATGCCCGCCAAACTATTTGACCAATTAAGTTCCCTTGAACAAATTTGGTTGAGCTCTTGCCCTAGATCATATTTTATGAGGTTTCCTTCAATCCCTCAAGCGGTTTTGGACAAAGTTTTAAAGATGGTTCTAAATATCGGCCAAAATCCAAGATGGACACCAGCCTAATTACCCGTTCGGCTTCATTTGAACAAACTTGGATCCATATGCCATAAGGATGCTTCCTGCCAAATATAATTGAATTTGGCCCAGCGGTTCTTGAGAAGTCGTTTAAAGGAAAAGTTGACGGATGGACAGACGACGGACACACGATGGACGGTCGCCACGACATAAGCTCACTTGGCCTTTCAGGCCAGGTGAGATAAAAATGGAAAAGTCCCTTAGAGAATGAATTACACAATCACACTGCTGTGCAAATTGTCAGAACTTTGTGGCCGGTTACTATAAAGAGACTGCACAACTTACATTTCTTGTTGATTATATACCTGAACATTTATTTCTTGTTTTGGTGATTTGGAGGACTACAGTTGACCATTCTTTATTAATATTTATATAATCTAGGTAATACACTGAGCGCAGGTAGTTAAACCTCTATGCTCAGCTCTGTTGCTTTACAAAATGCTAAAGGCTTCCGGTCGGCGGATGCTATTTACAGTTAAAATTGATCTAAAAAATACTAATAGCATATACATGTATATATTATATTCAAATCCTTGACAAGAAGAAAATACTAATAACATATACATGTATATATTATATTCAAATCCTTGACAAGAAGAAAATATTAATAACATATGTCATTACCATTGCTGGTAATGAATTTTACACAGCATTAGCAAAATAAAACTATGGTCATTCTGAATCACCCAAATCCTAGTCCTCTTTCATATGCATCATAATTAGTGTGTGCAAACTCCCTATTACAAGTGACCCCCCCCCCCCCCCCCCCCCCGAATGACTGGCTCAGTTATCAAGCCAGTCATACCAGTGGTAAAATTGTCAAAAGTACTCTTAGCCTGTAAATGGACATTCCTCAAGATCACTGCAAAGTCAAGTTTTGGCAGGTTTGACATTGA
Organism: Chaetoderma sp. LZ-2023a; assembly: GCA_034401795.1. NCBI lineage: Eukaryota > Metazoa > Mollusca > Caudofoveata > Chaetodermatida > Chaetodermatidae > Chaetoderma > Chaetoderma sp. LZ-2023a. Next base: position 163,361,082 of record CM067369.1, on the reverse strand, counting down.
GGTCAGAAGGTTAATTGCGACAGTCAGCGGAAGAAAGGCTGGTGTACCGCCAGCAAAAGATGTTATGCTCATTTGCAGAACAAGAGAAGAATATTTCTTGAAAGTTTACTGCTGGAATTACTGGCTCGTTCATTGAGCCAGTTATTCCAGCAGTAAACTTTCAAAAATAGTCTTCTCTTGGTCTGAATATACCTGACTCAGTCTCAAGATCACTGCAGAAGATGTTTTGCCCATAAAAAGGGTTAATATCAAGTCTGGACCC